>CM067548.1:9158802-10608417 GCA_034509755.1 Anisodus tanguticus | reverse complement strand
TCTTGGGGTCTAGAAGGTTCCTTGACTTGGTCTTCGAAGCTTCCAAATATGTGTGGGTCTCGGTCGTTCCTCGAATTATGACTCGGACAGGCTATCGTAATAGCCGATGTAGCTTTTCTAGCCGAGGGCTAGGACTAATAAATTCGGCTACGTTTTAGGTTTCCACCTTCGGTTTGTCACTTGATTCGACTAAACACTTAAAAAGTATTTTTGAGTGTTAAAAGAGAGAACCAAAGTATTTGCCTTGGTTACAAAGTTTGTGAAACGAATATGATTTATATAGACATTCGGAACGACGTAAATTATAAAGAGATAAAAACAACAAATCATCACATTCCCGTCCAAAATGTCCGTCGTCTATCGGTGACGAAATCGGATGACAAATTGATTCCTTAACTAAGAGATTTCAACTGAAAGTGGAACTCTAACTTCCAGCAATGGATTACCCAAATACTCCAGAAAGCGTTAGAACGGTGATTGAGTAAACTAAGTGGTAAGAAACATAAATATAGCTAGAGTTCAGTAAAGGAGAAAAAGATAAAATGAAAATATGTAAAATCAGTTCTTTGATTTATTAGTTGTCTTTATTCTGTAAAAATGATCCTATATTTATAGTACAAGAAAAATAAAAGGTGATCCCCCTATGTTACCCATTAAATTACCCACTAAATCCACTAGCCAACTATGAGGAGGTGGTGTCGATTTTTACTCCTTGTTTTCCTCTTCCATGATTAATGGAACTTCCTTCTAGCAGTTGTAGGTTGTTACCATTTCTTGGGGTCTAGAAGGTTCCTTGACTTGGTCTTCGAAGCTTCCAAATATGTGTGGGTCTCAGTCGTTCCTCGAATTATAACTCGGACTGGCTATCGTAATAGCCGATGTAGCTTTTCTAGCCGAGGGCTAGGACTAATAAATTAGGCTACGAGTCAGTTTGGTTATCGACTTAGAATTTTGTTGCCTGATTAGTTTTAGGTTTCCACCTTCGGTTCGGTGTCACTTGATTCGACTAAACACTTAAAAAGTATTTTTGAGTGTTAAAAGAGAGAACCAAAGTATTTGCCTTGGTTACAAAGTTTGTGAAACGAATATGATTTATATAGACATTCGAGAGCGACGTAAATTATAAAGAGATAAAAACAACAAATCATCAACATTGTTCCCGTCCAAAATGTCCGTCGTCTATCGGTGACGAAATCGGATGACAAATTGATTCCTTAATTAAGATATTTCAACTAAAAGCAAAACTCTAACTTCCAGCAATGGATTACCCAAATACTCCGAAAGCGTTAGAACGGTGATTGAGTAAACTAAGTGGTAAGAAACATAAATATAGCTAGAGTTCAGTAAAGGAGAAAAAGATAAAATGAAAATATGTAAAATCAGTTCTTTGATTTATTAGTTGTCTTTATTCTGTAAAAATGATCCTATATTTATAGTACAAGAAAAATAAAAGGTGATCCCCCTATGTTACCCATTAAATTACCCACTAAATCCACTAGCCAACTATGAGGAGGTGGTGTCGATTTTTACTCCTTGTTTTCCTCTTCCATGATTAATGGAACTTCCTTCTAGCAGTTGCAGGTTGTTACCATTTCTTGGGGTCTAGAAGGTTCCTTACTTGGTCTTCGAAGCTTCCAAATATGTGTGGGTCTCGGTCGTTCCTCGAATTATAACTCGGACTGGCTATCGTAATAGCCGATGTAGCTTTTCTAGCCGAGGGCTAGGACTAATAAATTAGGCTACGAGTCGGTTTGGTTATCGACTTAGAATTCATGTTGCACGATTATTTTTAGGTTTCCACCTTCGGTTTGTCACTTGATTCGACTAAACACTTAAAAAGTATTTTTGAGTGTTAAAAGAGAGAACCAAAGTATTTGCCTTGGTTACAAAGTTTGTGAAACGAATATGATTTATATAGACATTCGGAGACGACGTAAATTATAAAGAGATAAAAACAACAAATCATCAACATTCCCGTCCAAAATGTCCGTCGTCTATCGGTGACGAAATCGGATGACAAATTGATTCCTTAACTAAGAGATTTCAACTGAAAGTGGAACTCTAACTTCCAGCAATGGATTACCCAAATACTCCGAGAAAGCGTTAGAACGGTGATTGAGTAAACTAAGTGGTAAGAAACATAAATATAGCTAGAGTTCAGTAAAGGAGAAAAAGATAAAATGAAAATATGTAAAATCAGTTCTTTGATTTATTAGTTGTCTTTATTCTGTAAAAATGATCTTATATTTATAGTACAAGAAAAATAAAAGGTGATCCCCCTATGTTACCCATTAAATTACCCACTAAATCCACTAGCCAACTATGAGGAGGTGGTGTCGATTTTTACTCCTTGTTTTCCTCTTCCATGATTAATGGAACTTCCTTCTAGCAGTTTAGGGTTGTTACCATTTCTTGGGGTCTAGAAGGTTCCTTGACTTGGTCTTCGAAGCTTCCAAATATGTGTGGGTCTCAGTCGTTCCTCAGAATTATGACTCGGACAGGCTATCGTAATAGCCGATGTAGCTTTTCTAGCCGAGGGCTAGGACTAATAAATTCGGCTACGAGTCAGTTTGGTTATCGACTTAGAATTCTGTTGCCTGATTATTTTTAGGTTTCCACCTTCGGTTTGTCACTTGATTCGACTAAACACTTAAAAAGTATTTTTGAGTGTTAAAAGAGAGAACCAAAGTATTTGCCTTGGTTACAAAGTTTGTGAAACGAATATGATTTATATAGACATTCGAGAAGCGACGTAAATTATAAAGAGATAAAAACAACAAATCATCATTGTTCCCGTCCAAAATGTCCGTCGTCTATCGGCTGACGAAATCGGATGACAAATTGATTCCTTAACTAAGAGATTTCAACTAAAAGAGGAACTCTAACTTCCAGCAATGGATTACCCAAATACTCTAGAAAGCGTTAGAACGGTGATTGAGTAAACTAAGTGGTAAGAAACATAAATACAGCTAGAGTTCAGTAAAGGAGAAAAAGATAAAATGAAAATATGTAAAATCAGTTCTTTGATTTATTAGTTGTCTTTATTCTAAAAAATGATCCTATATTTATAGTACAAGAAAAATAAAAGGTGATCCCCCTATGTTACCCATTAAATTACCCACTAAATCCACTAGCCAACTATGAGGAGGTGGTGTCGATTTTTACTCCTTGTTTTCCTCTTCCATGATTAATGGAACTTCCTTCTAGCGATTGTAGGTTGTTACCATTTCTTGGGGTCTAGAAGGGTCCTTGACTCGGTCTTTCTAGCTTCCAAATATTTTTGGGTATCAGTCATTCCTCAAAATTATAACTCGGAATGGCTATCGTAATAGCCGATGTAGCTTTTCTAGCCGAGGGCTAGGACTAATAAATTAGGCTACGAGTCAGTTTGGTTATCGACTTAGAATTTTTTGCTTATTATTTTTAGGTTTCCACCTTCGGTTGTCACTTGATTCGACTAAACACTTAAAAAGTATTTTTGAGTGTTAAAAGAGAGAACCAAAGTATTTGCCTTGGTTACAAAGTTTGTGAAACGAATATGATTTATATAGACATTCGAGAACGACGTAAATTATAAAGAGATAAAAACAACAAATCATCATTGTTCCCGTCCAAAATGTCGTCGTCTATCGGTGACGAAATCGGATGACAAATTGATTCCTTAACTAAGAGATTTCAACTGAAAGTGGAACTCTAACTACCAGCAATGGATTACCCAAATACTCCGAGAAAAGCGTTAGAACGGTGATTGAGTAAACTAAGTGGTAAGAAACATAAATATAGCTAGAGTTCGATAAAGGAGAAAAAGATAAAATGAAAATATGTAAAATCAGTTCTTTGATTTATTAGTTGTCTTTATTCTGTAAAAATGATCTTATATTATAGTACAAGAAAAATAAAAGGTGATCCCCCTATGTTACCCATTAAATTACCCACTAAATCCACTAGCCAACTATGAGGAGGTGGTGTCGATTTTTACTCCTTGTTTTCCTCTTCCATGATTAATGGAACTTCCTTCTAGCATTGTAGGTTGTTACCATTTCTTGGGGTCTAGAAGGTTCCTTGACTTGGTCTTCGAAGCTTCCAAATATGTGTGGGTCTCGGTCGTTCCTCGAATTATGACTCGGACGAGGCTATCGTAATAGCCGATGTAGCTTTTCTAGCCGAGGGCTAGGACTAATAAATTCGGCTACGAGTCGGTTTGGTTATCGACTTAGAATTTTGTTTGCACGATTATTTTTAGGTTTCCACCTTCGGTTGTCACTTGATTCGACTAAACACTTAAAAAGTATTTTTGAGTGTTAAAAGAGAGAACCAAAGTATTTGCCTTGGTTACAAAGTTTGTGAAACGAATATGATTTATATAGACATTCGGGAGCGACGTAAATTATAAAGAGATAAAAACAACAAATCATCATTGTTCCCGTCCAAAATGTCTGTCGTCTATCGGATGACAAATTGATTCCTTAACTAAGAGATTTCAACTGAAAGTGGAACTCTAACTTCCAGCAATGGATTACCCAAATACTCTAGAAAAGCGTTAGAACGGTGATTGAGTAAACTAAGTGGTAAGAAACATAAATATAGCTAGAGTTCGGTAAAGGAGAAAAAGATAAAATGAAAATATGTAAAATCAGTTCTTTGATTTATTAGTTGTCTTTATTCTAAAAAATGATCTTATATTTATAGTACAAGAAAAATAAAAGGTGATCCCCCTATGTTACCCATTAAATTACCCACTAAATCCACTAGCCAACTATGAGGAGGTGGTGTCGATTTTTACTCCTTGTTTTCCTCTTCCATGATTAATGGAACTTCCTTCTAGCAGTTGCAGGTTGTTACCATTTCTTGGGGTCTAGAAGGGTCCTTGACTCGGTCTTTCTAGCTTCCAAATATTTGTGGGTCTCAGTCATTCCTCAAAATTATAACTCGGACTGGCTATCGTAATAGCCGATGTAGCTTTTCTAGCCGAGGGCTAGGACTAATAAATTAGGCTACGAGTCAGTTTGGTTATCGACTTAGAATTTTGTTGCCTGATTAGTTTTAGGTTTCCACCTTCGGCTTGTCACTTGATTCGACTAAACACTTAAAAAGTATTTTTGAGTGTTAAAAGAGAGAACCAAAGTATTTGCCTTGGTTACAAAGTTTGTGAAACGAATATGATTTATATAGACATTCAAGAACTGACGTAAATTATAAAGAGATAAAAACAACAAATCATCACTGTTCCCGTCCAAAATGTCCGTCGTCTATCGGCTGACGAAATCGGATGACAAATTGATTCCTTAACTAAGAGATTTCAACTGAAAGTGGAACTCTAACTACCAGCAATGGATTACCCAAATACTCTAGAAAGCGTTAGAACGGTGATTGAGTAAACTAAGTGGTAAGAAACATAAATATAGCTAGAGTTCAGTAAAGGAGAAAAAGATAAAATGAAAATATGTAAAATCAGTTCTTTGATTTATTAGTTGTCTTTATTCTGTAAAAATGATCTTATAATTATAGTACAAGAAAAATAAAAGGTGATCCCCCTATGTTACCCATTAAATTACCCACTAAATCCACTAGCCAACTATGAGGAGGTGGTGTCGATTTTTACTCCTTGTTTTCCTCTTCCATGATTAATGGAACTTCCTTCTAGCGATTGTAGGTTGTTACCATTTCTTGGGGTCTAGAAGGTTCTTTGACTTGGTCTTCGAAGCTTCCAAATATGTGTGGGTCTCAGTCGTTCCTCAGAATTATGACTCGGACGGGCTATCGTAATAGCCGATGTAGCTTTTCTAGCCGAGGGCTAGGACTAATAAATTCGGCTACGAGTCGGTTTGGTTATCGACTTAGAATTCATTTGCTTTGATTATTTTTAGGTTTCCACCTTCGGCTGTCACTTGATTCGACTAAACACTTAAAAAGTATTTTTGAGTGTTAAAAGAGAGAACCAAAGTATTTGCCTTGGTTACAAAGTTTGTGAAACGAATATGATTTATATAGACATTCAGGGACTGACGTAAATTATAAAGAGATAAAAACAACAAATCATCACTGTTCCCGTCCAAAATGTCCGTCGTCTATCGGCTGACGAAATCGGATGACAAATTGATTCCTTAACTAAGAGATTTCAACTGAAAGTGGAACTCTAACTACCAGCAATGGATTACCCAAATACTCTAGAAAGCGTTAGAACGGTGATTGAGTAAACTAAGTGGTAAGAAACATAAATATAGCTAGAGTTCGAGTAAAGGAGAAAAAGATAAAATGAAAATATGTAAAATCAGTTCTTTGATTTATTAGTTGTCTTTATTCTGTAAAAATGATCTTATATTTATAGTACAAGAAAAATAAAAGGTGATCCCCCTATGTTACCCATTAAATTACCCACTAAATCCACTAGCCAACTATGAGGAGGTGGTGTCGATTTTTACTCCTTGTTTTCCTCTTCCATGATTAATGGAACTTCCTTCTAGCAGTTGTAGGTTGTTACCATTTCTTGGGGTCTAGAAGGTTCCTTGACTTGGTCTTCGAAGCTTCTAAATATGTGTGGGTCTCAGTCGTTCCTCAGAATTATGACTCGGACGGGCTATCGTAATAGCCGATGTAGCTTTTTTCTAGCCGAGGGCTAGGACTAATAAATTCGGCTACGAGTCGGTTTGGTTATCGACTTAGAATTCTGTTGCACGATTATTTTTAGGTTTCCACCTTCGGTTTGTCACTTGATTCGACTAAACACTTAAAAAGTATTTTTGAGTGTTAAAAGAGAGAACCAAAGTATTTGCCTTGGTTACAAAGTTTGTGAAACGAATATGATTTATATAGACATTCAGGAACTGACGTAAATTATAAAGAGATAAAAACAACAAATCATCATTGTTCCCGTCCAAAATGTCCGTCGTCTATCGGCTGACGAAATCGGATGACAAATTGATTCCTTAACTAAGAGATTTCAACTGAAAGTGGAACTCTAACTACCAGCAATGGATTACCCAAATACTCTAGAAAGCGTTAGAACGGTGATTGAGTAAACTAAGTGGTAAGAAACATAAATATAGCTAGAGTTCAGTAAAGGAGAAAAAGATAAAATGAAAATATGTAAAATCAGTTCTTTGATTTATTAGTTGTCTTTATTCTGTAAAAATGATCTTATAATTATAGTACAAGAAAAATAAAAGGTGATCCCCCTATGTTACCCATTAAATTACCCACTAAATCCACTAGCCAACTATGAGGAGGTGGTGTCGATTTTTACTCCTTGTTTTCCTCTTCCATGATTAATGGAACTTCCTTCTAGCAGTTGTAGGTTGTTACCATTTCTTGGGGTCTAGAAGGTTCTTTGACTTGGTCTTCGAAGCTTCTAAATATGTGTGGGTCTCAGTCGTTCCTCAGAATTATGACTCGGACAGGCTATCGTAATAGCCGATGTAGCTTTTCTAGCCGAGGGCTAGGACTAATAAATTCGGCTACGAGTCGGTTTGGTTATCGACTTAGAATTACATTTGCTGATTATTATTTTTAGGTTTCAACCTTCGGCTGTCACTTGATTCGACTAAACACTTAAAAAGTATTTTTGAGTGTTAAAAGAGAGAACCAAAGTATTTGCCTTGGTTACAAAGTTTGTGAAACGAATATGATTTATATAGACATTCGGAGCGACGTAAATTATAAAGAGATAAAAACAACAAATCATCATTGTTCCCGTCCAAAATGTCCGTCGTCTATCGGCTGACAAAATCGGTTGACAAATTGATTCCTTAACTAAGAGATTTCAACTGAAAGTGGAACTCTAACTACCAGCAATGGATTACCCAAATACTCTAGAAAGCGTTAGAACGGTGATTGAGTAAACTAAGTGGTAAGAAACATAAATATAGCTAGAGTTCAGTAAAGGAGAAAAAGATAAAATGAAAATATGTAAAATCAGTTCTTTGATTTATTAGTTGTGTTTATTCTGTAAAAAATGATCTTATAATTATAGTACAAGAAAAATAAAAGGTGATCCCCCTATGTTACCCATTAAATTACCCACTAAATCCACTAGCCAACTATGAGGAGGTGGGGTCGATTTTTACTCCTTGTTTTCCCCTTCCATGATTAATGGAACTTCCTTCTAGCAGTTGTTGTAGTTGTTACCATTTCTTGGGGTCTAGAAGGTTCCTTGACTCGGTCTTCGAAGCTTCCAAATATGTGTGGGTCTCAGTCGTTCCTCAAAATTATGACTCGGACGGGCTATCGTAATAGCCGATGTAGCTTTTCTAGCCGAGGGCTAGGACTAATAAATTCGGCTACGAGTCAGTTTGGTTATCGACTTAGAATTCTGTTTTGCTGATTATTTTTAGGTTTCCACCTTCGGCTGTCACTTGATTCGACTAAACACTTAAAAAGTATTTTTGAGTGTTAAAAGAGAGAACCAAAGTATTTGCCTTGGTTACAAAGTTTGTGAAACGAATATGATTTATATAGACATTCAGGAACTGACGTAAATTATAAAGAGATAAAAACAACAAATCATCAATCTTGTTCCCGTCCAAAATGTCCGTCGTCTATCGGTGACGAAATCGGATGACAAATTGATTCCTTAACTAAGAGATTTCAACTGAAAGTGGAACTCTAACTACCAGCAATGGATTACAAATACTCCGAGAAAGCGTTAGAACGGTGATTGAGTAAACTAAGTGGTAAGAAACATAAATATAGCTAGAGTTCAGTAAAGGAGAAAAAGATAAAATGAAAATATGTAAAATCAGTTCTTTGATTTATTAGTTGTCTTTATTCTGTAAAAATGATCTTATATTTATAGTACAAGAAAAATAAAAAAGTGATCCCCCTATGTTACCCATTAAATTACCCACTAAATCCACTAGCCAACTATGAGGAGGTGGTGTCGATTTTACTCCTTTGTTTTCCTCTTCCATGATTAATGGAACTTCCTTCTAGCAGTTGTAGGTTGTTACCATTTCTTGGGGTCTAGAAGGTTCCTTGACTTGGTCTTCGAAGCTTCCAAATATGTGTGGGTCTCGGTCGTTCCTCGAAATTATGACTCGGACGGGGCTATCGTAATAGCCGATGTAGCTTTTCTAGCCGAGGGCTAGGACTAATAAATTCGGCTACGAGTCGGTTTGGTTATCGACTTACTTAGAATTTTTTGCTGATTATTTTTAGGTTTCCACCTTCGGTTGTCACTTGATTCGACTAAACACTTAAAAAGTATTTTTGAGTGTTAAAAGAGAGAACCAAAGTATTTGCCTTGGTTACAAAGTTTGTGAAACGAATATGATTTATATAGACATTCGGAACGACGTAAATTATAAAGAGATAAAAACAACAAATCATCATTGTTCCCGTCCAAAATGTCCGTCGTCTATCGGTGACGAAATCGGATGACAAATTGATTCCTTAACTAAGAGATTTCAACTGAAAGTGGAACTCTAACTACCAGCAATGGATTACCCAAATACTCCGAGAAAGCGTTAGAACGGTGATTGAGTAAACTAAGTGGTAAGAAACATAAATATAGCTAGAGTTCGGTAAAGGAGAAAAAGATAAAATGAAAATATGTAAAATCAGTTCTTTGATTTATTAGTTGTCTTTATTCTAAAAAATGATCTTATAATTATAGTACAAGAAAAATAAAAGTGATCCCCCTATGTTACCCATTAAATTACCCACTAAATCCACTAGCCAACTATGAGGAGGTGGTGTCGATTTTTACTCCTTGTTTTCCTCTTCCATGATTAATGGAACTTCCTTCTAGCAGTTGCAGGTTGTTACCATTTCTTGGGGTCTAGAAGGGTCCTTGACTTGGTCTTTCTAGCTTCCAAATATGTGTGGGTCTCAGTCATTCCTCAAAATTATAACTCGGACTGGCTATCGTAATAGCCGATGTAGCTTTTCTAGCCGAGGGCTAGGACTAATAAATTAGGCTACGAGTCAGTTTGGTTATCGACTTAGAATTACATTTTGCTGATTAGTTTTAGGTTTCCACCTTCGGCTGTCACTTGATTCGACTAAACACTTAAAAAGTATTTTTGAGTGTTAAAAGAGAGAACCAAAGTATTTGCCTTGGTTACAAAGTTTGTGAAACGAATATGATTTATATAGACATTCGGAACTGACGTAAATTATAAAGAGATAAAAACAACAAATCATCATTGTTCCCGTCCAAAATGTCCGTCGTCTATCGGCTGACGAAATCGGATGACAAATTGATTCCTTAACTAAGAGATTTCAACTGAAAGTGGAACTCTAACTACCAGCAATGGATTACCCAAATACTCTAGAAAAGCGTTAGAACGGTGATTGAGTAAACTAAGTGGTAAGAAACATAAATATAGCTAGAGTTCAGTAAAGGAGAAAAAGATAAAATGAAAATATGTAAAATCAGTTCTTTGATTTATTAGTTGTCTTTATTCTGTAAAAATGATCTTATAATTATAGTACAAGAAAAATAAAAGGTGATCCCCCTATGTTACCCATTAAATTACCCACTAAATCCACTAGCCAACTATGAGGAGGTGGTGTCGATTTTTACTCCTTGTTTTCCTCTTCCATGATTAATGGAACTTCCTTCTAGCATTGTAGGTTGTTACCATTTCTTGGGGTCTAGAAGGTTCCTTGACTTGGTCTTCGAAGAAGCCTTCCAAATATGTGTGGGTCTCGGTCGTTCCTCGAAATTATGACTCGGACGGGCTATCGTAATAGCCGATGTAGCTTTTCTAGCCGAGGGCTAGGACTAATAAATTCGGCTACGAGTCGGTTTGGTTATCGACTTAGAATTCATGTTGCTGATTATTTTTAGGTTTCCACCTTCGGCTGTCACTTGATTCGACTAAACACTTAAAAAGTATTTTTGAGTGTTAAAAGAGAGAACCAAAGTATTTGCCTTGGTTACAAAGTTTGTGAAACGAATATGATTTATATAGACATTCGAACGACGTAAATTATAAAGAGATAAAAACAACAAATCATCATTGTTCCCGTCCAAAATGTCCGTCGTCTATCGGCTGACGAAATCGGATGACAAATTGATTCCTTAACTAAGAGATTTCAACTGAAAGTGGAACTCTAACTACCAGCAATGGATTACCCAAATACTCTAGAAAGCGTTAGAACGGTGATTGAGTAAACTAAGTGGTAAGAAACATAAATATAGCTAGAGTTCAGTAAAGGAGAAAAAGATAAAATGAAAATATGTAAAATCAGTTCTTTGATTTATTAGTTGTCTTTATTCTGTAAAAATGATCTTATAATTATAGTACAAGAAAAATAAAAGGTGATCCCCCTATGTTACCCATTAAATTACCCACTAAATCCACTAGCCAACTATGAGGAGGTGGTGTCGATTTTTACTCCTTGTTTTCCTCTTCCATGATTAATGGAACTTCCTTCTAGCAATTGTAGGTTGTTACCATTTCTTGGGGTCTAGAAGGTTCCTTCACTTGGTCTTCGAAGCTTCCAAATATGTGTGGGTCACAGTCGTTCCTCAGAATTATGACTCGGACAGGCTATCGTAATAGCCGATGTAGCTTTTCTAGCCGAGGGCTAGGACTAATAAATTCGGCTACGAGTCAGTTTGGTTATCGACTTAGAATTCTGTTTCCTGATTATTTTTAGGTTTCCACCTTCGTCTGTCACTTGATTCGACTAAACACTTAAAAAGTATTTTTGAGTGTTAAAAGACAGAACCAAATATTTGCCTTGGTTACAAAGTTTGTGAAACGAATATGATTTATATAGACATTCAGGAACTGACGTAAATTATAAAGAGATAAAAACAACAAATCATCACTGTTCCCGTCCAAAATGTCCGTCGTCTATCGGCTGACGAAATCGGATGACAAATTGATTCCTTAACTAAGAGATTTCAACTGAAAGTGGAACTCTAACTACCAGCAATGGATTACCCAAATACTCAGAAAGCGTTAGAACGGTGATTGAGTAAACTAAGTGGTAAGAAACATAAATATAGCTAGAGTTCAGTAAAGGAGAAAAAGATAAAATGAAAATATGTAAAATCAGTTCTTTGATTTATTAGTTGTGTTTATTCTATAAAAATGATCTTATAATTATAGTACAAGAAAAATAAAAGGTGATCCCCCTATGTTACCCATTAAATTACCCACTAAATCCACTAGCCAACTATGAGGAGGTGTTGTCGATTTTTACTCCTTGTTTTCCTCTTCCATGATTAATGGAACTTCCTTCTAGCAGTTGTAGGTTGTTACCATTTCTTGGGGTCTAGAAGGTTCCTTCACTTGGTCTTCGAAGCTTCCAAATATGTGTGGGTCACAGTCGTTCCTCAAAATTATGACTCGGACGGGCTATCGTAATAGCCGATGTAGCTTTTCTAGCCGAGGGCTAGGACAAATAAATTCAGCTACGAGTCAGTTTGGTTATCGACTTAGAATTCCATTGACTGATTATTTTTAGGTTTCCACCTTCGGCTGTCACTTGATTCGACTAAACACTTAAAAAGTATTTTTGAGTGTTAAAAGAGAGAACCAAAGTATTTGCCTTGGTTACAAAGTTTGTGAAACGAATATGATTTATATAGACATTCGGGACCGACGTAAATTATAAAGAGATAAAAACAACAAATCATCACATGTTCCCGTCCAAAATGTCCGTCGTCTATCGGTGACATCGGATGACAAATTGATTCCTTAACTAAGAGATTTCAACTGAAAGTGGAACTCTAACTACCAGCAATGGATTACCCAAATACTCTAGAAAGCGTTAGAACGGTGATTGAGTAAACTAAGTGGTAAGAAACATAAATATAGCTAGAGTTCAGTAAAGGAGAAAAAGATAAAATGAAAATATGTAAAATCAGTTCTTTGATTTATTAGTTGTCTTTATTCTGTAAAAATGATCTTATAATTATAGTACAAGAAAAATAAAAGGTGATCCCCCTATGTTACCCATTAAATTACCCACTAAATCCACTAGCCAACTATGAGGAGGTGGTGTCGATTTTTACTCCTTGTTTTCCTCTTCCATGATTAATGGAACTTCCTTCTAGCAATTGTAGGTTGTTACCATTTCTTGGGGTCTAGAAGGTTCCTTCACTTGGTCTTCGAAGCTTCCAAATATGTGTGGGTCACAGTCGTTCCTCAGAATTATGACTCGGACAGGCTATCGTAATAGCCGATGTAGCTTTTCTAGCCGAGGGCTAGGACTAATAAATTCGGCTACGAGTCAGTTTGGTTATCGACTTAGAATTCTGTTGCCTGATTATTTTTAGGTTTCCACCTTCGGCTGTCACTTGATTCGACTAAACACTTAAAAAGTATTTTTGAGTGTTAAAAGAGAGAACCAAAGTATTTGCCTTGGTTACAAAGTTTGTGAAACGAATATGATTTATATAGACATTCAAGAACTGACGTAAATTATAAAGAGATAAAAACAACAAATCATCACTGTTCCCGTCCAAAATGTCCGTCGTCTATCGGCTGACGAAATCGGATGACAAATTGATTCCTTAACTAAGAGATTTCAACTGAAAGTGGAACTCTAACTACCAGCAATGGATTACCCAAATACTCTAGAAAGCGTTAGAACGGTGATTGAGTAAACTAAGTGGTAAGAAACATAAATATAGCTAGAGTTCAGTAAAGGAGAAAAAGATAAAATGAAAATATGTAAAATCAGTTCTTTGATTTATTAGTTGTCTTTATTCTAAAAATGATCTTATAATTATAGTACAAGAAAAATAAAAGGTGATCCCCCTATGTTACCCATTAAATTACCCACTAAATCCACTAGCCAACTATGAGGAGGTGGTGTCGATTTTTACTCCTTGTTTTCCTCTTCCATGATTAATGGAACTTCCTTCTAGCAATTGTAGGTTGTTACCATTTCTTGGGGTCTAGAAGGTTCCTTCACTTGGTCTTCGAAGCTTCCAAATATGTGTGGGTCACAGTCGTTCCTCAGAATTATGACTCGGACAGGCTATCGTAATAGCCGATGTAGCTTTTCTAGCCGAGGGCTAGGACTAATAAATTCGGCTACGAGTCAGTTTGGTTATCGACTTAGAATTCTGTTGCTTGATTATTTTTAGGTTTCCACCTTCGGTGTCACTTGATTCGACTAAACACTTAAAAAGTATTTTTGAGTGTTAAAAGAGAGAACCAAAGTATTTGCCTTGGTTACAAAGTTTGTGAAACGAATATGATTTATATAGACATTCTGGAACTGACGTAAATTATAAAGAGATAAAAACAACAAATCATCACTGTTCCCGTCCAAAATGTCCGTCGTCTATCGGCTGACGAAATCGGATGACAAATTGATTCCTTAACTAAGAGATTTCAACTGAAAGTGGAACTCTAACTACCAGCAATGGATTACCCAAATACTCTAGAAAGCGTTAGAACGGTGATTGAGTAAACTAAGTGGTAAGAAACATAAATATAGCTAGAGTTCAGTAAAGGAGAGAAAAAGATAAAATGAAAATATGTAAAATCAGTTCTTTGATTTATTAGTTGTCTTTATTCTGTAAAAATGATCTTATAATTATAGTACAAGAAAAATAAAAGGTGATCCCCCTATGTTACCCATTAAATTACCCACTAAATCCACTAGCCAACTATGAGGAGGTGGTGTCGATTTTTACTCCTTGTTTTCCTCTTCCATGATTAATGGAACTTCCTTCTAGCAATTGTAGGTTGTTACCATTTCTTGGGGTCTAGAAGGTTCCTTCACTTGGTCTTCGAAGCTTCCAAATATGTGTGGGTCACAGTCGTTCCTCAGAATTATGACTCGGACAGGCTATCGTAATAGCCGATGTAGCTTTTCTAGCCGAGGGCTAGGACTAATAAATTCGGCTACGAGTCAGTTTGGTTATCGACTTAGAATTCTGTTGCCTGATTATTTTTAGGTTTCCACCTTCGGCTGTCACTTGATTCGACTAAACACTTAAAAAGTATTTTTGAGTGTTAAAAGAGAGAACCAAAGTATTTGCCTTGGTTACAAAGTTTGTGAAACGAATATGATTTATATAGACATTCAGGAACTGACGTAAATTATAAAGAGATAAAAACAACAAATCATCACTGTTCCCGTCCAAAATGTCCGTCGTCTATCGGCTGACGAAATCGGATGACAAATTGATTCCTTAACTAAGAGATTTCAACTGAAAGTGGAACTCTAACTACCAGCAATGGATTACCCAAATACTCCAGAAAGCGTTAGAACGGTGATTGAGTAAACTAAGTGGTAAGAAACATAAATATAGCTAGAGTTCAGTAAAGGAGAAAAAGATAAAATGAAAATATGTAAAATCAGTTCTTTGATTTATTAGTTGTCTTTATTCTGTAAAAATGATCTTATAATTATAGTACAAGAAAAATAAAAGGTGATCCCCCTATGTTACCCATTAAATTACCCACTAAATCCACTAGCCAACTATGAGGAGGTGGTGTCGATTTTTACTCCTTGTTTTCCTCTTCCATGATTAATGGAACTTCCTTCTAGCAGTTGTAGGTTGTTACCATTTCTTGGGGTCTAGAAGGTTCCTTCACTTGGTCTTCGAAGCTTCCAAATATGTGTGGGTCACAGTCGTTCCTCAGAATTATGACTCGGACAGGCTATCGTAATAGCCGATGTAGCTTTTCTAGCCGAGGGCTAGGACTAATAAATTCAAATTACGAGTCGTCGGTTTGGTTATCGACTTAGAATTCCATTGACTGATTATTTTTAGGTTTCCACCTTCGGCTGTCACTTGATTCGACTAAACACTTAAAAAGTATTTTTGAGTGTTAAAAGAGAGAACCAAAGTATTTGCCTTGGTTACAAAGTTTGTGAAACGAATATGATTTATATAGACATTCAGAACTGACGTAAATTATAAAGAGATAAAAACAACAAATCATCACTTGTTCCCGTCCAAAATGTCCGTCGTCTATCGGCTGACGAAATCGGATGACAAATTGATTCCTTAACTAAGAGATTTCAACTGAAAGTGGAACTCTAACTACCAGCAATGGATTACCCAAATACTCCAGAAAGCGTTAGAACGGTGATTGAGTAAACTAAGTGGTAAGAAACATAAATATAGCTAGAGTTCGGTAAAGGAGAAAAAGATAAAATGAAAATATGTAAAATCAGTTCTTTGATTTATTAGTTGTCTTTATTCTGTAAAAATGATCTTATAATTATAGTACAAGAAAAATAAAAGGTGATCCCCCTATGTTACCCATTAAATTACCCACTAAATCCACTAGCCAACTATGAGGAGGTGGTGTCGATTTTTACTCCTTGTTTTCCTCTTCCATGATTAATGGAACTTCCTTCTAGCAGTTGTAGGTTGTTACCATTTCTTGGGGTCTAGAAGGTTCCTTCACTTGGTCTTCGAAGCTTCCAAATATGTGTGGGTCACAGTCGTTCCTCAGAATTATGACTCGGACAGGCTATCGTAATAGCCGATGTAGCTTTTCTAGCCGAGGGCTAGGACTAATAAATTCAGCTACGAGTCAGTTTGGTTATCGACTTAGAATTCTGTTGCCTGATTATTTTTAGGTTTCCACCTTCGGCTGTCACTTGATTCGACTAAACACTTAAAAAGTATTTTTGAGTGTTAAAAGAGAGAACCAAAGTATTTGCCTTGGTTACAAAGTTTGTGAAACGAATATGATTTATATAGACATTCGAGAACCGAGTAAATTATAAAGAGATAAAAACAACAAATCATCACCGTTCCCGTCCAAAATGTCCGTCGTCTATCGGCTGACAAAATCGGTTGACAAATTGATTCCTTAACTAAGAGATTTCAACTGAAAGTGGAACTCTAACTACCAGCAATGGATTACCCAAATACTCTAGAAAGCGTTAGAACGGTGATTGAGTAAACTAAGTGGTAAGAAACATAAATATAGCTAGAGTTCAGTAAAGGAGAAAAAGATAAAATGAAAATATGTAAAATCAGTTCTTTGATTTATTAGTTGTCTTTATTCTGTAAAAATGATCTTATAATTATAGTACAAGAAAAATAAAAGGTGATCCCCCTATGTTACCCATTAAATTACCCACTAAATCCACTAGCCAACTATGAGGAGGTGGTGTCGATTTTTACTCCTTGTTTTCCTCTTCCATGATTAATGGAACTTCCTTCTAGCAATTGTAGGTTGTTACCATTTCTTGGGGTCTAGAAGGTTCCTTCACTTGGTCTTCGAAGCTTCCAAATATGTGTGGGTCACAGTCGTTCCTCAGAATTATGACTCGGACAGGCTATCGTAATAGCCGATGTAGCTTTTCTAGCCGAGGGCTAGGACTAATAAATTCGGCTACGAGTCGGTTTGGTTATCGACTTAGAATTCGTTGCTGATTATTTTTAGGTTTCAACCTTCGGCTGTCACTTGATTCGACTAAACACTTAAAAAGTATTTTTGAGTGTTAAAAGAGAGAACCAAAGTATTTGCCTTGGTTACAAAGTTTGTGAAACGAATATGATTTATATAGACATTCGAACCGACGTAAATTATAAAGAGATAAAAACAACAAATCATCACTTGTTCCCGTCCAAAATGTCCGTCGTCTATCGGTACCGACGAAATCGGATGACAAATTGATTCCTTAACTAAGAGATTTCAACTGAAAGTGGAACTCTAACTACCAGCAATGGATTACCCAAATACTCTAGAAAGCGTTAGAACGGTGTTGAGTAAACTAAGTGGTAAGAAACATAAATATAGCTAGAGTTCAGTAAAGGAGAAAAAGATAAAATGAAAATATGTAAAATCAGTTCTTTGATTTATTAGTTGTCTTTATTCTGTAAAAATGATCTTATAATTATAGTACAAGAAAAATAAAAGGTGATCCCCCTATGTTACCCATTAAATTACCCACTAAATCCACTAGCCAACTATGAGGAGGTGGTGTCGATTTTTACTCCTTGTTTTCCCCTTCCATGATTAATGGAACTTCCTTCTAGCAATTGTAGGTTGTTACCATTTCTTGGGGTCTAGAAGGTTCCTTCACTTGGTCTTCGAAGCTTCCAAATATGTGTGGGTCACAGTCGTTCCTCAGAATTATGACTCGGACAGGCTATCGTAATAGCCGATGTAGCTTTTCTAGCCGAGGGCTAGGACTAATAAATTCAGCTACGAGTCAGTTTGGTTATCGACTTAGAATTCTGTTGCCTGATTATTTTTAGGTTTCCACCTTCGGCTGTCACTTGATTCGACTAAACACTTAAAAAGTATTTTTGAGTGTTAAAAGAGAGAACCAAAGTATTTGCCTTGGTTACAAAGTTTGTGAAACGAATATGATTTATATAGACATTCAGGAACTGACGTAAATTATAAAGAGATAAAAACAACAAATCATCACTGTTCCCGTCCAAAATGTCCGTCGTCTATCGGCTGACGAAATCGGATGACAAATTGATTCCTTAACTAAGAGATTTCAACTGAAAGTGGAACTCTAACTACCAGCAATGGATTACCCAAATACTCTAGAAAGCGTTAGAACGGTGATTGAGTAAACTAAGTGGTAAGAAACATAAATATAGCTAGAGTTCAAGAAAGGAGAAAAAGATAAAATGAAAATATGTAAAATCAGTTCTTTGATTTATTAGTTGTCTTTATTCTGTAAAAATGATCTTATAATTATAGTACAAGAAAAATAAAAGGTGATCCCCCTATGTTACCCATTAAATTACCCACTAAATCCACTAGCCAACTATGAGGAGGTGGTGTCGATTTTTACTCCTTGTTTTCCTCTTCCATGATTAATGGAACTTCCTTCTAGCAGTTGTAGGTTGTTACCATTTCTTGGGGTCTAGAAGGTTCCTTCACTTGGTCTTCGAAGCTTCCAAATATGTGTGGGTCACAGTCGTTCCTCAGAATTATGACTCGGACAGCTATCGTAATAGCCGATGTAGCTTTTCTAGCCGAGGGCTAGGACTAATAAATTCGGCTACGAGTCAGTTTGGTTATCGACTTAGAATTCTTTTGCCTGATTATTTTTAGGTTTCCACCTTCGGCTGTCACTTGATTCGACTAAACACTTAAAAAGTATTTTTGAGTGTTAAAAGAGAGAACCAAAGTATTTGCCTTGGTTACAAAGTTTGTGAAACGAATATGATTTATATAGACATTCAGAACCGACGTAAATTATAAAGAGATAAAAACAACAAATCATCATTGTTCCCGTCCAAAATGTCCGTCGTCTATCGGTACCGACGAAATCGGTTGACAAATTGATTCCTTAACTAAGAGATTTCAACTGAAAGTGGAACTCTAACTACCAGCAATGGATTACCCAAATACTCTAGAAAGCGTTAGAACGGTGATTGAGTAAACTAAGTGGTAAGAAACATAAATATAGCTAGAGTTCAAGAAAAGGAGAAAAAGATAAAATGAAAATATGTAAAATCGCTTCTTTGATTTATTAGTTGTCTTTATTCTCGTAAAAATGATCTTATATTTATAGTACAAGAAAAATAAAAGGTGATCCCCCTATGTTACCCATTAAATTACCCACTAAATCCACTAGCCAACTATGAGGAGGTGGTGTCGATTTTTACTCCTTGTTTTCCCCTTCCATGATTAATGGAACTTCCTTCCAGCAATTGTAGGTTGTTACCATTTCTTGGGGTCTAGAAGGTTCCTTCACTTGGTCTTCGAAGCTTCCAAATATGTGTGGGTCACAGTCGTTCCTCGAATTATGACTCGGACAGAGCTATCGTAATAGCCGATGTAGCTTTTTTCTAGCCGAGGGCTAGGACTAATAAATTCGGCTACGAGTCGGTTTGGTTATCGACTTAGAATTCATTCTCGTTGCTGATTATTTTTAGGTTTCCACCTTCTACCGTCACTTGATTCGACTAAACACTTAAAAAGTATTTTTGAGTGTTAAAAGAGAGAACCAAAGTATTTGCCTTGGTTACAAAGTTTGTGAAACGAATATGATTTATATAGACATTCAGGAACTGACGTAAATTATAAAGAGATAAAAACAACAAATCATCACCGTTCCCGTCCAAAATGTCCGTCGTCTATCGGCTGACGAAATCGGATGACAAATTGATTCCTTAACTAAGAGATTTCAACTGAAAGTGGAACTCTAACTACCAGCAATGGATTACCCAAATACTCTAGAAAGCGTTAGAACGGTGATTGAGTAAACTAAGTGGTAAGAAACATAAATATAGCTAGAGTTCAGAAAAGGAGAAAAAGATAAAATGAAAATATGTAAAATCAGTTCTTTGATTTATTAGTTGTCTTTATTCTGTAAAAATGATCTTATAATTATAGTACAAGAAAAATAAAAGGTGATCCCCCTATGTTACCCATTAAATTACCCACTAAATCCACTAGCCAACTATGAGGAGGTGGTGTCGATTTTTACTCCTTGTTTTCCTCTTCCATGATTAATGGAACTTCCTTCTAGCAGTTGTAGGTTGTTACCATTTCTTGGGGTCTAGAAGGTTCCTTCACTTGGTCTTCGAAGCTTCCAAATATGTGTGGGTCACAGTCGTTCCTCAGAATTATGACTCGGACAGGCTATCGTAATAGCCGATGTAGCTTTTCTAGCCGAGGGCTAGGACTAATAAATTCGGCTACGAGTCAGTTTGGTTATCGACTTAGAATTCTGGTTGCTGATTATTTTTAGGTTTCCACCTTCGGCTGTCACTTGATTCGACTAAACACTTAAAAAGTATTTTTGAGTGTTAAAAGAGAGAACCAAAGTATTTGCCTTGGTTACAAAGTTTGTGAAACGAATATGATTTATATAGACATTCAGGAACTGACGTAAATTATAAAGAGATAAAAACAACAAATCATCACCGTTCCCGTCCAAAATGTCCGTCGTCTATCGGTGACGACGAAATCGGATGACAAATTGATTCCTTAACTAAGAGATTTCAACTGAAAGTGGAACTCTAACTACCAAAGCAATGGATTACCCAAATACTCTAGAAAGCGTTAGAACGGTGATTGAGTAAACTAAGTGGTAAGAAACATAAATATAGCTAGAGTTCAAGAAAGGAGAAAAAGATAAAATGAAAATATGTAAAATCAGTTCTTTGATTTATTAGTTGTCTTTATTCTGTAAAAATGATCTTATAATTATAGTACAAGAAAAATAAAAGGTGATCCCCCTATGTTACCCATTAAATTACCCACTAAATCCACTAGCCAACTATGAGGAGGTGGTGTCGATTTTTACCCTTTGTTTTCCTCTTCCATGATTAATGGAACTTCCTTCTAGAAGTTGTAGGTTGTTACCATTTCTTGGGGTCTAGAAGGTTCCTTCACTTGGTCTTCGAAGCTTCCAAATATGTGTGGGTCACAGTCGTTCCTCAGAATTATGACTCGGACAGGCTATCGTAATAGCCGATGTAGCTTTTCTAGCCGAGGGCTAGGACTAATAAATTCGGCTACGAGTCAGTTTGGTTATCGACTTAGAATTCTGTTGCCTGATTATTTTTAGGTTTCCACCTTCGGCTGTCACTTGATTCGACTAAACACTTAAAAAGTATTTTTGAGTGTTAAAAGAGAGAACCAAAGTATTTGCCTTGGTTACAAAGTTTGTGAAACGAATATGATTTATATAGACATTCAGGAACTGACGTAAATTATAAAGAGATAAAAACAACAAATCATCACTGTTCCCGTCCAAAATGTCCGTCGTCTATCGGTTGACGAAATCGGATGACAAATTGATTCCTTAACTAAGAGATTTCAACTGAAAGTGGAACTCTAACTACCAGCAATGGATTACCCAAATACTCTAGAAAGCGTTAGAACGGTGATTGAGTAAACTAAGTGGTAAGAAACATAAATATAGCTAGAGTTCAGTAAAGGAGAAAAAGATAAAATGAAAATATGTAAAATCAGTTCTTTGATTTATTAGTTGTCTTTATTCTGTAAAAATGATCCTATATTTATAGTACAAGAAAAATAAAAGGTGATCCCCCTATGTTACCCATTAAATTACCCACTAAATCCACTAGCCAACTATGAGGAGGTGGTGTCGATTTTTACTCCTTGTTTTCCTCTTCCATGATTAATGGAACTTCCTTCTAGCAGTTGTAGGTTGTTACCATTTCTTGGGGTCTAGAAGGTTCCTTGACTTGGTCTTCGAAGCTTCCAAATATGTGTGGGTCTCAGTCGTTCCTCAGAATTATGACTCGGACAGGCTATCGTAATAGCCGATGTAGCTTTTCTAGCCGAGGGCTAGGACTAATAAATTCGGCTACGAGTCAGTTTGGTTATCGACTTAGAATTCTTTTGCCTGATTATTTTTAGGTTTCCACCTTCGGCTGTCACTTGATTCGACTAAACACTTAAAAAGTATTTTTGAGTGTTAAAAGAGAGAACCAAAGTATTTGCCTTGGTTACAAAGTTTGTGAAACGAATATGATTTATATAGACATTCAGGAACTGACGTAAATTATAAAGAGATAAAAACAACAAATCATCACTGTTCCCGTCCAAAATGTCCGTCGTCTATCGGCTGACGAAATCGGATGACAAATTGATTCCTTAACTAAGAGATTTCAACTGAAAGTGGAACTCTAACTACCAGCAATGGATTACCCAAATACTCTAGAAAGCGTTAGAACGGTGATTGAGTAAACTAAGTGGTAAGAAACATAAATATAGCTAGAGTTCAGTAAAGGAGAAAAAGATAAAATGAAAATATGTAAAATCAGTCTTTGATTTATTAGTTGTCTTTATTCTGTAAAAATGATCCTATATTTATAGTACAAGAAAAATAAAAGGTGATCCCCCTATGTTACCCATTAAATTACCCACTAAATCCACTAGCCAACTATGAGGAGGTGGTGTCGATTTTTACTCCTTGTTTTCCTCTTGCATGATTAATGGAACTTCCTTCTAGCAATTGTAGGTTGTTACCATTTCTTGGGGTCTAGAAGGTTCCTTGACTTGGTCTTCGAAGCTTCCAAATATGTGTGGGTCTCAGTCGTTCCTCAGAATTATGACTCGGACAGGCTATCGTAATAGCCGATGTAGCTTTTCTAGCCGAGGGCTAGGACTAATAAATTCAGCTACGAGTCAGTTTGGTTATCGACTTAGAATTCTGTTGCCTGATTATTTTTAGGTTTCCACCTTCGGCTGTCACTTGATTCGACTAAACACTTAAAAAGTATTTTTGAGTGTTAAAAGAGAGAACCAAAGTATTTTGCCTTGTTACAAAGTTTGTGAAACGAATATGATTTATATAGACATTCAGGAACTGACGTAAATTATAAAGAGATAAAAACAACAAATCATCATTGTTCCCGTCCAAAATGTCCGTCGTCTATCGGCTGACGAAATCGGATGACAAATTGATTCCTTAACTAAGAGATTTCAACTGAAAGTGGAACTCTAACTTCCAGCAATGGATTACCCAAATACTCCAGAAAGCGTTAGAACGGTGATTGAGTAAACTAAGTGGTAAGAAACATAAATATAGCTAGAGTTCAGTAAAGGAGAAAAAGATAAAATGAAAATATGTAAAATCAGTTCTTTGATTTATTAGTTGTCTTTATTCTAAAAAATTGATCCTATATTTATAGTACAAGAAAAATAAAAGGTGATCCCCCTATGTTACCCATTAAATTACCCACTAAATCCACTAGCCAACTATGAGGAGGTGGTGTCGATTTTTACTCCTTGTTTTCCTCTTCCATGATTAATGGAACTTCCTTCTAGCAGTTGTAGGTTGTTACCATTTCTTGGGGTCTAGAAGGTTCCTTGACTTGGTCTTCGAAGCTTCCAAATATGTGTGGGTCTCAGTCGTTCCTCAGAATTATGACTCGGACAGGCTACGTAATAGCCGATGTAGCTTTTCTAGCCGAGGGCTAGGACTAATAAATTCGGCTACGAGTCAGTTTGGTTATCGACTTAGAATTCTGTTGCCTGATTATTTTTAGGTTTCCACCTTCGGCTGTCACTTGATTCGACTAAACACTTAAAAAGTATTTTTGAGTGTTAAAAGAGAGAACCAAAGTATTTGCCTTGGTTACAAAGTTTGTGAAACGAATATGATTTATATAGACATTCAGAACCGACGTAAATTATAAAGAGATAAAAACAACAAATCATCACCATTCCCGTCCAAAATGTCCGTCGTCTATCGGTGACGAAATCGGATGACAAATTGATTCCTTAACTAAGAGATTTCAACTGAAAGTGGAACTCTACCACAAATGGATTACCCAAATACTCCAGAAAGCGTTAGAACGGTGATTGAGTAAACTAAGTGGTAAGAAACATAAATATAGCTAGAGTTCAAGAAAGGAGAAAAAGATAAAATGAAAATATGTAAAATCAGTTCTTTGATTTATTAGTTGTCTTTATTCTGTAAAAATGATCCTATATTATATAGTACAAGAAAAATAAAAGGTGATCCCCCTATGTTACCCATTAAATTACCCACTAAATCCACTAGCCAACTATGAGGAGGTGGTGTCGATTTTTACTCCTTGTTTTCCTCTTCCATGATTAATGGAACTTCCTTCTAGCAGTTGTAGGTTGTTACCATTTCTTGGGGTCTAGAAGGTTCCTTGACTTGGTCTTCGAAGCTTCCAAATATGTGTGGGTCTCAGTCGTTCCTCAGAATTATGACTCGGACAGGATAGCCGATGTAGCTTTTCTAGCCGAGGGCTAGGACTAATAAATTCGGCTACACGAGCGGTTTGGTTATCGACTTAGAATTCTGTTGCCTGATTATTTTTAGGTTTCCACCTTCGGCTGTCACTTGATTCGACTAAACACTTAAAAAGTATTTTTGAGTGTTAAAAGAGAGAACCAAAGTATTTGCCTTGGTTACAAAGTTTGTGAAACGAATATGATTTATATAGACATTCAGGAACTGACGTAAATTATAAAGAGATAAAAACAACAAATCATCACTTGTTCCCGTCCAAAATGTCCGTCGTCTATCGGCTGACGAAATCGGATGACAAATTGATTCCTTAACTAAGAGATTTCAACTGAAAGAGGAACTCTAACTACCAGCAATGGATTACCCAAATACTCCAGAAAGCGTTAGAACGGTGATTGAGTAAACTAAGTGGTAAGAAACATAAATATAGCTAGAGTTCAGTAAAGGAGAAAAAGATAAAATGAAAATATGTAAAATCAGTTCTTTGATTTATTAGTTGTCTTTATTCTGTAAAAATGATCCTATATTTATAGTACAAGAAAAATAAAAGGTGATCCCCCTATGTTACCCATTAAATTACCCACTAAATCCACTAGCCAACTATGAGGAGGTGGTGTCGATTTTTACTCCTTGTTTTCCTCTTCCATGATTAATGGAACTTCCTTCTAGCAGTTGTAGGTTGTTACCATTTCTTGGGGTCTAGAAGGTTCCTTGACTTGGTCTTCGAAGCTTCCAAATATGTGTGGGTCTCAGTCGTTCCTCAGAATTATGACTCGGACAGGCTACCGTAATAGCCGATGTAGCTTTTCTAGCCGAGGGCTAGGACTAATAAATTCGGCTACGAGTCAGTTTGGTTATCGACTTAGAATTTTGTTGCCTGATTATTTTTTTAGGTTTCCACCTTCGGTACATGTCACTTGATTCGACTAAACACTTAAAAAGTATTTTTGAGTGTTAAAAGAGAGAACCAAAGTATTTGCCTTGGTTACAAAGTTTGTGAAACGAATATGATTTATATAGACATTCAGAAACTGACGTAAATTATAAAGAGATAAAAACAACAAATCATCACTGTTCCCGTCCAAAATGTCCGTCGTCTATCGGTTGACGAAATCGGATGACAAATTGATTCCTTAACTAAGAGATTTCAACTGAAAGTGGAACTCTAACTTCCAGCAATGGATTACCCAAATACTCCAGAAAGCGTTAGAACGGTGATTGAGTAAACTAAGTGGTAAGAAACATAAATATAGCTAGAGTTCAATAAAGGAGAAAAAGATAAAATGAAAATATGTAAAATCAGTTCTTTGATTTATTAGTTGTCTTTATTCTGTAAAAATGATCCTATATTTATAGTACAAGAAAAATAAAAGGTGATCCCCCTATGTTACCCATTAAATTACCCACTAAATCCACTAGCCAACTATGAGGAGGTGGTGTCGATTTTTACTCCTTGTTTTCCTCTTCCATGATTAATGGAACTTCCTTCTAGCAGTTGCAGGTTGTTACCATTTCTTGGGGTCTAGAAGGTTCCTTGACTTGGTCTTCGAAGCTTCCAAATATGTGTGGGTCTCAGTCGTTCCTCAGAATTATGACTCGGACAGAGCTATCGTAATAGCCGATGTAGCTTTTCTAGCCGAGGGCTAGGACTAATAAATTCGGCTACGAGTCAGTTTGGTTATCGACTTAGAATTCTGTTGCCTGATTATTTTTAGGTTTCCACCTTCGGCTGTCACTTGATTCGACTAAACACTTAAAAAGTATTTTTGAGTGTTAAAAGAGAGAACCAAAGTATTTGCCTTGGTTACAAAGTTTGTGAAACGAATATGATTTATATAGACATTCAGGAACTGACGTAAATTATAAAGAGATAAAAACAACAAATCATCATTGTTCCCGTCCAAAATGTCCGTCGTCTATCGGCTGACGAAATCGGATGACAAATTGATTCCTTAACTAAGAGATTTCAACTGAAAGTGGAACTCTAACTTCCAGCAATGGATTACCCAAATACTCCAGAAAGCGTTAGAACGGTGATTGAGTAAACTAAGTGGTAAGAAACATAAATATAGCTAGAGTTCAGTAAAGGAGAAAAAGATAAAATGAAAATATGTAAAATCAGTTCTTTGATTTATTAGTTGTCTTTATTCTGTAAAAATGATCCTATATTTATAGTACAAGAAAAATAAAAGGTGATCCCCCTATGTTACCCATTAAATTACCCACTAAATCCACTAGCCAACTATGAGGAGGTGGTGTCGATTTTTACTCCTTGTTTTCCTCTTCCATGATTAATGGAACTTCCTTCTAGCAGTTGCAGGTTGTTACCATTTCTTGGGGTCTAGAAGGTTCCTTGACTTGGTCTTCGAAGCTTCCAAATATGTGTGGGTCTCAGTCGTTCCTCAGAATTATGACTCGGACAGGCTACCGTAATAGCCGATGTAGCTTTTCTAGCCGAGGGCTAGGACTAATAAATTCGGCTACGAGTCAGTTTGGTTATCGACTTAGAATTTTTTGCTGATTATTTTTAGGTTTCCACCTTCGGTTGTCACTTGATTCGACTAAACACTTAAAAAGTATTTTGAGTGTTAAAAGAGAGAACCAAAGTATTTGCCTTGGTTACAAAGTTTGTGAAACGAATATGATTTATATAGACATTCAGGAACTGACGTAAATTATAAAGAGATAAAAACAACAAATCATCACTGTTCCCGTCCAAAATGTCCGTCGTCTATCGGCTGACGAAATCGGATGACAAATTGATTCCTTAACTAAGAGATTTCAACTGAAAGTGGAACTCTAACTTCCAAAGCAATGGATTACCCAAATACTCTAGAAAGCGTTAGAACGGTGATTGAGTAAACTAAGTGGTAAGAAACATAAATATAGCTAGAGTTCAGTAAAGGAGAAAAAGATAAAATGAAAATATGTAAAATCAGTTCTTTGATTTATTAGTTGTCTTTATTCTGTAAAAATGATCCTATATTTATAGTACAAGAAAAAAAAAAAAAGTGATCCCCCTATGTTACCCATTAAATTACCCACTAAATCCACTAGCCAACTATGAGGAGGTGGTGTCGATTTTTACTCCTTGTTTTCCTCTTGCATGATTAATGGAACTTCCTTCTAGCAGTTGCAGGTTGTTACCATTTCTTGGGGTCTAGAAGGTTCCTTGACTTGGTCTTCGAAGCTTCCAAATATGTGTGGGTCTCGTCGTCGTTCCTCGAATTATGACTCGGACAGGCTACTACGTAATAGCCGATGTAGCTTTTCTAGCCGAGGGGGCTAGGACTAATAAATTCGGCTACGAGTCAGTTTGGTTATCGACTTAGAATTCTGTTGCCTGATTATTTTTAGGTTTCCACCTTCGGTTGTCACTTGATTCGACTAAACACTTAAAAAGTATTTTTGAGTGTTAAAAGAGAGAACCAAAGTATTTGCCTTGGTTACAAAGTTTGTGAAACGAATATGATTTATATAGACATTCAAGAACTGACGTAAATTATAAAGAGATAAAAACAACAAATCATCACTGTTCCCGTCCAAAATGTCCGTCGTCTATCGGTGACGAAATCGGATGACAAGTTGATTCCTTAACTAAGAGATTTCAACTAAAAGGGGAACTCTAACTTAAAGCAATGGATTACCCAAATACTCCAGAAAGCGTTAGAACGGTGATTGAGTAAACTAAGTGGTAAGAAACATAAATATAGCTAGAGTTCAAAAAAGAGAAAAAAGATAAAATGAAGATATGTAAAATCAGTTCTTTGATTTATTGGTTGTCTTTATTCTGTAAAAATGATCCTATATTTATAGTACAAGAAAAATAAAAGGTGATCCCCCTATGTTACCCATTAAATTACCCACTAAATCCACTAGCCAACTATGAGGAGGTGGTGTCGATTTTTACTCCTTGTTTTCCTCTTGCATGATTAATGGAACTTCCTTCTAGCAGTTGCAGGTTGTTACCATTTCTTGGGGTCTAGAAGGTTCCTTGACTTGGTCTTCGAAGCTTCCAAATATGTGTGGGTCTCAGTCGTTCCTCAGAATTATGACTCGGACAGGCTACCGTAATAGCCGATGTAGCTTTTCTAGCCGAGGGCTAGGACTAATAAATTCGGCTACGAGTCAGTTTGGTTATCGACTTAGAATTCTGTTGCCTGATTATTTTTAGGTTTCCACCTTCGGTTGTCACTTGATTCGACTAAACACTTAAAAAGTATTTTTGAGTGTTAAAAGAGAGAACCAAAGTATTTGCCTTGGTTACAAAGTTTGTGAAACGAATATGATTTATATAGACATTCAGGAACTGACGTAAATTATAAAGAGATAAAAACAACAAAAATCATCACTTGTTCCCGTCCAAAATGTCCGTCGTCTATCGGTACGACGAAATCGGATGACAAATTGATTCCTTAACTAAGAGATTTCAACTGAAAGCGGAACTCTAACTTCCAGCAATGGATTACCCAAATACTCTAGAAAAGCGTTAGAACGGTGATTGAGTAAAAACAAGTGGTAAGAAACATAAATATAGCTAGAGTTCAATAAAGGAGAAAAAGATAAAATGAAAATATGTAAAATCAGTTCTTTGATTTATTAGTTGTCTTTATTCTGTAAAAATGATCCTATATTTATAGTACAAGAAAAATAAAAGGTGATCCCCCTATGTTACCCATTAAATTACCCACTAAATCCACTAGCCAACTATGAGGAGGTGGTGTCGATTTTTACTCCTTGTTTTCCTCTTGCATGATTAATGGAACTTCCTTCTAGCATTTGCAGGTTGTTACCATTTCTTGGGGTCTAGAAGGTTCCTTGACTTGGTCTTCGAAGCTTCCAAATATGTGTGGGTCTCAGTCGTTCCTCAGAATTATGACTCGGACAGGCTACCGTAATAGCCGATGTAGCTTTTCTAGCCGAGGGCTAGGACTAATAAATTCGGCTACAAGTCAGTTTGGTTATCGACTTAGAATTTTGTTGCCTGATTATTTTTAGGTTTCCACCTTCGTCTGTCACTTGATTCGACTAAACACTTAAAAAGTATTTTTGAGTGTTAAAAGAGAGAACCAAAGTATTTGCCTTGGTTACAAAGTTTGTGAAACGAATATGATTTATATAGACATTCAGGAACTGACGTAAATTATAAAGAGATAAAAACAACAAATCATCACTTGTTCCCGTCCAAAATGTCCGTCGTCTATCGGTGACGAAATCGGATGACAAATTGATTCCTTAACTAAGAGATTTCAACTGAAAAGCGGAACTCTAACTTCCAGCAATGGATTACCCAAATACTCCATAAAGCGTTAGAACGGTGATTGAGTAAACTAAGTGGTAAGAAACATAAATATAGCTAGAGTTCAAGAAAGGAGAAAAAGATAAAATGAAAATATGTAAAATCAGTTCTTTGATTTATTAGTTGTCTTTATTCTCGTAAAAATGATCCTATATTTATAGTACAAGAAAAATAAAAGGTGATCCCCCTATGTTACCCATTAAATTACCCACTAAATCCACTAGCCAACTATGAGGAGGTGGTGTCGATTTTTACTCCTTGTTTTCCTCTTGCATGATTAATGGAACTTCCTTCTAGCAATTGCGGGTTGTTACCATTTCTTGGGGTCTAGAAGGTTCCTTGACTTGGTCTTCGAAGCTTCCAAATATGTGTGGGTCTCGGTCGTTCCTCGAATTATGACTCGGACAGCTACGTAATAGCCGATGTAGCTTTTCTAGCCGAGGGCTAGGACTAATAAATTCGGCTACGAGTCGGTTTGGTTATCGACTTAGAATTAGTTGTTGCCGATTATTTTTAGGTTTCCACCTTCGGTTGTCACTTGATTCGACTAAACTAACACTTAAAAAGTATTTTTGAGTGTTAAAAGAGAGAACCAAAGTATTTGCCTTGGTTACAAAGTTTGTGAAACGAATATGATTTATATAGACATTCAGAACCGACGTAAATTATAAAGAGATAAAAACAACAAATCATCATCGTTCCCGTCCAAAATGTCCGTCGTCTATCGGGCCGACGAAATCGGATGACAAATTGATTCCTTAACTAAGAGATTTCAACTAAAAGCGGAACTCTAACTTCCAAAGCAATGGATTACCCAAATACTCAAGAAAGCGTTAGAACGGTGATTAAGTAAACTAAGTGGTAAGAAACATAAATACAGCTAGAGTTGAGTAAAGGAGAAAAATATAAAATGAAGATATGTAAAATCAGTTCTTTGATTTATTGGTTTTCTTTATTCTATAAAATTGATCCTATATTTATAGTACAAGAAATATAAAAGGTGATCCCCCTATGTTACCCATTAAATTACCCACTAAATCCACTAGCCAACTATGAGGAGGTGGTGTCGATTTTTACTCCTTGTTTTCCTCTTGCATGATTAATGGAACTTCCTTCTAGCAGTTGCAGGGTGTTACCATTTCTTGGGGTTTAGAAGGTTCCTTGACTTGGTCTTCGAAGCTTCCAAATATGTGTGGGTCTCAGTCGTTCCTCGAATATGACTCGGACAGGCTACGTAATAGCCGATGTAGCTTTTCTAGCCGAGGGCTAGGACTAATAAATTCGGCTACAGTCGGTTTGGTTATCGACTTAGAATTCTGTTGCCCGATTATTTTTAGGTTTCCACCTTCGGTACATCACTTGATTCGACTAAACACTTAAAAAGTATTTTTGAGTGTTAAAAGAGAGAACCAAAGTATTTGCCTTGGTTACAAAGTTTGTGAAACGAATATGATTTATATAGACATTCAGAACCGACGTAAATTATAAAGAGATAAAAACAACAAATCATCACTGTTCCCGTCCAAAATGTCCGTCGTCTATCGGTTGACGAAATCGGATGACAAATTGATTCCTTAACTAAGAGATTTCAACTGAAAGCGGAACTCTAACTTCCAGCAATGGATTACCCAAATACTCCAGAAAGCGTTAGAACGGTGATTGAGTAAACTAAGTGGTAAGAAACATAAATATAGCTAGAGTTCAATAAAGGAGAAAAAAGATAAAATGAAAATATGTAAAATCAGTTCTTTGATTTATTAGTTGTCTTTATTCTGTAAAAATGATCCTATATTTATAGTACAAGAAAAATAAAAGGTGATCCCCCTATGTTACCCATTAAATTACCCACTAAATCCACTAGCCAACTATGAGGAGGTGGTGTCGATTTTTACTCCTTGTTTTCCTCTTGCATGATTAATGGAACTTCCTTCTAGCAGTTGCGGGTTGTTACCATTTCTTGGGGTCTAGAAGGTTCCTTGACTTGGTCTTCGAAGCTTCCAAATATGTGTGGGTCTCAGTCGTTCCTCAGAATTATAACTCGGACATGCTACCGTAATAGCCGATGTAGCTTTTCTAGCCGAGGGCTAGGACTAATAAATTCGGCTACAAGTCAGTTTGGTTATCGACTTAGAATTTTGTTGCCTGATTATTTTTAGGTTTCCACCTTCGGTTGTCACTTGATTCGACTAAACACTTAAAAAGTATTTTGAGTGTTAAAAGATAGAACCAAAGTATTTGCCTTGGTTACAAAGTTTGTGAAACGAATATGATTTATATAGACATTCAGGAACTGACGTAAATTATAAAGAGATAAAAAAAACAAATCATCACTGTTCCCGTCCAAAATGTCCGTCGTCTATCTACGAAAATCGGATGACAAATCGGATGACAAATTGATTCCTTAACTAAGAGATTTCAACTAAAGCGGAACTCTAACTTCCAGCAATGGATTACCCAAATACTCCAGAAAGCGTTAGAACGGTGATTGAGTAAACTAAGTGGTAAGAAACATAAATATAGCTAGAGTTCAGTAGAGGAGAAAAAGATAAAATGAAAATATGTAAAATCAGTTCTTTGATTTATTAGTTGTCTTTATTCTATAAAAATGATCCTATATTTATAGTACAAGAAAAATAAAAGGTGATCCCCCTATGTTACCCATTAAATTACCCACTAAATCCACTAGCCAACTATGAGGAGGTGGTGTCGATTTTTACTCCTTGTTTTCCTCCTGCATGATTAATGGAACTTCCTTCTAGCAGTTGCAGGTTGTTACCATTTCTTGGGGTCTAGAAGGTTCCTTGACTTGGTCTTCGAAGCTTCCAAATATGTGTGGGTCTCAGTCGTTCCTCAGAATTATAACTCGGACAAGCTACCGTAATAGCCGATGTAGCTTTTCTAGCCGAGGGCTAGGACTAATAAATTCGGCTACGAGTCAGTTTGGTTATCGACTTAGAATTTTGTTGCCTGATTATTTTTAGGTTTCCACCTTCGGCTGTCACTTGATTCGACTAAACACTTAAAAAGTATTTTTGAGTGTTAAAAGAGAGAACCAAAGTATTTGCCTTGGTTACAAAGTTTGTGAAACGAATATGATTTATATAGACATTCAGGAACTGACGTAAATTATAAAGAGATAAAAACAACAAATCATCACTTGTTCCCGTCCAAAATGTCCGTCGTCTATCTATCGGCTGACGAAATCGGATGACAAATTGATTCCTTAACTAAGAGATTTCAACTGAAAGCGGAACTCTAACTTCCAGCAATGGATTACCCAAATACTCCAGAAAGCGTTAGAACGGTGATTGAGTAAACTAAGTGGTAAGAAACATAAATATAGCTAGAGTTCAATAAGGAGAAAAAGATAAAATGAATATATGTAAAATCTGTTCTTTGATTTATTAGTTGTCTTTATTCTGTAAAAATGATCCTATATTTATAGTACAAGAAAAATAAAAGGTGATCCCCCTATGTTACCCATTAAATTACCCACTAAATCCACTAGCCAACTATGAGGAGGTGGTGTCGATTTTTACTCCTTGTTTTCCTCTTGCATGATTAATGGAACTTCCTTCTAGCAGTTGCAGGTTGTTACCATTTCTTGGGGTCTAGAAGGTTCCTTGACTTGGTCTTCGAAGCTTCCAAATATGTGTGGGTCTCAGTCGTTCCTCAAAATTATGACTCGGACAGGCTACCGTAATAGCCGATGTAGCTTTTCTAGCCGAGGGCTAGGGCTAATAAATTCGGCTACGAGTCAGTTTGGTTATCGACTTAGAATTTTGTTGCCTGATTATTTTTAGGTTTCCACCTTCGGCTGTCACTTGATTCGACTAAACACTTAAAAAGTATTTTTGAGTGTTAAAAGAGAGAACCAAAGTATTTGCCTTGGTTACAAAGTTTGTGAAACGAATATGATTTATATAGACATTCAGGAACTGACGTAAATTATAAAGAGATAAAAACAACAAATCATCATTGTTCCCGTCCAAAATGTCCGTCGTCTATCGGCCGACGAAATCGGATGACAAATTGATTCCTTAACTAAGAGATTTCAACTAAAGCGGAACTCTAACTTCCAGCAATGGATTACCCAAATACTCCAGAAAGCGTTAGAACGGTGATTGAGTAAACTAAGTGGTAAGAAACATAAATATAGCTAGAGTTCAATAAAGGAGAAAAAGATAAAATGAAAATATGTAAAATCAGTTCTTTGATTTATTAGTTGTCTTTATTCTGTAAAAATGATCCTATATTTATAGTACAAGAAAAATAAAAGGTGATCCCCCTATGTTACCCATTAAATTACCCACTAAATCCACTAGCCAACTATGAGGAGGTGGTGTCGATTTTTACTCCTTGTTTTCCTCTTGCATGATTAATGGAACTTCCTTCTAGCAGTTGCAGGTTGTTGTTACCATTTCTTGGGGTCTAGAAGGTTCCTTGACTTGGTCTTCGAAGCTTCCAAATATGTGTGGGTCTCAGTCGTTCCTCAGAATTATGACTCGGACAGGCTACCGTAATAGCCGATGTAGCTTTTCTAGCCGAGGGCTAGGACTAATAAATTCGGCTACGAGTCAGTTTGGTTATCGACTTAGAATTTTGTTGCCTGATTATTTTTAGGTTTCCACCTTCGGTTGTCACTTGATTCGACTAAACACTTAAAAAGTATTTTTGAGTGTTAAAAGAGAGAACCAAAGTATTTGCCTTGGTTACAAAGTTTGTGAAACGAATATGATTTATATAGACATTCAGAACTGACGTAAATTATAAAGAGATAAAAACAACAAATCATCACTGTTCCCGTCCAAAATGTCCGTCGTCTATCGGCTGACGAAATCGGATGACAAATTGATTCCTTAACTAAGAGATTTCAACTAAAAGCGGAACTCTAACTTCCAGCAATGGATTACCCAAATACTCCAGAAAGCGTTAGAACGGTGATTGAGTAAACTAAGTGGTAAGAAACATAAATATAGCTAGAGTTCAGTAAAGGAGAAAAAGATAAAATGAAAATATGTAAAATCAGTTCTTTGATTTATTAGTTGTCTTTATTCTGTAAAAATGATCCTATATTTATAGTACAAGAAAAATAAAAGGTGATCCCCCTATGTTACCCATTAAATTACCCACTAAATCCACTAGCCAACTATGAGGAGGTGGTGTCGATTTTTACTCCTTGTTTTCCTCTTGCATGATTAATGGAACTTCCTTCTAGCAGTTGCAGGTTGTTACCATTTCTTGGGGTCTAGAAGGTTCCTTGACTTGGTCTTCGAAGCTTCCAAATATGTGTGGGTCTCAGTCGTTCCTCAGAATTATGACTCGGACAGGCTACCGTAATAGCCGATGTAGCTTTTCTAGCCGAGGGCTAGGACTAATAAATTCGGCTACCAGTCAGTTTGGTTATCGACTTAGAATTTTGTTGCCTGATTATTTTTAGGTTTCCACCTTCGGTTGTCACTTGATTCGACTAAACACTTAAAAAGTATTTTTGAGTGTTAAAAGAGAGAACCAAAGTATTTGCCTTGGTTACAAAGTTTGTGAAACGAATATGATTTATATAGACATTCAGAACTGACGTAAATTATAAAGAGATAAAAACAACAAATCATCATTGTTCCCGTCCAAAATGTCCGTCGTCTATCGGCCGACGAAATCGGATGACAAATTGATTCCTTAACTAAGAGATTTCAACTGAAAGCGGAACTCTAACTTCCAGCAATGGATTACCCAAATACTCCAGAAAGCGTTAGAACGGTTAGTAAACTAACGGTGATTGAGTAAACTAAGTGGTAAGAAACATAAATATAGCTAGAGTTCAATAAAGGAGAAAAAGATAAAATGAAAATATGTAAAATCAGTTCTTTGATTTATTAGTTGTCTTTATTCTGTAAAAATGATCCTATATTTATAGTACAAGAAAAATAAAAGGTGATCCCCCTATGTTACCCATTAAATTACCCACTAAATCCACTAGCCAACTATGAGGAGGTGGTGTCGATTTTTACTCCTTGTTTTCCTCTTGCATGATTAATGGAACTTCCTTCTAGCAGTTGCAGGTTGTTACCATTTCTTGGGGTCTAGAAGGTTCCTTGACTTGGTCTTCGAAGCTTCCAAATATGTGTGGGTCTCAGTCGTTCCTCAGAATTATGACTCGGACATGCTACCGTAATAGCCGATGTAGCTTTTCTAGCCGAGGGCTAGGACTAATAAATTCGGCTACAAGTCAGTTTGGTTATCGACTTAGAATTCTGTTGTTGCCTGATTATTTTTAGGTTTCCACCTTCGGTTGTCACTTGATTCGACTAAACACTTAAAAAGTATTTTTGAGTGTTAAAAGAGAGAACCAAAGTATTTGCCTTGGTTACAAAGTTTGTGAAACGAATATGATTTATATAGACATTCAGGAACTGACGTAAATTATAAAGAGATAAAAACAACAAATCATCACTGTTCCCGTCCAAAATGTCCGTCGTCTATCGGCTGACGAAATCGGATGACAAATTGATTCCTTAACTAAGAGATTTCAACTGAAAGCGGAACTCTAACTTCCAGCAATGGATTACCCAAATACTCCAGAAAGCGTTAGAACGGTGATTGAGTAAACTAAGTGGTAAGAAACATAAATATAGCTAGAGTTCAGTAAAGGAGAAAAAGATAAAATGAAAATATGTAAAATCAGTTCTTTGATTTATTAGTTGTCTTTATTCTATAAAATGATCCTATATTTATAGTACAAGAAAAATAAAAGGTGATCCCCCTATGTTACCCATTAAATTACCCACTAAATCCACTAGCCAACTATGAGGAGGTGGTGTCGATTTTTACTCCTTGTTTTCCTCTTGCATGATTAATGGAACTTCCTTCTAGCAGTTGCAGGTTGTTACCATTTCTTGGGGTCTAGAAGGTTCCTTGACTTGGTCTTCGAAGCTTCCAAATATGTGTGGGTCTCAGTCGTTCCTCAGAATTATGACTCGGACAGGCTACCGTAATAGCCGATGTAGCTTTTCTAGCCGAGGGCTAGGACTAATAAATTCGGCTACAAGTCAGTTTGGTTATCGACTTAGAATTTTGTTGCCTGATTATTTTTAGGTTTCCACCTTCGGTTGTCACTTGATTCGACTAAACACTTAAAAAGTATTTTTGAGTGTTAAAAGAGAGAACCAAAGTATTTGCCTTGGTTACAAAGTTTGTGAAACGAATATGATTTATATAGACATTCAGGAACTGACGTAAATTATAAAGAAGAGATAAAAACAACAAATCATCACTGTTCCCGTCCAAAATGTCCGTCGTCTATCTACCGACGAAATCGGATGACAAATTGATTCCTTAACTAAGAGATTTCAACTAAAGCGGAACTCTAACTTCCAGCAATGGATTACCCAAATACTCCAGAAAAGCGTTAGAACGGTGATTGAGTAAACTAAGTGGTAAGAAACATAAATATAGCTAGAGTTCAGTAAAGGAGAAAAAGATAAAATGAAAATATGTAAAATCAGTTCTTTGATTTATTAGTTGTCTTTATTCTGTAAAAATGATCCTATATTTATAGTACAAGAAAAATAAAAGGTGATCCCCCTATGTTACCCATTAAATTACCCACTAAATCCACTAGCCAACTATGAGGAGGTGGTGTCGATTTTTACTCCTTGTTTTCCTCTTGCATGATTAATGGAACTTCCTTCTAGCAGTTGCAGGTTGTTACCATTTCTTGGGGTCTAGAAGGTTCCTTGACTTGGTCTTCGAAGCTTCCAAATATGTGTGGGTCTCGGTCGTTCCTCGAATTATGACTCGGACAGGCTACCGTAATAGCCGATGTAGCTTTTCTAGCCGAGGGCTAGGACTAATAAATTTGGCTACAAGTCAGTTTGGTTATCGACTTAGAATTTTGTTGCCTGATTATTTTTAGGTTTCCACCTTCGGCTGTCACTTGATTCGACTAAACACTTAAAAAGTATTTTTGAGTGTTAAAAGAGAGAACCAAAGTATTTGCCTTGGTTACAAAGTTTGTGAAACGAATATGATTTATATAGACATTCAGGAACTGACGTAAATTATAAAGAGATAAAAACAACAAATCATCATTGTTCCCGTCCAAAATGTCTGTCGTCTATCGACGGATGAAATCGGATGACAAATTGATTCCTTAACTAAGAGATTTCAACTAAAGCGGAACTCTTACTTCCAGCAATGGATTACCCAAATACTCCAGAAAGCGTTAGAACGGTGATTGAGTAAACTAAGTGGTAAAAACATAAATATAGCTAGAGTTCAGTAAAGGAGAAAAAGATAAAATGAAAATATGTAAAATCAGTTCTTTGATTTATTAGTTGTCTTTATTCTGTAAAAATGATCCTATATTTATAGTACAAGAAAAATAAAAGGTGATCCCCCTATGTTACCCATTAAATTACCCACTAAATCCACTAGCCAACTATGAGGAGGTGGTGTCGATTTTTACTCCTTGTTTTCCTCTTGCATGATTAATGGAACTTCCTTCTAGCAAGTTGCAGGTTTGTTACCATTTCTTGGGGTCTAGAAGGTTCCTTGACTTGGTCTTCGAAGCTTCTAAATATGTGTGGGTCTCAGTCGTTCCTCAGAATTATGACTCGGACAGGCTACCGTAATAGCCGATGTAGCTTTTCTAGCCGAGGGCTAGGACTAATAAATTCGGCTACAAGTCAGTTTGGTTATATACTTAGAATTTTGTTGCCTAGATTATTTTTAGGTTTCCACCTTCGGTTTTTTTAGTCACTTGATTCGACTAAACACTTAAAAAGTATTTTTGAGTGTTAAAAGAGAGAACCAAAGTATTTGCCTTGGTTACAAAGTTTGTGAAACGAATATGATTTATATAGACATTCAGGAACTGACGTAAATTATAAAGAGATAAAAACAACAAATCATCATTGTTCCCGTCCAAAATGTCTGTCGTCTATCGGATGACAAATTGATTCCTTAACTAAGAGATTTCAACTGAAAGCGGAACTCTAACTTCCAGCAATGGATTACCCAAATACTCCAGAAAGCGTTAGAACGGTGATTGAGTAAACTAAGTGGTAAGAAACATAAATATAGCTAGAGTTCAAAAGAAAGGAGAAAAAGATAAAATGAAAATATGTAAAATCAGTTCTTTGATTTATTAGTTGTCTTTATTCTGTAAAAATGATCCTATATTTATAGTACAAGAAAAATAAAAGGTGATCCCCCTATGTTACCCATTAAATTACCCACTAAATCCACTAGCCAACTAGAGGGAGGTGGTGTCGATTTTTACTCCTTGTTTTCCTCTTGCATGATTAATGGAACTTCCTTCTAGCAGTTGCAGTTGTTACCATTTCTTGGGGTCTAGAAGGGTCCTTGACTCGGTCTTTCTAGCTTCCAAATATTTTTGGGTATCAGTCATTCCTCAAAATTATAACTCGGACAGGCTACCGTAATAGCCGATGTAGCTTTTCTAGCCGAGGGCTAGGACTAATAAATTCGGCTACAAGTCGGTTTGGTTATCGACTTAGAATTTTGTTTGCCCGATTATTTTTAGGTTTCCACCTTCGGCTTTTCCACCTCACACTTGATTCGACTAAACACTTAAAAAGTATTTTTGAGTGTTAAAAGAGAGAACCAAAGTATTTGCCTTGGTTACAAAGTTTGTGAAACGAATATGATTTATATAGACATTCAGAACCGACGTAAATTATAAAGAGATAAAAACAACAAATCATCACATCGTTCCCGTCCAAAATGTCCGTCGTCTATCGGCCGAGAAATCGGATGACAAATTGATTCCTTAACTAAGAGATTTCAACTAAAAGCGGAACTCTAACTTCCAGCAATGGATTACCCAAATACTCCATAAAAAGTTAGAACGGTGATTGAGTAAACTAAGTGGTAAGAAACATAAATATAGCTAGAGTTCAGTAAAGGAGAAAAAGATAAAATGAAAATATGTAAAATCAGTTCTTTGATTTATTAGTTGTCTTTATTCTGTAAAAATGATCCTATATTTATAGTACAAGAAAAATAAAAGGTGATCCCCCTATGTTACCCATTAAATTACCCACTAAATCCACTAGCCAACTATGAGGAGGTGGTGTCGATTTTTACTCCTTGTTTTCCTCTTGCATGATTAATGGAACTTCCTTCTAGCAAGTTGCAGGTTGTTACCATTTCTTGGGGTCTAGAAGGTTCCTTGACTTGGTCTTCGAAGCTTCCAAATATGTGTGGGTCTCAGTCGTTCCTCAGAATTATGACTCGGACAGGCTACCGTAATAGCCGATGTAGCTTTTCTAGCCGAGGGCTAGGACTAATAAATTCGGCTACAAGTCAGTTTGGTTATATACTTAGAATTCTGTTGCCTGATTATTTTTAGGTTTCCACCTTCGGCTGTCACTTGATTCGACTAAACACTTAAAAAGTATTTTTGAGTGTTAAAAGAGAGAACCAAAGTATTTGCCTTGGTTACAAAGTTTGTGAAACGAATATGATTTATATAGACATTCAGGAACTGACGTAAATTATAAAGAGATAAAAACAACAAATCATCACTGTTCCCGTCCAAAATGTCCGTCGTCTATCGGCTGACGAAATCGGATGACAAATTGATTCCTTAACTAAGAGATTTCAACTAAAAGCGGAACTCTAACTTCCAGCAATGGATTACCCAAATACTCCAGAAAGCGTTAGAACGGTGATTGAGTAAACTAAGTGGTAAGAAACATAAATATAGCTAGAGTTCAATAAAGGAGAAAAAGATAAAATGAAAATATGTAAAATCAGTTCTTTGATTTATTAGTTGTCTTTATTCTGTAAAAATGATCCTATATTTATAGTACAAGAAAAATAAAAGGTGATCCCCCTATGTTACCCATTAAATTACCCACTAAATCCACTAGCCAACTATGAGGAGGTGGTGTCGATTTTTACTCCTTGTTTTCCTCTTGCATGATTAATGGAACTTCCTTCTAGAAGTTGCAGGTTGTTACCATTTCTTGGGGTCTAGAAGGTTCCTTGACTTGGTCTTCGAAGCTTCCAAATATGTGTGGGTCTCAGTCGTTCCTCAGAATTATGACTCGGACAGGCTACCGTAATAGCCGATGTAGCTTTTCTAGCCGAGGGCTAGGACTAATAAATTCGGCTACAAGTCAGTTTGGTTATCGACTTAGAATTCTTGTTGCCTGATTATTTTTAGGTTTCCACCTTCGGCTTGTCACTTGATTCGACTAAACACTTAAAAAGTATTTTTGAGTGTTAAAAGAGAGAACCAAAGTATTTTTGGTTACAAAGTTTGTGAAACGAATATGATTTATATAGACATTCAGGAACTGACGTAAATTATAAAGAGATAAAAACAACAAATCATCACTGTTCCCGTCCAAAATGTCCGTCGTCTATCGGCTGACGAAATCGGATGACAAATTGATTCCTTAACTAAGAGATTTCAACTGAAAGCGGAACTCTAACTTCCAGCAATGGATTACCCAAATACTCCAGAAAGCGTTAGAACGGTGATTGAGTAAACTAAGTGGTAAGAAACATAAATATAGCTAGAGTTCAATAAAGGAGAAAAAGATAAAATGAAAATATGTAAAATCAGTTCTTTGATTTACTGGTTTTCTTTATTCTTCAAAATTGATCCTATATTTATAGTACAAGAAATATAAAAGGTGATCCCCCTATGTTACCCATTAAATTACCCACTAAATCCACTAGCCAACTATGAGGAGGTGGTGTCGATTTTTACTCCTTGTTTTCCTCTTGCATGATTTTGGAACTTCCTTCTAGCAGTTGCAGGTTGTTACCATTTCTTGGGGTCTAGAAGGTTCCTTGACTTGGTCTTCGAAGCTTCCAAATATGTGTGGGTCTCAGTCGTTCCTCAGAATTATGACTCGGACATGCTACCGTAATAGCCGATGTAGCTTTTCTAGCCGAGGTCTAGGACTAATAAATTCGGCTACGAGTCAGTTTGGTTATCGACTTAGAATTTTGTTGCCTGATTATTTTTAGGTTTCCACCTTCGGTTGTCACTTGATTCGACTAAACACTTAAAAAGTATTTTTGAGTGTTAAAAGAGAGAACCAAAGTATTTGCCTTGGTTACAAAGTTTGTGAAACGAATATGATTTATATAGACATTCAGAACCGACGTAAATTATAAAGAGATAAAAACAACAAATCATCACCGTTCCCGTCCAAAATGTCCGTCGTCTATCTACCGACGAAATCGGATGACAAATTGATTCCTTAACTAAGAGATTTCAACTAAAGCACTCTAACTTGCAGCAATGGATTACCCAAATACTCCATAAAGCGTTAGAACGGTGATTGAGTAAACTAAGTGGTAAGAAACATAAATATAGCTAGAGTTCAGTAAAGGAGAAAAAGATAAAATGAAAATATGTAAAATCAGTTCTTTGATTTATTAGTTGTCTTTATTCTGTAAAAATGATCCTATATTTATAGTACAAGAAAAATAAAAGGTGATCCCCCTATGTTACCCATTAAATTACCCACTAAATCCACTAGCCAACTATGAGGAGGTGGTGTCGATTTTTACTCCTTGTTTTCCTCTTGCATGATTAATGGAACTTCCTTCTAGAAGCTGCAGTTTGTTACCATTTCTTGGGGTCTAGAAGGTTCCTTGACTTGGTCTTCGAAGCTTCCAAATATGTGTGGGTCTCAGTCGTTCCTCGAATTATGACTCGGACAGGCTACCGTAATAGCCGATGTAGCTTTTTTCTAGCCGAGGGCTAGGACTAATAAATTCGGCTACAAGTCGGTTTGGTTATCGACTTAGAATTTGTTGCCGATTATTTTTAGGTTTCCACCTTCGGTACTTGTCACTTGATTCGACTAAACACTTAAAAAGTATTTTTGAGTGTTAAAAGAGAGAACCAAAGTATTTGCCTTGGTTACAAAGTTTGTGAAACGAATATGATTTATATAGACATTCAGGAACTGACGTAAATTATAAAGAGATAAAAACAACAAATCATCACTGTTCCCGTCCAAAATGTCCGTCGTCTATCTACAGACGAAATCGGATGACAAATTGATTCCTTAACTAAGAGATTTCAACTAAAAGCGGAACTCTAACTTAAAGCAATGGATTCCCAAATACTCCATAAAGCGTTAGAACGGTGATTGAGTAAACTAAGTGGTAAGAAACATAAATATAGCTAGAGTTCAGTAAAGGAGAAAAAGATAAAATGAAAATATGTAAAATCAGTTCTTTGATTTATTAGTTGTCTTTATTCTGTAAAAATGATCCTATATTTATAGTACAAGAAAAATAAAAGGTGATCCCCCTATGTTACCCATTAAATTACCCACTAAATCCACTAGCCAACTATGAGGAGGTGGTGTCGATTTTTACTCCTTGTTTTCCTCTTGCATGATTAATGGAACTTCCTTCTAGCAGTTGCAGGTTGTTACCATTTCTTGGGGTCTAGAAGGTTCCTTGACTTGGTCTTCGAAGCTTCCAAATATGTGTGGGTCTCAGTCGTTCCTCAGAATTATGACTCGGACAGGCTACCGTAATAGCCGATGTAGCTTTTCTAGCCGAGGGCTAGGACTAATAAATTCGGCTACAAGTCAGTTTGGTTATCGACTTAGAATTTTGTTGCCTGATTATTTTTAGGTTTCCACCTTCGGCTGTCACTTGATTCGACTAAACACTTAAAAAGTATTTTTGAGTGTTAAAAGAGAGAACCAAAGTATTTGCCTTGGTTACAAAGTTTGTGAAACGAATATGATTTATATAGACATTCAGGAACTGACGTAAATTATAAAGAGATAAAAACAACAAATCATCACTGTTCCCGTCCAAAATGTCCGTCGTCTATCGGCTGACGAAATCGGATGACAAATTGATTCCTTAACTAAGAGATTTCAACTAAAAGCGGAACTCTAACTTCCAGCAATGGATTACCCAAATACTCCAGAAAGCGTTAGAACGGTGATTGAGTAAACTAAGTGGTAAGAAACATAAATATAGCTAGAGTTCAATAAAGGAGAAAAAGATAAAATGAAAATATGTAAAATCAGTTCTTTGATTTATTAGTTGTCTTTATTCTAAAAATGATCCTATATTTATAGTACAAGAAAAATAAAAGGTGATCCCCCTATGTTACCCATTAAATTACCCACTAAATCCACTAGCCAACTATGAGGAGGTGGTGTCGATTTTTACTCCTTGTTTTCCTCTTGCATGATTAATGGAACTTCCTTCTAGCAGTTGCAGGTTGTTACCATTTCTCGGGGTCTAGAGGTTCCTTGACTTGGTCTTCGAAGCTTCCAAATATGTGTGGGTCTCAGTCGTTCCTCAGAATTATGACTCGGACAGCTACCGTAATAGCCGATGTAGCTTTTCTAGCCGAGGGCTAGGACTAATAAATTCGGCTACAAGTCGGTTTGGTTATCGACTTAGAATTTTGTTGCCCGATTATTTTTAGGTTTCCACCTTCGGTTTCTCACTTGATTCGACTAAACACTTAAAAAACACTAAAAAGTTTTTTGAGTGTTAAAAGAGAGAACCAAAGTATTTGCCTTGGTTACAAAGTTTGTGAAACGAATATGATTTATATAGACATTCAAGAACTGACGTAAATTATAAAGAGATAAAAACAACAAATCATCACTGTTCCCGTCCAAAATGTCCGTCGTCTATCGGATGACAAATTGATTCCTTAACTAAGAGATTTCAACTGAAAGCGGAACTCTAACTTGCAGCAATGGATTCCCCAAATACTCCATAAAGCGTTAGAACGGTGATTGAGTAAACTAAGTGGTAAGAAACATAAATATAGCTAGAGTTCAGTAAAGGAGAAAAAGATAAAATGAAAATATGTAAAATCAGTTCTTTGATTTATTAGTTGTCTTTATTCTGTAAAAATGATCCTATATTTATAGTACAAGAAAAATAAAAGGTGATCCCCCTATGTTACCCATTAAATTACCCACTAAATCCACTAGCCAACTATGAGGAGGTGGTGTCGATTTTTACTCCTTGTTTTCCTCTTGCATGATTAATGGAACTTCCTTCTAGCAGTTGCAGGTTGTTACCATTTCTTGGGGTCTAGAAGGTTCCTTGACTTGGTCTTCGAAGCTTCCAAATATGTGTGGGTCTCAGTCGTTCCTCAGAATTATGACTCGGACAGGCTACCGTAATAGCCGATGTAGCTTTTCTAGCCGAGGGCTAGGACTAATAAATTCGGCTACAAGTCAGTTTGGTTATCGACTTAGAATTCTGTTGCCTGATTATTTTTGGTTTTCACCTTCGGTTTGTCACTAGATTCGACTAAACACTTAAAAAGTATTTTTGAGTGTTAAAAGAGAGAACCAAAGTATTTGCCTTGGTTACAAAGTTTGTGAAACGAATATGATTTATATAGACATTCAGGAACTGAGTAAATTATAAAGAGATAAAAACAACAAATCATCACTGTTCCCGTCCAAAATGTCCGTCGTCTATCGGCTGACGAAATCGGATGACAAATTGATTCCTTAACTAAGAGATTTCAACTAAAAAGCGGAACTCTAACTTGCAGCAATGGATTCCCCAAATACTCCATAAAGCGTTAGAACGGTGATTGAGTAAACTAAGTGGTAAGAAACATAAATATAGCTAGAGTTCAGTAAAGGAGAAAAAGATAAAATGAAAATATGTAAAATCAGTTCTTTAATTTATTAGTTGTCTTTATTCGTAAAAATGATCCTATATTTATATTACAAGAAAAATAAAAGGTGATCCCCCTATGTTACCCATTAAATCCACTAGCCAACTATGAGGAGGTTGTGTCGATTTTTACTCCTTGTTTTCCTCTTGCATGATTAATGGAACTTCCTTCTAGCAGTTGCAGGTTGTTACCATTTCTTGGGGTCTAGAAGGTTCCTTGACTTGGTCTTCGAAGCTTCTAAATATGTGTGGGTCTCAGTCGTTCCTCAGAATTATGACTCGGACAGGCTACCGTAATAGCCGATGTAGCTTTTCTAGCCGAGGGCTAGGACTAATAAATTCGGCTACAAGTCAGTTTGGTTATCGACTTAGAATTCTCGTTGCCTCGATTATTTTTAGGTTTCCACCTTCTGTCACTTGATTCGACTACTAAACACTTAAAAAGTATTTTTGAGTGTTAAAAGAGAGAACCAAAGTATTTGCCTTGGTTACAAAGTTTGTGAAACGAATATGATTTATATAGACATTCAGGAACTGAGGTAAATTATAAAGAGATAAAAACAACAAATCATCACTGTTCCCGTCCAAAATGTCCGTCGTCTATCGGCTGACGAAATCGGATGACAAATTGATTCCTTAACTAAGAGATTTCAACTGAAAGCGGAACTCTAACTTGCAGCAATGTATTCCCCAAATACTCCATAAAGCGTTAGAACGGTGATTGAGTAAACTAAGTGGTAAGAAACATAAATATAGCTAGAGTTCAGTAAAGGAGAAAAAGATAAAATGAAAATATGTAAAATCAGTTCTGTAATTTATTAGTTGTCTTTATTCTGTAAAAATGATCCTATATTTATATTACAAGAAAAATAAAAGGTGATCCCCCTATGTTACCCATTAAATTACCCACTAAATCCACTAGCCAACTATGAGGAGGTGGTGTCGATTTTTACTCCTTGTTTTCCTCTTGCATGATTAATGGAACTTCCTTCTAGGAGTTGCAGGTTGTTACCATTTCTTGGGGTCTAGAAGGTTCCTTGACTTGGTCTTCGAAGCATCCAAATATGTGTGGGTCTCAGTCGTTCCTCAGAATTATGACTCGGACAGGCTACCGTAATAGCCGATGTAGCTTTTCTAGCCGAGGGCTAGGACAAATAAATTCGGCTACAAGTCAGTTTGGTTATCGACTTAGAATTCTGTTGCCTGATTATTTTTAGGTTTCCACCTTCGGAATTTGTCACTTGATTCGACTAAACACTTAAAAAGTATTTTTGAGTGTTAAAAGAGAGAACCAAAGTATTTGCCTTGGTTACAAAGTTTGTGAAACGAATATGATTTATATAGACATTCAGGAACTGAGGTAAATTATAAAGAGATAAAAACAACAAATCATCACTGTTCCCGTCCAAAATGTCTGTCGTCTATCGGCTGACGAAATAGGATGACAAATTGATTCCTTAACTAAGAGATTTCAACTGAAAGCGGAACTCTAACTTGCAGCAATGTATTCCCCAAATACTCCATAAAGCGTTAGAACGGTGATTGAGTAAACTAAGTGGTAAGAAACATAAATATAGCTAGAGTTCAAGAAAGAGAAAAAGATAAAATGAAAATATGTAAAATCGTTCTTTGTAATTTATTAGTTGTCTTTATTCTGTAAAAATGATCCTATATTTATATTACAAGAAAAATAAAAGGTGATCCCCCTATGTTACCCATTAAATTACCCACTAAATCCACTAGCCAACTATGAGGAGGTTGTGTCGATTTTTACTCCTTGTTTTCCTCTTGCATGATTAATGGAACTTCCTTCTAGCAGTTGCAGTTGTTACCATTTCTTGGGGTCTAGAAGGTTCCTTGACTTGGTCTTCGAAGCTTCTAAATATGTGTGGGTCTCAGTCGTTCTTCAGAATTATGACTCGGACAGGCTACCGTAATAGCCGATGTAGCTTTTCTAGCCGAGGGCTAGGACAAATAAATTCGGCTACAAGTCAGTTTGGTTATATACTTAGAATTTTGTTGCCTGATTATTTTTAGGTTTCCACCTTCGGCTGTCACTTGATTCGACTAAACACTTAAAAAGTATTTTTGAGTGTTAAAAGAGAGAACCAAAGTATTTGCCTTGGTTACAAAGTTTGTGAAACGAATATGATTTATATAGACATTCAGGAACTGAGGTAAATTATAAAGAGATAAAAACAACAAATCATCACTGTTCCCGTCCAAAATGTCCGTCGTCTATCGGCTGACGAAATCGGATGACAAATTGATTCCTTAACTAAGAGATTTCAACTGAAAGCGGAACTCTAACTTGCAGCAATGTATTCCCCAAATACTCCATAAAGCGTTAGAACGGTGATTGAGTAAACTAAGTGGTAAGAAACATAAATATAGCTAGAGTTCAGTAAAGGAGAAAAAGATAAAATGAAAATATGTAAAATCAGTTCTGTAATTTATTAGTTGTCTTTATTCTGTAAAAATGATCCTATATTTATATTACAAGAAAAATAAAAGGTGATCCCCCTATGTTACCCATTAAATTACCCATTAAATCCACTAGCCAACTATGAGGAGGTTGTGTCGATTTTTACTCCTTGTTTTCCTCTTGCATGATTAATGGAACTTCCTTCTAGCAATTGCAGGTTGTTACCATTTCTTGGGGTCTAGAAGGTTCCTTGACTTGGTCTTCGAAGCTTCTAAATATGTGTGGGTCTCAGTCGTTCTTCAGAATTATGACTCGGACAGGCTACCGTAATAGCCGATGTAGATTTTCTAGCCGAGGGCTAGGACAAATAAATTCGGCTACAAGTCAGTTTGGTTATCGACTAAGAATTCTGTTGCCTGATTATTTTTAGGTTTCCACCTTCGGCTGTCACTTGATTCGACTAAACACTTAAAAAGTATTTTTGAGTGTTAAAAGAGAGAACCAAAGTATTTGCCTTGGTTACAAAGTTTGTGAAACGAATATGATTTATATAGACATTCAGGAACTGAGGTAAATTATAAAGAGATAAAAACAACAAATCATCACTGTTCCCGTCCAAAATGTCTGTCGTCTATCGGCTGACGAAATCGGATGACAAATTGATTCTTAACTAACTAAGAGATTTCAACTGAAAGCGGAACTCTAACTTGCAGCAATGTATTCCCCAAATACTCCATAAAGCGTTAGAACGGTGATTGAGTAAACTAAGTGGTAAGAAACATAAATATAGCTAGAGTTCAGTAAAGGAGAAAAAGATAAAATGAAAATATGTAAAATCGTTCTTAATTTATTAGTTGTCTTTATTCTGTAAAAATGATCCTATATTTATATTACAAGAAAAATAAAAGGTGATCCCCCTATGTTACCCATTAAATTACCCACTAAATCCACTAGCCAACTATGAGGAGGTTGTGTCGATTTTTACTCCTTGTTTTCCTCTTGCATGATTAATGGAACTTCCTTCTAGCAGTTGCAGGTTGTTACCATTTCTTGGGGTCTAGAAGGTTCCTTGACTTGGTCTTCGAAGCTTCTAAATATGTGTGGGTCTCAGTCGTTCTTCAGAATTATGACTCGGACAGGCTACCGTAATAGCCGATGTAGATTTTCTAGCCGAGAGCTAGGACAAATAAATTCGGCTACAAGTCAGTTTGGTTATCGACTAAGAATTTATGTTGCCTGATTATTTTTAGGTTTCCACCTTCGGCTGTCACTTGATTCGACTAAACACTTAAAAAGTATTTTTGAGTGTTAAAAGAGAGAACCAAAGTATTTGCCTTGGTTACAAAGTTTGTGAAACGAATATGATTTATATAGACATTCAGGAACTGAGGTAAATTATAAAGAGATAAAAACAACAAATCATCACTGTTCCCGTCCAAAATGTCCGTCGTCTATCGGCTGACGAAATCGGATGACAAATTGATTCCTTAACTAAGAGATTTCAACTGAAAGCGGAACTCTAACTTGCAGCAATGTATTCCCCAAATACTCCATAAAGCGTTAGAACGGTGATTGAGTAAACTAAGTGGTAAGAAACATAAATATAGCTAGAGTTCAGTAAAGGAGAAAAAGATAAAATGAAAATATGTAAAATCGTTCTTAATTTATTATTGTCTTTTTTATTCGTAAAAATGATCCTATATTTATATTACAAGAAAAATAAAAGGTGATCCCCCTATGTTACCCATTAAATTACCCACTAAATCCACTAGCCAACTATGAGGAGGTTGTGTCGATTTTTACTCCTTGTTTTCCTCTTGCATGATTAATGGAACTTCCTTCTAGCAGTTGCAGGTTGTTACCATTTCTTGGGGTCTAGAAGGTTCCTTGACTTGGTCTTCGAAGCTTCTAAATATGTGTGGGTCTCAGTCGTTCCTCAGAATTATGACTCGGACAGGCTACCGTAATAGCCGATGTAGCTTTTCTAGCCGAGGGCTAGGACAAATAAATTCGGCTACAAGTCAGTTTGGTTATCGACTAAGAATTCTGTTGCTTGATTATTTTTAGGTTTCCACCTTCGGCTGTCACTTGATTCGACTAAACACTTAAAAAGTATTTTTGAGTGTTAAAAGAGAGAACCAAAGTATTTGCCTTGGTTACAAAGTTTGTGAAACGAATATGATTTATATAGACATTCAGGAACTGAGGTAAATTATAAAGAGATAAAAACAACAAATCATCACTTGTTCCCGTCCAAAATGTCCGTCGTCTATCGGCTGACGAAATCGGATGACAAATTGATTCCTTAACTAAGAGATTTCAACTGAAAGCGGAACTCTAACTTGCAGCAATGTATTCCCCAAATACTCCATAAAGCGTTAGAACGGTGATTGAGTAAACTAAGTGGTAAGAAACATAAATATAGCTAGAGTTCGAAAGGAGAAAAAGATAAAATGAAAATATGTAAAATCGTTCTTAATTTATTAGTTGTCTTTATTCTGTAAAAATGATCCTATATTTATATTACAAGAAAAATAAAAGGTGATCCCCCTATGTTACCCATTAAATTACCCACTAAATCCACTAGCCAACTATGAGGAGGTTGTGTCGATTTTTACTCCTTGTTTTCCTCTTGCATGATTAATGGAACTTCCTTCTAGCAGTTGCAGGTTGTTACCATTTCTTGGGGTCTAGAAGGTTCCTTGACTTGGTCTTCGAAGCATCCAAATATGTGTGGGTCTCAGTCGTTCCTCAGAATTATGACTCGGACAGGCTACCGTAATAGCCGATGTAGCTTTTCTAGCCGAGGGCTAGGACAATAAATTCGGCTACAAGTCAGTTTGGTTATCGACTTAGAATTATGTTGCCTGATTATTTTTAGGTTTCCACCTTCGGCTGTCACTTGATTCGACTAAACACTTAAAAAGTATTTTTGAGTGTTAAAAGAGAGAACCAAAGTATTTGCCTTGGTTACAAAGTTTGTGAAACGAATATGATTTATATAGACATTCAGGAACTGAGGTAAATTATAAAGAGATAAAAACAACAAATCATCACTGTTCCCGTCCAAAATGTCCGTCGTCTATCGGCTGACGAAATCGGATGACAAATTGATTCCTTAACTAAGAGATTTCAACTGAAAGCGGAACTCTAACTTGCAGCAATGTATTCCCCAAATTCCATAAAGCGTTAGAACGGTGATTGAGTAAACTAAGTGGTAAGAAACATAAATATAGCTAGAGTTCAGTAAAGGAGAAAAAGATAAAATGAAAATATGTAAAATCAGTTCTGTAATTTATTAGTTGTCTTTATTCTGTAAAAATGATCCTATATTTATATTACAAGAAAAATAAAAGGTGATCCCCCTATGTTACCCATTAAATTACCCACTAAATCCACTAGCCAACTATGAGGAGGTTGTGTCGATTTTTACTCCTTGTTTTCCTCTTGCATGATTAATGGAACTTCCTTCTAGCAGTTGCAGGTTGTTACCATTTCTTGGGGTCTAGAAGGTTCCTTGACTTGGTCTTCGAAGCTTCTAAATATATGTGGGTCTTAGTCGTTCCTCAGAATTATGACTCGGACAGACTACCGTAATAGCCGATGTAGCTTTTCTAGCCGAAGGCTAGGACAAATAAATTCGGCTACAAGTCAGTTTGGTTATCGACTAAGAATTCTGTTGCCTGATTATTTTTAGGTTTCCACCTTCGGCTGTCACTTGATTCGACTAAACACTTAAAAAGTATTTTTGAGTGTTAAAAGAGAGAACCAAAGTATTTGCCTTGGTTACAAAGTTTGTGAAACGAATATGATTTATATAGACATTCAGGAACTGAGGTAAATTATAAAGAGATAAAAACAACAAATCATCACTGTTCCCGTCCAAAATGTCTGTCGTCTATCGGCTGACGAAATCGGATGACAAATTGATTCCTTAACTAAGAGATTTCAACTGAAAGCGGAACTCTAACTTGCAGCAATGTATTCCCCAAATACTCCATAAAGCGTTAGAACGGTGATTGAGTAAACTAAGTGGTAAGAAACATAAATATAGCTAGAGTTCAGTAAAGGAGAAAAAGATAAAATGAAAATATGTAAAATCAGTTCTTAATTTATTAGTTGTCTTTATTCTCGTAAAAATGATCCTATATTTATATTACAAGAAAAATAAAAGGTGATCCCTATGTTACCCATTAAATTACCCATTAAATCCACTAGCCAACTATGAGGAGGTTGTGTCGATTTTTACTCCTTGTTTTCCTCTTGCATGATTAATGGAACTTCCTTCTAGCAATTGCAGGTTGTTACCATTTCTTGGGGTCTAGAAGGTTCCTTGACTTGGTCTTCGAAGCTTCCAAATATGTGTGGGTCTCAGTCGTTCCTCAGAATTATGACTCGGACAGATACTACCGTAATAGCCGATGTAGCTTTTCTAGCCGAGGGCTAGGACAAATAAATTCGGCTACAAGTCGGTTTGGTTATCGACTTAGAATTATTGCCTGATTATTTTTAGGTTTCCACCTTCGGTGTCACTTGATTCGACTAAACACTTAAAAAGTATTTTTGAGTGTTAAAAGAGAGAACCAAAGTATTTGCCTTGGTTACAAAGTTTGTGAAACGAATATGATTTATATAGACATTCAGGAACTGAGGTAAATTATAAAGAGATAAAAACAACAAATCATCACTGTTCCCGTCCAAAATGTCCGTCGTCTATCGGCTGACGAAATCGGATGACAAATTGATTCCTTAACTAAGAGATTTCAACTGAAAGCGGAACTCTAACTTGCAGCAATGTATTCCCCAAATACTCCATAAAGCGTTAGAACGGTGATTGAGTAAACTAAGTGGTAAGAAACATAAATATAGCTAGAGTTCAGTAAAGGAGAAAAAGATAAAATGAAAATATGTAAAATCAGTTCTGTAATTTATTAGTTGTCTTTATTCTGTAAAAATGATCCTATATTTATATTACAAGAAAAATAAAAGGTGATCCCCCTATGTTACCCATTAAATTACCCACTAAATCCACTAGCCAACTATGAGGAGGTTGTGTCGATTTTTACTCCTTGTTTTCCTCTTGCATGATTAATGGAACTTCCTTCTAGCAGTTGCAGGTTGTTACCATTTCTTGGGGTCTAGAAGGTTCCTTGACTTGGTCTTCGAAGCTTCTAAATATATGTGGATCTTAGTCGTTCCTCAGAATTATGACTCGGACAGGCTACCGTAATAGCCGATGTAGCTTTTCTAGCCGAGGGCTAGGACAAATAAATTCGGCTACAAGTCAGTTTGGTTATCGACTAAGAATTCTGTTGCCTGATTATTTTTAGGTTTCCACCTTCGGCTGTCACTTGATTCGACTAAACACTTAAAAAGTATTTTTGAGTGTTAAAAGAGAGAACCAAAGTATTTGCCTTGGTTACAAAGTTTGTGAAACGAATATGATTTTTATAGACATTAAGGAACTGATGAAAACTATAAAGAGATAAAAACAACAAATCATCACTGTTCCCGTTTCTTGGGGTCTAGAAGGTTCCTTGACTTGGTCTTCGAGGCTTCCAAATATTTGTGGGTCTCAGTCGTTCCTCAGAATTATAACTCAGACAGGATACCGGAATAGCTGATGAAGCTTTTCTAGCCGAGGACTAGGAGTAATAAATTTGGCTACGAGTCAGTTCGTTTATCGACTTAGATTTATGTTGCCTGCTTATTTTTAGGTTTCCACCTTCAGCAGTCACTTGATTCGACTAAACACTTAAAAAGTATTTTTGAGTGTTAAAAGAGAGAACCAAAGTATTTGCCTTGGTTACAAACTTTGTGAAACGAATATGATTTACATAGACATTCAGGAACTGACGTAAATTATAAAGAGATAAAAACAACAAATCATCACTGTTCCCGTCCAAAATGTCCGTCGTCTATCGGCTGACGAAATCGGATGACAAATTGATTCCTTAACTAAGAGATTTCAACTAAAAGCGGAACTCTTACTTCCAGCAATGGATTACCCAAATACTCCAGAAAGCGTTAGAACGGTGATTGAGTAAACTAAGTGGTAAAAACATAAATATAGCTAGAGTTCAGTAAAGGAGAAAAAGATAAAATGAAAATATGTAAAATCAGTTCTGTAATTTATTAGTTGTCTTTATTCTGTAAAAATGATCCTATATTTATATTACAAGAAAAATAAAAGGTGATCCCCCTATGTTACCCATTAAATTACCCACTAAATCCACTAGCCAACTATGAGGAGGTTGTGTCGATTTTTTACTCCTTGTTTTCCTCTTGCATGATTAATGGAACTTCCTTCTAGCAGTTGCAGTTTGTTACCATTTCTTGGGGTCTAGAAGGTTCCTTGACTTGGTCTTCGAAGCTTCCAAATATGTGTGGGTCTTAGTCGTTCCTCGAATTATGACTCGGACAAGCTACCGTAAATAGCCGATGTAGCTTTTCTAGCCGAGGGCTAGGACAATAAATTCGGCTACAAGTCGGTTTGGTTATCGACTAAGAATTTTGTTGCCTCGATTATTTTTAGGTTTCCACCTTCGGTTTGTCACTTGATTCGACTAAACACTTAAAAAGTATTTTTGAGTGTTAAAAGAGAGAACCAAAGTATTTGCCTTGGTTACAAAGTTTGTGAAACGAATATGATTTATATAGACATTCAGGAACTGACGTAAACTATAAAGAGATAAAAACAACAAATCATCATTGTTCCCGTCCAAAATGTCTGTCGTCTATCGGATCGAAATCGGATGACAAATTGATTCCTTAACTAAGAGATTTCAACTGAAAGCGGAACTCTAACTTCCAGCAATGGATTCCCCAAATACTCCAGAAAGCGTTAGAACGGTGATTGAGTAAACTAAGTGGTAAGAAACATAAATACAGCTAGAGTTCAGTAAAGGAGAAAAAGATAAAATGAAAATATGTAAAATCATTCTTTGATTTATTGGTTGTCTTTATTATGTAAAAATGATCCTATATTTATAGTACAAGAAAAATAAAAGGTGATCCCCCTATGTTACCCATTAAATTACCCACTAAATCCACTAGCCAACTATGAGGAGGTGGTGTCGATTTTTACTCCTTGTTTTCCTCTTGCATGATTAATGGAACTTCCTTCTAGCAGTTGCAGGTTGTTACCATTTCTTGGGGTCTAGAAGGTTCCTTGACTTGGTCTTCGAAGCTTCTAAATATGTGTGGGTCTCAGTCGTTCCTCAGAATTATGACTCGGACAGGCTACCGTAATAGCCGATGTAGCTTTTCTAGCCGAGGGCTAGGACTAATAAATTCGGCTACGAGTCAGTTTGGTTATCGACTTAGAATTTTGTTGCCTGATTATTTTTAGGTTTCCACCTTCGGTTGTCACTTGATTCGACTAAACACTTAAAAAGTATTTTTGAGTGTTAAAAGAGAGAACCAAAGTATTTGCCTTGGTTACAAAGTTTGTGAAACGAATATGATTTATATAGACATTCAGGAACTGACGTAAATTATAAAGAGATAAAAACAACAAATCATCAATTGTTCCCGTCCAAAATGTCCGTCGTCTATCGGCTGACGAAATCGGATGACAAATTGATTCCTTAACTAAGAGATTTCAACTAAAAGCGGAACTCTAACTTCCAGCAATGTATTCCCAAATACTCCAGAAAGCGTTAGAACGGTGATTGAGTAAACTAAGTGGTAAGAAACATAAATACAGCTAGAGTTCAGTAAAGGAGAAAAAGATAAAATGAAAATATGTAAAATCAGTTCTTTGATTTATTAGTTGTCTTTATTCTGTAAAAATGATCCTATATTTATAGTACAAGAAAAATAAAAGGTGATCCCCCTATGTTACCCATTAAATTACCCACTAAATCCACTAGCCAACTATGAGGAGGTGGTGTCGATTTTTACTCCTTGTTTTCCTCTTGCATGATTAATGGAACTTCCTTCTAGCAGTTGCAGGTTGTTACCATTTCTTGGGGTCTAGAAGGTTCCTTGACTTGGTCTTCGAAGCTTCCAAATATGTGTGGGTCTTAGTCGTTCCTCAGAATTATAACTCGGACAAGCTACCGTAATAGCCGATGTAGCTTTTCTAGCCGAGGGCTAGGACTAATAAATTCGGCTACGAGTCAGTTTGGTTATCGACTTAGAATTCTGTTGCCTGATTATTTTTAGGTTTCCACCTTCGGCTGTCACTTGATTCGACTAAACACTTAAAAAGTATTTTTGAGTGTTAAAAGAGAGAACCAAAGTATTTGCCTTGGTTACAAAGTTTGTGAAATGAATATGATTTATATAGACATTCAGGAACTGACGTAAATTATAAAGAGATAAAAACAACAAATCATCATTGTTCCCATCCAAAATGTCTGTCGTCTATCGGCTGACGAAATCGGATGACAAATTGATTCCTTAACTAAGAGATTTCAACTGAAAGCGGAACTCTAACTTCCAGCAATGGATTCCCCAAATACTCCAGAAAGCGTTAGAACGGTGATTGAGTAAACTAAGTGGTAAGAAACATAAATACAGCTAGAGTTCAGTAAAGGAGAAAAAGATAAAATGAAAATATGTAAAATCAGTTCTTTGATTTATTAGTTGTCTTTATTCTGTAAAAATGATCCTATATTTATAGTACAAGAAAAATAAAAGGTGATCCCCCTATGTTACCCATTAAATTACCCACTAAATCCACTAGCCAACTATGAGGAGGTGGTGTCGATTTTTACTCCTTGTTTTCCTCTTGCATGATTAATGGAACTTCTAGGTTGTTACCATTTCTTGGGGTCTAGAAGGTTCCTTGACTTGGTCTTCGAAGCTTCCAAATATGTGTGGGTCTCAGTCGTTCCTCAGAATTATGACTCGGACAGGCTACCGTAATAGCCGATGTAGCTTTTCTAGCCGAGGGCTAGGACTAATAAATTCGGCTACAGTCGGTTTGGTTATCGACTTAGAATTCATTTGCCCGCTTATTTTTTTAGGTTTCCACCTTCGGTTGTCACTTGATTCGACTAAACACTTAAAAAGTATTTTTGAGTGTTAAAAGAAGAAGAACCAAAGTATTTGCCTTGGTTACAAAGTTTGTGAAACGAATATGATTTATATAGACATTCGAAGGAACCGACGTAAACTATAAAGAGATAAAAACAACAAATCATCATTGTTCCCGTCCAAAATGTCTGTCGTCTATCGGTTGACGAAATCGGATGACAAATTGATTCCTTAACTAAGAGATTTCAACTGAAAGCGGAACTCTAACTTCCAGCAATGGATTCCCCAAATACTCCGAAAAGCGTTAGAACGGTGATTGAGTAAACTAAGTGGTAAGAAACATAAATATAGCTAGAGTTCAAAAGGAGAAAAAGATAAAATGAAAATATGTAAAATCATTCTTTGATTTATTAGTTGTCTTTATTCTAAAAATGATCCTATATTTATAGTACAAGAAAAATAAAAGGTGATCCCCCTATGTTACCCATTAAATTACCCACTAAATCCACTAGCCAACTATGAGGAGGTGGTGTCGATTTTTACTCCTTGTTTTCCTCTTGCATGATTAATGGAACTTCCTTCTAGCAGTTGCTGGTTGTTACCATTTCTTGGGGTCTAGAAGGTTCCTTGACTTGGTCTTCGAAGCTTCCAAATATGTGTGGGTCTCAGTCGTTCCTCAGAATTATAACTCGGACAAGCTACCGTAATAGCCGATGTAGCTTTTCTAGCCGAGGGCTAGGACTAATAAATTCGGCTACGAGTCAGTTTGGTTATCGACTTAGAATTCTGTTTCCTGATTATTTTTAGGTTTCCACCTTCGGCTGTCACTTGATTCGACTAAACACTTAAAAAGTATTTTTGAGTGTTAAAAGAGAGAACCAAAGTATTTGCCTTGGTTACAAAGTTTGTGAAATGAATATGATTTTTATAGACATTAAGGAACTGACGTAAACTATAAAGAGATAAAAACAACAAATCATCACTGTTCCCGTCCAAAATGTCTGTCGTCTATCGGCTGACGAAATCGGATGACAAATTGATTCCTTAACTAAGAGATTTCAACTGAAAGCGGAACTCTAACTGCCAGCAATGGGTTCCCCAAATACTCAAGAAAGCGTTAGAACGGTGATTAAGTAAACTAAGTGGTAAGAAACATAAATACAGCTAGAGTTGAGTAAAGGAGAAAAATATAAAATGAAAATATGTAAATCAGTTCTTTGATTTATTGGTTGTCTTTATTCTAAAAATGATCCTATATTTATAGTAAGAAAAATAAAAGGTGATCCCCCTATGTTACCCATTAAATTACCCACTAAATCCACTAGCCAACTATGAGGAGGTGGTGTCGATTTTTACTCCTTGTTTTCCTCTTGCATGATTAATGGAACTTCCTTCTAGTTGTTCCTGGTTGTTACCATTTCTTGGGGTCTAGAAGGTTCCTTGACTTGGTCTTCGAAGCTTCCAAATATGTGTGGGTCTCAGTCGTTCCTCAGAATTATGACTCGGACAGGCTACCGTAATAGCCGATGTAGCTTTTCTAGCCGAGGGCTAGGACTAATAAATTCGGCTACTAGTCAGTTTGGTTATCGACTTATAATTTTGTTGCCTATTATTTTTAGGTTTCCACCTTCGGTTGTCACTTGATTCGACTAAACACTTAAAAAGTATTTTTGAGTGTTAAAAGAGAGAACCAAAGTATTTGCCTTGGTTACAAAGTTTGTGAAACGAATATGATTTATATAGACATTCAGGAACTGACGTAAATTATAAAGAGATAAAAACAACAAATCATCAATGTTCCCGTCCAAAATGTCCGTCGTCTATCGGATGACAAATTGATTCCTTAACTAAGAGATTTCAACTGAAAGCGGAACTCTAACTTCCAGCAATGGATTCCCCAAATACTCCAGAAAGCGTTAGAACGGTGATTGAGTAAACTAAGTGGTAAGAAACATAAATACAGCTAGAGTTCAGTAAAGGAGAAAAAGATAAAATGAAAATATGTAAAATCAGTTCTTTGATTTATTGGTTGTCTTTATTCTATAAAATTGATCCTATATTTATAGTACAAGAAAAATAAAAGGTGATCCCCCTATGTTACCCATTAAATTACCCACTAAATCCACTAGCCAACTATGAGGAGGTGGTGTCGATTTTTACTCCTTGTTTTCCTCTTGCATGATTAATGGAACTTCCTTCTAGTTGTTGATGGTTGTTACCATTTCTTGGGGTCTAGAAGGTTCCTTGACTTGGTCTTCGAAGCTTCCAAATATGTGTGGGTCTCAGTCGTTCCTCAGAATTATGACTCGGACAGGCTATCGTAATAGCCGATGTAGCTTTTCTAGCCGAGGGCTAGGACTAATAAATTCGGCTACGAGTCAGTTTGGTTATCGACTTAGAATTTTGTTGCCTGATTATTTTTAGGTTTCCACCTTCGGCTGTCACTTGATTCGACTAAACACTTAAAAAGTATTTTTGAGTGTTAAAAGAGAGAACCAAAGTATTTGCCTTGGTTACAAAGTTTGTGAAACGAATATGATTTATATAGACATTCAGGAACTGACGTAAATTATAAAGAGATAAAAACAACAAATCATCATTGTTCCCGTCCAAAATGTCTGTCGTCTATCGGCTAACGAAATCGGATGACAAATTGATTCCTTAACTAAGAGATTTCAACTGAAAGTGGAACTCTAACTTGCAGCAATGGATTCCCCAAATACTCCAGAAAGCGTTAGAATGGTGATTGAGTAAACTAAGTGGTAAGAAACATAAATACTAGAGTTCAGTAAAGGAGAAAAAGATAAAATGAAAATATGTAAAATCAGTTCTTTGATTTATTAGTTGTCTTTATTCTCCTGATCCTATATTTATAGTACAAGAAAAATAAAAGGTGATCCCCCTATGTTACCCATTAAATTACCCACTAAATCCACTAGCCAACTATGAGGAGGTGGTGTCGATTTTTACTCCTTGTTTTCCTCTTGCATGATTAATGGAACTTCCTTCTAGTTGTTGATGGTTGTTACCATTTCTTGTGGTCTACAAGGTTCCTTGATTTGGTGTCCGAGGCTTCCAAATATGTGTGGGTCTTAGTCGTTCCTTGGAAATATGACTCGGACAGGCTACCATAATAGCCGATGAAGCTTTTCTAGCCAAGGGACAAGACTAATAGATTCGTATACGAGTCAATTCGGTTATCGACTTAGAATTTTGTTGCCTGATTATTTTTAGGTTTCCACCTTCGGTTTGTCACTTGATTCGACTAAACACTTAAAAAGTATTTTTGAGTGTTAAAAGAGAGAACCAAATATTTTCCTTGGTTACAAAGTTTGTGAAAAAATATGATTTTTATAGACATTAAGGAACTGACGTAAACTATAAAGAGATAAAAACAACAAATCATCACTGTTCCCGTCCAAAATGTCTGTCGTCTATCGGCTGACGAAATCGGATGACAAATTGATTCCTTAACTAAGAGATTTCAACTGAAAGCGGAACTCTAACTTCCAGCAATGGGTTCCCCAAATACTCAAGAAAGCGTTAGAACGGTGATTGAGTAAACTAAGTGGTAAGAAACATAAATATAGCAGAGTTCGAAAGGAGAAAAAGATAAAATGAAAATATGTAAAATCGCTTCTTTGATTTATTAGTTGTCTTTATTCTATAAAAATGATCCTATATTTATAGTACAAGAAAAATAAAAGGTGATCCCCTATGTTACCCATTAAATTACCCACTAAATCCACTAGCCAACTATGAGGAGGTGGTGTCGATTTTTACTCCTTGTTTTCCTCTTGCATGATTAATGGAACTTCCTTCTAGCAGTTATAGGTTGTTACCATTTCTTGGGGTCTAGAAGGTTCCTTGACTTGGTCTTCGAAGCTTCCAAATATGTGTGGGTCTCAGTCGTTCCTCAGAATTATAACTCGGACAGGCTACCGTAATAGCCGATGTAGCTTTTCTAGCCGAGGGACTAGGACTAATAAATTCGGCTACAGTCACTTCGGTTATCGACTTAGAATTTTGTTGCTTGATTATTTTTAGGTTTCCACCTTCGGTTGTCACTTGATTCGACTAAACACTTAAAAAGTATTTTTGAGTGTTAAAAGAGAGAACCAAAGTATTTGCCTTGGTTACAAAGTTTGTGAAACGAATATGATTTTTATAGACATTAAGGAACTGACGTAAACTATAAAGAGATAAAAACAACAAATCATCATTGTTCCCGTCCAAAATGTCTGTCGTCTATCGGCTAACGAAATCGGATGACAAATTGATTCCTTAACTAAGAGATTTCAACCAAAGCGGAACTCTAACTTCCAGCAATGGATTCACCAAATACTCCAGAAAGCGTTAGAACGGTGATTGAGTAAACTAAGTGGTAAGAAACATAAATACATATAGAGTTCAGTAAAGGAGAAAAAGATAAAATGAAGATATGTAAAATCAGTTCTTTTATTTATTGGTTGTCTTTATTCTGTAAAAATGATCCTATATTTATAGTACAAGAAAAATAAAACATGATACCCCTATGTTACCCAATAAATTACCCATTAAATCCACTAGCCACCTATGAGGAGGTGGTGCCGATTTTTACTCCATGTTTTCCTCTTGCATGATTAAACGAACTTCCTTCTACATGTTGCTGGTTGTTACCGTTTCTTGGGGTCTAGAAGGTTCCTTGACTTGGTCTTCGAGGCTTCCAAATATGTGTGGGTCTTTGTCGTTCCTCGGAATTATGACTCAGCCAAGCTACCGTAATAGCCGATGAAGCTTTTCTAGCCGAGGGACAAGACTAATAGATTCGGATACGAGTCAGTTCAATTATCAACTTTGAATTATGTTTCCTACTTATTTTAAGGGTTCCACATCGGCTGTCACTTGATTCGGCTAAACACTTAAAAAGTATTTTTGAGTGTTAACATAAAGAACCAAAGTATTTTCCTTGTTACAAAGTTTGTGAAACGAATATGATTGTTATAGACATTAAGGAACTGACGTAAACTATAAAGAGATAAAAACAACAAATCATCATTGTTCCCGTCCGAAATGTGTGCGTCTATCGGTTTAAGAAATAGGATGACAAATTGATTCCTTAACTAAGAGATTTCAACTTAAAGCGGAACTCTAACTTCCAGCAATGGATTCCCCAAATACTCCAGAAAGCGTTAGAACGGTGATTGAGTAAACTAAGTGGTAAGAAACATAAATACATCTAGAGTTCGGTAAAGGAGAAAAAGATAAAATGAAAATATGTAAAATCAGTATTTATTAGTTGTCTTTATTCTGTAAAAATGATCCTATATTTATAGTACAAGAAAAATAAAACGTGATCCCCCTCTGTTACCCATTAAATTAACCACTAAATTCACTAGCCAACCATGATGAGGTGGTGTCGATTTTTTCTCCTTGTTTTCCTCTTGCATGATTAATGGAACTTCCTTCTAGCTGTTGCTGGTTGTTACCATTTCTTGCGGTCTACAAGGTTCCTTCACTTGGTCTCCGAGGCTTCCAAGTATGTATGGGTCTTAGTCGTTCCTCAGAATTATGACTCGGACAGGCTACCATAATAGCCGATGAAGGTTTTCTAGCCGAGGGACAAGACTATTAGATTCGTATACGAGTCAGTTCGGTTATCGACTTAGAATTCTCTTGCCTGCTTATATTGAGGTTTCCACCTTCGGCTGTCACTTGATTCGGCTAAACACTTAAAAAGTATTTTTGAGTGTTAACAGAGAGAAACAAAGTATTTGCCTTGGTTAAAAAGTTTGTGAAATGAATATGATTTTTATAGACATTAAGGAACTAACGTAAACTATAAAGAGATAAAAACAACATATCATCAATGTTCCCGTTTGAAATGTCAGCCGTCTATCGGATGACAAATTGATTCCTTAACTAAGAGATTTCAACTGAAAGCGGAACTCTAACTTCCAGCAATGGATTCCCCAAATACTATAGAAAGCGTTAGAACTGTGATTGAGTAAAGTAGGTGTTAAGAAACATAAAATGAAGATATGTAAAATCAGTTGTTTTATTTATTGGTAGTCTTTATTCTATGAAAATAATCCTATATTTATAGTACAAGAAAAATAAAACGTTATCCCCTTATGTTACCCAATAAATTACCCACTAAATCCACTAGCCAACTATGAGGAGGTGGTGCCGATTTTTACTCCATGTTTTCCTCTTGCATGAATAATGGAACTTCCTTCTAGCTGTTGCTGGTTGTTACCGTTTCTTGGGGTCAAGAAGGTTCCTTGACTTGGACTTCGAGGCTTCCAAATATGTGTGGGTCTCAGTCATTCCTCGGAATTATGACTCAGCCAAGCTACCGTAATAGCCAATGAAGCTTTTCTAGCCGAGGGACAGGACTAATAGATTCGAATACGAGTCACTTCGGTTATCGACTTAGAATTTTGTTGCCTGCTTATTTTTAGGTTTCCACCTTCGGTTGTCAACTAATTCGGCTAAACACTTAAAAAGTATTTTTGAGTGTTAACAGAGAGAAAGAAAGTATTTTCCTCTGGTTACAAAGTTTGTGAAACGAATATGATTTTTATAAACATTAAGGAAATGACGTAAACTATAAAGAGATAAAAAAAACACAAATCATCATTGTTCCCGTCCGAAATGTCTGCCGTCTATCGGCTGACGAAATCGGATGACAAATTGATTCCTTAACTCAGAGATTTCAACCGAAAGCTGAACTCTAACTTCCAACAAGGGATTCACCAAATACTCGAGAAAGCGTTAGAACGGGGATTGAGTAAACTAAGTGGTAAGAAATATAAATACATATAGAGTGCAGTAAAGGAGAAAAAGATAAAATGAAGATATGTAAAATCAGTTGTTTTATTTATTGGTTGTCGTTTACTGTAAAAATCATCCTATATTTATAGTACAAGAAAAATAAAACATAATACCCTTATGTTACCCAATAAATTACCCACTAAATCCACTAGCCACCTATGAGGAGGTGGTACCGATTTTTACTCCATGTTTTCCTCTTGCATAATTAAACGAACTTCCTTCTAGCAGTTGCTGGTTGTTACAATTTCTTGTGGTCTAGAAGGTTCCTTGACTTGGTCTTCGAGGCTTCCAAATATGTGTGGGTCTTTGTCGTTCCTCGAAATTATGACTCAGCCAAGCTACCGTAATAGCCGATGAAGCTTTTCTAGCCGAGGGACAAGACTAATAGATTCGGATACGAGTCAGTTCAATTATCAACTTTGAATTATGTTGCCTGATTATTTTGAGGGTTCCACCTTCGGCTGTCACTTGATTCGGCTAAACACTTAAAAAGTATTTTTGAGTGTTAACATAAAGAACCAAAGTATTTTCCACTTGTTACAAAGTTTGTGAAACGAATATGATTGTTATAGACATTAAGGAACTGACGTAAACTATAAAGAGATAAAAACAACAAATCATCATTGTTCCCGTCCGAAATGTGTGTCGTCTATCGGTTTACGAAATAGGATGACAAATTGATGCCTTAACTAAGAGATTTGAACTTTAAGCGGAACTCTAACGTCCAGCATTGGAATCCCCAAATACTGCAGAAAGCGTTAGAACGGTGATTGAGCAAACTAAGTGGTAAGAAACATAAATACATCTAGAGTTCGGTAAAGGAGAAAAAGATAAAATGAAAATATGTAAAATCGTGATTTATTAGTTGTCTTTATTCCAAGAAAAATAAAAGTGATCCCCCTCTGTTACCCATTAAATTAACCACTAAATTCACTAGCCAACTATGATGAGGTGGTGTCGATTTTTTCTCCTTGTTTTCCTCTTGCATGATTAATGGAACATCCTTCTAGCTGTTGCTGGTTGTTACCATTTCGTGCGGTCTACAAGGTTCCTTGACTTGGTCTTCGAGGCTTCCAAATATGTGTGGGTCTTAGTCATTCCTCAGAATTATGACTAGGACAGGCTGCCATAATAGCCGATGAAGCTTTTCTAGCTGAGGGACAAGACTAATAGATTCGTATACGAGTCAGTTCGGTTATCAACTTACAATTCTGTTGCCTGCTTATTTTGAGGTTTCCACTTTCGGTTGTCACTTGATTCGGCTAAACACTTAAAAAGTATTTTTGAGTGTTAACAGAGAGAACCAAAGTATTTGCCTTGGTTACAAAGTTTGTGAAATGAATATGATTTTTATAGACATTAAGGAACTGACGTAAACTATAAAGAGATAAAAACAACATATCATCAATATTCCCGTCCGAAATGTCAGCCATCTATCGGATGACAAATTGATTCCTTAACTAAGAGATTTCAACTGAAAGCGGAACTCTAACTTCCAGCAATGGATTCCCCAAATTCTCTAGAAAGCGTTAGAACGGTGGTTGAGTAAAGTTGGTGTTAAGAAACATAAATACAGCTAGAGTGCAGTAAAGGAGAAAAAGATAAAATGAAGATATGTAAATCAGTTGTTTTATTTATTGGTTGTCTTTATTCTATAAGAATGATCCTATATTTATAGTACAAGAAAAATAAAATGTTATCCCCTTATTCTACCCAATAAATTACCCACTAAATCCACTAGCCACCTATGAGGAGGTGGTGCCGATTTTTACTCCATGTTTTCTTCTTGCATGATTAAACGAACTTCCTTCTAGCTGTTGCTGGATGTTACCGTTTCTTGGGGTCAAGAAGGTTCCTTGACTTGGTCTTCGAGGCGTCCAAATATGTGTGGGTCTCAGTCATTCCTCGGAATTATGACTCGACAGGCTATCGTAATAGCCGATGAACCTTTTCTACCCGAGGGACAAGACTAATAGATTCGGATATGAGTCAGTTCGGTTATCGACTTAGAAGTTTGTTGCCTGCTTATTTTGAGGTTTCCACCTTAGGCTGTCACCTGATTCGGCTAAACACTTAAAAAATATTTTTGTGTTTTAATAGAGAGAACCAAAGTATTTTCCTCTGGATACAAAGTTAGTGAAACGAATATGATTTATATAAACATTAAGGAAATGGCGTAAATTATAAAGAGATAAAAACAACAAATCATCATTGTTCCCGTCCGAAATGTATGTCGTCTATCGGCTGACGAAATTGGATGACAAATTGATTCCTTAACTAAGAGATTTCAACCGAAAGCGGAACCTTAACTTCCAGCAAGAGATTCCCAAAATAATTCAGAAAGCGTTAGAACGGTTATTGAGTAAACTAAGTGGTAAGAAACATAAATACAGCTAGAGTGCAGTAAAGGAGAAAAAGATAAAATGAAGATATGTAAAATCAGTTCTTTGATTTATTCGTTTTCTTTATTCTGTAAAAATGATCCTATATTTATAGTACAACAAAAATAAAACGTGATCCCCCTATGTTACCCATTAAATTACCCACTAAATCCATTAGCCAACTATGAGGAGGTGGTGATGATTTTTACTCCTTGTTTTCCTCATGCATGATTAATGGAACTTCCTTCTAGCTGTTGCTGGTTGTTACCATTTCTTGCGGTCTAGAAGGTTCCTTGACTTGTTCTCCGAGGCATCCAAATATGTGTGGGTCTCAGTCGTTCCTCAGAATTAAAACTCGACTAGGCTACCGTAATAGTTGATGAAGCCTTTCTAGCCGAGGGACAGGACTAATAGATTCGGATACGAGTCAGTTCGGTTATCGACATAGAATTTTGTTGCCTACTTATTTTGAGGTTTCCACCTTCGGCTGTCACTTGAACTGACGTAAACTATAAAGATATAAAAATAACATATCATCATTGTTCCCGTCCGAAATGTCTGCCGTCTATCGGATCACAAATTGATTCCTTAACTAAGAGATTTCAATTGAAAGCGGAACTCTAACTTCCAGCAATGGATTCCTCAAATACTCCAGAAAGCGTTAGAACGGTGATTGAGTAAAGTAGGTGTTAAGAAACATAAATACAGCTAGAGTGCAGTAAAGGAGAAAAAGATAAAATGAAGATATGTAAAATCCGTTGTTTTATTTTTTTATTGTCTTATACTGTAAAAATGATCCTATATTTGTAGTACAAGAAAAACAAAATGTGATACCCCTATGTTACCCATTAAATTACCCACTAAATCCATTAGCCAACTATGAGGAGGTGGTGCTGATTTTTACTCCTTGTTTTCCTCTTGCATGATTAATGGAACTTCCTTCTAGCTATTGCTGGTTGTTACCATTTCATGGGGTCTAGAAGGTTCCTTGACTTGGTCTTCGAGTATTCTAAATATGTGTGGGTCTCAGTCGTTCCTCAGAATTATGACTCGACCAAGCTACCGTAATAGCCGATGAAGCTTTTCTAGCCGAGGCACAAGACTAATAGATTCGGATACAAGTCAGTTCGGTTATCGACTTAGAATTTTGTTGCCAGCTTATTTTGTGGTTTCCACCTTACAAAGTTTGTGAAACACTATGATTTATATAGACATTCGAACCGACGTAAACTATAAAGAGATAACAACAACACATCATCATTGTTCCCGTCCGAAATGTCTGCCTTCTATCGGATGACAAATTGATTTCTTAACTAAGAGATTTCAACCGAAAGCGGAACTCTAACTTCCGGCAATGGATTCCCCAAATACTCCAGAAAGCGTTAGAACGGTGACTGAGTAAACTAAGAGGTAAGAAACATAAATACTTCTAGATTGCAGTAAAGGAGAGAAAGATAAAATGAACATATGTAAAATCAGTTGTTTTATTTATTGGTTGTCTTATAATGTAAAAATGATCCTATATTTATATTACAAGAAAATTAAAACGTGATCCCCCTATGTTAAACATTAAATTACCCACTAAATCCACTAGCCACCTATGAGGAGGTGGTGCCGATTTTTACTCCATGTTTTCCTCTTGCATGATTAATGGAACTTCCTTCTAGCTGTTGCTGGTTGTTACCATTTCTTGCGGTTTAGAAGGTTACTTGACTTGTTCTTCGAGGCATCCAAATATGTGTGGGTCTCAGTCGTTCCTCGGAATTATGACACGACAGGCTACCGTAATAGCCGATGAAGCTTTTCTAATCGAGGGACAAGACTAATAGATTCGGATACGAGTCAGTTCGGTTATCGACTTAGAATTTTGTAGCCTGCTTATTTTGAGGTTTCCACCTTCAGCTGTCACCTGATTCGGCTAAACACTTAAAAAGTATTTTTGAGTGTTAACAGAGAGAACCAAAGTATTTTCCACTGGTTACAAAGTTTGTGAAACGAATATGATTTATATAAACATTAAGGAAATGACGTAAATTATAAAGAGATAAAAACAAAAAATCATCACTGTTCCCGTCCGAAATGTATGCCGTCTATCGGCTGACGAAATTGGATGACAAATTGATTCCTTAACTAAGAGATTTCAACTGGAAGCGGAACTCTAACTTCCAGCAATGGATTCCCCAAATACTCCAGAAAGCGTTAGAACGGTGATTGAGTAAACTAAGTGGTAAGAAACATAAATACAGCGAGAGTGCAGTAAAGGAGAAAAAGATAAAATGAAGATATGTAAAATCAGTTGTTTTATTTATTGGTTGTCTTTATTTTGTAAAAATGATCCTATAGTAATAGTACAAGAAAAATAAAATGTGATCCCCCTATGTTAAACATTAAATTACCCACTAAATCCCCTAGCCAACTATGAGGAGGTGGTGCCGATTTTTACTCCATGTTTTCCTGTTGCATGAGTAATGGAACTTCCTTCTAGTTGTTGCTAGTTGTTACCGTTTCTTGGGGTTAAGAAGGTTCCTTGACTTGGTCTTCGAGGCTTCCAAATATGTGTGGGTCTCAGTCGTTCCTCGAAATTATGACTCGGCCAGGCTACCATAATAGCCGATGAAGCTTTTCTAGCCGAGGGACAAGACTAATAGATTCGGATACGAGTCAGTTCGGTTATCGACTTAGAATTTTGTTGCTGCTTATTTTGAGGTTTCCACCTTCGGTTGTCACCTGATTCGGCTAAACACTTAAAAAGTATTTTTTAGTGTTAACAGAGAGAACCAAAGTATTTTCCACCGGTTACAAAGTTAGTGAAACGAATATGATTTTTATAAACATTAAGGAAATGACGTAAATTATAAAGATATAAAAACAACAAATCATCATTGTTCCCGTCCGAAATGTATGTCGTCTATCGGCTGACAAAATTGGATGACAAACTGATTCCTTAACTAAGAGATGTCAACAAAAAGCGGAACTCTAATTTCCAGCAATGGATTCCCCAAATACTCCAGAAAGCGTTAGAACCGTGATTGAGTAAAGTAGGTGTTAAGAAACATAAATATAGCTAGAGTGCAGTAAAGGAGAAAAAGATAAAATGAAGATATGTAAAATCAGTTTTTTTATTTATTGGTTGTCTTTATTTATAAAAATGATCCTATATTTATAGTACAGCAAAAATAAAACGTTATACCTCTATGTTACCCAATAAATTACCCACTAAATCCACTAGCCAACTATGAGGAGGTGGTGCCGATTTTTACTCCTTGTTTTCCTCTTGCATGATTAATGGAACTTCCTTCTAGCTATTACTGGTTGTTACCATTTCTTGGGGTCAAGAAGTTTCCTTGACTTGGTCTTCGAGGCTTCCAAATATGTGTGGGTCTCAGTCGTTCCTCGGAATTATCAATCGGCCAGCCTACCGTAATAGCCGACGAAGCTTTTCTAGCCGAGGGACAGGACTAATAGATTCGGCTACGAGTCAGTTCGATTATCGACTTAGAAACCTATTGCCTGCTTATTTTGAGGTTGCCACCTTCGGCTGTCACTTGATTCGGCTAAACACTTAAAAAGTATTTTTGAGTGTTAACATAGAGAACCAAAGTATTTTCCATTGGTTACAAAGTTTGTGCAACGAATATGATTGTTACAGACATTAAGGAAATGACGTAAACTATAAAGAGATAAAAACAAAAAATCATCACTGTTCCCGTCCGAAATGTATGCCGTCTATCGGCTGACGAAATTGGATGACAAATTGATTCCTTAACTAAGAGATTTCAACTGGAAGCGGAACTCTAACTTCCAGCAATGGATTCCCCAAATACTCCAGAAAGCGTTAGAACGGTGATTGAGTGAAGTAGGTGTTAAGAAACAAAAATACAGCTAGGGTGCAGTACAGGAGAAAAAGATATAATGAAGATATGTAAAATCAGTTGTTTTATTTATTGGTTGTCTTATACTGTAAAAATGATCCTATATTGATAGTACAAGAAAAATAAAATGTGATCCCCCTATGTTACCCATTAAATTACCCACTAAATCCATTATCCAACTATGAGGAGGTGGTGCTGATTTTTACTCCTTGTTTTCCTCTTGCATGATTAATGGAACTTCCTTCTAGCTGTTGATGGTTGTTATCATTTTTTGCGGTCTAGAAGGTTACTTGACTTGTTCTTCGAGGCTTCCAAATATGTGTGGGTCTCAGTCGTTCATCCGAATTAAGACTCGGCAAGGCTACCGTAATAGTCGATGAAGCCTTTCCAGTCGAGGGACAGAACTGATAGATTCGGATACGAGTAAGTTCGGTTAGCAAATTAGAATTTTGTTACCTGCTTATTTTGAGGTTTCCACCTTCGGCTGTCACCTCATTCGGCTAAGCAGTTAAAAAGTATTTTTGGGTGTTAACAGAGAGAACCCAAGTATTTCCCTTGGTTACAAAGTTTGTGTAACGAATATGATTTTTATAGACATTAAGGAACTAACGTAAACTATAAAGAGATAAAAATAACAAATCATCATTGTTCCCCTCCGAAATGTCAGTCGTCTATCGGCTGACGAAATCGGATGACAAATTGATTCATTAACTAAGAGATTTCAACTGAAAGCGGAACTCTAACTTCCAGCAATAGATTCCCCAAATACTCCAGAAAGCGTTAGAACGGTTATTGAGTAAACTAAGCGGTAAGGAACATAAATACAGCTAGAGTCCAGTAAAGGAGAAAAAGATAAAATGAAGATATGTAAAACCTGTTGTTTTATTTATTGGTTGTCTTTATTCTGTAAATATTATCCTATATTTATAGTACAAGAAAAATAAAATTTTATCCCCCTATGTTACCCAATAAATTACCCACTAAATCCACTAGCCAACTATGAGAAGGTGTGCCGATATTTACACCTTGTTTTCCTCTTGCATGATTAATGGAACTTCCTTCTAGCTGTTGCTGGTTGTTACCATTTCTTGGGGTCTAGAAGGTTCCTTGACTTGATCATTGAGGCTTCCAAATATGTGTGGGTCTCAGTCGTTCCTTGGAATTATGACTCGGCCAGGCTACCATAATAGCCGATGAAGCTCTTCCAGCCGAGGGACAGGACTAATAGATTCGGATACGATTCAGTTCGGTTATCGACTTAGAATTCTATTGCCTACTTATTTTGAGGTTTCCACCTTCGGCTGTCACCAGATTCGGCTAAACACTTAAAATGTATTTTTGAGTGTTAACAGAGAGAACCAAAGTATTTTCCTTGGTTACAAAGTTTGTGAAACAAATATGATTTTTATAGACATTAAGGAAATGACGTAAACTAAAAAGAGATAAAAACAACAAATCATTAGTGTTCCCGTCTGAAATGTCTACCGATTATCGGCTGACGAAATCGGATGACAAATTGATTCCTTAACTAAGAGATTTCAACTGAAAGTGGAACTCTAACTTCCAGCAATGGATTCCTAAAATACTCCAGAAAGCGTTAGAACGGTGATTGAGTAAACTAAGTGGTAAGGAACGTAAATACAGCTAGAGTGCAGTAAAGGAGAAAAAAATAAAACGAAATATATGTAAAATCAGTTGTTTTATTTATTGGTTGTCTTTATTCTGTAAAAATGATCCTATATTTATAGTACAAGAAAAATAAAACGTTATCCCCCTATGTTACCCAAAAAATTATCCACTAAATCCACTAGCCAACTATGAGGAGGTGGTGCCGATTTTTACTCCTTGTTTTCCTCTTTCATGATTAATGGAACTTCCTTCTAGATGTTGCTGGTTGTTACCATTTCTTGGGGTTTAGAAGGTTCCTTGACATGGTCTTCGAGGCTTCCAAATATGTGTGTGTCTCAGTCGTTTCTCGGAATTATGACTATGCCAGGCTACCGTAATAGCCGATGAAGATTTTCTAGCCGAGGGCTAGGACTAATAGATTCGGCTATGAGTCAGTTCGGTTATCGACATAAAATTCTGTTGCCTGCTTATTTTTAGGTTTACAACTTCGACTGTCACCAGATTCGGCTAAACACTTGAAAAGTATTTTGGAGTGTTAATAGAGAGAACCAAAGTATTTGCCTTGGTTACAAAGTTTGTGAAACGAATATGATTGTTATAGATATTAAGGAAATGACGTAAACTATAAAGAGATAAAAACAACAAATCATCATTGTTCCCGTCTGAAATGTCTGCCTACTATCGGCTGACGAAATCGGATGACAAATTGATTCCTTAACTAAGAGGTTTCAACTGAAAGCGGAACTCTAACTTCCAGCAATGGATTCCCCTAATACTCCAGAGAATGTTAGAACGGTGATTGTGTAAACTAAGTGGTAAGAAACATAAATACAGCTAGAGTGCAGTAAATGAGAAAAAGAGAAAATAAAGATATGTAAAATCAGTTGTTTTATTTATTGGTTGTCTTTATTCTGTAAAAATGATCCTATATTTTTAGTACAAGAAAAATAAAATGTTATCCCCATTTGTTACCCAATAAATTACCCACTGAATCCACTAGCCAACTATGAGGAGGAGATGCCGATTTTTACTCCTTGTTTTCCTCTTGCATGATTAATAGAACTTCCTTCTAGTCGTTGCTGGTTGTTACCATTACTTAGGGTCTAGAATGTTCCTTGACTTGGTCATCGTGGATTCCAAATATGTGTGGGTCTCAGTCGTTCATTAGAAATATATGACTCGGTCAGGCTATCATAATCTCCGATGAAGCTTTTCTAGCCGAGGGACAGGACTAATAGATTCGGCTATGAGTAAGTTCGGTTAGCGACTTAGAATTTTGTTTCCTGCTTATTTTGAGCTTTCCACCTTCGGCTGTCAGTTGATACGGCTAAACACTTAAAAAGTATTTTTTTAGTGTTAACATAGAGAACCAAAGTATTTGCCTTGGTTACAAAGTCTGTGAAATGAATATGATTTTTATAGACATTAAGGAACTGACGTAAACTATAAAGAGATTAAAACAACAAATCATCACTGTTCCCGTCCAAAATGTATGTCGTCTATAAGCTAACGAAATTGGATGACAAATTGATTTCTTAACTAAGAGATTTCAACTGAAAGCGGAACTCTAACTTCCAGCAATGGATTCCCCAAATACTCCAGAAAGTGTTAGAACGGTGATTGAGTAAACTAAGTGGTAAGAAACAAAAATACAACTAGAGTGCAGTAAAGGAGAAAAAGATAAAATGAAGATATGTAAAATCAGTTGTTAGATTTATTAGTTGTCTTTTATTCTGTAAAAATGATGCTTTATTTTTAGTACAAGAAAAATAAAATGTGATCCCCCTATGTTACCCATTAAATTATCCACTAAATCCACAAGCCAACTATGAGGAGATGGTGCTGATTTTTACTCCTTGTTTTCCTCTTGCATGATTAATGGAACTTTCTTCTAGCTATTGCTGGTTGTTACCGTTTCTTGGGGGTTAAAAATTTCCTTGACTTGGTCTTCGAGGCTTCCAAATATGTGTGGATCTCAGTCGTTCCATCGAATTATGACTCAGATAGGCTATCGTAATAGCCGATGAAGCTTTTCTAGCCAAGGGCTAGGACTAATAGATTCGGCTACGAGTCAGTTCGGTTATCAACTTAGAATTCTGTTGCCGGCCTATTTTTAGGTTTACACCTTCGGCTGTCACTTGATTCGGCTAAACACTTAAAAAGTATTTTTGAGTGTTAACAGAGTGAACCAAAGTATTTGCCTTGGTTATAATGTTTGTGAATAATATGATTTTAATAGACATTAAGGAACTGACGTAAACTATAAAGAGAGAAAAACAACAAATCATCAATGTTCCCGTCCGAAATGTCTACCGTCTATCGGCTAACGAAATCGGATGACAAATTAATTCCTTAACTAAGAGATTTCAACTGAAAGTGGAACTCTAACTTCCATCAATTGGTTTCCCAAACACTCCAGAAGGCGTTAGGACGGTGATTGAGTAAACTAAGTGGTAAGAAACATAAATACAACTAGAGTGCAGTAAATGAGAAAAAGATAAAATGAAGATATGTAACATCAGTTGTTTGATTTATTGGTTGTTACTTATTCTGTATAAATGATCCTATATTTATAGTACAAGAAAAATAAAACGTGATCCCCCTATGTTACCCATTAAATTACCCACTAAATCCACTAGCCAATTATGAGGAGGTGGTGCCAATTTTTACTCCTTATTTTCCTCTTGCATGATTAATGGAACTTACTTCTGGCTGTTGTTGGTTGTTACCGTTTCTTGGGATTTGGTCTTAGAGGATTCCAAATATGTGTGGGTCTTAGTCGTTCCTCGAAAATATATGACTCAGCCAGGCTATCGTAATAACCGATGAAGCTTTTCTCGCCGAGGGCTAGGACTAATAGATTCAGCTACGAGTCAGTTCGGTTATCGACATAGAATTATGTTGCCTGCTTATTTTGAGGTTTCCACCTTCGGTTGTCACTTGATTCGGCTAAACACTTAAAAAGTATTTTTGAGTGTTAACATAGAAAACCAAAGTATTTTCCTTGGTTACAAAGTTTGTGAAATGAATATGATTTTTATAGACATTAAGGAACTGACGTAAACTATACATAGATAAAAACAACAAATCATCATTGTTCCCATCCAAAATGTCTGTCGTCTATCAGCTAATGAAATCGGATGACAAATTGATTCCTTAACTAAGAGATTTCAACTGAAAGCGGAACTCTAACTTCCAGCAATGGATTCCCCAAATACTACATAAAGCGTTAGAACGGTGATTGAGTAAACTAAGTGGTAAGAAACATAAATACAACTAGAGTGCAATAAAGGAGAAAAAGATAAAATGAAGATGTGTAAAATCAATTCTTTGATTTATTCTTTGTCTTTATTCTGTAAAAATGATACTATATTTATAGTAAAAGAAAAATAAAACGTGATCCCCCTATATTACCCATTAAAATACCCACTAAATCCACTAGCCAACTATGAGGAGGTGGTGCCGATTTTTACTCCTTGTTTCCCTCTTGCATGATTAATGGAACTTCCTTCTAGCTGTTGTTGGTTGTTATCATTTCTTGGGGTCTAGAAGGTTCCTTGACTTGGTCTTCGAGGCTTCCAAATAGTGTGGATCTCAGTCGTTCCATCGAATTATGACTCGGACAGGCTACCGTAATAGCCAATGAAGCTTTTCTAGTCGAGTGCTAGGACTAATAGATTCGGCTACGAGTCAGTTTGGTTATCCATTTAGAATTCTTTTTCCTGCTCATTTTGAGGTTTCCACCTTCTGTTGTCACTTGATTCAGCTAAATACTTAAAAGTATTTTTGAGTGTTAACAATTTCCCCGTACATTAACTCGAGTGCGGCTGTTGAGTTATTATATTCAAAAAAAGCTATCGTTTAGTATGGCAGTCGCGGGTGTCATTTCAATCACCTTTGCCCTAAATGCATACAATGATGATTTTCTCTGAAAAGTTTCTTTCTTTCAACCGAGGCATCTCGGCTTCCACAACTGAATTCTGATGCATTTCCGTCACACGTTTGAAAGAAAGTAGTCCTAATGTGTGTCAGCCACATCTCCAAAAAAAGGATATTTAACGAGAGACACTCCCCCAGAGGTTTCTCACTTAATCTTCAACCATTCCCAAATTCCTTTCCTCCTCCAGAGAACCCTATTTCCTTAATGAGAAATCATGTCTTCATCTTCCTATCCATCTCACCTTTGCCTTCATCAATGAACAACTAGTTCTTTCTCCCTAGGGTACATCTTAATAGGGCGACTTCCTTCTTTCTCGGTATCTTAGCCCGGTAAGCTATGACCTTCCTATTACCTACGATTGGTTCACCGGCGATCGCTATCCGACTAGCCTGCGCACCTGGCCGGCCAAGATTACCAACTACTCTGATTTATTGGAACAAGTAAAGTCAGTCAGAGAGGTCAAATGGAGATGCATGGGTCTCTATAATGCCATTGTGCTATCGGAGTTTGACCTTTCCTGTAACATTGGTCTCATATACGCTTTCCTCGGTTACTGGTTGACCACTACAAACGTCTTTGTTTTCCCCTGGGGAATGATGACCCCCACACTACTCGACGTGACGGCGATACTTGGCCTTCCGATACTGGGAGCCGAAGCGCCTGTCTTAAGCGACATAGATGTTGCCGACTTGGGAATCAAGGTCTCAAAGACTTCTTCTAGCTATGGCCACTTCATGACCAACAACAATCAAATATCGCCTCTTCCAGTCGACGATGTCGAGCATCATGCTTTCCTGCTCTTTTGGTTTAGCCGATATTTTTTCTGCACAAGATCTTGTGCAGTCGTGACGGAGCTACAAATTTATGCGGCACTAGCCATTTCGAGGGAAGATGTCAACTGGCATCTCTCTTCCTGACTTATCATTATATGGTTCTTGGCGATGCCCAGGCAAGGTTAAGAAACTCTAGAAATCTGGATACCTTAGTCGGTCCCATGTGGTTCCTTCAGCGTGGATCACCCTGTATTTCTCAGAGTTTATTCCTGATGATTTTGATGACCGTTGTTTTCTCTTAAACCCGCCGGTGCTAGCCGATACTCTTCGGAAAACATCCTTCATGCCCCAGGATGCTTTCACTACAGTCTCCACCCTGCATGGTCTGTCTCGAGACCCTTACACATATTGGAAACCGGTCCTCGAAATATAGGCTACCCCCAAATGGGGAACAACTAAAGCATGTGGTACTCGTTCTATCCAACCTCGCCACATTGGGTGGTAAATCTGTCGATGTGCTCAATGGTAGATTTGTCATCATCACCCGAGAAGGTGGAGAAATCAAGCATTTTGAAGCCTCTTGGCAATTGTGCTATCTGATCTACCTAATCGGGGTAGGGCTTACTGTAAACAGGCATGTCCAAGGGTTTCAGTTGGATGCCAAAGTACCTCTTCATGGTATTCGCGATAGTTTCACGGTTCATCTGTTGTGAAGTCCCCTGCTGATTCTCAGTTGGAACCGGCTGGTAGGCATTCTAAACTGGAGGCCTCCATTCTGTACATTATTGAGTAGGATTTTGAAAGTTGTAGGTATTCTGCTGGCCATTACCAATAGGTGGGGTATATCCCTATTGCTATTGTTGGGCATAGCCACCACAGCCTGCAGCCTGAGCTCCTGGAACAGTCGACAGAGCCTGAGGATAAGGTGGAACAGTGTTCCATGTCTGCTCTCCCCGGACATCAGTCGTTCTTGGAAATTTTGTGCTTCGTGGATGGTATGGATTGGGTACCAGTTGTGACTGCTGGAATGGTGTCCCACTGTAGACAGCGTCAACAAATAGCCGAGCAAGGTCATAGCCAGGGGATACCGGATGCCAATTCGGTTGGCCAACATTGGTCGCATGTACCGTAGGGCCATTTGCAGAAGTGTACGGAATAACGGGTTGCATCCCAAGGTGTCCGGATGCTTGAACTGGTCTCCGAGACATACTACAGACTCGCTTGGTTGAGTGGCACAGTTTGCCCCCCAGCATTTGATGGCAACCATATAGTATACTAGTTACCAAGTGAATGGTCTTGTTCTTCTTTGTGTGATATCGGTTGTACCTAAGTAGGTAGTGACTGATACACATTCGGCTGAGGAACAACACCTGGAGTCACAGTTGCATGTTGCACAGTGCCATTCGTTAGAGGGATGGCAGAACTAGCCGAACATTCTCCTGGATGCAGTCGATTGGGCTGGACTATGGGTTCATCTTCTTACCAGACCTTAGGCTCATACACCAAGCGTGATCCTGACCTGGAGAATCAAACTTCGCTATGGAGTCACCTATGGTCCTACTGAGCGTGCCAAATTTGTTCCCGTTTGAAATGTCTACCGTCTATTGGATGACAAATTGATTCCTTAACTAAGCAATTTCGATTGGAAGCGGAACTCTAACTTCCAACAATATATTCCCCAACTACTCCATAAAGCGTTAGGACAGTGATTGAGTAAACTAAGTGGTAAGAAACATAAATACAACTAAAGTGCAGTAAAGGCTATGAAGATAAAATGAAGATATGTAGAAGCATTTGTTTGATTTATTGGTTGTGTTTATTTGGTACAAATTATTCTATATTTATAGTACAAGAAAAATAAAACGTGATCCCCCTATGTTACCCCTTAAATGACCCACTAAATCCACTAACCAACTATGAGGAGGTTGTGCTGATTTTTACTCCTTGTTTTCCTCTTGCATGATTAATGGCACTTCCTTCAAGTTGTTGCTGGTTTTATCGTTTAATGAGGTCTAGAAGAATCTTTGACTTGGTCTTCGAGGCTTCCAAATATATGTGGGTCTCAGTCGTTCTTCGGAATTATGATTCGCTAGGGTACAGTAATAGCCGATAAAGCTTTTCTAGCCGAGGGCTAGGACTAATATATTCGGCTACGAGTCAATTCGATTATCGACTAAGAATTTTGTTCCCTGCTCATTTTTAGGTTTCCACCTTCGGTTGTCACTTGATTAGGCTAAACACATAAAAGTATTTTGGAGTGTTAACAGAGAGAACCAAATTATTTGCCTTGGTTACAAAGTTTGTGAAACGAATATGATTTTTATAGACATTAAGGAACTGACATAAACTAGAAAGAGATAAAAATAACAAATCATCATTATTCCCGTCCGAAATGTCTGCCGTCTATCGGCTGCCGAAATCGGATGACAAATTGATTCCTTAACTAAGAGATTTCGAACGAAAGCGGAACTCTAACTTCCAGCAATGGATTCCCCAAATACTCCAGAAAGCGTTAGAATAGTGATTGAGTAAACTAAGTGGTAAGAAACATAAATACATCTAGAGTGCAGTAAAGGAGAAAAAAATAAAATGAAGATATGTAAAATCAGTTGTTTAATTGATTGGTTGTCTTTATTCTGTACAAATGATCCTATAATTATAGTACAAGAAAAATAAAATGTGATCCCCTGTGTTACCTATTAAATTACCCATTAAATCCAATAGCCAACTATGAGGAGGTGGTGCCGATTTTACTCCTTGTTTTCCTCTTGCATAATTAATGGAACTTCCTTCTAGTTGTTGCTGGTTGTTACCGTGTCTTGGGGTCTAGAAGGTTCTTTGATTTGGTCTTCTAGGCTTTAAAATATGTATGGGTCTCTGTCGCTCCTCAGAATTATGACTCGGTCAGGCTACCGCAATAGCCAATGATGTGTTTCTAGCCGAGAGCTATGACTAATAGATTCAGCTATGAGTCAGTTCAGTTATCGACTTAGAATTATGTTGCCTGCTTATTTTGAGGTTTCCACCTTCGGTTGTCATTTGATTCGTCTAAACACTTAAAAAGTATTTTTGAGTGTTAATAGAAAGAACCAAAGTATTTGCCTTGGTTACAAAGTTTATGAAACGAATATGAATTTTATAGACATTAAGGAACTGACATAAACTATAAAGAGATAAAAACAACAAATCATCATTGTTCCCGTCCAAAATGTCTGCTGTCTATTGGATGACAAATTGATTCCTTAACTAAGCGATTTTAACTGGAAGTGGAACTGTAACTTCCAGCAATGGGTTCCCCAACTACAACAAAAAGTGTTATGATGGTGATTGAGTAAACTAAGTGGTGAGAAACATAAATACAGCTAAATGGCATCAAAGGCGAAAAAGATAAAATGAAGATATGTAAAATCAGTTATTTGATTGATTAGTTGTCTTTATTCTGTACAAATGATCCTATATTTATAGAAGAAGAAAAATAAAATGTGATCCCTCTATGTTACCCACTAAATCCACTAGCCAACTATGAGGAGGTAGTGCAGATTTTTACTCATTGTTTTCCTCTTGTATGATTAATGGCACTTCCTTCTAGTTGTTGTTGGTTGTTACCATTTCTTGGGGTCTAGAATGTTCTTCGACTTGGTCTTCGAGGCTTCCAAATATGTGTGGGTCTCAGTCGTTCCTCAGAATTATGACTCGGCCAGGCTACCGTAATAGCCGATGAAGATTTTCTAGCCGAGAGCTAGGACTAATAATTTCGGCTACGAGTCAGTTCGGCTGTCACTTGATTCGGATAAACACTTAAAAGTATTTTTGAGTGTTAACAATTGCCCCCTACATTAACTCGAGTGCGACTGTTGAGTTGATATATTCAAAAATATTTGTCATTTCGTGTGGCAGTCGCATGTGTCATTTCAATCATTTTTGCCCTAAATGCATGCAATGATGATTTTCTCTGAAAGTTTTTTCCTTTCAGTTGAGGCTTCTCGGCTTCCACAACTGAATTCCGATGCATTTCAGCCACACGTTTGAAAGAAAGTAGTCCCAATGCGTGTCAACCACATCTCCAAAAAAAGGATATTTAAGGAGAGACACTCCCCCAGAGGTTTCTCACTTAATCTTCAGCCTTCTCCAAATTCCTTTCCTTCTCCAAAGAACCATATTTCCTTATTCAGAAAACCATGTCTTCATCTTCCTCTCCATCTCACCTTTGCCTTCATCGATGAACAACTAGTTCTTTCTCCCTACGGTACATCTGAATAGGGGACGACCTCCTTCTTTCTTGGTATATTAGCCCGGTAAATTATGACCTTCCTATTACCTGCGATTGGTTCACCAGCGATCGCTGTCCGGCTAGCCTGCGTACATGGCCGGCCAAGATTACCAACTACTCTGATTGGTTGGAACGAGTGAAGTCGTCCAGAGAGGCCTTTCTGGGTTCTTGACCCATCAAAATTTACTGTCCAAGAGACGACATCCATACACGCAGTAGAGGCCCCGCATGGGTCCTCCGTATCTGCACAAGGGTGGTCTGCCAAGAAATCAGCTAACGCCTGACCTTTGACAGCCCTGAGTGGCGTATACTCTAGAGAAAACACAGTGAGCTTGATTTCCCATTTCATTAGTCGTCCTTGCAAAACAGGTTTATTCAATAAGTACTAGACGATGTCAATTTTGCACAAAACGTGAACCACATGTGGCATTAAATAATGTTCAAGTTTTGTAAAAGCATAAAATAAGGACAAACAAAGCTTCTATATAGGGGTATATCTAGTTTCAACCTCAGTGAGCATTCGACTAAGGCTGTAAACTACCCTTTCGGTTCCATCATCGGCATCCTGTGCTAACAGGCAGCCGATAGACAAATTTGCAACCGAGATGTACAACTTCAACGGTTTACCTGGCATGGGAGGCACTAGCACAGGTGGAGTTGCTAAGGTCTTTTTAATTTGGTCAAATGCCTCTTGCTGTTCTGGGCCCCATACTAGCTCTTCTAACCCTTTAAGCCTAAGCAACGGTGAGAAAGCCTTCATTTTGCTAGTTGAATTAGATATAAACCTCCTTAGGAAGTTGATCTTCCCTAATAGGCTTTTTAACTCCTTCTTTGTTCTGGGTGGTGCAGATTCCATTACTGCCCGGGCTTTGTTATGATCTATCTCAATACCTTTCTTATGTACCAAGAAGCCAAGAAAGTTGCCAGCCAATACTCCGAACATGCACTTGGCCGGATTCATTTTAAGATTATGAATCCTCATTCTTTTTAGTGCTTGTTCAAGATCGGCTAAATGATCTTTGAAGTCCTTAGACCTCACCACCACATCATCAATGTAGAACTCCACAGTCTTGCCGATCAAATCATGAAAGATGGTGTTCATTTCCCTCTGATAAGTAGCATCAGCATTCTTCATACCAAATGACATAACTACCCACTCGTAAATGCCCAAGGCTCCTGGACACCTAAAAGCAATCTTGCAAATGTCCTCCTCGTGTAGAGCTATCTAATTATAGTCGGAGTATCCATCCATGAATGTCAACACACCATTAGCGGCTGCCGAATTGACTAGCATATCGGCTATAGGCAATCTTTGGGAGTGGATAGATTTAGGTTCCTGTAAGCAATACATACTCGAACCTTGCCATTATTCTTCTTGACTTGCACAATATTTGCCAACCATTCCACATACCTAGTCGTTCTGAAGAACCGGACCTTCAACAGTCGTTCAATATCAGCTTTAATTTGAGGCATCAACTGAGGGTGATATCTTCTGGGCGGTTGTTTATGAGGTGTGAAACCCTCCTTAATTGGCAATCTATGCTCTACCAAAGTACGTGTCAGCCCAGGCATCTCATGATAATCCTACGCGAAGTAGTCCTTATATTGCAGTAGAAGAGTTGTTATGCTTTGTTTATCCTCCTCCTTTAGCAAACCACTAATATGTGTTAGCCGAGGGACTTCTTTAGTACCCAAGTTGATATCTTCCAAGAGATCCTGAGACTCAAAACTAGGCATAGCCCTTCTTATGGGCGATTCAAGTTCCATCAGCAATTCAATGTCATCGGCTGCCAGTATTGGTTCTCTGTTGTAGTCCTCTACCTGTAATGCCTCAGCTGTCCTTGCTTCAGAACTTAGAGCAGTCAACCGATGCCACGGATCACGTATTATTTGGGTCTCCTCAATCATCTAACTCTTCCAAGGTAAGCCGTAGTTCGGCTAATTATTTTATTTCAAAACCTCGTGGAGTAAGATTGCAGTATTCCCAAGATCCTTCTTTGTATTGCTCCGCGACAGCTATGGGATCCACATAGGGAGAATATAAGACAGCCTCCAAGTTCTTAACCCCTGCTTGAAATGGGTTATCATCAACTAGGGTGATTTTTATCTTGTCTCCTTCCCAAAAAATGAGCTTTCGATGCATAGTTGAAAGAAGGCATCGGAGAGTATGAATCCAGTCTCTACCTAACAGAATGGCGTAGTACGGCTTGCCATATATTACAAATAAGGTAAATCTGACCGTTTTAGGACCTACGGTGATTTCTGCTACTAAGATCCCCAAAGCTTCAGAGGCCTCTCCCATAAATCTAGCCATTTTCATGTTAGTTGGGATGAGATCTTCCCTAGTTTTGTTGAGGCCTTTCAAAGTAAGCAATGGCATCACATTCAGCACAACCCCATTGTCGACGAACACTCAACTAATAGCTTTGTCATTAATGTAAGCCTTAACATAGAGGGGTTTGAGGTGTTTAACCATCTCTTCCGTAGGTGCACCAAATACAGTGTCTTCCACACATACATCACCTTCTAGGCTATCCAACATAGAGCGGACAGCCCAGAACTCACATGGAATTAGGCTGACCATTTCAATAGCTGCCCAAATCTCATCGGTCGAATCATGCTTACATAAATCAAGGAGGGAGTCTCCCACCTCGTCCAATTCGGTTGACAAGAAGTTAATATCTTCCATCTCCTAGAGACATATAAGAACCGACTGAGGTTCTAATGCATAGATCATCTGCACGATCTGTGGAACCGTCTCGACTAGGTATTCCTTTAGGATAGCAGTCTCCCGTCGAGGTTCCTCTGTCGGGTTGTCATCAGGTTGTGTATTCAGCTCTGGTTAGTCCAAAGCTTCTTCTTCATGCAGCACTATCTCTGAAGAGATTGAGCCGAATGTCCGCGCGATAGCCTAAGCTATGGGTAGACTCAAGAATTTTCTGTTTATCGGTCGCCTTAGCGCTGGATATCATGTGCAACGTTAGCTTCATCTTGCGCAAGGCTTTGGCACGCTACATCCTTCTTTTCTGAGTCCTGGATATGACACTCGATGGTGCCTCTTTCTTTCCATAAACCTGCTTGACGAACCACTTCCCTTCCTCTATATTGGCGGTTGGCTTAATCATCTTTCGGGGTTTCAGCTGACCTCCATCCCTTACTGTGATATGCAAGGAAGAAACGCCTTATTTTACGTTGAACTCAGCCACCCTCTGTTTAGCTATAGGGAGTGATTTCTCATCTATCTGGGGAACGCTCGGCTTCTCATCGACTCGTAGCCATGCTTGCCCCCCCCAATCCTGCGCTTGGGGTCTGTTAGGTCCCTTTTGAATTTTGGGTACTGTTTGTGAGGTTCCCAAGCAATGTGCTCTGGTTTATAAGGGCGGCCATGAAAACTTCTTCCAGTTGGCTGCCTGTCTGTGTCCTCATAGATGTCACGTAAACTGCCTAGCCGATCAAACATAGAGGTCCTTATGGCTTCCTCCTTACCAGTGGGCTTCTTTGGGACCCATATATTTTTCTTTTATTATTTTCCCTTGAAATCCTTTGATTGGTCTGGCTTAGCAAAGGACACCATAGATATCGGTATTGTGGGAAAGGGATCAGTATCAACAGACATTTCAGCTATTCTTTTATCGGCTAGCTTGAACCTCCCCTCTTCGATCCAATTTTGAATTGCCTTCCTGAAGACCACACAATTAGAAGTAGCGTGGCTATATGAGTTGTGCCATTTACAGTACTTCTTTTCCTTGAGCTCTTCGGCAGGCGGAATCCTATGGCCATCAAGCAGCCGAATATGTTTATCTTTAAGCAGATGATCAAAGATCTGATCGGCCTTTGTAATGTCTAACGAATAACTGACCATGTCATCAGTTGAACTCGTCTCCTTGCTTTTCGTAGCTTTCAAGGCTGGGCAAGAATAAACCTTACCCCTGACAATCTCGGCTACCATTGTGTCTACCGTGTAATCGACTGACCTTGAGTCAGACTCATCTGCCTCAATAATGGATACCAAATGGGAGCTTTGGTTTTGGTTAGCTCTTATTTTCTCCTTCTCCTGGATACACTGCTCTATTTGTCTAGCCTTCTCGGCTAACTGGCTTAAGACAGAGCAGGATTGTCCTACTAATTTCTCTATTAGCTGAGGATGCATGTTTTTTATTATCATGTAGGCGCATTCCGATTCAGGGAAGTGTATAGTGCATTTCCCAACCTTCCTTCCGAATCTCTCGATATAATCGGTAGATGACTCATCGACCTGTTGCTTGAGATTCATCAAATCAGTTACAGTGACCTGAGGTTAGGGCCAATAAAATCTATCATGGAAACAACGCTCCATGTCAGCCCAGCTCTGTACGGAGTCGGGGGTTAAGGGTGAGTACCAGGCAAATGTTGTTCCTGTTAAAGAAACGGGGAACAACTGCAGCTTGTGATATTCATTCTGTCCAACCTCGCCATATTGGGCGGTAAATCTGTCGATGTGCTCAATGGTAGATTTGTCGTCATCACCCTAGAAGGTGGCGAAATCAGGCGTTTTGAAGCCTCTTGGCAATGGTGCTATCCAATCTACCCAATCGGGGTAGGGCTTCCTGTAAACAGGTCTGTCCAAGGGTTTCGGTTGGATGTTAAAGTATCTTTTCATGGTATTCACGATAGTTTCAGGGTTCATCAGCTATGAAGTCCCCTGCCGATTCTCATCTTGAACCGGCTGGTAGGCGTTTTGAACTGGAGGCCTCCATTCTGTACATTGTTGAGCAGGATTTTGAAAGTTGTAGGTATTTTGCTGGCCATTACCAAGAGGTGGGGTATATCCCCATTGCTATTGTTGGGCATAGCCACCAAAGCCTGCAACCTGAGCTCATGGAACAACCGACAAAGCCTGAGGATAAGGTGGAACAGTGTTCCATGTCTGCTCTCCCCGGACATCAGCCATTCTTGGAAAGTTTGCGCTTCCTGAATGGTATGGATTGGGTACCGGCTGTGACAGCTGGAATGGTGTCCTGCTGTAGAAAGCGTCACTAGATAGCCGAGCAGGGTCATAGCCAAGGGCCACCGGCTGCCAATTCGATTTGCCAACATTGGTCGCCTGTAGCGTAGGGTCGTTTGCAGGAACGTACTGCATAACGGGTGGCAACCCAAGGTATCCGGATGCCTGAACTTGTCTTCGAGCCATACTGCAGAATCGCTTGGTCGAGTGGCACAGTTTGCCTCCCAGCGTTTGGTGGCAACCATACAGTAGACTTGTTACCAAGTGACTGGACTTGTGCTCCTAGGTGTGCTATCGGTTGTACCTGAGTAGGTACTGACTTATACACATTCGGCTGAGGAACAGCACCTGGAGTCACAGTTGCATGTTGCACAACGCCACTCGTCAGAGGGATGGCAGAACTAGCCGAACATTCTCCTAGATGCAGTCGATTGGACTGGACTTTGGGTTCCTTCTGGGAGGATTCTATTTAGGATGTGGACTGGACTCTGGGTTCATCTTCTTACCAGACCTTAGGCTCATACGCGAAGCGTGATCCTTACCTGGAGAATCAAACTTCGCTATGGAGTAACCTATGGTCCCACTGGGCGTGCCAAATTTGTTCCCGTCCGAAATGTCTATCTATCGGATGATAAATTGATTCCTTAACTAAGCGATTTCAGCTGGAAGCGGAACTCTAACTTCCAGCAATAGATTCTCCAACTACTCCACAAAGTGTTAGGACGGTGATTGAGTAAACTAAGTGGTAAGAAACATAAATACAACTAAAGTGCAGTAAAGGCGATGAAGATAAAATGAAGATATGTAAAAGCAGTTGTTTGATTGATTCGTTGTGTTTATTTTGTACAAATGATTCTATATTTATAGTACAAGAATAATAAAATGTGATCCCCCTATTTTAGCAATTAAATTACACACTAAATTCACTAGCCAACTATGAGGAGGTAGTGCCGATTTTTACTCCTTGTTTTCCTCTTGCACGGTTAATGGCACTTCCTTCTAACTGTTGCTGGTTGTTACCGTTTCTTAGGGTCTAGAAGGTTCTTTGACTTGGTATTCGAGGCTTCCAAATATGTGTGGGTCTCAATCGTTCCTCAGAATTATGACTCGGCCAGGCTACTGTAATAGCCGATGAAGCTTTTCTAGCCGAGGGCTAGGACTAATAGATTCAGCTACGAGTCAGTTCGGTTATCGACTTAGAATTCTATTGCCTGCTTATTTTGAGGGTTCCACCTTCCCCGGCCACTTGATTCGGCTAAACACTTAAAAGTATTTTTGAGTGTTAACAATCACTATCAAATTAATTGATTTCGAAGTTATGCTTTTATTTATTTAGAAAAAAAAGAAAAACGAGAAGTTTCATCTGCTGGGTGATGGGTCTGTTACAATTCAAAAACGGCTTTAGTGAAAGACGTAAATTTCTTAGGTTTTATTGTATTTTCTATAAATAACTTAATGGGGGGAAATTGCAAAAAAAAAAAAAAAAAAAGAAGAGAAAAGAGATAAATCTAATTGCTGTCATTGGAAGGTGTCATATCAATTTTTCCCTGCTTCATATGTATATATCAAATATAGATATAAATATAGATGTGGTATAACGCAACATTAGCAGAAGAAAAAAAAACATCAGACATATTATTACACATCGGCAATTTTCTCATATTCGTTTCGTTAAAAAATTTCATAAAATATTTTCTGTAGGAAAATAAATTCCTCAAAAATGAGGAAAATGATATTCCTAATGAAAGTAGGAAAAACAAGTTTTACAAGTGGTATTCAACCAACTACCCCACCAACACCCAACCCATCCCCCAACCACCCAATCACCAAATCCCAACCTCCCTCTACCCTATGCACCCCCGCACCCTTACCCCTCCGGAATTTTCTAATTCATATATTTTATTTTACTTTGATAAAAAAAAAAAAAAAAATTGTGTGGTTAAATTTGTTGTGGATGGGTTGTGGTTGAGGGGAAGGGCAAGAGGCCGGGGTAAGAAAAATTTCTCATTTTTTATAAAAATAAAATAAAATATATGAAATAAAAAATTAAGAGGGTTGGTAGGTGGAAAGGTGAGGTGGGGTGGGTGTTGGTAGTGTGGGGTATGGGTGGGTTAAGATGATATGCGTTCGAGGGTGGTGGGGTGGGATTTGGTTGTGTAGTGGGTGGGTGGGGTGGACGGTGGGCAGTGGGGTTGGATGAGGCTTGGGTGAATATTTTTCGAAAAATATTTTTCACTAACAATATGAGAAAATAAGTAAGAAATTCACTTATTTTCCACTAAACAAACAAACATGAGAAAATAAGTCAAAAATTCACTTGTTTTCAATAACTCATTTTTTAGAAAAACATTTTACTCCATACCAAACACACCCATAGTAGAAAAATATGTACTTATGAAATTGATACACATGGAATTGGTTCTGAATCAACTTCATCTCAAAAGAATAGGTAGCAGGCCAGTGAGAAAGTGGTTGGAACTCGCAGACGACATTATAGGAACAAAATCAAAATGGATATTTCACATGTCAGGATTAGCTTCTTCTGGAATCACAGTCAACGTAGCAGTAACATAATTGGCTCTTTTCACCACTGCTTTCAATTGTTTCCCAATGTTGTCACCCATTATATCAATTATCTGTAGCAAAATCACAGAATAAGTCACTACTGCTTACTAAAGAGTAATACCAGTAACATCATATAAGAGCCTATCAACCAGTTAAATAGAATTAGCACGCATCATTTGGTTTTCAAAATTTTGCACTTCACATAAATGTCTTAATTTCTCATTGGTCAAACGAATATTCATCATTTTGTTTTTCGAGTTTCAACTACAATATTTTTGCCAGAGTAACCATGACATCTGTGACAGCAACAGTCAAAATACCCAGATTTTATCAGTACCTGCTCATCTATCCCTTCAACCCAATACCAATATGGAAGAAACTGAAGGCTATAAAACCACCTTTTACAGTTTCTAATTTGTTGGATTGGAATTAGATTTTGCATCAAAAATAATTGTCAGAATGAAAAATTTACTGAACGCAAGAAGGGATCACGACAAACTCATCATCATCCTCTATGGTGTTTTTCCAGCACAACTGCTCTGACACAAGCACCTTGACACCTAACTCTCATCCCGTTTTACTGAGCCTGACGCCACGTTTAAACCACCTACCCCCCCCCCCCCCCAAAGAAACACAAATAAAAAGGAAAGCGTTACCAAAAGCTTCCACCATTGCCTTGTTCGAGTACTAGTTGATTTCTCTTTATTTGGTGTTTGCGTATGAGACAATTCCAAAGGAGGTCTGTGCATGCTACGGTGGAAGCAATACGCAGAAATGCAGCATTTGATAAGTAAAACAATGAGGAAAGGAAGTAGGAAAATTGGTAATTACATAAATAACAAAGAGGAAGGAAGGGCTTTCGACAATGTGCCAACTGGAAGAAAGGGTAGAGTTATCTTTAATGAAGCAACTAGCCTTTAGAAGAAAATTCTAAACAAAGAGGCTCAAAGTGCAAGTTAGTGAAATAAGAAGGTAATGGCAACAAATTCAGACCAGTGATTATCATGACATATAGCAAGTTATCAGCTCAGTTAAATCATGTTGTTTATTTCAGAACTTAGAGGAGACAACCACATGCCATCTGGTATCTGCAAACCATTAAAATGAACCTCCAAAGAATGTACTATGTGAAATAACACTTTGAAACTTGTACTTCACCTAATCTATACATGGAAGATTATCTATTTTTTATTCTTTTGGACAATCCTCCCGGAAGTCATTAACATTGTGGCTCTTAAGGTGATTTTACCTCCTTTATAGTACCAACGGGCTTTCCATCAAATTCAACAACCACGTCACTAGGGTGAAATCCAGCACGATCAGCAGGGGACCCTGGAGTCACCTGTGAAAAGAAAATGCTTACTGTCTCAAAAGCACATTCAACGGACGAACATGTAAAGGTCCAAGGATATGTGCATATCAGAAAAGGAGCAAATGTATGTCTAGCTATTGCAGTACATTAGCATCCACCTTAGATAAAAAAAAATTACAGCGAAAATGATTGGCAGGTCTCATGATAACACCGAAGCATCAAAAGGATGAATATCTAAAGACTAAAGATATGTGATGAAGCAGTAGTACCTTGGAATACATGAAAAAATTAACATGAAGTTCAAAGTCGCGATTCAAACCCCAATCCCCACACACAAACAAATGGCAAACACATTGATAGCATCCACGGTAGCAAACTTCCATTAAATATTGACGGACTTCAGTGGGAAATCAAGATGTTTATCATTGATGAAGAGCCCAAGAAAATGTTTATAGTGGAAGAAGAGCTCACGAATGAGCCCAAGAATTGTGACAACGAGTGGGCTAAGTTCTACACATATTTAATGATCCAAATCCAAGCCCAAGAGGAGAGATTGTTGCCCACATGAAGCCCCAACGGAGCTGAGGTGCAGGCCCAACAAGGGGCTGATTTGCATGTCCAAAAAGGGTGAAAAAACAAGCCCAAAAGGCTCAAAATCTCAGGCAACATGGGCTGAACATTCACGCCCAAAAGGACTGAAAATTCAAGCCCAAAAGGCTCAAAATCTCAGCCAACATGGGCTGCACATACACGCCCAAAATCTCCGCATTATTTTCTTGTTTTTCGTTCAGGTAACCTGATTCTTATCACACCTGGTAATCCTTCACAGTTTCAAGTAACATGGAGATTTTTTCAGTCAGGTACTAGTATATGGGGAAAAACAAGACAATGAAATTTATTGTCATTCAAAAAGTGCAGTGCCCGATATAATTGATTAATCAACAACAAAAATTTGTGGTGACAGAGCTGGTGCTATAGTTAAACACCAGCCTAAAATCGATTTCTGCAGCAGTATTCATAGACATTGTAGGGGACAGGAAGCTGATTCTAGGTTTGATAAAAAAATAGAATAAGCCCAAACTAAAGAAAAATGAACGCTCATGTTTGTGCTGCTACACCTGTGAATCTGAATATTCTCTGGCAAATGATAAACAAAGAGAAAGATTTTTACAGCCGATGAAACAGGATGGTAAAGAAGCTCTCGTTAAATTACTTTTGAGTCCATGACACGAAATGTTACATTTCTTCCCCTTTTTCGGAAAATAAATATCCACACATTAAATGTTTCTTTTAAGCCTATATTACTTTTTGACTTTTATTTCATTTTTAGTAGGTTGATTTGAGAAAAATGAAAACCGCAAAAAGAGGTCGCATTTTAGAATATAAGTTTTTGTTTTTCATTTGTAAAAGAAAGAAAAATTGAAAGAGAAGAGCGCAATTGACATTGTTTAGACCGAGGGTGCATATCAACTTGGCTAAAACAAATAACACTAACAGGAAAATCATAGGCAAGAAAACACAAACTTATCCAAAACTAATTTAAGCCAAATATTTCTAATATGCGGAGTTGCGGACCATAATTTAAGGAGTCAAACTATCCTTTTGATTAGGGATTCAAATAAGTGACTTGGAGCACCAAAACTCAATTCCAAGTCAAGACTCCGTCAAATAAATAGTCATTCTAAATCATCACTTTAAATGGAAAGACTCTTTAACCTTTTTTAAACGGGGTTAAAAAGGGGTGTGACAAGTACCAGAGTTGTCCTTGCACAGGTGTAGTGCACATAATATCTGGCCTAAAAATCTGTAAAAGAGAACCTACATGCACTCGTGCACCAGAAAAGAACAATCTACAAAGTTGGCGAAGCAACAAACATATCATGTTGTCAGCTGCCCAGAACCAACTACAGCAAACTACAAGTTGTCCCCACAATAGCATGTGCGAGCATACATATTGCCATTTCAAACCAGATTGACACTCAGGAAAAGAAAAAATAAATTAAAAGATAGTGATTCAAGACCTTGTTAAAATTTTGCGTCTGATTTCTATTATTTATGTATGTTGCCAATCACATAAATAAGAAGAGAAGTGGAAAAACAAAAGATATCATACCATTGATACAAGAACTCCCTTGTTGACTTTTGGAAAAGATGGATCTCTTTCCTGAAGCTGTGCAACAACCATATCATTTAGATTGAGCATTTTCAAACCCAACCAAGGTCGAATAACTCTCCTGTGTAAGATCAAAATCCATTACTAAATTGTTTTAAAGAAAAGTCTGAAAATCAATCCAAAAAGAAAGTCTCAAAGACCACTGATATTAGAAAAAATATTTCTTAAATGCCCACGCAAGAAGAATGATTACAAGGAAACTTATTGGTTCTTATCCAATTAGTATATGTTTGTGAGACAAGAAGAGTGTCCTTGAAAGCCAATAGAGATTAAAAAATAAAAATAAAAAATAAAAACATGCATGAGTGAGGAAAGAGATGTCGGTAAAATTATTATGGTAGAAACGCTAAAGAAATATCCAAATATCCGCTCAACACAGTGAGAGAGACTCTGTCGCTCTGTGTTTGCATTTGGATCTTTCAATACAGCTATAGTGTGTTAACATCATACCCCCTTTTCTTGAAGTGGTCTATAATCTTGATAACAGAATCAATTGGTACAGCAAAGCCCAAACCATCAGCTGCCAATACTTTCATGATATTAACTCCGATTACTTCTCCATCGACATTTACAAGAGGTCCTCCAGAATTTCCCTACATTAGGGGAAGACAAAATTATGCTGTATGCGTCAAAACAAAATAGGCAGCGTCTTATATTGAAAACTGAAGCTTAAAGGAGGAACCTTTTGATCATAATCTGGTCAATGTATGCTTCTCAGGATTTTGATAGATCCATGCAGACATTAAGAGAATTAGAACATTTTTCTACCGTTTTGAGCTGTCAAACAGCTGTTTGACTAACTTACATACTTCACAGGATTGCATTATGCAGGAAAATTAGCCCAATTATAAGGCATGAAGAAATTTTGACATTAACGGACAAGCTGACCCTTTTTTATAGAAATAAGTTAATGGACAAACTGACTTATGATGCCATTCCACACACACTCCTCAACAATCAACTTTTTCTGCTCCCTCCTGATATATTTCTCCTACGGCTGTCTTCTTTTAGAAAAAAAATAAGAAAATAACAATATTATCTCCTTTTACTGCCCCTTAAGCAGGTACAAAATTCAATGCTCCAAAGCTTTCATATCAACCAGTGATTTTCTCCTTCCCATATGCAACTGTAAGCGGATCAGGACGACACATTGCAAGCTATTAACAACACCTCAATTCCAAACTAGTTGGATCAAATATACACAAATCCTCAGTATCCATTCTGTTCGGATCCCTCATTCCAATATTGAATATACAGTGGTTTAAGGTAAATTGGGAGTCTTTATTTCAAATTAAGATTCCTTAAATCTCACAAGTATTCAACACAGGTCTCTAACCGGACTAAAACATCTGACAAACACTAGATCAAAACAAACAATCTACGTGTAACAATAGCAACTAAGTTTAATCGCATTTAGCTGGTAAGAAAAAATGTGTGCAATTAAGCAACAGTTTTTTATTCTAGGGAACTTTCACAGCAGCAATTTTGGAGACCACATGTTTTCTGGCAGATTCCAGAAAATTACTCCTAGCCCCAAAAAACCTAAATCCGGTATCTGAGTTATAGTCCATGTCTGTCAAAGCAAGATTGGAAGTTTATCATATTCAAATGTGAGGAACATCATAAGCAGATATAAAGTAGTTCTGATGAATTGAATTTTTCTTAGTACATAAATGGTTTACATTTACCTTTTAGGCAGTATGACTTTTAAAATATGCAAAAGCACAAGAACAAAGTTCTTTTGTTTGGAAAATAGAAATATATTTAGATAACCCCAGAAAGGATAGTAATATATTTTATTCTGGGTAGAGGGAGCATTTGTTTATTGTCTCTGTCCTTTTCTGTTGCACCTTATCTTAGTGAGCTCAAATAAATTTGAAGGAAATCTTTAGCAAATACTCAGAGGTCGTTTCCTGGAATTAAAGACTAAATAACAATGTCTCAACTGTATGTCACCGAAAATTTTAAGCAACTGAAATTTAACTATACAGATAGTAAGTTTGCAGTTAAAAGACACGTGTAAGCTGGCTGCGGGATAAGCAAATTGGATGCTAGAAGAAGAAAGATATGGACCAGCATCCCATTATATATCCTTATGTTATTCTTTGGATAATAATAACATGAAAGAGAGGAATGGAAGAACTTCTGAAGGACCTGAGAATTCTGTACCAAGACTCAAAAGAACTCTTATTTCATTTACTTTTTAGGTGTAAACATGATATAACATTTTTTTTGATTAAGTAAAAGTATTTCATTCATAAACATTGCCACAAAGGCCGTATACAAAGGGTATACCAAAAGGTCAAGAAACTACAAAATATAATTCTCTACAAACTCCACCCAATCCTCTATACAAGGAACTTTCTGTTTACACCAAAAGAAAATAAGAGAGCGGAGGCTACTCCTCAACTAAGAGAAACTCGATTCTATTCCTTCAAAAGCTCTTCTATTTCTCTCTCTCCACACTACCCACATTAACGCAAGCGGTACCATGTTCCAAGCCCTTCGTCTTCTCCTCCTCCCGCTCTTCCGCTCTTCTAACTGAACATCAAATCTTTCACAGTTCTTGGCATTACCCAATCTATGTGAAACCACCTAAACATATCCCACCATTTTCAAGATATAACATTTTCAAGATAGTTGGTGGAATATTTCGCGATGTTACTCGGACTCTTCAAAAATGTTGACAGGTGCGTGTCGGATCATACCAAACACACCCTATAATTCTTTAAACGTTTTCTTCATATGTGCATTCCTAGTGTTAAATCTGCCAAACATTAAGGCAATCAAACTTTCCACCCTTTTAGTGCATAGCCATTGATGGAAAGCAAGTTCACCACCAATGCATTAGCTTTACCTCATTGGGTGACTAGGTTCTTTTTCCTTCAGCGCTAGGCAAGCCACAGATAAATATTGGAGAATTAAATTGTTGTGAATTAATCAAATCAACAAAGCAAAGCAGAAGACAGTGAAACAAGTAATATAATCGTCCAGAAATTCGAAAACAACATTAAACACCAATGATAAGTAATGTCCATTTGATTAACTCATGACTACCAGATGCCTATATGCAAAGGAGCTATCTAAGTTATCTCTGCATAATACTTTTTGATGAAGTGTCCGTTGTATAATGTACGTTCCACTAACTTTAAACGTGACACAAGAAACACAGATGCAGAGAACATGGAGTTACCATTTGGGAGTGAGTCAAAAGAAAACCTCCCATGTGTTTGTTTCTGATTTCTTCCCAGACCTTTGGTATGAAAGTTTTTTTCCCTTCATACCAAACACACCTTCACAACCGTGTTTTTGAACTTGAAAAAAAAACATATAGAAAAACTCCATTGAAGCTTCTAAGTTCGAAAGAAGAAGATTTTATTTTTAATGGGTTTTGGGCCATGGGGCAGAATGTTGGGTCCGGGCGGGTTTAATTATAGGGAAATGGCCAGGGTGGGGTGGAATTTTAATTTCACCCAATAGGAATTCGCCACGTAATAAATAATTTTAAAAAACAAAAAATATGTTAGTTTGAAGGGCATAAATGAGCCAAAAAGTTAAGCAGAGGGATATTTTTAGCAAAATAGGTGGACGAAAGGTATATGTAGACCTTTTCCAATATTTTTTTACAATACCTATATAATATATAAGTCAAAGTAACATCTTAAAATCCATGTCAAACATTATCGCATAAAATGGAATGGGAGTACTAATTTAAAAATTCTGCGTAACTCCACCCTCCCCAGACCCCACTTTGTGGGATTTTACTGGGTATGTTGTTGTTGCAACTCCACCTGATGATGAAAAGTTCTGCATACCGGAATGTTTTCCGCAGCAATACACATTTGACAAACTTGCACAATTGCATGAATTAGTCATGCACAATCATGTGAAAAAACAACTTCGGTATCTTAGTCATTACTAGCCCAGACTTCCTTCCAAATTTTAATCAGAAACAACTGCAGCATTTGTCGCTTTTGGACGTCATGATTGATTCTGGGGAAGCACTACCGCTAAAGTTCTCTAAGTGCCTACATGTCAACTGGTGATTGTCTTCTGCAAATAGGACATTAAATTCCCAGAAGTATTCTTTCTAAGAAGCTGTAAATCCACGAAAGCCTGAGTATCAATCATTTATTTTTGCACTGGTCATCTTACGGACCAGCTATGGCAACTCTTTCTTAATATGGTGAGACTAAAATGGAGCATGCCAGTGTATACTTGCGAGCTACTGAAATGTTGGAGAATCAGAGCCAAGAATTCCAATCAAAGGAAATGGTGGCAAACCATTCCAACTTGCATATGCTGGACCGTTTGGAGGGAGCAAAACGCTGGATGTTTTGAAGATGAAGGAAACTCTATTTAGAAGATCAAGATGTCTGTTTACTTCTTCATATTTGGTGTAAATAAAATTTTGTAAATGATATGTCACTACTTATTTCAATAAAAAAAATTATTGATAAATCTCATAGAATCCAATTAGGGATAGGAAGGGATATTCTGTTGGTATCTTGTAAATATTTTTGACAGCACCTCCTTGGTGCCATATTAATAATACACTACCATTTCTCAAGAAAATCCACGTAAGAGGGGACAATCAACACCACAGGGTGCTAGGTTTGTACGAGAAATAGACCAAAGCAAAGTAAGCTATGTTATTTATTTGATGGGCTTTAGCATTATGCAATTGCATATCCCTGAAAACCTGCACTTTGTATAAAATTACGAAAACAGAAATCTATTAATTGTACGGGACTATATGGATAATTAGTAATCCCAAGTGCTAAACCTGATGAGAAGGTTGGTAGTTGAGGGGGTATGACTAAGGCCACAATCCTCAACTGAAGCTTCTTGTTGTGAAAAGGAAAGGAAAAGAATTCGAGATGCAGAAATTTCATAGACACCCAAGCTCCTTTTAAAGAGCATCATGTACTCTTAACGTATGGCGACAACAGTTGTTGATAAGTTTGGATTAAAGAATTACTCTCTTGACAGCTCAAACGAAGTTTATTGTGCTGCTCATGGAAAAGTTAAGACATGGTTTGCCATGAATTTTAGAAACGCCCTAAAAAATAAATCTGAAAAAGCAAGGAACATTAGAAATAAGCAAATAAGTACATGAATTGAGTAACATACAGCATTAATAGCACAATCAGTCTGTAGATACTCTCGCCGCATGCCTCCAAGTCCAAGATCACTACTTTGACGATCGACGCAGCTACATGGAAGAAAGATCAAATGATTGGAAAGATCAATACATATTTTTTGTTTATGCAACATCAACTCAAGGTAGTGATAATTAGGTCTGACAGCAGTGGACGTTTCTCCGGTTATTTTATTCAGCATGCCCATCAAAACTTAGATCTATGATACAATTTACGGACCAAATAGTTTCGCACCAGTACTAAACGAAATAAAAGAAATTCCATGTTACATTCTTTTCACGTTACCTCACAATGCCTGCTGTAATTGTATTTTGTAGGGAGAGGGGGCAACCCATAGCCACCACCCAATCCCCAGGGCGAAGCCTGTTTGAAGTGCCAAGTTTTGCAGTTGGAAGTGGAGTTTTAGATTTTATCTTTACAATTGCAATATCAGAATGCAAATCCGCATTGACCACGGTACCCTCAAATACACGGCCATCTTGCAAAGTCACATCAACCTACAAAAATAGGTTTTCAAAATTGACTTGTACACAAGTGAAAAAAGGACAACAGCAAAAGGATACAGGTAATATCGAGATTGATATGGACAAGATACAAAGTTCCATGCACACTTTGAAGCAGAAAATAGCAAATGTAACCTATATCAAGGTCTTGTTGATGAAAATACGAGAGAAAAGCCACGATCAATAAGTTAAACACAAACAACATATCTAACATAAGCACAATAGGACAGAATTAATTGAATGTAACAGGTAATATGAGAGGAATGATGCTTTGTCCCAGTAAACATTTGCAAAAATAGTTTAGAAACAATGACCTTTCCTTTTGATGAAATAGTCAAGCCTTGAAAATCAACAACATGAGCACAAGTCAAAATAGTTCCATCAGCATCTATTATAGTTCCTGATCCTATACTCCTTCCAGCGCTCAATCCGTGAAAGCCTACACGTGGGACCAAACAATACACATTATAGCATGCTGCAGTGCAGGCGGTTCCCCAATATTCAAATAATAAAGTAAAAAAGCATACCCCTTGAAACAGAGATATTAACAACAGCAGGACAAACCGTGGCAGCTGCATTGGCAATAGTATCTCGTCTGAAACAATTACAACATTTATGATTCTCACCATCTCCTTCTTCCTTCACACTCCCAGGTGGTGGGTCCAAACCAGTTCTAGCAAAAGATAATGGGAAAATACCTACAATTAAGTAGTAACACTTCAATAATTTTTTTTAACAAAATAGTGATAAAGGAAAACGATAAAGGGTCAAAAACACAACTTAAGTATCTTTATCTTTTTTTAGTTTGCTAGCTGAACTATAAGGTGTGTGAGTATTCTATCTAAACTATCTCCAATTAATTTACAGAACACACCTCAACTATCTGTTGTTCACTTTTCCTACCTAAATTATCACCAACTAGTTTGCAAAACACACCTCAACTATAAGTTGTTCTTAATGAGGTGTGTTTTGTAAACTAATCGGTGACAGTTCAAGTAGGAAAAGTGAACAATTGATAGTTAAGATGTATTTAGCAAACTAGTTGGTGATAGCTCTCACAACTGCTGATAGTTAAAGGTAGGAAATTAAAAAAAATATGATATTTAAGGTGTGTTTTTAACCATTATCTCTAAACGAAATTAGAGATGAGTATAGAAAAACATACAAAATTGAGATTGGTCTGGGGAAAGAAAAGCAGGACGAAAAAGTCTGTCTGTCCAAGAATGTTTTAAGGGTTGGGGTACTGAAACCAAAATGGATGTTCCTGGAATGAAGAGTTTGTTTTATTATCAGAAAATGAGGGATGGAATAGAAAAATTGTTAAACAAAAATGCATGCTCACTTGAAATGGTATCATTGGTAGTAAAAACTAGGGCAGATCCAGCTGCAGCCAAAGAAGCTAATACAGTAGCAATCAAGGGTTTCCTCTGCACAACAACAGTTAATATAAGATAGAAAAGAAAAATGGGAAACTTCCATTCCATTGGGCAGGTTTTGTACCTGAAAACGTTTCATGACTGACCGCTTGCTTCACGGAGATGCTCAACACTCTTCTACTTGTTGATTTCTACGTCGACCACTCGCATTTTTGCAAATCTCACTAAAATTAAGGGTAAATAAGTAATTATACCATCGGTGTTTCTCCTTGGCCGGGCAACTCTTCGGTTTACCTTTGTTAAATCAGTTTTGATTTTTGCTTGTTCTTTTGATATATATATACTATGCATGTTCATATCATGTGTCAAGACATAAATATAAATGGATTGTCAGGTTTCTCTCTCCATTTGTCTTTTATCTTCCTTTCGATACTATCATATTCAGTGTTAATCACTTTAAAATGACCAATAAGAACAACAATTTGATTCGTCAAATTTGTTACATGAGCCTTTTTAGTTTTCCATTAAATTTGATAAATGAATTTTTTATACTAATTGTTTTTGTTGAGTAAAGGAAAAGGTTGTTTGTACCATAGACATTGTTAGTTTGATATATTTACATATTTCATTTTGTTTTGTTTTCAAATTTGTTTAGAAGATTTTTGTTTTTCCATAACATAAAAAATAAAAAATAAAACGCTATATTGAACTATGATCAAATTTTAAATAAGTGTTGCTAAAAATATAAGTAGTCGATTGGATTGGCATTTACTCCTCATGTTATAAACATTGATGTAGGAGAGGTATTGCTTATACCCCATTTTGTATGTCTGTTAAAAGCAAACGCTACAAAGATTGTCTTTAGCGTGTGATCAAGTATTTTGATCATGTTTTCATTTTTTTGTTTGAGTATATGAAGACTGAAGTCTTTCTCGCAATAAAATTGGGCATATGGATGAAATCAAATCGAAGTTTAATGTCGATATGTGGTTTTCATTACAATTGTGTTGCATAGTATACATCGGTAGATCTAAATGACAAGCAAATCAATCTTAGAGAAATAAAATAATTTGATTTAGTATTTTCTATGTTTCGTGAATGCTATTGTATTTATATTTTTATATGTTAAGTGTTAGATATCGAAGTGAGCATGCCCACCTTTTTTTTTCTCCCATTTTTTTGCATTTTTCTTCTCCAATTTCTTATGATTTTTCTTTTTTGCTTTATACATTATGATTTCATTTTTGTTTTATAATTTGTTATTAGCTGGCAGGTTAGCATTTTGTAGAGACTAATCACAAGACGGTAGTTGCATTACATATATAAATCTGCAACTAGTACCTATTTAAATAGATTACTCATTTTTTGTTGATAGAGCACAGATAGACAACCTTCATGTATTGTCTTTACAATTGTCACACTCCAACCTTGGGAGGTTTGGCCGGCACCCGATTCCTTACTTGATCGAGCGTACCACTCTGAAATCATATAATCTGCACATACAAAAGTCTGGGCCGACAAGCTTGTGACGTATCCCAAGTTGTAAGATAGAACAACACACTGATAGGACCGACAAGGCCGCAACATGAATACTGAATGTCAATCTGAATCTATCAACCTGGAAAGGGTAGACAACCCAAAACATATATTGTTGGTTGTCGTTGGGTTTATGCAGTCAATGTTGGTCCGGACGGTCAAGTTGATCGGCTTAAGGATCGCTTTGTTGCCAAGGGGTACACTCAGATATTTGGACTTGATTACAGTGATACTTTCTCTCCCGTGGCTAAAATAGCATTGTCCGTCTTTTTCTATCCATGACTATTGTACGTCATTGGCCTCTTTATCAATTGGGCATTAAGAATGTTTTTCTTCATGGTGACCCTTGTAACACCTCGTACTTTTAAACTAGGTGTTGTTCATGATTCAGGGGTTAAAAACCAAGTTGTGAAATGTTAGGATTAAAAATTTATCAAAATCAACGTTCATTCACTTTTACACCGGGTTTTACGGATCGTCAAATGATTACGGGCCATCGATTGCACCATAAAAGGGGTCTCATGGAACCCAACTATTGTTTCCAATTCAATGTGCACCCAGTGTTTCATGTATCCATGTTGAGGAAGTGTGTGGGAGACCCGTCATTGGTTGTTCCTACCTAATCCATCACGGTTAAGGATGGCCTAGCCTATGAAGAGGTCCATGTGGTTATTCTGGATCGTCAAGTTTACAACTTGAGGACTAAGGAAGTTGCCTCAGTAAAAGTGTTTTGGAGGAGTCAAAAAGTTGAGGAGGCTAATGGGAAGCTAAAAAGGACATGAAGTCTAGATACCCGCACTTGTTTCAGGAACAAGCAGAAAGCGAATAAGGTAAATACCTTCAATATTCATATCGTGTCCTCATACGTATCCATGCAACATGTTTCTCATTCATGTATTCACTACTCGTGTCTCATATCCCTATGTTCATGTTTTTATGTAATCATGTCATTTCAGTCACCATGATCTATGTCATACTTCTTAACGTTCATGTACTCATGCTATGTCCAATCGCATTCTTAACCATGACCCATCATTCGAGGATGAATGATCCCAAGGGGTAGATATTGTAACACCTCGTACCTTCAAACTAAGTGTTGTTCAAGATTCAAGGATTAAAAACTAAATTGGGAAATGTTAGGCTTAAAATTTGTTAAAATCAGTGTTCTTTAATTTTACGCCAAGTCTTACGAACTGAGAAATGGATTTTGGGCCGTCGATTGCACCGTAAAAAGGATCCCACGGAACCCAACTACTGTTTCCAATTCTCGGTGGGTTTCATGGTCGGTATAAGTTTCACGGCCTGTGAATTGTACCGTGAAATTTCCATAGACTATCTTTTGGACCGTAGAAAGGGCAACGGAAAATTGACTCACTAGAATCAATTCACGGTCACTTTCACGAACCCCAAAATATTTTATGGACCGTAAAAGTGGTCCGACGACTGAACAATATAAATTCCTATTTTCATTCTTTTATGTTATTTTTCATTCGCTTCAAGCCCTAGCACGGAGCTCCTCTGCTCTCCTCATCCCCATACACCAAGGTAAGCCTATTTCATGCAATTCTAAGTGTTTCTAATAACCACACATGGAATCTAAGTGAAATCATTTATTTCTAACCTAGGGTTTTCAAGAAAACCCATCTCAAGGTTCAAGCTTTTGGAATTCTTCTTCACGATACGGACTATTTCTCAAGTTTGGGAGCGACTACGGAATGTAGGCTTCTATCCATGTGTGAGAATATTATTACTCTTCCCCACACCACATTCATCCATGAAATATGAATTTCCACAAAGTTAGGGTTTTATTCTAAGATCATGATAACCCTAACTGTATGTATTATTATACGTCATGTCTATATTACAAATTCGTTAATTATATTCTTGATATTTCGTTTAGATTATCATGAATCAGTCTGTAATCCATGAATGCCCATAAATTGAATCCCATGTGTTCTTAAATGCATGTCATGAATCGATAGTATACCATTAAATGATTCAACATGTTTTCAGGTCTCATACAAGTTATATTACACCTATACATGTTATACTTATTTACAAATCATGTGTTACAAGTTATGATTATGAAATCCATGGGCTACTAAGCCACTTATATTCATGTTCATGTTCTGGGAGTTGCACATATTACCGAGAATAATCTCTACAAATGATTATCTATTATATATGAATGATTTAAATCACAATCGGATCAATAAACTATCAATGATTCATTGAGACATTTTATCGAACACCTTGTATGCGTAGAATTTATGTTTTCTTCTATATGGAAACCTATACATGTAGCAACATAATAAACATTTCCAACACTCCCCCTTATCCTCCACAACAACTATAACACTCTAGAAACTTCATATCTAACCTACAACTCTATACAGGTAGCCCCAACAATACACAATAAGATTTCACATTTGTGACAACTACTTTAGCAAACTAGTAGCGAGAATCATGCTCTATAACTTGTATAATATCACAAAGAAGGAGGAGATGGAACTTATCTCCAAGGCCTCCACATGTATATCATAGCATGAATTATAATTGTCAGGGCCGACAAGGCCTCACACGACTATATGTCTATCCAGAAATCAATAGGGTTAACCATAATTTACCTCAACTATCAAGTGATGTAGTCTGGGCTTCGTCTGTCACTTCTGTGTCGATAAAATCGCCTATATAAGGCATACAAGATAAACTTCATCACTACAAAATAGGAAATTGGAAAAGCGTATTGCACGAGTGTCGATATAATCTTTTTGCTGGGATAAATCAAGGATACATTGCCTTCATGCATTTCTTAACTTCTCAAATCATTTCTCTTACCTTATCATCCCTTTTACAATGCCCCCTATAAAAGGCTATATCTTTAACTCACAACTTTCAGACTTAACGATATATCATAGTAACTGAGGTATATTCATAAGGCAAATCTCCGTATTCTGAACATTCCCGACTAGGGATATGTGTAATAAATTTCATATATTATGCTGCAACATCGAGACATGGAAAGCTAATTTATATTTTATTTAACTCACAGAGGTAACTCTAGCTCATAGGTCACTTGGCCAAACCTTTAAGTAATCTTATATAGTCCAATATCTCTGGGGCTAAACTTGTTTTACTGGTCGAATCTCATTACACTTTATGGACAAGAACCTTTAGAAATATTTAATCATAAACGACATTCCTTAGGTCTCGGCACATAAGTAGGTGATTCCAGGTAACTCTTGAATTATTAACACTTGCCCTTTAAGAGGCTTTACTTGTTTTACCATTTGGTGGGTTAACTCAAGGCTACATACTCCCATTTTCTTATGTCTAATCGATCGGTAGAAGATTGGTACCTCTGAATATACAAGGTCTTATAAGGCTCCATCTAGATGATAAAATGGTAACCGTCATGATACTTAGCTCTTTGTAGGATAAGAGATCCTTTCATTCTTCTTCAAAATTTAGCATACCTGTTTGCCATATGTCATTGAGCGTCTGAATCACATGTCTGGCCTGACCTCATATTCTGGATAAAGCTATGACATAATTTCTCTATGCCCCCAAACCTTTATGGAGGAATCTTTAGAAGTTCAAGGTAGCTAAGACCCTTTACCTGAGATGATAGACATTAGAATGTCTTGAAATCGTACGATCTTCTTAATATATTTTACTTGCATAATCCTCGGTTGTACGGATAGTTCACTTGGATAAGAAATGGGTCATCCTTATAAATCTATCGACCATTAACCATCTGGGTAACATTTCCGATAAGAATGGGGAGAGTTCATATTGAACTTTATCCTTGAAACACTTTTTTATTTCTATGTCGGGAAATCCATTCTCTATATTGGCCCACTGGGCCTAGATACTCTGTCCTTGCTTGTTGACCATTGGGCCGTTACACTAAAGCTTGGCAATTCTCCTTGTCACATCATCACTCCAATACATATCTCGCATACCATGGTGCACCTTCGTCAAACCAAGGTGAGTAAAGTAGCGAGAATAATACACTTCTGCTCAAATCTTGTTCTATAAATTAGCCAGATTTCAAACATACAATCGACCTAGGTATCGAAGAGCTCCATCTCTTTTTATCTCGAATACTGGCTTCTCTTGCTAATGGAACCAACTCTATATTCCCATTATCACTATATCCTTACTTCTGCCACAGGGGAAATATTGATAACTTCTGCATGATGATTCTATTAACTAATAAAGCTCCATTGGCACCCTTTTTCGTTCCTTGACCTCTAGATAGGCTAAGCCACTCAACTCTCTTACCTTAAGTTTCCTTAAAGGCTATTATCCTATTATTTTAAACTCTTAATTCAAACTATACTAGAACATAAATCCTTTATCCTTATTATCTTACTTCAACCACTAAGAATGCTACTACCGCGTTCTGGTTAGTAACTCTATCCGTTGTAATTTAGCTTCTGAACTGTGTCCTTCTCGTCAAGGTCCATACTCTACTATACCATATGGGCTCGCCTTTACTTACTTCTTAATCCTAAGAACTATTATTCTCTTTAAGGAGACTCATAGGTCCATATATCATCGCCATTTGTCTGAGAGGACACCTTACTATTGGTAAGAGAAACTTATCTCAATTTCGGTTACTATCGCCTAAAGGTGTCCTGGAGGTCTTTATGGTTATTAATGATCGTCATACTTCTAATGCGTACCCACCATTGCCGACCTTAAGTCTTGGGTCTGCATGCCTTCTAGGCTTTCCAACTGCTTTTTAAGCGTAAACGTACTCATTCCCTAATTCATCCTGAACATGTGCATTCCAATTCATTGGTTTATCTCAACTTCTATCCAGGCGTTCCTTGCATACTGGGCCTTAAGATCCACTCTGGGTTATAACATTGGTTCTTTTTCAACCAACTTACTAAATGGCAGTTATTGGCGTATTTTCCTGTTAGATATACTTATACTTAAATCAATATATTCAGAGTTTTAGTTAACATCCCTTAGCAGTATACTTTTAGCAATGTCGTCATCACATACCATTATAGGTTCTTAGGAATCTTTAACTTCCCACCATTATCCCTCTTATCTTCATATGCATTTTCATTATGATAGTGCCAATTCTGAGTACGCACTTAATTGCTTGGATCCATTTTCGAGGCACCCCTAGACTTTTAACTTGATTCGTTATATACTAGACCTTTTTGTTGTTAATTTCCATTTTGATTGCTTTCTGAAAGTTGTGATCACTTATCAGGGAAGTTAACACTCCAGGCTTTAAGCCCATTTTATACTGTAAAATTAGTATCGACTGATGGATCTTTTGTCCTTATATACCATCTTAGGTCTTACCTCAATTTACCCCTTTCATTCACTAATTCTGAATATCCCCTTTTGGGAATTATATGCCTCTGTCTTCACTTACGGTCTATGCTCTTCTTTTTTTAGCATTATATATTTAGCAGCTCTTACCGTTGCTTATTTTCTTTAATCAGGAGATCACAACCATTCCTTTCTAAGTGTTGACACTTACATCTCATCTCATAGTCAGGTCACATTCGTCAAATCTGGATGACACGATTTGGTTCATCTTGAAACTATTCGTCATCACTTTCTCGTCTTGTTATTAAACCATCAGATGAGTTCTGTATCAATTTTTCATCGTACTACGTCCCCTGTAAGAGGAGAACCACTTTCTATTCTTTACAGATTTCCACCCTGAAAATCATATTATTGTCTCAACTCCTTCTATACTTTTATGATCCTTTAACAACTTACAATTTGCTCTAATCCAGTTCCTCTTACTAGGGATTACTAAATCATTTATACAGATAGAACGTCATGTATTCGTAACTGGCATACTCAGTCTCGATAGGCTTTCTATTTTCTAGCTATAACATAAATCTTAAAGGCTCATTTCTTAATAACATCTAAGGATTACCCTTTCCTTATTAGTTTGTTCTTTTACTTTCTAGTTTCTTACCTTTCAACTTCTTAATATCTTTTATCATTACAATCTTTTGAAGCTCCCACTTTTTTCCATCTAACTGAGAGATCTTACCAATATCAACATTTTTCTTGATCCAGAGAGCTAAATCATCCCATCGATAAATCCTGTTAATATTTAGTCGTTCAGACCTTATAGTCATTTCTCAAACTCATTTAAGTGTCCTAGTTATATTTGTATCATTCCCTTTCTATCAATCTTCCAGGTATTTGAAACATAGTATTTTAGCTACAAGCTCTTAGCAAAACAATCTACTACAACTTGTAGAAGTAGAGATGATAAAACTTATCTATAGGGATTAAAGTCAGTCCCTCTAGCACCCTTTACCTGCACAAAACAACATCCACAATCAATCAAGAATAGAGGAAAAATAGTAGACTAGGCTTACTATTATCCGAGGGAGAGAATCACGTTGTTCTACTTTCGATCCTTGCTTGAATCATCAAGAACACACAGGGAAACTTTGGAGGAGATCAAGGAGCTGCTTAGGGTTGTAGGAAATGAGGAATGAGATCTAGATCGTGGCTCCTTGAAAATACAAGGACTTAAAAGTATCCACCCCACCTTGTACGCCGGCCAAGTATGAATCGTACAAAAAAAATACGGTATGTACCTCTTGGATCGTACCTGCAACCTCCCAATAGAAGTTCCCAAAATTCTCTGACCAAGTATGGTCACCATCCTACAAAGTTACATTATGTACCTCAATTGTACGGTCTGTATCTTAATTGTACGGTTCGTACATCAGTTGTACTATCCGTACATCCTCCAAAATAAACTATCTTTGTTGAATTTTTGTTGAACATACTTCCGTTGATCTGATAAGTCTTAAACTCTTCCAGAACATACTCAACACTTAGTCATCCTAAAATCAACACATCACCTTTCTACGCTCGTATTACCTTCTCTGCATATATGTGAGACAAATACTCACATGTTGAAATCTTTTATAATAACTGCACCTCTTGTATTTTATCAACTCGAGAGGGATTTTTCATTCACTTACTACGAATACGAATAAGCCGACATATTTGTGGTAATTGGCATTACGGAAAATGTATAAAGCATGAGTTAGATTCGAATTGTTACGACTTAGCTCTCTTGCATGATCTATGAGATGAAAGAATGGAAACCATCCCTAAATGTCCTGAAACCTCTCTCTTATAAGTGTGGTGCACAACACACCCATTAATAATACTCTACTAGACACGACTTGTAGACTTCATACGACATACTTGCTCTGATACCATGTTTGTCATACCCTAGTTTCGGGGGGGGGGGGGGGGCCGACACTCAGCGCCTGAATGACTCAAGCATACAACCTATATTTCATAGCGTGACCATATAACCGTCTGGGCCGATAAGGCCTCAGAATGACTATCACAAGAGAAACTTAAAATAGTAACCTCAACAAGTGACATCAAAACCAATATGTGTACATATATCATAAGGCTGACAAGGCCATAACAATAGTACTATCAGACTGACAAAAAGGCTGACCATGCCATACAAAATGACAATATATAACCAACTAGTCTACAAGTCTCTTGGAGTTATATAACAAACAACTAGGTCGGTACAAGGCATACCCATAATATGTACATTAATGCGTACCTAAAACTTAGACAACAACTCCAGAAAAAGGAGTGCTCTAACTCAAGATGAATAGTGACCTTACCAAGGAGGCTCACCAAATTATCTATCTGCACATGCGGGCATGAACACAACACCCCTTAAAGGGATGTCAGTATGAAAGATGTACTGAATATGTAAGGCAGGTAAATATGTATTAGAATGTAATACAAGGGAAGGGTGTAAAAATCAACATGTAACTCATAAAAAGGCCACTGAGGGCATACAACTGATATAACCATGCATATATGTGTAAAAGTAAACTCAAGCCTCTCTATCTGGCCATATTATATAATATGAAGTCCTTCTCGGGGTAAGCTCATCATAAACTGTCCGGCCATATTGGATGCGATAATATCTACCCAACTGATCAGGGGTAACTGCTCAACCGGTGGTAAATAATGATACTCAACTGCCTAACCGATGGTATGCATATATAAGTGCCTGCCGACTGACTATAACGTGGTTGGTAAGAAAATAGATACATATATATATATATATATATATATATATATATATATATATATATATATAAAAGTGCAATGCAAGACAAGCCTCAAGGGACATCATGAATAGAGTCAAAGTGACATGTGGTTGTTATCCTCTGACTATCATTATAGAATCTTATACATCGAACGTTACAATTCAACCTTAGTGCTCTGAATTAATCATATAGTAAGGAATATAATAATATGTGAAGGAGAGTTCCAACAAGGAACATACTAGAATCATAAGCAATAATGAAAAGGGAACATAAAGTAATCAAGCTACTAGGAAGGGAATCGTTTGACAATATTTTCTTTTGTTTTTGGTCAAAAACAAGATCATGCCAAAGAAAGGAAAAGCCTTACATACCTTGTTTTCAAAGTTATTTAAGTTCCACGCGTCCTTTTAAGCTCTACGAATGATTATCAACATCATACAAATGATTTAAATCACAATAGGATCAATAAACTATCAATTGATTCATTGAGACATTTTATCGAACACCTTGTATGCGTAGAATTTATGTTTTCTTCTATATGGAAACCTATACATGTAGCAACACAATCAACCTTTCCAATCCTTATACTTAACCCCCATAACATCTATAACACTCCAGCAACTTCATATCCCACCTACAACTCCATATAGGCAGCTTCAACAATACACAACAAGATTTCACATTTCCGACAACCACTTTAGGAAACTAGTAGCGAGCATCATGCTCTATAACTTGTATAATCTCAAGAAGAAGAAGGAGATGGAACTTACCTCTAATCACAAGAATAAATCCAAATGTTGAGATTACTTCACTTCCAAGGAGCCTCCAAGTTCAACACATGAAGATGAGGATGATCTAATGATAACCACGGGTTTCCTTACATCACATTCACTTATTTTGCCTTAAAACTTGGCCTTGAATCATATTAATCCTTTAGGGAAAGTTATAAGGTGTATAGCGCCTGTTTTGGTCTATAAAGGAGTGGACAATAAGGAAAAACTTGAGTTCAATACATTTAATGTCGGCCACCACCTAGGATGTACGCCTGGAAGTACGGACTGTACATTTTAGTACAGACGGTATTTTACACTGTACTTCTCAAATTGATGAACTGTCTATTGCATTAGAAATTAGACTCTCTGAACTTGAATCAAGATAGGCTATGCACTTCATAATTGCTTATATACTAGTAGATATAGCCTGAATACGTTGGGCCAAAAATAAGGTCCGGAAATTCTGCCCATCTTTCCCCGATTTTTGACGAACTTAATTTCTTTGGTCCGTTTAACCCCAAACTCTTATGAAACATATTCATCACTTGTTTAAACTTGTTTCCATCCAAAAATAGGATATTATCCTAACTCAGATTTACGTTACTGTACTTACGATACATACGAGTGCGAAAATAAGAGATGTAACAGTAACTTTTTCCGACGAACTTGTTTCCTTCAATTCATTTGGCCCCAAAACCTTATGGTATATACTTAAAACTTGCTTAATACCTTCCATATCCTTATAGGAGTATCTTAACTTCTCCAGTCTCACATTAGTTTACTTTCGATACAAATGACGCAAAAGATTACGAGGTGTAATAATAACTTCAAAGATAATCTCTTCAAAGATAATCTCTTCATTGAACTTATGTCAATTAACTTACGATGAATCTCACGTACAAAAGTATGAGATGTAACATCTTTTCCTCCTTTAGAAATATTCATCCTCGAATGTTAACTCTTAGAGACTTGCGAATATTTTGCCAGAGACTTCTCTGTAAACTAAACTAAACCAACCTGCATGTAGCCAAAACACACACTATACATTCCACACAGGGCCAATATTAATAAATAGAAATCTTGCCCTCACATGACCTTCAACCATATGTACTGTAAATCATAAATAAGATCTCACCTTAATATATACTAGCTTATGCTGAGCTATGTTGTAACTTCTGAACTCAAGTATCATTTAGTCATAAGATGGGGCTAGTATAACGTGCTATGGTTTGAGTGAAGAGTGTATGGATGAACTACAATCCTATGGTATCCTTACACTTCTATAGTACTGTTACGGTAATCACATTTGATTTGTCGATCTAAGATAGGTACAGGGTCTGTCTCATTAGACGAGTCTCCTATAAGTTAATGGCATCCGCTAGAATAATATGAGGAAAGTTTCTAATGCACTTCCGAAATCTCTACATAGTATATCAAACCCTAACTTCGAATGTAACACTAGCTCGTAAGTCATGTGACTTGTCCTTTGTATAAATCATAAGGTTTTGTGCACCTTTATGCCATTTAAGTTCCATAATTTATCTATAGAGTGAGTACTTTCTGTAGACGATATTAATATATATGACTTTCTGTACGTTCATACTTTGGGAGCTTTTCTTCTCTATGATTCTGGAGAACGCATAACTGTTCCTTGTAATACTATTTCTTTAAAGGGCTTGTTCACTGATGCACTTAAAGCATATAGGTTGTTTACTTAAGAAAACTACCTTTGTAACTAGACCAGAAGGGCTATACACAACCACCCAGAACAAAATGCCTCATATTATCGATCACATAGGGACATGATTGCATACTGACGAAAACTTGATTCACTATCTCAAAATCATTCGAAGGTCTAACTATATAAGAATTTAAGGCTTCATTTCGTATTCCTTTATTTAATATAGCTCACATCACGGGAAAAGGTGTGATCCCTACTCTGGCTCTTATAATTCTCGCTTTATATTTTTGAAGTTTAGTCATTGATCATTGGCTTTGGTACTTGTGACATTCATATTTAACCTCCTGTTGTGCCACATATAAATATATACATATATTTCTTCTTTTATTAAGGAGCAAATAATTTAGGGTGGGTTTCAACTCTTAAATCCTATATTCTATCTCACTTTGGTGAAAGTTTAAGATTAACTTGCTATCTTAGCCCATTCACATTTTGATCTTCTAGACTGTTATACTTTTGTGAAAATTCGCCCATTTTTACTTAGCATAGCTTTTCCTAACAGACACTTTTGAATTGAACATAGGCGATCTGGAGATTTGTTCATCCACATTATATTCTATATCCCACTATTATCTCCAAATTGTTGATGTTACACCCCATAGTTGGCACGTGAATGAGAGTGTAGTTAGCCGACTTGAGTCTTGGGGACTTCAAATCATCTCCAAAAGGCTCGTAAGAAATGAAAGGGTATTGTAGATGGATTAGGGAAGGTTGGAGGTCCTTTGGATTAAAGAAAATGTAACTTGACAATGTTTTATAATGATGGGACAATACAATAAACATTTCACATTATGGAACCTTATTCGCCTCGCGGATTAGAGCCCCTAATTGGCCAACTTTCTGCCACCATATGCGGTGGGAAATACGGCCGCAGATAGTGTTCTATCACGCAGATCCCTTCGTAGAATGGAGGCGGTGGGCTAACTATATAAGCCTTAATCTCGAAGTTCTCCTCATTTTATTTCATCTTCATCCCAAAATAAACCTGGATGTTCCCAAACACTTTATAAATGTAAATATATCAATCAAAGACCATCCTCTAAGGCTTTAGAGTGATTCCACCCTTGAGAAGTTTGGATTACCATAGAACTCTTGGAGAATTGAAAGAAAGTGTGAACTGGGAGCTCCCTTGGCCATTTAAGGTAAGTTCTTGTTGCTTTTCAATGCTCTTATATTCTTTCTAGCATATCAATTTCATTGGGGAGGATAACTTGTGAGTTGTTAAAGTATTGTAAGCATGGTTTTGAAGAACTAATTCTAATAACATGAAGTTATGTTCCTTATTTTTTGGAGCTGTTGGTTAAGATTATGTGTAAATACAAGTGTTAAATCTCGTTGGCTAAGTTGTGAAGTTAAGGAAAAGAGTTATGGAAGATGGTGGTGTTGATTATGATAAGTTTCCATGGTAGAATAGCTCAAGAACTCCATGTACCGACGTTGTTCGATGAAATGTCTAAATGAGCTTTCTTATAAGATATGAATTCGATATTAATACACATCCTTAATATGATGTACATAATTGTCTGTATCACATTCGAGGGTTCGTTGAACCTAAATAACTTCATCAACAAGGTAAGTATGGAGAACTTCCTTCTTTTGCATGGTTGATACAATTGTTTCCAAAAGATAACATCTTCTTGTCACAATACATTATTCAATGTCTTCCTTGCTATTAAACTTACTTACACTCTGTGATTGTCCTTGGTCACTTCTTGCAAGTCTATTGGTACTAAATAGAGATTGAAGAACGTAGCGCTAATAACGATAGTCGAAGGTTAATGACCATATGTTACTCTGACTTTGGTTGTGATATCTTTTTAGAATTGTTCTTGCATTTCATATATACACATATCTATTTTCTTACCATGTCGCGCGATAATTGGCCCGGTAGACACTTATATGTGCATACCACTGATCAGTTGGGAAAATATTACCACATCTTATATGATCGGGCAGTTTATAATAAGCTTATCCCACAGAGGGACATTGATATGATACTATATGGCCCCATAGAGTGGCTCAATTTTACTTACATGCATATATTCATTGTTATATCAGTTGTATGCCTTCAGCGGCCCTTTTCTGATTTTCAGGTTGATTCTATACCCTTTTCTTTTGTATTGCATCTTTCATTTACATACTTTACCTGCCTTACTTATTCAATACATCATTTTTACTGATGTCCCTTTCTGGGGCAATGTGTTCATGCCCGCAGGTTCAGATAGACATGGCAGCATACCTCCTCAGTAGGGCACCTATTTCTAGCTATTGATTATCGCACTCCTCTTCTCTATAGTTGATGTACAGAGTCGATAGGTACTATTGTATATATACTTCTAGTGTTTTGGGTATGGTGGGGCCCTGTCCCTACCAGTTGATGTATTGTAGCACTCTTAGAGGCTTGCAGACCAGTGGTTAGTGTATATTCATTTTGTTTGGCCTTATCAGCCTCCTCGTTCGTTACTAATGCTCTTGATACGGCCTTGTCGGCCCCAGTTATATATATTTCTTAATGTTGGGCCTCTTCTGCTTGTAGGTTGTTATTATATTCTTATCTTATTATTGTTGCCTGATTGTCTTGTCGGACCAAGATTTGTGTTGTGGAGTTCCGATGCTATAGTTGGTTAACTCGGGCCATAGGGCTCCGAGTGCCGGATACCCCCAAAGGTTGGGGTGTGACAAAATTGGTATCAGGACTGGTTTATCCTAGGGAGTTTGCATGTCGTGTCTAGTAGAGTCATGTTTATGAGTGTGTTTTGTACCACACTTATAAACAGGAGGCTACAAGGAATTTAGGATGGTTACCTTTCTTCTTGATCTAGATCGTGCCATAGAGCCGAGTCTTAAGTGTTTAAAATCCTAATTTGTATCTTGTTTACACTTTCAGTGATGCGTGTTACTACTAGAGGACATGAGGCTATTCAAAGATTAGATGTGGTGACGGGAGAGGGTGCCAGTCAGGTACCACCCGCTAATCCATGGAGATAGGAGCATCAAGATAAGGCTGTATTTGGGACCTCTAAGACTCTATCCCCACCACTTTTAGAGGGGCATAGGGGAATACTCTCAGTTCCTCCCCTTGTTGCTCATGATAAGGATTTAGACATACGGAGTGTTGTACAAGTGTTGACTTGACTAGTGGCCTCTCAGGCCTAGCATCAGACCCCTGACATTTTTGATTGAGAAGTCAGTGTGAGAGTTCATGATTTCATCAACCTGGACCCTCTGGTATTCATCGGGACATATCAAAGTGCGGATCCTCAGAGCTTTCTAGACTAGATACAGTGGACCTTGCGGGTTATGCATGCCACTGATACTGAGTCGGTATAGCTTGCCTCTTATAGATTGCGAGATGTTGCCGTGACTTAGTATGAGACCTAGGAGAAGTCTAGGGGACCCCATGCCCTATCAGTAGGATGGAGAGAGTTTTTCGAGGCATTCTTACACCGGTATTTGCTTATTGAGCTCGACCAAGCTAGGCAAGACAGGTTTTTATGTTTGAAGCAGGGTAATATGAGTATTCGAGAGTATAGTATGCAATTTAACTCCTTGTCTAGGTATGCTCCTACAGTTGTGGCTGAGATGAGTGACTGAGTGTATCAATTCGTGCGTAGTTTGGGACCACACTTGGTTAATGAATGCACTATGGCTTCTTTGAATCTGAATATGGAATTGCTCATATTTAAGCCTATGCACAGAACTTGAAATATCATAATAGGTAGTAGTTGGGTGATCGAGAGTGGGATAGGAGTCAACATAAGAGGGCCTAATCTGCAGGTGATACATGATACTTCAGAGGTGGGTTCAGGCTGCAGTTCTCTAGGCATTTATCTTATCTGGCAGCCAGTGCACCACTACAGTTCCAAGACCAGCATCATTATTGGACCACTTATTATGGTCAAGGTCAGAGTTTGAAGACATTAGGCCCGTATTACAGGGGTGAGTCTAGTCAGATGAGACCTCTGCTACCCTATTGTGATCGGTGTGGTAGATCTCATTTCGAGTAGTGCTGTCACGGTTTAGGTGTATGTTATTCATATGCTTAGCTCAGTCATATCATGTTGTTTTATCCATCAAGTGGCGAGGCAGTATGGTGCAACTGACATGATCTATAGTAGCTTCTTCTTCATCTGTACGCCTTCCTGGGCAAGGTACGCAGACATCGGCTGATAGATGCAGAGGCAGGGGTAGAGCGTCTAGCTCAGGCGTTCATCAGAACTGCATGTATGCTTTGTAAAGTAGATAGGACCTACAGTCGTCTCTGGATGTGGTTACAACTATATTATCTATCTTTTTCCTTGATGTGTATGTCCTGATAGATCCATGTTCTACTATGTCATTTATTACTCATTTCATTGCTGGTAAGTATGGAAAAGAACCAGAATTATTGCATAAGTTATTTAAAATGTCTACACCCGTGGGTGTGCCCATAATTGTTAGGCAAGTATATTGGGGTTGTGGATTGAATATTTATGATCGTCACACTTTAGCTGACTTGAATGAATAAGAGATGATCAATTTTGATGTTATTATGGGTATGAACTGGCTGGCTTCTTGCTATGCTAATATGGATTACCAGACAAAAGTTGTTTGCTTTAATTTTTTCCAGGTGAGCCCATTATTGAATGGAAGGGCAATATTTATCATCTAGTGCGAGTATCAGATGCGAAGGCTAATTCTCTAACCCTTCAGTCGGTCCCTGTTGTTAATAGATTCTCTGATGTATTTCCTGATGAACTTCTAGGTATTCTTTCAAAAATCAATTTTGCTATCGATATACTTCTAGATACCCAGCCTATATCTATTCCTGCATATAAAATGGCCCCTGCTAAATTGAAAGAATTGAAAGCCCAATTGAATGATGTTCTAGAAAATGGCTTTATCAGGCCTAGTACTTCCCCGTGGGGTGCCCCAGTGTTATTCGTTTCTAAGAAAGACGGCATTAAGAATGGGTATTGATGACCGTCAGATAAACAAGGTAACCATCAAAAATAAATATCCACTTTCCATCATCGATGACCTGTTTAATTAGTTGCAGGGCGCACAATACTTTTCAAATATCGATATCAGATATGGTACCACCAGTTGAGGGTGAAGGAGAGAGATATCTCGAAGACAGTCTTCAGTACTAGATACAACCATTATGAGTTTCTTGTCATGTCCTTCAATCTTACCAATGGACCGATAGATTTTATGGATTTGATAAATCGGGTTTACAAGCCATTATTTGATATCTTTGTGATTGTGTTTATTGATGATATTCTGGTGTATTCCCGATCAAAAGAAGAGCATGCAAATAATTTGTGAGTGGTATTACAAATGCTTCAGGATCATAAGATGTATGCTAAGTTATCTAAATATGAGTCCTAGTTGAACTCAGTGGCCTTTCTCGGGCATATAGTATCAGATGAGGTCATCAAAGTTGATAGTCAGAAGATCGAAGTAGTGAAGAATTGGCCGAGGCCTACAACACCTACTGAAATGTGTAGTTTCTTGGTCTTAACAGGCTATTATCGGCGGTTCGTAGAGAATTTCTCTTATATTGCCGCTCCATTGATGAAGTTGACACATTAGGCGGCTAAGTTTCAGTGGTTGGATATTTACCAAAGGAGTTTTCATGAGTTGAATAGTAGATCAACATCATCACCTGTTCTAGCACTTCATGATGGATCAGAGGGTTATGTTGTTTATTGTGATGCCTCAAGAATTGGATTGGGCTGTGTTTTGATGCAGCATGGTAAAGTTATTGCATATGATTCAAGACAACTAAGGAAGCACTAGCAGAATAACCCAACTTATGATCTTGAGTTGGAGACTGTAATATTTGCTCTTAAGATATGGTGTCACTATTTACAAGGAGTTCATGTTGATGTGTTTACAGATCATAAAAGCTTACAATATATATTCAGGCAGAAAGAATTGAATCTGAGACAACGGAGATGGCTTGAATAACTGATAGACTATGATGTTGATATCCTATATCATGTCAGAAAAGCGAATGTTGTAGCCGACGCGTTGAGTCATAAATCTATGGGTAACCTGAGACATGTGGAAGTTGACAAATTAGAAATTACTAAATATTTATATTGATTGGCCAGTTTGAGTGTAAGATTGTTGGATATGGGGGATGAGGGTTCTATAGTACAGAATACCACTAAATCATCTCTGGTTGCTGAAGTAAAGGCACGATAATTCGATGATCCAAAATTGGTTAGAATTAGAGAAGGAACCCCCTTTCAGAAGAAGCGATTGTTTAAGCTATAAGATAATGGTATTCATAAGTATAAGGGCCAATTGCGTGTGCCCGATGTCATGGGACTTCGAGGGTAAATTATGGCAGAGATTCACCAGTGCAAGTATTCTATACATCCTGGATCTACTAAGATGTATCATGACCTTCGACACATATATTAGTGGAATGATATGAAGAGGAATATTGCAGAATTCCTCGCTCAGTGTCCAAATTGCCAGCATGTTAAGGTTGAACATTAGAAACTGGGAGGATTACTTCAAAATATTGAGATTATGATGCTGAAATGGGAAGCAATTAATATGGATTTCATTATAGGATTACCTAGTTCTCGTTGGAAGTTCGATTCTATTTGGGTTATTATGGATAAACTTACAAAGTCAGCTCAATTCCTATATGTCAAAACTACCTACTCATATGAGAATTATGCCAAATTGTATATCAAAGAGATAGCCAAATTCATGGAGTCCTAATTTCTATTATGTCCAACAGAGGTGCCTAATTTACAACTAACTTCTGCAGATCCTTTCATAAAGGTTTGGGTACACAGATTAACCTTAGCACAACTTTTCATCCACAAAGAGACTAACAATCCGAGTGCACTATTCAGATGCTCGAGGATATATTGCAAGCATGTGTTCTAGACTTCAAAGGGAATTAAGAAGATCATCTTCAACTCATTAAATTCTCCTATAATAATAACTATCATTCCAGTATTTAGATGGCACTGTATAAATCCCGGTATGGGAGAAAGTGCAGGTCACCTATCGGGTGGTTCGATGTTAGCGAGACAAAGCTATTGGGGCCTTATTTAGTACAACAAGCCATAGAGAAGATTGTTGATGGCCCAACATCGACAAAAGTCGTATTCAGGTAACTGGCGATGGGACTTAGAGTTTACTGTGAGAGATTAGGTGTTTCTGAAAGTGTTTCATATGAAAGGCGTAATGAGGTTCGGCAAGAAGGGCAAGCTTAGCCCCAGGTACGTAGGACCATATCAAATCATATAGAGAATCGACCAGGTGGCTTATAAGCTTGACTTGCCGCAAAAGTTAGAAGTGGTTCACCCAGTATTCCACATATCTATGCTTCATAAGTTCCTGGGTGATCCCTTTTGTATCACCCTTATTGATTATGTCTAGGTCACATAAGGTATATCATACGAGGAAATCCCTATTGCTATCCTAGATCTCTAAGTTCATAAGTTATGGACCAAAGATGTAGCTTCAGTTAAAGTACTTTAGAGGAATAATAACGTAGAGGAAATAACATGGGAGGATGAGGAGGACATGAAGTTCAGATACCTTTATTTATTTCAGACATCAGGTTTACACTAATACTCGTGTGATATGATTCCCTTACTCTAATTTACCTATCGAGCTTAATCCATACATCTTGTTTAGGTGATAATGTTGAGATAGATATTGCAGGTGCAACTCAGATTGCATCGGATGATAGTTGAGGTGAGTTATGGCTAACCCTTTTGATTCTTATGTAAATAGAGGTCATGTGGGGCCAATATGATGTTATTATCTTATTTTGTAACCCTGTGTGGCATTGGATAATGTTTGAGCTGCTTGTCAGGTTTCTAATAGTCTTGTTTACAGAGGAAACTCTGCTAAAATTTTTAGAACTCTTAGGAGTTAAAATCTTATTCAACATTCGAGGACGAATGTCTTAAGGGGGATGTTACACACCGTAGTTCGTATGTGAATGAGAGCGTAGTTAGCTGACTTAAGTCTTAAGAACTTGAGATCGTATCTGAAAGTCTCATATGACATGAAAGGGTGTCAAAGATGGACTAGGGAAGGTTGGAGATCACTCAGATTAAGGAAATGTAACTTGATGATGTTTTGCGACGATCAGATGAAACGCTAAGTGTTTCACATCGCGGAACCCGATCATCCTCATGGATCAGATCCCCCTATTGGCCAACTTTCTACCACCATTTGCGGTGAGAAATATGGCTATAGATGGTGATCTGTGGCGCAAATTCCTTCACAGAATAGAGGCGGTGGGCTGGCTATATAAGCCTTAATCTCAAAGCTCTCCTTCTTTTATTTCATCTATATCCCAAACTGAACCTAGATGTTCCAAAACACTCTTTAAAGGTAAATATATCAATCAAAGACCATCCTGTAAGATATTGGAGTGATTCCACCCTTGACAATCTTGGATCATCATAGAAACTCTCTCTAAGTCGTGGCTTTGAGCTTAGAACTCTTGGAGAATTAAAAGAAGGTGTGAAGTGGGAGCTCTCTTGGCCATTTAAGGTAATTTCTTATTGCTTTTCAATGCTCTTAGATTCTTCCTAGCTTAGTGATTTCATTGGGGAGGATAACTTGTGAGTTGTGGAAGTATTGTAAGCATGGTTTTGAAGAACTAATTCTTATAACATGAACTTATATTGCTTGGTTTGTTGGAGTTGTTGGTTGAGGTTATGTGTAGATACAAGTGTTAAATCTTTTTGGCTAAGTTGTGAAGTTAAGGAAAAGAGTTATGGAAGATGGTGGTGTTGATTTGGATAAGTTTCCATGGTAGAATAGCTCAAGAACTCCATGTACCTAAGTTGTTCGATGAAATATCTAAATGAGCTTTCTTATAAGATATGAATTCTATATTAATACAAATCCTTCATATGAAGAAGATAATCATCTATATCATATGCGAGGGTTCGTGGAATGTAAATAACTTCGTCAACATGTATGTAGGGAAAACTTCCTTTATTGGCATAGTTGATACAATCGTTTCCAATATATAACATCTTCTCGTCGCAATACGCTATTCAATGTCTTCTTTGCTATTGAACTTACTTACACTATATGATGGTCCATGGTCAAGGGAAATCTTCCCGCTTCTTGTAAGTCTATTGGGACTGAATAGAGATTGAAAAATGTAGCGGTAATAACGATAGTCAGAGTTTAATGACGATAGGTCACTCTGACTTTTTTTGTGATACCTTTTGAGGATTGGTCTTGCATTTCATATATATATATGTATATATATATATATATATTTTCTTACTGCGCCGCGCTATAGTCACTCGGGAAGACACTTATGTGTGCATACCACTAATTAGTTGGGCAGATATTACAACGTCTTATGTGGCGGGCGGTTTTTTATGAGCTTAGCCCATAGAGGGACATTGATATGATACTATATGACCCCATAGAGTTGCCCGATTTTACTTACATGCATATATTCATAGTTATATCAGTTGTATGCCCTCAGCGCCCTTTTCTGAATTTTAGGTTGATTCTATACCCTTTTCACTTGTATTACATCTTTTATTTACGTACTTTACCTTCCTTACATATTCAGTATATATTTTGTACTGATGTCCCTTTCTAGGCATTGTGTTCATGCCCACAGGTACAAATAGATAGGGCGGCATACCTCCTCAGTAGGGCACATGTTGTCACACTCCTCTTCTCCAAAGTTGATGTACAGAGTCAATAAGTACTATTGTATATCTACTTCGACTATTTTGGGTATAGTGGGGCCCTTTCCCAACCAGTTGATGTATTGTAGCACTCTTAGAGGCTTGAAAACTAGTGGTTAGTATATATTCATTTTATTTGGCCTTATCGGCCTCCTTGTTCGTTACCGATACTTTTGATATGACCTTGTCGGCCCTTGTTATATATATGTCTTGTTGTATGGCCTCTTTTGCTTGCAGGTTGTTATCGTATTCTTATCTTGTTATTGTTGCCTGATAGCCTTTTCGGTCCATGATTTATGTTGTGGAGTTCTGATACTATAGTTGGTTCGCTCGGGACTTAGGGTGCCGAGTGCTGGCCACACCTCCAAGGCTGGGGTGTGACAGTTGATCACATGATGTCACTCATCTTATATCATCTTTTTTATTTACTGCAGTACTCTAGATTATGACTCTATTGTCGTCTGTGCTTCTTAATCGAATGGTAAGAATGATGCTTCTGGAGGGGGACACATACTTAGCCTTAACATCTCCACTCTGTATTTTGTTATCTCCAAGGCTAGAGCCTTTCTAATTAGGCTTTATCTTAGAGCTTTTATGGGATAGGGCCGTTGTACTGTCTTTCATTACTTCTGCTATTGAGGGTGATTCTGCAATACTCTGAGTCATGATTTCTATAATCAGTTGGGTCTAATAATCAGACTTCTAATTTGCTTAACTGATGTAACTCCTGAGCTTCCTCTTCCTTCCGGATTTTAAGTAAGCTTAAGCTACCTTTCAATCTGCAGCTCACGCCATTAGCTACCTTAAAGCTTTCTGGTTCATTCTGTCACTTGCACCCTAAATACTTGACTTATCTTATTTCCCACACCCTAAGATTTCTTCTAACTGATATGATCTCAAATATCACTCTTAATTCGGCTTCTCCATTCATTATCCATAATAGGTGCCACTCCCTTGTGGATACATACAATATTCTAATGAGATTGTCGTTAAAGATCACCTTTTCTATAACATTGGGTTCAAGTCACTATACTTAAATCGAATCCTTCTCACTTACTTTCTCGGCTAGTCTTTCATTGTAGTACTTAGGAGAGACCCTCTAATTCTTGTAAAATTGTGGCCCATTGTGTGTCCCATCCATGCCCATGATGACGTCAAACTCAACCATTTCTAACTCTAAAAGATCTGCTGAGGTCTGACGGTTATGAATCTCTACCGTACAAACCTAATAAACACTTCTAGCAATAACAGACTCACCCACTGGTGTGGACACAAAAATTAGTTTACTCAATGACTCATGTACTATATTAAATTCCATGCAACAAATGGAGTAACATATGACAATGTAGATCCAGGATCTAATAAAGCATAAACACTGTGTGAACAAACTGTCAAAGTACCTTTCACGATGTCTGGGAATACTCTTGGTCCTGATGACCTGGTAGAGCATAAATGCGGTTCTGGTGATTGCCTGAACTAGATACTCCCCCTCTTCCTCTCCCTCTCCCTCCAGAAGACTGAGACTCTCGCCCTGCTGGACGCACCGAAGATGACGACCCTGCTATCGAACCTGTCAGTTATGACATACCATCCTAACTTCTAGTCGGGTAGTCTCTCATTATGTGACCCACTTGACCACACATATAATAAGCAGTCGAACTTATCATGCATCTACCAAAGTGCCCCCCAACCACACATATCACAATGTGGTGGAGCTGATCTAGTTTGACTCGAGCCTCTCTGTTGCTGGGATCTTGATGCCCAATAACTTTCACCCGGAGCTGACTAAATATAACGGTCTGCTCTATAGCCCTGAGATTGAGCTGGTGAAGGCCTAGGTGGCTGCCTATAAAGCCATGTTCTTGAGACTCCTCTAGATACCAAGAGGATCTAGCCCTCTTATGCTGCTCTCTCCCAATCCGCTCAGTAACTGATGGTTGATATCGACAATCTTCCATATTCTATGTGAAGGCCTGAATTAGGGAGATATCCATATTTTCATACACGACAGTTGTAGTACAATCCTCAACGTAATCTGGTGCAATCCCTACTGTAAACCAATTAATCCTGGCCCACATCAAATCAACAAAAGCCAGAGCATACCTTTCCAGGAAATCAAATCGGAGACTATGCTCCCGAACACTCATATTCCCCTGCTGAAGGGTCAAAAACTAATCAACTCGTGCCTCTAGAATCTCCAGTAGAAGTTAATGATCAATAAAAGCATCTGGTAACTCCTCCCAATGTGCTGGAGGTGCCTCCTGTCCTCGAGATCTCTCCCATCCCTCATACCAAATAATAGCTATGTCTTGTAATCTGAAGGTTGTTAACTCAACTGCATTTGTCTGCGAGGCATGCATAACCTAGGATATCCTGTGAAACTGGTCAATAAAGTCCTGGGGATCATCATGTCAATTTTTCCTTGTAAACTCTGGAGGACTCAAAGCCAAAAACTCTCAAACCCTCGAACTTCCAATCCCATCAGAAGATCCTACACTCTGGTGTTCTTGGTTATCATTAAACATCTATTATCTGAGCCAATAGGTGTACTGAACTCCTCAAGTCCTGATCCAATGGGGCAGGAAGAGGAACTTCTTGTGCTGCAGCTTTGGGAATCTCTTCAAGTGAAGGAGGGGTCGGAGGCGATGTGAGGGTGTCTCATCTTGGGCTCCTCTGCTGGTGGTACCCTGCCAGTACCCTCACTAGCTGTCTCATTAGCCCTCTGACTAGCCGTTGTCTTACATGTCACTGTCATCTCTATATACAACATCCAAACATAATTCAATACTTAACTTTATAGCATGATTAAGATCTGGAAGAAGGGTAACCAACTCCTAAATGCCCTATATCTTTTTGTTTATGTGATGTAGTGCACAACACACTTATAAACAAGACTCTATTAGACATGACTTGTAAACTCCCTAGGACAGATCAACTCTGATACTAAGTTTGTCACGTCTCAACCTGGTGAGGCATGGCTGACACCCTGTGTTGTACTTAATATTTGCAAAGATCTAGGCTGGCAAGGCCAAGCTATAACACAAGAATGCTATCTCAGGCCGGCAAGACCATACTGTATAATCTGTAGATAAACTATCATACTACAATGGGATTACCCCAATACATGAATAAGAACCTATTCGGACCGACAAGGTCACCATGTATATCTACAAAAAACAAAACCCACAACAAATAAATATATACAAGGCCGACAAGGCCACTGTGCTGACATACAATACATACATGACAAGTTTACAAGCCTCTAGGAAGAACATAATTGTACTGTAGTTGGGACAAGGCCCCAACCTACCCATGTTGTATGTAATGTATGTTACATTTCACCTTTACGTGAGGCATAAAAGGTACTTCATAACTTACGGACTCTAGGATTTATTTTATTTTTAGAGTCTCCACCTAATTTATAAGAAAAACTAGGAAAAATCAAGCGAAAAAGTTTTTTTCAAACAAAGTAAAATCCTTAACATAACTAGAGTTCGAGGCAAGGGTTCAAGTAATCCCCCGGGGAAGGTGTTAGGCACCCCGACATTAAGGGTTCAGTTGACCTCGGGTTTTAAAATAATAAAATTTGCTTTTATTGCTTAAAATGTTTAAAACATTGTAAGTATATATTATCATTCAAATCATTTTCGGCCAAAAAATAACATTTCACATAACACTTTTTATTTAAAATATAAGTATAGAATTCCCCTTTGTGAATGTTTTTCTTTTGGAAGATAACTCTTTTATTTTTTATCAAAAGAAATAATAGGCTATTTTATTTTCTAAAAATATATCTGACTTTGTATAAATGGAGATGAAAATTTATATTTCAATTTTACAAAAATGAACTTTTTCTTTTTAAAAAGGTCAAACATTTAGGTATTTATTCCCCCTTTTTTTCAAACTCTAATTATAGGAAATCTATTTAGGCATTTAAAAAATTCTTAAGAAATATTCAAAATCGTTCCAAAATCACATGTATTCTAGAAGACCTTTTCTAAAAAATGAAATATTTTTCGTACTCTCTTTTCATTTATAATTTAAACCGAGAAAGAAGGAGATTTGAGCTAAAATAAATACAAAGCCGAAATTGAAAAAACATTTATATGTTTTTGTTAAAGTTGTAATATTATTCCCGTTTTACTAAAGAAGAAAGTGATGATTAAGTAACTTAATTAATTTCTAGCTTAAAGGTTCCAATAAATTATAATGTTTTACAAATAAATACATATGAAATTGCAATCATATAAGAAAAAATAAATGAAGACGGAACTGGTGGGTATACCGGCCCACCAGTTTCCGAAAAGAAAAGCAAAAAATTTATTGTCTACACCATCCATGGCTGGGCCTTAAGCAATAAGTGGGTCATTTTTACCCATAGCTGGGTCTTCTTGCATTTTCGGAATCGATGAAGAAAAAGATTTGGGATTTTAGCTCAACAAGCTCGATGTTTGCGGTGACAAGAGGATCGTGGGTCCAATTGGCTCATGATCATGCAAAGAAGAGGGGAAAACACATTTATCAGTTAGAATGCACCTGATGCTCATCAAAAGGTAAAATATAAGTGCAAAATTAAACAAATTAGGTACAACAATTTGTATAACCATAGTAAAATAAAAAGACAATCCCTACAAGCAAACAACAATTTAATCACCTTTAAAGGTACTAGGCTTTATTTTTAATGAGACAAGAAAAAAGGGGGAAGAGCCGGCCCAAGACTATGTGAATATAAGTCTCGGAAGCAGAAAGCAGTCCGACAAGTAACAAGCCCGACAAATATATGTAAAGGTATACTATACACAAGTCTATGTACTTAGATATCAAGTCATAGAACTTAACACATAAACTCGAATAAAATCTCCAAAATCCGGTAGTCATGAGTACAAAGCTCTAATTAAGAATACAAGTCTGAAATAAAATATAAAGTGTTATCTGAATAGTAAAGGACATAATGTAAAATGATAAGAGAGGAGTTCCAATGCCATAATGGAATCTATGGCTCATCCTGGACTACAAGATGAATATCTAAGAATCTGTTCTCAAGCTGCTCCATTCTGATCCGGCTCAGTACTTGCACATAGAGTGCAATAAGTGTAGAGTGAGTACGAGAATCACGTGTACCCAGCAGCATTGTCGACCGACCCTAACTATAATGGTGGCAAGGGTTTGTACTTTTCGATACTTTTATACTAGTTAATCAACTAAGTAAAAAATAGTTCAGACATCCAAGTCTACCAGTAGTTTCTATTGTTCCATAAAGTACAAGCATTATCAAGGTTCACAAGTATTATTACTATTTCCAAGTATAAACTAAGGTTAAGCCAAACGGTATTACCAAATCAGATCCCATTCAGGGCGTCTAGTCCCATCAAGCCTCAGAACTAGACCTCACTATAATTATAAGTCTCAAGTATTAGTATTTTCTCTACAAAGCCATAAGATCATACAATTAACCAGAAATCAATACCAAGTACACACATCATCAAGTACATATCAAGATATGAATGAATTCAATGCAAATGCTATGTATGTATGCAATAGCCATATATACCTGATATACACACTCTCCTGCAATAGGTGTCATGTGACCCATGGGGGACTCATGAGGTCCATATACCCATTCGATCCCATCGGATACTAGCTGTGTGGCTATAATGTCATCATCAGTAATCACTTTCGTATCATGTACCATATCCAATATCCGGCTTTAAAGCCCCTTTCCTCAGTATTTCAATAGTTCAGATGCCAAAAATAATATGTATGAATGATATGATTATGAGTACACCATGCAACAACATAAGAAATACAATCAGTATTATCAATTTCTTTTCAATTATATAGATGAGATATAGAGTGATGAATGCATGACAAGTCAAATCAAGATAAGATATCAAACATGGCTACGAGCCCAAAAAATCAGCAATCATACCAACTAAGTGGATTTATGGACCGCGCTTATGCCCCGAAGGCTAAACATATAATCTCTGTCATGTAAAACATACTAGTTTATTGAATTACCTTTTAAGTTCATCGGTACCCGTACAAGTGCTCATCACCTCACTAGTATGAGACCCGCGATTACCTATTAATCCCATTAATTAGCATACCAACACATAAACATTATATTAGAGTCTAGTAAGTTTCAACTTGCCTATTTCGAAGTCGAAGAATCACGCAACAAATTTTTCTTTCCTCTGAGCCTCCTCACGAGCCCACTCTGATCAATTACGTTAACTAGATGAGATTATGCGTCTAACGATATCCATATAGATATATAAAGCTAGAATCCCCAAGTTAAACTAAAAAGGAACCCTGATCCCACAATAGCAATATACGAACTTGATTACCCAATTAATGAAATAACATACTCAATAATCATATTTTAAAGTTAATTTGATAACTAAGCCCGATTGGATCCTTAATTGTAAGATTGAGCAAAAAGCCCCAATTTTTAAAACCTATAATTATCCCCAATTCCAAAAAGAGTTTCTAACATGAAATTAATCAATTAAACATCATCCTCTAATATTGATTAAGACTAGTTTACAATATTAACATCAACAAATCAATAACCAATCCCAATCACCATTCTTACCCTCTTATTCTTATCAAGAACCTATACTATCATTTCCCCCAATTAGAGATTACACATAGTATAGGGAACTTAATCAATTACGCAATAATCAACGGGTGAAATTATACCTCTATTAAAGAATCCCCTAAAAAATCCTCAACCAACCTCCTCCTAGTAGAGCTCTAATCCCAAAGAAAGAATATTCGGGGAATGAGAATGTTTTATAGGCCATTCTCATTTGGGGAAAAATTATTGAGATTGAACATCGATTCCACTAGTGTGGATGCGCTTTGGTGATAAAGTACGCCATTGAGGCGAGTTCACTTACTATGCTCGATATATGCTGGGGCAAAAATGACTCTGTAGAGTCACACTCGCCTCTGCGAGGAAATCATCTGCAGAAATGAAACCTCAACTCCTTGACAAATCTCACATCTGCGGGCCAAACCTCCGCAGAGGCGAGCACATAAAAGTGGACATGGGGTCGCTGGTGCGAACACCAAAAACCAGCAACAACAAAAAATTATCAAACTCTAGGTCAAACACCTGAAACTCTTCGGGGATCTCCCAGATACAAATCAAACATCCATTCCTACCATAAAACACATTCTAGACCAGCTTGTGCACTCAAAATTCTTAGAAAAGGTTTCTAAGGCTCGGGTTTGATCAAAGTCAACTCTTAAGTTCTAGTTTCACAATTTCACAACTAAACACCCAAAATGCACCCAGTTGTATTGAGAACCGAACCAAAGGCTCGACTAAGTTATAAATGGCATTCTAGATCTAATGGAACTAACAAAACCACAAAAAAAGCTCATTTATCCAAAAGTCAACTATGAGTCAAACTCTTCTATTTTCTTAACTAAGGATTTTCCGAACTTACCAAAAAGGGTCCAAAATCTATACGATCACCTCAAAAATTGATTCACCTATCCTCGCAAGTCAGAAACAAGCAAATAAAGACTCAGGAAGTGTAATTCAGGGATTTCTAAGCAAAACAAGTAAAATGACTTTTTGAATCGTTACATATAAGTTAGGTTTTTGCCTATATACATACTGCTCTACCTCGTAGATAAGATCCTCAGGTAACATGGTTTCCTCATCGTATTCATTATGTTCTCCTTATATATCACTCGACTAACTCACGTCGCGACATATCATGACATTATGAGTTATTTTATTATTATTACTGAAAAACAAGGTAAAGCACGGTAGTGTAAAAACATATATTTTAAAAGAATAGACTATTTTCATATAAACTAAGGCTTTCATTAATTTTATAAAGGAAGTACAAACTGTGGTCCTGAATCGGATCAACATCGAGTCATTTTCATTTTTTCAAAAATTAAGAGTAGAATAAAAGATACAAATTGTGAACTTTTGGGCCTCAACTGACTTTTACCAATTTTATTTGAAAGTAAATTAAATTCATCATCCCTACCGAGAAGCCAAAAGTGGGGTAGAGGTCCAGTTGGACAATTGCTCGCCTGGATCAACATTGTGGATGGTGGGCGCTTTATGTACTCTTCTAGTATCACAATGCAATCTTCCTCATGGAAACAACATCCCTAACCCTTCTTCTGTATCTCTGCCCTTGTGCATTAGTATTTGAACTAGAAATGATGGGTACAAGTTTGCAATTAGCTTGCAATAACTTTTGGGGACCCCTCTTCTTCTGATCTGCTTCAGAGACTTCTTCGGAGTCCAGGACATACCCTAGGCCAAAGAAAAACCATTTTATAGAATAGATACCAGTTTTGTTATACCTTGTATATTTTTGCCTAAACCTTTACTGGGTTCAAACCCACTCTAGAGCATGGTAGAGGCAATCATTTTGTAGACCGACAGCATAGGAGATGGCTCATCATCTCCTTTGTGGACGGCTCCCACTAACCATACCACATTGAAATCCAAGTCTTTGGGGACTTTCTTGATCAGTACTATGGAATTGTTGGGGTAGTTATGGATGCTACCTTCCATGTGAATTACAACCTTGTGGTTCTCCTACACAAATTTCAAGGACTAGTGTAGAGAAGATGTCACTGCTCCGGCCATGTGGATCTAAGGTCTTTCCAATAATAAAATGTAGTTGGCAGTGATTGCTATGACTTGAAATTTTGTAGTAAATTTGATGGGGCCCATTTGGATATTGATGTCCACCTCTCCAATAGGATCACATTGAGGCCCATCAAAATCTCTCACATTTGTATGACTCTAGTGTATCTTTCTAACATCGTAACCCAATTGCTTAAGTGTAGACTTGAGACATATGTTGAGACATGACCCGTTGTCTACCAATACTCGGGCTACAACCTTATCTCTACACTTGACGGTAATATAGAGAGCTTTGTTGTGTGCCATTCTTTTTTTCGACAACTCATCTAGAGTGAAAAAGATTTGATGGGCCCTAATGATATGGCCCACCATGTCAGCTAAAGTTTTGTTATTTGTACCCACAAGGACTCGTGCTTCATCCAACACCCTCATTAGAGCCTGTCAGTGTTGTTAGGTACTTAGTAGCGATGCCATCATCAATATCTGGGCTGGAATTTTCTTCAAGTTCTCAATAATGGAGTATTCCTTAGGCTGCATTCTTCGCTAGAAGTCTTCAGCCTCTCATTCAGTAATAGGCTTTCTCTGATTCCCTCATTTTTGAGGTGCTCCATGCGCCATTTCTTCAAGGTTATATCATCTCCGTAACCATTTCATTCCATGAGCCATCACTTGTTGGATAATAAATTCTTTCGGTGGCTAGGACTATCTATTGTCATACTTGGGCTATGATCGGTGTTAGGATCAGTACTTTGAATTGAAGTCATTATTGAAGGGTGAGAGAGGCTACTGCTTACGCCAAATTCTCAACAAATCCCTAGATCAGTGGTTTGTAGATGGATCAATCTTTCTCTCGCTCAATTAAATCATGTATCTTGTATTTCAAGCTGATATAGTCTTATGTATTGTGTCCACTTTCGCCGGAGTGGTATGCACATGTCTGGTCATCTTGGTATAAGCGACTCTCTAGGTTTGCGAGTTTTGGTGGAACATGTTAGATGATTCTAGCGGTGCTCATTCGTTCGAACAACTTGGTTTGAGTTTCCAGTAGTAGGGTAAATACCCGTGGAGGTTTCCTCTCAAAGTTTGGATGTGGAAAATCATATGTGGTCGGAGGTGGCTGATTTTGGTGATTTTGAGGGGCTCTATAGGCAGGTGTGGGCATTTGGTAATTTTGTTGTAGAGCTTGGTATGTGAGGACCGGTGTTTGGTAATTTAGTTATGGATCTTGGTAAGTGGGGAAAGGCATTTGGTAGTAAAAACAATCGGCACAGAGTTGTATGGCATGGGTATGTAATTGCTCGGAGGTGACGATTGGTATATGTTAAAGGAAGATTGTGATCCCTCTTTCTTTCAGGTTTTTGGGAGACATTTTCCACGTCTTTTTTTTTCTCATAGCCCCGATGGTGCTTTGTTGACAGGCTTTGTTTGCTACGCTAATAATTCTTTCAGATTTGAGGCCTTCTTCTATAGCCTTTCCCATCTTAACCAACTCAGAAAATGGCCTCTCGGCCATAGACAACATGCGGTCATAGAAGTCTTACTCTTGTGATCGGATAAATATTGAGACCAATTCTTCTTTGCTCATTGGCGGTTGCACTAGGGCGACTTTGGCCCTCCACATACTTGCATAATCACGGTAATTTTCTATGGACTTTTGTTAGACCTTTTATAGGTAGTATCAGTCAGGCACAATTTCCATGTTAAACCAGAATCTTTTCATAAAGGATTTCGCCATATCTTCCCAAGTATCCAAGCGGCGTATGTATTACGGGGTGAACCATTCAGAAGCTTCTTCGATTAGGCTCCAGTTGAATAGCCTTATGATTAGAGCCTGATTCCTTCGTACTCTAACCAGTTAGTTGAAATATGATCTTAGGTGAGCTTTGAGATTCCCTGTCCCATTAAACATCTTGAACTTAGGCACTTTGAAGCCTTCGGGTAGGTCCAAGTCTGGATGCATTTAGAGATCATCATAGCTTAGTCTTGTTTCCTTTTGAGTGACCTTGTTAGACTTCTTAAGCAAGTCTACTATTTTTTGTTCCATTTCCTAATCTCACCTATCCTGTTCAACTCTCCCCACCATTTTTATATCCTCATAGTAATCGAGTTATGGTGAGGAGTCAATTAGAGTTCTAGGGGTATGGAAGGATATTGTGGATGTGTTTGTGATTTTTGGGAGTACTAGTAGTTTTAGGTGTAGGGTGAGTAGTGGAATTTAGATGAATGCTTGGGTTTATATGAGTAGCTAGTGGCTCTTGGTTTGAAGTCACTGAATGGGAAGTCTCTTGTATTTGGGTGGCATTGGCCGGTGGTGGGGTTTGGTATGAAGTACCAGTATAGGGAGTTTTGTTATGAGTTTGTGTGGGTGGTATAGTTCTAGTCATATGTTGGAAAGTGGTTGGGTAATGGTGAACTCATACATGGAAACAGTGGTGGAGGCCTCCTTGCTTTAGTTCCCGCTTCTCTGGCGGCGTTTGCCATCTCATTTCTTGGGACCTATTCTTGGAGGTCGATGATTCTCTAGAATAACATATTGATCACATCCTTGTGGTGTTATGCTTCTTGGGATCTAGAGGTATAGGGCCCTCTATGACAAGTTCTTCCTTGTTACGCCCATTATTCGAAGTACCAGTCATGTTTTCTTGATTTTGTTCGAGAAGGGATGTTGTTGCAGCTTTTGATCTCGTGAAGTATGCCAGCGTGATACGACACGGGTCGACCCCTATTTAAGATAAGAAAAATTCAAAGCCAGATGACGTTAGTAATATTAGTGACAAAATAATAATACAAGATATCACAGATAAATTGCACAAAAAGAACATAGACTCATGCGTTTGATCGAACACTTGATTGATTTTTCATTCCGAGGGTATTTTGGTCATTTTGGCCATTTTGGTTTTGAGGGTTTCGATTCGGAGTCTATGGTTAATTTGCTACCATGATGATGTCGAGACCGACCTCTTTGAACGTTATTAATAAAAGAGGGAGATTATAATTTATATAATATAGGGGCCGAGTCTTATGTAAATTGCCTTTGTATCCCTCCACAGGAAGTCAGGCCCTTCCGTAGTTCATTTATATAGAAATTATCCCTAATTTCATTCTACCCGAATAAGTTCCCAAACCAGGCCTGATAAGGGCTTCCTATGTATCCCCCTTGGGACATCAAGTCAGACGTAGTTTGTTTTACTAAATAAAGGGGAAGGGATAACATTTAATTGAATGATAAGGGGACGCCTAAATTTACCCAAAAATGACTTCCCCCTGAAGTGATGATGGGTCATCGTCCTTTTGACCACGCATTCTCCCAGTGGCTTTTTATAATAGCGGCGGGGTAGAACTACCCAGATCTAATCGATGTTGACCAAGTTCTTCGACTCAAACATGAAAGCTTCGCACTCTTCAATGTCGTGTCTGGGTGCTCCTGAATGGTATAGACAAATCTTCCTCCTATTCGAAGAACTCGGCGAGGGTTTCCAAGCAATTTTGACCGGACAGATCTTTTCAGTGCTAGCTAGTATGGAGAAAATGCTCGTATACGAATCTTCAAAGACAGTGAAGTCGTAGCGCCAAACTTGTGTATCCATGGTGATTCCTTAACCAGTGATGATGGGTTCATGAACCAATAGGGAATGTGGGCCTAATAAGTTGTGGATGGTTTAGTCATCGATCAATCTTATGATCATTTTCTTGATAGCCAAGCACTCGTCAGCGGTATGGCTAGGTTGATTTTTATGAAAGGGGCACCTCTTGTGATCATAGATAGGTGCACATGTTGGGAGGACATCAAGGATGAAACACGATGCTCCGGCAGCTGTCAGTCCTTCAAACACCTCGATACTCCGCACCGACCTTGGTGCAATTCTGATGGGTGAAGTGCGGTCTTTGAGAGAAATCACCCACCAAGTAGTGGATGATGTTTAGGATGGCCCTTGTGGCATCCCGTAGTAGTCGACAACATCAAAAGCGTTGGGGGTGGCTTTCTTAGATGGTTCACTTGATTCCTTGGCATATGGCTCAGGATCTTCCTCAGGCACCTCAGTCTCTTGCTTAGGTGTCTTGACTAGCGGTATGTACTCATTTACCATTCCTTTGACCTCATCTAAGAGGTTTATACGGTAATGTTCTTGTTCGGTAGTCCCTTTTATAGGGCGTCCTACCAAGTCTAGCATTTGGTCAACCTCCTTCATCTTGGCCTTGACCAAGTCAATCTTCTTTTCCAATTTGCAAATTTTCACCTGAACCAATTCCTCGGTTTCTTCATCACATATCAAATCAATAACTGGTGATGTGTCACTTTTGCTATCTTGAGTATCCATTAGTAGCACATCAACCTTTAGAGAGGTGCAAATTTTAGTTAGGTTTTTGTATTTTCTTGTATTGTTCTTTGGCTTGGTGTCCGAAATGTGGACCAATCAAGAGTTCAGACGGAACACATGAAAGCATATAAGCAACAATATCACATAATCATATAATTAGCAATTATAATAATTTGCATTCCTAAACCTTTTTGTAGCAAGGTTCTCTAATCATTTTGAAACATAATTTTGCCAAATGTTGATTCAAAACATTGCCCCCATAACCATAATTTCATTAATAATAAGATTCTCCCCAAAGGGGTTACAAAATATGATAGAGCAATAAATAAGGATCAGTAGAAGTTACCTCAAGTGGCAGATGATGAAGCTCTGTCTGTCCGAGCATTCTTTCCCCTTCGAAGGACGGTCTGAATCCGGAGGTGAGTCGATATCAACAATGAATCAAACCAAAACCCTTTCTCTGTGAAGGTCAATGGTGTAGTCTCATCCATCGCTCTGAGTATCAAGATCCATTAAGCACTCATGAGTGAAGTCTAACTCCTCGATCAAACTACCTATGAAATTTTGATAATGCTCCATCATTTCCAAGTACCTGGCATCTCGGTCATCATCTTGCCTTTGAATTTAGGCATGCCTTGATCTTACCTTTCGAATCCCTATCTTGGACACAATGATAGCGGTTGGGTCTCGAAGTGAGGGTGCCTTGCAAATGTGCCCTCAACCAATCAGTGTAATCCTTGTTACAACCCGGATGGAACCTATCTTCGGCTAAAGTGTTTGACCCCATTCACTCTACCATTCCACTCTCAAATGATGTCTGCAACCACCTTTGATCTTATCTTCTTCATAGTTGACCACATACTCCCCATGTTTCCTACTTGAGGTATCACTTGTCTCCTACCAAACTATCTTAGGACCTTAATAGGTGTGTATGGAAGAATTCCCATTCATGGCAAGAAAGGGAATTTTCTACCTCTAACCACAATACGCTCATATATGAAGTCGGGGACCTCCATTGTATGTTATCCTCTCGGAATCTCGAAAAGATAAAAACCCATCCCTCGTTGGTTTGGTTTCGAAAATTCGGACAATAGCCTTGGAGGTCATCCTTCCTACTTTCTCTGTTGTGGTATGAGGGACCCTCGGATTTGTTTAGGTGTTTGATAATCCACCACTGAAATAATAGGTTACACCCTTGGAAATACCTATGAATGTTTAGGCATTGACCTAAAGCTCGGTACATGTTAGCTAGGATGGCAGGGACTAAGTCAAAATATTTGGTTTCTCCATTTGAGGTTATGCCATGAAAGATAGCATTGGTGACATAAATGACACGGGTATCTATGTTAAGGTGTTAGTCTTTGGGAAAAACCATGAGTCCTAGTAGGCATATGGCAAAGGCTAGGGGTCGGGTGGCCCAATCGGCATAAGTCTGAAACTCGACTGAGACTATATACCCTCTTTTAGACCCAAAGCGGTTTGAAAGCTCCCTAAAGGCTACGGTTGGACCAAAGATCCAATTGGCACTGGCTAAGGACAATAGCTTCATTATCTCATTGAGAGAGGGCCTAGGTGGTACCAAATGTGCCTAGGTGGTACCATTTATGATCGGCCTTCATTCTCCTTCTCATGCAAGTCCCATTGCTATCTATGCAATCTCGGATCTTCTCTAAAGTTGGGGTCAACTCCAATCTCCGAACCTAAACACCATTCTATCACAATCCCAAAATCCGGTGTGTACTTCTATTAGTTCCTTATTTCCTTTCATGGCCATTAATGAGGGTAGGTGTCCTAGACAGTTCTTAACCTCTCTTTGTTGTGGGGCATGTAACCATTACCACCAAAATCTTATCAACTCTTATCAATTCGAACTTGAGGTTGCTTCCAAAAACATAAATTCACATTTATGTTTCCTCATAGCAAGTAGTTGGATGCAGTGTCGTTGGGTCATAGACCGTCAAGACACGAGGTAGTCACCTAATGGGTCCATATACGTCTAAAATATCCAAACTCGTCTAGGTAAGCATGTGCTAGTTCAATAGGGATTTGGCTTCGCTCTATCCTAGGCAAACTAGAGTGATTTTTTGAATGACTGGGGACTCGAGCGGATTACTGGAGGTGAACCATTGTTAACTATTGGATGATCGCGAACCAACTCCATCTTCAACGTGTTCCAAGGAATTGATTTAGCTTTTTTTACTTGGGACGATTGTGAAATTGCATAATCGTCTTTGTGCACCGATGCGAGTGTGTGTACGTGCCATTTGGCGAAATCATGAAATGCATGAAATGACAGTTATATTTGAGGAAAGTTAACACATATGCAATTTATAGCAATTAAAACATGTTTTATTGGAACCCTTATGGTTAGAACCTAGGATTATCCCAACAGAGTCGCCATTTGTTACGGTTAACTTTTACGCGAGGCATAAAAGCTACTAGGAGGTTGTTGGAACTCTATTCAGGATATTTTTTTTGTAGTCGCAACCTAATTTATAGGAAAATTAGGAAAATCTACTAAAAAGGGTTTATTCGAAAATCCGTGAAAAATCCTTTCTAACCCAGAGTTCGAGGTAAGGGTTTTGGTGATCCCCCGGGAAGGTATTAGACACCCCGATATTAAATGATCGTAGAATACGATTGACCTTCGGGTTCTATTGCATGTTTAATTGTTCAAAATTGCCTTAAAGAGTGTTTATTTTCTGCAAAATATGTCATTTCATTTTTTCATTTCTTTACAAGTTAAAAAGGGTTTTGAAAATCAAAAGAGTTGAAGTTTATTTAGAAATCTCATATAAGGTTTTAGCCGATCCCCTTTCGGACAAAGATGCACTCAATGTTTTAAATTGACAAGAATTCCACTAAAATTAGTTTGATGGATAGTCTAGTTTACTTATATATTTTGAAAAAATGTCTTTGAAACAAGTGTAATCTCTCTAAAATAACATTACTTTTAAAATAGTAATAGTCTGTTTTTGTATAAATAAAATAGTCCAGTTTTTATACTCAAATTCGGTCCAAGTCCAAGGCTTTATAAAAAAATAGTTTATTCATTTAAGCAAAGTATAAATGTTTATCTTTGTCCTGATTTTGAAAACTCATTTTTGGACCTTATCCGTTCTAAACGATGTATGCATCAGTTTTCCTAAATCCTAAGTCATAACCATATTCGGGTTCCAATAATTATCAAGTATGTTTTACAAATTACAACATTTTAAAAATGAAATAAAATAAGTAAAGAGGAGAGTTAAGTGGTGGGCCTACCGAGCCCACCAGTTAACTATTTTCACCCATAGTTGGACCTTCAATGCGCAACTACAAAATCTGGACTCAATGAATGAAGTTGTTGGGCCTTTGGCCGAACTGATTTGACAATGTTCTGGCCCAAGCAGCCCGTATCCCAGGCGTCCAAGAGAGGAGAGGAGAAAAATGTACCAGTCAGAACGTACCCAAGCTTATCTAATTTAAACACATACAAGTTACAAACAATTTGCAAGTAAAAGATGTACAATAAAATAGGCATGTATAAAAAAGGGCATTCAGGGGTCAGGATAGAAGATAGAAGACACAACCCAATTCTCAAATAAGACTACATAAACAGGTATGGGTTGAGCCCAACTAATAGACAATAACAAAGGAAATGATACCAAAAAATAAAAAATGGGCCAAGCCCTGAATATGTATGAGGCAACGTAAAGGGGAAAATGACAAAGAAAATAAAAGGTTGGACCCGGCCCAAGAGAAGTAAACAGAGGATTCAAGTGATATACATAAAGGATATACTAAACTTTTATAACTTATATACCAAGTATACTTGGTATACATTCCGTATGTCTTTGTATATCACACATGTATTCGAAGCATGAGGCATAACAGAGAATAGAAGAAGCAGCTGAGATAGGCATGCAATACAACACAAACAGGCTCTTAATTCTCATATTTTAACATTTTTCATGATTCTGATACTTTGTATCCCAAACATAATTCCCAGTTACAGTTAAAGGCTTATGTTTGATGTATACAACATAGAAAACAATTACATATACACAAGACAAGAACCTTTTATGGCATTTCCCAAGTTTCAAATGCAAGCTACATGAACCAAAATTTAACACATAAAGGCAGTGCAATGTCGTGAAAGAACATGTCCTGTGCTTGACTTATTAATAGTCTAGTTGAATTTAACTATTCTATTAAGGCAAATAACATTCAAAAACCAAGACAAATAGGGAAAAATCAAAGCAAAATAGCTTGAAAGCATTTTAAGTTGGGCTACCATGGTTCATATTTTAGACTAGTATTTAGGGGACAACATGATGCTGGACAAATCTCAGCATTCAGGTGTTACACCCCATATTTCTTGTGACATCATTATTGTAATGGGCCAGACATAAGATCAGAAATGGAAAGACCCCTCTAAGATACTAATAAAGGTTTAGGGAAGTGTTGAGTAAATTTTGTAAGTATTCAGGGTTAATCCGACCAATAAAAATAAGTTTTGATGAAAATTAAAAAAATGGAATTTCTACTAAGCATTTGCAGACCTCAGAATAGGTTTGCATGCTGCATTATTGGCCGCCTAAGTGATATGACAAATTGATAATTCTTGGTTGTTCTGCGACCGTAGAAGGGTTCTGCAGGCCGTAGAACATGCCGCAATTTTGTCTCTTCCGGAACATACTCAACACTTAGTCATCCTAAAATTAACACATCACCTTTCTATGCTCGTATCACCTTCTCTGCATATATGCGAGACAAATACTCACATGCTAAAATCTTTTATAATAACTGCACCTCTCGTATCTCATCAACTCGATAGGGATCTTTCATTCACTTACTCTGAATACGAATAAGCTTACATCTTTGTGGTAATTGGCATTACGGAAAATGTATAAAGCATGAGATAGATTTGAATTGTTACGACTCCGCTCTATTGCACGATCTATGAGATGAAAGAATGGAAACCATCCATATTTGTCCTGCAACCTCTCTCTTATAAGTGTGGTGCACAATACACCCATAAACAAGAATCTACTAGACACGACTTGTAGACTCCATACGACATACCTGCTTTGATACCAAGTTTGTCATACCCTAGTTTCGGAGGGGGGTGGCTGACACTCGACGCCTGAATGGCCTAAGCATACAACCTGTATATCATAGTGTGAACATATAACCATCTAGGCCAACAAGGCCTCATAATGACTATCACAAGAGAAACTGGAAATAGTATCCTAAACAAGTGACATCAAAACAAATATGTGTAACTATATCATAAGGCTGACAAGGCCATAACAATAGTACTATCAAACTGACAAGAAGGCTGACCATGCCATACAAAATGACAATACATAACCAACTAGTCTACAAGTCTCTAGGAGTCTTATAACAAATGACCAGGTTGGGACAGGGCCCTGTCATACCCATAATATGTACATGAATGCATACTTAAAACTTAGACAGCAACTCCAGGAAAAAAGGAGTGCTCCAACTCAAGATGAATAGTGATCTTACCAAGGAGGCTCGTCAAATTGTCTATCTGCACCTGCGGGCATGAACACATCGCCCCTTAAAGGAATGTCAATATGAAAGATGTATTGAATATATAAGGCAGGTAAACATGTATTAGAATGCAAAACAGGGGAAGGGTGTAAGGATCAACCTGTAACTTATAAAAAGGTCGTTGAGAGCATACAACTGATATAACCATGCATATATGTGTAAAAGTAAAATCAAGCCTCTCTATCTGGCCATATTATATAATATGAAGTCCCTCTCGGGGTAAGCTCGTCTTAAATTGCCCGGCCATATTGGATGCGATAATATCTACCCAACTGACCAGTGGTAACTGCCCAACCGGTGGTAAATAACGATACTCAACTGCCTAACCGATGGTATGCATATATAAGTGCCTGCCGACTGACTATAACGTGGTGCGGTAATAAAAAATATATATATATATATATAAGTGCAATGCAAGACAAACCTCAAGAGACATCATGAATAGAGTCAAAGTGACATGTGGTCATTATCCTCTGACTATCATTATAGAATCTTTACAACGAACGTTACAATTCAACCCTAGTGCTCTGAATTAATCATATCATAAGGAATATAATAAGATGTGAAGGAGGGTTCTACCAAGGAACATACTAGAATTATAAGGAATAATGAAAAGGAAACATAAAGTAACCAAGCTACTAGGAAGGGAATCGTTTGACAATACTTTCTTTTGTTTTTGGGCTAAAATAAGATCATGCCAAAGAAAGGAAAAGCCTTACATACCTTGTTGTCAAAGTTATTTAAGTTCCACGCATCCTTTTAAGCTCTGCAAATGATTATAAATATCATACAAATGATTTAAATCACAATAGGATCAATAAACTATCAATTGATTCATTGAGACTTTTTATCGAACACCTTGTATGCGTAGAATTAAAATTTTCTTCTATATGGAAACCTATATATGTAGCAACACAATAAACCTTCTCAATCCTCCTACTTAACCTCCATAACATCTATAACACTCCAGCAACTTCATATCCCACCTACCAGTCCATATAGGCAGCCACAACAATACACAACAAGATTTCACATTTCTGACAACCACTTTAGGAAACTAGTAGCGAGCATCATGCTTTATAACTTGTATAATCTCAAGAAGAAGGAGGAGATGGAACTTAGAAGAATCAATCCTAATGTTAAGATTACTTCACTTCCAAGGAGCCTCCAAGTTCATCACATGAAGATGAGGATGATCTAATGATAACCACGGGCTTCCTTACGTCACATTCACTTATTTTGCCTTAAAACTTGGCCTTGATTCATATGTAATACTTTAGGGAGAGTTATAAGGTGTATAGGCCTGTTTTGGTCTAGCAAGGAGTGGACAATGAGGAAAAATTTGAGTTTAAGACATTTAAAGTCGGCTACTACCTAGGATGTACGCCCGGAAGTACGGACTGTACATTTTAGTACAGACCGTATTTTGCACCGTACTTCTCATATTGATGAACTGTTTGTTGCATTAAAAAGTATACTCTTTGAACTTGAATTAAGATAGGTTATGCACTTCATAATTCCTTATATACTAGTAGATATAGCATGAATAATTTGGGCCATAAATCAGGTCCGGAAATTCTGCCTGTCTTTCCCCGATTTTCGACGAACTTAATTTCTTTGGTCCGTTTAACCCCAAACTCTTATGAACACATGCATCACTTGTTTAAAATTATATCCATCCAAAAATAGTATATTATCCTCATTGGGATTTACGTGATTGTACTTACGATACATACGAGCGCGAAAATACGAGGTGTAACACTAACTTTTGCTAACTTTTGATGAACTTGTTTCCTTCGATTCGTTTGGCCCCAAAACCTTATGGTATATACTTAAAACTTGTATAATACCTTCATATCCTTATAGGAGTCTCCTGACTTCTCCAGTCTCACATTAGTTTACTTTCGATACAAATGACGTAAAACATTACGAGGTGTAATAATAACTTCAAAGATAATCTCTTCGTTGAACTTATGTCGATTAACTTATGATGAATCTCACGTACAAAATTATGAGATGTAACATCTTTACATCCTTTAGAAACATTCATCCTCGAATTTTAATAAATCAAAAGCTTGCCCTCACATGACCTTCAACCATATGTACTGTAAATTATAAATAAGATCTTACCTTAAGATATACTAGCTTGTGCCGGGCTATGCTGTAACTTCTGAACTCAAGTATCATTTAGTCATAAGATGGGGCTAATATAACGTGTTATGGTTTGAGTGAAGAGTGTATGACTGAACTACAATCCTGCGGTATCCTTACACTTCTATAGTACTTTTACGGTAATCACATTTGATTTGTAGATCAAAGATAGTTACAGGGTCTGTCTCATTAGACGAGTCTCATGTAACTTAATGGCATCTGCTAGATTAATATGAGAAAAGTTTCTAATGCACTTCCGAATCACTACATAGTATATCAAACCCTAACTTCAAATGTAACTCTAGCTCGTAAGTCATGTGACTTGTCCTTTGTATAAATCTTAAGGTTTCGTGCACCTTTTCACCATTTAAGTTCCATAATTTATCTATAGAGTGAGTACTTTCTGTAGATGATATTAATATATATGACTTTCTGTACGTTCGTACTATCAAAGCTTTTCTTCTCTATGATTCTAGAGAACGCGTAACTGTTCCTTGTAATACTATTTATTTAAAGGGCTTGTTCACTGATGCACTTAAAGCATATAGGTTGTTTACTTAAGAAAACTGCCTTTGTAACTAGACCAAAAGGGCTATACGCAACCACCTAGAACAAAATGCCTCATATTGTCGATCACATAGGGACATGATTGCATACTGACGAAAACTTGATTCACTACGCTCAAAATTAGGGATGTCATTGGGGAGGGTAAATGTGGGTATCGCCCCACACCCGCTCCAGTTGCGTCTGGTATGGGGGATGGTTTGGTGAGTGGTGGGGCAGGTATGGGTATCAAAAGTGCTACCCGCCATAGGTGGTGGCGCCAGGGTAGATTCATAAATGACCCGCACCGTACCTGCACCGCACCCGCTACTCGCACCGCCCATACCCGCACTACCTAAAATCATCAAGTCATCATCAAAGATAAGGTGAGTCAATTTTGAGAGTTTATACATAGGATGGAACTAAAAATCAGATAGTTCACTCATTTCTTGTAGAGTTCTAGAAAGATATTCCATCACTAACACAAATAATAGTGGTGACATGGGATCTCCTCGCCTAAACAATTCATGACGTATCAAGACATTATGAACCAATGATCTTCCAGCTACAAAAGTTGCTTGATTCTCAGCCACAACAGTAGGAATGATTTTCTTTAATCTCATGCAAATTAATTTAGAAATGCATTTATATAGGACATTGCAACAAGATATGGGCCTATATTAACTAACATATTGGGGGCTGCCACTTTGGGGATCAGAGATATAATGGTAGAATTTACGTGTCTTAGTAATTTACCATTCTCAAAGAACTCCAGCACAACACCTGTCACCTCCTGCCCAATAATACTCCAAGCATCTCCAATGGATGGGTAAATGCGGATACCTCCCCGCACCCACTCTAGTTGGGCCGGGTATGGGGGATGGTTTGGTGGGTGGTGGGGTGGGTATGAGAATGGGTTTTAGGTGGCGGGTACGGGTATGGGATACCCTTCCCCACCCCCTGCCTCACCCCGTTGACATCCCTACTCAAAATCATTCAAAGGTCCAACTATATAAGAATGTAAGGCTTCATTTCGTATTCCTTTATTTAGTATAACTCACATCATGGGAAAAGGTACAATCCCCACTTTGGCTCTTATAATTCTCGCTTTATATTTTTGAAGCTTAGTCATTGATCATTGGCTTTGGTAATTGTGACATTCGTATTTAACCTCCTGTTGTGCCACATATAAAGATATACATATATTCTTCTTTTCTTAAGGACCAAATGATTTAGGATAGGTTTCAACTCTTAAATCCCATATTCTATCTCACTTCAGTGAAATTTTAACCTTAACTTGCTATCTTAGCCCATTCACATTTCGCTCTTCTAGATAGTTATACTTTTTGTGAAAATTCACCCATTTTTACTTAGCATAGCTTTTCCTAATAGACACTTTTGAATTGAACATAGGCGATCTGGAGATTTGTTCATCCACATTATATTATATATCCCGCTATCATCTTTAGACTGTTGATGTTACACCCCGTAGTTCGCACGTGAATGAGAGTGTAGTTAGCTGACTTGAGTCTTGAGGACTTTAGATCATCTCTAAAAGGCTCGTATGAAATAAAAAGGTGTTGTGGATGGATTAGGGATGGTTGGAGGTCCTTTGGATTAAAGAAATGTAACTTGACAAAGTTTTGTAATGATCAGACAATACATTAAGCACTTCACATTATGGAACCTTATCCGCCTCGTGGATCAGAGCCCCTAATTAGCCAACTTTCTGCCACCATATGCGGTGGGAAATACGGCCACAGATGGTGATCTATCACGCAGATCCCTTCATAGAATGGAGTCAATGGGCTAACTATATAAGCCTTAATCTCGAAGATCTCCTCATTTTATTTCATATTCATCCCAAATTAGTCCTGGATGTTCCCAAACACTTTATACAGGTAAATATATCAATCAAAGACCATCCTATAAGGCTTTAGAGTGATTCCACCCTTAAGAAGTTTGGATTACCATAGAACTCTTGGAGAATTGAAAGAAGGTGTGAATTGGGAGCTCCATTGGCCATTTAAGGTAAGTTCTTGTAGCTTTTCAATGCTCTTTGATTCTTTCTAGCGTATCAATTTCATTGGGGAGGATAACTTGTGAGTTGTTGAAGTATTGTAAGCATGGTTTTGAAGAACTAATTCTAATAACATGAAGTTATGTTGCTTGGTTTTTTTGGGTTGTTGGTTGAGGTTATATGTAGATATAAGTGTTAAATCTCATTGGCTAAGTTGTGAAGTTAAGGAAAAGAGTTATGGAGATGGTGGTGTTGATTATGATAAGTTTCCATGGTAGAATTGCTCAAGAACTCCATGTACCGAAGTTGTTCGATGAAACGTCTAAATGAGCTTTCTTATAAGATATGAATTCGATATTAATACAAATCCTTCATATGATGTAGATAATTGTCTGTATGATGTTCGAGGGTTCGTTGAACCTAAATAACTTCATCAACAAGGTAAGTATGGATAACTTCTTTTTTTGCATGGTTGATACAATTGTTTCCAAAAGATAACATCTTCTTGTGACAATACATTATTCAACGTATTCCTTGCTGTTAAACTTACTTACACTCTGTGATGGTCTGTGGTCACTTCTCTATTGGTACATAATAGAGATTGAAGAACGTAGCGCTAATAACGATAGTCGGAGGTTAATGACCATAGGTCACTCTAACTTTGGTTGTGATATCTTTTGAGGATTGGTCTTGCATTTCATATATAAACATATCTATTTTATTACCATGTCGTGCTATAGTCGATCGATCAGGCACTTATATGTGCATACCACTGATCAGTTGAGCAAATATTACCGCATCTTATATGATCGGGCAATTTATAATAAGCTTACCCCACAAAGGGACATTGATATGATATTATATGGCCCCATAGAGTGTTTGATTTTACTTACATGTATATATTTATTGTTATATCAGTTGTATGCCTTCAGCGGACTTTTTCTGATTTTTAGGTTTATTCTATACACTTTTATCTTGTATTGCATCTTTCATTTACATACTTTACCTGCCTTACATATTCAGTACATCTGTTGTATTGATGTCCCTTTCTAGGGCACTGTATTCATGCCCACATGTACAGATAGACAAAGCGGCATACCTCCTCAGTAGGGCACCTGTTTCTAGCTATTATTGTCGCACTCCTTTTCTCCGTAGTTGATGTACAGAGTCCATAAGTACTATTGTATATATACTTCTAGTGTTTTAGGTATGGTGGGGCTCTGTCCCGACTAGTTGATGTATTGTAGTACTCTTAGAGGCTTGCAGACCAGTGGTTAGTGTATATTCATTTTGTTTGGCCTTATTGGCCTCCTCTTTAGTTACCGATGCTCTTGATACGGCCTTGTTAGTCCCAGTTATATATATTTCTTGTTGTTAGGCCTCTTCTGCTTGCAGGTTGTTATTGTATTATTATCTTATTATTGTTGCCTGCTTGTCTTATCGGCCCAAGATTTGTGTTATGGAGTTTCGATGCTATAGTTGGTTCACTCGGGCCTTAGGGTGCCGACTACCAGCCATACCACCCAAGGCTGGGGTGTAACAAAATTGGTGTCAAGACTGGTTTGTCTTAGGGAGTTTGCAAGCCATGTCTAGTAGAGTCTTATTTATGGGTGTGTTTTGTACCACACTTATAAACAAGAGGCTACAGGGAATTTAGGATGGTTACCTTTATTCTTGATCTAGAGCGTGCCATAGAGCTGAGTCATAAGTATCTAAACTCCTAATTTGTATCTTGTTTACACATTCAGTGATACGTGCTACTACTAGACAACATGAGGCTATTAAGAGATTAGATGTGGTGGCGGGAGAGGGTACCACTCAAGTACCACCCGCTGATCTAGGGAGATAGGAGCATCAGGATGAGGCTGTATCTGGGACCTCTAAGACTCTATCCCTACCATTTTTAGAGGGGCATAGGGGAGTACCCTTAGTTCCTCCCTTTGCTGCTATGATTAGGATTTAGACATGCGTAGTGTTGTACAAATGTTGAATTGACTAGTGGCCTCTCAGGCCTAGTATCCGACCCTTGGCACTTTTGATCTAGAAGACAGTGCGAGAGTTCGGGATTTCATAAACTTAGACCCTCTGGTATTCATCAGGATAGATCATAGTGCGGATCCTCAAAGATTTCTAGACTAGATGCAGTGGACCTTGCGGGTTATGCATGCCACTGATATTGAGTCGGTATAGCTTGCCTCTTATAGATTGCGGGATGCCGTGACTTAGTATGAGACCTAGGAGCAATCTAGGGGACCCCATGCCCTATCAGTTGGATGGATAGAGTTTTCTAAGGCATTCTTGCACCAGTATTTGCTTATTTAGCTCTACTAAGCTAGGAAAGACAAGTTTTTATGTTTGGAGCAGGGTAATATGAGTATTCAGGAGTATAATATGCAATTTAACTCCTTCGCTAGGTATGCTCCTACAGTTGTGGCTGGGATGAGTGATCCAGTGTATCAATTCATGGGTGATTTGGGACCACACTTGGTTAATGAATGCACTATGACTTCTTTGAATCTGAACATGGAATTTCTCACATTCAAGCTTATACATAGAACTTGGAAGATCGTAATAGGCAGTAGTAGGTTGATCGAGAGTGGTATAAGAGTCAACATAAGAAGGCCCAATCTGCGGGTGATACATGATACTTCAGAGGTGGGTTCAGGCTGCTGTTCTCTAGGCGTTCATCTTATTTGGTAGCCAGTGCACTACCGCAGTTCCAGGGCTAACGTCGTTATGGGACCACTTATTATGGTCAAGGTCAGAGTTTGCAAACATCAGGGCCATATTACAGGGTGAGTCTAGTCATATGAGACATTTCCTACCCTATTATGATCGGTGTGGTAGATCTCATTCCGAGTAGTGCTGTCAGGGTTCAGGTGTATGTTATTCATATGCGTAGCCCAATCATATCATGCTATTTTGTCCGTCAAGAGGTGGGGGTAGTATGGTGCAACCGACATGATCTATAGTAACTTCTTCTTTATATGTATGCCTTCCTGGGCAAGGTACACAAACATCGACTGATAGATGCAGAGGCACGGGTAGAGGGTCTAGCTCAGGCGTTCATCAGAACTGCATATATGCTTTGTCAAGTCGATAGGACCTAGAGTCATCTCTGGGTGTGGTTACAGCTATATTATCTATCTTTTTCCTTGATGTGTATGTCCTTATAGATCCATGTTCTACTCTGTCGTATATTACTCTTTTCATTGATAGTAAGTGTGGAAAAAACCCAGAATTATTGCATAAGTTATTTGAAATGTCTACACTCGTGGGTGTGCTCTTAATTGTTAGGCAAGTATATAGGGGTTGTGATGTGAAGATTTATGATCATCATACTTTAGCTGACTTGAATGAATAGGAGATGATCGATTTTGATGTTATTTTGGGTATGGACTGGTTGGCTTCTTGCTATGCCAATATGGATTATTGGACAAAAGTTGTTTGCTTTAATTTTCTAGGCGAGCCCGTTATTGAATAGAATGGCAATATTTATCATCTAATGCGAGTATAAGATGTGGAGGCTAAGTCTCTAACCCTTCAGTCGGTCCAATGTTGTTAATAGATTCTCTGATGTATTTCCTGATTAAGTTCCCGGTATTCCATCCGAAATCAATTTTGCTATCGACGTACTTCTAGATACCCAGCCTATATCTATTCCTGAATATAGAATGGCCCCTGTTGAATTGAAAGAATAGAAAGCCAGTTGAATGAGCTTCTAGAAAATGGCTTTATCAGGCACAGTACTTCCCCGTGGGGTTCCCCAGTGTTATTCATTCCTAAGAATGATGATTCATTAAGAATGTGTACTGACTACTGTCAGCTAAACAAGGTAACCATCAGGAATAAATATTCACTTCCATGATCGATGACTTGTTTGATCAGTTGTAGGGCGCACAATACTTTTCAAAGATCGATATCAGATCTGGTACCACTAGTTGAGGGTGAAGGAGAGAGATATTCCGAAGACAGTCTTCAATACTAGATACAACCATTATTAGTTTCTTGTCATGTCCTTCAGTCTTACCAATGGACCGATGGCTTTTATGGATTTGATAAATCGGGTTTACAAGCCATTATTTGATATCTTTATGATTGTGTTTATTGATAATATTCTGGTGTATTCCCGATCAGAAGAAGAGCATGTAACTAATTTGTGAGTGGTATTACAAATGCTTCAGGATCGTAAGATGTATGGTAAGTTTTCTAAATGACACTTCTGGTTGAACTCAATGGCCTTTCTCGGGCATATAGTATCATATGAGGTCATCAAAGTTGGGAGTCAGAAGATCGAACCAGTGAAGAATTGGCCGAGGCTCACAACACCTACTGAACTATGTAGTTTCTTGGTCTTGACAGGCTATTATGGGCGGTTCGTAGAGAATTTCTCTTCTATTGCCACTCAATTAATAAAGTTGGCACATAAGGAGGCTAAGTTTCAATGGTCGGATATTTACCAAAGGAGTTTTCAGGAGTTGAAGAGTAGATTAACATCATCACATGTTCTAGCCCTTCCTGATGGATCAGAGGGTTATGTTGTTTATTGTGATGCCTCAAGAATTGGATTGGGCTGTGTTTTGATGCAGCATGATAAAGTTATTGCATATGATTCAAGACAACTAAGGAAGCATGAGTAGAATTACCCAACTTATGATCTTGAGTTGAAGACTGTAATATTTTCTCTCAAGATATGGTGTCACTTTTTATTTGGAGTTCATGTTGATGTGTTTACAGATCATAAAAGCTTACAATATATATTCAGGCATAAAGAATTGAATCTGAGACATCGGAGATGACTTGAATAGATGAAAGAATATGATGTTGATATTCTATATCATGTCGGAAAAACGAATGTTGTAGCCGACGCGTTGAGTCATAAATCTATGGGTAGCCTAAGACATGTGGAAGTTGACAAATTAGAAATGACTAAAGATTTGTATTGATTAGTCAGTTTGAGTGTAAGATTGTTGGATATGGGGGATGGGGGTGCTATAGTCCAGAATACCGCCAAATCATCTCTGGTTGCTGAAGTAAAGGCACGACAATTCGATGATCCAAAATTGGTTAGAATCAGAGAAGGAACCCCCTTTCAGAAGAAGCGATTGTTTGAGCTATTAGATAATGGGATTCATAAGTATAAGGGCCGATTGTGTGTGCCCGATGTCGTGGGACTTCGAGGGAAAATTATGGCAGAGATTCACCAATCCAAGTATTCTATTCATCCTGGCTCTACTAAGATGTATCATGACCTTTGACATATATATTGGCAGAACGATATGAAAAGGACTATTGCAGAATTTCTCGCTCAATGTCCAAATTGCCAGCATATTAAGGTTGAACATTAGAAACCCGGAGGATTGCTTCAAAATATTGAGATTCTGATGCTGAAATGGGAAGCAATAAATATGGATTTCATTATAGGATTACCTAGTTCTCATTGGAAGTTCGATTCTATTTGGGTTATTATGGATAAACTTACAAAGTCAGCTCATTTCTTATATGTCAGAACTACCTACTCATCTGAGGATTATGCCAGATTGTATATCAAAGAGATAGCCAAATTCATGGAGTCCCGATTTCTATTATGTTTGACAGAGGTGCCCAATTTACAACTAACTTCAGGAGATCCTTTCAGAAAGGTTTGGGTACTCAGATTAGCCTTAGCACAACTTTCATTCACAAAGAGATGGACAAGCCAAATACACTATTCAAATGCTCGAGGATATGTTGTGGGCATATGTTCTGGACTTCAAAGGGAATTAGGAAGATCATCTTCCACTCATTGAATTCGCCTATAATAATAACTATCATTACAGTATTTAGATGGCACTTTATAAAGCCCAGTATGAGCGGAAGTGCAGGTCACCTATCGGGTGGTTCGATGTTAGCGAGACAAAGCTATTGGGGCCTTATTTAGCACAACAAGCCATAGAGAAGGTGAAATTGATTCAGGAGTGATTGTTGATGACCCAACATCGACAAAAGTCCTATTTAGGTAACTGGCGACGGGACTTAGAGTTTACTATAGGAGATTGGGTGTTTCTGAAAATGTCTCCTATGAAAGGTGTAATGAGGTTCAGAAAGAAGGGCAAGCTTAGCCCCAGGAACGTAGGACCATATCAAATCATATAGAGAATCGACCAGGTGTCTTACAAGGTTGAGTTGCCGCAAAAGTTAGAAGCGGTTCACCCAGTATTCCACGTATATATGCTTCATAAGTTCTTGGGTGATCCCTTTCGTATCACCCCTACTGATGATGTCTAAGTCACAAAAGATATATCATATGAGGAAATCCCTATTTCTATCCTAGATCTCCAAGTTCGCAAGTTATAGACCAAAGAGGTAGCTTCAGTTAAAGTACTTTAAAGGAATAATAACGTAGTGGAAATGACATTGGATGCTGAGGAGGACATGAAGTTTAGATACCTTTATTTATTTAATACTTCAGGTTTACACTAATACTCATGCGATATGATTCCCTTACTCCTAATTTACATATCGAGCTTAATCCATACATCTTGCTTAGGTGATAATGTTGAGATAGATATTGTAGGCACAACTCAGATTGCAGCGAATGATAGTTGAGGTGAGTTATGGCTAACCCTTTTGATTCTTATATAAATAGACATCATGTGGGGCTAATATGATGTTATTATGTTATTCTGTAACCCTGTGTGGCATTGGATATATGTTTGGGATGCTTGTCAGGTTTCGAATAGTCCTGTTTACAAAGAAAACTCTGCCAAAATGTTTAGAATTCTTGGGAGTTAGAATATTATTCAACATTGGAGGACGAATGTTCTTAAGAGGGGAAGGATGTTACACACTGTAGTTTGTATGTGATTGAGAGCGTAGTTAGCTGAATTGAGTCTCGAGAACTTGAGATCATCTCCAAAAGTCTTGTATGACATGAAAGGGTGTTAAGGATGGACTAGGGTAGGTTGGAGGTCACTCAAATTAAAGGAAGTGTAACTTGATGATGTTTTGCGAAGATTGGATTATACGCTAAGTGTTTCGCATTGCGGAACCCGATTTGCCTCATGGATCAGATCCCCCGATTGGCCAACTTTCTACCACCATTTGCGGTGAGAAATATAGCTACAGATGGTGATATGCGGCTCAAATTTTTTCGCAGAATGGAGGTGGTGGGCTGGCTATATAAGCCTTAATCTAAAATCTCTCCTTATTTTATTTCATCTATATCAAAATTGAACCTAGATGTTTCCAAACACTCTTTAAAGGTAAATATATCAATCAAAGACCATTGTCTAAGATTATAGAGTGATTCCACCCTTGACAACCTTGGATCATCATAAAAGCTCTCTCTAAGTCGTGGCTTTGAGCTTAGAACACTTGGAGAATTAAAAGAAGGTGTGAAGTGGGAGCTCTCTTGGACATTTAAGGTAAGTTCTTGTTGCTTTTCAATGCTCTTAGATTCTTCCTAGCTTACTGATTTCATTGAGGAGGATAACTTGTGAGTTGTGGAAGTATTGTAAGCATGGTTTTGAAGAACTAATTCTTATAACATGAAGTTATATTGCTTGGTTTGTTGGAGTTGTTGGTTGAGGTTATGTGTAGATAAAAGTTTTAAATCTTGTTGGCTAAGTTGTGAAGTTAAGGAAAAGAGTTATGGAAGATGGTGGTGCTGATTTGGATAAGTTTCCATGGTAGAATAGCTCAAGAACTCCATGTACCTAAGTTGTTCGACGAAATATCTAAATGAGATTTCTTATAAGATATGAATTCTTTATTAATACAAATCCTTCATATGACATAGATAATCATCTGTATCACATGCGAGGTTTCGTGGAATATAAATAACTTCGTCAATAATGTATGTAGGGAAAACTTCCTTCATTGGCATAGTTGATACAATCGTTTCCAAAATATAACATCTTCTCGTCGAAATACTTTATTCAATGTCTTCTTTGCTATTGAACTTACTTACACTATATGATGGTCTGTGGTCAGGGAAATCTTCCAACTTCTTGTAAGTCTATTAGGACTGAATAGAGATTGAAAAATGTAGCGGTAATAATGATAGTCAGAGTTTAATGACCATAGGTCGCTCCGACTTTTGTTGTGATATCTTTTGAGGATTGGTCTTGCATTTCATATAATCTTTGTTATGTACAACATACTAGTTTATTGAATTACCCTTTAAGTTCACCGGTACCCGTACAAGTGCACATCACCTCACTAGTATGAGACCCACAATTACCTAATAATCCCATTAATTAGCATACCAACACATAAACATCATATTAGAGTCTAGTAAGTCTCAACTTGCCTATTTCGAAGTCGAAGAATCACGCAACAACCTTTTCTTTCCTCTGAGCCTCCTCACGAGCCCACTCTGATCAATTACGTTAACTAGATGAGATTATCGGTCTAACGATACCAATATCGATATTTAAACCTAGAATCCCCAAGTTAAACTAAAAAGGAACCCCGAGCCCACAATAGCAATATACGAACTTGATTACCCAATTAATGAAATAACATACTCAATAATCATATCCTTAAGTTAATTTGATAACTAATCCCGATTGGATCCTTAATTGTAAGATTGAGCAAAAAGCCCCAATTTCTAAAACCTAGAATTATCCCTAATTTCAAAAAGAGTTTCTAACATGAAATTAGTCAATTAAACATCATCCTCTAATATCTATTAACACTAGTTTACAATATTAACATCAACAAATCAATAACCAATCCCCAATCACCATTATTACCCTTTTATTATTATTATCAATAACCTATACTATTATTTTCCCCAATTAGCAATTACACTTAGGATAGGTAACTTAACCAATTACATAATAATCAACGGATGAAATTATACCTCTATTGAAGAATCCCCTCAAAAATCCTCAACCAACCTCCTCCTAATAGAGCTCTACTCCCAAAGAACGAATATTCGGGGAATGAGAATGTTTTCTAGGTCATTCTCCTTTGGGAAAAGAATATTGAGACTGAACAATGATTCCACTTGTGTGAATGCACTTTGGTGGAAAAGTGCGCCACTGAGGCGAGTTCACTTACTATGCTCGATATATGATGGGGCAAAAAAGACTCTGTAGACGCACACTCGCCTCTGTGAATAAATTATCTGCAGAAACGGAACCTCAACTCCTTTACAAATCACACATCTATGATCCAACCCTCCGCAGAGGAGAGCACATAAAAGTGAAGAAGGGGTCGCTGGTGCGAACACGAAAAAATCATCAAACTCTAGGTCAAACACCCGAAACTCTGCCGGGACCTCCTGGATACAAACCAAACATGCATTCCTACCATAAAACATATTCCAGACTTACTTGTGCACTCAGAATTCTTGGAATAGGTGTCTAAGGATCAGGTTTGATTAAAATCAACTCTTTAAATTCTAGTTTCATAATTTCACAACTAAACACCCAAAATGCACCCGGTTGTATTGAGAACCGAACCAAAGGCTCGACTAAGTTATAAATGTCATTCCAGATCTAATGGAACTAACAAAACCACAAAAGAGTGCGTTTATCCAAAAGTCAACTATGAGTCAAACTCTTCTATTCTCTTAACTAAGGATTTTCTGAACTTACCAAAAAGGGTCCAAAACTTATACGATCACCTAAAAAACCGAGTCACCTGTCCTCGCAAGTCACAAACAAGCAAATAAAGACCCAGGAAGGGTAATTCAGGAATTTCTAAGCAAAAGAAGTAAAATTACTTTTTGAATCGTTACATTCAAGTTAGGTTTTTGCCTATTTACGTATTGCTCTACCTCCTCGATAAGATCCTCAGGTAACATGGTTTCCTCATCGTATTCATTATATTCTCCTTCTTATGTATCACTTGACTCACTCACCTTGCGACAAGTCATGACATTATGAGTTATTTTATTATTATTACTGAAAAACAAGGTAAAGCATGGTTAGTGTATAAAACATATAGAATAGACTATCTTCATATAAACCGAGGCTTTCTTTAATTTGATAAAGGAAGTACAAACTGTGGTCCTGACTCGGATCAACATCGAGTCATTTCATTTTTTCAAACATTACGAGGAGAATAAAAGATACAAATGGTGAACTTTTGGACCTCAGTGACTTTTACCAATTTTATTTGAAAGTAAATTAAATTTATCATCTCTACTGAGAAGCCAAGAGTGGGGTAGAGGTCCAGTTGGACAGTTGCTCGCCCGGATCAGTGTTGTGGATGGTGGGCGCTTCATTGTACTCTTCTAGTATCATAATGCAATCGTCCTCATGGAAACAACATTCCTAACACTTCTTCTGTATCTCTACCATTGTGAATCAGTATTTGAACTAGAAATGATGGGTATAAGTTTGCAATTAGCTTGCGTAACTTTTGGGGACCCCTCTTCTTCTAGTCTGCTTCAGAGACTTCTTCGGAGTCCAGGACATACCCAAGGCCAAAGTAAAAACCATTTTCTAGAACAAATACCAGTTTTGTTATACCTTGTAGATTTTTGCCTAAACCTTTACTGGGTTCAAACCCACTCTAGAGCATGGTAGAGGCAATCGTTTTGTAGACCGGAGGCATATGAGATTTCTTATCATCTCCTTTGTGGACGGATCCCACTAACTCTATCATATTGAAATCCATGTCTTTGGAGACTTTCTTGATCAGTAGTACGGAATTATTGGGGTAGTTATGGATGCTACCTTCCCTGTGAATTACAACCTTGGGGTTCTCCTACACAAATTTCAAGGACTGGTGCAGAGAAGATGGAACTGCTCCGGCCATGTGAATCCAAGGTCTTCCCAACAATAAAGTGTAGTTGGCGGTGATTGCTATGACTTGAAAATTTGAAGTGAATTTGATGAGCCCCATTTGGATGTTGAGGTCCACCTCTCCAATAGGATCACATTGAGGCCCGTCAAAATATCTCACATTTGTATGACTCAAGCGTATCTTTCTAACATCGTAACCCAATTGCTTAAGTGTAGACTTGAGACATCCGTTGAGACAGGACCCGTTGTCTACCAATACTCGGGCTACAACATTATCTCTACACTTAACGGTGATATATAGAGCTTTGTTGTGTGCCGTTCTTTTTTTCGACAACTTATCTAGAGTGAAAAATATTTGATGGGCCCTAATGATATGGCCCACCATGTCAGCCAAAGTTTTGCTATTTGTACCCACAAGGACTTGTGCTTCATCCAACACCCTCATTAGAGCCTGTCAGTGTTGTTAGGTACTTAGTAGCGATGCCATCACCAATATCTGGGCAGGAATTTTCTTCAGGTGCTCGATAATGGAGTATTCCTTAGGCTGCATTCTTCACTAGAAGTCTTCAGCCTTTCCTTCAGTAGTAGGCTTTCTCTGATTCCCTCATTTTTTAGGTGTTCCATGCGTCAGTTCTTCAAGGTTGTATCATCTCCCTAACCATTTCATTCCATGAGCCATCGCTGGTTGGATAATAAATTCTTTCTGTGGCTAGGACTATCTCTTGTCATACTTGGTCTATGATCGGTGTTAGGATCAATACTTTGAATTAAAGTCATTATTGAAGGGTGAGAGAGGCTACTGCTTATGCCAAACTCTCAACAAATCCCTAGATCAATGGTTTGTAGATGAATCAATCTTTCTCTCGCTCAATCAAATCATGTATCTTGTGTTTCAAGCTAATACAGTCTTCTGTGTTGTGTCCACTTTCGCCAGAGTGGTATGCACATGTCTGGTCATCTTGGTATAAGTGACTCTCTAGGTTTGCGAGGTTTGGTGGAACATGTTAGATGATTCTAGCGGTGCTCATTCGTTCGAACAACTTGGTTTGAGTTTCCAGTAGTAGGGTAAATACCCGTGGAGGTTTCCTCTCAAAGTTTGGATGTGGAAAATCATATGTGGTCAGAGGTGGCTGATTTTGGTGATTTTGAGGGGCTCTATAGGTAGGTGTGGGCATTTGGTTATTTTGTTGTGGAGCTTGGTATGTGAGGACCGGTGTTTGGTAATTTAGTTATGGATCTTGGTAAGTGGGGAAAGGCATTTGGTAGTAAAAACAATCGGCATAGAGTTGTATGGCATGGGTATGTAATTGCTCGGAGGTGGCGATTGGTATATATCAAAGGAAGATTGTGATCCCTCTTTCTTTCAGGTTTTTGGTCTAGGTGTATGGGAGACATTTGCCACGTCTTCTTTCTTTTTCCTCATAACCCCGACGGTGCTTTGTTGGCTACGCTAATAATTCTATCAGATTTGAGGCCTTCTTTTATAGCCTCTCCCATCTTAACCAACTCAGAAAATGGCCTTCCAACCATAGACAACATGCAGTAATAGAAGTCTGACTCTTGTGATCGGATAAATATTTAGACCAGTTCTTCTTCGCTCATTGACAGTTGCACTAGGGCAATTTTGGCCCTCCACATACTTGAATAATCACGGTAATTCTCCGTGGACTTTTGTTAGACCTTTTTAGGTAGTATCGGTCAGGCATAATCTCCACATTAAACCAGAATCTTTTCATAAAGGCTTCTGCCATGTCTTCCCAAGTAGCCAAGTGGCGTATGTATTACAGGGTAAACCATTCAGAAGCTTCTTCGATTAGGTTCCAGATGAATAGCCTTATGATTAGAGCCTGATTCCTTCGTACTCTGACCAGTTAGTTGCAATATGATCTTATATGAGCTTTAAGATTCCCTGTCCCATTGAACATCTTGAACTTAGGCACTTTGAAGCCTTCGGGTAGGTCCAAGTCTGGATGCATGCAGAGATCTTCATAGCTTAGTCTTGTTTCCTTTTGAGTGACCTTGTTAGACTTCTCAAGCAAGTCTACCATTTTCTGTTCCATTTCCTTGTCTCACCTATCCTGTTCAACTCTCCCCACCCTTTTTATATCTTCATAGTGATCGAGTTTTGGTGATGAGTCAATTAGAGTGATAGGGGTATGGAAGGATACTGTGGGATATGTTTGGCAATTTCTGGGAGTGTTGGTAGTTCTAGGTGTAGGGTGAGTAGTGGCATTTAGATGAATGCTTGGGTTTATGTGAGTAGCTTGTGGCTCTTGGTTTGAAGTCACTGAATGGGAAGTCTCTTGTATTTGGGTGGCATTGGCCGGTGGTGGGGTTTGGTATGAAGTACCAGTATGGGGAGTTTTGTTATGAGTTTGTGTGTGTGGTATAGTTCTAGTCAAATGTTGGAAAGTGGTCGGGTAATGGTGAACTCATACATGGAAACAGCGGTGGAGGCCTCCTATTTTTAGTGGCCGCTTCTCTGGCGGCATTAGCCATTTCATTTCTCGTGACATGTTCTTGGAGGTCGATGATTCTCTAGAATAACATATTGATCACATCCTTGTGGTGTTATGCTTATTTGGGATCTAGAGGTATAGGGTCCTCTATGACAAGTTCTTCCTTGTTATGCCAATTATTCGAAGTATCAGTCATGTTTTCTTTGTCTTGTTTGGTAATGGATGTTGTTGCAGCTTTGGATCTTCTGAAGTATGCCAGCGTGACACGACACAGATCTACCCCTCTTTAAGATAATAAAAACTCAAAGGAATATGACATTAGTGAAAAAATAATAATACAAGATATCATAGATAAATTGCACATAAAAGCACATATAATCATGTGTTTGACCCGAACACTTGATTGATCTTCCATTCCGGGGGTAGTTTGGTTATTTTTGCCATTTTGGTTTTGAGGGTTTCGGTTTGGGAGTCTATGTTTAATTTTCTACCATGACGCCATCGAGACCGACCTTTTTGAACATTCTTTATAGGGGGAGTGGATTATAATTTATATAATATATGGACCCAGTCTTATGTAGACTGTCTATGTATCCCTCTCGGGAAGTCAAGCCCTTCCGTATTTTGATTTACATAGAAATTATCCCTAATTTTATTCTACCCGAATAAATTCCTAAACCCACCCCGATAAGGACTTCCTACATATCCCCCTTGTAACGGCATGTCGAACGTAGTTTCTTATACAAAATAAAGGGGAATGGATAACATTTTATTGAAAGAAAAGAAAGGGACATCTAAATTTACCCAAAAGGTGGCTTCTACGTCATCGGTGTGGCTAGGTCGATTTTTGTGAAAGGGGCATCTCTTGTCAGCAAAGATGGGTGCACATGTCGGGAGGATATCATGGTTGAAACACGATGCTCCAGCAGATGTCAGTCCTTCAAAAACATTGATACTCTGCACCGGCCTTGGTAAGACTCTAAAGGGCGAGGTGCGGGCTTTGAGAGCAATCACCCACCAGATATGTGCTGATGTTTGAGAGGTCTCTTGCAGCGTCCCATAGTAGTTGACGACATCAGAAACATTGGGGGTGACTTTCTCAGATGGTTCACTTGATTCCCTGACATATGACTTAGTATCTTCCTTGGGCACCTTAGGTGTCTTGAATAGCGGTATGTAATCCCTTACCATTCCTTTGACCTCGTCTGAGAGGTTTTGACAATAATGTTTCTATTAAGAGGTCCCTTCCGGAGGGCTTCCTACTAAGTACGAATCTGGTCGGCTTCCTTCATCTTGGCCTTGACCAAATCAATCTTCTTCTCCAGTTTGTGAATCTTCGCTCGAAGTGAGTCCTCGGTTTCCTCTTCACTGATCAAGTCAGCAAATGGTGTAGTGTCACTTGGGCTATCTTGAACATCCATTGGTAGCAAATCAACCTTTAAAGAGGTGCAATTTTTAGTTAGGTTTTGGTATCTTCTTATGTATTTCTTTGGTTTGGTGTCCGGAATGTGGGACCAATGAAGAGTTTGGACACAACACATGAAAGCACCTTAGCAATAATATCACATAATCCCATAATCATAATATTAGCAATTGTAATATTTGCGTTCCTAAACCTTTTTGCACCAAGGTTCTCTAATCGTTTTGAAACATATTTGTGCCAAATGTTGATTCAAACCATTTCCCCCATAATCATATTTTCATTAATAATAAGGTTTTCCCCAAAGCGGTTACAAAATATAATAAAGCCAACAAGGGGATATAAAACAATAAATGAAAATCAATAGAAGTGGCCTCAGTGGCCGATGAGGAAACTCTGTCTGTCCGAGCTCTCTTGGCCCTTCGAAGGGCGATCTGAATCCAGAGGTGAGTCGATATCAACAATGAATCAACCTAGAACCCTTTCTCCGTAAAGGTCATATGTGTAGTCTCGTCCATCGATCTCTTCATCCGAGCATTAAGATCCTCCAAACACTCATGAGTGAACTCTAACTCCTCGATCAAGCTAGTTATGACAGTCTGATCAAGCTCTATCTTTTCTAAGTACTTGGTATCTCGGTCAACATCTCACATTTGAGTTAGGTGTGACTTGATATCAGCCTTTGAATCCCTATATTGGACACAATGATAGCGGTTGGGTCCCAAAGTGAGGGTGTCTTGCAAATATGGCACCAATCGGTATAATCCTCGTCACATCCTTGATGGAACCTATCTTTCGCTAAAGTCTCCGGACCTCATCTCACTTGACCATTCCACTCTCAGATGATGTGTGTGACCCCTTTGATCATATCTTCTTTGTATTCGACCACATACTCATCCATGTTTCCTACTTGGGGTATCACTTGTCTCCTACCAAACTGTCTTAGGACCCTAACATGTGCGTATCGACGAATACCTCAAATTTCCATAAGTGGCAAGAAAGGGCCTTTTCTACCTCTAATCACAATGTTCTCAGATATGAAGTTGGGTAACATCCACTATATGTTATCCTCTTGGAATCTCAAAAAGATTAAAGCCCATCCCTCTTTGGTTTGGTTACTAAACTTTGGACAGTGGGCTTGGAGGTTATCCTTTCTACTTTCTCTGTCTAGGTATGAAGGACCCTCTGATTTGTTTAGGTGTTTGATAATCCACCACTACAATAGCAGGTTACACCCTTGGAAGTACCTATGAAGGTTTTGGCATTGACCTAAGGCTTGATACATGTCGGTTAGGATGACGGGGACCAAGTCAAAGTATTTGGTTTCTCCATTTGAGGTTATGCCACAAAAGATGGCACGGGTAACATAAATGACACGGGTATCTATGGCAAGGTGTCGGTCTTTGGGAAAAACTATGAGTCCTAGTAGGCATATGTCAAAGGCTCTAAATCGACATAAGTATGAAACTTGTTTGAGTGTTATATATACCTTCTTTTGGACCCGAAGTCATTGTAAAGGTCCCTAAAGGATACAGTAGGTCAAAAGATCCAATTTTCATTGGCTAAGGACAACAACTTCATTATCTCATCGGGAGTGGGCTTATATGGGACCAAGAAGTTGTGGTCGGACATCTTTCTCCTTCTCATGCAAGTCCCTTTTCTATCTATGCAATCTCGAATCTCCTCTAAAGTGGGGTTCAACTCTAAATCCCCGAACCTAAACACCATTCTATCACAATCCCAATATCTGATGAGGACTTCTATCAATTCTCTATTACCTTTCATGGTCATCAATGAGGGTAGGTGTCCTAGACAGTTTGTAACCTCTATTTGTTGTGTGGCATCTAAATATGACCACCAAAATCTTAGCAACTCAGGTGCTTCCAGGACCAAATCGAACTTGAGGTTGGTATGCATCTATAAAACAGAGCATGGTTAATTCCCCCCCTCCCCACCCAAGGATAATGGTTTATCACATAAGGCACAATTATATTTCCACATAGCAAGTAATTGGATGCAGTGTTGTCGGTTCATAGACCATCAAGACACGAGGTAGTCACCTAATGGGTCCATATAGATCTAAAATATCCAAACTCATCTATCTAAGCATGCACTTGTTCAATAGGGATTTGGCTTCGCTCTATCCTAGGCAAACTAGAGTGGTTTTTTGAATGACTGGGGACTCGAGCGGGATACTCGAGGTGAACCATTCTTAACTGTTGGATGATCGCGAACCAACTCCATCTTCAACGTGTTCCAAAGAAATAATTTAGTTTTTTACTGGAGGACGATTGTGAAACCGTATAATCGTCTTTGTGCACTGATGCGAGTGTGTGTGCATGTCATTTGGAGGAATCGTGAAATGTATGAAATGATAGATATATTTGCGAAAAGTGAATACATGGGAAATTTTTATCAATTAAAACATGTTGTATTGTAACCCTTATGGTTAAAACCTAGGATTATCCCAAGCAGAGTCACCATCTGTTATGGTTCACTTTTATGTGGAGGCATAAAAGCTACTAGGAGGTTGTTGGAACTCTATTCAGATATTATTTTTAGAGTCGCCACCTAATTTATAGGGAAATTTGGAAAATCATATAAAAGGATTTATTCAGAAAATTCGTGAAAAGGCCTTTTTAAACCAGAGTTCGAGATAAGGTTTCTAGTGATTCCCCGAGGAAGGTTTTAGACACCCCGGTATTAAGGATCTGTTGAATACGGTTGACCTTCGGGTTCTATAGCATGTTTAATTACTAAATATTGCCTTATGAGTGTTTATTTTCTGCAAATAGCATGTCATTTCATTTTTCATTCCAAGTTAAAATGGGGTTTTGAAAATCAAAGAATTGAGTTCTGTTTAAAAGATTCATATAAGGGTTTTAGAAAAACCACTTTCGAACTAAGATAGACTCAAGTTTTAAATTGAGTAGAATCCTACTAGAATTAGTCCAATGGGTAGTCTAAATTTTATATATGTTTTGAAAGTCTTTTGAAACAAGTGTAATCCCTTTAAAATAACATGCTATGATTTTGAAATTGACATTATTTTCTTTGAAGGTCAACCATATTCCATTTTAAACCAATATCTTAAACTTTGGTCCTTAAGTCCTTTTCTCATTTTAAGAAATCCTTTTAGTTTGGTTTGTCCCAAAAAATAGTCCTTAAAGGGGTTTTATAACTTAGTCATTTGATCAAAAAATAATTTTTGAAATCATTGTTTCTTGACAAATCTTGTAAGAAATATACTCCTTTTAAATTAACATTTCAGATTCTTTTTCTTTCCAAACAATCCAATTTTATATTAACAGTCCGAATTCCTTTTAAAATAGTAATAGTCTATTTTTATATAAATAAAACAGTCCAGTTTTTATACTCAAATTCGGTCCAAGTTCAAGGCTTTATAAAAAAAATTAGTTTATTCATTTAAGCAAAGTATAAATGTTTATCTTTGTGCCGATTTTGAAAACTCATTTTCGGACCTTATACGTTCTAAATGATGTATGCATCATTTTTCTTAAATCCTAAGTCATAACCATATTCGGGTTCCAATAATTATCATGTTTTACAAATTACAACATTTTAAAAATGAAATAAAATAAGTAAAGAGGAGAGTTAGGTGGTGGGCCTACCGAGCCCACCAGTTAACTATTTTCACCCATAGTTGGACCTACAATGCGCAACTACAAAATCTGGACTCAATGAATGAAGTTGTTGGGCCTTTGGCCGAACTGGTTTGACAATGTTCTGGCCCAAGCAACCCGTATCCCAGGTGTCCAAGAGAGGAGAGGCGAAAAGTGTAGCAGTCAGAACGTACCAAAGCTTATCTAATTTAAACACATACAAGTTACAAAAAATTTGCAAGCAAAAGACGTACAGTAAAATAGGCAATATGTATAAAAAAGGGCATTCAAGGGTCAGGATAGAAGATAGCAGACACAACCCAATTCTCAAACAAGACTACATAAACACATGGTATGGGTTGAGCCCAACGAATAGACAACAAAAAAGGAAATGATACCAAAAAATAAAAAATGGGCCAAGCCCAGAATATGTATGAGGCAACATAAAGGGGAAAATGACTAAAAAAATAAAAGGTTGGACCCAGCCCAAGAGAAGTAAACAGAGGATTCAAGTGATATACATAGAGGATATACTCGACTTTTATAACTTGTATACCAAGTATACTTGGTATACATTCCATATATCTTTGTTTATCACACATGTATTCGAAGCATGAGGCATAACAGAGAATAGAAGAAGCAGATAGGCATGCAAATACAACACAAACAGACTCTTAATTCCCATCTTTTAACATTTTTCATGATTCTGATACTATGCATCCCAAACATAATTCCCAGTTACAGTTAAAGGCTTAGGTCTGATGTATACAACATAGAAAACAATCACATATACACAAAAGACAAGAACCTTTTATGGAATTTCCCAAGTTTCAAATAAAAGCTACATGAACCAAAATTTAACACATAAAGGCAGTGTAATGTCGTGAAAGAACATATCCTATGCTTGACTTATTTAAAGTCTAGTTGAATTTAACTCTTCTATTAAGGCAGATAACATTCAGACAACCAAGAAAAATAGGGAAAAAGACAAGCAAAATAGGTTGAAAGAATTTTCAGTCGGGCTACCATTGTTCCTATTTAGACTAGTATTTAGGGGATATCATGATGCTGGACAGATCTCAACATTCAGGTGTTGCACCCTATATTTCTTGCGACGTCATTATCGTAATAGGACCGACATAAGATCAGAAAGGGAAATACCCCTCCAAGACACTAATAAAGGTTTAGGGAAGTGTTGAGTAAATTTCGTATGTATTCGGGTTAATCTGATAAAAGAAAATAAGTTCCGACGAAAATTGACAAAATGGAATTTCTGCTAAGCATATGCAGACCTCAGAATAGGTTTGCATGCTGCACTATTGGACGCATAAGTGATATGAGAAATTGATAATTCTTGGTTGTTCTGCGACCGCAGAAGGGTTCTACAGGCCGTTGAACAGGCCGCAGTTTTGAGGCGGTGGGAACCTTCTATAAATAGTCCCAAGCGGTGGAGCCTTTTCTCATTTCATTTCTCGCGAAATCTATACCAAAACTCTTATTAGAGCTCCTTCAAGGGGTTCTCACTCGCTTAGGCTTAAATCCAAGGGGTTTCAAGGTGATTCTCCCTTCGAGAAGTCTGTGGTACTAGGGATCTTGTGTAAGCCTAAGGTAAGAAATTGTTTGATATCATCTAAGGTAAGAAATCTCTCATTTTACTTGTGTCTTGATCTTGTGTAAGCCTTGGAAAGACTGCGGTGTTGAAAATAATTTAGAACAACTACCTAGAGGCAAGATCCGATTATTAAGTTGTTGAAAAGTGTGTTGGGGGTTGTTCTTGTGGTAGTTTAGTTTCTGGAGATGTGAACCTATAGATGATATGTATTGTTTGGATTCTAAGGTATAAAATAAGGTTAGGCTTGGGATTTATATCATAGAAGTGATGCTAGAGTGTAGTACGCCGCTAGTCGGCTAATTATGATTTTCCCATTCTTAACTTTGGTATTGTTGCTTGTTGTAGAATAAATTGTAGAGAAGGTTGATTTCGTTGTCGGCATCAGAAGTTCATCATAAACTTATGTTATGGCTAAACTCTTCCTTATTTTGACATGATTGTTGAAGTGCCGACGTATAATGAAATGTCTGTTAAAGAGGCTTTATTTCTGTCTAGGAAAGATATGTTTGTTTCTCCACTCTAAAAGGGATTCTATAATTCATGTTTTCCTTTGTCGGGAGTACTTCCCGTACCTTATAACATCACATTTAGGTTGATAGATTGTAGCTCCTTGTTGATTTCCCGGAAGCTAGAAAAGATATATAGTGTTTTGATTAATTCATATGAAAGAGTAAAATGGTATGTTATTTCCATAATGTCAGTCGGAAGTGTAACGATCCTACTCTTAGTTAATTAAGAGCTCTTGTTTATGGTCTCCTATAAGTTATGTACCCAAGATAAAGGTTCCTTGGCTTCAAGATGAAGTGAGTGTTCATTGATGATAGTTCCAAAATGCTACTCAGGAATTTAATGACCTTACATCACCCTGATGAGTTCACAATGTCTTGTTATGACTCCAGTGATAGTATGAGTTGAGTTTGTGTGTGGATCTAATGGCGACATATAAGTAATGGAAGAACGATATATACGTATGTAATACCTATAAGGGCTTGATTATGTATCGTTATTTACCACTAGTTTGATAGACACGTATTTACTATCGAGCTGCAGCCGGTCGGGAAATTACCACCGGTTGGACAGTTATGTATCATTATTTAGCACCGGAGGAGCAGACACGTATTAACCACTGAGCTATTACTGGTCCGGCAGTTACCACCGGTTGGGCAGTCATATCTCATTATTTACCACTGGTTATAGCCGAGCTACGGTTGGTGGGGAAGTTACCATAGATTAGGCAGTTATATATTGTTATTTACCACCGATTGGGCAAATACGTATTTAACACCGAGTTGCGGCTGGTTTGGCAGTTACCACTAATCAGTTGGGCAGTTGAACGGGTAGAGTTACGATGCTGATGTTGTTACACCTCATATTTTCGTGCATCGTCGCTATCGTAACGTGGCCAATATAGGCTCAAATATGGTAAGACTCCTCCATGAGGTTTATGAGGGTTTACGGATATATTACGTGAGTGTCGGGAAGCTTTAGGACTCATCATATCAATGGAAATAAGTTTTAATGAAAAGTTCTTCAATACGTCGCCTTTCAGAGATTTTTTCAAATTGAGAGATGCGCGGCTACCTCGGGAGCTGACAAAGGATTTTTGGACTCAAGAGATGTCCTGAGACATATCCTGCGAGACCTAGGAAGGTCCTACGAGTCGCAGGACCTGTCTCGAGACAGGTCGGTGGCCAATTTTTCAGCACCTATAAATAGACCCCCTTCATGATTTTAGCTCATTTTATTCCACTTCTCTCACCCTAAGAACCCTAGAATGCTCTCTAATAGGTCTCCCATGATTCAAGACTAAAACAAAAGGAAATCAAAGGTTTCACGACCCGACCCGATGGGCCGCGACTAACCGCCCTAATGATGTCATTATACTAACCTGTCACACATAATCCAACTAACACTTAATGAGTCTGAAATCCTACAACATAACGTTGCAATAACAACATATTCCAGGGTAGGCAAGCTGACAAGGCTGCCTTTACCCCCGAATGTACCTGCCTCCTGAGGAGTCACAACTAGCCAACACAATATAACAGGCAAGCCGACAAGGCTGCCAACAGATAATATCACATATACACGGGAACACCCCCAACATAGAGTACAATAATATGGCTACCGAAACAGATTTCTGACCCTTACATCAGTGCAACCCACAACTGTCTACAGACCTCTACAAGAAGGATAATGACATATGACGGGACAGGGCCCCATCGTGCCCCTAAATATACATAAATCAAAAAGATAGTGTTCCGTACAAAAATGGTAAAGCTCTGGATCAAAGGAGCTTTCCAAACAGTTGCACATGAACCTAAACCGGAGGATCACCAAACTGAGCACCTGTACCTGCGGGCATAACGCAACCCCCCGAGGAAAGGGGGTCAGTACAAAATAATGTACTGAGTATGTAAACATGAAATACTGCAAATGAGATCATAAGTAGCCAATGGATAACAAGAGATCAGTATAAAAATCAGGATTCAAATCCAACTGTGCCATAACAATAAAAGTCAGTTGCCTTATAAAAATGAGAGTCAAGTCAAGAAAACATGAGTGCCTATCCATATATATATATATATATATGTAACGTAACCCGGCCTACTAGTGCGGGACTCGGTGGAATCATATCATAACCCGACCCATACTGGGACTCGGTAAAGTCATATCTCATATATGGATCCATCCTACGTAACCCGGCCCTCTAGTGAGAGTCTCGGTGAAAAATGCAAGGTTGTGCACGAACGTAACCCGGCCCGGGACTCGGTGAAGTGAAGTAATAACACTTAGCACGAGTAGGTTTCATTAGTAACCATATGCAATCAAATTTTTCATTTGACTCTCAATAAAATCATTATAATAATGTCATAATAAACTCTTTACTGAAAAATCATAGGCACTTCTCATAACTAACATCTTTAGGAATTAAACTGTATAAGAATCATGTACGTCCGCCGTACTTTCATTAAATAAAAATCATGCCAAAGAAAGAAGGAATAGTTCGCATACCTCTTAGACGAACTAATCAACTCAATATTAGAGTACGTCTCGATTTAGAACTTCAACCTATAATAATGGTAATACGTTCGTCAATTCTATGATCACTAGCATACTTTATATCGAATAACGACTTCTTATTCTATAAAAATTCGGGCAGCACTTCCCCCGTTTATACATGTTTCCACAACTTCCAAACGAGGCTAATAACATCAATAACCAAGCACCAATTAAGGGCACAACCAAAACAACAATAAAGGGAATTTACACACCCACTTCTCATGTAAATTTAGCCTCTTAATCCACATTAAAAACAGCCCACAAAATAGTCCATGTTCCAACAACAACGAGGGTAGAATGTGATGTCTTTCTACACCTTTCTACATCCTTATTCCTTTAGGACTTACATTAGCAATTACCACACTTAAACATGCATAATGGTGACTAAATTTTCAGCATTATAACACCACAAAACAGTCCCTAAAATAGTCCATATACATCACAACATGTCCAACAATTTCATGCAAGTTCTTGGCCACAACATGTCATAATTCCATAACTCTTATCTTAATTCCTATAATCCAATTTCGTATTTCAATACTTCCATATAACTAATTCCAACTAAATCTCAATGTTTCCTTTCAATTTCATCATGCAATTAGTGATAATAATAACAACAATAACCAACGAATCCAACAACACCAAAATCTGTCCCAAATTGGCAACTAGCCCAAAATTGTCACATGCAATGCTTAAATTCCAATTTTTTCTTAACACAAATTCATTACCTTAATTCTAACAACATGCATTCCAATTATATCATAGAAAGAGGAATTTTTATACCTCAAATTCGTTCAAAACAGTCCACAATTTTCTGCCCACTGCTTGTCCGAAAATCCCCATTGTTTTGTAATTTTTTCCCTTTTTTTGTTCACTTCTTCAACTCCAATTGACATGCAAGTGTTCTACAATGTTAAGCCATCATCCCTACACGTTTTTCTTCCAAAATTTCATCCCAAGAACTCGAAATTTCTGGGCATAATCTCGGCCCAGCAGTGGCTGTTTTGCCACTATTTTTGGTGTTGTTTTGCTTCTAATTTTTGGTGAAAAATGTAGTCTAGGAAGAGAAGATAAAAACCTCAAATTGGGTATGGGGTTGGGTATTTTACGGCTGAGCTTTGGAGGAGAGAATGAGAGTTTTTTTTTATGTTAAGTTTAGAAAGAAGATGAAGATGAAGAGTGTAGGTTATAAAAAAAATCTGAAATTTCTTATTACCGTTTGGCCCCCCAAGTTCTTCAATTAATAAATCTTAAACCCACTTTTTTTAATTCCCGAGAATTTCATAAAGCCTCGTATCCTCAATGTCACAATTTTAATACAATACTATTCCATAACTCCATTGGAATAAATTCAACTACTAAGATTAATTATCGTCGTCACATGTATAGCACTAAAGAAAAACTATTCCGGGATAACATCCGTTTATACACTAATTTCCCGTATTAACATATGTAAGTGTTCCTTATATTCAATATCCAAATCTTACTTCCTTAATGACGTTCTTAATTATCGTCTTAATCTTACGAGGTGTAACAAAAGGAAAACTATGTAAATCCGACGTAAGGAATATTGTGATCATCGCTAGATCATTTTCTTTCACAATCTAACGATTTTGGAGGAAGATTGGTGATGAAGTAAGCTCTAAATTGGATTATTTATTGCAATATAAGGTAAGTCTCATATTCTATATCATCTATCTAAGGTTCTACAAGTTTTTAAAATGGATTTGTTGGAGGATTCTTAAAGAACAAGTATTTCTAAGATCTTGAAGTGTGTGTTGTTGTTGTGGGCTGTTTTACATGATTGAAAGGTGTTGTATGGAGTTTTGTAGTTATGGATGGGATTTTCATAGCTAGTAGAAGTAGTATGGAGGTTATTTTGATGTAATGAATAGATTTTAAGCTACAAATGATCTCATGAACTCACGTATGCAAGTTGCTCGATGAAATGTCTAAATGAACTTTTTTATAAATTATGAATCCAAAATTGATATAAACCCTTCGTATAATGTAGATAATCGTCCGTAAGATGTGCGAGAGCTCATGGAACATAGATAACTTCATCAATAAGGTATGTAAGGCCTTACCTTCTTTTTCATTATTGGCATGATTCAAGTCAAACATCGTCAAATCGAACGTTCCGAAAGAAACTCCTATTCATAGAAGATTCAAGCATGGTTCCTCTTAAGCATCGATATTGTATTTATTCATAACTCTCCCAATTTGCTTTTTGACCGTCATAAGTCCGTATTGAGACTACTATTCCCATTATGTTAAGATTGTTGGACTTGTTCTCTTGTCAAAGACGTCCTTATTATTCTATTGGAATCCATTGGTTTGTTTCTCGTGTGGGGATGGTGTATCATTCTTCTTGGTAATATTGGTTATACTGTTGTGTTCAGAATTCATAATGGATTTTAATGTTTGTTGTAAATGAGTTCCATAACGATCGATGGAGGGTTAATGACCATGTGTCACCCCGTCTTGTTCTTAATGGTTTCCTTGAGGTCTTTCATGAATTATTATATATATGTGTATCTGTTTATGACACTGAGCCATGCTATAGCATGGCAGATGTGACATTTATATATACATACCACTGCAGTAGGGTACAACCACCTCGAGTCCTATTATGACCGGGTATGATAACATCGAGTCATAATAAGGCTAGGTACACCCACAACAAGTCCCTTGTTAGGGCCGCGTACGACATGTTATTGACATTGCCACAAAGTATGGCTATACATACATTCATAAACTGATTTACAGTGATATTATACATTGCATATGCCCACAGTGGCTTCCCAAAGCTCAGGTTGTTTCTTTACTTCACCCTACTTTGGCTATTGTCCTTACTCATGTTTACCTGCCTTATATATTCAGTACATCTTTCATACTGATGTCTCCTTCTAGGGCACTCTGTTCATGTCCGCAGGTACAGGTAGACAGACTAACATACCACCTCAGTAGGCTATCTTCTTTCTGCTATTGGTTGTCGCTCTCCTCTTCTCCAGTGTTTCTATACATAGTCGGTAGGCGATACTACATATATTTATTTTAGGTATGTCGAGGCCCTGTCCCGACTTTATGACACATGTTAGCATTCGTAGATGCTTGCAGACTAGCGATTGTTGTATATATGTTTTGTATGGCCTTATCGACCCTTGTCATTTGTTGATATATTCGTGACAACATTGTCGGCCTTAGTTTACACATATATGTTGTGTTAGGCCTTTTCTGTGTGCAGGCCATGTTTGCTTTCTATCTTATGGTTGCTACTCGGAGGCCTTGTCAACCTAATTTTCATATCATAGGGTCTATGTCCTATTGTTAGTTCTCTCGGGCATTAGGGTGTCGAGTGCCTGCCATACCTCCCAAGGATGGGGTGTGACAAACTTGGTATCAAAGCAAGTCTGTCCTAGGGAGTCTGCAAGCCTTGTCTAGTAGAATTTTATTTATGGGTGTGTTGTGCACTACACCTATAAGCGAGAGGTTGCCGGACATTTAGGGATGATTTCTATTCTTTCATATCATAGATCATGCAATAGAGCCAATTTTTAAGAATTCGAGTCTAACTCGTGCCTTATACTGTCGCAGTAATGTCGACTACCAGAAAGACTTTGGCTAATTCACATTCATAGTCAGTAAATGAAAGACCCCATACCAGACTATTGATATGCTAGAAATGTGAGTATTATGTTAAAGTTTTAGAGTGCATGCATTTGTCTCTCTTATGTAGAATAAATAATGAATGACTAGAAAGGTAAAGAGCTGGTGTTAGGATACAAAAAAAGTAAAGTAAAGGAAGTACAGAGTACCTGAAGGTAGAGGATTGTGAGGAAATTGACATTCAGATAGAATGATGTAAGTATTTTTATCTTGTCGTCAGTAGTGATAGAACTTCTATAAAAAATACCTATTCCAAATTGTGATTTACCGATGTCGATAAACGTAGATTCAGAAAGAAATAAGATATCGGAAGCTAGTAAAGGTTAAAATGATCGTTAGCATGGGCATTACTAAAGAATAGTACAAATTACATTAAACACACCCCCCTTTTAGAAGATACATTTATATCTCTTTATATATATATATATATATATATATATATATATATGATGTACCTGGGAATTGTTAGTTGGGTATGACCTATGAAGATCATGAAAATTCAGGTGCCAGGCATTGCAATCTTGGTGTGCAATGTAAATGTTTCCCCCTTAGAGAGGCTCTTGTTTAAAGCAGAGCAATAGTAGTAAGTGTCGTGAAGGTAGGGCCAATTAAATAAGGAGGAGTTAAAAGTGAAAGAATGTTTTGTTACAAATATTTGGATTAAGACAAAGAGTGGAATTGATAGTAAAAGGGATGATACAAGTATATGTGGGACATGTGAGCAACATGAGGACTAACAGAGAGACATATGATAAAACAGAGTAATACGACAATTTGATAGCCAATTAAACCATAAAATAAGGAGAAGTAAATGCCGAGTCAATGGGATGAATGATTTATGAGATTAAGTATCTACTATGAGAATTGAGCAGTCAAATGACAACAGGGCTTATTGATTGGGTAATTTAGATATCTGAACTAGAAAGTATCGCTATTGGGAAATTTTCTCAGTCAAAATGGAATGAGAGTTGGAGCCTTGAGAGATTGTTATGATGAAGAATATTGAGAAGTTACAATATAAACAATCAGACAGTAAGAGAGTAAATTGCAGAGGAGGGGTAATCCTTAAAGGTTATTAAGAAAGAAGCCCAAAAGTTTAAATGCTTTAACCGGAGATAAGGAGTCTATTGAGACTGCTAATGCTAATTACGAACACATGATGTTCTACTCGTGTAAGTGGGTTAGTAAATCCTGGTAAGGGAGAATTGTATTGGAGAAAATTATAAGTTGTTAAAAGATTGCAGAAGTACGGAAGGAGTTGAGACACACAACCTGACCTTTCAAGATAGAAATATGTGAGCGCAGAGTGGTCTTCCTCCTATAGGGGAGATAATACGATGAATGATCGAGGTAGAACCTAGAAGAAGGTTAGCTCTAAGGTCGGAAGAGCCGTCAGTTGATACAAAATTTTACAGTATGGGATGGTCTAAGATCTTGGGGTTTTAACGCCACTAGTATGTGATTACAACTCTCAAGAAATAGTTCAGATGGGAAATAATGACACAAAATGGGATAGCATAAGATAAATCAAGCTACAGGACTAGGAAACCTAAAAGGCGATGCCAACGATTAAGAAAGTACCCAGAATTGGTAATTGTAAAGTGAAAGTGGATTTGAAGGTAAAGAGGATAATAGCTGGCAGTTAAAAGTGCCCAATATTCTATAAGGATATATGATGACAAAATTTCTAAAAGTATATTGTTAAAAGAAGTTAGCTAAGAGTTGAAAAGAGAGAAATTACCCCAAATACAATGGTTTAAGTATAAGTATATATCTAATAAGGAATATGCCGATAACTATCATTTGATATGCTGGTTGAATAAAGGACCAAGGTTATAACCCCGAATGGAACTTGAGGTCAAAGTATATAAGAAAATTGAAACACCTCGTACCTCTAAACTAAGCCTTGTTCATGATTAAGGAGTGTAGAAAATCAAGGCAGGGGAGTTAAAGTTGAAAAACCAATTTCAGTTCTGTAGACTCAGTTTTACACCCAAGACTGACGGACCATAAAAGTGTTATGGACCATCGAATGAACTATAAAATGGTCATTGAAAAATGATGCAATGCAATGATTTATATGGACCGTATAAATTTATACGACCCATTCTTTTTAACCGTAACATTCCCCTCAGCTTATGGAAGTCACTAGAAATTGGCCTTTTGGTGTCAATCTGATTATACATACTGTATAAAATTATACGGTCGATGCTCAGACTGTATAAAAATATACAGACTGTCAATTTCGGACGTAAAATTCTCTGACGGACCACACAATATAAATATGCAACTTAGTTCCAAAAATCAGTTTTATTATTTTCTCAAGCCCTAGAACGAAGTTCCTCTATTTCCAACCTTCTCCTACATCAAAATAAGCCTTTATCATGCAATTCTAAGTGATTCTAACATCATCCTCATGAATTCTATGTAAAATTCATTTTTCTTAACCTAGGATTTTTAAGATAAACCCATCCCAAGGTTTTAGGTTCAAGCTCTGTGTTTCCTCTCCAAAGTTCAGATTTTTAATAAAAGTATTGGAGCGAATAACGTATGTAGAGATTCTATCCACGTGTGGGAATATCCATGTTCTTCCCCATGCCACATTTTTTCATGAAACACAATTTCTTCATAAGTTTATGGTTTTGTTCTATTGTCATGATAGCCCTAATACATGTAATATCATACGTCATGTCTATACTATAATTCATAAATTGTATTAATGATAGGTCATATGATTGTCATGAATCTGTCCGTAATCCATAAATGCATGTTTTGAATTCCATGAGTTCTTAAATAAAAGTTATAATCATTATTACTCAGTTCCATGAAGTTATACATGTTTTCATGTTTTACACATGTTATATTATATATATTTAATCACATGCTAATTTATAAACCCGAATCATATTTACAAGTTATTTTCATGACATTCATGGGCTTACAAGCCAACTATATTCATGTTCATATTTTGGGAGTTGCACAGATTATCGAGAAGGCTCAGACAACCTGAAACTACGTATGCCAACATAGGATAAGGATCTCTCCTCCCAGAGGATGATAACTTCATGTTACCATTTATGGTATTATTGGACCCATCAGAGTTCGAGGTAAGGGTTCAAGTGATCTCCGGAGAAGATGTTAGGCACCCCAGTATTAAGCATCCGCAGAATGTGAATGTGATTGACCTCGGGTTTTAAAATAATAAAACTACTTTTATTTACTTAAAAATGTTTTAAATTATTGTAAATATACTTGTCAGTTAAAAATCATTTTCGCTAAAATGAGCATTTCAGACAACACTTTTTCACTTATAAGTATAAAATTCTCCTTTAAAAATCCTTTCTTTTTAAATAAAATTTCTTTCTTTTTATTTCCAAAGCATAGTAAAATACTTGTTTTCTTGAAAACATTTAACTTTATGTAAATAGCAATTTCAACTAAAATTACAACTTTACAAAATAATCTTTTAAAAAGAGGTCAATCAAACATTCTATTATTCCCTTTTCCTAAAGTTCTAATCATGAGAATTTTAATTGGGAAATTCAAGCTACTTGAGATGTAATTAAAATTTATTCTAAACCTCACTTGTTCAAAAGCTTGGTTCTTCAAGCTTAAACCATTTTTATATATTTTTTTTCTTAAGAGAAAATTAGGTTAAGAGAAAAACTTCTTTTTTTTGTAAAATCAAATCAAATCATAATTTTTATGTTTTCAAATCAATTACAATTTAATAAAAAGGAATAAATTAGAAGCATGTGTAATACGATAGTCGAAATATTAAAAAGTGAAGAATATTTTAATTAATCTGAATTAAAATCATAAAAAGATCTTATTTCATTAAAGAAGTAAAAATAAAACGACAACTAAGTAATTTCAATTAATTTCTATCCTAGGATTTCAATAATATTATTGTTTACAAGTATATATATATAAACACACTGAACATAAAATAAAACAACAAAGCGGACTGGCGGGTGGGTATACCGTCCCACAAGTTTTTCCACAAACATAAATAACAAAAACTGTTGTCTAGGTCATTTTCACTCATGGCTGGGCCTTCTTGCGTCTTCCGGGCTCAATGAAAAGAATGCAATTGGGCTTTCAACCCAACAAGATCAACAATCGCGAGAATGAAAAAGTGTGGGGCCATTTTGCCATGATCATGCAAAAAAGAAGGAAAAACAAATGGGGGAGTTAGAGAGTATCCAATAACTTATCATATAAACAAAAGGATATTGTGAATAAAAGGAAACTAAACTCAAGCCCACATACATATGTCATCTACAATTCACATGAACTAAAGACAAAGCCCAAACACACTGCCATGTTACCGAGAACATGGGCTTTGCCTTTAAAAGAAATAAAAGAAAAGATATGGCCCAAACGAACTATTTTCAGATTTCAAAAGGGAAGGAAATAGACAGGCCCAAAATAAGTTACTTCAGATTTACTAATTAGGCCCACATTTAACACGAACTCAATTGCTAAAGTAATATACATCGTATTCAGAGATATGTGATATTCTTGGGAATATACAAAGATATACAACCCCGATATACACCAGGTGTATACCTAAGCTTTACACCTTGTATATTCTGAAATATACCACTTGTATACTTCACACAAGAAACAGATAAGATGATATCTTCAGACTATAAAGTGAAACAGAGAGCATCCCATGGTATTGCAAAGCAAAAGGATGAGCATATTAGGCTATGGGGAAGAAAATAAACTACCAAACAAAAGGGGGATGTATAATAACTTAACTCACCCATCATAGTACCAGATAGACATATGAACGTGCTCAACTCTCAGACATCAAGTAATCATAGACAACTGAGACATACATGATGCAAAGAGGGATAAAAAATGAAGATGTTGAACTTAAGTAGCATGTTGTATGAACCGATGGCCTCAGATGCACATCTCAAAGAGGAAACAATATGCATAGATATTCAGCAAGTAGAGATTATGATTAGCCAGATTCAATTCACTTCCATGTTCTTATAGACAGTTAAACAAATATAGGGAAGATTCAGAATTACTTCAACAAATATGCTAAATAGCAGCAACATGGCCAAAATTAAAGCAGTCCTTAAAACCTGCTCATTCAGTATTTTTACAAGTGGGCATGTTTCCTATACACTATTTTCAGAGATCAGGCCAAACAAAAACAAATACTAGACAAACCCTCAGACATGGATGCACATCTAGATGAAAGACAGAAATAACTTATTCAAATCACCTCCACTCAATGCTCTAGGTAGGCTAAAGTATCTTAGTCCCAGCTATGGCTGGCAAACGAGACGGGTTCAGGGCAGGTCCCAGCGGGACTGGCTGGTTCTGCCAGTGTCCCGTCCCGATCCCGATCTCATCAGAAAAGGGGCCCAGTATTTATCAGGTCGGGGCGGGAAGGGGTCGGAATCGGGTTTTCCGTTTCCTTTTTTTTTTTTTGCACTTAATTTTAAAAAATAATATATACAGAAACGCCTCAATAATTGAACAAGATAGTGTAATAAAAACATCCCAATGATGTTTTTGTGCCTCTTATATTTTTTAATAAAAATATAATTTTTTTTTAATACAATTGTCAAAATTGCAACTTTGTGGTGTTGAAAGTTGCAATTAACATAGTAAAATTGCAATTAAAAAAAGTACATATTTAAAAACACATTTTCTAGTTTCCTTATAATTTCTTGTGGTTCTTCGGTTGGAATTGGTATTTGTTGGTCAAATTGCTCGACGTCGCTTCCACCTCCATCGGATAAGATGTCGTTGTAGTTTTCGTCTTCTTCTTCGTTGATCTCCGGTTGATTTGCACCTTCTCCGTTCCGCTCTTATCCAATCTTTGAATAATACTGCAATCTTCAAGCTGTCTCCCGCTAATGAGTGTTTGTGCTTTCCTATTTGAAATATGCCGGCAGAAAAAGCGCTTTCAGACGCTGCTGATGATGCTTGAATGTTTAACACATCTCGGGCCATCTTTGACAGTGTCGAAAATGTCTTCTCATTCTCCCTCCAATATTCCAGCAAGTCTTCACGTCCTTCTTCATTGAGAACTAAGGGTGGCCAGAACGGCCCGACCCCGTCCCGAGCTCGCCCCGACCCCGCTTAAAAAAAAAATGGTGGCGGGCCTCGAACTCGGGACGGGACAATGTCTCGTCCCGCCAGACCCGAGCCCGCCCGACCCGACCCCGCCCCGACCCCGTCCCGAGCCCGACCCCGACCTTTGTTCCCCTTTGCAAATATGACTGTTGCACCAACGACCATTTTAGATTTTGGCCGTTGGCCAACGGCCATTTTAGGCCTCCCCCAACCCCCCTACCCCTTAATATTTATTTTTAACCCATAAGTTATTATATTTACACTTTAATCCAATTTTTCAACTATAAATAACTCATTTTCTCTTCATCTTTCTCACAAATCTTCCTACAATCTCTCTAATCTCTCAATATATCTCTCTACAAGTCTACATTGTTGGCTAAATATTCAATTTTATTTATTCATTTGGGAATTGGGAGTGAAGTTGGCAACTAGCTTGAGGATCTTCCATCGAGCAAAGTTTCAATTTTCAACCTCTCGATTACACGTCGACGTTACGTCGGCGTTTGGTACATTCGTTCCTTCATTAAATTATTATTGTCTGTTTATTTTATTTAGCGCACTTAATTTCATTTACTTTAATTATTTGTTAGCATATAATTAAAATGGAAGGAATTAGAGGTATGTTTAAGGGTAAGGGTAAGACTTCTTCTAGTAGGGGCAACCAGAGCAAGGGTACTTCTTATAGTCATCTTATTCCTACACAAGATGATTTTGTTGATACTCAACATTTTCCTACAATATCATTAGATTTAGACGAGGAATTGTTTTCTGAAACTCAAGAAGACTTTAATTTAGACGATGATCTAGACGATACACCCACTAATGTTGATGACAACACACCCACTAGTGCACCTTCAACTGAAATACCTCCTATTCCCCCTAGTATGAGACGAGGTCCAGCAAAACGACCATTAAAATCAGATGCATGGACCTTTTTTGATTGGGACGTAGAGAATCAAGTAGCTATATGTAAAATTTGTAAAAATGTTTTAAAATTTAAAACAGGAAAAGGTCACGGTGGGACGAGGGGTTTAATTAGACACGTAGTAAGTGCTCATCCAGCTAGGTATGCCCAATACCAAGCTTCAAAACCGGGTGCGCAAACGCCCGCTCCATCGGGACAAGGTTCACATACTGATACTGTCCCGGACCAAGTACAGGGTCAAATTAACCCTATGACGGGGGGAATTGTAGGCTCTAAATACAATAAACATAGAGATAGGGAAGCAATTTCAAAATTAGTTGCTGTGGAGGGTTTGCCCTTTTCATTTCCTTCATCTCCCGGTTTTATTCATTACATTAGAGATATATATAATCCTCGCTTTTAACGGTTTTTCTAGATCAACTGTTAAGAGAGATGTATTTAAATTCGCGCATGAATATCAACAATATTTACGTTTTTCATTATCTCATTTTAATGGCAAAGTATGTATCACGTCCGATATAGGTCGTAGTACTAACGACCATGATTATTTAACTCAGAACTTGTCATTGGATAGATTATAAATGGTCTATGCAAAAACGTATTTTAGCGTATAGATATATAGATGATAGGCACACTGGTACTTTTATTGCAGATAATATTTATCAGGTGTCCCATTATTACGGAATAACCGATAAAATTATGAATATTACATTAGATAACGCTTCTTCTAACAATTACGCAATTACAATTTTAAAAAATAGTTTAACTCCATCTTTTCCAGATCATTTTCATATAAAATGCGTGTGCCATATTTATAACTTAATTGTAAAGGATGGTCTATCACTTTTTGAAGACATTCTTAGTAAAATACAATTTGCTATAAACTTTATTTTTAAAAGTAATAAAGTACAACGTAGAAAAGAATATAAAAAAACTTGTCACGATTGTGGACTACCTTATAGAAAAATTTCACAAGAAGTATCCAATAGGTGGAATTCTTTATACGAGCAACTACTTGTTGCTTATGACTATAGAAAACCTATAACTTTATTTTTTAACTCTCATAATAAAAATCCAGCTGATATGATTTTAAATAGTGATTGGGTAAAAATTTTCGAACTTATTGTATTTTTAGAGAAATTTTTTCAAGCAACAAATGAATTTTCCGGTATATATTAATCCTACTATTTCAACTATGTTGTTTTATATAACTCTAATATTTTTATTACTTAGTGAATATATGGAAAAACCAGCTTATAAGGCAGCTATTAAAAAAATGTTTGTCAAAATAAAAAAATATTTTATTCCTATTCCCTCTATTTATATTATTGGTTTTGTATTAAATCCTACTATTAAAATAGACGGTACTAAATCACTAACTGAAACTATTGACGATTGTATAGAAGTACTACCACCTCCAAGTCCCAAAAATCTAAATCACCCACCACCTATTGAACAAACTAAAGAAGAAGTGTTGTCTAGCGTAGAACACCAATGCAAAAAAATATATAAATTTTATCAACAAGAAAATGCTAGTAACTTACCGGCTTCCATACCATCTTCTTCATCTTCAACACAACCTCACAAAAGACATGCTGTTTCTGCGGCTAATATTGAAAGCCTCAGAAATAGAATGTGTGGCCGTACCTCTACTAACTAAATTAGCGAGTTGGATATTTTTATTTTGCAGGGTTCTGTACCGTATCAAGAAGTTATCAATGAAGATGGACATGAAGACTTGCTGAAATACTGGAGGGGGAATGAGAAGAGCTTTCCGACACTTTCATTGATGGCCCGAGATGTTTTGAACATTCAAGCGTCATCAATCGCGCGTCTCGAAAGCGCTTTTTCTCGCCGACAGATATCAAATGGGAGACCACGAGACACTCATTAGCCGGAGACGACTTGGAAATTGCGTATTATTCGGAGATTGGATACGAGCGGAGCGGAGAAGGTGCGGTCAACCGGAGATCAACGAAGAAGAAGATGAAAACTACAACGAAATCTTAACCGAAGGTAGTGGAAGAGACGTGGATCAATTTGACCAACAAATACCAATTCCAACCGAAGAACCACAGGAAATCATCAAGCAATTAGAACAGTTTTTTTGAGAATGTAATTTTTTTAATTGCAATTTTATTATGTAATTTGCAACTTTTGGACAACACCACAAAGTTGCAATTTAGATTTTAGACAATTGTATTTGTATTACAAAAAAATCATATGTCTATTAAATAATATAAGAGGTACAAAAATAGCCTTGAGATGTTTTTATTACACTATCTTGTTTTGTTTATTGAGTTTTTTTTTATACATATGTTATTTAAAAAGAAAGAAAAACCCGCCGGACCCCGCCCCGATACCGACGGGATCGGGATCGGGACGGGACTGGAGCAGGTCCCGCCAGACCCGACCCTGCCAAACCCCACTAGACCCGACCCCGACCCCTTGGCTCGTCCCGCCCCGACCCCGACCCCGCCAGATCCGAGCCCGGCCTACTGGCCACCCTTATTGAGAACTGCTTGGTACGATACAACACCCTGCAAAACAAAAACATCAAACTCGCTAACTTGGTTAGTAATGTTACCACTATACATTTTATTTCTAAGACTTTCAATACTAACCGCAGAAACAAAATGTCTTTTTTTAGGTTGTGCTGAACAAGAAGAAAATGGTATGAAAGTCGACTGGTTGCTAGCACTTTCTTGTTGGTAATACCTATATACTTTTTTGCATTCATCTTGTATGCTAGACAACACTTATTCTTTAGTTTGTTCAATAGGTGTTGGGTCATTTAGATTTTTGGAGTTGGAGGAGGTAGTATTGCTATACAATCATAAATAGTTTCAATAAGTGTTTTACAACCGTCTATTTTAATAATCGAATTTAATACAGCACCAATAATATAAATAGTGGGAATAGGAATAAAATATTTTTTATTTTGATAAACATTTTTTTAATATGTGTCTTATAAGTTGATTTTTTCATATATTCACTAAGTAGTAAAAATATTAGAGATATATAAAATAACACAGTTGAAATAGTAGGATAATATATATACCGAAAAAAAATTTGTTTCTTGAAAAGATTTCTCTAGAAATACAATAAGTTCTGAAATTTTCTCAATCGCTATCTACAACCATATCCAACTGATAATGGGCGTTAAAAATATAGTATAAGTCTTCTATAGTCATAAGCAAAAAATAGTTGCTCGTATAAAGAATTTCACCTCATGGCTATTTCTTCGAGAATTTTTCAATAAAGTAGTCCGTAATTGTGACAAGTTTTTTTATAATCTTTTTTTCATTGTATTCTATTACTTTTTAAAATAAAGTTTATCGCAAATTATATTTTATTAAGAATGTCTGCAAAAAGTGTTAGACCATCCATTACAACTAAGTTATATATAAGGCACAAACATTTTATATGAAACTAATTTGGAAAAGATGGAGTTAAAAGATCTTTTAAAATTCTAATAGCATAATTATTAGAAGAAGCGTTATCTAATGTAATAGTCAAAATTTTATCAGTTATTCCGTAATAATCGCAAACTTGATAAATATTATCTGAAATAAAAGTAACAATGTGCCTATCATCTATATATCTATACGCTAAAATACGTTTTTGCATAAATCATTTATAATCTATCCAATAACATGTTACCATTAAATAATCATGGTTGTTAGTAATACGGCCTATATCAGACGTGATAGATACTTTACCAGGAAAATGATATAAGGAATAACGTAAATACTGTTGATATTCATGTGCAAATTTAAATACATCTCTCTTAATAGTTGATCTAGGAAAATCCTTAAAAGCAGCATTATACATCTCTAATGTAATGAATAAAACCAGGAGAGGAAGGAAATGAAAAAGGCAAACCCTTCACAGCAACTAATTTTGTTATTGCTTCACTATCTCTATGTTTATCGTATTTAAGGCCTACAATTCCCCCCGTCATAAGGTTAATTTAACTCTGTATTTGGCCCGGGACAGTCTGTGAACCTTGTCCCGACTGAGAGGGCATTGGCGCACCCGATTTTTCAGCCAAGTATTGGTTCCACCTAGCTTTGTGAAAGTTTTGTACGTGTCTCAATACACCTCCATCACACCCTGACCTTTTCTCATTTTAAATTTAAAAATATTTTTACAAATTTTACATCTAACTACTTGATTCTCTTTGTCCCTGTCAAAAAATTTCCATGCATCTGATTTTAATGGTCGTTTTGTTGGGTCTCGTCTCATACTAGGGGGAATAAGAGGCATTCCAGTTTGAGGTGCACTAGTGGGTGTGTCATCTACATTAGTGGGTGTGTCATCTACATTAGTGGGTGTGTCATCTAGATCATCTTCTAAATTAAAGTCTTGTTGAGTTCTAGAAAATATCTCATCGTCTAAACCTAATGGTATTTTAGGAAAAAATTCAGTATCAACCAAATCATCATGTGTAGGAGTAGGATGACTAGAAGAAGAACTCTTGCCCTTGTTACCCCTACTGGAAGAAGTCTGACCCTTACCCTTACACGTAATCATACATTTCAATCCTTCCATTTTAATTATATAAATAAATAATTAAAGTAAATGAAATTAAGTGCGCTAAATAAAAGAAAGAAACAATAATAATTTAATGAAGGAACGAATGTACCAAACGCCGACGTAACGTCGACGTGTAATCGAGAGGTTGAAAATTGAAACTTTGCTCGATGGAATATCCTCAAGCTAGTTGCCAACTTCACTCCCAAATGAATAAATAAAATTGAATATTTAGTAGACAATGTATACTTGTAGAGAGATAAATTGAGAGATTAAAGATATTGTAGGATGATTTGTGAGAAAGATAAAGAGAAAATGAGGTATTTATAGTTGAAAAATTGGGTTAAAGTGTAAATATAATAACTTAGGGGTTAAAAATAAACATTAAGGGGGTAGGAGGGGTTGGGGGAGGGGGAGAGGACAAAATGGTCGTTGCACAATGGCCAAAATATAAAATGATCGTTGGTGCAACGACTATTTTGTGCAAAGGGGAGGGGTCAAGCGGGACAGGGGCGGGAACAGGGAGGGGTCAAGCGGGAACAGGGCGGGTCGGGCGGGTCTGGCGGGACTGGGGCGGGACGAGCCCAGGTCCCGTCCCGGTTCGAGTCCTGATACCAAATTTTTTTTCTTTTATAACGGGGTCGGGGTCGGGGCGGAGTCGGGACCGGGCCGACCCGTCCCGTTGGTCAGCCTTAGTCCCAGCACATAGGTATATTGACATATGAGAACATGACAATAAGTTACGAATGAAACAATAGCTAAGTAATGACTCAAACCAAGCTCAAACAGATCGCAGCCAGTAATAGATGTGGACACAATCATTAATTGATCAATTTGACCGGGTATGACACAGCATAAATGACTCAGGGAAGACTTGTATATGGTCATGGTGACACTTGACACTTAGACAGAATAAACACACTATACACCTGGATTGACAATGCACACTTAAGGACAAGCATGACATCTCACAGACACCAAACCAGTAGATTAAGTTAATCTTTCCCATTAGATTCATATATTAAACATAATAATCCTCAAGTAAATAGACACACAACAGATGGATGATCATGCTGGTCTAGATAAAGCACACATTCTCAATAGACATGGAATGATCCAAAAATTAATGCAATGTATGGGACATATTCAAGTTCAAACAACCAAACCATAGGCCAAATTAAGACAGGATACAAAAAAGAAACCAAAATGCACAGAAGTTGTCCTTTTAAGATGTATAAGCCTAGTAGACCAGACCTATGGACACATGATTATCTTTCATACTTCTCAATTTGAACATAATGATATCATAATAAATAAGACAAATCTATGATCTTGACAGTCACATAGACACAGAGTTAAATAATTCCAATATGCCATTTTACATAATAAAACATATCCAAACTAGACCAAACATGCACATTATTGATCTAGATAAGAATACCAGGTAGCAAGGCTCAAAAGATATCTCATGCTAGAATGGTCATTTTTTAGGCCAGATGGTGTTATGACACAGGATATCATAGGAGATATTACAATCCTGTCATTAGAGGGTATTTCACACTTATAAAACCAAAGTGAATGAGGACCATTATATCACTAGTTCACACTCGCAAAGAGGGCAATCAAACAAGGTTAAATGCCTTTTTGAAGACACTATCTCAAATATGCAATACCACAAATGCCAATTCAAACATCAAGATGATACCAGACATGGTGTCACATAGAACTAGGCATAGCATGGTTAACATTATATTGGTATAGAACCTAAATCATCACTCCTAAGTAGAACAGGCTCAAGACATGATAAAATCAAACACATGACCACAACAAGGACCAAATATGTCTAAAAGAATGAAAACTACTTAGCACATTTTTATACCATTTGATTTAAGGATCCACAAGCATACAGAAAATGCATATTGACTATCTCAGATCCTGTCATATAAGTTCATACCAACAAATATCCAAATTGAGGACAAACAACTCATATTGCTCTTACATCACAACAAAGACATCTCATACAAGCATATGTCCAACTTACAAAACAACCGAATTCTTGTCATTATTTAACAAAGGACTCAAATAGATAAATGAAATCAACATATCAACAATATTTAGAACCTGGTATGGCATAACATGCTCTTTAGACACAACAACAACCTACATTCCAGCTTATTCAAGACCACATATAGGATACACATGAAACACAGTTAAGTCTAGGCTCTAATGGTACACTTGATCCTAACTGAACAACATATCAAGCTCAAGAATCCCTAAAGCATGTCATGACCTTCTAAGAATGAAATATGCAAAAACAACTGAGGCTAAGCAAGGTCTTCATTTACACAGTACCACATTATATGCATGTATATAAGAACTTTAAACAAAATCTACATCCTAATCTTAAATTAAACATCAGACAATGCACGCATAATTAATTTCTAATCCCAATAATAATCTAATCAAACTCTAAATATACTATGCTGAACAGGGATAACCTAATCCACTACCACCAAGATACAACAAGTTCATTATTTATCTAGTCTTAATTACACATACAAATCAGGAATCAAATGTAAATACTACTAACTAAACAAGCTCTCATACTTTGCTAATTAACCACAAGTGTTGATCTAATACTTCCATCATTAGATAAGTTTGGAAGTTTTATCTTGTAGGTGCTTTTCTCAATTCTTTCCAAATATGAATCTGAATACGATACAAATGGTTTTGATTCGAAATATTGTCCGTATTGGATCATGGATCTCATGGATGGTTGACCAACAGAAAGAGCTTGTAAGTATGTTACCCAACTAGCAAGCCTTGGGTTTAATTTTCCTTGCAACACATAAAATTCCATATTGTGAATAGAACAAGGAAGTCGTGCGTCACCCGATCTTCCACTAAAGGATGACGCAGATTCTTTGCCTTGGAGTAAAATGATCCCAACATCACTTCCACTTCCAAGATTTGGAATAGGGGAAGAAGGGTCCCAAAAGGTTTGAGTGAATTGACTAGGGAAGGAAACCGAAACATGGCAACCCTTTGCTACATTTTTGAGCCAATTATGGAAGGTTAATATCATGGGTGGAACATCATGCATGCAGTTGGAAGACGTGATTCATCCCATAGATGGTTGTAGCACCATGTGTATGGTACTCACGAAGGGACTTGGAAAGTTGTACAACCCGAATGTCACAAAACCATAGTTTACCTTTAAGACCATCTTCCATTAGCCTTCTCTTAGGTTTTCCACTTGATGGTAGCCACTTTTCAGTTCTATCTTGATGAACAATTTGGCTCCATTTAATTTCTCAACAAGATCTTTCAACCTCAGCATAGGAAGTTTATTCCACACGATGAAGTTGTCGACCTTGCGGCTTTCGACAAACGTGTGCAAGACTCATTTTCATTTGACTCCATCAAGATTTTGGCCTTGTGAGGATTGTGGCCATAGGATTGATGACTAGGTAAACTTCTTGAAAATATACCAAGAGTAACTCCAATGCCTTCCATCATTGGTGGCTCATTTTCATGATCATCCGCACATAAATCTTTCGATTCCTCCAAGAGTTCCTCCGAGTCAGCATCTATAGAACTCTCCTTCTTAGGTTCTTCCTCTATCTTTTGTGCATTAAGGAAGGTAGTTTCAGAACTTCCATTGGATTTGGATTCCTCTAAGGACATCACACCATCTTCATTTGTCACTAATCGGGGGTTAGGACATTCTTTGCCAAAGTGTCCCGAATCTCGACATTGGAAAAACTTTTTTCTCCTTTTGTCTATCCCCATGGTGACCTCTACCTTCTCCGTGTCTCCTTCTACAACTCCTTGGTCATATAATGGATTAGTAAAAGAAGTATTACCCTCTTCAACCTTTTGATCTTTCTCTTCAACTTCGTGACCATACAAGGGGTTAGTAAAAAGGGTACTGTCCATTTTCTTAACATTGGTGGGCCTTACGTAAGGCTTTGGGGAACTTCTCCTTTGTGGTTTCCTAACCACGCCTTCGAGGGTGACCTTTTCTTGATGACGAGTGCGGAGTCGGAAGTATAGACTTTTTTCATGCTCCCTTGGCAAAAATTTCTTCATTATATGCTTCTTTAATTTCTTCCAATAGTCAATCTTGGTCTTGACACTTCTTTTTTGATTGGTTCTTAGATTTTTGTACCAATCGGAAGCAAATGATTTGAGCCTCGATTTGGAAACCTTGAAGCACTAATGATCGTCATATTGCCGGTACTTGAAAAATCCCCCAATGGTCTTTATGAATTCAAAGAACTCTTTTGGGTTCCTATATCCATCAAAGGTTTGGAGATCACATTCTCTTCTAAAGATGGGCGCATGTTTCGCAAACATGTCACTAACGAGTTTCTAAAGTTCTTCTTTATATGTAAGTGACATTTTTGTGATGGCTATCGGGTCAAGGCGTGGGACGGGAGTACCTTGCTCTGATACCAATTTGATGTATGTACGAAGGGTTGAGTTAGGATAAGTGGGACTGAGTTTGGCAGGGAACTAGTTGGCGCGATAATGGATGTGAAATAGGGGTTCTCGATTTAGGTGTTACTATCGGGTAGGTGGTGTTTTGGGACTGATTCGGGTAGTTTAGTGAGGAGTCGGTCTTAGACGCTTGTGGGGTCATTGAGGGTGTGCTGAAGGATATTTTGGTGGTTGGGGTTCACTGTGTATGTAGTGGAAGGGCCACAGAATAGAACCTGAAATAGTGAGGTTCTCGGTTTATCGGCTACTGCCGGGCAGTGGGGATGTGGGGGCTGTATCGGGTATTTATACAAAGAATTAGGTCAAGGCGTTTTATGGGGCAGTTCTATACAGGTTGATGGTGGTAAGGCGATGGAACATAACTAAAATAGTAAGGTTCCGGTAAAGTGTGTTATGCGGACAATTTGTTATTGTCAGGTTTGGGCGGGCAGTTGGGGATGGTTTCTGGGGTTGGACTTTAGGGTGGATGTTTGTAAGGTACTTTGGGATGTAGTGATGGAAAGAACCAAGTGGTTTGGACAAGGAATGCACACGGGATGCAAAGTATAAACCCGAGGACACACCAAGTATTTGACGGTCGATAAGGACACGGTCGATATGGCTTGGATAATGACAAGGGGGTTTTAATGCCCAAGTTGACACCAAGATGGGGTGACCAATTTAATAAGGTCTAGTATGAGGTTTCTAAGTGCAATGCTCGTGAACAAGCCAAGTGAGGGTGGCCAGAAAACCTTATGGTACACCTTTGGTTTTGGTTTGGTTGGATCACACAAGTTCCAACCTCTACCTACGCCGAGGGGGTTTCTTAAGCTTAGTCTTAGTTAAGTTACAAAGTCTTAACCAAACTTACAGAAAATGGAAACCTTATTTTAGGTTTAACTAGGTCACACAGTCCTAGCTTCAATTTATACTAAGGGGTTTGGCTCACACAAAAACCAAATGTCCTCCCGGAGAACCAACTAAGAATATAAATCCCGGATTGAGAGACTTAGTTATCGTGAGTAAAATGCAACTTTATTTCATCAAACTCTGAATTTTACAATGGCCTAAGACCTCTATTTATAGTACAAAAGAGACTATTCTAGAAAGCAAATGAAAAGTCACAAACTAACACCTACTGTGGACGCATTTGGATTGACTTGGTGACCAAGGGAGTTCGGCCAACCCTTCCTCTTCACTAGGCCAAAATTGTTGTCTCTTATGCAACAATATTCATGAACTTGATTCTTCCAACAACCTCATCTTCTTGGAATGTGTTGGAAGCTTCCATTCTTGGTATTTGTTTGGATGATCAATTCGATCACTTCTTGGTCTTCTCTTGGCCGAATTTAGAGCCTTCAATGTAGTCAAATATGTGGTTGAGATGGCCTCATGGAATCCGTTTGTCCAGATGGTTGTTGTCCTTGCCATCTTGTTGGCCAAGTCATCCTTTGTCCTTACCATGGTGTACTCTCGGCCTAGTCACCTTTGTGACTTATTAGTTGTGTTCTAATGAGAGCTAGGAGTTATTTACATGTTACACTATGTCCTAAGCTAAGCTAAGAAATCAAGACAAGCTAAAAGAAAACATGGTCTTCGGCCAAGACCTACATACAAAGGCTGAATAGAAATTGCTTCCTATATCATCACGTGACAACTCCAACTCCATTCCATTTTCCATGCCATGTTAGGCATATAAGTGTAGAATGACATACCATTGTTGGCACTCTTAGCAAATCTCTTCTCGACTTATGTTGGGAATTTAAGTTCGCGGGCTAATTTATATCACGTAGCCTACCTCAAAGACTAGCAAGAGTGCTACACGATCAAGCCTCAATGATAGTCTTGCCCCTCTTTTGCACCTCGCAACTATCAAAAACTATCCACGCATATAATCTATTCGTTAATACGAAGCTTTCATAACATACAAGGATATAGACCTTTCAAACAAGACTTAAAAATGACCTGAACCTACATCACCAAGATTCGGACTTTAATACCCAAAAATCATTATTACTTACTAAGTAATCAAATTCTTAAATTAATTGAAAATCTATACAAATTTGAACCCTCAATTGAACAATAACCAAAAAGACCCAATTTGAAACCTTAGAAATTTCCCCCTTTTTAAAACAAGCTTCTATAATCAAACTAAGCCTAAAACATGATTATCTATCATCACCCACTCCTAATTCACAATAATATCACTTTCTAATCCATAAACTTCCATTAAAATCAACTATATAATTCTCATAAACACATGAAATCAATTTTCCCTAATTCAATAACATGCTAAACCACCATTAAAGAGCTTATAAACATAACTTAAGCCATAAAATGGAAGAGTCTATTACCTCAAGGTCAAAAATGCTCCAAAGGCTCTGAAATCTTTCCAAGGCGACGCTAGTTTCGAGATTTCTATTTTGGGTAAGAATATTTCTAACCTATGGAAATATATAGGGATCTGGTACAGTTCTTCCGCCCTAAAGAAATGCTGCAGTGGGAAACCCTTTGCTGGGGCGAGAGTCACTTGACACCTCACCCCTTACCATGGCAGACCCTACTCCGTAGCAATGAAAACCCCTATCCCTAAACTCCCACTTCAGCCACTCAAACTCTCACTAAGATGGACCCATCAGAGTGGCTACTAGTGTCGCCGTGGCGGAGACCAGACACCAGCAAAGGAAAAATCAGCCAAAAGCTCAATCAAACACCCAAAACACTCCCGGAACCCTCGAGACACAAACCAGATATGTTCATCTATGGTAAACAGTGATACAAAATCATTCATATCCTCGGATTTCCCAAATAACTGAGATAAGACATACTTTTCTAAAGAATCGTCCGGAAAAACTAAATATCCAAATTTCATAAATAAGGACATAAAATACATCTGATCACCTCTGGAAGCGAACCAATGACTCGACTAATTCATAAATGACCCTCCGGAGCTTCCATAATTGACGGAACCCAGAACCTAACCCATCTAACAAAAAATCAACTTTGAGTTAACCTAACCAACTCTAAGCTTTTAGACTTTTGGTTTTTCATCCGAAACTCATATAAGTAGACTTCAAGATCCGTGCCACACATACCCGCATATCACAAACCACAGATGGAGACCTCGATAAGGGTCAAATAAGTAAATAAAGGTCTTTAGCTAGAAACAATCGGGCGGGTCGTTACATTTGTATAATGTAGATAATTGCTTGTAGAACGTCCGAAGACTTATGGAATCTATATAAACTAAGCAGTAAGGTATGTAAGTCTTACCATCTTTTCTATCAACTTGATCATTAAGAAAATATCCTAGAACGAATGTTTCCTATCATAACATAACTTATGAATATAGAATCAAGTTTACCCATAGTAAAAGATATCGTTTGAACCTTATTTGTCCTTTATCGGGAGTGCTTTCCGCATCTTATGGTACTCCTTTTTATGTGATAAATTCTGAAAATCTTGTTGGATTGTAATGATCGTTTTACATGATTTCATAATAATAGGCGGGATTTAACGACCTTAGGTCACTCCCCCTGTTCATACTGATACTCTGAGGTCTTTCATGAATTGTATATATATGTATCTATTTTCTACCTAGTTGCGCTATAGTCGACCGGGTGAGGCACTTATATGTGCACACCACTATAGTTGGGTACTGTATTACCGATTCTATTATGGCCAGGTAAGTTATGTTGAGATTTCCCCCACAGAGAGGCTTGATATTATATTACATGGCCTCATAGAATGGTCCGATTTTACTATTATGCATATGATCATGGTTATGTTAGTTGTACGACCTCAGTGGCCTTTCTATGTTTCAGGTTGAATTATGTACCCTCCTCTTGTATTACATTCTTTATCTATATGTTTTACATGCCTTACATATTCAGTACATTTTGAGCTATGTTTCATGCCCGCATGTATAGGTAGACAACTGGACGTACCTCGTTGTAGGATTATTTGATTCAGCTGTTGGTTGTCGCACTTCATTTTCCTAGAGTTGATGTACATAGTCGGTAGGCACTGCTGCTCATGTTTATAGTTACTTTAGGTATGGCAGGGCCCTATCCCGACCCAATGACTTATTGTAGTACTCTTAAAGGCTTGCAAATTAGTGGTCATTGTATATTCTTTTTGTACGACCTTGTCATCCCCCTTGTTAGTTATTAGTGTACTTTTTATGGCCTTGTCGGTCTTATGATATATGTACATATTGGGTTGGTTGTCACTTGTACAAGTTGTTTTATTATGATCTTTTGTATAATTATCTCCTGAGGCCTTGTCATTTCAGATGGTTATATGTTCCAGTTATGGTATTTAGGTGGTACTCTCGAGCCGTTTAGGCAGCGGATGCCAGGCACACCTACCAAGGTTGGGGTGTGACAAACTTGGTATTAGAGCAGGTCTATCCTAGGGTATCTGCAAGATATCTCTAGTATAGTCTTATTTATGGGTGTGTTGTGCACCACACTAATAAATGGGAGACTATATGTCATTTAGGATGGTTACCTTCTTTCTTGATCTAGATCATGTGATAGAGCTAAGTCATAAGTGTTCAACTTCTAATCTTTATCTTATTGCACTTTTAGTGATGACTACGACTAGAGAATAGACGACTATTCAGAGGTTAGATATGGAGGCGAGAAAGGGTGCCAATCAGGTACCACTCGCTAACACATGGAAGCAGGAGCATCAGGATAAGGCTGTATCTCAAGCCTCCGGGACTCCACCCCCACTACCTCTAGAGGAGCGTAGGGGAGCTGTGTACCTCCAGTTTCTCCATAGGTTGCTCTTGAGCAGGAACTTGATATGCAGAGCGATGTACAATTATTAACTCGATTGGTGGATACTCAAACCAAGCTCTAGACTACCAGCCCTTATAATAAAGAAGTTAGCGCAAGAGTTTGGGATTTCATCAACCTGAACCCTCAGGTATTCATGGGATCAGACTAAATGCATACCCGCAGAATTTTTAGGATCAGATGCAGCGTACCTTGCGGGTAATGCATACCACCGATACTGAGTCGGTAGAGTTGGCTTCTTATAAACTATGGGATATTGTGGTGACCTGGTATGAGACATGTGAGCAGTCTAGGGGACCTCGTGCCTCACTAGCGGGATGGAGAGAGTTTTATGAGTCTTTTTATAGCATTTTCTATCGGTCGAGCTTCGTCGGGCTAGGTAAGGTAGATTTTCCATCTTGAGCAGGGTAATATGAGTGTACATGAGTATAGCTTGCAGTTTAATTCATTGTCTAGGTATGCTTCTATGATAGTAGCTGAAATGAGCGATCGGGAACATCAGTTTGCTAATGGTTTGGGACCGCATCTAGTTAATGAGTGTACTACAACTTTCCTAAATCTGAATATGAATATCGCCCGCATCCAGGCTTATGCACAAAATCTGGAGGATAGTAAGAGAAAATAGCAGGTTGACCGAAAGTGTGGTAGGGGCCAGCATAAGAGTGACTGGTCTGTAGGTGTTACCGGGGATTTTCGAGATGGGTTTAGGCCACAATTTTCTAGGAACCCATCCTATCTGGCAGCTAGTGCACACCATAGTTTTAGGGCCAGTGTCGTGATCAGTCTACTTATTTTGGTCAGGGTCAGAGTTCACGAGCATCATGCCCGTAGTATAACAGATATTCCAGTCAGATGAAGCCACAGTTACCTTATTGTGATCAATATGGTAGAGCCAATTTTTGGCAATGTGTCAGGGTTCAGAATTGTGTTATTCTAGCAGATAGTTGGGTCATATTATGTGAAATTATTCGATGAGAGAGAAGCAGTATGGCACAGCCCACGGAATCTGTAGCTACTTTTTCTTCATCTGTGCGCCCTCCTGGGAAAGGTACCCAGACATTGGCTGGTAGAGGCAAAGGTAGAGGTGGAGTGTCCAGGTCAGGCAGTCATCAGAACTGTGTTTATGCATTGGTTGGTAGACAAGACCTGGTGTCGTCTCCTAATATTGTTACAGGTATACTATCTATCTCTTCTTTTGATGTGTATGCATTGATAGATCCAGGATCCACTTTATTGTATGTCACTCCTTTTATTACTGGAAATTTTGGTAAAGAGCATGAGTTATTAAGCAAGTCATTTGAAGTGTCTATGTCAGTTGGCGAATCCGTGATTTTTAGGTGGGTGTATCGGGGTTGTGATGTGATGATCTATGATCGTCATACTCTACCGATCTAAATGAATTAGAGATGATAGATTTTGATGTCATTATGGGTATGAATTGGTTGCCTTCTTGTATGCTAACGAAATTGTTCATTTTAATTTATCAGGTGAATCTGTTATTGAATGGAAGGGTAATGCAGCGGCACCTAAAGGGAGGTATATTTCCTACCTTAAGGAACGAAACATGATTTAAAATGAGTATATCTATCATTTAGTACGTGTGAAAAATGCAGAAGCAGAGTCTCTAACTCTTCAGTCCGTCCCTGTTGTTAATGAATTTCCCGATATATTCCCTGATGAACTCCTAGGTATTCCTCTAGAAAGGGCGATTGACTTTGCTATTGATGTTCTTCCAGACACTCAACCTATATCTATTATTCCTTATAGAATGGCCCCTGCTGAGCGGAAAGAGTTGAAGGCACAGTTGAAAGATTTCTGGGTAGCCTGTGGCATTCAACAACAACAACATACCTAGTGAAATCTCACAACATGGGGTCTGGAAAGGTAGAGTGTACGCAGACCTTACCTCTACCTTGGTAGGATGGGTAGCCTGAGGCATGCAGAGGCTAATAAATTGGAAATGAACAAAGATCTATGTTGGTTAGCTAGCCTGAATGTACGACTGCTTGACCCAGATAATGGAGGTGCTATAGTCCAGAATACTGCATAGTTGCCTTTACTAGAAGAAGTAAAAGTGAGGCAGATCGATTACCCGGAGTTGGTCAGATTGAGGGAATGGATTCCTTTTTAGAAGAAATAGTTATTTATGTTGTCAGATGATGGAGTTCTTAAATACAAAGGGCGATTATGTGTACCTGACGTCTGAGGTCTCCGAGGGAGAATTATGGCAGAGATTCAATAGTCCAAATATTCTATTCATCTCGGTTCTACCAAGATGTATCATGATCTTCAGCAGATTTACTGGTGGAACGATATGAAGAGAAACATTAAAGAATTTGTGGCTCAATGTCCAAATTGCCAGCAGGTTAAGGTCGAACATCAGAAACCTAGAGGATTGCTTCAGAATATAGAAATTCTAACATGGAAATAGGAGATAATAAATATGGATTTCCTTACAGGGTTACCTTGTTCTCATTAGAAGTTCGACTCTATCTGTGTTATTGTTGACAGGCTTACAAAGTCAGTCCATTTTCTATATGTCAGAACTACCTATTTGATCGAAGATTATGCTAAATTATATGTCAAGGAGATAGTTCGGCTACATGGGGTTTCAGTTTCCATTATATCTAACAGAGGTGTCCAGTTTACAACTAACTTCTAGAAATCCTTTCAGAAAGGTTTGGGTACTCAAGCTAATATCAACACAGCTTTCCATCTGCAGGCAGACGGACAAGCCGAGCGAACTATTCAGACGCTCGAGGATATGTTAAGAACTTGTGTTTTGGACTTCAAGAGGAGTTGGGAAGATCATTTGCCACTTATTGAGTTTTCCTATAATAACAGTTATCATTCTAGTATTAAGATGTCTCCGTATGAAGCCCTGTATGGGCGGAGGTGTAGATCTCCTATTGGCTGGTTTAAAATGGTAGAAGCAAAGTTATTGGGGCTTGATTCAGTACAGCAAGCAGTAGAAAAGGTAAAGTTAATTCAAGAATGACTGTTGACTGCCCAGAGTCACACCCCAACTTTTGGGGGTGGCCGGCACCCGACGCGTGAATGACCTGAGCATACCACATGTATATCATAGCGTGAACATATAACTGTCTGGGCTGATAAGGCCTTAAAATGACAATCATAAGAGAAACTGGAAATAGTAACCTGATCAAGTGATAACAAAACCAACATGTGCATATATCGTAAGGCCGACAAGGCCACAACTAACCTCAGAAGACCAGCAAGGCAATAATAATAGTACTATCAGACTGGCGAGAAGGTCGACCAGGCCACACAAAATGACAATACAAAACCCACCAGTCTACAAGCCTTTACGAGTTATATAACAACAACTAGGTCAATACAGGGCCCCACCATACCTATAATATGTACGTAAATGCATACCCAAACTCATACAACAACTCTGGAAGAAGAGGAGTGCTCCAACTCAAGCTGAATAGTGATCCTACTGAGAGGCTCATCAAATCGTCTGTCTGCACCTGTGGGCATGAAACACAATGCCCAGAAAAGGACATCACTATGAAAGATGTACTGAATATGTAAGGCATATAACATATATAAATAGGAATGTAATACAAGAGATGAAGGTATATAAGTCAACTTGGAACTCAAAAAAAGAGCCACGGAGGGCACCCAACTGATACAATCATGAATATATGCATGTAAGTAAAACTGGGCCACTCTATGGGACCATATAATATAATATACAACCTCTCTGTATGGAAAATCATATCATGTCATAGCATACCCGGCCTCGAAAGGACTCGGTCATACCCTGCCTTAATAGGACTCGATAATGTCAAAACCAACTACAGCGGTGTGCACATATAAGTATCGTACCCGGCCAACTATAGATTGGCTCGATAAGAAAAGATATGCATATATATAAGTGCGATGCAAGATCTCAACTATGCCAGGACCATAGTCAGAGTGACTTGTAGTCGTTATCCTCCGACTTTCATTATTGTCGCTATGTTCATCACTTCCAGCCAACTAATCATAGACATAAATAATACGAGGTCACAAATGACATGAATTATCTTAGCAAGGAATAAAACATAAATGATTTAGCTAAGCTTGGAAAGTATCATTTTTAGGAAGTCATTTGGTTTACGAGTTATGCCAAAGAATGAATAAGCCTTACATACCTTATCCACGAAGCTATTTACATTTCACGAGCCGTCGCACCTTATACATATGATTATCTACAATATGAAGGATTGGTATCAATATCGAATTCATAGCTTAAAGAGAAGTTCACTTAGACATTTTATCGAACAACTTGTGAGCGTAACTTTAGAAAAAACGTTTATTCTTCACATAACTTCACAACAATCTTCATTACAACTCTTATTCATCACCATAACTCTATTCATATCCTCTTAACTTCTTTTAGAAACTTAAATCATGTGAAAACAGTTCACACAACATGACTTGGCCTCAAATTTCATAAACACTAAATTTGCCAAGAATTCCCCAAAGAAATCCTAACTCAATACTTGTACAAGTCTAAGAATAATCTAAAGAAGATAAGACTTATCTTAAATCCACCAAGAACACTCTAATTCTTAGCTTACTTCATCACCAAGACTTCTCCGAAATCGTCACAACAAGGAAGAATCGAAGTTATTGATGTTCACGGAATTCCCCACGTTGAACTTATGTAATTTAGCTTTGGATTTGGGTTTAAGGTGTTAGGAGACCTTTGAGAGGGTGTAAGAGATGTTTTTGGGTATGGGGGGAAATGAAAAATGAATCTACAAGTCGAAGAACATGATATATATATATATATATATATGAAAACGAATCTGCATCACCCTATTTTATGCCCAGAAAGTACGGGCCATACAATTTTGTACGATCCATAATGTGCTTCATATTTCTCAGATTTATGAACTGTCTATTTCATTGGAAAGTAGACTTTTGGAACTTGAATTTAGATAGGTTATGTACTCTGTAATTCCTGATATACTAGGAGATATACCCCGACAAGTTGTGCCAAAAATCAGGTCCGGGAATTCGGCCCATCTTTCCTCGAGTTTCGACGAACTTAATTTCTTTGATACGTTTAACCCCAAACTCTTATGAAACATACGTAACACTTGTTTAAACTTGTTTCCATCAAAAAGTGGTATGTTAGCGTCACCGAGATTTATGTTACTTTACTTACAACACATACGAGTGCGAAAATTCGGGGTGGACATCCTTTCCCCCTTAAGAACATTCGTCCTCGTATGTTGGGGTAACTGAACTCTTAAAATTTATTGTCCATAGGTTCTTAGAATATTTTGTCATAGTTTCCTCTGTAAATAAGACTATCCAAACCTATCACACAGCCAGATATTCAATACCTCATAGGGTTATACGATGGCATAACGTATCGGCCTCACATGACCGTCCATCTATCCAAAAATTAAAAGATTTAACCATAACTTACCTCAATTGTCAAGTGTCATAGTCGGTGTTGCTTCTGTCACTTCTGTGCCGATAACATCACCTATACAAGGCATACAAGATATACTTTATCCTACAAAATAGGAAACGGAAAAATTGTATCGCATGAGTGTCGATATAATCTTTTTGCCATAATAAATCAAGGATACCTAGCCTTCATGTATTTCTTAGCCTATCAAATCATTTCTTTTACCCTATCGTTCCCTTCACAATGCCCCCTATCAGAGTTTATCTCTTTAGTTCACAACTTTCGGACTCAATGATATAGCATAGTAACTCAGGTATATTCATGAGACAATTCTTCGTACTCTAAAAATTCCTGACTAGGGATGTATGAATAAATTTCTTATGCTCTGCTACAACATCGATATGTAAAAAATTGATTTAGACTTTTTTTGACTGATGGAGGTAACCCAAGCTCATAGGTCACTTGGTCTGACCTTTAAATAATTTTATACGATCCAATATCTCTGGGCTAAACTTCTTTTGCTGGTCGAATCTCATTACACTTTATTAGGGGTGGGCGTTCGGTATTCGGTTAGGTATTTTCAAATTTTGGGTTCGGTAATTCAATAATCGATAATTGAAAGTAGATACCAAATACCGAACCGAAAAACTTCAGTTTGGTAATTCAGTAATCGGTAAATCAAACTTCAGTTCGGTACGATACTCGATAATACAATATTAATACCGTATTGAAGTTGGACAACATAACTTGTAAACACAAATTTCATAATCAATTCAAATAGTTCACTCTGATTAGAAATGGGTCATCCTTAGAAATATGTCGACCATTAACCATTTGGGAAACATTCCTGATAAGAACGGGGTGAGTTCATATATCCTTGAAACACTTTTCTATTTCCATATCGGGAAATCCATTCTCTATATTAGCCCATTGGGCCTACAGACTGTGTATTTGCCTGTTGACCATTGGGTCACTACGCCAAAGCTTGGCAATTTTCCTTGTCGCATTATCACACCAATACGTATCTCTCATACCATGGTACACCTTCGTCGAACCAAAGTGAGTAAAATAGCGGGAAAAATACGCTTCTGCTCAAATCTTGTTTTGTAAATTATCCAAATTTGAAACATACAATCGACCTAGCTATATTGGCTTCCTTTGCCGATAGTACCAATTATGTATTCTCATACGTTGATAACTTCTGCACGATGATTCTATTACCATGGGAGCCCAGAAATTGAACCCTTAAACACATTAACTACTAAAGCTCCTTTGGCTACCTTTTTCTTTCCTCGGCCTCTAGATAGGCTAAGCCGCTCAACTCTCTTACCTTAAGTTGCCTTAAAGGCTATTATCATATTCTATTAAACTCTCTTTTCAAACTGTACTAGAATGAAAATCCGTTATCCTTATTCTTTTACTTCGACCATTAAGAATGCTACTACTAAATTCTGGTTAGTAACTTCATCTGTTGTAATTTAGCTTCTGAACTGTCTCCTTCTTTTCGAGGGCTAATACTCTATTAGCCTTTACTAGTGGTAAGAGAAACCTATCTCTATTTTGGTTACTATCGCCTAAAGCCGTACTAGAGGTCTCTATGGTTATTAATGATATCACGTCGTACCTCTAATGCGTACCCACCGTTGCCGACCTTAAATCTTGGGTCTGCATGCCTTCTTGGCTTCCCAACCACCTTTTAAGCGTAAACGTACTCATCCACTAATCCATCATGAACATGTGTGTTACGATCTGCTTTTACACTCACGTATAAAAGCGTACCAATAACTTGACTCTTTGTTATGAGTCGTACCTCTAATGCGTACCCACCGTTGCCGACCTTAAGTCTTGGGTCTGCATGCCTTCTTGTCTTCCCACTGTCTTTTAAGCGTAAACGTACTCATCCCCTAATCCATCTTGAACATGTGTGTTACGATCTGCTTTTACACTCGCGTATAAAAGCGCACCAATATCTTGGCTCTTTGTTATGAACACAAAGTCGTCATATAATTTTTATGGAATTAGAAAATCATTTTGGAAAAAGATTTATTTACGAAAAAAACATTATTTTTAAAACCAGAGAAAGGGTAAGGGTTCTGATGATTCCTCGGGGAAGGTGTTAAGCACCCCAAGAATTCCGTAAATGCGGTTACCAGCCTGTTTAAACATTTTTGTGGCTACAAAACAGTATAACTTATTTTGAAAATGAGTTAAAAAAAAATTTAGTTGAAAATATTTATAACACTGAATTAACCCATTTAATTCAATTAATATTCACTTTAAGAAATATGTCAAACATCCTCAAGCTATTTTTACAAAAATGGGTGCTCCGGGTACTTGAAACATGTTTTAAGAACGTACTGCTTTTATTCATTTCATCAAATCGTGACTAAAACAAAAGAATATTTGAGCTTTAACTAATTTTTAGAAGAACAATAAGTTTTGGGTCTGAAAACGTTTGGGAGAAATTCTCTTTGACAAATGTTGTTGAATTAGCTCAACTTTGAAAACCTTTCGAACTTGCTTAGTAAGGAGATTGGAATAATTTCCTTAAAGAAAATCAAAGAGGGATTATGATTGCAAGTGAGATAAAGTGTAACTCAAAACACTTTGCTTACATGAAAATTCTTTTGGAAAGAAAATCGTTTATTTATCTTAAGAAAGTGCATCTTTTAGAAGATGTAGGGATCGATTTTTCATTCCTTGAATTGCTTGATATTCTCAACTCATTTCTTGTTCAGATTTTGAAAGCTTAAAACTATTTGTAATGAAACAAAATCGTGATCAAATTAATCAAATGTTTTGACGACTACAATTTCACATTTCTGCTCGGGGAATCCATCTAGATTAAGATAAGAAAACCAAATAAAGTGTTAGTAATGTTTACAAGTCAATAAATATACAAAGATGAAAGGGCAATCGCAAAAATACCTTCAAACGGGTTGGTCTTTAATTATTGCTCCTCTTATTTGTGGTCTTCAAGTATGGCCCTTCCGCCCCTATTAAACATATATTAAAAGACGATATTACCTCCGATCCCCAAACGTATAAAAATCTCAATGACAAACGAAAACCCAAACAACTGATTCACAAAAATCTCTCAAACTCAAAATCGAAAATTGCAAATCTCAAAAAGGTAATTTTTTTATTAAGTTTCAGTTTAACATAATTCAATTCTATTAAGTGGGTTGATTAAGTTTAAATTTGTTAATATTTTAAAATAACAACAAATCATATTCGGTTAGTTTATTCTAACCTAATTGTTCATAAACAGTTGATATTACGATAAAATTCAGTTGAAAATCAATATTCCGATTGATAATTTTACTCAACAACAATGAATCGATCAGATCTATTACTTATTTCTGATTTTCATTAGTTTATACATTGCTTTTGATTAGTATACAATGTTTATTGAGTAGAATTGATCAACTCTATTGCTTATATCTGATTTGGTTTGTATGTTGCTTTTGATTAGTGTTTAAGTTTGTCGTATTAGGCAGAGTTTGTTGAATAAGTCTGTCTAATTATGCCGGATGAGGCATAATTTTAGTTTCACAAGAGAAACACAAACTACACTTATACAGTACTTCTGTTTTGTGTCTTATAAGATTTCTATGGTACTATTCTGTTATTTTGACTATTAAGGCATAATTTTAGCATAAACTCTACCTAATAGGCAAATATATACATACAGAGTGTTGGGGACAAGTTAGGCATTTAAGTTATGTCAAACTATGCATAATTATGCTGGATAGGGCATAATTTAACAGAAACTATATTTATAAAGCGATTATGTCAAAAAAGGCAAGATTATGAAGCTTCAACAATATAACTGACATGACAATTATTTTTCAGTCGACTTAGTTTTTGCTTATACAGGAAAATAATTTAAAAAATATGCCTCATAAGGCAAAATAAGACAAACTGAGACATTTGAACAACTTATGCCTCATTAGGAAAAATAATTATGTCGGATGGAGCATAATTTTTGTTTCACAAAAGAAACACAAACTATATTTATAAGGTGATTATGACTGAAGAGGCAAGATAAAGAACTTTCAACAATATAACTGACATTGCAATTATTTTTTTCAGTCAACTTAATATTTCCTTATGTAGAAAAGGAACAAAAAAATATGTCTCATAAGGCAAAATAAGACAGACTGAGACATTGAGATATTTGAACAAGTTATGCATGATTAGGCAAAATTTTAGTATGGCATAAATAATTGAATTATAAATTATTTGTATAACTGACATGACAATTACTTTTTCAATCGATTAAATATCTGTTTATGCAGAAATATAGAACTATGGGGATAAGATGCATCAACATAGCTTTGAATGGCAAATGGGATGAATGTCTATATCCTTAAGCTGCCCTAGTCACAAGTGACCTTTTCCCTTGCCCTGGAACCGATAGCCACTTCCGGAAAGAACTCATTAATCTATAGTTCTCACTTCCCGACTACATCTCTACCACGTCGAAGCCCAACTTAAACTTTCACAACCTTATATATGAATTTCACCCTTGTACATATTGCAACCTTACCCTGATGAACACGTCAGTTTCCAATCTTTCCTCTCTTATAGCGGAGATTGATCAATCCCATTCCTTTTCCTTACACCTCTGAATTATCATTCCTACTTTCCAAGTATATCACAAAACTAGGGAGTCACAATATAATCCCACTAAATCGAACCTTCAAACCATAGCAGAAGACTAAACTAGGTCACATGTCCATAACATGGTAACACATCTCATAGCCTACCGCACGACGTCATATCAAACCACTCACACACGAATTTACGAGCGTGTTACCACCATTGGTGATAGAATAGAAAGAAGAAGTTTCATATCCCAATTTGATTCAACTTAGCATGAAAGAAATGAAGAAATTGAAGTTTCCTAAATGTCCCATAGCCTCTCAAAGATAAGTATAGTCTCTGCACCGATCTGCGAGACTATACTAGACATTGCTCTTGTATTTAAGACCGTTTATCCTAAAGCTCTGATACCAACTTTGTCACGACCCTTTTTGAGGAATCGTGGTCGCACCTACACATTTTCCACCGGTAGGCAAACCATTCCTACATAATTCACATAATATAATAAGGAAAAGCAGAAAGATAAAAAAATACTCGATAAAACTGTCAATTATGATATAAATGCAGAAATATAAGTCTGAGAATCGAACACAACCCCCAAAGATCTGGTAAATCATACAAGAGCTCTAACCGAATACAAGACTGATAAAGGATAACATAAGTCAAATGTCTACATACATAATCTGAATGTTTGACATGTCTCTCGAATAAATAAAAGACAATGGTAAATATAAGAGTATCTAGGGCATGCTGAATGGAAGCATCCTCACCCCGAACATTGAAAATCTCCCAACTCAGACTCAACTCGAGGTTCTGAACTGGTATAAGGTGTTGTATCTGCATCCAAAAGAATGCACCAAGTGTAGCATAAGTACACAATGTACCCCCGTAGGTATTATAGATCGACAATGATGGAAGATACGTAACAGAGAAAATATCAAGTTTACACCAAATAGTCCTATACTAAATAGTTCAATAACCCAGATAAGTCATGTTGTACACATAATAATTCATTGATTCAAACAAGTCACTTTGTTCACATAAGGTTTCAATCACAGTCAAGTACAATCAGTTTATGATGTATATAGATCCTACTGTCATAATATCCACCGACTAGTAATATCAGTCCAAGTCATATTCATGTTTAGCCCCACTTACCCGACTTGACACGTCAAATAAGCAAGTCGACACTTAATTCTCAACAACTTTATTACATCTAGCCTTTAGACTGAATTCAGACTCCATACACCTACAGTCTGACACACATTAGTTCATTCGACGTCCACCTTATTCCCTAAGTAGAGGTCTATGCCATACACCTTTTACATAGGAAGGGAAATTCTACACACATGACAAAAAGGTACATATCCACAATAACAACACTTCACACATAGTTCTTTTTAATCTAAACGATAGTCCTGACATATTGACATTACCAACCACAGTAGCAGTTGACATCAAATATTTAGACGCATAAATTGTAAACCACATAACACAATACGCAGGAAACCAAGCCACACATGGCAACCAAGCCAAATTAATAAAATCGATGCAATTAACTAAGTATTCACAGAATAAGACCTATCATGGCAATCAACCTGATTCAATGGAATCAATCCAATTTCCAAGTATTTATAGAGACAACCCAATCATGACATTCAATCCGATTCAATAGAACTAATCTAATTTCTAAGTATTTACAAAGACAAGCCTAATCATGGAAACTAATGCACATTACCAATCAACAGGTAATTCATGCAATGAGATGTGTATGATATGAATGCATATGCAAATGACAAGTACATTTTCCTCTTGTATACATGCGTTCAAATTTAAAGAACTACACACTCATGGGGGACCCGCGAAGTCCACATACTCCTACACCATTTCTCTATAGAGCCCATCTCTTGGCTGTAATAATTATTGCAGACGTGCAACCTGTTCCCCCACACATCATCACCATCCGAAATTTCCCGAGGGATCCCAGCTCTATGGCTATAGTATCATCATCAATCAATGTTTCCAATCTCATAAGTATTCTTACCTTCCAGTCTCTTGGACCCACAACATTTTCATACTACACCAATATTAATATCATAAGAACTATGAGTGTATGAATGTAAATGACAATACAAGGAAAGACATCAAAATGCATGAGATGCAACCAAGTATAGGAGATGAATGTCACATGCTTTCAGAGTTCAACAACAAGTAGTCAAAGTACAGTCAGGATATCATATCAAAGCATGAGTTGATTTCCCAAATCACCCAACAACATAGTTAAACATCGGTACCCACTTAAGCATTCAGCACATCCGCTAAGGTGGGACCCCCAAACATGCCCAATACCCCTCAACATTTATAACTACTACGTACTTTTATCAGAGTCTAGAAGAGCTAAACCATAACCTACCTCAAAGCTGAGCAGGAGCCACGATCAATTAATCTTCAGTGATAGCCTTGCCCTTTCAGAGCTCCTTGTAGTAATCAAATTCTAACATGCATAGATTATTCGTCAATAAAAAACTAGTACATAACACAAGGACTCAGTCCTTCAATCATACCAAAACACCCAAAACCAACCCCAGGCCCACGATGTCAAAGATCCAAACTTTATTACCTAAAAATCATAAACACGTGCTAGGCAATCATATCCTTAAGTTAATTAGAAATCTAAGCTCATTTATGCCTTGAATTTACCAATTTAATAAAAGCCCCAATTTTATAAACCCTAGAATTTTCCCCAATTTAAAAAAAAGTTTCCACAATCAAATTAGCCACCACAATATGATCCTCTATCATAAATCAATACTTATTCACAATTTAAGGCAAACAAAACAATATTCCATCCTTAAATCAATATTCAACCTCTCTTAAACTAATATGCACATTAGAACTCATCTCCCCAACTTACATAACTTCTATATCACCATTAAAGACTTAAAACATGATATATTCCATAAAGAGTGAAAAATCATACCTCTAATGGAGAATTTAATCCCAACCTTCAAGAATCCCCTTTTTGTAGCTCTATGTTCGGGGACAGTTATTTTGGGAAAAGTGACTCGACCTAGGAAATTTATTAGGCTACCTGATACAACGATTTCACCCCAACGGAATTGACTCTACTGGCACGGTCTCTCTTTAGAGCACATTAGGCTCACTGAGGCGATGTCACTTGACACCTCGCCTCAGTGCAGAAGCAGACAAAATATGCAGAGGCGTATTCGCCTATGTGTGATAACCCTCCGTCTAGAAGGAACCTTACCAATCACTCAGACCCCGCTTCTGCGAGCCAACCTCCACAGAGGCATACCCACTGGAGCATACAGTCTACCCGACGGGGCGGACACCAGACACCAGCAACTAAAGATTTTACTAAAACATCCACCAAACACCTGAAATACTCCTGAGATCCCCAGACACAGACCAGACATGTTCTCCCAATGTAAACAGTGCTACGAACTGACTCGTGCCCTCAGATTTCCCTTTTAACCAAGTTAAGACATATTTTTTAAAGAGTCATAAAAAATAACCAAATATCTAAGAATCACAAATAAGGTCACAAAATACATCCAATTGTCTCGGGAAGAAAACCAATAACTCGACTAAGTCATAAATGACCCTTCAAAACTACTAGAAATGACAAAACCTGGAAATCAACCCATATACTCAAAAGTCAACCTAGTATCAAACTATCAAACTCAAAGGTCATTATTTTGGGTTTTTCATCCGAAACTCATATAAATGGACCTCGAGATCTGTACCACCTATTCCCTCACATCCTAAACCCTAATAGAGTCTACGAAAATGGTAAAATAGTCAAATAAGAGTCTTTAGCAAAAAACAACCGGATGGGTCATTACATATGACCTAGTCCCTGTCATCCTAGCCGACATATACCGAGCCTTAGGTTAATGTCGAAACTTGCATAGGTACTTCCAAGGGTGTAACCTCTTAGTGCAATGTCGGATTATAAAACACCTCAACAAAATCGAGGGTCTCTCATACCTAGATCAAAATATAAGAAAGATAACCTCCAAGTCACTTACCCAAATTTTGGGAATCAAACTAAAGAGGGTTGGGATTTTATCCTTTCTATACTCTGAGAGGAAAACATCCAGTGGATATTCCCTAACATTATATCTGAGACCATAGTTGTGAGAGGTAGAAAATGCCTTTTCCTACTAGTTATGGGGATCCAATTAATTCGACTATATGCACCTATTAGGGTCCTAATATAGTTCAGTAGGAGATAAGTGATACCTCAAGTAGGGAACATAGGGGTTACGTGGTCAACTACTAAGAGATAGGATCAAGAGGGTCACTAACATAATCCGAGAGTGGAATGGTCAAGTTAAATATGGTCCAGAGACTCTAGCTGAGGATATCTTTTGCTCGAGTTGTGATGAGGACTACATACATTGGTTGAGAGCACACTTGCAAGGCACCCTCACACCGGGGCCCAACCGCTATCAGTGTAGTCATGATATGGATTCAAAGGCTAATGTCAAGGCGCGTTACATTCAAAGATAGGCTGATAATCGAGATGCTAGGTACCTAGAGAAGATAGAGCATGACCATACCATCATAGCCTGTTTGACCAAGTAGTTAGACTTCACATACGAGTGTCTAGAGGACTTAGATACTCGCATGATGAGAGCTATGGACGAGACTGCACCTATGACCTTTGCAGAGAAATAACTGAGTTGATTCGCTACTGGTGTCTACTCATCTCTAAATTCAGACCGCCCTTTGAAGGGCCAAGAAGCTCGGACAAACAGAGTTTCATCATCCGCCACTGGAGGCAACTTCTTCTGATTTTTCTACTTTATTCATATTTTGTAACCCCACTGAGGAAAACTTATTATTAATGAAAATGATTATAGGGAAATGGTTAAATCAACATTTGGCACAATTATGCTTCAAACGATTAGAAAACCTTGGAGTAACGAGGTTTAGGAAAATGAATATTGCAATTGCTTATATGCTTATGTGATATAACTTCTTATGTGATTTTATGTGTTCCGTATGAACTCTTGAGTGGTTCCACATCTCGGACACCAATCCAAAAGAAAACACAAGAAAATACCGAAACTAAATAGAAATTTACACCTCCTTTAAAGGTTGATTTGCTAACAATGAATACTCTAAACAGCCAAAGTGCCACATCACTAGTCATTGATTTGGTTAGCAATAAGAAAACTGAGAAGTCGCTTAGAGCAAATATCCGCAAGATTGACGCGATGATTGACTTGGCTAAAGCCAAGAACAAAGAGGTCGACAAGATTTTGGAGTTTGTAGGGAACCTCGCAGAAGAGTCTCCTGACCAAAAATGTCGATGCCAAAACCTCCTTAACGAGGTCAAGAAAATGGTCGATGATTATATCTCGTTGTTGAAGATGCCGAAGCAAGAGTCTAAGTTACTTGAGAAAGATCATATGCCATATGGAGAATCAAGTAGGGTACCTGAAAGAGGCACCCCAAATGCCAATGAAACAGCCAATTACTACGGGACGCCACAAAGGCCTTCCCGTACATCTTTTCCTATGTGATGGGTGATTGCCCTCAAAGCCCGCACTTCACTTTTCAGAGTTGCACCCAGGCCAGTGCAATACATCGAAGTGTATGACGGATGAAAAGTTATTGGAACGTCGTGTGTCAGCTCTGACGTCCTCCCAACCTGTGCACATATCTATGCTCATAAGAAGTGCCTCTTCCACAAGAATCATCCTGGCCACACCATAGACGAGTGTATGGCCTTAAAAAAAGAGTTATCAGATTGATTGATGAGAATGTCATTCATAACCTGTGGGCCCCACACTTCTTATTATTTTACGACCTCATCATGCATGGTAAAGGAATCATCGTTGAAACCCAAGTTTGGTGTTACGACATCACAACCTTTGAGGTTTCGTACGCAGACCTCTTATCCATCTTAGGCAGCACCGGCAAGGTCCGACCAATCAAATCTACTTGGAAACCCTCTGCCAGTACTTTAAAGAGGAATATATGTTTGTACCACTCCGGGGCACGACATTGAAGAATGTCAAGCCTTCAAATTTGAGCTATCGCATCTTGTCAACACCGGTCAGATCTGGGTTATTTTACCCTGCCGCTACTAAGAAAGTCGTCAGGAAAATGTGTGGTCGTAAGGACAACGATCCATCATGGCTTTAAGGAGAAGTCATCTTTTTGGTAGTTTAGGCGTCCCTTTTTTATTATCCCCTCCCACTTTTTATAAAAGAGACTACGTCCGACCTGATGTCCCAATGAGGGATATATAGGAAGACCTTATCGGGCCTGGTCTGGAAATGATTTCGGTAGAAGAAATTAGGATGAATTTCTATGTAACCCGAACTACGAAAGGGCCTGATTCTCGCGGAAGGTACTTAGGCAGTCTACATAAGGGTCGACCCCTATATTATATAAATTATAATCCCCCTATTTATAGAAGAGTTCTTGGTTTCAACTATGTCGTGGTAGAAAATTAACTATAGACCTTCAAATCAAAACCCTCAAAACAAAAAATGGCCAAAGTAACCAAACTACCCCCGAAATGGAAAATTAATCAAGACTTTGGATCAAATACATGAGTCTATGTGCCTTATGTGCATCTTGTCTGTGATATCTTGTATTATTATTTTTCTACTTACGTTAGTAACGTCATTTTCCTTTTAGTTATTCTTTTCTTATAGAGGGGGTTGATCTGTGCTGTATCACACTGGCACACTTTACGGATCAAAAGTCGTAGTAGCATCCCTTAACGAGAAAAATCAAGAGAAAATTACTGGTACTCCGGAAGAAGCACATAACAAAGATGCTTTAGTTATAGATGATATCGCACCTCAGGACCTTCAGAATTCGGCACCTCACGAGGACCTGATTACTTTGTTGTTAAGAAAGATCGAAGACCTCTAGGAACAGGTCACGAAGAACGAAGCCATCAACGTGCCAGAAAGGCAGCCGCTGAAAGTAGAAGGCCCCTACTGCCTTTTCCATCCTTGAGCTCACACATATACGAGCACTTCCCAGCCACTAATACCCATACTGGTACCTCGTACCAAAATCCACCTCCAGCAAATAACACCCATATAACCGGGACTTCCCGCTCAATGCCTTCTTATCAGGCAACACCTACTTATGTTGATCCTAGCACACACCAAATTACTGCCATAAACCCAAGACCCAGAGCCACTGGCACTCCCAGGAGTTGTCCAGCATACCCCATAATATCTTTCCGTACCCCAATCACTCCCATTGACTCTTTACCAAAGCTTGACCATTATGAAGAAATGGAGAAGGCGTGGAGGGCCGAGCAGGACCGAAAGGACAAAGAAATGAAGCAGAAGATGATAGACCTACTCAAAAAATCCAACAGGGGCTCATAAAAAGCAATGGGCCTAAGGTACGATGATTTATGTATGCACCCAGACCTAAATTTGTTTGAGGGCTTCAAGGTACCAAAGTTTGAACTTTGAAATGGGACAGGAAATCCCAAAGCTCATCTAAGAGCATATTATGACCAACTGGTAGGAATCAAGAGAAATCAGGCTTTGACAATGAGGTTGTTAAGTCGGAGCCTTATGTGAGAGACATCAGAACAATTCACGACCCAAGACATATGCCGTTAGGACTCCTGGGAAGATATGGCAGGGGCCTTCACCGAAATATTCCACTTTAATATAGAAACCATGCCCGACCGTTATTACTTAGAGAAAGTCAAGCAAAAATCTACCGAGAGCTACCGCAAATATGCGAACAGATGGATGCCGAAGCCACCCGAGTACAGTAGCCGATGAGCGAGGAAGAACTAGTCTATGTCTTCATCCGGTCGTAAAAATTGAATTTCTACAATCGAATGATGTCTATGGCCAGTAGGCCATTCTCTAATTTGATAAAAATGGGAGAGGCGATAGAAGACAGCCTCAAGTCAGGGAAAATCGTTAACATAGCCAACAACGCTAGCTTATCAAGCAATATTTCCCGTAAGGGAAAAGAAGAGGTTGTGGCAAATATCTCCCATACACCTAGCCTAAGAAGTCGAAAGAAAGAAGGATCACAGTCCTCTTTTAACTTATACCAGTCTCCACCTCCAAAAAATTACATAATATCTCCATATAGCCCTGTGCATGTATACTAAGCAAAACCCAATTATCAAAACCTAGCTCCAGCCTACCAAGTTCTACAACCAAATTATCAAACACCAATACCCACTTACCAAGCTCCATCACCAAACTATCAAGTTCCCACACCTACTTATCAAGCACCCTAAAAACATCAAAATCATCGAAACCAGCCGCTTCCAGCTACGTATGATTTGCCACGCCCTAACTTTGAAAAGAAGCCTCAAAGAATGTTCACTCTATTTCTCAAAACTCGAAAAAAAGTTGTTCGAGAGATTAAATGCCGCCAGAATCATTCGAATCGTTCTACCAAAGCCGGCTAATCCTGGAAGCCATTTCTACAGGGCCGATCAGACTTGTGCCTACCATTTCGGAGGGAATGGATATAGTACCGAGGACTATCTCAATATGAAGCATAAGATATATGTCCTGATCAACAAAAGAGAGATCATTTTGGAAATGGTAACACTAAATGTAAACACGAATCCTCTCCCCAATCATGGTGCTAACCATATACACGTGATTAAATGGAAGAAGGTTGGGCAGTATGCAGGCCGTTGATCCAAGAATCTGTTAAGAGCCTGGAACAAATAGTCGCCTTTCTCACTTTACAAGAACGGCCTATTTTCAAAGTGTTGATTCTAGCACCGTTTATAGTTCAAGTACCGCAAAAGGTAGTCCTCGCCCTAAGCAAATAATTCTTCATTCAAGCGACAGTGGCTCAGGGAATGATGAAATCAGGGAGATTCTATACTCCAGAAGAGTTGGCACAGGGAGTACCCCAAAAGAGAAGGAAACCAAAAAGGGCAAAATGCAGCCAAAATAATATTCCATTGTTGAACATTTAAAGAAGATGTCGGCTCAAATATCAGTAATGGCACTGCTCTTGAGTTCATCACAACATCATCAAGCCTTAATGAATGTATTGGACGAGGCCATGTCTCGGTAGGGAAAAGCAGTGAAATATTAACAAACATGGTAGGCCACATCATTGGGGCCCACTAGATTTCCATCACTCCTAACGAGTTACCAAAGGAAGGAACAACCCATAACAAGGCTCTCTATATCACTATAAAATGTAGAGAGAAAGTCATAGCTCGAGTACTTATCTACAACGGAATTGGTCTCAATATATGCCGAATCTACACTCAAGCAGCTAGTTACGATGTAGGGAAAACACGTCAGAGCCATACCAACGTGAGAGATTTTGATGGAGCACAACATGATCCTATTTGAGAAATAGACCTCAACATACAAATAGAGCCCGCCGAGTTTACCATTGAGTATCAAGTTATGGCAATTATCGCCAATTACAATCTATTATTTGGCAGGCCTTGGATACACATGGCCAGAGCAGTACCAGCATCTCTCCTCTAATCTCTAAAGTTCATATAGAAGAATCATGAAGTGGTAATTCATGGAGAAGGAAACATCCATAACAACCCCAATAACCTCATACACATGATAGAGGAAATCCCCAAGGACACAAAATTTCACATGGTAGAACTTATGGGAGCGTCCCACAAAGGGGATGATGAAGAAAGCCCTATGGAACCCGTCTACAATAAAGTCATCACAACTATGCTTCAGAACGGGTTTGGACACGACAAAGGTTTGGGTAAAGTGCTCCAGGATATTAAGGAACCGGTGTCAATTTCGGCAAACGAATGTCGTTTTAGCCTTGGGTACATCCCAAGCTCTGAAGAAGCCTCCGATGCAGATCAAATAAGAGAGGTCCTCCACATTTGTGTAAGCTATTTCTAGACTTGTACCAGTCATTCCCCATCAGAATGCCCATACACAACGACGGAGACATAGAAGAGGGTTTAGGGATACTATTCTAAGAGGAAGAGTGTGTTGTGATACTGGAGGAATGATTTGAAGAGCCCACCATCCTCAATGCTTATTTGAGCGAGCAGTTGTCCAACTGGACCTCTACCCCTCTCTTGGCTCTTCCATAGAGAGAATGAATTTAAATATGTTTTAAAAAATTGGTGAAAATCAGTTGAGGCTCGAGAATTCACCATTTGTATATTTATTTTTCCACGTGATGTTTGAAAAAAGGGAAATGACTCAATGTTGATCCAAGTTAGGACCACAATTTGCACTTTCTTTTTCAAATTAATGAAAACCTCAGTCTATGCAAAAACAATCTCTTTACTTTATTTAATTTAACATGTTTTTATACACTAACCATGTTTTGCCTTATTTTTCAATAATAATAATAAAACAATTCATAATAACATGACATATCGCAAGACGAGTGAGCTGAGTGATACTGAAGAAAAGGAATATGAGGAGTACGACAAAAAACTAAGTTGCCAGAGGATCTCTTCGGCGAAGAAGATCAGTATGAAAATAGGCAGAAGCATAATTTGGATGAAACCGAAGCGATTGACCTCAAGGACGAGGAAACAGTTAAGCAACCCAGGATAAGTGCGCAGTTGGATGCGCCCAGGAAAGATAAAATGATAAATCTGATACGGGAATACGTCGACATATTCTCATGGTCATATGCGGATATCCCCGGGTTAAGAAAAAAACATAGTAGCCCATAAGCTACCTATCAACGAGGGCTTTTCCATGATCAAGCAGAAAATCCGACAGTTCAAGCCTGATCTAAGCATAAGAATCAAAGATGAGGTCCAAAAGTAGATAAAGTCAGGGGTAGTGGAAGTAACTCCATACCCCACATGGTTGGCCAACATCGTGCCCGTACCAAAGAAAGATGGAAAGATCTGAATTTACGTGGACTACCATGATCTCAACCGAGCTAGTCCCAAAGACAACTTTCCATTTCCGAACATCCATATACTCATCTATAACTGCACAAAGAATGAATTACAGTCATTTGTGGATTGTTTTGCCGGTTACCATCATATCTTGATGAGCGAAGAAGATGCACAAAAAATAGCATTCATCACTCCATGGGGAGTAACCACTACTGTGTAATGTCGTTCGACCTCAAAAACACCGGTGCAACTTACATGAGAGTAATGACAACCATTTTCCATGACATGATGTATAAAGAAATATATAAGTCTACGTGGATGACATCATAATTAAGTCAAGGAAAAGCTCAGATCACATCATACACTTGCAGAAGTTCTTCGACAGACTTTGCAAGTTCAATCTGAAGCTGAATCTGACCAAGTGCGCGTTTGGAGTACCTGCTAAAAAATTATTGGGATTCATAGTCAGCTGCAGGGGCATAGAGCTAGATCCCTCAAATATCAAAGCCATTCAAGAGTTGCCGCCTCCAGAGACCAAGAAAGACGTCATGCGTTTTCTAGAGAGGTTGAACTATATTAGACGCTTTATAGCATAATTTATGATAATCATGTAGCCTATCCTCAAGCTATTAAAAAGGGTTGTGCCCACCAGTGGACAGACGAGTGTCACAAAGCCTTTGACACTATCAAGAGATACATGTCCAGCCCGCCAGTCTTAATCCCTCATAAACTGGGGAGTCCACTATTGTTGTAATTGTCGGTATCAGATAATGCATTTGGATGCATCTTGGAATAACACGATGAAATTAGGAAGAAAAAGTGAGTCATCTACTATCTCAGTAAAAAGTTCACTTCCTGCGAGTCAAGGTACACCTAAGGATATGATTGCCAATAAAAAAAAGACCATCAGGAGAATGGCCAATGGTTTCTTTCTAAACAAAGGAGTACTCTACATGAGGACACCCGATATAAGGCTACTCAGATGTGTCAATGTCACAGAGGCCATAAAATTATTAGAAGAGGTACACGCCGGGACCTATGGTCCTCACATAAACGGGTTCATACTAGCCAAAAAGATCTTGAGAGCAGGCTACTAACGGATTACTATAAAAACTGATTGTAGTTGATTTGTGCAAAGATGCCATCAATGTCAAATCCATAGATATCTGATTAGAGTCCCCCCAAGTGAACTCAATTTCACGAGCTCACCTTGGTAATTTGTAGCTTGGGGCATGGACGTCATCGGGCCCATAGAGCCAGCAACATCCAATGGACATCAATACATTCTGGTCACCATATACTACATCACAAAATGGGTCAAAACTACTTCTCATAAGTCAGTGACAAAGAAAGTGATAGCAGATTTTGTATGAAACATCATATGTCGATTGGCATCCCGGAATCAATCATAACTGACAATGGCGCAAATCTGAATAGTTGTCTAATGAAGGACGTTTGCGAACAACTTTGCATAACACATCGGAATTCAACCGCTTATAGGCCACATATGAACGAAGTCGTAGAGGCAACCAACAAGAATATCAAAAGGATATTACGCAAAATGACTGATAACTATAAGTGTTGGCATGAACAGTACCCCGTACACATTTTTGGGATATCGAACAACTTTTCAGACCTCAACCGGAGAAACTCCATACTTACTTGTCTACGGTACTGAAGCAGTGATACCAGTTGAGGTAGAGATACCATCACTCAGAATCATACAATAATTAGAACTGGACAATGCAAAATGGGTCCGAAAAAGATACGAGCAACTGACTTTGATTGACGAGAAAAGAATGGTCGTCGTATGTCACGGTCAACTATACCAAAAGAGAATGGCATGTGCCTTCAAAAAATGGGTCAGAGCCCGAATCTTTCAAATAGGACAACTGGTACTCAAATGCGTATTTCCATACCAAGACGACTACAAAGAAAAGTTCGCACCTAACTGGAAAGGACCCTACATGGTGTGCAAGGTACTATCAGGAAGAATTGTAATCCTCGTAGAAATGGATGGCAAGAGTGGCCCAAGGCAATACACTCATACACAATCAAGAGATACTACGCGTGAAAATGCCTCTTCAATTTGTAATTGTCTTTCTTTGCTTGTAATCACACTTTTCTTTGCTTGTAATTGGATTTCTCTACTTGTAAGCGCAATAGAAAAACCAAATGACATTTTCTTGTAATATGAACTTCGCGATGACCTAATTCCTAAAGTGAGATACATAGGCATCCATTTAGAACTCGGTCGCATAATTATAAAAATCAACCATATTTGATCCAAACTATGTTCAACTTAATTCCCAAGATGGGATACGTAGGCACTCTTCGATCTTGGTCGCATCAAATAAAAAACCAAAAAAAACCCTAGGAAGCCTCTGAGACATAAAGGTTTGAAGAATTGCCTCATAAAGCACAAGGTATCCCCCACCCACAACTGGGGCAGAATATTTGAGAAGATTTCAAAAATTCCGCCAACAAATCCGGCACAAGACGCTATCCTGCCAAATTTTCAAACTGGGGAAGAATTTTTGAAAAGATCTCAAAAATTCCACCAATAAACCCGGAACAAGAGTCAGCCGGTCTTAAACATTCAACTAGGGCAAAATTTTTTAGAGGGACTTAAAAATTCCTTCACAACGATTCAACGTGAGAGTTCGCCGCAAGATAATCTTCAACTGGGGCAAAAGTTTAGAGGGGGTCTTGAAATTTTCATCAAGACGAACAAGAACCCGCCTAGAGTGCCAAAGACGGTCAACGAACCTCACTCGGAGAACATACGTCATAACATTGAGTTTGATTTTATTAAATATATTAAAATGCTTTATTCAAAAACTGCTTTATGATCAATATTTTTCAAATACTTTTTCAAATTCTAACTAAAATTCATCTCTCATAATACCAAGTCCAAGGGGGGTCGATACTTGAAAAGTATAGGAACTACACAGCATGAGTCGACGACACGAATCAACCCCGTAAGAACTAACAATTTTTCTGTGTTTGCAAGTTCCCAAAACGTCGTCAGGAGGACGACAGTTTTTTCTACCAAATTGTTTGTTCATGAATAAAATAGGTACAACAAAGAAGAAACTACGATACCGAAAGACGACAATCGGGCCAGGAAAGCCTCAGAATAGCAAGGCACTATTATAGTGACATAATCTAGCCATGAGAGTCATAAAAAGGATAAAGCGCCACCAGAGCGGCATAATCCGACCATGAGAGCCATGAAAGGGACAAAACGGACATCTGACCAAAAGGGTCATAGCCGACAAAGGATGAAAGAAAGACAATTCAGTAGATAGGGCCATATCGTTCATGTGCACAAACAAGACGATGATGTCGTAGGTAAAATTTTCTCAACATTCATACATATGAGCCAAAAGTATTGCAGGTGCCATTCGCTCAAACAATATTTTACATTCGCGCCAACGGTGTCGCATATGACATTCATTCAAAGCACGAGCCAATGGTGTCACAGGTGAAATTCGCTCAAAGCATGAGCCAATGATGTCACAGGTGACATTTGCTCAAAGAAGGAGCCAACGGTGTCGCATGTGACATTCGCTCAACCAAAAAATATGAGATAACAGTGTCGTAGGTGACATTAGTTTAAAGCATGAGCCAATGGTGTTGCTGGTGACATTCGCTCAAAGAAGGAGCCAACGGTGTCGCATGTGACATTCACTCAAAGTATGAGCCAACGATATTGCAGGTGAAATTCGCTCAAAGAATGAGCCAAAGATATCGCAGGTGACATTTGCTCAAACCACATGAGCTAACGGTGTCTGGGTGACATTCGATCAAAGCATAAGTCGATGATATCACATGTGATATTCACTTAACATTCATACATTTGAGCTAATAGTGTCATAGATGGCATTCGCTCAAAGCATGAGCCAACGATGTCGTAGGTGACACTTATTCGAAGCATGAGCCGACGATGTCACAGGTGACATTCGCTTAACATTCATACATGTGAGCCAATGGTGTCGCAGGTGGCATTCATTTAAACAAAAAATATGCACCAGCCAATGGTGTCAATGCGACATTCACTCAAGATTCAGTCAAAGGAGCAAATGAAATCGGAGGTGGCATTCGCTTTATAAAATATTTATATGTGAGCCAACGATGTCGCACGTGATATTTACTCAACCAAAAAATATACACGAACCAACGGTGTTGTAGGCGACATCTACTCAAACGTATATTCAAACAAGAAAGTCACATAAGCCAAACAGTATCGGAGGTGTCACCCGCTTAGAACAATCATCCAAAAAGGCACAACAAACACAACCATATAGGTATGGCCAAACAAACAATCAAACATGTCAGGTCCCAACAATTGGAAACAGGTTGGAAGCTACCAGAGGAGGGAAGCAAGGAGACCGAATCCAGACGCATGCGGAGCAAACGTTGAGCTTTTTCTTGGGTAGCTAGTAGAAATAGTGTATGAATGAGAGTCAAGTTCTCTATACTTGGGCTTGAAATATCACTACACTCCACACTCGATCACAAATAGTAAGAAAAAATTTAGTTTTTAAAACTGCATGATCGGTCGGGCACACACCGAAAATATTTTTCAAAACCGTCAAAGGCATTCTTGCATAAGAGATACCCTTTTCGGACCATTGAGTAGAACTACAAGTGATCTGATTCTCGAAGAAGGGGGATATGTAGGCCAATTCAATATCCGAGGATCGGTCACATTCTAATAAAATTATTACCTAATTTAGTACTGAGATTTTGCTCTATTTTACTTGCTTATTAGCAACCTAATTGAGCCGAACTATATGTAGCTTGAATTCTCATACAACCTAAGATATGTAGGACACCCAAAGTCCATGATTCTGACACATTTTTTAAAATCTGCATAAAATGAGAAGTTGTTGACACTTAATTTTTACACTCTAATAATTTATTTAATTATTCTGGATTTTTGAGTCACAAACGGAATAAAATATACTTTCACAGTGACAAAAAGGATTTTACAAAAATAATTCCCGAAGTATTCTGTCATTTCATTGGACAAAATATCATCTGATATATTTATTGTATATCATATTCTATTTTCACATTATTTTTATCATAAATTGCAATTCTAGAATTTTAAATCATAATTGTGAAATTATTTGTATTAAAATCATCAATTAAAAGTAATCAATATTTGTTTCGTCAAAATTTAGGAAATTATTTAATTAAATAGAATAATTAAAATTACATCTCAAGTTCAAATCACCTTTTTGTGAAATTAAAAGGATTTGCTTAACTTAAGGGGTTTTATTTATGAATTATAGCAAATTTGGACTTAAATTGAACCTATTGAATTCTCTGAACTTGAAGACTGAATTCAGCTAAAGACATGGGATTGCCTGGAAAGAAGGGGCACCTTACGCCTTGGCTTAGGGCCCGGAAAGAATGAAAAGAATCTATTGGTCATTTGTTAATTTAAAACATGGCCACATTTTCAAAATGTGTACATTGATTTAATTTATTTAATAAAACTGAATTTGGGCCCATTCCCCTTTAAATTGGTCGGCCGAGTCCAAGCCCAATGCCTAGACCTGGACCAACATCCCTTTATGTGTACACCCTTAGCCCTTTTGTCTCATTGTTACGATTTGTGTATGAGGAGAACCCTAACGATGCCTCGTCACTTTGAGCTTTGCCAAAAATGGCGGTACTGTGTGTGTACATTCCACTATCCTCGCCAGAACGCCGTAGAAGGCACCACCATCCCCCACCAAGGTGAGGTTGCCCCTCTTAGTTGCTTTATTTGTGCGATTTTTATGGTTTTTTCCGTTTCATTTTTGAATTCTTGTTCCCGATTGGTTGAGAACTTTTTGGAGGGAGATTTCCCTCAAAATTGTTCTCCCACATCAGTCTGATTCCAATTTTAAGGGTTTGAGGGGTTCTATAAATTGAGACCCCTCCCCTCATTGTTCAAGGTCGGCGATTTGAGTTTTGAGCTTGTATTATCCATGAGCTTAACCTAATTGTCTAATTTTAAGGATTTACTTTGATTGATTTGGGTTCCAAGCCCTTTGATGAAACCCTAAGTATTGATTTAAGTCCATTAGTTTTAAAAATTTCCTTTTAGTGTGTGTGCGAGTGAAATCAAGTGGAGGAGTGAAGCATTCAAGCCCTAAACTCGATTCGGCTGCCAGTATTTTAGTTTAGTTTTCATTAATCTTGTATTAATATAGGATACAGTAATGTATTATTTATTGTTTTTGAGTAATTATGTGTTGTCATGAACTATTTGAACTTGTTTGATTGTTTAAGAGCATGTTTATTTGTTAAGGAGTATGTTCAGTGTAATCCCACAAAGTGGAGTCTGGGAAGGGTAGAGTGTACGCAGACCTTACCACTACCTTAGCAGGTAGAGAGGTTGTTTCCGACAGACTCTCGGCTCAGGCAACACAGAAGTAACATCAGAATAGCAAAAACATTAAAGCAGAAAGGACATCAAGTATCAATAGAAAATTAAGAATAAAAGATATGAGAATGCAAAAAACAAAATACAAGAAAATGACGAAAATAATACGGGTCCAGCCAAAAAGGTACTACTAATCATACTACTAGCCTTCTACCCTAATCCTCGACCTCCACATTTCCTCGATAAGCTGAAGACTAGTCATATCCTGCCTGATCACCTCTCCCCAATACTTCTTCGATCTTCCTCTACCTCTCTTCCAGCCCTCTATTGCTAGCCTCTCATACTTCCTTATCGGTGCATTTGTGCCTCTCCTCTGGACATGTTTGAACCATCTCAGTCTCACCTCCCGTATCTAGTCTACCACAGAGGCCACCCCTACCTAGTCAGCACATACATCTATCTCAATATCCTCATTTCTGCAACTTGCATCTTCTGAATATAAGGGTTTTTGACTGGACAATACTCTGCCCCATACAACATCGTCGGTCTCACTACTACTCTGTAGAACTTACCTTTACATCTTGGTGGCACCTTCTTATCACACAAGACATTATATGCGAGCCTCCATCTCAATCACCCTGCTCCAATACGAGTCTTGGTGCCTTGACTTAATCTCCAAATGTTGTCATGACTATTAGGATCATTCATTAGCTTAAAATATGTGGCATGTGTGAGATGTGATGGTTGTAAGTTATGAATATAATCTAAATGCTCCTCTTGAAACTATTTTGAGCTTGCTTTATTGACTCATGGGTATACTAGGGGGAGTCATTAGATTTAGTATTTGATATGACTTGGTTCAAATACATTTGTGTGCTTCTATGTTGTTGTTCCTCATTGCTGAAATGAATCCATCTTTAATTAAGGCCTAGTTAAACATTTGCCAAGCTAAGTTTTAAAATGAACAACATGTTTGATGTGTATGTAGCTTATTTGTTTGTCTTAGAACCCTACCCCCATCTATGAATAGAATGACCCTTTGTGTGCCTCAATATGATCATGCCTTGGTTATGCGCTCTATTTTTAATATAACCCTGTCATTGCATCCATGTCCAGTGTTAAGTAAATGCTAAGTCATCCTGTATTTTAAATCAATCTAAGGTGTCATGAGCACTTAACAAAAGGTTTGTTTGTATTTTGCTCACTTGTTCCATGTTTCCACTGTCCATCTATAAGTTTATTCCTCTAGTCTAAATGCATGTTTAGGTGAGAAATACATGACCTTTTCTTATCTAATATGATTATTTCTCCCTTAGTCTCATGTTTCTCTTAAATAATATGTGTATCTGCCTAAGTTAAAGACTAGATAATTCACTCAATGGGATATTTGAACTTTTTAAAAGTATCTTGAGTGTTGTATTTCTGTAAGGTACTGTTAGTGTCAATAACCAAAGACCTTAACATGAACCTCAAGTTTATACATGTTCAAAACTGATATGCCTATATGACTTCTTGTTCTATGTTTTACTTGTTAGGATTAAATCATTAAATTGACACCTACTGGATAATATTAGGACCTTGAAACTGTTTGCATATATTTGTAGTATATGATACTCATCTAGTCAATGGGTACTTGTGTAATGACCCGTATGATCGTTTTTAGCTAAAGACCTTTATTTGCCTATTTTACCCTTCTCGTGGTCTCTATGTGGGGTTTATGATGCGCTGGGATGGGTGGTACAAATCCTGAGGTCCATTTATATGAGTTTCAGATGAAAAATCCTAAATAAGAACCTTAGAGTTTGATAGTTTGATGAAAGATTGACTTTTGAGTAGATGGGTTTGTTTTTGGGTTCTGTCGCTTTTGATAGCGCCAGAGGGTCATTTATGACTTAATCGAGTCATTGATTCACTTATCGAGACAATCAGATGTATTTGGTGGCCTTATGGATATTTGGTTATTTCAGATGATTCTTTAGAAAAGTATGTCTTAGCTCGGTTAAATGGGAAATCTGAGGGTACGAGTGAGTTCATAGCACAGTTTACCATAGACAAGTATGTCTAGTTTGTATCCGAGGGATCTCATGCGTGTTTTGGGTGTTTGATGAGAGTTTGGCATGGTTTCATTATTTTCGGTGTCCGGTGTCTGCCTCGGTGACACTATGTTCGCTCTTGTGTGTCCACCTCTATGGAGGTTTGTTCGTAGAAGTGGGGAATGATATTTTGTTGAGTTTTCTCTTTGGCAAAAAGGATTTTCGCAGCAGCTTGTGTGCCTCTGCGGAGTCGGGTGTGCTTCTAATTGTACTTTGATTATATGTTGATGTATTCTTGAAAGCATGTGATATTCATCTCTATACTTAATTGCATCTCATGAAATTATGATTCTTGCCTAGTATTGTTATTGTATTTATACACTCATGGTTCTGAGGATATTGATATTGGAGTGGTATGATAGATGTTGTGGGTCCAAGATACTAGGAAGGTAAAAATATTTATGAGATTATGGAAACACTGAGATGATGATGATACGCGGAGGGATGGGTTGCACGCATGCAATAGTTGTTATTATTTAGCCAAGAGCTGGACTCTGATGGGAAATTCTGGAGGAGTATATGGACTTCGCGGGTCCCCTATGGGTGCGCTAATCATAATAAAAACTTGATAGTTTGTATACTGGAGGATAAAGGTACCTGGCATATGCATTGCATTCATATCATACATATATCATTTTATAGATTATTTGTGGATGGACTTGGTTCTGGATTGATTGTTAATGAGTTGGATAGATTTCAGAATATGAAAGGATTGTACTTGCTCATTGATACTTGGATCACTATTATTGAACTCTTCTGGAACTGGATGACTTAAGTGATAATGAAATTTTACTTGAATAAGGTGATATGTGAATGATTCGGGAGTGGTTCGCCTATCGGTGGGAATTGTGTAGGTGCCACCATAATCCCTAAAAAGGGTCGTGACAAAGTTGGTATCAAATCTTTAGGTTAAACTATCTTAAATATAAGAGCAATGTCTAGTAGAATCTCGCTAATCAGTGTGGAGATGTCTGTACTTATCTTTGAGAGGCTATAGGACATTTAAGAAATTCCATTTTCTTCATTCCTTTCGTGCTAAGTTGAATCAAATTAATATCTGACCTTTGTTTCTATTCTCTCATAGATTATGAGGACGTGTGCCGACGTGATGAGAAAGGAGGCATCGGGGCTGAGGTAGAGCCCAGAAAGCGACACTAGCTCGGGATGGGGCACAAAGAGCCGGTCAAGCTCGTGCTAGAGTAGAGTCCCCTGAGTCATATATTGAGCCTCAGGACGAGTTACTTGAGGAGGAGATAGGGCCAGCCATGGATCAGCTTGGATTTATTCCTACTCTAGTTCTACAAGACACACTAGTCATATTGTTAGGTGTCTTAGATGGTTTTGCCTAGGTGGGCGTGCATCTGACTACTCCGGGTGGTTCTCAGACCCGTGTGGGAGAAAGGCAGACTCAGACTCCCAAGTTTCGTACTCTAGGGTTCATTCGGCAGTGATGTAATCACCCTTAATTGATGAGGTTCATACTTCATATTTTGGTCTCTGACCTATTGTAGGGACAACTATGACTCGCAATGAGCAGAAGATTTGGGAGCACTTTTCAAACATAAAGCCTCTGATATTTTATGGTTAGCCCAAAGAGGATGTGCATGAGTTCATTATAAGCAATCATAACAGGTTGTATACTCTGGGTATTGTGGAGTCACATAGAGTCAGTTTTGTAGCCCTTCAGCTTTTGGGAGATGCAAAACAATGGTGGAGAGCGTATGTTAATTGCCTACCAGTGGGGTTGCCTCCATTATCTTGGGTTAGGTTTTATTGTTTTTTTTTGGAGAAGTATGTGCCTTTGAGCATGCGTCTGAGCAAGCGTGATGAGTTTCAGAAGATTGAGTAGAGAGACTCTACAGTTGCATAGTATGGGAATCGCATACATTCCTTATCGCGCTATGCAGCACCGCTACTACCTACAGAGGCTGAGCGAGTGAGATATTTTGTTAGAGGATTGAGCATTCCGCTTTGGTTGGATATGTTTCAGTTAGTGGCCTATGAAGCTTCTTTTGAGACTATGGATGAGCATGCAAGGATATTGGAGTACGTGAGAGGTAGGATGCCCATATATAAGCGTAATAAGAGGGTGAGGCGACATGGACAGTTCAACGGTTCTACTTCCCGTGGTTATGGGCATCAAAGTAGTGATCAGCAGTCACAACCTAGTTGACCTATTCAAATAGCCCTCTAGATTAAAAATGGTGTCTCTGCAGCACAGAGCGATTATAGTGGGGGCCAATCTTTGAGGGGTCTCAGTCTCGATATTCTAATCATAGTGGTTCGGGTTCTTCTATATCTATCTAACAACCCTCAATTGCCAGGACTTGTTATAATTGTGGTGAGGTTTGGCACTACAATAGGGAGTGCCCGAGATTTGTATCGAGTATATCTCGCGCACCCAGGATTCTAGCACAACCATCCAGGGGTGGTAGTCAGGCTAGTTGGGGAGGATCTCAGTCGGGCCGTGGTTGCCATCAGTCTGATCATGGTGGATCCTAGTCAGAGATAGATAGATCTCATTTTGGCCGAGGTGGCCAGCAGGGTACTCAGTTTGATGTAGGACGCACTCATTGCTATGTTTTTTTCGGGTAGGCCTGAGTCTAAGGCATCTTACGCGGTTATCATAGGTATCATCTCGGTCTATCACCGATCAGCTTCAGTGTTATTTGATCCAGGGTATACTTTCTCATATGTGTCTTCCTACTTTTCTACTTATTTGGATATGTGGTGTGATATGCTTGATGTCCCTATATATGTATCCACATCGGTTTGTAATTCTGTGATTGTAGATAGAGTTTATCATATGTGTGTTATCACTTTTATAGGGTACGATATCTGGATAGATTTGGTCATTTTAGATATGGTTCACTTTGATATTATTCTGGGGATGGATTGGCTATCTCCGTACCACGTGATTATGGACTGTCGTGCCAAGACAGTCATGATAGTTATGCCTAGTCTTTCGAGGTTAGAGTGGAAGGGCACTCCCAGCCCTGCTCCCAAGAAGATCATCCTTTCATCCGTGCTAGGAAGTTGGTAGACAAGGGTTGTCTGGCATATCTTGCTCATATTCGGGATACGAGTATGGAAACTCCTTCCCTTGAGTCCGTTTCGCTAGTTAGTAAGTTTACCGAGGTCTTTCCTTCAGATTTACCAGGTATGCCATCAAAAATGGATATTAATTTCTACATTGATCTTCAGTTGGGTACTCGACCTAATTCCATTCCTCCATATTGTATGGCTTCGGTAGAGCTTAGAGAGTTGAAGGAGCAGCTTTGGGACTTGTTGAGTAAGGGCTTCATTCAACTGAGTGTATCTCTATGGGGTGCTCCTGTCTTGTTCGTGAAGAAGAATGATGGAACCATGCGTATGTGTATTCCTTACAGGCAAGTTGAACAAGGTCACCATTAGAAATAAGTATTTAATCCCTCGTATTGATGACCTATCGACCAGATTCAGAGTGCTTCGGTGTTTTTGAAGATTGACTTGAGGTCCGGGTATCACTAGTTGAAGATTCGGGCTGAGGATGTTCCTAAGATGGCTTTTCGAACTCGTTATGGCCATTACGAGTTCCTAGTGATGTCATTTGGGCTTACTAATGCCCCTGCAACATTCATGGGCTTGATGAATGGTATATTTAAGCTGTATTTGGATTATTTTGTGATTGTGTTCATAGATGGCATCTTGATCTATTCGAAGAGTCGGGAGGACCATGAGCAACATCTGAAAGTGGTTCTTGGGTTATTAAAGGAGAAGAAATTATATGCTAAGTTCTCAAAGTATGAGTTTTTGTTGGACTTTGTGGCATTATTGGGACACGTGGTGTCCAAGGAGGGTATTATGGTTGATCCTAAGAAGATAGAGGCAGTCAGGGACTGGCCTAGACCGACTTATGTGACAGAGATTCAGAACTTTATGGGTCTTGCTAGCTACTATCATTGGTTCGTCAAAGGATTCTCTTCTATTACTTCTCATCATACGTGTTTGACTCACAAAGAGGTACCGTTCCTTTGGTCCGAATAGTATGAGAAAAGCTTTCAAAAGCTCAAGTCTCTTTTTACCACAACCCTGATTTTGTCCCTACCGGTGAATGGGGAAGGAATTTACTATATATTGTGATGCTTTTAGGATTGGGTTGGGTTGTGGTTGATGGAGGAGGGTAAGATTATTGTTTATGCATCAAGGCAGTTGAAGGTGCATTAGAAGAATTACCATATTCATGACTTAGAGTTGGTTGTTGTTGTGTTTGCTTTGAAGATTTGGAGGCATTATCTTTATAGTGTCCATTGTGAGGTGTATACCGATCACTGCAGTCTTCAACATATTTTTAATCAGATGGACTTGAATTCTAGGTAGCGTCGGTGGATGGAGTTGTTGAAAGATTATGACATGACTATTTTATACCATCCAGGAAAGGCCAATGTGGTGGTGGATGCCTTAAGCTGAAAGGCAGTCAGCATGGGGTGTTTACCTCTTTTGATCATTTCTAAGCGTCCTTTGGCATTGGAGGTCCAGTCTTTGGCCAATCATTTTGTGAGGCTAGATATTTTGAATTCAAATAGGATTCATCTTGTGTTGAGGTGAGGTCATCTCTTTTGGATCAAATTCAGACTCCCAGTATGATGATGTGAATTTATGCAAAATTTGAGATAAGGTGATGAGTAGTGAGGTCAAGAAGGCTATGATTGATCGTGAGGGGGTGCTGAGGATCAAAGGTAGAGTATGCGTTATTAGAGTTGATGATTTGACTAGATTGACTATGGATGAGGCCTCTACGAAGTCCGGTTAATCCCGAGAGGAGATGTTTCATACAGGTGTTCTAGAGCTTCACATCGAACGAGTTAAAGATATTCGATTAATCCAGGTGCTACTAAGATTTACCGTGACTTGAGGCAGCATTATTGGTAGGGGAGGATGACAAAGAGACATTGTTAAGTTTATGTCTCGGTGTCAGAATTATCAGCAAGTCAAGTATGAGCACCAGTGACCAATTGGTGTATCTCAAAGGATGCCCATTCCCGAGTGGAAGTGGGAGAGGATTTCCATGGACTTTGTTGTTGGGTTCCCCAAGACTTTAGGCACGTTTAATGCTATTTGGGTCATTGTTGATAGATTGACCAAGTCCGCACTTTTCATTCCGGTCCAGATAACTTATAATGCAGAGAAGTTGGCTAAGATCTACATTCGTGAGATTGTTCATCTTCATGGAGTTCCTATTTCTATCATCTCGGATCAGGGTACTCAGTACTTCACATTTCTAGTGGACTTTGCAGAGAGAGTTGGGTACTCGCTTAGATCTCAGTACAGCTTTTCACCCTCATATTAACGATCAGTCCGAGCAGACTATTCAGATATTGGAGGACATATTACGAGCCTGCGTGATTAATTTTGGTAGTCATTGGGACAAGTTCTTACCTTTGGCAGAATTTACGTACAACAACAGCTATCACTCCAGTATTGATATGGCACTGTTCGAGGCCTTGTATGATAGAAGATGTCATTCTCCCATTAGTTGGTTTGATGTATTTTATGTTCATCCTTGGGGTACCGATTTTTTGAGGGGTTGTTTAGAGAAGGTGAAGTAGATTCAGGTTAAGCTCCTGGTAGCACAGAGCAGGCAGAAGGAGTATGCGGATCGGAAGGTCTGAGACTTAGAGTTAATGGTTGGTGATAGAGTTCTTCTGAAGGTTTCACCCACAAAAGGTATGATGAGGTTCAACAAGAGAGGGAAGTTTAGTCTGAGGTATATCATACCTTTTTAAGTTCTTCAGCAGGTTGTGGAGGTGGCATACGAGTTGGCTCTGCCATAAGGTCTTTCAGGCATCCATCTAGTTTTCCATGCGTCTATGCTTAAAAAGTATCATGCTGACAGTTCTTATATCATTCAGTGGTACTTCATATTGCTATATTAGAATTTGGAGTTTGAGGAGGAGCATACAGTTATCTTGGACAGGCAGGTGAGAAAGTTGAGGTCGAAGGAGATAACTTCTGTGAAGGTTTAATGGAAGCATCGTCCTATTGAGGATGCGACTTGGGAGACAGAGTCTGACATGCGAAGCTGATATCCTACCTTGTTTACTACTCCTGGCAAGTTTCCCTTGTTTGTTTCTCTCCATTTGAGGACGAATATTTGTTTAATTAGTATCTAATGTAATGACCCGTCCTGTCATTTTTAGCTAAAGACCCTTATTTTCCAATTTTACCCTTCATGTGGTCTTTATATAGGGTTTATGATGTGCGGGGATGGATGACACAGATCCCGAGGTCTATTTATATGAGTTTCAGATGAAAAATCCAAAATAAGAACTTTCATAGTTTGACTCAAGGTTGACTTTTGAGTAGATGGGTTTATTTCTAGGTTCCGTCGTTTCTGGTAGCTTTGAAGGGTCATTTATGAGTTAGTCGGACATTGGTTTTCTTTTCGAGATAATCGGATGTATTTGGTGGTCTTATTTGTAAAATTTAGATATTTGGTTATTTCAGATGATTCTTTGGAAAAGTATTTCTTAGCTCGGTTAAATGGGAAATCTGAAGGTACGAGTGAGTTTGTAGCATTGTTTACCTTAGATGAGCATGTTTGATTTGTATTCGAGGGGTCTCGGGAGTGTTTTGGGTGTTTGATAGGAGTTTGGCATAGTTTTATTTGTTGCTGGTGTCTGGTGTCTGGTGTCCGCCTCGGTAACACTGTGTTCGCTCTTGCGTGTCTGTCTCTATGGAGGTTGGTTCGCACAAGCAGGGTATGAGCTTTTGTTGAGTTATCACTTTGGTAGAGGGGATTTCTGCAGCGGCTTGTGCGCCTCTGCGGAGTCGTGTGCCCTTCTGCGCTAAGTCGAGGTGTCAAGTGACACCACCTCTGCGAGGTCGATTCATGCGGTAGCGGGTCTGCGCCAACGGAGTCGATTCTGCTGAGGCAAAATCGTTGGATTAGGTGTCCTTTTAAATTTCCTAGGTTAGATGACTTTTCCAAAAAATAGTCTTCTCGAACCTAGAGCCACCACTAGTGAGTTTCTGAAGTTTTGAGACCAAATCCTCCATTTTTGTAAGAACTCCATCCTTTATGATTTGATTTCCTGATTCTAAGTCCTTTAATGGTGATAGATTGTGCATGTGAATTGGGTAAAATTATTTATGGCTTCCATTTGGAATTAAGAGAGTTAAGTCTTGATTTAAATGGTGTTTATGGATTAGGTTACTTTTATTATTATGAATTAGTGATGGAAATTGGTAGATAATCATGTTGTAGAGTTTAATTTGAGTATAGAAATCCATTTGATTTGGGGGGAAATTCTAGGGTTTCCAAATTGGGGATTTTTGTATATTGTCCAATTGAAGGTCCAAATGAGTATAATTTTCTAATTAACTTAAGGATATGATTAACTAGTATGTGTTTATAGTTTTTGGGTAATAAAGTTTTAGTCTTGACGATGTGAGCTCGGGGTTGGTTTTGGAAGTCTTGCTTGTTAAGGATTATGCCCTTGTATATTGTGAAAGCTTCTTATTAACGAATAATATATGCGTGATTAGACTTCGATTATCACGAGGCTAAGGGTGGCCAGTGGGCTGGGCCGACCCGGTCCCTCCACGACCACGATATGTAAAAAAAATAATTACGGTACCGGGACTGGAACCAGGACGGGACATGGTCTCGTCCCGCTCGGACCTGACCCGCCCCAATCCCGCTAGCCCACCCCGATCCCGCCCGATCCCTCCCCTTTGCACAAAATAGTCGTTTCACCAACGACCATTTTTTGCCTCCCCCCTCCTCCAACCCCCTGTCTCCTTAATATTTATTTAAACCCCTAAGTTATTATATTTACACTTTAACCCAATTTTTCAACTATAAATATCTCATTTTCTCTTCATCTTTCTCACAAATCTTCCTACAATCTCTCTAATCTCTCAATCTATCTCTCTACAAGTCTACATTGTATACTAAATATTTAATTTTATTTATTCATTTGGGAGTGAAGTTGGCAACTAGCTTGTGGATCTTCCATCGAGAAAAGTTTCAATTTTCAACCTCTCGATTATACGTCGACGTTACGTCGGCGTTTTGTACATTCATTCCTTCATTAAATTATTATTGTTTCTTTATTTTATTTAGCGCACTTAATTTCATTATCTTTAACTATTTTTAGCATAATTAAAATGAAAGGAATTACAGGTATGTTTAAGGGTAAGGGTAAGGCTTCTTCTAGTAGGGGTAACAAGGGCCGGGGTACTTCTTCTAGTCATCCTATTCCTAGACAGGATCATATTGCTACACAGGATGATTTTGTTGATACTGAACATTTTCCTCCAATACCATAAGATTTAGACGAGGAGATATTTTCCTAAAGTCAACAAGTCTTTAATTTAGAAGATGATCTAGATGATACACCGACTAATCTAGATGACACACTCACTAGTGCACCTCCAACTGGAATGCCTCTTATTCCCCCTAGTATGAGACGAGGTCCAGCAAAACGACTATTAAAATTAGATGCATGTAAATTTTTTTATAAGGACATAGACAATCAAGTAGCTAGATATAAAATTTGTAAAAATGTTTTTAAATTTAAAACTGGAAAAGGTCAGGGTGGGACGGGGGGGTTTAATGAGACACATAGAAAGGGATCACCCAACTAGGTTTGCCCAATACAAGGCTGAAAAACCAGGTGCACAAACGCCCTCTCCATCGGAACAAGGTTCACTTACTGTCCCGGACCAAGTACATAGTCAAATTAACCCCACAACGGGGGGAATTTTAGGCCCTAATTATAATAAACACAGAGATATGGAAGCAATAGCAAAATTAGTTGTTGTGGAGGGTTTACCTTTTTCATTTCCTTCATCTCCTAGTTTTATTCATTACATTAGAGAAATGTATAATCCTGCTTTTACCGATTTTCCTAGATCAACTGTTAAGAGAGATGTATTTAAATTTGCACATGAATATCAACAGTATTTACGTTATTCATTATATCATTTTAATGGCAAAGTGGCTATCACTTCTGATATAGGTCATAGTACTAACGACCATGATTAGTTAACGGTATCCTGTCATTGGATAGATTATAAATGGTCTATGCAAAAACGTATCTTAGTGTATAGATATATAGATGATAGGCACATTGGTACTTTTATTGCAGAAAATATTTATCAAGTGTGCGATTAATTACAGAAGAACTGATAAAATTATGACTATTACATTAGATAACGCTTCTTCTAATATTTATGCTATTACAATTTTAAAAAATAGTTTAACTCCATCTTTTCCAAATCATTTTCATATAAAATGTGTGTGCCATGTATATAACTTAGTTGTAAAGGATGGTCTATCACTTTTTGAAGACATTCTTAGTAAAATACAATATGCTATAAACTTTATTTTTAAAAATAATAGAATACAACGAAAAAAAGATTATAAAAAAACTTGTCACGATTGCCAACTACCTTATAGAAAAATTCCCGAAGCAGTACCCACTAGGTGGAATTATTTATACGAGCAACTACTTGTTGCTTATGACTATAGAAGACATATAACTTTATTTTTTAACGCTCATAATCAAAATCCAACTGATATGGTTGTAGATAGCGATTGGGAATTTTTTTCGAACTTATTGTATGTCTAGAGAATTTTTTTCAAGCAACAAAAGAATTTTCCGGTATATATTATCCTACTATTTCAACTATGTTGTTTTATATAGCTCTAATATTTTTATTACTTAATGAATATATGGATAAACCAGATTATAAGGCAACTATTAAAAAAATGTTTATAAAAAAAATATTCTTATTCCCACTATTTATATTATTGGTGTTGTATTAAATCCGACTATTAAAATAGACGGATGTAAATCACTTATTGAAAGTATTTATGATTGTACATCAGTACTACCACCTCCAACTCCCAAAATTCCAAATGACCCACCACCTATTGAACTAACTAAAGAAGAAGTGTTGTCTAGCATAGAAGACGAATGCAAAAAAGTATATAAGTATTACCAACAAGAAAGTGCTAGCAACCAACCAGCTTTCATACATTCTTCATCTTCTTCTTCTTCTTCAATACAACCTTATAAAAGACATGTTGTTTCTGCGGCTAGTATTGAAAGCCTCAGAAATAGAATGTGTGATGGTAACACTAACCAAATTAGCGAGTTTGATGTTTTTGTTTTGCAGCGTACTATACCGTACCAAGTAGTTCTGAATGAAAAAGGACGTGAAGACTTGTTGAAATACTGGAGAGGAGAGAAGAGGAGAAGACCTTTCAACAATTTCAATGATGGCCCAAGATGTTTTGAACATTCAGGCGTCATCAACAGCGTCTGAAAGTGCTTTTTCTACCGGCATATATCAAATAGGAGAGCACAAACACTCATTAGCTGGAGACAGCTTGGAGATAGCAGTATTATTCAGAGATTGGATACGAGCGGAGCGGAGAAGGTGCGGTCAACCGAAGATCAACGAAGAAGAAGATGAAAACTACAAAGACATCTTATCCGAAGGTGGTGGAAATGACGTGGAGCAATTTGACCAACAAATACCAATTTCAACCGAAGAACCACGGGAAATTATAAAGAAACTAGAACAGGTTTTTTTCAAAATGTAATTTCTTTAATTGCAATTTTACTATGTCATTTGAAACTTTTGAACTACACTACAAAGTTGCAATTTTGACAATTGTATTTGTTTTATAAAAAAATCATATTTCTAGTAAATAATATAAGAGGCACAAAAACAGCCTTGGGATGTTTTTTATTACACTATCTTATTTAATTATTGAGTCGTTTATATATATGTTATTTTTTAAAATTAAGTGTAAAAAAAAAAGGAAAATCCGCCCCCGACCTGATACCGACCCGCCCCGCTAGGATCGGTACCCTTTTTCGATGGGACCGGAAACGGGATGGGACATCGACGAATCCCGCCAGTCTGCCGTCGTGTACCGATCCCGCCCTACCCCACCCCCTTCCCCACGTCCCACCCCGCCCCGATCCCGCCAAGCCTCCCCCGACCCACCCCACCCCGATCCCGCCAAGCCTCCCCCGACCCACCCCACTCCATCCCGTTGGCCACCCCTATACGAGGCGCAGCGGAAGGGCAAGGCTATCCCCGAGATTTCACTATTTGAGGCTCCAGTTCGGCCCAGAGGTAGGCTACGGCTAACTTTCACTAGACTCCAATAGAAGTTATAAATATTGAAGGGTATTGGGCGTGTTGGGGGTCCCACTCAAATGGTTGTGATGAACGTTTGAGTGGGTACCGATGTTGAACTGTGATGATGGGTAATTTGGGGAATCAGCCTTAAGTTGATTCTGATTGCTGATTGATTGGGATTGTCTCCATTATGTGAGCTCGTCGCCATACTTGTTATTGTTGTGCTTATTCATCACACATGCTTGATATGACATCCTGATTGTACTTATATTATATGTTGATGTAGTCTTGAAAGCATGTGATATTCATCCCTATACTTGATTGCATCTCATGAAATTATGATTCTTGCTTAGTATTGTCATTGCATTCATACACTCATGATTCTGAGGATATTGATATTGGAGTGTCATGACATATGTTATGGGTATAAGATACCGGGAAGGTAAGAACACTTATGAGATTATGGCAACACTGAGATGATAATGATGATACACGGAAGGATGGGTTGCACGCCTGCACAATTATTATTATTCAGCCAAGAATTAGGCTCCGATAGGAAATTCTGGAGGAATGTATATGGACTTCGCAGGTCCCCCATGGGTGTGCTGATCATAATATAAACTTGACAGCTAGTACACTGGAAGATAAAGGTACCTGGCATATGCATTGCATTCATATCATACATATATCATTTTATTGATTATCTGTGGATGGACTTGGTTCTGTATTGATTGTTGATGACTTGGAGATTTCGGAATATGAAAGGATTGTACTTACTCTTTAATACTTGGATCACTGTTATTGAACTCTTCTGGAACTAGATGACTTAAGTGATTATGAAATCTTACCTGAATAAGGTGATATGTGTACTCTGTGAACTATATTGTGGACAACGTGACATTATTTGGACTATTGAATTGTTTAGTATAGGTGTATTTGGTGTCAACTTGATATTTATCTCTTTTTGCGTGTCTTCAATCGTTGTCGGTCTATAATGTCTACGGGGTACGTTGTGTACTCATGCTACACTTGCTACATCTATTCTTGATGCAGATATTGATTCCACTACCAGTTCGCGATCTCGAGTGTGAGTCCGAGCAGGTGAACTTCAGTGTTCAGAGTGAGGATGCTTCTTCCAGCATACCCCGGTACACTTATATCTTTATCTATGTGTTTACTTGATTCTGGAGACATATTCATACATTTCTCATTATGATTATTCAATTTTGGCACTATGTTGCCTTTGGCTTCAGTCTTGTATCAGATTATTAGTGCTCTTCTATTCACAAACCAGATCTTATGGGGGTTATGTTCATTTTCTTACACTTATATTTTGCATTTATATCACGACACAAATTGTATAGTATTTTTTTTCTTTTCACTTTATTTATATTATATCATGTGAATGATTCGGGAGTGATTCGCCTACCGGTGGAAATTGTGTAGCTGCCACCACAATCCCTAAAAGGGGTCGTGACAACTTGATTTGGTTTTATGTTGACTTGAAAAAATGAATGCCCACTTGATGGTTGTGTGCCAAAATGTTCAATATGTGTTGTTTTGATTAAAAACTGAATCATATGACCCTATCTTGGATAATTTCTAGTTCATGTCTTGTTTTTCTCTGAGTTCTAAAAGTCATCAGACATTTCTAGGTGGTCAACATATATTCAGTTATGATTAGTTTGTTAGGGAAGTGTTAAATTGATTAGGATAATGTTTGTGGTTAATCAATGTTGTCATGCTTCTGTGCTAAGCTCTGGATGTTGTATTTGTTGCCTAAGTTTAGATATATCTATGAACCTACACTATGTGATAAGTGTTGTTTTCTAACATGCCATATGACAATGTGTGTTTTGATATACATTGCAATATATTGGTTGTATACCATGTATATTCTGGGTATGCAAGGTATACAAGCCTGGTATACCGCTTGTGTATATCCAATGAAAGAATCCTATTTGAAAGTCATCTGGGCCTAGCCTATTCATGCTGCCTCTTCTTCTTTTGCTTTCTATTTTTCAAGGTTGAGCCAAGCCCATTTGCCTGCTTGTCTTTTCGTATAATTATTGACTGCTCTTTTAGTATGGATCAAGCCCAATTCACCCCCTTTTCTTCTATTTGGAAATCGGTCTATGTATGGGTTATTCCTAATTGTTTGATTATATGGGCCTTAACTGTTAAATGTATATTGCTCTTTAAATTAATGCATGATGTGTGGTAATTTAGGATTACTTGCACTTAGTTATATAGTTATAGATACCTTCTAACTTGGGTCTTTGTTTTCCCTGCTTTTCTTCTGTTGGTGATGCACGTCGAGATGGGCCTCTGGGCCTGTCATCTTATCCAACTAGTTGGGCCAACGCACATCTAATTCCTTTGATTGAGTCCAAATATATATTGATGCACTTGATGGCCCAACTACCGGTGAAAATAGTTAACTGACGGGCTTAGGTAGGCCCACCAGCCTAAACTTTGCTCCTTTCAATTCTTACTTGTATTATACATATGTATTATTTGTATAAAACATACTTTGTATATACTCTTGGAATAACTTATGGTTATATCCTATAATAGGCAAATGATAGGTACATCGTTTAGTATAGAATCGCCAAAAACCGATTTTTGAAAAGATTAAAAGGCTTGGACACATTTTGGACTTTAATAGATTTTAAATCAGAAAAGAAAACTGGGATTTTGGAACCAAATCGATTTTTTTTGGCTTTGATTGAGTGGACTGAAATGGATTAATTGGTCTATCACTTTGAAAAAATCAAACTTTTATTTAATAATGTGCTGATTTTAAAGATCAAAATGCTAAACAAACTCTGGACTACTGAAACTAATTTTTGAGATAAGTTTGGACCAAAATTGACATCTCAAAGCTGATTTTACGGGCTAAGCCCAACCAAATGATTTTAAGGAAAAGAACTAAACTCTTTCTTGGACTCGAACTGAGATATGGACTTTGGTAAATTGTGGACTATGGGATGACCTTTGAAACTATAACATGAAAAGAAGAAAAGGAAACCTATTTTCTTTGAAACTAAAACTCGTCATTTGAAATGGGTTATACTCTTTTCAAATTTCAAAAGATTTTCAAAGTGTGTAAAGTAATATTGGACAATTTATTGGACTAGTCATAGAGTTCTACTCAAGTTAATTCTTGAGTGTTCTTAGTCTGAAAATAAATTGACTAAAATTACCCTTACGCGAACCATTTTTAGGCAGAATTTAACTCTTTGATTTTAAAAGTCTTTGAGTTTGAAATGAAATGAATGACATGAATTTTGCAGGAATTTAAACACTTTTAAGCAATTTGTGGAAATTAAACATGTTATAGAACCCGAAGGTCAACCGTATTCTACGAATCCTTACTATCGAAGTGTGTAGCATCTTCCTCGGGGGATCACCAGAACCCTTACCTCGACTCTGGTTTAGAAAGGATTTTTCATTATTTTGAATAAACCCTCTCAACTTGGTTTTTCTAATTTACCTATAAATTAAGTGGCGACTCTAAAAAACATTATCCTACTTAGAGCACCAACAACCTCCTAGTAGCTTTTATGCCTCCATGTAAAAGTGAACTGTAACAAGTATGTTACCCCAACATTCGAGGACGAATGTTCTTAAGGGGGGAAGGATGTTACACCTCGTAGTTTTACGTCAAGTTGTGTCGTCGATTAACATCGATTTATCGAGGGGGTATGAGACTTTACGGAAGGATAATGATGGTTTAGAACCCTTTTATAGAAGTGTCGGAAAGTATAGGAGTTAAACGAACCTAAGATAATACGTTTCGACAAAGTTCGATGACTTTTCAAAAAGTACCCTACAATGTACGGAATGTACATCAACGTACGAACATTATAAAATATGGAATATGGCCATACCTAGTTGGGAAAAATTTATAGATTTCTGCCTGGATATACGGTTTGTACATTGAGGTGGTGGAAAAAATGCAACTTCTTTATATTTCATTTGCTCGACCTCAAGTTTCATTTCCTACATTTTCCAAACCCTAACCAACTCCTAAAACATTTCATAAGGCTCTGTTATGGTCCTAAGCAAGAATCAAAGGCAAACTACGCAAGTCTAACGTAAAAAACTCTGTAATCATCGTCTTATCGTCTTTCTCTTTGTTGTGGTGATTGTGGAGACTTCTTGAGGTTGAAGTAACCTCTGATTTGAGGTAATTCTTGTGGTTTAAGGTAATTTCCATCTACATCTTCTTGTTTTTAGACTTATACAAGTATTTGGAAGGTGATTATTGAAGGATTCTCTTAGAACAAGTTGTAGAATCTTGAAGCTATGATTGTATTGATATTGGGTTGTTTTATATGGAGTATGGGATGGTGTTGATAATGAAAACTTATTGTATGTGTTATGAAGTTAAGGAGGGAGAATTAGAAAGGTTTGTAGTGTTGAAATTTATGTAAGATTGGATGTAAACGATCATATAAACCATATGAACGTAAGGTGTTCGATGAAATGTTCAAATGAGCTTTCTTATAAGTTATGAATCCGTTGTTGATACTGATGGATTGTATAATAAATAATCGCTCGTAGAATGTCCAAAGACTTGTGGAATTCATATAATCTAAGCAATAAGGTATGTAAGGCTTACCCTCCCTTCTATCGGCATGATCACTAAGAAAACGTCCTAGAACGAATGTTTCCTATCATAACTTCACTTTTGAATATTGAATCATGTTTACCCTTAGTGAAAGATATCGTTTGGATCTTATTTGTCCCTTGTCGAGAGTACGTTCCGCATCTTATGGAATTCCGTGTTATTTGATAAATTCTGAGACTCTTCTTGGATTGTATTGATCACTGTACATGATTTCATAATGATAGGTCACTCCGCCCTGTTCATACTGATATTCTAAGGTCTTTCATGCATTCTATATATATGTATCTATTTTTTCTACTAAGATGCACTATAGTCGGTCGGGTACGACACTTATATGTGCATACCATTACTTTTGGGTACGATATTACCGATTCCTATTATGGTGGGGTATGTTATGATGAGATTTTCCCTACAAAGAGGCTTGATATTAAATTACATGACCCCATAGAGTGGCCCGATTTTACTATTATGCATATGATTATGGTTATGTCAGTTGTACGCCCTCAGTGGCCTTTCTGAGTTTCAAGTTAACTTTTGTACCCTCCTCTTATATTACATTCTTTATCTATATGTTTTACATGCCTTACATGTTCAGTACATTATTTCGTACTAACGTCCCTTGTTGGGGCGTTGTGTTTCATGCCCACATGTGCAGGTAGACAGTCGGACGCACCTCCTCGGTAGGATTATCTGATTCAGTTGTTGGTTGTCGCACTCCACTTTTCCGGAGTTGTTGTACGGAGTCGGTAGGCACTGTTGCTCATATTTATAGTTACTCTGGGTATGGCTGGACCCTGTCCCTACCTAATGACTTGTTGTAGTACTCTTAGACGATTGCAGACTAGTGATCATTGTCTATTCATTTTGTACGGCCTTGTCGGCCCCTTCATCAACTGTTAGCGTACTTGTTATGCCCTTGTTGGTCTTATGATATATGTACATATTGGATTGGTTGTCACTTGTACAGGTTGTTTTATTCTGATCTTTCGTATAATTGTCTCCTGAGGCCTTGTCGTCCCAGTTGGTTATCTGTTCAAGTTATGATATACATATGGTATGCTCGGGCCGTTCAGGCATTTGGTGCTGGCCACAACCCCCAAGGTTAGGGTGTGACAAAACATATAATAAAGTAATGAATGTACCTTTTCAAGAATAGAAGTACTACCTTTCAAGAATGACAATATCTTTTCATGAATAATAGATATATTTCTTGTTTAAGTAGGATATTTTGGTTATTTAGAAGGCTATTTAGGTAATTTAACTTTTTAATTTTGTGTTTACCATTTTAATGCTCCTCCTCTCTCGATTTATGTGAAGGTATTTGATTGCGCATGAAATTTAAGAATGAAGGGAAGACTTTAGAAACTTGTGGTCTAAAATCAACCATAGATATTTGTATTGTTGTAAATCATCTCATTAAGGATAAAATAAAATTTTAAAGTTAAATTATTACTAAATATATAAAGGTATCATTCTTTTTGGTTTTGAGTAAACATAAAAAGTGACATATAAATTGAAAAGGAGAGAGTATAATATAAATGTTGGGGGATAAGGCACTATTACTCCTGAACTATATCTGAAGTTCCAGCGACACACTTTACTTTTAGGGGATCCTATTACCTCTAAATTATTTTAAAGTGAAATAAATACACTCTTCTGCACTGAAGTGGCAAAGTTGTGATCACTCTCTTGGAGGCATGTGAGAAGAAAAAATTAAGCTAAATTTCTGATTAATATGAACACGTGTCCTTTTTTAATAATTGCACACCTTGCAATTAATTAGTGAACATAGTTAACTAACACTAAAATTTAAGCTGATATCTTTTTAATATTTTCCTTTCTTTATTTGTGAAATAAAGTCAAATTTATTATTTTTTAGAAATTTAAAAACTTCTTGGAAGTTCTCTTCTACTCGAAAACACAGTCAAATTTTATTCTCCAAGGTTTAATTAATCTTATTCTCCATCTTCTTTTTTTTTGGGTCTCCAAATTCAATAAAAACTCAGTCAAATCCGCATCAATAAAACTCAAATTTCAACTATAACCTCACAACAACACTATCACCAAACCCGTGTAATCAATTCGGCCAACAACTAAGAATTTCGACGAACTCATTTTTTTGTGCTTCAAGTTTTTTCACGGTTCAATAATGGTGGATTCGAAATTATTTCTTCATTTTCGAATTTCACCCTCTACTCCATCCCTAGCATTCTCGTTCCGCTCATCGAACCACCTTCGTTTCACCCAAAACACCACCAGACCTCCTCTAATAACAAAAGCTCAATCATCGCTCAACACCGAAAAACTCCATAGCCGCTACCCATTTCACAAAATCAGCTTCATTTTTGTTACTAGGCAAAGAAGAGCAAAAAGAGCGAAGAAGAAACGAGAAAAAATGAGAAAAAAAAATTAAAGTGATAAAATGATGTGTCAGGCGCGTGTATGTGCATCTAATGCAATTGAAATTTGGGTCCACATCAGCACATAATGTGCAAAGAAATACATGGGAAAAAATTAGGGGGTAATAGAATCTCTGTAAAGGTAAAGTGTGTCGCTGAAACTTCGAGTATAGTTTAGAGGGTAATAGTGTCTTATACCTAAATATTGGCTTGAGATGATTTTAAGTGGAAAAGAGGATCTATGTAACTGATCTAACTTGTTTGGGGCTGAAGCGCAATTATTATTGTTGCATCACCCTCAAATATAAGTGGATCTATCAGAGAGTACACAAAAAAGGAACTCAAGAAATTTAAATTCAAGGTAGATATCTATATAGAAGGAAAAAGAAATCCCTCTAAAAATAAAAATTGAAAATTTCCCGTACAAACTAGCTAGATGCTAAATCATTTCCCAACCCTCTTCAGAGATCATCATACCTGTTTTCTATCTCAACAATTGTTCAAAATTAGCATGATATTTAATGTATCATAGAATTGAATTTCCTTGAGTTGATGATCCAGGATTGAGCTCTGCATGCTGTTGCACCACTAAAATTGAAGCTGTCGAAGAAAAGTCTGATGTGAACAACAGATCGCCAATCGACCCCAGGTCCGGGCAGTCGCTCCACTCATCTAACCCACCCTTGAGCGGCGAAAAGAAGCCCAATCCTCTTCCTACCACATAGAGATCAAAATCCTGACCTAGTGATCTTATTGTTTTCACAGTTTCTGCCCCATTGCTAGACATCTCCTCCATATAAACAACTGAGACATCATTCTGTACCCTGTGCCTAAACTCATTTACCAAAAATTCATCAGCTTTCTTTTCAGCTTCACCTTCCATTGTGAGAGATAAATCTGTATCAGCATTTTGTGTGGCTGAACTTCCATTCAGAATAAACCTCAAAACTGTTAGAGCTACCCTCGGATGTCTCGCCATGCGCAAAGCATAGGTCAACGCCTCTCGGTCATCAGGTCCCCCTATAAAGATCATGGCAATTCTGCAACTCCTACTCGTACTGTCTTCTTTTTTAGTAGGTAATAATGTGCCAAAACCACGGTCTACAAGAATACCAACAGCGCAAGGTGCAGTTGCTAAAGTATTATTATTTACATCTTTGTAAGCAGGATTCATTTCTTCCATGTTATTGTGGATAGTCTGTCTCTTGTGGAATGGGAGAATGATTAGTGTCACCTGCTTTTCCTCAGCAAGACTGCAGACATCTTCATGCATTGTGCCATAAGGAGATATAGCAGTCAACAGCTGAACAGATAGCGTTGGACTTTGACGCTCTAAGTTCTTGAATGCAGTAATTAATTGGTCTATTTGTCCGTCTATTCTACTGATGCTTTCTGAGCTAGTCCCACTGGCGCCATGCACAATGAGCAGAGCAGTAGTATGTTTTTTCAGCTGCATGAGCTGAAGAGCAAAGACGCAAATTGGGGATCTTCTGGAGGCATGAGAGATTTCCAGGAGTGCAGTAATGCCAGCCACAGTTTGTACTTCATGAAAACCGGTAAGTATTCGGAGCTCAGTGTCTGGTTTTAGGTTCTGTAATACCCTGTGTTGGCTTGGTAAGAACTTCTTAGTACGTTGATACAGGAAGTTCACAATTGGTGATGTTGCTATGGTCATGATAAAAATAGTAAACAACATGATGGCAAATCCATCTTCATTCATGACCTGAACAGGCAATAAGATTGAGGTTAAGTTAAGAGTGCAGTCAACATATAAGACTAAGTTGTAGAAACAGTAACAGCCATTCAGATATTGGTATACATAAGTTCAAATGCATATCTCGTGGAACAACTATCACACACTTCAGTTTCATTACCTTATCTTATGCACCTATCAAACTTTATGTTTCTTATAGGACATTTGATTGGGTATTCATTTTTTCCAAATTTTGATGAATAAAATAGAGACAATAAATGAATTTGTACAGCTGAAGTTACCTGTATGACCTAATATCAATTATAATATATATTTCCAGAATAACCATAATTTTGATGAGAGGAAGGGGAAGAGGGATTACAGTATGGTCACGCCCCAAGCTCATTGCGATGACAGCTATCAGCCCTTTGGTGTTCATCAGGACTCCAAGAGTAAATCCTTCATGCAACGACATCCTATAGAAGTAAGAAATAGCAACAGTGCAAACAATCTTGGGTATGAAAGACAAGAAGCTGACTAGAATCATCATAAGCATGTCTTCTCTGTTAAGTTTTCCAAGATGAGTCCTCATTCCCAAACTAGCATAATAAAGAGGCAGCAACAAGTCAGACGCAAAGCCTTGTAGCATCAACACAAACCTATGCCCCAAGAGATCTGGTGGTATAATAAGACCAAATACAAATGCACCAAGCACAGAGCTCACTCCACATATATCCGTGATCAACCCACAAGCCAAGACCATTGTGAGTATAGTACAAACTGTTGCTTCACTATATTCTTCTCCTTCTCGGGTCGTCTTCCTAATCACCCATAAAAGTGCCGGACGGATTACAAAAATACTGAAAATGATGAAGACAATAGGACTAAACAATGACAGGTACGTACTTGAATTGCTACTAGTTACTGCTAATGAGAGTACAAGGAGAACCCATGAGGAAAAGTCATTAACAAGGGCGGAAGACATGGCTATTCTTCCAATTTCGGAATGGAGGAGCTTTAATTTTGCCAAGATTTCTGCTATAACAGGAAGGCCAGTGACTGAGAGTGCCACACCCCAGTAAAGGCAACCCCACCTGAAATTCTCTGGATACCCCGCGATAAAAGTGTATGAGGAAGCTCCAAAAATAAAGGGGAAAAGAGCTCCAGAGATACCAATGCCAAGGGCCTTGGGGCCAACACTTGTTAATGCTCTCAAGTCCATTTCTAACCCAAGAAGAAATACATGATAAATTAGTCCAAGGTTTCCCACTGTCTCCATCATCATAATTCGAGAGGCTGCAAAAATAGAATCCAGTATTGGAAGTTGTTTTCGCGCAAATTCACTTGCAATTGCAGTTGATCCCACCAGTATACCAGCCTGTCAAAAGCATCGAAACACACAGCTCACATTCTGAATCAAAATTGGCATTATGGTTCAGATTTAAAGAATTTACTTCTTCTCTAAAAAAAGATCCGCACAAACTACTCTCCGCGTTTTACATTTTTCTAATGTGCAGCTCCATCTTTGATATAACAGTGTGACTTCAACTCCAAAACTTGTATTTATTTGCAAGAAAGTATCCAATAATGTTCAATGGTAGGAATATATGGTATATTAGGAATGTATATGGTAGTATATTGTAAAGAAAAGGATACAAACTAGGGAAACTTTACATATCAAATGAAGTCAAAGATGACTTAATCTCATAAGAACAGCTAACCTAGAAAAATAGCATCAAGCCTCTACTGATTATCTCCATGCCTGACAATTGACATGAAAATAATGCATAACTGTTGGATTACTAAATCTTTATTACTAAACCAACTAACAAACAATCTAAATCAGTTTCAAGTAAGAACAATCAAACCCTTGCCAAGCAAGACATAGTGTTGTTTAACTAGGAATTAGATACTTGGTTTCAATATATACGAGATGTTTGGCCAAGTATGGAATTTCAGATATTCATTTTGACTTATATATTGTATTAGTGATAGCGAGAAAATAATAAAGTGATGATTCAAAAGTTAGTTTGGCAGAGAACATTCAAAATTCTGAATAATTTAATTAAATTAACTTTCCCTTTTGAATAATTTAGGGGTCATTTGGTAGCTGATTAGAGTTATGCAGGTATTAGTAATACAAGAATTAGTTATGAGAAAATGTTGGATCATAAACTTGATCCATTATGGGAGCCCAAACCCAAACCCAATCAAATTGGAGTCCAAGTCCATAATCAAGGTCCAAAACTACAAGCCTTCTATCTAGAATCTTCTAGGGTGTGGTAATTATGCATGTGAATCATTTGTTAATTTAAAATATTTCTAGAAGGATGGATAAGAATGGAGAAGAATGAGGTGTATGGTTATTGTAATTTTTGATTAATTTATTTGTGTGGTGTATGATTGTTCTTAAATAGTATAAATACCCTTCTCCATTTTAGTTTAGGTATCAAGAAAATTAAGAACTTCTAAGTGAGTGTAGAAGCAAAGTGTTATAAGAGTGAATTGTATCTTGTTTTTGAGTCACAGTGCTCTTGTAATAATTGTTTGAGTTTGAATAAAAGTTAATTGTGAGAGTGTTTCATTTCCATCAGAAAATACATGTATTATTTTATGGGGACATTAGTTATGCAAGTATTAGTAATACAAAAATTAGTTATGAGAGAATCTATATACTAGTATTATTTTATGCGGGGTTAGTTATTCTACCGTCTATCCTGCATAAAATAATATAGGAATTTCTCTCATAAGTTATGGGTGAATCTCTCGCACAAAGTGGATATCCATCTCAATATGCTTAGTCCGCCGATGTTGGACCGGATTATGAGACATATAGATGGCGAGATATGTTGTCACAATAGACTATAGACGCCTTGCGGAGTGGACACTGGAGCTCTAAAAGAAGATTTCGGAGCCAACGATCTCGGCAACTACATTAGCAACACCGCGATATTCTCGTTTCAAAGCACTCGAACGGGATAGTGTGGCTCGCTCTCTTGGCGGACCATGAGATAAGATTATCCCAAGAAATACACGTACCACTCGAGGTGGAGCGACGTGTGTCCGGGCATCCCGCCCAATCGCATCCGTGTAGGCAAGTAACTTGGTTGGGGCGAGAGGGGTATAAGTGTAATCCAAAGTCTAGTGTGCCCTTAACGTATCCGATAATACGTTTGAGGGCGGCAAAATGGGACTCTCGGGGTCGTGCATGAACGGACACACACTGTCGAACGGCATATGTAATATCGTGCCTAGTGAATGTAAGATTCAAGAGCACCCCTGCTAGACTCGATATAGAGTGGGATCGAAACCGGCGCACCGTCATTGGCACTAAGCTTGGATTTGGAGTCCACCGGAGTTGGCATAATTTTACAATTTGCCATCTTGCCCCTGTACACTATCTCTTCTCGCATACTTACGCGACATAAGAACATAGTGGTACACGATCCGGTTACCGATATACCCAAAAAATAACTTAGCTTGCCCAAGTCGGTCATAGCAAATTCGCTTTTGAGTAGAGCAATGATTTCATTCTTCAAACCGTCGGATGAGGCGGTAAGAACAATGTCATCGACATATAATAGCAAATATGCAAAGTCTCGCTACCTCGGTGAAAAGTGAAGAGAGAGTTATCACACCGCTACATACAAAACCAATCTGCAAAAGATACACGCAAAACGATCATACCAAGCGCGGGGTGCTGTTTCGGTCCATACAATGACTTTCGAGACGACACACAAATCTGCGGAGTCTACGGGATGAACAAAGCCGGGAGGTCGATGCATGTACACGATCTCTTTCAAATCCCCATGAAGGAATGCATTCTTGACATCAAGGCCGATGAATTGGCCAATGCATGCCCATAGCAATACTGAGAACAGTCCGAATAGTGGCCGGTTTAACAACCGGACTGAATGTCTCACCACAATCAATACCCTCCTGCTGATTAGTGCCATTGGCGACTAGTCTTGCCTTATACCTCTCTAAGTCACCACTGTCTCTGAACTTGTGCCGAAATAGCCACATACACCGGATAATATTCACACCTTCGGGTCTAGGTACCAAATCCCAAGTGTTCTGCTTGGTTAAAGCGTTAAATTCCTCGCACATGGCCGCATTCCAATTTGGGTCCAGTTTTGCTAGTTTTGGATTTTGTGGAATGGGTGATAAGGTTTGTGTGGAGAGATTGAAGTGAACCTTGGGTTTGAAGATCCCGTGTTGTGCACGAGTCTCCATACGATGTGACGGCAGTGGCGGTGGATCGGGGCTGGGAGGTTGTTCGGTCCATCGTTCGGACCGGTGGGCGTGCAGTCAGGGGTCCGGTTTACTCGTGACTCGACCGGGGGTTGTAGGGGTGAGCGAGGAGTGTTGGGGTGGTGCTGACAGTGGCGAGACTGTCGGAACAGTGGGGCTGCTTTGTTGATATAGATTTTGGATGATCGGGGACGGACTTGGTTCATCGAGAAAGATGTAATCGGTGGTCCGAAATTTCCGGAGATTTGAAAAAGGAAAGGTTGTCTCATCAAAGGTGACGTGACGGAGACGATGATTTTGCAAGTAGCAATGTCATAGCACAAGTAGCCCGATGATTAGGAGATAGACCAAGGAAGACACATGGCGAGTGCGAGGTGCAAGTTTGTGAGGTGCGGTGGAGGCCATGTTGGGGTAGCATAAGCATCCAAAAATACGTAGGTGATCATATGATGGTAGCCTACGGTATAAGATTTCGGTAGGGGTCTTGTTTTGGAGTGTGCTAGTTGGTAAAATATTAAGAAGGGATTCTACCATTTTGACAAAGATAGACCCAAAAAGGCGGTGGTAGGCGGGCATGAAACGAAGTGTGCGAACCATGTTATTGATGGTACGTATAATTCTTTCAACCTTTCCGTTTTGGGAAGAAGTATAGGGACAAGAAAAACGGAAAACCATACCTTGTTTAGAACGAGAAATTGTGAAATGTCGAGTTATTAAATTCACGTCCATTATCACATTGGAATGATTTGATAGATTTTTCAAATTGTGTTTTAATGAAGTTGTGAAACTCGAGGAATTTTGTAAAAACTTCATTTGAATTTCGGTGGGTAAATCCGGACAAAATGTGAAAAATCATCCAAGAATACTAGATAGAATTTATGACCCAAAGAGCTAACAATCGGAGATGTCCACAAATCAGCATGAACAATATCAAAGGGAGAAAAAGTAACACTGTTTGATGACATAAATGGAAGACGAGTATGTTTGCCTAGTGGACAAGAAAAACAGTGTTGGGCAATTTTTCCATTATTACATTTAATACGCTTAGAAGTCCTAAGAAAAGTAAAAACTGGGTCTCCGGGGTGTCCGAGTCTGTTGTGCCAAGTGGAGGGAGAGATTGCCGCAAGGGATAGAGGTGCTTGCGGCCTGACAGCGGAAGATTGAGTGAATGGGTAGAGGTCTCCCACACTATTGTGGCGTGTAAGAATTTTCCCCGTATTGAGTTCTTTCACAGAAAAACCAAAAGGGTCAAATTCGACAGACACAGAATTATTGCTAGTGAATTTTCTAACAGAGATTAAGTTTTTAATGATGTTAGGTGTGTATAGGACGTGGTTTAGGGAGAAAGGCGGGTGTGTATGTTTGGTGTGTGTGTTACCGTAACCTTCAATTGGAATGCGATGACCATTGCGGCGGTAATAAATTGAGGACACTTTAACCGACGTAGTTGAGATAGGTTACCTGACGACGGGTGAGGTGAGATGTGGCTCGGTGTCCATGTACCAATTGTCGTCGGTCATTGAAGGTTCACGGTGGTGTAGGCCAGGCCCAAATCGGTCGGGGACAGTCTTGGGCTGCTTCTTCTTTGCGATTGTTCTTTCTTCTTTATTCTTTGCGATTCTTCAGCTTAGCTTCTTCTGCTGCTGGCTGAGATCTTTGCGTCTTCTTCTTCTTTGTCTTTGATCTTCTTGCAGTCTTCTTCTTCTTCTTCTTCTTTGCTGCGACGATTCTTCTTCTTCTTCTTCTTTGGTGGATCGCAAGGCAAGGTGGTCTTCTTCTTCTTCTTTGGACATCTTTGTGATGGTACAGTTCTTCTTTGGCCGCCGGTGTTTGCCATCCGTCAACGGCTAACGCCCGTTGATTATGTTCCTCTTGTTTAGCACGTCTAGTTTCTTCCAACAATAGTTGTGAACGTGCCTTGTTGAAACTTGGGAGAGGGTCGGCTTGTTGAATCATTGTTGCGAGTGTGTCATATTCACCTTTCGGTAAACCCAACAAGTTGAAGCACCATCTTGGTTTCTCAAAACAGAAGTCCCGACGTTGGATAGTTGATCGGTTATGAGTTTCGATTGCTTACAATATTCGGACATGTTGTTAAAATTCTCGAGGCGGGTATTGTTGAATTGCTCTTCCAAATACACGGCCCGAGTATTTTTATTGTCTGAAAGATTTCTTCTAGCCGGACCCAAAGTTCACGTGCTTGTAGCACTGTTTTCATGATAGTGCATAACGGATCTTTGGAGATGGTGCCGTAGATCCATTGTTTGACGATGGCGTCAAGACGACGCCGATTGAGTCCGTAACATCGGTGGGACGAGGAGCAGATTCGTCAATGTGATCGAGCACGTTGTATGCACATGCATGAATGTAGAATAGTTCCATCCACATGGAATATTGATAGTCTTCTTGGTCAAGAATTATAGGGATAAAATTCTTGATGTTGTTAACGGCGAATGCCGATGAAAAGAAGATGGGGTTTCTAAATTGCTAACCGAACAACGTATTAATTTTATACATGAATAACCAACCTCCTAACCATCTACCACACATTGTATTACTTACGCACGATTTGATAACTGCATAACTCACGTCCAAACAAGCTACCAAACGACCCCTTAATGAATTTAAAGTTTTTGGCAATTATGAAAGCGGGATGAAATGGGAAAGAGGCGTTACCAGCAATTCAGCAGCGAAATGGGGTTGTCGGAGAGGTTTGAGGAGAAGGAGACAAAGGCGAGTGACAAATAGAACAATAGCAAGTTGAAAGATGAATATTGGGAGTTTATCCAAAGGGTCGATTTCTTCCCATATGCCATTGTCTGTAATTGTATCTGTGAGATAACATAATTTGTCAACACCTACAGCTGGTCGACTCCCTCGCACATTATACGATGCAAGTTCCGGAACTTTGAGGAAATTCGGATTAACCATATTCTTCTAATTTTCTCCTGCGGCCACTCTGGCGACAGTTGAACCTGCCACCTTTGGCCCTTCTCTTTTTTTTTTTTTTTTTTTTTTGCGTTTTGCGTGCATAAAACGGAAAGGAAAATCTGGAATAGCTGAGAGAATGGGTCGAGAAATGAGATTGGTCATGAGGGGGATTGTATGCAGAGAAGTACAAATGGATGGTCTGCCGTTCTGTGGGGGTTTCACTAGTTGCTCTAACATACAAGGAAAAGAAACAAAGGTAAAATACGGGAGGAAAAGAGAGAAAGGCAAACTAAAGAATGGTCCGCAGGAAGTGCACGTGGGAACAAGTGCACCATACTTCCTTTACCCGTCCCTCCGTCGATCTTCATCTCCTCACGTCACGTCATGCATCCATCTTTCACCATCAGCAAGACTCATTTAAATTTAGATTATATACAAATATTCCTAAGATTATATTTTTTTTACTTATTACCACACACGAAAAAATAAGTAAATACACTTATTTTTCATAAAAACATTTTCAAAAAATAACATTTTTGGTGTACATTTTTCTTTGTAGCAAACACATCCCTAGTTTATGTAAGTGGAAAAATAGTGTTGTCAATATGTGAAGCCTTTTTTCATGAGAAGGTGCAAAAATTCACATCTATTTGTAAAATCTTAACGGATGATAGTATTCTTATTGTTTGATATTAGAAACTAGTGTGTGATGCGCGTAGAATACAAAAAAAATCGATCGTATCAAATTGTAACTTTGTTTGTTTAAACAAATTAAATCCGCTTTAACAAAATTAAAACTATAATTTTTCTTTTATACGTAATACATGAGATAAAAACATTAGTACTCATCAGGCTTTTCAGAAACTCATAATGCTTCAAAAGAAATATAAGCATTACATGATAGCTATGATGGAATCTTTTTCGAACTGCATGCACTTACACAGATACAAAAGAAGATAGGGTATGGGATGAGCTATAGTAAATCGGAATGAAAAGATTTGAATTTTTGTTGATGAAGCGGTATAATAGGAGATCATACTAAACTGACCAATAGATTGTTGGGTTTAAATGATAGATTGAATGGGAAGTGGAGGGAGTTCCCCTCTTGCTCTATAAAATAATCATTTGTCCCACATCGATAGTGGAAAGAAAAGTGGGAGTTGTCCCACATCGGTAGTGGAAAGAAAAGTGGGGGTTGTCCCACATCGGTAGTGGAAGAAAAGTGGGAGTTCTCTTTTGCTTTATAAAATAAGCATTTGTCTCACATCGGTAGTGGAAAAAAAAGTTCTTCTACTTATAAATAAAATTACTCCTTCTTGTCAATAAAAGGGTTGAGGGGGCAAGGACCCCTCGCGCCGTCGTCGCTCGCTCGGCTCGGCTTCGGGATTTGGATTTGGATTTGGATGATTGATAATCTTTTTGGACCAAATTTTCTTTAATTTTTAATTATTTAATTAATAATTATTTAATTAAATTAATTAACTTATCCAATCCTACCCGTTAGTGACCACGACCGACCGGCCGGATCCGCGTGTCCGGGCCGGATCCGCGTGTCGACCCGCGACCCGGTTTCTTTCCCACATTTAAATTTCCCACCGTTTTAGTAACTGTTCGTTCGGAAGGGTTGCAAACCTTCGAAACAAGATACTTCCATGGCTATAAATTCGTTTGATTCCTCGAAATTTTACTTACGAATTTTCTTCGAACAACACAAACTTCTTCTTCTTCTCGCATAAACAAATTACGTGTGATATCTGCTTTGTTGAGTGGTTCGCCGCTACCGGAATTTGGAGTACTACTATTCGGTAAGATAATCGTTCTATCCTGGGAGGGGATATTCCATCAACCTCGAGTACTTGTGAGGGAATAATTTCCTTAAGGACACACTTTGAACTAAGTGGGCTCGATTATATTCGAAAAATATTTTTATTTTTCCAACACGGATTCTGTTTCATTTTTCAATTATTATTGTTTACTGGTTTTTGGAATACATATTAATAACAATCTAAAGGAAATTATATTTTTAGATTAATCTGTATTCAGTTTTGTAGACTAAAACCTGTGTGATTTCTACTCCGTATGAAATTTCATATTCTGACTTGAAGACATAAAAACTTCGTTGGAATATTAAAGTTCATACGTGTACAACTATTTGAAGAACATAAAAACTTCATTGTTGCTGTATTCTGGTTTGGAGATTAAAACTAGTGCAGTTTTCTACTCCATATGAATATTAGTATTCTGACTCGAAGATATAAAAACTTCGTTGGAATACTAAAGTTTCATAATTATACTGCGATTTGAAGAAATAGAATCTTCATCGTCTAAGTCTATGATTGAATTGCTATTCTGGTTTTATTAACTAAAATAGTTTGTCGATTTGACAGTGACAAACGAATAATGGCAATTGAGACTGGAACTACCTCTGCGAATACTTTGCACCGGCGGTTACTCCTACAACCCGTACCGTGTGTGCCACCGGCGAGAAACTTGTGAAGTTCACCGGTGCCAACTTTAAAGGATGGCAAAGAAAAGAATGTTCTTTTGGCTTACCACCCTTGGTATGAAAAAGTTCACCAGTGAGGACCCTCCCGTGCCTGCCGCCGACATGCCTGACAACCAACAGTTCATGGTTACTGAGGCTTGGAAACATGCTAATTTTTTGTGCAAAGGCTACATTTTGAGTGCCTTAGAAGATGACTTGTACAACGTCTACAGTGCAGTAGAGACTTCCAAAGAATTATGGAGTGCACTTGAAAAGAAGTACAAAACCGAAGATGCTTGCTTGAAGAAGTTTGTGGTTGCCAAATTCCTAGACTACAAAATGGTGGATAGAAAAACCATTGGAACCCAAGTTCAAGAGCTTCAACTTATCTTCCATGACCTTATTGCTGAAGGTATGGTAGTAAATGAAGCGTTCCAAGTGGCTGCAATGATTGAGAAGTTGCCGCCCTCATGGAAAGATTTCAAGAATTATCTTAAGCACAAAAGAAAGGAAATGAAGTTGGAAGATCTTGTGATTCGTCTCAAGATCGAGGAAGATAACAAAACCGCTGAGAAGAGGTACCGTAAGACTTCACCAATTGAAGGGGAAAACATCGTTGAAGATGTTGCTCTGAAAAAGAACAAGAAAAGGAAGAGGCCTTCGGGAAGGAGAAGGATTCCAACAAGAAAAAGTTCAAGGGTAACTTGCTTTAATTGTGGAAAAGGCGGCCACAAAGCCCCAGTTGTCGTCTCCCGAAAAAGAACAAGGAAAAGGACAAGCCGGTATGGTGGAAAAGAATGATGATATAGATGATCGTGTGCAATGCTATCGGAGTGCAATTTGGTTGGGAACCCAAAGGAGTGGTGGCTTGATTCGGTGCCACTCGACATGTTTGCGCTACAAAAGAAGCATTTGCAACCTATGCTCCCGGACCCGAAGAGGTCTTGTTTATGGGAAATACTTGCAATAGCCAAGGTTGAAGGATATGGAAAGATACTTCGAAGATGACTTCCGGCAAGGTCACGACTCTCAACAATGTTATGCACGTTCCAACAATTCGGAAGAATTTAGTTTCAGTCGAACTACTCGTCAAAAACGGGTTTAAGTGTGTGTTGGTTAGTGAGAAAATTGTAATAAGTAAGAATGATTTGTTCATAAGAAAGGGCTACCTCACCGAGGGCCTTTTCAAACTCAATGTAATGGTTGTTGACAGTATTAATAAGAATTCAGCTTCGTCTTACTTATTGGAGTCAAATGATTTATGGCATGTTCGTTTAGGACATGTCAACTACAAACCCTTGCGAAAATTGATTAATTTAGAAGTATTGCCTAAATTCGAGTGTAATAAATCTAAATGTGAAATCTGTGTTGAATATAAGTTTGTTAAACATCCATATAAGTCTATTGATAGGAATTCAAATCATTTAGACTTAATTCACACGAATATATGTGATATGAAGTCAATACCATCTCGCGGTGGGAAAAAGTATTTTATAACTTTTATTGACGATTGCACTCGATATTGTTATGTGTATTTGCTTAATAGTAAGGATGAAGCAATTGATGCATTTAAGCAATACAAAAATGAAGTGGAAAATCAATTGAATAAAAAGATAAAAATGATTAGAAGTGATAGGGGTGGAGAGTACGAATCTCCTTTTGCAGAGATATGTTTAGAATATGGAATTATTCATCAAACTACTGCCCCTTACACACCACAATAAAATGGAATTGCGGAAAGGAAAAACCGAACATTAAAGGAAATGATGAATGCCTTACTAATAAGTTCCGGTTTACCGCAAAGCTTGTGGGGGGAGGCTATCCTTACAGCTAACTGAATACTCAACAGGGTGCCCCACAGCAAAACACAATCTATTCCATATGAACTATGGAAAGGAAGAAAACCCAACTTGAAATATTTCAAAGTGTGGGGGTGTTTAGCAAAGGTCCAAGTTCCTTTGACCAAAAGGATAAAAATCGGACCAAAAACTGTGGATTGTGTTTTTATTGGCTATGCTACAAACAACAAAGCTTGTCGGTTTTTGGTTCACAAATCGGACAATCCCGAAATATATGTTAATACGGTAATTGAATCAGATAATGCTGAATTCTTTGAAAACATTTATCCGTATAAAACGAATGTGAGTCGTCAAGTGAAAGATCTAAACGACCGCGGGAAGAACCAAAGGAAAATACACCAAGTAAAGAGGATGCAAGGCGTAGCAAACGTCAAAGGACATCTACTTCTTTTGGACCAGATTTTGTGACATTCTTGCTTGAAAATGAGCCTCAAACATTTAAAGCAGCGATGTCTTCTTCGATTCAAAGATTTTGGAAAGAGGCGGTCAATAGTGAGATTGAATCAATTTTGAACAATCATACATGGGAATTGGTTGATCTTCCTCCTGGAAATAAACCTTTAGGATCAAAATGAATTTTTAAAAGGAAAATGAAAGTTGATGGCACTATTGACAAATATAAGGCAAGACTTGTGGTCAAAGGTTATAGACAAAAAGAAGGCCTTGATTACTTTGACACATACTCGCCGGTAACAAGAATAACATCTATTCGGGTGTTAGTGGCACTGGCGGCCGTATATGGTCTTGAAATCCATCAAATGGATGTCAAGACCGCTTTCTTAAATGGAGAATTGGAGGAAGAAATTTACATGGAACAACCTGAGGGTTTTGTGGTTCCTGGTAAAGAAAAGAAAGTGTGCAAACTTGTTAAGTCATTGTATGGACTTAAACAAGCACCCAAACAATGGCATGCGAAATTTGACCAAACAATGTTGGCAAATGGATTTAAGATTAATGAGTGTGACAAATGTGTTTACATTAAAAATACTCCAAATCATGAAGTCATTGTTTGTTTATATGTTGATGACATGTTGATAATGAGTAAAGATATTACCGATGTAAATGCTACGAAGCGTATGCTGGCTAGCAAATTTGATATGAAGGACTTAGGAGTTGCTGATTTGATCTTAGGTATCAGAATTCATAAAACTCCACAAGGTCTAGCATTATCGCAGTCTCATTATATTGAAAGAGTACTTGACAAGTTTAAGTATTTAAATTTCAATGTTGCAAAGACTCCAATTGATGTAAGTTTTGCACTTCAAAAGAATAAAGGTGAAAGTGACTCATAATTGGACTATGCACGAGTTTTGGGAAGTTTGATGTATATTATGAATTGTACACGACCAGATATAGCATGTGCTATAAGCAAGCTGAGTCGATTCACGAGTAATCCCAATCAAACTCATTGGATGGCAATGAAACGAGTCTTGGGGTATTTAAAACACACCCAAGACTATGCTTTGCATTATAACAAATATCCCGCCGTGATCGAAGGATATAGTGATGCAAATTGGATCACCGGATCATCTGAAGTTAAATCCACGAGTGGTTATGTTTTCACAATTGGGGGTGGATCGGTGTCTTGGAAATCATCAAAACAGGACATGCATCGCCCGCTCTACAATGGAATCGAATTTATAGCTTTAGACAAGGCCGGTGAAGAAGTTTGAATGGCTCCGGAATTTCTTAGAAGATATTCCATTCGGCCCAAACCTTTGGCTCCTATATGTATACATTGTGACGAGTCAAGCAACAATAGGTAGGGCGGGGAGCGTAATGTACAACGGAAAATCTCGTCACATACGACGAAGACACAATACCGTTAGACAACTCCTCTCTAGTGGCGTTATCACAATTGACAATGTAAAGTCAAGAGATAACGTGGAAAATCCGCTTACAAAAGGCTTATCTAGAGAGGGAGTTAGTAGATCATCAATGGGAATGGGGTTAAGGCGAGAGGACAAGTCATCATGGCGGTAACTCTACCTAGCGGTGGAGATCCCAAGAGCTAGGTTCAAGAAGATCAAACAAAGTTGTGATGACGGTTCAACATTGTCAAATAACTCAACCCATTCTCGGATGAAGACAATGTTCGAAAATAAGGATAAAACCTTATGGCTTGTTAATGAGTTAATAAAGCATTAAGGTTCTTTAATGATTATCTAAATACGCGAGTGTATGACCGGATAATGTGGCTATAGGACCACATGCTTAGAAATCACCTATGTGAGTGTTAAGTGTAAGCCGCTTTAAAGGGGAATGACAAGGTGAAGGCCCATTCTCTACGCACTCATGAAACCGGGATGTGTTCATGGCTGAAACGAACACAACCGTGAGAACCATAAACGGTTGAGGGTTGATTGTGTGGCTTATGTTGTCTAGGTATACAACAAAGTTCGACGGTTCAAAGATATCAAATCTACCGATTGATTGAGTATATCCGATATAAGTTCACTACGGAAAGTTCAAAGGGAAACCTACTTATCCAGATGCAGTCAATTCTCGCTTGTATATCACACTTGTCCGCGCATTCCTTTATCTTATAGCCATTCCCCATTCATGTGGGGGATTGTTGGGTTTAAATGATAGATTGAATGGGAAATGGAGGGAGTTCCCTCTTGCTCTATAAAATAATCATTTGTCCCACATCGGTAGTGGAAAGAAAAGTGGGAGTTGTCCCACATCGGTAGTGGAAAGAAAAGTGGGAGTTCTCTCTTGCTTTATAAAATAAGCATTTGTCCCACATCGGTAGTGGAAAAAAAAGTTCTTCTACTTATAAGTAGAATTACTCCTTCTTGTCAATAAAAGGGTTGAGGGGGCAAGGACCCCTCGCGCCGTCATCGTCGCTCGCTCGGCTCGGCTTCGGCTTCGGATTCGGATTCAGATTTGGATTTGGATTTGGATTTGGATTTGGTGATCTGATTGATTGATAATCTTTTTGGACCAAATTTTCTTTAATTTTTAATTATTTAATTAAATTAATTAACTTATCCAATCCTACCCGTTAGTGACCTTGACCCGCGACCCGGCCGGATCCGCGTGTCTGACCCGCGACCCGGTTTCTTTCCCACATTTAAATTTCCCACCAGTTTTAGTGACTGTTCAGAGGGTTGCAAACCTTCAGAAACAGTACTTCCATGGCTATAAATTCGTTTGATTCCTCAGAATTTTACTTACGAATTTTCTTAACAACACAAACTTCTTCTTCTTCTGCATAAACAAATTCTGTGTGATATACTGCTGTTGAGTGGTTCGCCGCTACCGGAATTTGGAGTACTACTATTCTGGTAAGATAATCGTTCTATCCTGGGAGGGGATATTCCATCAACCTCGAGTACTGTGAGGAGAATAATTTCCTTAAGGACACACTTTGAACTAAGTGGGCTCGATTATATTCTGAAAAATATTTTTATTTTTCCAACACTGATTCTGTTCATTTTTCAATTATTATTGTTTACTGGTTTTTGGAATATAGATTAATAACATAGATAACTTTGAAGATTAATCATCCAGATATTGGTAAAGACATGGCTGTCACTTTTGTCTGTCACATGTGATGAAAGAGAAACAGAAGGGTTATGGGAGAATTTGTACCAATTAACAGATACCAAGGATCTACCATGGATGGTGGGAGGACATTTTAATGTTGTTTTATCATAAGAGGAAAAAGTTGGATGGATTGCATGTTACATTGAATGAATGTGAGGATTCTGCTTTCTATATAAATTGTTGTGAATTATTTGATTAGTCCATTCATATGGTGGAATGGAAGGACAAGTGAAGATTATATTTTTAAAATATTAGACAGAATTCTAGTTACTTCTTCATTTCAGGAGGTATTTTCTCATATTGAAGTGGAACACCTTATCAAAACAGGGTTAGATCATGCCCCTATAGGGTTATTTTTGTGGAGATGAAGTGAACAATTTCATAAAACCTTTTAGGTTTTTGAATTTTTAGGTACATGCTTCCTTTAAGGATGTGGTAAAATTGAATTGGAAGTCTGAATTTGTAGGTTCTCCCTTATTGCTTTTAAATACAAAATGAAGAATTTAAAAGGGGCTTTATAAAATGGAGTAAGGACGTATATGGGGATATTTTCAAACAGCTTGCTATAAGGGAGGAGGTAGTGAGAATAAGAATAACTATTTGAAGAGGAGCCTAGGATAATCAATAGAATTGTTCTCAAAATGCTTAAATAGAATTGAAAAAGTATCTGAGCTTGGAAGAGCAATATTAAAAGCAGAAAGCAGAATTTTCATAGTACACATAAGGTAATAAAGATACAAGTTTCTTTCACAATTATGTAACGGAGAAAAGGATAAAACTTCAGTTGAATAGAATTCAAGATAACAATGGAACACGTCTGAAAACTAGGGATCAAATCTCAGAGGAAGCTATCCATTTTTTCCAGAATCAATTTAATAGGATGGGAATCCAGATGTTTCTACTGTACTACATTATGTTCCTGACATAGTTTCATTGGGACAAAATAGAGTTTTGTGCCAGTACCCAACAAAAGATTAAGTCAAGCAGGCTGATATCACTACAAAAAAATTGGCTTTAGTGACGGATTTTAGTGATAACCCATTTTCGTTGCTAAAGAGTGACAAATTTTCGGACGGAACTATAATTTTGTCGTGAAATAACAAAAAAAATTAACAGCTATGACAGATTAGCAATGAAAACTAAAAGCCGTCGCTAAATTTGATGCTAAATTATGACGCCTAGTAACACTAAAGACTAGCGATGGATTTTGCGACACATAATTTGTCGCTAATAAAATTTTATTTTATCAAAATATTTTCAAAACTGGTTGCAACGGAAGTATCCGTTGCTAGTGTTATATTCTCTCTCTTGGCCTCATATCCCTAAAATGCTCTGGTCTCTTTCCTGAATCGTCTCAATTGACGGTTAAGTAAATGTTCGTGAGTGCCATTCAGTACTATTTGTCACTTGTATTTTTCTTCTTTTTGCCACTTCGCCTCCCGCCTTCAAACCCTAGTAAGCTCTCTCACTCTAAAAATGGAGGAAAATAGTGATTAGTTATAATTGCAGATCTGATATTGATTATTGTATTTAATGATGTTAATGGATTTTGTTTGTTTGAATGCAGGAAAAAGGTTAGTGTAGTGTAAAAGGGAGAGAAAATGGTGGAGAAAACTAAAGGAAGAAAAGAGGAGGTAGTTTCTATTTTATTTCTCATCATTCTTCCTTATTTATAACTATATAAAAAATTAATTTGTTTTCTTAAGGTGTGGTAAGAAACTTTTGTTGCTGAAACTTGACTCTAATTTTGATTTAGATGAGCACGTTGAATTTGATATGAAATAGTGGAATGAATGCTATAATGACAGATCCGGTGATGGCTCTGTGTGCTAATGCCCAATTACTATAATTTATGGATTCTCATAATGTGCTCGATTTATTGCCTGTTTGGTTCTCAAGTATATTTTCTTTTTGGTGATTTTCATAACGAGAAGAATGCTTATTTTTGCCATCAAGGAGATGTGAGGTCTTCATGGCAAGGTCGTGTAACAAGGCCATAGTTAATGAATCATGTATAGCATTACTGTGTTAGGTAGTGAAATGACCACTTTAAGAAAGAAAATACATGGTAGCATTAGAAACTGAAAAGATATCGGAGGGACAAAGTACTTTTTTTTGGCGATTCAAGTTCGCTAGGTTTGATTACCTTTGAAGTGGGAGCCTCTAGCTTTACATTTCTAAATGTTAAACAGAGCAATATACATGTGATATACACTGAATATACAACAGTGTATATCACATATATATCACTTGGATTAAAGCGATGGGGTGAGCGACAGCCAGCGAAAGTGAATTGTGGGAAGCGGTGGGCCTCTCGGCAGTGGGCTTTCGGCCGGTCCAAAGGATTTGTTCCAAAGCCAGTCTTGGGCCTAGGCGGTGGGCCTCTCGGCCGGATCTGCGATCCAAGTAACAATAGGATATTGTATATATGGTATATATATTTGTAGTATATTGTAATGAAAAGATACCTTAATTAGTGTTATACACCTACCATAATTGTATAGTTAGAATTATGGTAGAATAAGGATTTAGAAGTAGAATAGGAAAATGATTTTCCTATTATGGATATATGTAACTTGTATATATATCTATTCAATCAATGAAAATAATCAAGGAGATTATTTCTTTCATGGTATCAAGAGACTAGGTTTTACAAAAAAATTTCTCTCCCTAAATTTTTTGGACCCCTCGGCCGAGACACCCCCCTTCCCCCCCTCGGGTTTCTCTTCCAAATTTCGTCTTCCGCTCTCAAAAAGCTCTCTTAAATTTCCCCTCCTTCTTTGTTCTTATCAATATGTCTAAGAACAATTTTCACCCTGCCCTCACGGTTTCCAATATCAAGCTAAGTGTCCCTATTGTCCTTGAAATGGAAAACGTTCAATATGCAACGTGGGCGGAGTTGTTTAAAATTCACGCTATATCTTATCAAGTTCTTCATCATATCATTCCTCCCGCTAGACCCCTTCCTGTGGAGGATCCTGAGTTATGGATTACACTTGATGCTACCGTTCTTCGGTGGATATACGCCACTATTTCGGTGGACCTTCTACAGACGATTATTGAGCCAGATACCACGGCTATGGCTGCATGGAATATATTGCGTGACATATTCCAAGACAACCAACATTCCCGTGTCGTCACACTCGAGCAGGAATTCTCTCTCGTTCGAATGGATGAATTTCCGAACGTTTCGCATATTGCAAGAAACTAAAGGAATTGGCGGATCAACTCCGTAATGTTGGCGCACCAAGTAACAAATAATCGTCTAGTTCTACAGTTGGTTGCCGGTCTTTCGGAGGCCTATAATGGTGTTGGAACTCTCCTTCGCCAAAGCAACCCTCTTCCCGACTTCCATCAAGCCTGCTCCATGCTTACGTTGGAAGAAGCCGGTTTGGCTAAAAAGGCGGCTACCGCAGCGAGTCCAGTTGTCATGATGGCGTCCTCTCCTAATCCTTCAGGTTTTGTTAATAATTCGGGCCAAAAGCATAATAATAGTGGCGGCAAGAATAATCGCAAGAATAATAACAAAAACCGCGGGGGAAAACGAGGCGGTAATGGTGGAGGTTCCGGTGGTCAGCAAGCATGCGGTGGGTCCCATCCAATGAACAGTGGCCCACCACCCCCATGGCCCCGGCGCCAAGTGGGGCCCATGGCGATGGAGCGATGGCGGTGGACCGTGGGCCAAGCAACCCATACAACCCGGCGGTGCATTCCAATGGCCGGTGGGCTGGCCAACGATCCGTGCCCAATACCCGGCATTGGCGGCCCACGGCCGCGTGGCTCGAACGGTAACAACGAAGCACGGCCCAGTTCCAGCACGGCCAGGAGTTCTTGGGCCCCGACCTCCGCAAGCCCATCATGCATCAGGCCCCACTCAGACCGATATCGAGGCCGCGATGCACACGTTGGGATTGACTCAACCGGACCCAAATTGGTACATGGACACCGGGCCACTACTCACATGACTTCCGAATCGGTACTCTCTCATCTTATTCCAATTTGAGCACCCCTCGGGGATAATTATTGGTAATGGCGGTTCTATTCCAATTCTAGGGTATGGTCAGAAAACGTTGTCTCCCCCCAATCCACCACTCCTCTTGAAAAATACTTTACATGCTCCTAAATTGATTAAAAATTTAGTCTCTGTCCGAAAGTTCACAAATGACAATTCTGTTTCTGTTGAATTTGATCCTTTTGGTTTCTCTGTGAAGGATTTCAAGACAGGGAGCCATCTCATGAGGTGTGATAGTAGGGGGGATCTGTATCCTATCATGCCCGGTTTCAGTCCATCGAGTCTAGCCTTGCCGTCAGCTTTTGCAGCCATCTCTCCTTCCATGTGGCATGCTCGTCTGGGTCATCCGGGATCTTCTATTTTATCAGCTTTAGATAAAAATAGCTTTATTTCTTGTAAGGGTACGAGTCGTACTCCAATTTGTCAGTCTTGTTCATTAGGAAAAATTGTTAAGTTGCCATTTGTAGACTCCAATTCTCATACTTCTATGCCATTTGACATTATTCATAGTGACTTATGGACATCTCCTATTCTTAGTTCAATGGGCCATCGATATTATGTTCTCTTTTTAGATGATTATTCTAGATTTTTGTGGACGTTTCCAAATGCGAATAAATCACAAGTGTTTTCCGTCTTCATCAAATTTAGAGCATTCATTCGTACTCAATTCGAAAGAGAAATAAAAAATATTCAATGTGATAATGGGAAAGAGTATGACAATAGGGAGTTTCGGGAATTTTGTGCTACTAATGGGATAAATTTTCGTTTTTCATGTCATACATCTTCACAAAATGGGAAAGCCGAAACGCAAAATTCGTTCCATAAATAACATTGTCCGAACTCTCCTAATACATGCCTCCATACCTCCATATTTTTGGCATCATGCTCTACAAATGGCCACATATCTTCTTAACATAATTCCTTCTAAAGGTCTGACATATTCTTCCCCCCTTAAAATCCTGTATAATAAGAATCCGTCTTATTCTCATCTTCGGATTTTTGGGTGCTTGTGTTATCCATTATTCCCATCCACCACAATTAACAAACTTCAGGCTCGATCTACCCCGTGTGTGTTTTTGGGTTATCCGTCAAATCATCGTGGTTATAAGTGTTTTGATTTATCCTCCAAGAAAATCATAATCAATCGCCATGTCATTTTTGATGAAACTCAATTTCCATTTACGAAAGTTCATACTCCCGAACCTAAGTCGTATAATTTTTTGGATGACCAAATATCCCCGTATATTATTCGGATTTTTTCGAACATCTCCCGTACCCAAAATCCTCCAGCGGGCCCACTGCCCGCTGGACCCACAGTACCGCCACACCCACAAATTCCAGCCACTGGAACAGTTCCAGCAATTGGGCCAGTCCAGCCCTAATTCTGGAACTGCTCCAGAAAATGATTCCAGTCTTTACCGATTTGGGCCAGCAGGCCCACTGCCTGCTGGCTAGTCCGTCCCGAGCCTAGAAAATTCCCAAAATTCCCTCAATTCTTCCTCGAGTCATAGACCGGTCACTCGTAGTCAACGGGGTATTTTTACACCTAAAAGACATTTTAATTTACATTCGGATGTCTCTAAATCCCCCTTGCCCCGCAATCCTGTGTCCGCATTAAATGACCCTAATTGGAAAATTGCTATGACTGATGAATATAATGCTCTTATTGATAATAAGACGTGGGAGTTGGTGCCCCGTCCATATGGTATTAATGTTATCAGGTCTATGTGGATTTTTGCTCATAAGGAAAATTCAGATGGGTCCTTTGCTCGACATAAGGCGCGACTTGTTGGTGATGGTAAGACTCAACAGGTTGGAATTGATTGTTGTGAGACGTTTTGTCCGGTGGTCAAACTGGCTATCATTCGCACTGTGCTTAGCTTGGCTCTTTCAAAGACTTGGCCAATTCATCAGTTGGATGTCAAGAATGCTTTTCTACATGGTGATCTCAAGGAAACAGTCTATATGCATCAGCCGTTGGGTTTCAGGGATCCCAACCGCCCTCATCATGTCTGTTTGTTGAAGAAATCATTATATGGGCTTAAGCAGTCTCCACGGGCTTGGTATATACGATTTGCTGACTTTGTTTCGACTTTTGGGTTCACTCACAGCAGGTCAGATAATTCCTTGTTCATCTACCGCCGTGGTTCGTCATTGGCCTATATTCTGTTGTATGTGGATGATGTCATCTTGACTGCCTCTTCCGATGCCTTGCGCCAGTCTATCATGACCATGCTCAGTTCTGAGTTTGCTATGAAAGACTTAGGGCCTTTGAGTTATTTTTTGGGGATTGCCGTCAAGCGTCATTCAGGTGGGTTGTTTCTGTCTCAACGGAAGTATGCTGCTGAGATCATCGAGAGGGTTGGGATGTCATCCTGTAAGTCCACTTTCACGCCAGTTGATGCAAACCCAAAGCTAAGTGCCACAACGCGGTGCACCATACGAGGACCCGACCCGCTACGCAGTCTTGCAGGGGCCCTCCAAGATCTTACCTTTACCGGACCGGATATTACATATGCGGTTCAGCAGGTGTGTTTATTCATGCATGATCCCAGAGTTGAGCACATGAATGCAATCAAACGCATCATTCGGTATATTCAGGGGACACTAGACTATGAGTTGCACTTGTATCCGTCGTCTACATCTACGCTTGTCTCCTACACGGATGCTGATTGGGGTGGTTGTCCCGACACCAGACGGTCGACTTCTGGCTACTGTATGTTCCTTGGCAACAACTTGGTCTCCCGGTCGGCAAAACGTCGTGCAACTCTATCACGCTCAAGTGCCGAGGCAGAATATCGAGGGGTAGCGAATATGGTCTCCGAATCATGTTGGCTACGTAATTTGCTTTTGGAGCTTCATTGTCCCATTCAGAAGGCAACCTTGGTATATTGCGATAACATTAGTGCCATCTACCTTTCAAGTAACCCCGTTCAACACCAACACACCAAGCATATCGAAATGGACATTCACTTTGTCCATGAAAAGGTTGCAAAGGGTCAAGTTCGTGTATGCCATGTCCCGTCTCGTTATCAAATTGCAGACATCTTTACAAAGGGTCTACCAGCGGTTCTCTTTGAAGATTTTAGGGACAAGCCTCGGCGTTCGAAAACCGCCCGCTATGACTGCGGGGGTGTGTTAAACAGAGCAATATACATGTGATATACACTGAATATACAGCAGTGTATATCACATATATATCACTGGATTAAAGCAAGGGGGTACGAGCAGCAAGCAAAGCGGTGAATTGTGGGAAGCAGTGGGCCTCTCGGCAGTGGGCTTTCGGCTAGTCCAAAGGATTTGTTCCAGCAGTCTTGGGCCTAGGCAGTGGGCCTCTCGGCCAGATCTGCAGATCCAAGTAACAATAGGATATTGTATATATGGTATATATATTTGTAGTATATTGTAATGAAAAGGATACCTTAATTAGTGTTATACACCTACCATAATTGTATAGTTAGAATTATGGTAGAATAAGGATTTAGAAGTAGAATAGGAAAAGGATTTTCCTATTATGGAAATATGTAACTTGTATATATATCTATTCAATCAATGAAAATAATCAAGGGGATTATTTCTTTCACTAAATCTGGTTCATAGTCTTAGAATATAGACTGATATTTTCCAATTGTAGTTTGGGATGATAATGAAATCTGTGGCATCTCACATGATGAATGTTCTTGAGTTTTTGTTGAGAGCTCTGTCTAATTGACAAAATAGTTTTGCCATTTAATAGGTAGTCCCTTCGGGTACATATGATATATTGGTTACGGTGTCTAATCGACAAAAAAAAGTTAACTAACTGCCTCTTTAAACTGTCATTAGTTATATTTAGGAAAAAACTGAGTACTGCAATTACTGTTTATAAGTTATTCTGAAAGTATATCATTACTCATCTGTCCAAATATTTGCAGCCACATTATGGTAAACAACCATTTTTTACAGATTTGTTGACGTACAACATTATGGTAAACAACCAAAAATGTTGTAAACTAGATTTGATAATAGAAATAAAATCTTTTCTTGCTTGGAACTAATGCACTTACATTTAGATATTACTTTTAGCTAGCAATTGAATAAATTCATTTAGTGTTTGTGTTATTGCAGTATACAACTTTTACCTCTTTGCAAATTACCGTATGTGATGCTCTAAATATTGTACTTTGAGCCAAGAAGCAGCTCATGTTCGACATAATTGCTGCTTGACATTAATTTAAATTAAATCTAAAGGCAAATTGTATATTTTAGAATTATTTCTACTATGTGAAACTAACTTATGTGTCCTTTGAAGCTGGAAGTAATTAAAGATTCTTAATTAATAAATAGATCTTTGATTTGATGTATGATTGTCAGATGCTCATTTTACATATTCAGTGCAGAAGGTTGTAGATGCTAAATATGTAGATGATTCACAGTTTGCTCCCCTGATTCTGCACCTTTCTCTTGGTACTCTTCTTAACTTTGTCTATTAATCTTTCTAGATTGATTCTGTGATAGATTCTTATAATTCATGTTGTTTTTTTTGGTTCAATTTTTGTTCCTTATAATTATATGTCTGTTGTTTGTTTACTATATGGTGGTCCATAAGTTATGCAATCAGTGAACTTGTGAGGTTTAGATCCACTGTGTTCTCTACAGTTATATCAGCTCTTATTTTCAATTACTTTGTAAATGATAGTTCTCTTTTGTGGTTGGGCAAAATTGAGTTATTGGAGGTGTGAACACGACCGTTAAGCCACATCCCAGGTCACCGAGTAACTGCTAGAATTTGTCATGCCATTGTTGTTTACTGTTAGTCATCTTATTGGACCTCTCCGTGGAAATAAAGAGGTTGAAAAAAATATTTTGTGGATATCGTCTCTGCAATGCTTGGTGCTTGATCATATTTGAGAATCACAATTTAGCCTCAGAATGGGTACTTTATTTCTATGAATTTATCATTGTATTACTGTAATATGAGTGAATTATTATGATGTTAGGAAGTTCTTTTGAATAGTAACTGTGGTCTTGGGGCCATGAAATTTTTGGAAAGCCTCTTTTTATGTTCAATAGCTAGCATGAAAATATTGTCAAATGCTTGTCTGGTGTATTTATGTGTTTGACATTACAACAATGTCAGATAACTTATTGTACATATTTTGTTGTTGGCATTAATTGCAACTTAGATCAGACACCTTTTATTGTTATTATTCTACATCTGTTCCTACCAATATATAAGTGAACTATTTATATGTGGCAGCTTTTACTTTTCACATACGTGTGTAGCTACCTCTAACTCATTCTATTTATGTAAATAGGCTGAAAACTGTGTGTCTATTAGAGAAATAGAATTGAAGCACTATCATTTTATTTGTTCAACTAATGATGTAGAAATAAATTACTATTCAAGTAACTTTTCTAAGCAAAGTAAAAGATCATGAAACCATTAAACTAGATATAGCTATACTATGTGAGTAGATTGAGTTAATTTATGTTTTCAGAGCTGCTATATTATTAGGTATAGTAGATGCTTGTGAGAGTTCAGATATTGCTGCTTCATATGCATCAAAATACAAGTTTCCAACTCTGACTTACTTCTAAATCCCCCTCCCCTCAATCTAGGAACATAAATCCATAGGTCAACTATGTTTTTGAAAAGCCAAGAAACTTTGTAAGGACAAGGGAGAATATATCTGATAAAATCTGTAGGGAATCATAAGAGACACTGTTTACTTGGGTCTGTACATTTTTAAAAAATAAATTACGCCCAAATGGGCCTTTTCATTAATAATTGTAATAAGTCCAACAAAAAGAAAAAGGAAAAAAAAATGAGTTAGGCCCAAAATTGGCCCAACCCAAAAACAAAAGTCTGAACGCAAAAAGGAAAGGAAAGGGTGTTAGGGCAGTTGTTCCTTGTCATACTTGCCCCATCTGCTTGTTGTCGGTGCGAATTTCTGAGCTTATTCTATGAGTATTCCATCGTTTTCTGATTGTTCATTCTCTTGTGATGATTTTCTGAAAAATCTGATGAGTGATTGTTTTGTGGTTGTTGTATTCCAACTGAGCTGAATCTCCATCTCCATTTCCACACCTTGTGGTAAGCTTCTGCATTACCGTACACTTGATTTACGCTTCCATTATGTTCTTTTACTCCGTATTTGCATTTTCTTGCCATGTTCATCACATTCCCGTCTGGACATCTTCTATCTGAGTTCCATATCACTGATGCTTGACCTGAGCTGATGCTTCGAGTTCTGGTATGTGTTTTCCTTTTTTGTACTTTGTGTTTATCTGCATGTGACTCGTAGATAGGGTATCTGTGATTTGTCACTGTTGATTATCCGCCTAAGTTCCAAATTCATAGCCATGAATGTTTGATAGTTTATTGCACCATTATCAAGTGCTTTGTTTGCCAAAGCGTCTGCTAATTTGTCCCCCTCCCTCAAAATGTGTGTATATTTGCATTGTTTGTCACCTACTAGCTGCTTAATTTCATCATTGTATCCTGCTATGTTCCAAGGTGGCTTCCAGTCATCATTTAAAATCCTTTGAACCATCAGTGAATCAATTCGAATAATAATTTTATCCAAGTTCTTATGAGCACACCACTCGATTGCTTCCAAAATTGCAATTGCTTCTGCCTCTGTGTTTGTTACAACCCCAATTTCCTCTGCTTGAACATGTATGATGTCTCCATTCTCATTCCTCACACTAAAACCATAAGCTCCTCTGCCTGGATTACCTCTGGATGCTCCATCTGTATTGCATAATATCCAGTCCGTTGGTGGAGGGTACCAGGTCATCCTAGTAATCTTCACTTGTGGTTTATACCCTTCCAGTAGTTGAATTAAATCACCATAGGTAAGATCTGAATAGGTGGGTTTCTGAATTTAACAACTTCTGAATGGTGCTAAAAACCTTTGAAAACACTTTCCAATTGATTTTTTTATCCCTATGCTTGTAGGCATTTCTTCTTTTCCACAGTTCCCGTATAATCACAACAGGTATAGCTTGAAAGATTGGTTTGAGTCTGTCATTAATTGGTTGTGTCCACCATTTCACTATGATTTGCTGCAACTGTAGCCTTCAATGTTTATACCTGCAAAAGAAGCAAAATAGGACCAAGTCATGTTAGCAGAAACTGATTTAGCAAAAAGATGTTGGGCTGTATAGAATTTGAGCAGTACCAACATCTAGATGCTAAATTGATGTTCATCCTTTTCAACACCTCATCTATTGGAACCTTAAACTTCCAACATCTCCATATAAAGAAAGAGATTTTGAAAGGCAAGCCTTTAATCCACATATTCTTGTAAACTTCATTGTGTTGTCCCCTCAATCTTAAGTACTCCCATGCTGATTTAACTGGAATTATCCCTTCTTGCTTAAAATCCACCAAGGTTTATCCTCTACTTCACAGTCTTCTAGAGGTTTTATAGTTTCCACAATGTGCTGTACTATATCTCCAAGTAAGATATTCTCCAGAATTTCAGTATCCCACCTCCCCCCTTTCACCACTTCCTGCACCTTCTGAGTTGTAACATCATAGTTATCACCTCCTACAGCATAATATGGAGCCCCTAAACCTGTCCTATTGTCATACCAAAACATAGCATTTCCACTCTTTGTCTGCCACCAAATATGGTATTCAACAATAGCCCTTGCTTGTAACATTTTCTTCCAATTTTGAGACCCATACTTCCATTGAATTATCATAGGATTGCATTTCTTACAGTACTTGTTCATAAAAGCACTCCATAATGATGGATTGGTTCTGAAATTTCACTAAGTTTTACAGTATAAAGTCATTGATACATCATGAAGTGATCTAAAACCCAATCCTCCCTTCTTTTCTGGAAGACCAAGATGAAGCCAAGATGACCAATGTCTACTCCTCCCCCCCAAACTGTGCAAACATTTTATGCATTCGCCTTATCACTCCATCAGGTGGATTTAAAGCAGATAAAAGATGTATGGGCATACATTGTAAGGCATGTTTAATCAGCACTGCTCTCCCTCCAAAAGATAGCATCTTCTCTTTGCATGATTGTAATCTATTCATAATCTTCATTAACATAGGATTGTAAATTGGACACCCCAAATATGTGAAATGATTCTTCTCATACCAGTCATCACCTCAACTGTCACCTTTATGTCATTTGTTACTGAGTGATGTAAATAGATAAAACTCTTCTCCATATTGACCTTTTGTCCAGATGCCTTCTCATGATTCCCAAGTATTTCCATGATTAACAGTAGAGATACTACACCAGATATTGAAAAAATGATCATATCCTCTGCATATGCAAGATGATTGATCTTAGGACTCCACTTAGGCAATCCAAAACCCCTAAACTGCTGCACCTGATGTAAATGGTTTAAATTTCTTGTTAAGACTTTAGCTGCCAGAATAAATAGAGTAGATGATAATGGATCCCATTGTTTCACACCCCTAGATGACTGAAAAAAACAAGTTGTACATTAATAAGAATAGAATACCAATTGTTGCTAATGATCCTGAAAACCATGTCCAATACCATGTGTGAAAACCCCATCTTTCTCAGAACCTTTGTTAGAAACAGCCAAGACACCCTATCATAAGCTTTTGCCATTTCCAATTTTAGAACCACATTAGCACTTCTAGTCCTCAACCTGATGTCAGAAACTATTTCTTAAGTAGAACATTTTCCACTATACTCCTCCCCTTGACAAATCCAGCTTGGTTCAAAGATATCATAACTGGCAGAATATCCATCCGTCTTTCATGAATTAATCTGGAAAAGATTTTATTCACAAAATTACTCAAGCTAATAAGTCTCATATCAGAAAAGTATTAATAATATCCATTTTGGTAGTAAGACTAAATTAGTATGAGTTATGAATTTTGGAAGTTCTGCCCCACAGAAAAAAGCAATCACCATGTTAGTAATGTCCTCTCCAATGATGTTTCAGCAACTCTGGAAAAATAGGCAAGTGAACCCATCAGATCCCCCTGCACTTTCTCCATTCAAACTAAACACTATGATGTATATAAGGAGGTGATTGTATGGTTAGGAGTGCCATAGATTGCCAAACTAAACACTCCTAGCCAATCACCTCGTGGCTCATGTTGGAAACTTAAGTTTACAACCTTCTCACACTATCTTTTGAACCTCCTGCTGTGTTGGAAAAGCTGTGATCTTCAAGTTTTGTTCTTCTAACACCATACATGGGATATGATTCAGAATATCAAAATTCACAGGATCTTGCTCCTTTGAAAATTAATCAGAGAAGAAATTGATTGCCTCTGTCAATCCAATTGCCCCCAACATCTTGTATTCTCCTTAGTTGTAGTCTCTTTTTATTCAACTTTTGAGGATCTACATCTGCTATAGATCAACCATTTCAGCTTATGCAATTTTAGCTTTATGTGTTTTCATGTGCTGCTTTTTATTCTTTACTGTTGTTCTTCATCACCTAATGACTATGCAAAGCATCACCACTTGAACATATATAGTGTTGGGCCCGTGCTTGCATGGGCTATTCCCATCTAGTATACACACAAATAGAAGCTTTCTTCATTGTCTATATGTATATATACTTAGTTTTAAGGTTTTGAAGGAACCATCCCTTGCTTTCTGGTAGTAAAGTAGTGTTTGTAATTCCAAACATCTAGGTGACATATAGGTTGAGTAGATTATTAACGACGTGTGTGTTCAATGGAAAGGTGATATTGAATGGTTTACTGATTCTGGAGAATGGCCAATGTTGGGGATGGAAGATATTACAAGAAGATTGTTAGGAGTTTCTTAGGTGAGTGGTGCTACTGAAAATGCCATTAAAAGGGTGGTGAAAGTAATAGATAAAGGGTTGACAGAGAAGTTGAGATAGCCGTAATGATATTTGTCCTCGGGATGCTTGGCTATCGAGAATTATTACTTATGAAAAATATTTTGGACAATGGAGAAGCAATCAACAATGATGTACTCTAATCTTTCTATAAGTAGTAGACTGACAGGTTACCTTGCAACAACAACAACAACATACTCAGTGAAATCTCACAATGTGGGGTCTGGGGAGCGTAAAATGTACACAGACCTTACCTCTACCTTGGTAGGTAGAGCGGCTGTTTCTTAGAGACTCTCGGCTTAGGACAAGCAAAGCAAAAAATAGTCAGACCCAGTCAACAACTTAAAGCAGTAAGCAGTAAGAAAATGCTGATAGCAAACGCGTATACGCCATGATATCGCATCCTGAAAGAGAAACAGTAACTAACGTAGATAAATGAGATAAACCAAGTACATTAAAGAATGCATACCAGAAGAAATAAAACTAGAGAAGACTATAAAATAATACTACACCTATTCGTATGATATGCTAAGCATGCCTACAGTAATAACACCACAATTACCAGTTTGTAAGGGTAAGTAGGACTATGCTCGACTACCTACTACCCTTCTACCCTAATATGTATCCTCCACATGACATTATATACGTAGTTTATACATACATGCCATTGATGATATTGCCATCAGAGGCCTATGGCGTTATATACGCAACTTATACATACATGACATCGAAAATATAGCCCACATCGGTCTACGATGTTATATATGTGATTATTATACATATATATACAATTTGATGCATTTGTCACATTATGAGTTTCAAGTGGTATCTCTGATTTCCTTAGCTCACTGTTGCTTTATTTACTGTTGAGTATGCCCTACATATTCAGTACATCTTTCATACTGATGTCGCTTTTAGGGAACTACGTTCATGTCCACAGGTACAGATAGACAGAGTGACGCTCGTCCTCAGTAGGTGATATGCTTATCTGTGATATTATTGCACTCCCTTCTCTCGGAGTTGCAGTACAAGAGTCTTTAGTTACTGTTTTATATATGCTACTAGAGTTTTGGGGAATGAAAGGGCTCTGTACCGACCTGTTGATATGTACATGTTACTCTTAGAGGCTTGTATACTTATGGATAATGGATGTTGGTATGTCGTGGCCTTGTCAGCCCTTTTGTTATCAGTACACTCATATTATGGCCTTATCGACCTTGGCTAGCTGTTCATAAATATATCCTACATGGACTCTTCTATGTGCAGGTTATCTTTCAGTCTTTATAGATGGGTAATTGGAGGCTTTATCGGCATAATTTTCATGTTTTAGGGTTCATATACTATAGTGGTATGCTCAGGCCTTCGGGCACTGGGTGTCGGCCACACACCCCAAGGCTGGGGTGTGACAAACTTGGTATGAGAGAAGGTTTGTCCTAGGTAGTCTGCAAGCCATATCTAGTAAAGTCTTGTTTATGGGTGTGTTGTGCACCACACTTATAAGCAGGAGGCAACATGATATTTAGGGTAGTTACTTTTCTTTCTGATCTAGATCGTGAGATAGAGCCAAATTGTAAGTCTTCACTCCTAATCTTCATCTTGTTTATATTCTTAATTATGCCAGCTACTACTGATGACAAGAAGACCTATGAAGGGTAGACGAGGAGGCGGGAGAGGGTTCCTGTCAAGCATCACTCACTGATTTGAGAAGACAGGAGCACCAAGACGAGTCTATATCTCGGGCCTCCAGGACTCCACCCCCACCACCACCTCTAGAAGGACAAGAAAGAGTTGATGTACCTCCGGTTCCTCCTGTAGTTTCCCCCGATAAAGATATGGATATGTGAAGTGCGGTGCAACTGTTGAGTCAAATTGTGGCCTCTCAAGCCCAACATTAGACTCATGGTGTTGTTGATAGAGTTGTAAGTGCAAGAGTTTGGGATTTTGTTAACCTAGACGCTTTGGTATTTATGGGAACATACTTTGATTCAGACCTACAATTTTTTTTGGATAGAATGCAGTGAACTTTATGAGTTATGCATGCAACAAATGTTGGAATGGTAAAGTTGGCTTCTTATAGGTTACGGGATATGGCCACAACCTAGTTTAAGACTTGGGAGTAGACTAAGGGACCTCAGGCCCCATCTTTAAGATAGAGGGAATTCTCTAAGGTATTTTTACAGCAGAACTTACCGGTCAAGCTTTGACAAGCCATGCGAGATAGGTTTTTGCATCTAGAGCAGGGTAACATGAGTGTCGTAGAATATAACTTACAATTCAACTCCTTATATAGGTATGCTCCCACGACTGTTGTTGATATGAGCGATAGAGTACATCAGTTTGTTAATGGTTTGGGGCCACAATTGGTAAATGAGTGCACGACAGCTTCGTTGAACCCGAATATGGACATCTCCCTCATTCAGGCCTACACACAGAATTTAGAGGATCGCAAGGGGCAGAAATACTGTTCAAGTGTCCTATAAATACTTTTAGGTCAGAATTCTTTTCCCCAAATAGAAAACCCTCAAAACCAGTGCCGCTTTGGAGTATTTTCAAAGCTTTATGAGCAATTTCAAACTCTATGTAAGAGTTTCCTTCATTATTTTGGCTTAAGTTTATGTATACAAACTCTTTAATGGTGTTGTAGTGTGTATTTTGGTTGGGGAAAATGGTGGTAAGTTCCCATGAAAATAAGAGAGTTATGTTGTTTATTTTAATGGATGTTTATGGATAAAAAGGTGTTATTGTGAATTAGGATTGGATTGAAGTGTAGAACCCCAATTAGCTGATTTGAAGTGGGTGAATCCAGGTTACTAGGTCCCGAATCGGTCCATCAGGCAGTGGAGAAAGTGAAACTAATGAAATGATTCATAATTCGGCACCGCGACTTAGAATTTGTAGTTGGTGATTGGGTATTCTTAAAGGTTTCCCCAATGAACGGATTCATGAGATTTGGCAAGAAAGGGAAACTTAGTCCCAGATACGTCAGATCATTTAAGGTTATTCACAGGATAGGCCAAGTGGCTTATGAACTTGAACTACCTTCACAATTGGAAGCAGTTTACCTGGTGTTTCATGTATCGATGTTGCATAAATGCATAGGAGATCCCTCCCGTATTAGTCCCGTACAAGATATGCAAATCACTTAAGATTTAACTTATAAGGAGACTTCGATGCCATTCTAGATCTCCAAATTTGAAAACACAGAACTAAATAAGTTTCCCCCATCAAGGTACTACAGAGAAATAACAATACAGAGGAGATGACTTGGTAGGCCGAAGAAGATATGCGATCCAGATATCCTTACTTATTTCAGTCCTCAGGTTTATATCGATACTTGTGCAATATGATTCTCTTATTTCTATTCTATTCTATTCGACAATCTTAAATCTTATACCTTGTTTAGGTATTAATATCGAGGAAGATGTGGCAGGTGTAGTTCAGAGTACGGCTGAGGAGAGTTTAGGTGAGTTATGGCTAACTTTCTTGATTTTGGTATATACAGACAATCGTGTGAGGCCTAGTTAATATTGTTTTGTTGTTATGTTTCCCTATGTGGCATTGGATATATGTTTGGGTTGTTTAATAGGTTTTGGGATAAACCTGTTTACAAATAAAACTCTGCCGATTATTTTAGAGCCCTCGAGAGTTATAGAATATCCTCAACATTGGAGGATGAATATTCCTAAGAGAGGAAAGATGTTACTACCCGTAGTTTGAGTTTCGTTGTGTCATTGATAAATACCAATGTCTCGGGGAGAGGTACGGCCTTATGAAAGGATAATGAAGTTTACAACTTGTTTATAGAAGTTCCAAGGTGTTGAGAAGTCAAACAGATCGACAAAAGTAAATTTCGATTAAATTAGAAAACTGGGCAATTTGATGGGAAGGTCGACGGCCCGTCAAATGTTTGATGAACTGTAAAAACCCTGACAATTTGATGAGAAGATTGATGCACCGTTGAGTATTTGGCGATATCGTCAATCCCACAGTCGAATTGCGGTGGGGAATTATTTTTGGGTTAAATACAGGTTCAGTCAATTGTTCCTTATTTTCCCCCAAAAATCAGATTTCCAAGCCCTCCAAACCCACTCTACCATAATATATCATTCCTAGATCAAATCAAAGATGAAATACGTGTGATTAATGTGATAATCCCCTTGGATATCATAGAAATCCTCTTCTCTGTAAGGAGTTTATTTTGGAAACCCTTGGAGATGGAATAACCTACTATTTATGAGGATTTTGAGGCATCAAGGTAAACTTTAACATCCCTTATCTATAATTATGATTAATCGATGATTCGGGATACGTTATGAAAGGGTTTTTATAATCGAACCTCATAGATATGGGAAATCATTAGAATATGAATTGTGGGTTGTTTTGCTTGGATTATGTTGTGATATGGATAAGTAATTCGATTGTTGATGATATGGAACTAAGGAAGAAAGTGTCGGAAGATCGTAAGATCAAATTACCTACATACCGTTCGTTAAAGATTCTAAGAACCCTTTGTGTTAATATCGTCGTTAAGATACCTAAATGAAGTTTCTTTATGAAATGTGAATTCAATATTGATATTCGACCCTTTTGTTTTCTATAGATAACTATCAATAAGGAGTACGAGGGCTTGTAACGAGATTGTAACTTCAAGGACAAGGTATGTAGGGTTTTCTTTCTTCTTTTGGCATGATCTATATAAACGAGATGTAAACGCAATGCTACTCCATAACGATTCCACTCTAAATAACTAGAGGCCTCTGTGTTGATTCTAGATTATACAATATTGCTTCTAGAAAGTTTATTCATGATTTTTGAGTTCTATAGAGTCATGTAATGATAATGATGTTAGTCTCATAATGTTGATTGGAGGTATAACGACCTTACATCACTCTGATTGGGGTTGGTAAGCATGATATGTCCTTCAGTTGATCACCATACATATATATAATGTATTTATATTGCCCTCAGAGGCATGTGGAGTTATATACGCAGCTTATACATACATGACATTGATGATATTGCCATCAGAAGCCTATAGCATTATATACGTAGCTTATGCATACATGACATTGATAATATAGCCCACAGAGGCCTACGGTGTTATATACGCGATTATTATACACATCTATACAGTTTGATGCATTTGTGACATTATCAATTTCAGGTGGTATCTCTGATTTCCTTGGCTCACTGTTGCTTTATTTTCTATTGATTATGCCCTACATATTCAGTACATCTTTCGTACTAATATCCCTTCTAGGGCACTTCATTCATGCCCGTAGGTCTAGATAGATAGAGTGGTGCTCCTCCTCAGTAGGTGATCTGCTCAGCTGTGATATTGTTGCACTCCATTCTCTTAGAGTAGTAGTATTGGAGACTTTAAGTACTATTTTATATATGCTACTAGAGTTTTGGGGTATGACGGGGCCCAATACTGACTTGTTTATATGTACCTGTTACTCTTAGAGGCTTGCAGACTTATGGATAATGGATGTTGGTATGTTGTGGCCTTGTCGGCCCTTTTGTTATTAGTACACTCATATTGTGGCCTTGGCTAACTGTTCATATATATATCCTGATGGGACTCTTCTGTGTGCAAGTTATCTTTCAGTCTTGTCATATATGGGTAATTGGAGGCCTTGTCAGCCCAAGTTTCATGTTTCAGGGTTCGGATACTATAGTGGTATGCTTAGGCCTTTGGGCATTGGGTGGCGGCCACACACCCAAGGCTGGGGTATTACATAATGTCCGCTCTGGCGTGTCCGCCTCGGTGAGAGGTTGTCTCATCGAAGCAAAAGGTTGAGTATTATGGATTTCCGCCATGGTGGATGATCTGTCTACAGGAGTGAGTGTGCCATTGGTGATAGGTGAGGTGTTAAGTGACCTCGCCCTAGCGAGGTGTTGTCCACCATAGCGGGTCTGCTCCAGCGTAGTCGATTCCACTATTAGAATGCTTTCCCCCAAATATCAAACCCTTGAAACCAGCGCCGTGTTGGAGTATTTTCAGAGCCTTAGGATCAATTTCAACCTTTGTGTAAGAGTTTCCTTCATTATTTTGGCTTAAGTGTATGTATCCAAGCTCTTTAATGGTGTTGTAGTGTGTGTTTAGGTTGGGGGAAAATGGTGGTAAGTTCCCATGAGAAGAAGAGCATTTTGTTGTTGATTTTAATGGATGTTTATGGATTAAAAGGTGTTATTATTCTGAATGAGGATTGAATTATGTTAGATAATAATGTTATAAGTCATAATTTAGTTGTAGAAACCTATTTTTTCAATTGGGAAAAATTCTAGGGTTTCAAATTGGGGCTTTTCGATTGTTGTCGAATTGGGGGTTCAATTGCGGATAGTTTTTCAATTGACTTAAGGATATGGCTACTTAGAATGTATTCTTGGTATTTGAGTATTAAAGTTCTTGTCTTGGTGAAGTGGGCCCGGGGTTGATATTTGTAGTCTTGCTTTATTAAAGATTATGTCTTTATTGTTGTGTAAGTCTTATATTAACGAGTAGTATATGTGTGAATAGACTTTAATTATAATGAGGTGTGAAGGAAGAGCAAGGCTATCATTGAGGCTTGATTGTTGGCACACATGTTCGACATAGAGTGTACGTTGCGGTTTAGTTATTTGAGACTCTAATAGATGTACGTAGTAGTTATAAATGTTGAGGGGTATTGGGCGTGTTTGGGGGTCCTACTCAGACGGTTGTGATGAATGGTTGAGTGGGTACCGGTGTTGAACTGTGTTGATGGGTGATTTGGGGAATCAACCTTAAGCTGATTCCAACTATTGTTATGTGGGCTTGTCGCCATTATGTGGGCTCATCGCTATATTTGATATTGTCATGTTAATTCATCACACATACTTTGATATGATATCCTAATTGTACTTGGATTATTGTTGTTAGACATGCTTTGATATGATATCCTCATTGTACTTGAAGTATTGCTATTTGACATGATTGATATGATATCTTGATCATACTTGGGTTATTGTTGTCGGACATGCTTTGATATGATATCTTGATTGTACCTGTATTAGTTCTGAAAATGGGTCGTGACAGTGCATTAGTGAGTCCAAAAGACATCACCGAAACTCAAAATGGTCATATCTAGTTTGCAAGGCTATCTTCAGGATATCTTTCTCTTTTACCCTTAACTTATCCTGATCTTAAATCAATCTTTGAGAAATACTTAGCACCCTGCAACTAATCAAATAAATCATCGATCCTCGGAAGTGAATACTTATTCTTGATAGTGACCTTATTCAATTGCATGTAATCGATACACATCCTAAAGGAACCATCCTTCTTGCGAACAAACAATACTAGTGCGCCCTATGGCGAAGTGCTAGGCCAGATAAAACCTTTTTCCAATAAATCCCTCAATTCCCTCATCTTGGCAGGAGCCCTTCGGTAAGGAGGGATATATATCGATTGTGTGTCTAGAAGCACATTAATAGTAAACTCGATCTCCTGCTCTGGAGGGATGCCCAGAAGCTCATCCAGAAATACATCGAGGAACTCATTAACTACGGGAACAGACTGAAAGGTCGGATGCTTTACATCTGCATCCTTGACCCGAACCAAATGATAAATATATCTCTTGGAAATTATTTTCCTGGCCTTTAGGTAGGAAATAAACCTGGCTTTAGGTGTAGCTGAATTGCCTTTCTATTCGAGGGTTGGTTCTCTTGGAAAACCGAATTTAACAATCTTCGTCCGGCAATCAACATTCGCATAACAAGTCAACCAATCCATACCCATAATAACATCAAACTCAACTATAGGTAGTTCAGCTAAATCAGCCAAGGTAGAATGGTTACAAACTATCACGGTACAATTTCTATAGATTCGTCATGCTACAATCGTCTCACTAACCGGTGTAGCCACTCAAATGTCTTAGACAACAACTCTGGTTCAAACCCAAATTTGCTAGCAACAAAAGACGTAACATAGGACAAATTGGAGCCCGGATCTATCAATGCATAAACATCATAACCGACAACTGCTAATGTGTCACACCCCAACCTTGGTGGGTAAGGCCGGCACCCAGTGCCCGAAGGCCTGAGCATACCACTATAGTATCCACACCCTAAAACATGAAACTTGGGCCGACAAGTCCTCAAATTACCAATGTATGACAAGACTGAAAGGTAACCTACACACAAAAGAGTCCCGGCAGAATATATATATACATATGAACTACTAACCAAGGCCACAATAAGAGTGAACTGATAACAAAAGGGGCCGACAAGGCCATAACATACCAGCATCTACTGTACACAGGTATGCAAGCCTCTAAGAGTCATATAAATGTACCAACAAGTCAGGACAGGGCCCCAACATACCCTAAAATACTCATATCATATGCATCAGTACCTAAAATTCATCTAATGCAACTCTGATGGAACAGAGTGCGACAATATCATAGTTGAGCAAATAGCCTACTAGGGAGGAGCACCACTCTGTCTATCTGTACCTGCGGGCATGAACACAGTGCCCCGCAGAAAGGCATCAGTAAGAAAGATGTACTGAATATGTAAGGCAGGTAACACATGTAAACATGAAATATAACATGAGAGAGATGGAGATAAGAATCAACTTGAAACTCCTAACAACCTCTGGGGTCCTTACTTTATCATAACTAGAAACATATATATGCATGTTTGTAAAAATCAAGCCAATATGTGGGCAAATAATATCATATTGTATATATATATATTGTACCCGGTCATACCCAACCCAAATATGAGACTCGGTAATGTCTGATATCAAACCAACTGTAGGTGGATGCATATCTACGTGCTGTACCCGATCGACTATAGCACGACTCGGTAAGAAAATAAATAAATATATATAAGTTCAATGCAGGACAGACTCTATCAGATACCACAAGCAGAGTCGGAGTGACCTATTGTCATTATCATCCGACTATTATTATTGGCGCTACATTCAAGGATCCAGATATAACCACTTGGGACTTATGCAACCCGAGAGATATTATGAATCAAAAGAGTATTCATGGATTATGATCGATTTTTCAATGAAGACCTTTTGTCACTTCATTTTACCGAGAGATTTCCATTCAAAGAAACGATGTGTTTGATTCATGCCAAGAAAGAAGGTTTTGCCTTACATACCTTATCCTTGAGATTACAATCACTTTATATGCCTTCACACGCCTTACGAATAGCTATATATAGCAACAAATAGTCGATATCAATATCGAATGTATATTCCAAAATGAAACTTCATTTATGTATTGTATCGACAATCCTAATACAAAGGGTTCTTAATTTTCTTAACAAAGACACGTATGTAGTTTGATCCCCCGATTCTCTGAAACAACCCTTCTTGGCTTCACAATACTAATAATCGATTTATTTATCAATATCAATTCATAATCCAAGCGAAACAAACCCCAAATCATATTCTCATGATTTCACATGTTTATGAATTTCGATTAAGAAAATTGTTTCATAACTTGTTTCGAATCATCAATTAACCATAATTATAGATAAAGGAAGGTGAATTTTACCTCGATACAACCAAATCTTCTCAAAATAGCCCTTTTCCAGATTCCAAGGGTTTCTACAGTTGTTCCAATCCGAAAATGATGGTTTCTACGATTACTATAGGAATTATTGCATTAATCTACCGTAGTTCAACTTTGATTTGATCTGGGGATGACAAATTATGATAGATTGAATATGGGAGGCTTGAAAAATCGGATTTGTTGGGGAAAATGAAGAACAGTTGACTGACCCGACTTTTATACCTGAAAAAATTTCCACTGCCGAAATTTGGTGGTGGGATTGACGGGGCCGTCAAATACTTCGATGGTCCATCTAACTTTTGAGGAAAATTGACGGCCCGTCAAAGTATTTGACGGTCCGTCGACTTTCCCGTCAAATGCCTAAATTTTCTGATTTTATCAGATGTTCTTTCGTTGATCCGCATGACTTTCCAATATTTTGGTACTTTCATAAACAAGTAGTAAAACTTCATTACTCTTTTGTAAAGTCGTATCTCTTCCCAGGACATCGGTATTTAATAACAACATCATGAAATGCGAATTTGTGAGGTGTAACATCCTTACCCCTTAGGAACATTTGTCCTCAAATGTTGAGGATATTCTTTGACTCTCGAGGGTTTTAAATTTTTTGGCAGAGCTTCCTTTGTAAACAAGACTATCCAAAACATGTTAAACAACCCAAACACATATCCAATGCCACACATGGCAACATAATAGTAAAATAATATCAACTAGGCCTCACACGACCATCTGTATATACTAAAATCATGAAAGTTAGCCATAACTCACCTCAACTATCCTCTGATGTGCTATGAGCTACACCTGCAACATCTGCCTCCACGTTAACACCTAAATAAGATATATGACTTAGGTTTATTGAATAGAATAGAAATAAGAGAATCTTATCACACGAGTATTGGTAAAAACCTGAGGACTAAAACAAATAAGGATATCTGGATCGCATATCTTCTTCGGCCTCCCAAGTCATCTCTTCTGTATTGTTATTTATCCATAACACCTTTACGGAGGTGACTTTCTTAGTTCTTATTTTCTAATCTTGCTGATCCAGAATAGCTACTGGAGTCTCTTCATACGTCAAATCTTCAATGATTTGTACATCCTCTATGGGAGTGATGCAGGAAGGATCTCCTATGCACTTTCGCAATATCGACACATGGAACACCGGGTGAACTACTTCCAATTCCGGAGGTAATTCAAGCTCATACGCCACCCGGCCTATCCTGCAGATGATCTTATATGTTCTGATGTATCTGGGGCTATGTTTCCCTCTCTTGCCAAATCTCATAACTCTTTTCATTGGAGAAACCTTTAAGAGTACCCAATCACCAAAGGCAAATTCTAAGTCACGACGTCGAACAATAGAATAATATTTATGCTAACTCTGAGCAATTAATAAGCGCTCTTGAATTAGCTTCACTTTCTCTACCACCTGCTAGACGAAGTCGGGACCTAGTAACTCGGCTTCACCCACTTCAATCTAGCCAATTAGGGATCTACACTTTCACCTATACAACGCCTCATACAGGATTATCTCGATACTAGAATGATAACCGTTATTATAAGCGAACTCGATAAGGGCTAAGTAATCATCCCAACAACCCTTGAAATCCAATGCACAAGCTCGTAGCATGTCATCAAGTGTCTGAATTGTTCGCTCTGCCTGACTTTCGGTTTGCGGATGAAAGGTCATACTAAGATTTACTTTGGTTCCTGAACTCTTTTGAAATAACCTCCAAAAATGAGTCATAAACTAAGAACCTCTGTCAGATATAATAGAGATCGAAACACCATGTAGCAGGACTATTTACTTGATGTATTGCTTGGCATAATCTTAAACTAAGAAGATAGTACAAACAGGTAAGAAATTAGCCGATTGTGTTAGCTTGTTGACGATAACCTAAATGGAATCAAACTTTGGATAAGAACTGGGTAATCCGGTGATAAAATCCATATTAATCATTTCCCATTTCCAAGTAGGGATTTCTATATGTTGTAGCAAACCACTAGGCTTTTGATTCTTGATTTTAACTTGCTGACAACTTTGGCATTGAGCTACCAACGCTGCAATATCTTTCTTCATGTCATTCCACTAATAAATCTGTTGAAGGTCATGATACATCTTTGTAGATCCAGGGTGAATATAATATCTAGAATGGTGGATTTAGGCCATAATTTGCTCTCGAAGTCCTCCTACATTTAGTACACATAGATGACCTTGATATATAATAACTCTGTCTCTCGCAAGCTCAATCATCGAATTCTTTTGCAGAGGAATTCTTTCATTCATCCAGACTAACTTGAGGTCCTCAAACTGTCTCGCCTTCACTTCTACTATCAGGGATGATTCTGCGATGTTCTGCACTACTGCTCCACCGTTATTCATCTCCAAAAGTTGCACATTTAAACTAGCTAAGCGATGTAGTTCTTTGGTCATTTCTATCTTATTAGCTTCAATCTCATCCAAACTTCCCATAGACTTACGACTTAAGGCATCAACTAAGACATTCGCCTTTGCGGGATGGTATAAAATATCAATGTCGTAGTCCTTTAATAATTCCAACCACCTTCTTTGCCTTAAATTTAGCTCATTTTGGCGGAATATATATTGTAGACTCTTATGGTCCATGGATATGTCAACATGGACTCCATATAAATAGTGACGCACATCTTCAAGGTAAAGAATACCGCCGCCAATTCGAGATCGTGCATTGGATAGTTTACTTCATGCTTTCTTAATTGTCTTAAAGCGTATGCTATGACTTTTCCGTGCTGCATCAAAACACATCCCAAGCCGACTATTGAGGCATAATAGTAATCCACATACCCATCGGTACCTTCGGGAAGGGCTAACTAAACTCTTGAAAACTGCGCTCACACACATTTGTTCATTAAAATTTGGTTTCCTTGTTTGTGAGCTTGGTCAGAGGTATGGAGATAGAAAAAAAAACCTCTATGAATCTTTTATAATATCCTGCTAAGCCTAGGAAGCTACGTACTTCAGTAGGAGTCATGGGCCTCGACCAATTCTTTATGGCTTCAATATTTAGATGATCCACCTTAATACCTTCAGACGAGACAATATGGCCCAAAAAGGCGACAGAATTCAACCAGAGTTCGCATTTGGAAAACATGACATATAGCTTATGGTCTTGAAATGTCTGTAATACCGCTCGTAAATGATCTACATGTTTGGATTTTTGTCGAGAATATACAAGAATATTATCAATAAACAGAGTTACGAAAATATCTAGGAATAACTTAAATACCCGATTCATCAGATCCATAAAAGCTACTAGCGCATTAGTCAGGCCAAAAGACATAACAAGAAACTCATAATAGCCATACCTAGTTCGGAAAGCAATCATTGGAATATCTTTTTCCTTAACCCGCAACTAATGGTATCCAGACTTGAGATCAATTTTCCAAAAATACATCGCGCCTTGCAATTGATAAAAAAAATCATCGATTCTGGGGAGCGGGTACTTGTCCTTAATGATTACCTTATTCAAATGACGGTATTAAATATATATCCTTTGAATTGTCTTTCTTACAAACAAATAGCACTGGAGCACCCCAAGGGGAAGTACTAGGTCGAATAAAGCCTTTCTCCAAAAGATCCTTCAGTTGAGCTTTTAATTCATTTGGCTCCGCATGAGCCATTCAATAAGGAATAGATATAGGCTGGGAATCTGGGAGCACGTCGATGTAGAATTCAATTTCCCTTTCGGTAGGAATACCAGAAAGTTTATTAGGAAATTCACTAAAGATGAGAACTAACTGAAGAGTTGGAGGCTTTGCCTCCACGTTTTGAACTCACACGAGGTGATAGATATATCCCTTTGAGATCATCTTCTGAGCCTTAAGGTAGGAAATAAACCTACCCTTGGGTGCTGCAGCACTACCTTTACATTCCAGGATGGGCTCATCTGGGAAATTAAAGCGAACGATCTTCGTCTGACAATCAACATTAGCATAGAAAGAAGCCAACCAATCCATACCCATAATAACATCAAACTCCACAATCTCTAGTTCATTTACGTTTGCTACCATATGAAGATCATATATCTTTACATCACAACCCATATATACTCATTTAACAATTACAGGATCACCCACTGGCGTAGATACCTCAAATGTCTTATGTAACAATTCTGGCTCTTTCCCACACTTACCAGCAATAAAGAGTGTAATATAGGACAAAGTAGAACCCAGATCTATCAAAAAATATATATTATGGGAGAAAATGGAAAATATACCTATAACCACATCTCAGGACGACTTAAGGTCCTGTCGACCTGACAAGGCATAGATGCAATTATGGGGACCGCTGGAACTAGATCCTGCTCCTCTACCTCGACCTCTACCAATCAGTTCCTGTGTGCCCTGCCCTAGGGGACTCACTGATGAATAAAAGCTGCCACAAATCTAGTTAGTTGTGTCGTACCGCCTCCATCTCTCATTGAATAAAACTGCATAATATGCCCAGGCTGCCCACATGAATAACACACATTCGAGCCCTGGTGACACTGCCCAAAATAATTCTTTCTGCATTGACCACAATATGGTAGTGGTGGCGTTGCCTAACTAGGTTTCCTTTTGAACTGTGGGCCTGATGCATGTGAACTCTAACCTTGACCAGAATAAGTGGCCTAGTACCGACGATGTCCTTGAAACTACGATTGCGCATTAATCGTCGGATAATATTGTTGTCTAAAAAATCGAGGCCTAAACCCGCCTCGAAATCCTCCTACATCTCCTGTAGACCGAGCTTTCTTGTGTTGGCCCTATCATACACTCGATTAGCCCACTGTAGCCTCTTGGGATCCTCTAGATTCTGTGCATAGGCCTAAATACGGGAGATGTCCATATTCAGATTCAAGAAAGCCATCGTGCACTCATTTACCATGTGTGACCCCAAACCATTAACAAACTAATGTAGTCAATCGCTCATCTCAGCCACAATCATGGGAGCATACCTAGCCAAGTAGTTGGACTATAAGCTATATTCCCTGACACTCATATTGCCCTATTCTAAATGCATACACATGTCTCGTCTGGCTCGTTGAAGATTGACTTTCAAGTACTGCTGTAAATATGCCTCAGAGAACTCCCTCTAGCCTAAAGGTGGGGCTTGGGGTCCCCGAGTTTTCTCTCAAGTCTCAAACCAGGTAGCAACCACGTCTCCCAATCTATAAGAAGCCAACTCTACTATCTCAGCATCCGTTGCATGCATAACCCGTAAACTCCGTTGCATTCTATCCAGGAAGTTCTATGGGTCCGTATTAAGGTGTGTTCCCATAAATATCGGAGGATCCAAGTTAACAAAATCCTGAACTCTTGCACTCACAACTCGGTCAGTAACACCGGGAGTTTGATTCTGGGAGGCCACAAGTCGAGTCAATAGTTGCATCGCACTTAGCATTTCCAAATTATGATCGGGGGCAACTGAAGGAGGAACCAGAGTTACATCAGTTCTCTCCTCTCCTTTTGGAGGTGGTGATGGGGGTGGAGTCCTGGAGGCATGAGATATAGCATTATTTTATTGCTTCTGTCTCCCCGGACCATCGGGTGGTGCATGGCTGGCACCTTCTCTCGCCTTCTCGTCTATCGTACGCAGGGCTTTTTATCGTCGAGTCATAGCAGGCATAACTGAGAAGACACACAAGATGAATATTATGAGTGAACACTTATCGTTTAGCACTATCGTACGATCTAGATTAGAAAGAAAAGTAACCATCCTAAATATCTTCTAGCCTCCTGTTTAAAAGTGTGGTGCACAACACACCCATAAATAAGATTCTACTAGATATGACTTGCAGACTCTCTAGGACAAACCTGCTCTTATATCAAGTTTGTCAATGGAACTCTGACAGAAGGGAGTGCAACAATATCACAGTTAAGCAGATCACCTATTTGGGAGGAGCACCACTCTGTCTATTTGTACTTGTGGGCATAAACACAGTGCCCCGGAGAAAGGCATCAGTAAGAAAGATGTATTGAATATGTAAGACAGGTAACACATGTAAACATGAAGTATAACATGAGAGATATGGAGATAAGAATCAACCTAAACTCATAACAGCCTCTGGGGTCCTTACTTTGTCATAACCAGAAATATATGTATGCATGCCTATAAAAATCATGCCAATCAGTGAAACAAATATTATCATACTGTATATATATATATCGTACCCGGCATCGATGAGGACTCGATCATACCCATCCTGAATGTGGGACTCGGTAATGTTTGATATCAAACCAACTTGAGCTAGATACACATCTACGTGCCGTACCCGATCGACTATTGCGCGGCTCGATAAGAAAATAAATACATATATATATATAAGTTCAATGTAGGACATACTCTATAAGATACCATAAGTAAAGCCGGAGTGTCTTATTGCCGTTATCCTCCACAGACTCTATCAGATACCACAAGTAGAGCCAGAGTGTCTTATTGTCGTTATCCTCTGACTATTGATATTGGCACTACGTTCAAGTATCCATATATAAACACTTGGGAATTATGTAACCCGAGAGATATGATGAATCAAAAGAGTATTCATGGATTATGGTCGATTTGTCAAAGAAGACCTTTTGCTACTTCATTTTATCGAGAGATTTCCATTCAAAGAAATGACATATCGATTCATGCCAAGAAAGAAGGTTTTGCCTAACATACCTTATCCTTGAGATTACAATCGCTTTATATGCCTTCGCCCGCCTTACGAACAACTACCTATAGCAACAATGAGTTGATATCAATCCTGAATCCATATTCTATAATGAAACTTCATTTATGTATCCTATCGAAAATCCTAATACAAAGGGTTCTTAAATTTCTTAACAAAGACACTTATGTAGTTTGATCCCCCGATTATCCGGAACAACCCTTCTTGGTTGCACAATACCAATAATTGATTTATTTATCAATATTAATTCATAATCCAACCAAAACAGCCCACAAATCATATTCTCCGAAAATCAATTAACCATAATTATAGATAAAGGAAGGTGAATTTTACCTCGACACATCCAAATCTTCTCAAAATAACCCCTTTTCCAAATTCCAAGAGTTTTTGTAGTTGTTCCAATATGAAAATAAAGGTTTCTATGATTACTACGGGAATTATTGCGTTTATCCTATCATAGTTCGGCTTTGATTTGATCCGGGGATAATAAATTATGATATAGAGAATTTGGGAGGCTTGGAAAATCAGATTTGTTGGGGAAAATGAAGAACAAGTCGACAAACCCGACTTTTATACCAGAAAAAATTTCCGCTGCCGAAATTTGATGGTGGGATTGATAGGATCATCAAATACTTTGATGGTACATCAAACGTTCGGGGAAAATTGATGGCTCGTCAAAGCATTTAACGTCCATCGACTTTCCCATCGACTTTCCACGTTTACAGCTAAATAAGATATAAGACTTAGGTTTGTCGAATATAATCAAAATGAGAGAATTGTATCGCACGAGTATTGGTATAAACCTGAGGACTGAAACAAATAAGGATATCTGGATGAAACAAAAAATTGAAGAGTGTAACATAATATACCTGTAACAATATTTAGAGAACTCCAAATCTTGATGACCTGATAAGGAATAGATGCGCTTCTAGGCACTGCTGAACTGGAGGCTCCTCCTCTGCCTCTACCTCTACCTCATGGGGTTTGTGTCCTACCACTCTACGGGCGTACACTTGACAAGAATGCTATTATCGACCCCGTTAGATGGGCTGCACCACCTCTACCCCTACTCGGATACTGGCGCATATAATGTCCAGGATCTCTACACTAATAATACACGTCAACCTCCTGACGACATTTTATCGTATATGTCCTACCACATTGGCTACAAGGTAGCAATGGGGGTCTCATCTAGCCCGAACTTCCTTGCCTCTGAAAACTCAAAGCTCTGCCCTTGCCCAGACTGAGCAAGCGTGTCATATCTAGGCTCCTGAAACTGAGATGGAGCGCTATTGGCAAACCGAGGTGGAGGCCTAGTAAACTTCTACCTGAAGCTACCTAAAGCTTCCCCGAAAGACCCAGCTGATCTGGCCCTCTTAGTCAACTCTCTCTTTGTATCTCTATCATCTCAGAGATGATGCTTACGGTCCTTGACACTCTGAGCATATGCTTGTATCCTGGAAATATCCATGTCCCTATTCTTGGAGGCTTTCCTACACACGCCAATCAGTTTTGGATCCAAACTTGATACAAATGATGAACTTGAGCCCTCATCGTATCCACGATATTCGGGGCATACCTGCCTAGAGAATCAAACTGCAAACTGTAATCCCGAACACTCTTTCCCCTCTACTTGAGGTTTAAGAAACGCTCTACCATGGCCTCTCGTACCTCTAATATGATATAATGATCAAGAAAAGCATATGCAAACTCTTTCCATACTGCGGGAGGTGCATCTTGTCCTCGGGACCGTTCTCAAGCCTCATACCATAAAATAGCCACATCTCGTAATCTAAAAGAAGCCAACTCAACTTCCTCTGTATCTAAAACATGCATAAACCTTAATACCCTCTACATCTGATCAATAAAGTCTTGTGGGTCTGCACATGGATCAGTACCGGTAAACATTAGAGGGCTCAATACAAGGAACTCTCGGGTCCTAGAGCTCCTTATACCATCAAAAGACCCAACCTATAGAACCTCATATTTGTCGCTGTTTTGAAGTGACTATTTGTGCTAATAACTGCACAACACTTACTAAAGCCTGATCTGAAGACTTGGGCAGAGGAACTGGAGGAACCAAATTTGGTGGAGTTGGATATACTGTGTCCTGAGGACCTAGAGGTACTGTGTCCTGAGGAGCAGAAGGTACTGCACCTCCTCTAATCTCCTCATATGGAGGTGGAACGGGTGATACATAGGAGTGCGACTCTCTCTAGGCCTCAACTCTATCAACTTGGCCAAGTGGGGCATTACTAGTACCTTCACCTTTATCAGCACCGACTAGATGACTAGCAGTAGCTCTCGTAGTAACTGGAATGACTGAAAAAAGGGATAGAACACGAATTAGACTCAATATCATATAACTCAAATCTATAGTACGATCTATAAAGTGAAAGAATAGTAACCATCCTTAGATGCCTGGCAGCCTCTTGTTTATAAGTGTGGTGCACAACACACCCATAAATAAGACTACTAGATACGGCTCACAGACTCCATAAGACTGACTTGCTCTGATATCAAGTTTGTCACACCCCAAACTAGGAGGTATGGCTAGCACTCGGTGTTGTACTAGCCCGAGCGTACCACTCTAATAAATAGACTCCTGTACAAGTAGAACTTTCGATCGACAAGGCCGTACTACGATATAATACAAACTACAACACTATGAGAGGGTCGACAAGTTCGTACTATGATATAATACAAACAATAACACTATGAGAGGGTCGACCATGCCATAATCTATAAGACAAGTTGTAATACAACCTATGAGGGTGAACAAAGAGTGATCAACCCAACATATGTATATACAGAATACCGACAAGGTCACAACACAAGTTAACAAAAGGCAACCTAGCCGACAATGCCATACATCACAACTATACATACTAGACAAGTCTATGACCCTCTACGAGTGCATGTACTGTCATATGGTTGGGACAAGGCCCCGACCTACCTACTATGTGCATAACTATACAAAACATGCTCAACAACTAACCAGGAAACTCCATAAAGGATGAAGCTTACTCATTGATGGCTGAACTCGACAACTCCTATTGAGGTGGTCTAGTAGAGCCCATATAAGAACTTGTGGCAAGAACACACATCGCCCTCAGAAAAAGGGATGTTAGTTTGAAGAAATGTACCGGTATGTAAAGCATGAATATAAATATGAAAATATATGTTATAAAGAAGGCATAAAGGAAATATTCCTGCGTGCCATATAGGGCGAATAAGAAAACTCTAAAATTGTATTGAACACTTTATCTAGAAACTTTGCCCTCGACTAATGACCCGAGATGTGTACTACATCACTTCCTTCAATTATACTCTGAGGTGTATGTATATATGCACATATAAGTGCCTACTTGATCGACTATAGCGCTACACGGTGTGTATAATGTACATGTACAACTTCCCATTGGATGATTACAACGGTGGTGTGAATACTATATATATATGTATATATACATACATACACATATATATGTATCATATATATATATGTGTATACATACATATATATATATATATATATATATATGTATGTGTACACATATATATATATGATACATATATGTATGTATGTAACTGCCCATCGGCATAAGTTTGGTGGTGTGATAATGTACGGTGATAACAATGGCACTTATGGCCTCTTTGGAAATCGAACCCTTTGACTTTACTTTGGGACGACTCTTGGTCAACTCAACGATTAACTATTTGGAATACTCCTTTTTAGATGCTTACAATATTGTGGACAAACAATCTAATGTCTATGAGTACAACAAGCTACTCCCGATGAGGGATAATGAGATACAAATAGAATAGTTCTATGGACATTTCTTTTTTGCAAATGATAAATACTTCAGATTTCATGCTATGAAAGAAGGGGGATAACCTTACATACCTGTGTTTCTTAGTTTACAATGTCTTACAAGCCCTCGTATGCTCTATTAGTGCTTATCAACACAATATATATGTTTTGGATTAAGATATGATCGACAAACTAAGAATCGATTTGCTAAACCAATTCAACGAACACCTAGAGTGCATATTCCTCTAGCTATCATGTTCATGGCTACTATCCATGCTATTTAATCTCCTTCAACACCACCATAATAGAACCAATAACAACCACAACAACAATAACAATAACAACACAATAATATCAACAACCACAAGATCACCATATCTTTCAATTTCAAGATATGACCATTTCCAAAATTTGATCAACAAAAACCCAAGGTTCATAACAAATCTTTCATGGAGTTCTAGCTCAATTACCACACTTTAATTTCATCAACAACTTCCACAAAGCTACGAGATGTTAAAATATCATTAAGAACATCAAAACACACCTTAACTTAGCCAAGAAAGCTTACACCATGAACTTCCTTCCCAGCACCAAAAGAATCCTTCACTCCATCTTGCTACTAAGATAATTCCTAAGATTTTTAGTGATGATCTATGGAAGATTTGCCTTTGAATTGATGGGAGGTGGTTCCTTTATGACCTAAGAACCCTAAAGAGGTACTTGAGAGTGTTTGGGAAATATTTGGGTCGAAATGGAAGTGAAATGAAGAAGCCACCTCTTCTTAGCTTTAAATAGAACCTCCACCACCTCTGATATGCGGCTGGTTCTGTATCGCAGAACCCCTTCTGCTTGCATAGAACCCAATGTATTGGGTCAGATCTGTGGCCTGATCTGTGATGCGAATCGGCTTCCGTGGAGTGGAATGCTTAGCGTATCGCCTTATTTCCATCAAACTTTGTTGAGATGTACTTCCTTTAATCCAATTGACTTCCAACCTTTCGTATACCTCTATAAAACTCATATAAGTCATACATGACCATCGGAAAGGGTTTCGGAATGCCAGAGCTCAAATCTACTAACTATACATTTGATTGAGTACAAAATTACAGGGTGTAACATCTTCTTCATATGTTTGAGCTTATTGGTGTCTTAGCTAAGTTGTTGAAGTAAGAAATTATGAAGAAATGGTTTGAAAATAGATTCAAGGTTGTTGTAACTTGTTGGACTATTATGAGGTTATTTTTATAAAGTGTTTTGGCTGAAAATCAATAGGTATAACCTGAGTATATTGTGGTTGTCATTATTGAAGTGTATTCAACTTCTAGTTAAGTTGTATGGATGGAAAAGTGTAAGTCAACACTTGATTATTATGTGAGATGGTATGGATTGTTTGGTGATGTATTGTGATGGATATAAGGTTGGATATTAATGTAATATGCTTGTTGACATTCTGGAAATGTTGGTCTTGTTTTTTTATTTGAGGAAAGTGAAAAGAATAAAGGGAGGTGCTGTCCAAATTTTCGTAGACTAACTATTTACTCATTTATGCTGAATTCTAGCTTCCGTAAGCTTAACAATGGTGCCTTATCATTTTTTGTAGATTGAAGTACTAAGGAGCTGAATCGACATCATGTGGTTAAGTAAAAAACAGAGGTATGTGAAGGCTAACTCTCCCTTCTTTTGGCATGACCCGTATGTAAGCGAACGTAAACAAATGTCCGTCCAAAGTGACTTTACTCTTGAAAAGCTATAAATGTTATGTCCTTCATTCTATTGAAAATATTTATTGATTCATATTATATCTTGTCTTATTGACTCATGATGAAAGGTATATTGATATATTAGCTTCATAATGTTAGTCGGATGTGTAACGACCTTACATCACTCCGACAAGTTCAAAGAGTATTCTATGTCTTTCATGCATATGGTTCTCATAACAAGCGCATTATATAGGATAATATATATATATGGCCCCAAAGAGAGGATTGATACGATATGATATGGCCCCAAAAAATAGCTTGATGATTTATGATGGGGTTATATTCGCATATATATTGTATTGCATATCATGGCCCACAATGGCAGGTTATGAGTACATGTTGATCCTTCTTGTCTCTCTCTTGTATTGGGACTCTTACTTATGCATTTACTGCCTTACATATTTAGTATGTCTTTTGTACTAATATCCCTATTTGTTGAGAGACACTGTGTTTCATGCCTGCAGGTTCAGATAGATAGATTAATAACCTCATCAGTAGGTTTTGAGCTCAGCTATAGTTGGTGTACTCCTTTTGTTCAAGATTTGTTTTATTGAGTTGGTATGATGTTATGTTTATGTTATGGGTATGGTGGGGTCCTGTTCGACCTTATAATGATGATGATGATGTTACTCTTAGAGGCTTGTAGACATAAGTCATTTGTATAGATGTTATGTATGGCCTTGTCGGCATATGTTTTGATATACAATCTTTCTTGATGGCCTTGTCGGCTTATGTCATGATGTATAAACTTCATGGTGGCCTTGGCGGCCCTTACTTATGTATATATGCATATTTGGTTGGTATCGACAATCGTTTACCACTTTTGACTACTTTCAATCTATCATGGTGGCCTTGACATCCTATTTGTATGTTAAGAAGTATGGTTAATTCATGCATATGTTGGCGCTTGGTGAGTAAGGCCCGAGTGTCAGTCATGCCCATGTGATTTGGGGTGTGAAAATTTTGGTATTAGAACAGGTCAGTCATAGGGAGTCTACGTGTTGTGTCTAGTAGAGTCTTGTTTATTGGTGTATTATGCACCACACTTGTAGACATGAGGATAAGGAGCATTTAGGATGGTTACCATTCCTTCTTGATCTAGAATCGTGCTATAGAGTTGAGTCGTAAGAGTTCTCTACATAAACCTTATTAAGTTTATGATTACAACAATGTATTTTTCTAGTATGGTTATGACTAGCTGGGAGATTGAGGTTGTGTTAAGAAGGGATGTGAGTAGTACACCCTCCATTGAGATAGACCCGTCAAAGGATATGAGTGAGTCTACTTTCCAGGTCTATTCGACTCCAGTAGTACCAGAGGAGTTAAGGGAAGCTCCCCTACCATTAGTTCGACCACTAGCTCTTCTGCAGAGGATGTAAATAGTGCGTTGCAGGTATTGACTCAGTTGGTTTCCTGCTAGGCACGACGTCATACTAGAGCATCTGATAGAGATAGAACCCTTGAAGGGTCCATAGAGCTCATCCTAGGGAGTTTATTGGTCAGAGACCGCCGATGTTTATAAGGTTTGATCAAGCAGAGGGTAATGAGTGGGCCAATAGGGCCAGGATAGTTAGTTATTATGATGGACATCAAAGTAGTGATGAGCTGCAGTTGTATGGTCAGTAAGCTAGAACTTCACAACATATTATGTATGATCATAGTTCTCAGGTAAGGTCGAGAAAAGGTTCATAGAGATCAGTATCTCGGGGTCAGAGTAGTACAGGTCGAGTTAGGCCGCCCCGACCATTGTGTAGTCAGTGTGGTCAAGAGCATGCCGGACCGTGCCATAAAGGTACATGGGGTCGTTATTGGTCGGGAAGTCAAGGTTATAGGATTCAGAAGTGTCCCAGGTTGGGCTACAAACGTAAGGGTAAGAGAGGAGATGGAGCCTCGAGCTTCGATACTGTTTCAGGTGAGTTGGTGTATGCATGTGTGCTATGGTTTCTTTGTTGACATATCTACCTCTTGTAGACTTAGTATTAAACTATTTTATGTTCATAAGTATCCCCCCCCCTTTAGGGATTGGTTTACTGTGCTACTGTAAAACATTTAAAATTACTTGATTTGAGGAATTTTTAGGCTGTGGATAAAGAGAGTTCATCCGTTTCGCGAGGAATCTCGACGATCAAATTTAAAAGAAACTTGATCTTTTTCTATGAAAATAACTTCTAAATTATTACTTAAAATTTTACTTTTATTATTTGTTAGGTGTGAATTGTAAAGCAACGCAATATAAAATGGGAAGTAATTTCGCGGTGACTTACAAAAACAGAAAAATGAATATGTTAATTTTTTAAATTCCAATATCATCGATTTTCCATGTGGGCACAGAAAAAGTTCCTATTAGTTATTGTATTATTGGGTCTCAGTTTTGAATTCCCGACCACTTTGTAGTGATTCTCAACTGGAAATTAGTGGATTACACTCTGACGGCCGTAAGTTTAGAAAGGCGGATGAGATGTGGAGTGTATAAGTAGGGGATGGTGACCCCCACAACAAGTCCCAGTGGTACAACAAAGGCATCAATTACTGGAAAATAAAACCTTTTTTTCCATCATAATACGTTATTTATGCACGTTTAAAGATTATATCTCCATAGAAAATGTAGAGAAAGAACCCAAATTATTATATTTTGGAAAAAAATAGGTCCTAGTAAAATGAAATGGATTCATATAGGCGACTCCAACTAGCTTGGGAGAGGGAGAGGGTATCTTTTATGTGTTATCTTGATTTTTCTTTGTTGGTATGTGAAGGGCGTGGAAGCCACAGTGGATGGAGTGCTGGGTGGATTTGGTGGTGTGGATAATGTATGCTGATATCAATGGCACTTATGGCCTCTTTGGAGGTTGGAACCCTTTGACTTTACTTTGGGACGACTCGACGATTAACTCTTTGGAATACTCCTTTTGAGATGCTTACAATATTGTGGACAAACAATCAAGCAATAATGTCTATGAGTACAACAAGCTATTAAAGAAGGGGGATAGCTTTACATACATGCGTTTCTTAGTTTACAATGTCTTACAAACCCCCGTATGCTCTATGAGTGCTTATCAACACAATATAGATGTTTTGGATTAAGGTACAATCGACAAACTAAGAATCGATTTGCTAAAACAATTCAACGAACACCTAGAGTGCATATTCCTCTAGCTATCATGTTCATGGCTACCATCCATGCTATTTAATCTCCTTCAACACCACCTTAATAGAACCAATAACAACCACAACAACAATAACAATAACAACACAATAATATCAACAACCACAAGATCACCATATCTTTCAATTTCAAGATATGACCATTTCCAAAATTTGATCAACAAAAACCCAAGGTTCATAACAAATCTTTCAAGGAGTTCTAGCTCAATTACCACACTTTACTTTCATCAACAACTTCCACAAAGCCACGAGATGTCAAAATATCATTAAGAACATCAAAACACACCTTAACTTAGCCAAGAAAGCTTACACCATGAACTTCCTTCCCAGCACCAAAAGAATCCTTCACTCCATCTTGCTACTAAGATAATTCCTAAGCTTTTTAGTGATGATCTATGGAAGATTTGCCTTTGAATTGATGCGAGGTGGTTCCTTTATGACCTAATAACCCTAAAGAGGTATTTGAGAGTGTTTGGGAAATGTTTGGGTCGAAATGGAAGTGAAATGAAGATGCCACCTCTTCTTAGCTTTAAATAGAACCTCCACCACCTCTGATATGCGGCTGGTTCTGCATCGCAGAACCCCTTCTGCTAGCATAGAACCCAATGTATTGGGTCTTATTTGTGGCCTGATCCGTGATGCGAATCGGCTTCCGTGGAGTGGAATGCTTAGCGTATCGCCTTATTTCCATCAAACTTTGTTGAGATGTACTTCCTTTAATCTAATTGACTTTCAACCTTTTGTATACCTCTGTAAAACTCATATAAGTCATACATGAACATCGGAAAAGGTCTCGGAATGCCAGAGCTCAAATCTACTAACTATACATTTGATTGAGTACAAAATTACAGGGTGTAACATCTTCTTCATATGTTTGAGCTTATTGGTGTCTTAGCTAAGTTGTTGAAGTAAGAAATTATGAAGAAATGGTCTGAAAATAGATTCAAGGTTGTTGTAACTTGTTGGACTATTATGAGGTTATTTTTATAGTGTGTTTTGGCTTAAAATCAATAGGTATAACCTGAGTATATTGTGGTTTTCATTATTGAAGTGTATTCAAGTTCTAGTTAAGTTGTTTGGATGGAAAAGTGTAAGTCACCACTTTATTGTTGTGTGAGATAGTATGGATTGTCTTGTGATGTATTGTGATGGATATAAGGTTGGATATTAATGTAATATGCTTGTTGACATTCTGGAAATGTTTGTCTTGTTTTTTTATTTGAGGAAAGTGAAAAGAATAAAGGGAGGTGCTGTCCAAATTTTCGTAGACTAACTATTTACTCATTTATGTTGAATTCTAGCTTCCGTAAGCTTAACAATGGTGCCTTATCATTTTTTGTAGATTGAAGTACTAAGGAGCTGAATCGACATCATGTGGTTAAGTAAAAAACAGAGGTATGTGAAGGCTAACTCTCCCTTCTTTTGGCATGACCCGTATGTAAGCGAACGTAAACAAATGTCCGTCCAAAGTGACTTTACTCTTGAAAAGCTATAAATGTTATGTCCTTCATTCTATTGAAAATATTTATTGATTCATATTATATCTTGTCTTATTGACTCATGATGAAAGGTATATTGATATATTAGCTTCATAATGTTAGTCGGAGGTGTAACGACCTTACATCACTCCGACAAGTTCAAAGAGTATTCTATATCTTTCATGCATATGGTCTCATAACAAGCGCATTATATAGGATAATATATATATATATGGCCCCAAAGAGAGGATTGATACGATATGATATGGCCCCAAAAAGTAGCTTGATGATTTATGATGGGGTTATATTCGCATATATATTGTATTGCATATCATGGCCCACAGTGGCAGGTTATGAGTACATGTTGATCCTTCTTGTCTCTCTCTTGTATTGGGACTCTTACTTATGCATTTACTGCCTTACATATTTAGTATGTCTTTTGTACTAATATCCCTATTTGTTGCGAGACACTGTGTTTCATGCCTGCAGGTTCAGATAGATAGATTAATAACCTCATCAGTAGGTTTTGAGCTCAGCTATAGTTGGTGTACTCCTTTTGTTCAAAATTTGTTTTATTGAGTTGGTATGATGTTATGTTTATGTTATGGGTATGGTGGGGTCCTGATTGTTCTTATAATGATGATGATGTTACTCTTAGAGGCTTGTAGACATAAGTCATTTGTATAGATGTTATGTATGGCCTTGTCGGCATATGTTTTGATATACAATCTTTCTTGATGGCCTTGTCGGCTTATGTCATGATGTATAAACTTCATGGTGGCCTTGGCGGCCCTTACTTATGTATATATGCATATTTGGTTGGTATCGACAATCGTTTACCACTTTTGACTACTTTCAATCTATCATGGTGGCCTTGACATCCTATTTGTATGTTAAGAAGTATGGTTAATTCATGCATATGTTTGCGCTTGGTGAGTAAGGCCCGAGTGTCAGTCATGCCCATGTGATTTGGGGTGTGAAAATTTTGGTATTAGAACAGGTCTGTCATAGGGAGTCTACGTGTTGTGTCTAGTAGAGTCTTGTTTATTGGTGTATTATTCACCACACTTGTAGACAAGAGCATAAGGAGCATTTAGGATGGTTACCATTCCTTCTTGATCTAGAATCGTGCTATAGAGTTGAGTCGTAAGAGTTCTCTACATAAACCTTATTAAGTTTATGATTACAACAATGTATTTTTCTAGTATGGTTATGACTAGCTGGGAGATTGAGGTTGTGTTAAGAAGGGATGTGAGTAGTACACCTTCCATTGAGATAGACCGTCAAAGGATATGAGTGAGTCTACTTTCCAGGTATATTCGACTCCAATAGTACCAGAGGAGTTAGGGGAAGCTCCCCTACCATTAGTTCGACCACTAGCTCTGTCTGATGAGGATGTAAATAGTGCCTTGCTGGTATTGACTCAGTTGGTTTCCTGCTAGGCACGACATCATACTAGGGCATCTGATAGAGATAGACCCCTTGATGGGTCATGGAGCTCATCCTAGGGAGTTTATTGGTCAGAGACCGCCGATGTTTGTAAGGTTTGATCCAGTAGAGGGTAATGAGTGGGCAAAGAGGGCCAGGATAGTTAGTTATTATGATGGACATCAAAGTAGTGATGAGCTGCAGTTGTATGGTTAGTAGGCTAGAACTTCACGACATATTATGTATGATCATAGTTCTCAGGTAAGGTCGAGACAAGGTTCGTAGAGATCAGTATCGCAGGGTCAGAGTAGTACAGGTCGAGTTAGGCCGGCCCGGCCATTGTGTAGTCAGTGTGGTCAAGAGCATGCCGGACTGTGCGGTAAAGGTACATGGGGTCGTTATTGGTGGGGAAGTCAAGGTTATAGGATTCATAAGTGTCCTAGGTTGGGCTACAAATGTAAGGGTAAGAGAGGAGATGGTGCCTCGAGCTTCGATACTGTTTCAGGTGAGTTGTTGTATGCATGTGTGCTATGGTTTCTTTGTTGCCATATCTACCTCTTGTAGACTTAGTATTGAACTATTTTATGTTCATAAGTACCCCCCCTTTAGGGATTGGTTTACTGTGCTACTGTAAAACATTTAAAATTTACTTGATTTGAGGAATTTTTAGGCTGTGGATAAAGAGAGTTCATCCTCTTCGCGAGGAATCTCGACGATCAAATTAAAAAGAAACTTGATCTTTTTCTATGAAAATAACTTCTAAATTATTACTTAAAATTTTACTTTTATTATTTGTGAGGTGTGAATTGTAAAGCAACGCAATATAAAATGGGAAGTAATTTCGCAGTGACTTACAAAAGCAGAAAAATGAATATGTTAATTTTTTAAATTCCAATATCATCGATTTTCCATGTGGGCAAATAAAAAGTTCCTATTAGTTATTGTAATATTGGGTCTCAGTTTTGAATTCCCGACCACTTTGTAGTGCTTCTCAAGTGGAAATTAGTAGATTACACTCTGACGGCTATAAGTTTAGAAACGCGGATGAGATGTGGAGTGTATAAGTAGGGGATGGTGACCCCCACAACAAGTCCCAGTGGTACAACAAAGGCATCAATTACTGGGAAATAAAACCTTTTTTTCCCATCATAATACGTTATTTATGGACGTTTAAAAATTATATCTCCATAGAAAATGTAGAGAAAGAACCCAAATAATTATATTTTGGAAAAAAACACGTTCTAGTAAAATGAAATGGATTCATATAGGAGACTCCAACTAGCTTGGGAGAGGGAGAGGGTATCTTTTATGTGTTATCTTGATTTTTCTTTGTTGGAATGTGAAGGGTGTGGAAGCCACAGTGGATGGAGTGCTGGGTGAATTTGGTGGTGTGGATAATGTACGCTGATATCAATGGCACTTATGGCCTCTTTGGAAGTTGGAACCCTTTGACTTTACTTTGGGACGACTCGACGATTAACTCTTTGGAATACTCCTTTTCAGATGCTTACAATATTGTGGACAAACAATCAACCAATAATGTCTATGAGTACAACAAACTACTCCCGATGAGGGATAATGAGATACGAATAGAATAGATCTATGGACGTTTTCTTTTTTGCAAATGATAAATACTTCAGATTTCTGCTATTAAAGAAGGGGGATAGCCTTACATACCTGGGTTTCTTAGTTTACAATGTCTTACAAACCCCCGTATGCTCTATGAGTGCTTATCAACACAATATAGATGTTTTGGATTAAGATACGATCGATAAACTAAGAATCGATTTGCTAAAACAATTCAACGAACACCTAGAGTGCATATTCCTCTAGCTATCATGTTCATGGCTACCATCCATGCTATTTAATCTCCTTCAACACCACCTTAATATAACCAATAACAACCGCAAGAACAATAATTATAACAACACAATAATAACAACAACCAGAAGATCACCATATCTTTCAAATTCAAGATATGATCATTTTCAAAATTTGATCAACAAAAACCCAAGGTTCATAACAAATCTTTCATGGAGTTCTAGCTCAATTACCACACTTTACTTTCATCAACAACTTCCACAAAGCTATGAGATGTTAAAATATCATTAAGAACATCAAAACACACCTTAACCTAGCCAAGAAAGCTTACACCATGAACTTCCTTCCAAGCACCAAAAGGATCCTTCACTCCATCTTGCTACTAAGAGGATTCCTAAGCTTTTTAGTGATGATCTATGGAAGATTTGCCTTTGAATTGATGTGAGGTGGCTCCTTTATGACCTAAGAACCCTAAAGAGGTCTTTGAGAGTGTTTGGGAAATGTTTGGGTCCAAATGGAAGTGAAATGAAGAAGCCATCTCTTCTTAGCTTTAAATAAAACTTCCACCACCTATGATATGCGGCTGGTTCTGCATCTCAGAACCCTTTTGCTAGCATAGATCCCAATGTATTGGGTCTAATCTGTGGCCTGATCCGTGATGCGAATCGGATTCCGTGGAGTGGAATGTTTAGCTTATCGCCTTATTTCCATCAAACTTTGTTGAGATTTACTTCTTTTAATCCAATTGACTTCCAACATTTCGTATACCTCCGTAAAACTCATATAAGTCATACATGACCATCGGAAAGGGTCTCGGAATGCCAGAGCTCAAATCTACTAACTATACAGTTGATTGAGTACAAAATTACAGGGTGTAACATCTTCTTCATATGTTTGAGCTTATTGGTGTCTTAGCTAAGTTGTTGAAGTAAGAAATTATGAAGAAATGGTCTGAAAATAGATTCAAGGTTGTTGTAACTTGTTGGACTATTATGAGGTTATTTTTATAGTGTGTTTTGGCTGAAAATCAATAGGTATAACTTTGAGTATATTGTGGTTGTCATTATTGAAGTGTATTCAAGTTCTAGTTAAGTTGTATGGATGGAAAAGTGTAAGTCACCACTTTATTGTTGTGTGAGATGGTATGGATTGTTTTGTGATGTATTGTGATGGATATAAGGTTGGATATTAATGTAATATGCTTGTCGACATTCTGGAAATGTTGGTCTTGTTTTTTTATTTGAGGAAAGTGAAAAGAATAAAGGGAGGTGCTGTCCAAATTTTCGTAGACTAACTATTTACTCATTTATGCTGAATTCTAGCTTCCGTAAGCTTAACAATGGTGCCTTATCATTTTTTGTAGATTGAAGTACTAAGGAGCTGAATCGACATCGTGTGGTTAAGTAAAAAATAGAGGTATGTGAAGGCTAACTCTCCCTTCTTCTGGCATGACCCGTATGTAAGCGAACGTAAACAAATGTCCGTCCAAAGTGACTTTACTCTTGAAAAGCTATAAATGTTATGTCCTTCATTCTATTGAAAATATTTATTGATTCATGTTATATCTTGTCTTATTGACTCATGATGAAAGGTATATTGATATATTAGATTCATAATGTTAGTCGGAGGTGTAACGACCTTACGTCACTCCGACAAGTTCAAAGAGTATTCTATGTCTTTCATGCATATGGTTCTCATAACAAGTGCATTATGTAGGATAATATATATATATATATATATGGCCCCAAAGAGAGGATTGATACGATATGATATGGCCCCAAAAAGTAGCTTGATGATTTATGATGGGGTTATATTCGCATATATATTGTATTGCATATCATGGCCCACAGTGGTAGGTTATGAGTACATGTTGATCTTTCTTGACTCTCTCTTGTATTGGGACTCTTACTTATGCATTTACTGCCTTACATATTTAGTATGTCTTTTGTACTAATATCCCTTTTTGTCCGAGACACTGTGTTTCATGCCTGCAGGTTCAGATAGATAGATTAATAACCTCATCAGTAGGTTTTCAGCTCAGCTATGGTTGGTGAACTCCTTTTGTTCAAGATTTGTTTTATTGAGTTGGTATGATGTTATGTTCATGTTATGGGTATGGTGGGGTCCTGATTGTTCTTATAATGTTGATGATGTTATTCTTAGAGGCTTGTAGACATAAGTCATTTGTATAGATGTTATGTATGGCCTTGTCGGCATATGTTTTGATATACAATCTTTCTTGATGGCATTGTCGCCTTATGTCATGATGTATAAACTTCATGGTGGCCTTGTTGGCCCTTACTTATGTATATATGCATATTTGGTTGGTATCGACAATCGTTTACCACTTTTGACTACTTTCAGTCTATCATGGTGGCCTTGACCTCCTATTTGTATGTTAAGAAGTATGGTTAAGTCATGCATTTGTTGGCGCTTGGGAGTAAGGCCCAAGTGTAAGTCATGCCTCTGTGATTTGGGGGTGTGAAAAATTTGGTATTACAACAGGTCTGTCATAGGGAGTCTACGTGTTGTGTCGAGTAGAGTCTTGTTTATAGGTGTATTATGCACCACATTTGTAGATAGGAGGATAAGGAGCATTTAGGATGGTTACCATTCCTTCTTGATCTAGAATTGTGCTATAGAGTTGAGTCATAAGAGTTCTCTACATAAACCTTATTAAGTTTATGATTACAACAATGTATTTTTCTAGTATGGTTATGACTAGCAGGGAGATTGAGGTTGTGTCAAGAAGGGATGTGAGTAGTACACCCTCCATTGAGATAGACCCGTCAAAGGATATGAGTTAGTCTACTTTCCAGGTATATTCGACTCCAAGTACCAGAGGAGTTAAGAGAAGCTCCCCTACCATTAGTTCGACCACTAGCTCTGTCTGATGATGATGTAAATAGTGCATTGCAGGTATTGACTCAGTTGGTTTCCTGCTAGGCACGACGTCATACTAGATCATCTGATAGAGATAAACCCTTGAAGGGTCATGGAGCTCATCCTAGGGAGTTTATTGGCCCGAGACCACCGATGTTTATAAGGTTTGATCCAGCAGAGGGTAATGAGTGGGCCAAGAGGGCCAGGATAGTTAGTTACTATGATGGACATCAAAGTAGTGATGAGCTGCAGTTGTATGGTCAGTAGGATAGAACTTCACGACATATTATGTATGATCATAGTTCTCAGCTAAGGTCGAGACAAGGTTCGTAGAGATCAGTATCTCAGGGTCAGAGTAGTACATGTCGAGTTAGGCCGCCCCGGCCAATTGGTAGTAAGTGTGGTCAAGAGAATGCCGGACCGTGCGGTAAAGGTACATGGGGTCATTATTGGTGGGGAAGTCAAGGTTATAGGATTCAGAAGTGTCCTAGGTTGGGCTGCAAACGTAAGGGTAAGAGAGGAGATGGAGCCTCGAGCTTCGATACTGTTTCAGGTGAGTTGTTGTATGCATGTGTGCTATGGTTTCTTTGTTGACATATCTACCTCTTGTAGACTTAGTACTGAACTATTTTATGTTCATAAGTATCCCCCCTTTTAGGGATTGGTTTACTGTGCTACTGTAAAACATTTAAAATTTACTTGATTTGAGGAATTTTTAGGCTGTGGATAAAGAGAGTTCATCCGCTTCGCGAGGAATCTCGACGATCAAATTAGAAAGAAACTTGATCTTTTTCTATGAAAATAACTTCTAAATTATTACTTAAAAATTTACTTTTATTATTTGTAAGGTGTGAATTGTAAAGCAACGCAATATAAAATGGGAAGTAATTTCGCGGTGACTTACAAAAACAGAAACATGAATATGTTAATTTTTTAAATTCCAATGTCATCGATTTTCCATGTGGGCACAGAAAAAGTTCCTATTAGTTATTGTAATATTGGGTCTCAGTTTTGAATTCCCGACCACTTTGTAGTGCTTCTCAAGTGGAAATTAGTAGATTACACTCTGACGGCCGTAAGTTTAGAAAGGCGGATGAGATGTGGAGTGTATAAGTAGGGGATGGTGACTCCCACAACAAGTCCCAGTGGTACAACAAAGGCATCAATTACAGGAAAATAAAACCTTTTTTCCCCATCATAATACGTTATTTATGCACGTTTAAAGATTATATCTCCATAGAAAATGTAGAGAAAGAACCCAAATTATTATATTTTGGAAAAAAACAGGTCCTAGTAAAATGAAATGGATTCATATAGGCGACTCCAACTAGCTTGGGAGAGGGAGAGGATATCTTTTATGTGTTATCTTGATTTTTCTTTGTTGGTATGTGAAGGGCGTGGAAGCCACAGTGGATGGAGTACTGGGTGGATTTGGTGGTGTGGATAATGTATGCTGATATCAATGGCACTTATGGCCTCTTTGGAGGTTGGAACCCTTTGACTTTACTTTGGGACGACTCGACGATTAACTCTTTGGAATGCTCCTTTTCAGATGCTTACAATATTGTGGACAAACAATCAAGCAATAATGTCTATGAGTACAACAAGCTACTCCCGATGAGGGAAAATGAGATACGAATAGAATAGTTCTATGGACGTTTCTTTTTTGCAAATGATAAATACTTCAGATTTCATGCTATTAAAGAAGGGGGATAGCCTTACATACATGCGTTTCTTAATTTACAATGTCTTACAAGTCCCCGTATGCTCTATGAGTGCTTATCAACACAATATAGATGTTTTGGATTAAGATACGATCGACAAACTAAGAATCGATTTGCTAAAACAATTCAATGAACACCTAGAGTGCATATTCCTCTAGCTATCATGTTCATGGCTACCATCCATGCTATTTAATCTCCTTCAACACCACCTTAATATAACCAATAACAACCGCAACAACAATAATCATAACAACACAATAATATCAACAACCAGAAGATCACCATATCTTTCAAATTCAAGATATGATCATTTTCAAAATTTGATCAACAAAAACCCAAGGTTCATAACAAATCTTTCATGGAGTTCTAGCTCAATTACCACACTTTACTTTCATCAACAACTTCCACAAAGCTATGAGATGTTAAAATATCATTAAGAACATCAAAACACACCTTAACTTAGCCAAGAAAGCTTACACCATGAACTTCCTTCCAAGCACCAAAAGGATCCTTCACTCCATCTTGCTACTAAGAGGATTCCTAAGCTTTTTAGTGATGATCTATGGAAGATTTGCCTTTGAATTGATGTGAGGTGGCTCCTTTATGACCTAAGAATCCTAAAGAGGTCTTTGAGAGTGTTTGGGAAATGTTTGGGTCGAAATGGAAGTGAATTGAAGAAGCCACCTCTTCTTAGCTTTAAATAAAACCTCCACCACCTCTGATATGCGGCTGGTTCTGCATCTCAGAACCCTTTTGCTAGCATAGAACCCAATGTATTGGGTCTGATCTGTGGCCTGATCCGTGATGCGAATCGGATTCCGTGGAGTGGAATGTTTAGCTTATCGCCTTATTTACATCAAACTTTGTTGAGATTTACTTCTTTTAATCCAATTGACTTCCAACATTTCGTATACCTACGTAAAACTCATATAAGTCATACATGACCATCGGAAAGGGTCTCGGAATGCCAGAGCTCAAATCTACTAACAATACATTTGATTGAGTACAAAATTACAGGGTGTAACATCTTCTTCATATGTTTGAGCTTATTGGTGTCTTAGCTAAGTTGTTGAAGTAAGAAATTATGAAGAAATGGTCTGAAAATAGATTCAAGGTTGTTGTAACTTGTTGGACTATTATGAGGTTATTTTTATAGTGTGTTTTGGCTGAAAATCAATAGGTATAACCTGAGTATATTGTGGTTGTCATTATTGAAGTGTATTCAAGTTCTAGTTAAGTTGTATGGATGGAAAAGTGTAAGTCACCACTTTATTGTTGTGTGAGATGGTATGGATTGTTTTGTGATGTATTGTGATGGATATAAGGTTGGATATTAATGTAATATGCTTGTCGACATTCTGGAAATGTTGGTCTTATTTTTTTATTTGAGGAAAGTGAAAAGAATAAAGGGAGGTGCTGTCCAAATTTTCGTAGACTAACTATTTACTCATTTATGCTGAATTCTAGCTTCCGTAAGCTTAACAATGGTGCCTTATCATTTTTTGTAGATTGAAGTACTAAGGAGCTGAATCGACATCGTGTGGTTAAGTAAAAAATAGAGGTATGTGAAGGCTAACTCTCCCTTCTTCTGGCATGACCCGTATGTAAGCGAACGTAAACAAATGTCCATCCAAAGTGACTTTACTCTTGAAAAGCTATAAATGTTATGTCCTTCATTCTATTGAAAATATTTATTGATTCATGTTATATCTTGTCTTATTGACTCATGATGAAAGGTATATTGATATATTAGATTCATAATGTTAGTCGGAGGTGTAACGACCTTACGTCACTCCGACAAGTTCAAAGAGTATTCTATGTCTTTCATGCATATGGTTCTCATAACAAGTGCATTATGTAGGATAATATATATATATATATATATATGGCCCCAAAGAGAGGATTGATACGATATGATATGGCCCCAAAAAGTAGCTTGATGATTTATGATGGGGTTATATTCGCATATATATTGTATTGCATATCATGGCCCACAGTGGTAGGTTATGAGTACATGTTGATCTTTCTTGACTCTCTCTTGTATTGGGACTCTTACTTATGCATTTACTGCCTTACATATTTAGTATGTCTTTTGTACTAATATCCCTTTTTGTTGCGAGACACTATGTTTCATGCCTGCAGGTTCAGATAGATAGATTAATAACCTCATCAGTAGGTTTTCAGCTCAGCTATGGTTGGTGTACTTCTTTTGTTCAAGATTTGTTTTATTGAGTTGGTATGATGTTATGTTTATGTTATGGGTATGGTGGGGTCCTTTTCGTTCTTATAATGATGATGATGTTACTCTTAGAGGCTTGTAGACATAAGTCATTTGTATAGATGTTATGTATGGCCTTGTCAGCATATGTTTTGATATATAATCTTTCTTGATGGCCTTGTCGGCTTATGTCATGATGTATAAACTTCATGGTGGCCTTGTTGGCCCTTACTTATGTATATATGCATATTTGGTTGGTATCGACAATCGTTTACCACTTTTGACTATTTTCAGTCTATCATGGTGGCCTTGACCTCCTATTTGTATGTTAAGAAGTATGGTTAAGTCATGCATATATTGGCGGTTGGTGAGTAAGGCCCGAGTGTAAGTCATGCCACTGTGATTTGGGGGTGCGAAAAATTTGGTATTAGAACAGGTCTGTCATAGGGAGTCTACGTGTTGTGTTGAGTAGAGTCTTGTTTATGGGTGTGTTATGCACCACATTTGTAGACAGGAGGATAAGGAGAATTTAGGATGGTTACCATTCCTTCTTGATCTAGAATCGTGCTATAGAGTTGATTCGTAAGAGTTCTCTACATAAACCTTATTAAGTTGATGATTACAACAATGTATTTTTCTAGTATGGTTATGACTAGCTGGGAGATTGAGGTTGTGTCAAGAAGGGATGTGAGTAGTATACCCTCCATTGAGATAGACCCGTCAAAGGATATGAGTGAGTCTACTTTCCAGGTATATTCGACTCCAGTAGTACCAGAGGAGTTAAGGGAAGATCCCCTACCATTAGTTCGACCACTAGCTCTGTCTGATGAGGATGTAAATAGTGCATTGCAGGTATTGACTCAGTTGGTTTCCTGCTAGGCACGACGTCATACTAGGGCATCTGATAGAGATAGACCCCTTGAAGGGTCATGGAGCTCATCCTAGGGAGTTTATTGGCCAGAGACCACCGATGTTTATAAGGTTTGATCCAACAGAGGGTAATGAGTGGGCCAAGAGGGCCAGGATAGTTAGTTACTATGATGGACATCAAAGTAGTGATGAGCTGCAGTTGTATAGTCAGTAGGATAGAACTTCACGACATATTATATATGATCATAGTTCTAAGGTAAGGTCGAGACAAGGTTCGTAGAGATCAGTATCTCAGGGTCAGAGTAGTACATGTCGAGTTAGGCCGCCCGGCCAATTTGTAGTAAGTGTGGTCAAGAGAATGCCGGACCGTGCGGTAAAGGTACATGGGGTCGTTATTGGTGGGGAAGTCAAGGTTATAGGATTCAGAAGTGTCCTAGGTTGGGCTACAAACGTAAGAGTAAGAGAGGAGATGGAGCCTCGAGCTTCGATACTGTTTCAGGTGAGTTGTTGTATGCATGTGTGCTATGGTTTCTTTGTTGACATATCTACCTCTTGTAGACTTAGTACTGAACTATTTTATGTTCATAAGTATCCCCCCCTTTAGGGATTGGTTTACTGTGCTACTGTAAAACATTTAAAATTTACTTGATTTGAGGAATTTTTAGGCAGTGGATAAAGAGAGTTCATCCGCTTCGCGAGGAATCTCGACGATCAAATTAGAAAGAAACTTGATCTTTTTCTATGAAAATAACTTCTAAATTATTACTTAAAAATTTACTTTTATTATTTGTGAGGTGTGAATTGTAAAGCAACGCAATATAAAATGGGAAGTAATTTTGCGGTGACTTACAAAAACAGAAACATGAATATGTTAATTTTTTAAATTCCAATGTCATCGATTTTCCATGTGGGCACGAGAAAAGTTCCTATTAGTTATTGTAATATTGGGTCTCGCTTTTGAATTCCCGACCACTTTGTAGTGCTTCTCATGTGGAAATTAGTAGATTACACTCTGACGGCCGTAAGTTTAGAAAGGCGGATGAGATGTGGAGTGTATAAGTAGGGGATGGTGACTCCCACAACAAGTCCCAGTGGTACAACAAAGGCATCAATTACTGGAAAATAAAACCTTTTTTTCCCATCATAATACGTTATTTATGCACGTTTAAAGATTATATCTCCATAGAAAATGTAGAGAAAGAACCCAAATTATTATATTTTGGAAAAAAACAGGTCCTAGTAAAATGAAATGGATTCATATAGGCGACTCCAACTAGCTTGGGAGAGGAAGAGGGTATCTTTTATGTGTTATCTTGATTTTTCTTTATTGGTATGTGAAGGGCGTGGAAGCCACAGTGGATGGAGTACTGGGTGGATTTGGTGGTGTGGATAATGTATGCTGATATCAATGGCACTTATGGCCTCTTTGGAGGTTGGAACCCTTTGACTTTACTTTGGGACGACTCGACGATTAACTCTTTGGAATGCTCCTTTTCAGATGCTTACAATATTGTGGACAAACAATCAAGCAATAATGTCTATGAGTACAACAAGCTACTCCCGATGAGGGATAATGAGATACGAATAGAATAGTTCTATGGACGTTTCTTTTTTGCAAATGATAAATACTTCAGATTTCATGCTATTAAAGAAGGGGGATAGCCTTACATACATGCGTTTCTGAATTTACAATGTCTTACAAGTCCCCATATGCTCTATGAGTGCTTATCAACACAATATAGATGTTTTGGATTAAGATACGATCGACAAACTAAGAATCGATTTGCTAAAACAATTCAACGAACACCTAGAGTGCATATTCCTCTAGCTATCATGTTCATGGCTACCATCCATGCTATTTAATCTCCTTCAACACCACCTTAATATAACCAATAACAACCGCAACAACAATATCCATAACAACACAATAATATCAACAACCAGAAGATCACCATATCTTTCAAATTCAAGATATGATCATTTTCAAAATTTGATCAACAAAAACCCAAGGTTCATAACAATTCTTTCATGGAGTTCTAGCTCAATTACCACACTTTACTTTCATCAACAACTTCCACAAAGCTATGAGATGTTAAAATATCATTAAGAACATCAAAACACACCTTAACTTAGCCAAGAAAGCTTACGCCATGAACTTCCTTCCAGGCACCAAAAGGATCCTTCACTCCATCTTGCTACTAAGAAGATTCCTAAGCTTTTTAGTGATGATCTATAGAAGATTTGCCTTTGAATTGATGTGAGGTGGCTCCTTTATGACCTAAGAACCCTAAAGAGGTCTTTGAGAGTGTTTGGGAAATGGTTGGGTCGAAATGGAAGTGAAATGCAGAAGACTCCTCTTCTTAGCTATAAATAAAACCTGCACCACCTCTGATATGCGGCTGGTTCTGCATCTCAGAACCCTTTTGCTAGCATAGAACCCAATGTATTGGGTCTGATCTGTGGCCTGATCCGTGATGCGAATCGGATTCCGTGGAGTGGAATGTTTAGCATATCGCCTTATTTCCATCAAACTTTGTTGAGATTTACTTCTTTTAATCCAATTGACTTCCAACATTTCGTATACCTCCGTAAAACTCATATAAGTCATACATGACTATCGGAAAGGGTCTCGGAATGCCAGAGCTCAAATCTACTAACTATACATTTGATTGAGTACAAAATTACAGGGTGTAACATCTTCTTCATATGTTTGAGCTTATTGGTGTCTTAGCTAAGTTGTTGAAGTAAGAAATTATGAAGAAATTGTCTGAAAATAGATTCAAGGTTGTTGTAACTTGTTGGACTATTATGAGGTTATTTTTATAGTGTGTTTTGGCTGAAAATCAATAGGTATAACCTGAGTATATTGTGGTTGTCATTATTGAAGTGTATTCAAGTTCTAGTTAAGTTGTTTGGATGGAAAAGTGTAAGTCACCACTTTATTGTTGTGTGAGATGGTATGGATTGTTTTGTGATGTATTGTGATGGATATAAGGTTGGATATTAATGTAATATGCTTGTTGATATTCTGGAAATGTTGGTCTTGTTTTTTTATTTGAGGAAAGTGAAAAGAATAAAGGGAGGTGTTGTCCAACTTTTCGTAGACTAACTATTTACTCATTTATGCTGAATTCTAGCCTCCGTAAGCTTAACAATGGTGCCTTATCATTTTTTGTAGATTGAAGTACTAAGGAGCTGAATCGACATCGTGTGGTTAAGTAAAAAACAGAGGTATGTGAAGGCTAACTCTCCCTTCTTTTGGCATGACCCGTATGTAAGCGAACGTAAACAAATGTCCGTCCAAAGTGACTTTACTCTTGAAAAGCTATAAATGTTATGTCCTTCATTCTATTGAAAATATTTATTGATTCATGTTATATCTTGTCTTATTGACTCATGATGAAAGGTATATTGATATATTAGATTCATAATGTTAGTCGGAGGTGTAACGACCTTACGTCACTCCGACAAGTTCAAAGAGTATTCTATGTCTTTCATGCATATGGTTCTCATAACAAGTGCATTCTATAGGATAATATATATATATATATATATATATGGCCCCAAAGAGAGGATTGATACGATATGATATGGCCCCAAAAAATAGCTTGATGATTTATGATGGGGTTATATTCGCATATATATTGTATTACATATCATGGCCCACAGTGGCAGGTTATGAGTACATGTTGATCCTTCTTGACTCTCTCTTGTATTGGGACTCTTACTTATGCATTTACTGCCTTACATATTTAGTATGTCTTTTGTACTAATATCCCTTTTTGTTGCGAGACACTGTGTTTCATGCCTGCAGGTTCAGATTGATAGATTAATAACCTCATCAGTTGGTTTTCAGCTCAGCTATGGTTGGTGTGCTCCTTTTGTTCAAGATTTGTTTTATTGAGTTGGTATGATGTTATGTTCATGTTATGGGTATGGTGGGGTCCTGTTCGTTCTTATAATGATGATGATGTTACTCTTAGAGGCTTGTAGACATAAGTCATTTGTATAGATGTTATGTATGGCCTTGTCAGCATATGTTTTGATATACAATCTTTCTGGATGGCCTTGTCGGCTTATGTCTTGATGTATAAACTTCATGGTGGCCTTGTTGGCCCTTACTTATGTATATATGCATATTTGGTTGGTATTGAAAATTGTTTACCACTTTTGACTACTTTCAGTCTATCATGGTGGCCTTGACATCCTATTTGTATGTTAAGAAGTATGGTTAAGTCATGCATATGTTGGCACTTGGCGAGTAAGGCCCTAGTGTCACTCATGCCCATGTGATTTGGGGTGTGAAAAAATTGGTATTAGAACAGGTCTGTCAAAGGGAGTCTACATGTTGTGTCTAGTAGAGTCTTGTTTATGGGTGTATTATGCACCACACTTGTAGACAGGAGGATAAGGAGCATTTAGGATGGTTACCATTCCTTCTTGATCTAGAATCGTGCTATAGAGTTGAGTCGTAAGAGTTCTCTACATAAACCTTATCAAGTTTATGATTACAACAATGTATTTTTCTAGTATGGATATGACTAGGTGGGAGACTGAGGTTGTGTCAAGAGGGGATGTGAGTAGTACACCCTCCATTGAGATAGACCCGTCAAAGGATATGAGTGAGTCTACTTTCCAGGTATATTCGACTCCAGTTGTACCAGAGGAGTTAAGGGATGCTCCCCTACCATTAGTTCGACCACTAGCACTGTCTGATGAGGATGTAAATAGTGCGTTGCAGGTATTGACTCAGTTGGTTTCCTGCTAGGCACGACGTCATACTAGAGCATCTGATAGAGATAGATCCCTTGAAGGGTCATGGAGCTCATCCTAGGGAGTTTATTGGCCAGAGACCGCCAATGTTTATAAGGTTTGATCCAGCAGAGGGTAATGAGTGGGCCAAGAGGGCCAGGATAGTTAGTTACTATGATGGACATCAAAGTAGTGATGAGCTGTAGTTGTATGGTCAGTAGGCTAGAACTTCACGACATATTATGTATGATCATAGTTCTCAGGTAAGGTCGAGACAAGGTTCGTAGAGATCAGTATCTCAGGGTCAGAGTAGTACAGGTCGAGTTAGGCCGCCCCGGCCATTGTGTAGTCAGTGTGGTCAAGAGCATGCCAGACCGTGCTGTAAAGGTACATGGGGTCATTATTGGTGGGGAAGTCAAGGTTATAGGATTCAGAAGTGTCCTAGGTTGGACTACAAACGTAAGGGTAAGAGAGGAGATGGAGCCTCGAGCTTCGATACTATTTCAGGTGAGTTGTTGTATGCATGTGTGCTATGGTTTCTTTGTTGACATATCTACCTCTTGTAGACTTAGTATTGAATTATTTTATGTTCATAAGTATCCCCCCCCTTTAGGGATTGGTTTACTGTGCTACTGTAAAACATTTAAAATTTACTTAATTTGATGAATTTTTAGGCTGTGGATAAAGAGAGTTGATCCGCTTCGCGAGGAATCTCGATGATCAAATTCAAAAGAAACTTGAGCTCTTTCTATGAAAATAACTTCTAAATTATTACTTAAAAATTTACTTTTATTATTTGTGAGGTGTGAATTGTAAAGCAATGCAATATAAAATGGGAAGTAATTTCGTGGTGACTTACAAAAACAGACACATGAATATGTTAATTTTTTAAATTCCAATATCATCGATTTTCCATCTGGGCACAGAAAAAGTTCCTATTAGTTATTGTAATATTGGGTCTCAGTTTTGAATTCCCGACCACTTTATAGTGCTTCTCAAGTGGAAATTAGTGGATTACACTCTGACGGCCGTAAGTTTAGAAACGCGGATGAGATGTGGAGTGTACAAGTAGGGGATGGTGACCCCCACAACAAGTCCCAGTGGTACAACAGAGGCATCAATTACTGGGAAATAAAACCGTTTTTCCCCATCATAATACGTTATTTATGCACATTTAAAGATTATATCTCCATAGAAAATGTAGAGAAAGAACCCAAATTATTATATTTTGGAAAAAAACAGGTTCTAGTAAAATGAAATGGATTCATATAGGCGACTTCAACTAGCTTGGGAGAGGGAGAGGGTATCTTTTATGTGTTATCTTGATTTATCTTTGTTGGTATGTGAAGGGCGTGGAAGCCATAGTGGATGGAGTGCTGGGTGGATTTGGTGGTGTGGATAATGTACGCTGATATCAATGGCACTTATGGCCTCTTTGGAGGTTGGAACCCTTTGACTTTACTTTGGGATGACTCGACGATTAACTCTTTGGAATACTCCTTTTCAGATGCTTACAATATTGTGGACAAACAATCAAGCAATAATGTCTATGAGTACAACAAGCTACTCCCGATGAGGGATAATGAGATACGAATAGAATAGTTATATGGACGTTTCTTTTTTGCAAATGATAAATACTTCAGATTTCATGCTATTAAAGAAGGGGGATAGCCTTACATACCTGTGTTTCTAAGTATACAATGTCTTACATGTCCCCGTATGGTCTATGAGTGCTTATCAACACAATATAGATGTTTTGGATTAAGATACGATCGACAAACTAAGAATCGATTTGCTAAAACAATTCAATGAACACCTAGAGTGCATATTACTCTAGCTATCATGTTCATGGCTACCATCCATGCTATTTAATCTCCTTCAACACCACCTTAATAGAACCAATAACAACCGCAACAACAATAACCATAACAACACAATAATATCAACAACCAGAAGATCACCATATCTTTCAAATTCAAGATATGATCATTTTCAAAATTTGGTCAACAAAAACCCAAGGTTCATAACAAATCTTTCATGGAGTAGAAGCTCAATTACCACACTTTACTTTCATCAACAACTTCCACAAAGCTATGAGATGTTATAATATCATTAAGAACATCAAAACACACCTTAACTTAGCCAAGAAAGCTTACACCATGAACTTCCTTCCAAGCACCAAAAGGATCCTTCACTCCATCTTGCTACTAAGAGGATTCCTAAGCTTGTTAGTGATGATCTATGGAAGATTTGCCTTTGAATTGATGTGAGGTGGCTCCTTTATGACCTAAGAACCCTAAAGAGGTCTTTGAGGGTGTTTGGGTCGAAATGGAAGTGAAATGAAGAAGCCACCTCTTCTTAGCTATAAATAAAACCTGCACCACCTCTGATATGTGGCTGGTTCTGCATCTCAGAACCCTTTTGCTAGCATAGAACCCAATGTATTGGGTCTGATCTGTGGCCTGATCCGTGATGCGAATCGGATTCCGTGGAGTAGAATGTTTAGCATATCGCCTTATTTCCATCAAACTTTGTTGAGATTTACTTCTTTTAATCCAATTGACTTCCAACATTTCGTATACCTCCGTAAAACTCATATAAGTCATACATGACCATCGGAAAGGGTCTCGGAATGCCAGAGCTCAAATCTACTAACTATACATTTGATTGAGTACAAAATTACAAGGTGTAACATCTTCTTCATATGTTTGAGCTTATTGGTGTCTTAGCTAAGTTGTTGAAGTAAGAAATTATGAAGAAATGGTCTGAAAATAGATTCAAGGTTGTTGTAACTTGTTGGACTATTATGATGTTATTTTTATAGTGTGTTTTGGCTGAAAATCAATAGGTATAACCTGAGTATATCGTGGTTGTCATTATTGAAGTGTATTCAAGTTCTAGTTAAGTTGTATGGATGGAAAAGTGTAAGTCACCACTTTATTGTTGTGTGAGATGGTATGGATTGTTTTGTGATGTATTGTGATGGATATAAGGTTGGATATTAATGTAATATGCTTGTTGACATTCTGGAAATGTTGGTCTTGTTTTTTTATTTGAGGAAAGTGAAAAGAATAAAGGGAGGTGCTGTCCAAATTTTCGTAGACTAACTATTTACTCATTTATGCTTAATTCTAGCCTCCGTAAGCTTAACAATGGTGCCTTATCATTTTTTGTAGATTGAAGTACTAAGGAGTTGAATCGACATCGTGTGGTTAAGTAAAAAACAGAGGTATGTGAAGGCTAACTCTCCCTTCTTTTGGCATGACCCGTATGTAAGCGAACGTAAACAAATGTCCGTCCAAAGTGACTTTACTCTTGAAAAGCTATAAATGTTATGTCCTTCATTCTATTGAAAATATTTATTGATTCATGTTATATCTTGTCTTATTGACTCATGATGAAAGGTATATTGATATATTAGCTTCATAATGTTAGTCGGAGGTGTAACGACCTTACGTCACTCCGACAAGTTCAAAGAGTATTCTATGTCTTTCATGCATATGGTTCTCATAACAAGCGCATTCTATAGGATAATATATATATATATATATATATATATATATATATATATATATATATATATATACATATATATATGGACCCAAAGAGAGGATTGATACGATATGATATGGCCCCAAAAAGTAGCTTGATGATTTATGATGTGGTTATATTCGCATATATATTGTATTACATATCATGGCCCACAGTGGCAGGTTATGAGTACATGTTGATCCTTCTTGACTCTCTCTTGTATTGGGACTCTTACTTATGCATTTACTGCCTTACATATTTAGTATGTCTTTTGTACTAATATCCCTTTTAGTTGCGAGACACTGTGTTTCATGCGTGCAGGTTCAGATTGATAGATTAATAACCTCATCAGTTGGTTTTCGGCTCAGCTATGGTTGGTGTACTCCTTTTGTTCAAGATTTGTTTTATTGAGTTGGTATGATGTTATGTTCATGTTATGGGTATGGTGGGGTCCTGTTCGTTCTTATAATGATGATGATGTTACTCTTAGAGGCTTGTAGACATAAGTCATTTGTATAGATGTTATGTATGGCCTTGTCAGCATATGTTTTGATATACAATCTTTCTGGATGGCCTTGTCGGCTTATGTCTTGATGTATAAACTTCATGGTGGCCTTGTTGGCCCTTACTTATGTATATATGCATATTTGGTTGGTATCGAAAATTGTTTACCACTTTTGACTACTTTCAGTCTATCATGGTGGCCTTGACCTCCTATTTGTATGTTAAGAAGTATGGTTAAGTCATGCATATGTTGGCGCTTGGCGAGTAAGGCCCTAGTGTCACTCATGCCCATGTGATTTGGGGTGTGAAAAAATTGGTATTAGAACAGGTCTGTCAAAGGGAGTCTACATGTTGTGTCTAGTAGAGTCTTGTTTATGGGTGTATTATGCACTACACTTGTAGACAGGAGGATAAGGAGCATTTAGGATGGTTACCATTCCTTCTTGATCTAGAATCGTGCTATAGAGTTGAGTCGTAAGAGTTCTCTACATAAACCTTATCAAGTTTATGATTACAACAATGTATTTTTCTAGTATGGATATGACTAGGTGGGAGACTGAGGTTGTGTCAAGAGGGGATGTGAGTAGTACACCCTCCATTGAGATAGACCCGTCAAAGGATATGAGTGAGTCTACTTTCCAGGTATATTCGACTCCAGTAGTACCAGAGGAGTTAAGGGATGCTCCCCTACCATTAGTTCGGCCACTAGCACTGTCTGATGAGGATGTAAATAGTGCGTTGCAGGTATTGACTCAGTTGGTTTCCTGCTAGGCACGACGTCATACTAGAGCATCTGATAGAGATAGATCCCTTGAAGGGTCATGGAGCTCATCCTAGGGAGTTTATTGGCCAGAGACCGCCGATGTTTATAAGGTTTGATCCAGCAGAGGGTAATGAGTGGGCCAAGAGGGCCAGGATAGTTAGTTACTATGATGGACATCAAAGTAGTGATGAGCTGTAGTTGTATGGTCAGTAGGCTAGAACTTCACGACATATTATGTATGATCATAGTTCTCAGGTAAGGTCGAGACAAGGTTCGTAGAGATCAGTATCTCAGGGTCAGAGTAGTACAGGTCGAGTTAGGCCGCCCCGGCCATTGTGTAGTTAGTGTGGTCAAGAGCATGCCGGACCGTGCTGTAAAGGTACATGGGGTCATTATTGGTGGGGAAGTCAAGGTTATAGGATTCAGAAGTGTCCTAGGTTGGGCTACAAACGTAAGGGTAAGAGAGGAGATGGAGCCTCGAGCTTCGATACTGTTTCAGGTTAGTTGTTGTATGCATGTGTGCTATGGTTTCTTTGTTGACATATCTACCTCTTGTAGACTTAGTATTGAACTATTTTATGTTCATAAGTATCCCCCCCCTTTAGGGATTGGTTTACTGTGCTACTGTAAAACATTTAAAATTTACTTAATTTGATGAATTTTTAGGCTGTGGATAAAGAGAGTTCATCCGCTTCGCGAGGAATCTCGAAGATCAAATTAAAAAGAACTTGATCTCTTTCTATGAAAATAACTTCTAAATTATTACTTAAAAATTTACTTTTATTATTTGTGAGGTGTGAATTGTAAAGCAATGCAATATAAAATGGGAAGTAATTTCGTGGTGACTTACAAAAACAGACACATGAATATGTTAATTTTTTAAATTCCAATATCATCGATTTTCCATCTAGGCACAGAAAAAGTTCCTATTAGTTATTGTAATATTGGGTCTCAGTTTTGAATTCCCGACCACTTTATAGTGCTTCTCAAGTGGAAATTAGTGGATTACACTCTGACGGCCGTAAGTTTAGAAACGCGGATGAGATGTGGAGTGTACAAGTAGGGGATGGTGACTCCCACAACAAGTCCCAGTGGTACAACAGAGGCATCAATTACTGGGAAATAAAACCGTTTTTCCCCATCATAATACGTTATTTATGCACGTTTAAAGATTATATCTCCATAGAAAATGTAGAGAAAGAACCCAAATTATTATATTTTGGAACAAAACAAGTTCTAGTAAAATGTAATGGAATCATATAGGCGACTCCAACTAGCTTGGGAGAGGGAGAGGGTATCTTTTATGTGTTATCTTGATTTTTCTTTGTTGGTATGTGAAGGGTGTGGAAGCCACAGTGGATGGAGTGCTGGGTGGATTTGGTGGTGTGGATAATGTACGCTGATATCAATGGCACTTATGGCCTCTTTGGAACTCGGAACCCTTTGACTTTACTTTGGGACGACTCGACGATTAACTCTTTGGAATACTCCTTTTCAGATGCTTACAATATTGTGGACAAACAATCAACCAATAATGTCTATGAGTACAACAGGCTACTCCCGATGAGGGATAATGAGATACGAATAGAATAGTTCTATGGACGTTTCTTTTTTGCAAATGATAAATACTTCAGATTTCATGCTATTAAAGAAGGGGGATAGCCTTACATACCTGTGTTTCTTAGTTTACAATGTCTTACAAGCCCCCGTATGCTCTATGAGTTCTTATCAACAAAATATAGATGTTTTGGATTAAGATACGATCGACAAACTAAGAATCGATTTGCTAAAACAATTCAACGAACACCTAGAGTGCATATTCCTCTAGCTATCATGTTCATGGCTACCATCCAAGCTATTTAATCTCCTTTAACACCACCTTAATAGAACTAATAACAACCGCAACAACAATAACCATAACAACACAATAATATCAACAACCAGAAGATCACCATATCTTTCAATTTCAAGATATGATCATTTTCAAAATTTGATCAACAAAAACCCAAGGTTCATCAATTATCACACTTTACTTTCATGGAGTTCTAGCTCAATTATCACACTTTACTTCCATCAATAACTTCCACAAAGCTATGAGATGTTATAATATCATTATCAACATCAAAACACACCTTAACTTAGCCAAGAAAGCTTACACCATGAACTTCCTTCCAAGCACCAAAAGGATCCTTCACTCCATCTTGCTACTAAGAGGATTCCTAAGCTTGTTAGTGATGATCTATGGAAGATTTGCCTTTGAATTGATGTGAGGTGGCTCCTTTATGACCTAAGAACCCTAAAGAGGTCTTTGAGGGTGTTTGGGTCGAAATGGAAGTAAAATGAAGAAGCCACCTCTTCTTAGCTTTAAATAGAACCTCCACCACCTCTGATATGCGGCTGGTTCTGCATCGCAGAACCCCTTCTGCTAGCATAGAACCCAATGCATTGGGTCTGATCAGTGGCCTGATCCGTGATGCGAATCGGATTCCGTGGAGTGGAATGTTTAGCATATCGCCTTATTTCCATCAAACTTTGTTGAGATTTACTTCTTTAATCCAATTGACTTCCAATATTTCGTATACCTCCGTAAAACTCATATAAGTCATACATGACCATCGGAAAGGGTCTCGGAATGCCAGAGCTCAAATCTACTAACTATACATTTGATTGAGTACAAAATTACAGGGTGTAACATCTTCTTCATATGTTTGAGCTTATTAGTGTCTTAGCTAAGTTGTTGAAGTAAGAAATTATGAAGAAATGGTCTGAAAATAGATTCAAGGTTATTGTAACTTGTTGGACTATTATGAGGTTATTTTTATAGTGTGTTTTGGCTGAAAATCAAGAGGTATAACCTGAGTATATTGTGGTTGTCATTATTGAAGTGTATTCAAGTTCTAGTTAAGTTGTATGGATGGAAAAGTGTAAGTCAGCACTTGATTGTTGTGTGAGATGGTATGGATTGTTTGGTGATGTATTGTGATGGATATAAGGTTGGATATTAATGTAATATGCTTGTTGACATTCTGGACATGTTGGTCTTGTTTTTTTATTTGAGGAAAGTGAAAAGAATAAAGGGAGGTGCTGTCCAAATTTTCGTAGACTAACTATTTACTCATTTATGCTGAATTCTAGCTTCCGTAAGCTTAACATTGGTGCCTTATCATTTTTTGTAGATTGAAGTACTAAGGAGCTGAATTGACATCGTGTGATTAAGTAAAAAACAGAGGTATGTGAAGGCTAACTCTCCCTTCTTTTGGTATGACCCGTATGTAAGCGAACGTAAACAAATGTCCGTCCAAAGTGACTTTATTCTTGAAAAGCTATAAATGGTATGTCCTTCATTCTATTGAAAATATTTATTGATTCATGTTATATCTTGGATATATTAGCTTCATAATGTTAGTCGGAGGTGTAACGACCTTACGTCACTCCGACAAGTTCAAAGAGTATTCTATGTCTTTCATGCATATGGTTCTCATAACAAGCGCATTAAATAGGATAATATATATATATATATATATATATATGGCCCCAAGGAGTAGCCTGATGATTTATGATGGCGTTATATGCTCGTATATATTGTATTGCATATCATGGCCCACAGTGGCAGGTTACGAGTACATGTTGATCCTTCTTGACTCTCTCTTGTATTGGGACTCTTACTTATGCATTTACTGCCTTACATATTTAGTATTCTTTTGTACTAACATCCATTTTTGTTGCGTGAAACTGTGTTTCATGCATGCAGGTTCAGATAGATAGATTAATGACCTCATCAGTAGGTTTTCAGCTCAACTATGGTTGGTGTACTCCTTTTGTTCAAGATCTGTTTTATTGAGTTGGTATGATGTTATGTTCATATTATGGGTATGGTGGGGCCCTGTTCGACCTTATAACGATGATGACGTTTCTCTTAGGGGCTTGTAGACATAAGTCATGTGTATAGATGTTATGTATGGCCTTGTCGGCATATGTTTTGATATACAATCTTTCTTGATCGCCTTGTCGGCTTATATCTTGATGTATAAACTTCATTGTGGCCTTGTCGGCCCTAACTATGTATATATGCATATTTGGTTGGTATCGACAATTATTTACCAGTTTTGACTACTTTCAGTTTATCATAGTGACCTTGACAGCCTATTTGTATGTTAAGAAGTATGGTGAAGTCATGTATATGTTGGCGCTTAGTGAGTAAGGCCCGAGTGTCAGTCATGCCCCTGTGATTTGGGGTGTGAGAAATTTCGTATCAGAACAGGTCTGTCATAGGGAGTCTATATGTTGTGTCTAGTAGAGTCTTGTTTATGGGTGTATTGTACACCACACTTGTAGACAGGAGGATAAGGAGAATTTAGGATGGTTACCATTCCTTTTTGATCTAGAATCGTGCTATAGAGTTGAGTCGTAAGAGTTCTCTCTATAAACCTTATCAAGTTTATGATTTCAACAATGTATTTTTCTAGTATGGCTATGACTAGTCGGGAGATTGAGGTTGTGTCAAATGGGGATGTGAGTAGTACACCCTCCATTGAGATAGACCCGTCAAAGGATATGAGTCAGTCTACTTTCCAGGTATATTCAACTCCAGTAGTACCAGAGGAGTTAAGGGAAGCTCCCCTACCATTAGTTCGACCACTAGCTCTGTCTGATAAGGATGTAAATAGTGCATTGCAGGTATTGACTCAGTTGGTTTCCTGCTAGGCACGACGTCATACTAGAGCATCTGATAGAGATAGACCCCTTGAAGGGTCATGGAGCTCATCCTAGGGAGTTTATTGGTCAGAGACCGCCGATGTTTATAAGGTTTGATCCAGCAGCGGGTAATGAGTGGGCCAAGAGGGCCAGGATAGTTAGTTACTATGAAGGACATCATTGTAGTGATGAGCTGCAGTTGTATGGTCAGTAGGCTAGAACTTCACGACATATTATGTATGATCATAATTCTCAGGTAAGGTCGAGACAAGGTTCGTAGAGATCAGTATCTCAGGGTCAGAGTAGTATAGGTCGAGTTAGGCCGCCCCGGCCATTGTGTAGTCAGTGTGGTCAAGAGCATGCCGGACCGTGCCATAAAGGTACATGGGGTCGTTGTTGGTGGGGAAGTCAAGTTTATAGGATTCAGAAGTGTCTCAGGTTGGGCTACAAATGTAAGGGTAAGAGAGGAGATGGAGCCTCGAGCTTCGATACTGTTTCAGGTGAGTTGTTATATGCATGTGTGCTATGGTTTCTTTGTTGACATATCTACCTCTTGTAGACTTAGTATTGAACTATTTTATGTTCATAAGTATCCCCTCCGACTAACTATAAACCTGAGGAGCTTTCTAGCGGGAACCCCAAATGCACACTTGACCGGGTTTAACTTTAGTTTAAATTTTAGGAGTCTTTCAAAGAACTTCCGCAATTGAGTAATATTATCATCACTTTCCTTCGATTGGATAATGACATCATCCACACATACTTCAATTTCCTTATGGATAATGTGGTGAAAGATGGTTGTCATGGATCTCATATATGTGGCGCCAACGTTTTTAAGACCGAATGACATTACCCGATAGTGATACATTCCCAACGGTGTGATAAAAGTTGTCTTCTCTGCATTTTCTTTTTCCATCAAGATCTTATGTGTCACATCGCAACCTTGGGTGTGTGTGTGTCCAGCACCTAGTATCCTAAGTCCTGAGCCTACCAACCGTGATACATGAAGCATCATTGACCACACATGGGCCGACAAGGCCTTTGACAAGTGAGTACCTAATCAAAACACAACCACCTACACGTAGAAAAGGCCCAACATACATATATATACAACAAGGCCACATAAGACTACTATCTACAGTACGACTATCTACAAGACCTTAGAGAATTCATCAATAATATCTTATCAGGACAGGGGGCCACCATACCCAACTATGCATATATATACAACAAAATCCACACCTACCAATTCCCTAGACAGATCCAAAAGAAAGAAGCATATCGACATCAGCTGCTGAATCCAAATACCTACAGCGGAGGAATGTCAGATCGTCTACCTACACATCCAGCATTAGTGCAGCACCTAAAAAGGGATGTCAGTACGAAATAATGAATTGAATATATATGGCAGATAGACATGTGTAAAGATAAAATCTAGACACATCGAAATAATGAAACAACCTGAACCTCAGTGGCCACTGTGGGCATGAGCAATGCATAATATCACTGAAATCAGTTATATGTGTGTATATAAATAGCCACCCCTTTGGGGTAATGTAAATATCATGTCGTACTCAGCCTAAATTTGGGACTCAGTGTTATCATACTCAACCTTAATAAGTCTCGGTGTGATCGTACCCGACCTTAATAGGTCTTGGTGTCATCATACCCGGCCTTAATAGGTCTTGGTGTCATCATACCCAGCCTTAACAGTTCTCGCTGTCATCGCACCTAGCTGTAGTAGTGTAAACAAATAAGTGTCGTACCTAGCCCTATCATGGGACTCAGTGTCATAAAATAGATATATATTTATATATATATATATATATATATATATATATATATATATATATATATATATATATATATATATATATATATATGAGACATGACCGAACTCATAAAAACAATAGAACAAGATCGGGTGACATATGGTCGTTATCCCCCAGTAAATTGTTATAGAACTTATTTACCGTAAACGTTACAATCCATCATGAACTCAACACCACTAGAATGGAAATGACTGTCAAAAGGAGTGATATACAATCCCGAAAAGGGGAATAACCCAAGTGATTTCAATGGAAAGCAAATGGGCTTTTTTGACAAAGGCATACGAAGCTCATAGAACCAATAATGTACCAAGAACTACCCCAACAAGGGAGTAGATCCAATATTCCCAATACAACACAACAAACACTCTTGACAAGAGAAGTATGACGATTATGGAACCTAATTCAGGAGTAATGCATAAATACAACTTCAACGATTGAGGGTAATCCTACTGGTGTTCTCTAAAAGTAGGAGTTCTTACAAACATTAATTTGATAGCGTTTAACCTTGGATCATGTCATCAATAGATAGAATAGGGCAAGGTACATTTCAGAGTGCTTTCTTTATGTTTTCAAAATACGAAGACACATGTTTCTAAACTTCAAGATTTGGAATTCGGAGTACGGTTCTTTATTCTATAACGTTTTCATATGATCATGTAAATTAGAAGAAAGAGGGAAAGCCTTACACACCTTATTGTCGACCAAATGCACTCCTATTACATTACGTTGTCCAACAATCATCAACCTAGGAAATAGAGACAAGTCGGATCAACATCAAATCAATGGTTCTTAATCACTTCACTACGACCTTTTATCAAACACCTAGCGTGTGCAACTTTCATATGTTGTTTTCATGGCCATCTAAACTACTTGCATGCATACTTCTATATCCATAACAACACTAAGATCATAACTTTCCTTTCCATAATATCTAGCTTTACCTATCTCAAGAATTTCAATCAAACCAATCAAATACTTAACATGTCATCCTCTTAGAATTTTAACTTTATTTCCATGTGTTATCTCTACCAATAGATCCACTTATACTAAGAGATGATTAAGAACACTTTAGGAGTAGTAAAAATACCCTTAAGAATACAAGACTTCCTCCATACCAAGCCTACTTCCAACACCAAGGAGTTCCAACCCGATCCAACAAACCATGTGTTATTTTAAGATGATCTAGCCTTCCTAAGGGTGATTTGGATTTATAGTCGTAAGAGATAAGACTTGGATGATGTGCAAACCTTTGGAGTTTTTTGGAGCTCCTAGGTTGATTTTTGGTCAAAAATGAAACAAAATGAGAGAAGCTTCGAGGATAAGATATAAATAGCCAACCCACCGCCTCACTTTTGCGGTGGCATATGCGACAAAAATCACCATCTGCAGATTCATATCCCACAGAAAATGGTGGCATAGGTGTGTCAAGAATGAGGCTTGGATACACGGTAAATCCGTGAGGTGGAACGAGTTCCGCTATGCAAAACGCTTAGCGTGTCATCTTTTCATCGTCAAACTTTGTTGACATGTTTCCTTTAACCCAAATGACTTCTAATATTTCATACACCTTATTAACATCTATTTAAGTCGTACGTGACACTCGGAGAGGATCTCGAGGCATCGAAGTTCAGGTTAACTAAATACGCCTTCGATTACGCGCAAAAAATTTATGGAGTGTAACATTCTTCCCCCTTAAGGACATTCATCCTCGAATGTTGGATCATGCAGGAGTAAGCATAGTTTCTGGTGGTTTTTGGTGAAATTTCGATAGGATCCTCCTTTTATAGATAACCTATTCAACCCCTAGACCTCGACATTGTCTTGCAAAAAACTATATTGGTAAGTTTACTTCATAGGGTCAGGCAATGCGATACCTCACTATATCGGCCTCACATTATCTTGCATTTGACCATAAAGTTCCATAGTACCATAACTCACCTGTCTTCAAAATCTCCCCGAATTCCTCGTGCCCCCTTACAAACGTGCCCAAGTGCATAAACACCTCATAAGATTTGCAGGAAATTTTTTAACACAACATTCAGTATAGATTCACTCGGAGTATTGGCTGATCACCACTCTATGGAGGGGCCAATATCACATATGCCATCATAATTGAAAATATCATCACATCTCAAATGGGAGTTGTACAAAGCCATTTGGCTTGAAGCTACCGGTAATGCCCTTATACTTCCTTCTTCTTCTTCTTCTTCTTCTTTCTTCTATTCCTCATGTTGTTTTGTTAGTATCCCTAATCTTCTATAAGACCATCTCACGAAGGCTACTATTAATTCCTTTTTGGACTTGTCTAGCTCAAAACAACGGTGGAAATTTCTTTATAAGCTTCACATCGTTCACATATGTGAGTTAGGAATGGTTTCCGACATTTCATCTATCTAGTTTATAGCTATAATATCTCATAACACATCCTACGATATTTCTCTTCATATTCTCTTACTACCTTAACATCACAACGAACTTTTGCTGTTTCAAAACCAATGGAACGAAATAGATAACATGTCCCTGTCATACCCTAACTTATCATTGGTTTTGGTATACTGGGTACATTCCCTTGTCCCTATTACCCCCAATAATAACCATTTAAGCCCAAGAAACTCCAAAATTTAGTAGGGGTAATAGACCTTGGCCAATTCTTCACGACTTCCATTTTCTGGGTATCAACTTTCATCCCTTCCTCAAAGACTATACGGCCAAGTGGGGGTACTAGATTCAACTAGAACTTATACTTGGGAAACATAGCATTTAACTTGCGACCTTGGAGCATTTGTAGCATCGTTTGCACAGGATTAACAAGCTCCGTTTTTGGTTGAGAATATATCATAATACCATTGGAGAGTGTAATCACTAAAATATCCAAGTCTGGTTTGTACATCCTGATTCATCAGGTCCATAATTGCTACTGAGGCATCTACTAAGCTCAAATGACCTTACAAGCAACTCTTAATGGCCACATCCCATTTGGAAAGTAGTTTTTGAAGTATCCTTTACCTTAACTCACCGCCGATGGTATCTGGATCTAGAACCAATCTCTAAAAAGTACTTAACATTACACAGTTGATCGAACAAATTACTAATCTTTGAAAAAGACTACTTATACTTAATGTTAATCTTATTTTACTGATGATAATTGATACACAGTCTGAGCGAGGTATCGTTCTTATGAACAAACAATACAGATGCGCCCTACTGGGAGATATTGGCCTAGTGAAGCCCCTTTCTCCAGTAATCCCCATCAATTATTCTTTCACTCTCTTCCATTTAGAAAAAACCATTTTGTAGGAAGGGACAAGCATGGGTTGAATGCCTAGAAGCATCTTAATGGCTAAAAATAAACTTTCCTTTCGAGAGGAATATCTGAAAGTTTTTTTGAAAAAAATACATTTGGAAATTTGTTTGCTATAGGGATTGACCGAAGTATTGTGAGGGCGGGGGAATGATATTCTGCCTTCGCGTTATGGACTCAGACTAAAGGATGCGAGTGGCTTTTGAACATTATTGGAAATCTACCCTTAGGTGGAATAACATTCCCTTTCTTTTCATTCTAAGTTTGATTCATTCGGAAAATGAAATCGGGCGACTTTGATCTTACAACCCATATCAACATAACCCAAAATTAGTCAATCCATACATATGGTCATAACGAAATTGACCATCTCTGACCCTCCTAGGCTTGTTAAGGTATGCCGACCAAAAAATCCCATTATATAGTCTCAATCTACTTGTGTAGTCATCACCAGAATACCTACCGATGTAGATACAACAAGAGAATCACTTGACAACTCGGGTTCTCTATCAAACTTAGTAGTAATGAATGGTGCAATAACTGATAAAAGTAGGACCAAATGTAATTGGTGTGCACACATTTCGAGAGAAGATATACAATATCCATATAGCGACGTCTAGGGACAACTCCTAATCTTGATGATCCCTAGCGCATAGATACGATTCTGACTAGCACCCGAACTCGATGCTCCGCCTCGACCTCTACCTCAAGCAGCTGGTGACTATGGCCCTTGACCAAGAGGGCGTACCGAAGATGAAGATGTATTTATTGACCCAGTCGGCTGTGCCATGCCACCTTCGCCTATTGATGGACAATTTCTCATAATATGGCATGGCCGCCCATAAGAATAACATAGATCTGATCCCTGTCGACATGGCTTAAAGTGGGATCTACCCCACTGACCACACTGAGGCATAGTCAACCTCTCCTGACTATAGTCCCCCCTATGTTATGGACCTGGTTCCCGATAACTCTAACCGTGTCCGAAATAAGTAGATCGATCCCGATGGGGTCCTTGAAACTATGAGGGAGCACTAACTACCAGATGACTTAATACCCACACTTAGGGATCATTTGGTACATAGACAAGTTATGCAGGGATTAGTAATACATTTATTGGTAATTCAAAGATTATAATGTAGGAATTATTTTATCAAGTGTTTGGTTCATTGTATTAAATATTAGATATACAATGTATAATCTAATCTTGTGTTTGGTTTGAAACTGTTCCAAATCTACTTTACAATTATACCCTTGAATTTTGTGGGATTTTCTATTTATTTATTGGGTTAAGGGCATGAGCTAGTTAATTTTGTTTAACTATATAGATTATGTTATTTATCCTCGGGCCACTTAGAACAAATCCATCTATCTTCCTCTATCATATAACCTCTCACAAATGAAAAATATGCTACTTTTAAGGTAGTTCTTTTAGTAATCTTTATTTTTCTCTTCAAAATAAAACTTTATGATATTTCACTCAAAAATTAGTCAAGTCCAAAAAAATGGCTATCAAATTTGGGACAGTGGAGTATCAAGTAAGAACCCCCCCCCCCCCCCCCCCCCATATCCTACTGTACTATTCTAATAAAGATGCATATAAACAAAATTTAGGGAAAGGGGTTGAGGGGTAGTTTTATCATTTTAGGGGTTTTATCCAGGTATAGTTAAACCTAGTATAAGCTATCCCTTGGTCTCCACATTATTAGATAAGAACCCTTATGGTGTATAAGTTATCCATGTATTAGGTTCGATTAACTTGAATTGAGTAACCAAACAATGTATTGGCTGGACGAAATTTTAATACATGGACTATTTTAACTAGTACAACCTACCGAACGACTCCTTAGGGAATAAGTCCTCTATTGTACCAACCAAAATCACCCGTAGGTCGGGCCCTTTTATGTGTAGCCTTTTCCCACTCTCGATCAACCTGTTATTGCTGCTTACGGTCCTCCGAATTCCGAGCATACACCTGGATACGAGCAAAGTCCATACCCGAATTCAGAGAAGTTGAAATACATTTATTCACCAGATGCGGGCCCAAACCATTCACGAACTGATGTACCCTATCGCTCATTTTAACAACAATAGTAGGTGCATACCTGGCCAAGGAGTTAGACTGCATACTGTATTCCCACACACTCATGTTACCATGCTCAAGATTTAAACACCTATCTTGTCTATCCCATCAGAGCTCTACTAGCAAATAATGATGTAAAAAGGCCTTGGAAAACTCTCTCCATCTAGCTGGCAGGGCACGAGGTCCCCTAGATTTCTCCCATGTCTTATACCACGTTACATCAACATCCCACAATCTATAAATGGCTAACTCTACAGACTCAGTATCAGTGCCATGCATTACTCTCAAAGTTTGTTGCATTTGATCTATGAAGTTCTATGGATCTACACTTGGGTCTGACCCCGTAAACACCGGAGGTTCCAAATTAATCAAGTCCCAAACTATTGCACTAACAGCTATATCAGCAATTCTAGGAACCTGACATAAGGCATGAGTGACCGCTAAACGTGTCAATAACTGAACCGCACTACACATATTGAGGTCCTACTCAGGAGCAATCTAGGGAGGAATTGGAGGTATATCAGCACCCCTGGGCTCCTCTGGAGGTAGTGGGAGTGGAGTCCTAGAGGTCTGAGATATGGCCTCATCCTATTGCTCTTGCTGCCTCGGGTTAGCTGGTGGTGCCTGATAGTCCCATGCCGTCTAGTAGTAGCAGGTATTGCTGCAAATATAAACCAAATTCAGATTAGGGGACCACATTCTTATGTCATGGCTCTAACACACGATATAAGATTAGAAAGAAGGCAACCATCCTAAACGTCATGTAGCCACCTGCTTATAAATGTGGTGCATAACACATCCATAAAGAAGTCTCTACCAGACACGGCTTTTAGACCCCCTTGGACAGACCTGCTCTGATACCAAGTTTGTCACACCCCATCCTTAGGGGAAGGGGGGATGAGGTGTGGGTGGCACCCAGTGCCCTAAGGCCCGAGCATACCAACCATGATACATGAAGCATCATTGACCACACATGGGCCGACAAGGCCTCAAACGGGTGAGTACCTAATCAAAAGACAACTAGTTGCATGTAGAAAGGGCCCAACATACATATATATACAACAAGGTTGACAAGGCCACATAAGATTACTATCTATAGTACGACTGTTTACAAGACATTAGAGAGTGCATCAATAATATATGGTTGAGACAGGGACCCACGATACCCGACTATGCATATATATACAACAAAATAAAGACCTACCAACACCATAGACAACTCCGGAAGAAAGGAGCGTATCGATACCAACTGCTGAATCCAAACACCTACCACAAGGAACATTGAATCACCTACATGTACATGCAGGAATGAGCATAACGCCTAAAAAGGGATGTCAATACGAAATAATGTACTGAATATGTAAGGAAAATAACATGTCTAAAGACAAAAGCTGGACACATCGAAATAAAAGAACAACCTGAACCTCGGAAGCCACTATGGTATAAGAAATGCACAATATCACTGAAATCAGTTATATATGTGTATATAAATAGCCACCCCTTTGGATTAATGTCAATATCATATCATACCTGGCCATAATGTCGGACTTTGTGTTATCGTATCTGGCCTTAATATGTCTCAGTGTGATCATATCCGGCCTTAATAGGTCTTAGTGTCATCCTACCCGACCTTAATAGGTCTCGGTGTCATTGTACCCAGCCTTAACAGGTCTCGGTGTCATCATACCCAACTGTAGTGGTATGCACAGATAAGTGTCGTACCCATCCCTATCACGGTACTCAGTGTCACAAAATGGATTCATGTATATATATATGATGCATGATCAAATTTAGATTAGGGGACCACATTCTTATGTCATGGCTCTAACGCACGATCTAAGATTAGAAAGAAGGAAACTATCCTAAAAGTCATATAGCTTTCTTTTTATAAATGTTGTGCATAACACATCCATAAAGAAGTCTCTACCAGATGCGGCTTTTAGACCCCTAGGACAAACCTGCTCTGATACCAAGTTTGTCACACCCCAACCTTGAGGGGAGGAAGTGTGGGTGGTACCCGGAGCCCTAAGGCCCGAGCATACCAACCATGATATCTGAAGCATCCTTGAACACACATGGGCCGACAAGGCCTCTGACGGGTGAGTACCTAATCAAAACATAAAAAAGGATGCACACAGAAAAGGCCCAACATACATATATATACAATAAGGTCGACAAGGCTACATAAGACTACTATCTTACGAATGTTGATTTGATAATGTTTCACCTTAGATCATGTTATCAATAGAAAGAATAGGGAAAAGTACATTTCAGAGTGCTTTCTACAAAGTTTCACGGTAGGAAGAGACATGTTGCTATACTTCAAGATTTTTAATTCAAAGTATATTTACTCATTCTATAACGTTTTCATACAATCATTCCAATTAGAAGAAAGAGGGAAAGCCTTACATACCTTATTGTTGACCAAAGTCACTCCTATGCTGTTGCATTGTCCCACAATCGTCGACATAGGCAATAGAGATAAGTCAGATCAATATCAGATCAATGGTTCTTGATCACTTCAGTACAACCTTTTATCAAACACCTAGCGTGTGCAACTTTTATATTTTGTTTTCATGGCCATCTATACTTTCATGCCTTCTTCAATATCCATAACAACACTAAGATCATAACCTTCCTTTCCATAATATCTAGCTTTACCTATCTCAAGAATTTTAATCAAACCAACCAAATAATTAACATGTCTTCATATTAGTTAACTCTATTTCCATGTGTTATCTCTACCAATAGATGCACTTAGACTAGGAGATGATTAAGAACACTTTAGGAGTAGTAAAACTTACCCTTAAGAAGCCAAGACTTCTTCCATTCCAAGCCTACTTCCAAACCGATCCAACAAACCATGTGTCATTTTAAAGATGATCTAGCCTTCCTAAGGGTGATTTGGCTTTATAGTCTTAAGAGATAAGACTTGGATGATTTCCAAACCTTTGGAGTGTTTTGGAGCTCCGAGGTTGAGTTTTGGTCAAAAATGAAAAGATATGAGAGAAGCTTCGATGATAAGCTATAGATAGCCAACCCACCGCCTTAAGGACATTCATCCTCGAATGTTGGATCGTTCAGTTTAACTATTTACGCCTTTAATTACGTGCGAAAATTTACGGGTTGTAACATCCTTCCCCCCTTAAGCACATTTGTTCTCGAATGTTGGATCGTACAGGAGTAAGCATTGTTTCCGATGGTTTCTGGTGAACTTTCAATAGGATCCACCTTTTATAGATAACCTACTTAACCCCTGGACCTCGACCTTGTTTTGCAAGAACCCGTACTAGTAAGTTTACTTCATAAGGTCAGGCAATGTGATACCTTACTACGTTGGCCTCGTGTTATCGTGTATTTGTACATAAAGTTGCGTAGTACCATAACTCACCCTTCTTCAAAAATCTCCCCAAATTCCTCGTGTCTTCTTACAAACGTTACCAAGTGCATGAACACCTCAAAAGGTTTGCAGAAAATTTTAACACAACCGTCCCTATAGATTCACTCAGAGTATCGGTTGATCACCACTCTATGGAGGGGTCAATGTCACCTCTGTCATCATAGCATGAAATATCATTACATCTCAAATCGGAGTTGTACAAAGCCATTTGGCTTGAAGGTATCGGCAATGCCCTTATTCTTCCTTCTCCTTCTTATTCTTCTTCTTCTCCTTCTCCTTCTCCTTCTCCTTCTCCTTCTCCTTCTTCCTTCTCCTTCTACTCCTTCTTCTCCTTCTTCTCCTCCTCCTCCTCCTCCTCCTCCTCCTCCTCCTCCTCCTCCTGCTCCTCCTACTCCTCCTCCTCCTCCCCCCTTCTTCTTCTTCTTCTTCTTCCTCCTCTTCTTCTTCTTCTTCCTCGTGTTCTTCTTCTTCTTCCTCGTGTTATTTTCTTGGTGTCCCTAATATTCTATAAGACCCTCTCATGGAGGCTACTATTAATTTTGTTTTGGACTTGTCGAGATCAAAACAACGGTGGAAATTTCTTTATAAAATGGGTACTTCGCATCATTCAAAGATGTGTGTCAGGAAGGGTTTCTGACATTTCATCTTTCCGGTTTATAGGCTGCAATATCTCATAACGTGTCCTACGATATTTCTCTTCATATTCTCTTACTTCCTTAACATCACAACGAACTCTCGCCATTTTGAAACCAATGGAATGAAATAGATAACATGTCCCTATCATACCTTATCTTATCGTTGGTTTTGGTATACTCGGTACATGCCCTTAGCCCTGTTACCCAATAATAACTATTTAAGGTAAAGAAACTCTGAACTTTAGTAGGGGTAGTAGACCTTGGCCAATTTTTTCAAGACTTCCATTTTCTGGGTATCAAACTTCATGCCTTCCTCGAAGACTATACAACCAATGGAGGGTACTAAATTCAACTAGAACTCATATTTGGGCAACTTAGAATATAACTTGAGACCTTGGAACTTCTGTAGCACCATTTGCAGATGATTATCATGATTTATTTCTAGTCAAGAATATATATGAATAATACTGGTGAGGTGTCTACTAAGCTCAAACGACCTTACAAGCAATTCTTAATGGACACGTTCCATTAAGAAAAAAGTTTTTGAAGTGTCCTTTCCCTTAACTCACCGCTGATGGTATCCGTATATAGAATCAATCTTTGAAAAGTTCTTAACGTTACACAGCGGATCGAATAAATCGCCAATCTTTGAAAAATAGTACTTATACTTAATGGTAATCTTATTTTACTGATGATAATTGATACACATTTTAAGCAAGGCATCTTTATTATGAACAAACAATACGGATGCTCCCCACGGGGAGATACTGGGCCTAGTGAAGCCCCTTTCTCCAGGAATCCTACTCAACTGTTCTTTCACTCTATTCCATTCAGAAAAAAACATTTTGTAGGAAGGGACAAGCATGGACTGAATGCCTATAAGTATCTTGATGGCCAAAAATCAACTTTCCTTTTTAGAGGAATATCTGAAAGCTTGTCTAAAAAAATTACATTTGGAAATTTGTTTACTACAGGGATCGACTGAAAGATTTTGGGGGGGGGGGAGATTCCGCCTTCACGTTATGGACTCGAAATAAAGGGTACAAGTGGATTTTGAACATATCAGAAATCTACCCTTAGGTGGAATAACATTCACTTTCTTTCCATTCTAAGTTAGATTCATTCAGAAAATGAAATCGGACGACTTTGATTCGACAACCCATATCACCATAACCCAAAATTAGCCAATCTATACTTATGGTCATATAAAATTCATCACTTCTGACCTTATCAAGATTGTTAAGATATGACAACTAGAAACTCCCATTATACAGTCTCAATCTACTTGTGTAGTCATCAGAAGAATACCTACCGATGTAGATACAATAAGAAATTTACGTAATAACTCGAGTTCTCTATCAAACATAGTAGCAATGAAGGGTGTAGTAAGCGATACAAGTACGAGCAATTGCAATCGATGTGCACACATTTCAAAAGAAGATAGACAATATACATGTGGCGACGTCCGAAGGGAACTCCTGATCTGGATGACCCCCTAGCACATAGATATTATTCTGACTATCACCCGAACTAGATGTTCTGCCTTGACCTCTACCTCGACCGGCTGGAAGATATGGCCGTTGACTAGGAGGGCGTACCAAAGATAAATATGCAACTATCGACCCAGTCGGTTGTGCCATGCCACCTCCGCCTCTTGATGGACAATTTCTCATAATATGGAATGGCCGCCCACAAGAATATCATAGATCTGATACCTATCGACATGGCCTAAAGTAGGCCATACCACACTGACTAAACTGAGACATAGGCGACCTCACCTAACTATAGTCCCCCTATGTTGTGGACCTGGTTCCTAGTAACTCTGACCTTGCTCAAAATAAGTACATCCATCCCGGTGGGGTCCCTAAAACTGTTGGGGCGCACTAACTGCTGGATCAATTGAATACCCAGACACTTGGGGTGTAGGTCCTCCCCTAAACCCACCAAAATCACCCACGGATCGGGGCCTATTTTGTGTACCCTTATCCTACTCTCGAGTGACTCGTTGTTGCCACTTACAATTTTCTAAATTCTAAGCATACGCCTGGGTACGAGCAATGTCCATACTCAGATTCAGGGAAGTTGTATACATTCATTCAGGAGATATGGGCCCAAACAATTCACGAAACACTGTACCATGTCGCTCATTTCAGCTACAATAGTAGGGGCATACCTGGCCAAAGAATTAAACTGCATACTGTATTCCCCGCACACTCATGTTACGCTACTCATGATTTAAAAACCTATCTTTTCTAGCCCATCAAAGCTCTACTGGTTGATAATGTTGTAAAAAGGCCTCGGAAAACTCCTGCCATCTATCTAGCAGGGCACGGGGTCCTCTAGATTTCTCCCATGTCTCATACCATGTTATATCAATGTCCCACAATCTGTAAGAGGCCAACTCTATAGAATCAGTATTAGTGGCATGCATTACTCTCAAAGTCCGCTTCATTTGATCTAAGAAGTTTTGTTGATCTACACTCGGGTCTGACCCCGTAAACACCGGAGGATCCAAATTAATGAAGTCCTGAAATCTTACACTAATAGCTCTATCAGAAAGTCGAAGAACCTGACGTTGGGCCTGAGTGGTGGCTAAACGTGTCAATAACTAACCACACTACGCATATCAAGGTCCTGCTCAAGAGAAACCTGGGAAGGAACTAGAGGTATATCAACTCCACTGGGCTTCTGTGGAGGTTGTGGGGCTGGAGTCTTGGAGGCCTGAGATATAGCCTCCTCTATTGCTCTTGCTGCCATGGGTTAGTGGTATGTGCATAGCTTACACCCTCTCCCACCTCCCCATCCAATCTCCGGATAGCCTCATGTCGTCTAGTAGTAGCAGGCATTGCTGCAAATATAAACCAAATTTAGATTAGGGTACCACATCCTTATGACATGACTCTAACATATAATCTAATATAAAAAAGAAGGCAACCATCCTAAACGTCATGTAGCCTCCTGCTTATAAATGTTGTTCATAACACATCCATAAAGAAGACTCTACTAGACGCAGCTTGTAGACCCCCTAGGATAGACCTACTCTGATATCAAGTTTGTGACACCTCAACCTTGGGGGGGGGGGGTGCAGGAGGTGTGGATAGCACCCGGTGCCCTAAGGACCGAGCATACCAACCATGATACTTGAAGAATCCTTTACCACACATGGGCTGACAAGGCCTCTAATGGGTGAGTACCTAATCAAAACACAACCACATGCACGCAGAAAAGACCTAACATATGTATATATACAACAAGGTTGACAAGGCCACATAAGACTACTATTGACAATACGATTGTTTACAAGAGTCTAGATAGTGCATCAACAACATCTAGTCGGGACAAGACCTCGCCATACCCAACTATGCATATATAGCTCCGAAAGAAAGAGTGTACCGACACTAGCTATTGAATCCAAACACCTACCGTGAAGGAACATTGAATCGCGTACCTGCACATGCGAGCATGAGACCAATGCCCAATAAGGGGCGTTAGTACGAAATAATGTACAAAATATGTAAGTCAGATAGACATGTGTAAAGACAAAGTTGGATGCATCAAAATAACAAAACAACCTAACCTCGGAGGCCATTGTGGGCATGGGCAATGCATAATATCATTGAAATTAGCCATATGTGTGTATATAAATAGACACACCTTTAGGAAAATGTCAATATCATATCATACCCGACCCTAATATGGGACTCAGTGTTATCATACTTGGATTTAATAAGTCTCGGTGTGATCGTACCTAGTCTTAATAGGTCTCGGTATGATCGTACCTAGTCTTAATAGGTCTCGGTGTCATCATACTCAGCCTTAATAGGTATCGATGTCATCGTAACTAGCTGTAGTGGTATGCACAGATAAGTGTCATACCCGACCCTATCATTAGACTCGGTGTCATATATATATATATATATATATATATATATATATATATATATATATATATATATATATATATATATATATATATATATGATGATGCATGATCGAACTCAAAAACCCAATAGAACAAGACGAGGTGACACATGGTCGTAGCCCTTCGTCAATCGTTATGGAACTCATTTACCGTAAATATTACAATCCATCATGAACACAACACTAATAGCATGAAAATGACTATCAAAATGAGTGATATACAATCCTGACAAGGGGAACAACCCAAGTAATTTCAATGGAAAGCAAAGGGACTTCTTTGACAAGGGCATATGAAGCTCATAAAATTAATAGTGTACCAAGAACTATCCCGACAAGGGGGTAGATCAAATAATCTCAATAGAGCATAACTAACACTTTTGATGAGATAAGTATGATGATCATGGAACCCAATTCAGGAGTAATACATATAACTTCAACAATTAAGTGTAATCCTACTGGAGTTCTATAAGAATAGGAGTTCTTACGAACGACGATTTTGATAGCATTTAACCTTGGATCATGTCATCAATAAAAAGAATAGAGCAAGGTGCATTTCAAAGTGTTTTCCACAAAGTTTCAAAATAGGAAGAGACATGTCGCTATACATTAAGATTTTGAATTTGGAGTACGATTATTGGTTCTATAACTATCACACCCCAACCTTGAGGGTTGTGGATGACATCCGGCGTCCTAAGGCTCGAGCATACCAATCCTGATACCTGAGAGATATACATAATTACTCATGGGTCGACAAGGCCTCTGATATATATACTCCACTGAATGGGAACATAACTACCTGCACCTAGAAAAGGCCCAAATCATGCATATATAACACAAGGCCGACAAGGCCTACATATGCATAGTAAATCTACTGAAGAGGTCGATGAGGCCACACATGACTATCACACATACACAACTGTCTACAAGCCTCTACGGAGTATACTGACATCAACAGGTCGGGAAATGTCCCCGCCACACCCAACTATGTATATATGCATAACAATTATACCTATCAACTCTCTACACAACTCTGGCAAAAGGAGTGTGACACACTCCAGCTGAGTCAAGTCCTATTATATGGAAAACTTATGTATCCCAACCCTGAAAGGGACATCAGTAAGAAAGATGTACTGAATATGTATGGCAGATATGCAATATAATCAGAAGGTGCAAAATATGAGATAAGGGTACAAAAGTCAACCTGAAACTCATAAGAAGCCTATGAGGGCCTACCTGACACAATCATGAAAATGTATGCATGTCTGTAAAAATCAAGCCACTTAGTGGGGCCATATAATATCCAACCTCTCTGTGGGGAAAATCATGTCATAATACATATATATCATACCCGACCTCGGTCTTACTCACCCCAAATATAGGACTTGGTAATGTCTACTATTAAACCAACTACAGTTGGGTGTACATCTATGTGTTGTACCCAATCGACTCTAGCATGACTCAGTATGAAAATAACTACATATATATAAGTGCAATGCAAGACATACACTGAAGGACCTTATTAATCCAATCGGAGTAACCCATGGTCGTTATCCTCCGATTATCATTATGTAACTGTGTTTGTATTACTGACTGAGAGTCATAAATGATCAACAGAAGCATTAGATTCCAGATATTATGAAATCATGAAAAATGCTTCCGGAAAGAACAACAAGAGTTATAAATTGTAACAATATAGTATAAAAGTAATTACAAGCTTTAAATTTAAGAGCAGAGTTCTTTTTTGAAGAGACGTAGTTATAGTTATACTTGGTCATCGATCATGACAAAAGAATGAAAGAGTATTCCTTAACATACATTGTTCTTGATTCAACAATCCTTCTACGAGTATTCACACTTCATATGGGTGATTATCTATATCACATAAAATCAGCATCAATATTGAATCCAAGTTCCATAGAAAGAGTCATGTAAGTATCTTATCGACAACTTTGAGTACTTCGGATTCTTAAATTCCTTTACAAAGAATTTTCCTATAATTCAATTTCACGGATCCAGTAGAAACTATAATTTCCATAGAACTCATTTAGGTGTTCTTCGACAATTTTAGCATATATGATTCCTTAAGCTTTGCTTATATGGAAAATCTTATGTGTTTCGACTTCACAATCCTTCAAACAGAACTTTCCTTAATTCATAACATACATAAGTAATTCCATCCTCCAATTCAACTCATATTTAGTATAGAACATCCCATCAATTCATGTTATGAAGATTTTACAACTTTGCGAATTTTTGATCATTTATACTTTTTCATAACTTAGTCCAAATCAATAATTAAGCATAATAATAGATAGAAGAGGATAGAATTTACCTTAATACTTCATAATTTCCTCAAAACAATAGAATATTTTTCTCTAAGGGTTTTCAAAAATCAATTCTTTAAGAAAATGGAAATTCCTTCGATAACCACGAGCTTATTATGAGATTCTTGCAGATTATAGCTTTCATATCAACTTGGGATGTTGGGGTGTGATATATAGGATTTAGAGAGAATATTAGGACTAGGGTTTGGGGAGAAAATGAGTCGAAGATTGATTTTTCTCAATATAAACTCGTCAAAATTATGCACCACCGTAATTCGACGGTGCACTCGACGGACCGTCAAACTTCCGACGGTCCGTCATCCTTCCCGTTGATCTTCTAGGAAGGTCTCACCTGGGATAATTGATGGGCCATCAAAGTATTTTACGGTCCATCCTTTGTATCGTTAAATTCCCAGTTTTCCCTTTTTCGTTGAAACGTACTTTCTTCGATCCGTTTAACTCCCGAATACTTAGGTACCTTTGTAAACAAGTTGTAAACCTTCATTATCCTTCTGTAAGGTTGTACCTCTACTCGGAACTTTTATATCCCTTGAAGATACGGCGAGACACGATGTTACAGGGTGTAACATCCTTCCCCCCTTAGGAACATTCGTCCATGAATGTTGGAAATATTCTAACTTCCAATATTTATAAAAATTTTGGCAGAGTTTCCTTTATAAATAGGACTATCCTAAACCTGTCAAGCAACCCAAACAGGTATCCAATGCCACACAGGATAACACAATATCAAAATAGCATCAATCGGCCTCCCACGATCGCTTTTGCTTATAAAATAATTAAAGGAGTTCAGAGCATAACTTACCTTAATATCCTTTTGCTAATATCCGAGCTACACCTCATATATTTGTTTCAACATAAAATATACATGGCCCATCTTTGATAAACTGAATAAGAGTAGAGGGGTTATATCGTATAAAAGCTAATGGAATATGAATCATTCTCATAGAGCAATCCTTAGGTTCTGTGATCTTTCTTGATAGAGTTCTTGCTGACTAGGGACTATCTCACCCTGTCATTGATCAAATTACACTGAGGTGCATAATTGGTATATTCTCAACCTTTACACAGTGGTACTTCTTCTTCATACCATTATCTGATGGTTGCTCACTATCTAAATCGTTGTATTCTAACATTTGGGTCGTATTCTTCTTTTCCATAGTATAATGTTCATCTTATGATAAGGTCTAGATATCCGAGTTCATAGGTACGAAGCATAAGGTGATGATGAAATATTATGGCACGATTATAGCCATGTTTTTATCATGTATACTTTTTCATAACTTCGTCCAAATCAATAATTAATCACAATCATAGATAGAAGATGATAGGATTTACCTTAATACTTCATAATTTCCTCAAAACAGTAGAATAATTTGTTCCAAGGGTTTTCAAGAATCAATTCTTCAAGAAAATGGAAATTCCTTCGATAACCATGGGCTTATTATGAGATTCTTGCGGATTCTTGCGGATTATGGCTTCAGTTTCTACTTGGGGGTTTTGGGGTGTGATAGAGAGGATTTAGAGAGAATATTAGAGTTGGGGTTTAGGGAGAAAATGAGATGAAGATCGAATTTCCTCAATATAAACTCGTCAAAATTTTGCACCGCCGTAATTTGATGGTGCACTTGATGGACCGTCAAATTTTTGATGGTGCATCATCCTTCTCATCAAACTTCTAGGAATATTGATGGCTCACCTTGGATAATTGACGGGCCGTCAAAGTATTTTACGGTTCGTCCTTTGTCCCATCAAATTCGCAGTTTTCCCTTTTTCGTTGAAAGGTACTTTCTTTGATCCATTTAACTCTTGACTCCGATACCTTTTTAAACAAGATGTAAACCTTCATTATCCTTCCTTAAGGTTGTACCTCTACTCAGGACTTTGATATCCCTTGACGATACGGTGAAACGTGATGTTATGGGGTGTAGCAATAACATTTTATATCATAATCCCAATTAGAAGAAAGAGGGAAAGCCTTACATTCCTTATTGTTGACCAAAGTCATTCCTATGACGTCACGTTGTCCTATAATCATCGACCTAGGCATTAGAGAAAAGTTGGGTCAATTAAAATCAATAGTTCTTGATCACTTCACCACGAACTTTTATCAAACACCTAGCATGCACAACTTTCATATGTTGTTTTCATGGCCATCTAAACTACTTTCATGCCTTTTTAAATATCCATCGAAATACTAAGATCATAACTTTCCTTTCCATAAGATCTATCTTTACCTATCTCAAAAATTGCAATCAAACCAATGAAATATTTAACATGTCTTCCTCTTAGAATTTTAACTCTATTTCCATTTGTTATCATTACCAACAGATCCACTTAGACTAGGAGATGATTAAGAAAACCTTAGCAGTAGTAAAACTAACCCTTAAGCAACCAAGACTTGCTCCAAACCAAGCCTACTTCCAACACCAAAGAGTTCCCACCCGATCCAACCAAACATGTGTCATTTTTAAGATGATCTAGCCTTCCTAAGGGTGATGTGGCTTTATAATATTAAGAGATGAGCCTTGGATGATATGCAAACCTTTTGAGAGTATTTTAGAGCTCCTAGGTTGAGTTTTGGTCTAAAATGAAATGAAATGAGAGAATCTTTGAGGACCATATGCGGTTGTATATGTGATGCAGATCACTATCTACGGCTGTATTTCCCACTGCAGATGGTGGAAAATATGTGGAAAGAATGAGGCTTGGATCCGTGGCCAAATCCATGATGCGGAACAAGTTTCGCAATGCATAACAAGTTTTGCGATGCGAAACATTTAGCGTATCGTCAAACATTGTCGAGATATGTTTCCTTCAACCCAAATGACTTTTAATCTTCGATACACCTTATTAAGATCTATTTAAGTCATGGGTGACCCTAAAAAAGGATCTCGAGGCACTTGAGATCTGGTTAACTAATTACGCCTTCAATTACATGAAAAAATTTATGTGGTGTAACATGATGATATCTGGCAAACCAATTGACAAATAACTGTAACTCGTGCTTGGGGCAATTATCAATGAGGATAAAGACATTCCGGAATGGAAAATTGTCTTTGGGACTAACTCTATTAAGTTTCCGATAGTCCACACAGATTTTGATTTTTCTGTCCTTTTTTGGTACTGGCACAATGTTGGATTACCACGTGGTATACGAGGTTACCTATACCACTCCCGATTCAATTTGTTTTTCGACCTCATCTTTAATTGTATGCTCAATTCGGGCTTGAACTGTTTGATCTTTTGCTTTATTGGCATGAAACCAGAGTTGATTGGCCAATTTGTGTGCTACTATATTTGTGCTCAAATTGGGAATATCTGTGTATGACCATGCAAAGATGTCTACGTATTCTTTCACCAAATAAAATAACTCTTCTTTTTTAGGTGACCCCATATGCGCACTGATCGACATCTCCTTGACTATACCTTCGCATCCTAAATAAATTGCTTTGGTTTTATCAAGGTTAGGTTTCTGTATGCTCTCATATTGATCCTCTTCGTCGATGAGATCCTCAGGTAACACAGTGTCCTTATCATATTCCCCGTATTCTCCTTCATCCTCAACACTTGACTCTCTCGTTTTGAGACATGTCATGACATTAAGGTCTGGTTTATTATTATTACTGAAAAACAAGACAAAACATGATTATTGATATAAAGTTAAAACAATTGAAACATTATTTATTCGATAAACTGAGGCTTTCATTGATTTACAATGATTAATACAAATTGTGGTCCTGACTCGGATCAACATTGAGTCATTTTTATTTTTTCAACAAACATCACGATGTAAATAAGTAAATGGTGAATAGCCGGGCCTCAACCGTACTGCACCAATTTTTAAAAGAACTAGAAAATCTCATCATGGCTACCAAGGAACTAGGAGTGGAGTGGGAGTCTAGTTGGAGTATCGTTCACCCGGATTTGCATTGCGAATTATGGGCGGTTCAGTGTAAACTTCCTGGATCTTCTGACATTCTTCTTTTGAAAACAAAATCCCTATCCCTTCCTCAGCATCATCTGCATTTAGCATTGTCATCTTGACTAGGAATGATTGGTACACGTTCGGAATAGGTTTCTGCAACTTTGGAGAATATTTCTTGCTTTTGCTTTCTTTGGAAGCTTCTTCAAGACTAGGAATATATTCAAAATCTTAAATGGAAAGGTTTTTGGGTATGACGACCGGCTATGTAATGCCGTGCAAATCTTTCGCGAGACCCTTTCTTGGCTCGAAACCATTCTACAGCATCATAAAGGCAATAATTCTTTACACATATGTCATTGGGATTTGTGCCACAACTTCTTCGTATGTGCCCTACTAGTTTGACCATATGAAAGTTTGTTCCTTTAGGAACCTTCTTGATTACGGAAACAAAGTTGTTGGGGTAGTTGTGAATGCTTTCATCCCCGTGTATTACCACTTCATGTCTTTCCCACATGAATTTCAAGGCCTGATGCAACAATGATGGCATAGCTCTGACCGCGTGGATGTAAGGTCTTCCCAACAACAAGTGGTAGTTGGCAGAAATAGACATGACCTGCAATTCTGTGTTGAATTCAGCGGGTCCCATCTAAATACAAATATTGACCTCCCCAACTGGGTCGCACTGATCTCTATTAAATGATCTTAGATTGGTGTGTGTCTTCTTTATGTTTCCCACATCATATCCCATCAGCTCTAGAGTGGATTTTGGGAAAATATTGACATCGACCCTATTATCCACGAGAACTCATGCTTTGATTTTACCTATACATTTGACAATAACATATAATGCTTTGTTATGCATCATTCCTTCCTTAGGAAACTCTTCATAATTAAATGATATATGATGGTCTCCCATAATGTGAGCTACCGTGGTGGCCAAACTTTCACTTCTTGACGGGAACATTTGCTTTATCCATCACCTTCATCAATGACAAGCGGTGTTGGAAGAACTTAGCAATAGTGACAACACAAATATCTGAGCCGTCATCTTTTTTAGATGCTCCATGATAGAATATTCCTTTGGTTGTATCCTTCATCGAAAACCATTAGCCTCACCATCTGTGATTGTTCTTCTTTTGTTGTTATCTTTTATGGCGCCTCCTTCGACTATTTTTTCAGTCGTGTAACACCGCTCTGATCTGGTCATGCCGTGTGAAATGACAAACTCAACAAACGAACTCTTTTCTGGGTGGCTGGGTAACACCAGAGGACATTTTTGTTATCACAGGCGCGGGAATCAACACTTTGAACATAGGGAACTCTTATAGCGTTAATGACACCACTGTTTGTTTGAGAGCCTCTATGGATGCTGGACTTACGAGTTTACAGACCGTCCAATCATCATCCCTTTCGATCATGTGGATGGTGGCACCGCTATGGTTAGGTAGTGGGTTTGGGAGTAGATGTTTTCAAAATAATTTCCCTTCTGTTGATCATATCCTGAATCTTATGCTTCAAATTAATGCAATCTTCAGTATTATTTCTGGCCCCACCGGAGTGATAAGCATATGTCTGGTCTAACCGAAAGAAGTGGTTCCCAGGATCGCTTCCTTTGGCAGCACTGTCTGAATAATACCAGTAATGCTTAGTCTTTATAATAACCTGGTGCGAGTTTCCAGCAAAGGTGTGAACATCTGAGCATATTTCTTTTAAAACTTGGGATGTGGAAAATTATATGAAGATGGAGGTGGTTGGTTTTGGTAATTTTGAGCTGGTAGTTTTGTGGAGCTTGGGGGCAGGTGCCGGGGTTTGAAAATTTGGCAAGACCATTTTTGGGTTAAGTGGAGGGCTTTGGAAGATTTGAGGTGCTTGGTAGCTTAGTTGTGTATAGTAGACACGAACGGGGTTATATGGTAGTGTTAAGTAACTGCTGATAGGAGGTGGTTAGATACACTTCTATGGGTGAGAGGGACTCTTCCGTTTCTTTGGTTTGGGGATGGACGAGTGGGTTACATTCACCATGTCCACTCTCTTCTTTCGTACACCTCATGTGGGGTTTGACTGGGAATCTCTGCCAGTCACGCTAGTGATCTTTCAAGATTTAAGGCCATCTTCTATGGCTTATCCCATCTCAACTAACTTTGAGAATGGTCGCCCGACCTTAAAGAGCATTATGTTGTAACAATCTTGGTCTTGTGCCTAGATAAAATCATCGACTAATTCTTTTTCTGTCGTGGATGGTTGTACTCCTGCGACTTCTGCTCTCCACCTGCTTGCATATTCCTAGTAGTTCATTCCTGCCTGATTTTCTCCAAGTAGTATCAGTCAGTCATGGTTTCGACATTGAACTGATATCCCTCCTTGAAAGATTCTTCCATGTCTTCCCAATTAATTCATTGGCACATGTCTTGCATATGAAACCGTTCAGAAGCCTCTCCGGTCAAGCTTCGAATTAATAGTCATAATCAACGAATGATTGTTTTGAACTCATACCAGGTGGTCGTAGTATGACCGTAAATGGGCTCTTGGGTTTCTTGACCCATTGAACATTTCAAATTTCGGCACCATGACTCCCTCGGCTAAGTCTAGCTCCGGTTATATGCAAAAATAATCATAACTCAATTTGGTGGCTTTACGAGCAGTACAAGTAGTGCTTGTGGCTATTTCTTTCAATCTTTACTCCATATCCTAAGCCAACTCTAGTTTCATTTTCTCTGCAAGCTTATCCTGATCAGCTCTCCAAGCCTTCTCTCCAGTTCCGCATAATCTGGTGATAGGTGATTTTGAATAACTAGGTCTGGAAAGAAACATTTGGTCGTGTTGGGTGATTTCTGGGGATATGGGTAGTGGTGTTTTAATGTGTGGCGGGATTAGTGGTTAAGGGAATTTGGACAGAATGAGTGGTTCCAGGTATTTGGGTAGTGTTTGTAGGTGGAGGGGTTTGGTAGAAAGTTCCCACATGGTGTGGATCAGTCCCCGTAGGATAATTGGGGAAATGTTTCGGTCCTGGTGAGGATAGAGATGGGAAAGGTGGTGGAGGCCTCCTCTCTTCAGTTTGCTTTTCTTTGGCAACTTGTTCCTTCTCCATTCTCGTGTTTTCTCCTAAAGGTCCTTGACCTTTGAAAATAGGATTTTGATCACGTCTTCGTGATGAGTCACGTCTTGTCTTTCTGGAGATCTTGAGTTCCCGATGTTACCTTCATCATCCATAGTACCAATAATTATTTCTTTTTTTTTGACTTTGCTCGGACAGGGATGGTGTTGTTGCATTAGATATTGTGAAATATGCCAGCGTCACAACATGAACTAACCTCCTCTTTAAGAAAAGAATAATTCAAAGACAGATGACGTCAGTATGTTAGTTTAAAATCAAAAACTCAAAAAATAAAGACATAGTTGCAAGTAAACACATAAGTTTATGCATTCAGACATGAATATTCGATTGATTCTTTATTTTGAGTATTTTTTAGTGTGTAGGGGCTTTTTGGTAATGTTCAAATCGATTGAATTGCTTCATACGATAGCTCCAACTATTGGTCAACCAGCTGGAACTGACTACTTTGAAGAAAGAAAGGGAGAGGAGTAAATATTTGTATATATTAGGGACCGAGTCTTACATAGAATGCATATGTATCTCGTTGTTGGAAGTCAGGCCCATTCATTATTATGTTTACAAAAGATAAATACCCTTCCCCCACGGATTCTACTTACCCAAAACCCTAGACCAAGCCCGATATGGCTACCTGTGTATCCCTCATTGGGACATCAGGTCGGATGCAATTTCTTTTACAAACAAAAAGGAAGGGGATAACATTTGATTCACAAGGGTACCTAAATCTACCCAAAAGATGACTTCTTCTTGAAGCCATGGATAGTTTTCACCCTTACAACCATACGTTCGGCTCTTGGCCTACATTACTTCAGTGGCAGGGAGGTAGAACTACCCATATCTCCCCATTTCCAATAAGATGTTTCTATTTCAAACTTGAACGCTTCACATTCCTCGATGTTGTGAACTGGCACTCCTGAGTGGTATAGACCACCTCTATTTCTATTAACTATGGTGGAAATAGATTTCCACATGTTCATGATGGGACGAATATTATTAGCACTGACCAGTTTCTCAAAGATCTCGGTGTGGGAGTCCTAAAAAACGGTGAAGTCAATATCTCCAAAGGCAGACCTCGGAGTCAATGCCTCCCATTGCAGTAACTAGGTCATGTACCACTATGGAATACGGTCCCCATATGTGATGGATGGTTCCGTTGTCAGTTAGCTTTACTATTCTTCTCCTCAGGGGTACACATTCATTAGCAGAGTGTCCAAATCGATTAATGTGGAACACACATCTCTTGTGCGCTTATTCTAGAGTGCACTGAGGTGGTCTTACATCACAGGGGTGTGTCGTCCCTATTACCCTCATCATATCATAGACCTCTGAACATAGTACAGGCATTGAGGTGACCCGAAAAGGACAAGCATAGGCTTTGAGAGCAATAGACCACCATATTAGGGTAGACGTCTGGCATGGTGTCAGTGGGGTTTCGTCGCTACCATGAATGGAAGAAAACGCGGAAGTATTAGCCTCCTTAGATGGTTGACTTTCATATCCAACTCTCAGTGTTTTGGTTCTCGATGTCCCTGGACTTCCCGAGAGGGGTACATAGCTTTTCATCATTCTTTTCACTTCTTCTGAAGTATGGCTGTTGTAGTATTGGACGGGGTAAATCCCTTTGGTGGCTTTCCTGCCAGATTTAGAAGATAGTCGACCTCTTCGAGTTTGGACTTGACCAAATCAATCATTTTCTCCAAATCGTTGAGCTTCTATCTGAGCAATTTTTCGCTCTCTTCCCCATTTCTTATGTTGATGGCTGACATGCTGGCGCTTAGGCTGTGTTGGGCATCTATCTCACAAGTCAATCTTTTCTGGGAGATGTAAATGTATTAGGTAAGTAATGTTAATTTTTTGGGGATGTGGAGTTTTGGAAGTCTAATGCATATTGTCGCGCCCGATTTTGACCCGACCCCCCGCGAGAGGTCGGAAGCGGAGCACTGACAACTTCCGGTGATTCCTGGGTAAAAGGGTTGAGGAGTCGCCACCTAATTATTTTTTACGGTGAATTAGGACACCTAAATATTAACTAAATGCTGCAATGTAAACTCCAATTTTAAGGTCGAAACTATTTGAGATTCTAGGTAAGGGTTCTTTATTATCCTAAAGGGAAGGGGTTAGGCATCCTTTAAGATCCGCTAACTTGCGGTTATCCGGTCAAACTCAGGTTAATTATTACTAGAAAAATATATGTTTTTACAAGTATAACGATTTAAAGATGTTTGCAAATAATTAGTAAATGATGCATTTTAAAAAGAATGATACATGTAGAGATTTTTTAAATATGCATTTGTATGGTATTTAAAGAGAAATACATGTAGAGTTGAAAAAATATGTTTTTGACAATTGATGGTAAAACAAATTATTTATGATGCCAAAGAAGTAAAATTTGGGGAATCAATGAATTGTAAATTGACAAAAGATAAACTTATTCGGTATGATTTAATAAAGCAAATAAAAGATGACAAAAGTTGTTTTGAAAATCTTGAATATGCGTGACGAGCCTAAAATAAATAAACTAGCGAAGGATTTCTAAGTTTGAATTTAACCGAGCCTACAAATAAATAAGCTAGCGACGGGCTTCAAATCTTAAACTACCCTATGAATTAATCCTATGTTTGCCTATTCTAAGCATTTCAATAGTTACATAAGTACGATAAATAATATTACAATACAAAGCGGGATAAAAGCTGAATTAAAGGAAGAAATAAAATAAGATAAACTCCGAGGAATATCTGCCTTCATTTACTTTAATCCCTGCAAGCTGTCAAGAACAAACGGTTAAAAACAATTAAATACAAATAACTTCATATCCGTATTCAAAACGGTGAATGTTTTGATCACGGAGAGGCTCGAACTTAAATTTTGAAAAGAACATTCCAATCACGTCGTGGCTGCAAACATATGACTAATGTGGTTTATTTTGATTGCCTCGCCTACTAAACGTGTTGGTCTCTCGGGTGAAATAGAAAAGATCACTATAATCACGTCGTGGCTGCGAATATATAATTCACCTCGCCTACTAAACATGTTGATCTCGGATGAAATAAAAGGTTTAAGTCTTCATCATTGCCCGAAGTTATATTTTCCGTCTTTACGGCTTGTGGAGGCCTCAAAATCGACGGATATTTTTCATCGGCCGTGTAGTATCGTGTTCAAATCAGCAAAATTAAATCAAAGCGATGCGATAGCGATAGCGATGCGATGAGCGATAGCGATAGCGATAGCGATACAAGATAGCGATTGATACTTGATAGCTTGATAGCGATGCGAAGCGATAGCGATAAGCGATGAAGCGAGAGGTAATTTCCGAAAAGACGTAACGTTTAGTTTAAAAACGATGAAAACGAAAAAACGGATATTTGAATGCTTTGAAACGGTGGAAAAACAGAAAACAATGTCTCGAAAGGTGCGGTGTTTAGTTTAAAACAATAAAAATGGTAAAGACGAGTGATGTAATAATCTGAAACCGGGCGACAAATCGAAACGAGAAAAACGGTGCCGAACAGACGCGGTATTTGTTCAAAACAAAAAATAGTAGAAAAGTAATCGAAATCGAGCGATTGAATCGAAACGAAAAACGATGTTAAAGCGATTGTTTTCAGCCAAGAAATAGCGACAAATGGGTTTTAAAATAACGCGGTAGTGGGGTGTAAACACGAAGCGATGGGCTGTCCGAAACGACCTAAAGTAGCGAGCTTTTAGCCAAGAAAACAGCGACAATTGTGCTAAAAATACAGCGGTGATGATAAGACATCAAATATGCTCAAAATGTAGCAGTAAAATATTTCCGAAAAGAAGTGTAAATGGTCAAGATTGCAGCGGTTATGCGCGGCAAACGCAACTTCGAATAATGGCTCAAAAGTGCGATGTAATCGGCCCAAGTATTGCGAATCGGCGGTCTCGGAATCGGCGGCCAAAATGCAACAAAACCCATAACGAGAACTATTTAAAGATGACATATATTCGAATCTCAAGGTGCGGTGGATACCACAACTATTGGTAGCACGAGAAAAGACAAAGGGGAGGGTAAACTTAAAGACCAATCACTCTAAACTTCAAATTTGAAAGATAAGAAGACCAAGGGGGCTACCACCATTCATTTCCGATGCCGCAACAAGATTCAAAAGGCTTCTTGAACCTTAGGCATGGCGAGGCTATCGAAGAAGGCTAAACCCAACCCGAAGCTTGTCTCCGTTTTCAACCAACATAATAAGATAATAGGACAGTTCGACAAGGCAACTATGAAAGAAAACATTCGGCAATAAACATAAAATGCGGACATGGACGGTAATATAACACACCACAAATTAGTTCAAATACGCACAATATGTTAATACGGATATCATTCGGCAACTTAGTAAACATAGCATGATATAAGATAACTTAAAAGACTTTACATGATGTTATGGAGGCACTTAACACCTAATCATATAGGGGAAATGCATGACCAATTCGGTAGGCATTAATAGGATAAAAGGATGAACCAAATAACCATTTAGGGAACTGGAGAATACCAACATGGGAAAGAGACAAGACATATATCATAACTAACTAGCATGCTTAATGGCTTACGATATATCACCTGCCATCATATTTCAAATAGAAACATATCCAGAATATGTTAAACTAGGCACAAGACCTTGTCAGGAACATGCCATGTTTCAATACAACTTAATTTATCTCCGCTTTTATTTATAAACCAACGAGACATACATAAGAGCCGATATACATATAATATTTGGAGTAATAGGATATGCTTGAAGGTATACAAAGATATACCACTTCGACATACACCTTGTGTATACTTTGAAATTTATATACCCTGTCTACTTTGAAGTATATCATCATGGGTTCAGCAAAATGAAAAAAAAAAAAGACCAACGTGAGCAAGCTCATGCATCGATAAGAGAAAGGAAAATATAGTGATATCCCACATGATTTAAAGCAAACAATATTAAACCAAACGAGACTCCATTAGCATGTTCGGACTTAAATTTAAACAAGAAATAACCAAAACAGGGTACACTAACATGTAAAGGACTAAGACACATACACTAGACTAACTAGCATGCTTCATGGTCTCCTAAATTTACACTCAAACCAACGAGAGAAAGTTTTATTTTTTCAGATATTTAAAAGACATAGAAGGAAGAAGCTGGACGGTAGCAACACATATCTAGGCCATTTCTAACACACCACATATTTATAAAACTGAAAATAGGCATGCTCGTATGAACCGATTCACAAACTAAGATAAACAAACACATACTCCCAAGTAGATAGTTTAGACATAGGCACGACTTTGACAAGAATTAAAGATACTACTTATTCTTAAGTGAGACATGTTCAAATCATTTATTAGACCTTTTTATTCACCTAAGCGGTTTATCATTAGACTATACCCTATACATACTTACTACATGAAACATAATCACAAGCCGGTATGAAATGCATTAGAGACTATGGCTTAACAGGGTATAAACGATTCAAATAGTGCAAAGCACTAATGCAAATGTCATTCAAACAAACTCAAAAGGTAGGGCATGATACAAGATAATTTAGGAGGTGTGATATACTAATATGGAGGCCTTTTTAACACTTAACACAGGTAAGGCAAGTGTGTAATCGAGTTCGATAGACTCGGCAAGATAAGTGTGATTCAACATTCGAATCCAATATGATCACACAATGTCCATAAATCAACACACACACAAAGCCTATTATCATATTAAATGTAAATCTAATAATACAAGCAAAGCATTTTTGAACATTAATAAGCCAATTAACGCATTAATGAAAAAAAAAAAATGACTATCTTATCACATAATCAACAACCAAAACACACAACAATACAGAAAATACACTGAGAGAAATTTGTTTTACTGACCTTCTCCGGGCAGAGAACCGAGGCGTGTTTCAAATAGTCGACCCGCTCGGAGAAGTTTGGAATTCAGATTTTTTTTTTGGATTTTTGATCACCGAATTCGAATTTATAATTCGAAAAGAATTCGTTTCGAAAATTTCGACCCGACACAGAACCGACCCGGCCGGCGGTGACCCGACCGGATCGACGACCCGACCCGAATTGAACTGAAACAAAAGAAATCAGATATTTTGAGGGTGAAATTTAGGGAAAAGAAAAGGAGTATTTTTCGGATTTTTGACCCAACCCAAAATGTGAAGAACAAAGGGATTTTCGGATTGAAATTAAGAACCAAAAGGAGTATTTTATAACAAGAAAATTAAGAACAAATTGACCCCTTTTTGTGTTTTTCTTTGGACCCGAAAAGAACTCCAAAAAATCCTCCAAAAATCCTTCCAAAAATCCCCCCCCAAACGTAGAACAAAAGGGGGGTATTTATAGATATCAACCCCAACGTTCCACTCGTCGAAGTTGAGTTTGAAATTCGAATTAAAGGCAAAGATTTCTGAATTTTGGAAGCGGATTTTAGGGGTATGGGCGTGGGCGAAGTGACGGGAGGGGTGTGGTGGTGTCAGGGTTGGTGGCAGGGAGTGGGTGTGGTGGTGTCAGGGTTGGTGGCAGGGAGTGGGTGGTGGCAGTGGGCGAGGTGACCGGTCGGATGGGGGGTGCGGGGTGTGCGGCGATTTGAAGGGTTAAGGGTTAGGGTTTTATTTTTTTTATTTTTGGGGTTATGTTTGGTTTGGGGAAATAAAAGGGTTTGGGTTATTGGGCTGGCCGGTTCGCCGGTGTTGGGCCACCGAATTGTTGGGTTGGGGTTATAAGGGAATGGGAATTGGTTTAAGGGAAATGGGTATTTAATTGGGGAGTTTGGCTTTGGGCGTTGGGCCAATAAGAAAAGGGGAGTTGGGCTTCGGTTTTGGTTGGGTTAAAATGAGAGAAGGGGTTTTGGGAGTTGGGCCGAATGGGTTAGTGAGTATTGGGCTGGTGGGAATTTAATTTGGGGATTGGGCTTGGACGAAAAAATGGGTTTTAGTTTAGGTTGGGTAGAAATTGTATTGGGTTGGAAAAATGAAAATGGGTTATGGATAAAATATAAAAGGGGTTTAATATATATATATATATATATATATATATATATATATATATATATATATATTTTTTGTAAAAGATGTGAATTATTTAAAATAACGTACCGATGTGACAATAAAATAATATAATATTTGTGAAATGCTTAATGCTTAATAAAAAAATGGAAATGCGATGCAATTCTTGCGAAAAATAAAATAACATAGAATATTATGGATAAAACTATGATTATGATAAAGATGCAAATGATAGTAAAAATGTGAATAATGATAATAATAAGATATATACACATATATGCCTATATTTAAAAAATTGTTTTAAAAGTGTCAAAAATATTAAAAATTATGAATAAAATCATAAAAGATGGGACAAAATTGGGTGTCAACACATATTCTTGTGTTTTTCTTTTCAGGGTAATCCGCAGAATGCAGACCAATTATATTCGACACAAAATGCGTGAAACATCACATAAATAGATATGTTACACATAATAAAAGAATTGAAATATATATATAAAATTGAAACACGCCCCTAGACCTCATTATACCAAGGTCTTTCTAGCGTTTGAACATGAATTACGCCAATTTGTTAAATCAAATCATGGTCCTCATAATCATAAATCAAAAGAAACGTCCTCCAGTGGCTGATGATGACTTTTTGTATAACACCTCGTACCTCTAAACTAAACCATATTTATGATTCGGGAGTTTAGGAAACCAAAACGGGGAGTTAAGTTGAAAGACCAGTTTCAACTATGCAGATAGAACCATAAAATATTATACGGCCCGTCAAAATGTACCGTCAATTCCATTTTTGAAATTGACGGTAGACTGTAAATTCTATAGATCGTAAATATTTATACGGTCCGTCGATTTCCATCGTCCCAGAACTCCAGCTTTTACAACTCTCTATAATTTGCAAGACCATTCTATCTATTTTTAACGACCATAGAAAATTCTATAGTCTAGACCCAAACCGTCAAAAATTTGACGGACCGTCGAATCAGGTCGTTAAAGTGCTCTGACGCCAAACAGTATAAATATGAGACTTAGACTTTAAAAATCATATTTTCACTTCTCTCAAGCCCTATCATGAAGGTTCTCTCTTCCCAATTACCTCTTACACGAAGGTAAGTCCTTTTCATAAGATTCTAATATAGTATAATCAATTCCTAAGCGAAATTCACTACTCTTAACCTAGGCTTTTCAAGATAAACCCAATTTAAGGTTTCAAGGTGAAATCTTTGGAGTTACTGATTTTTAATACAGGTTTGTAAGCGAGTAAGGTATGTAAAGCTTCTAGCCACGTGTGAGGACATTATTGTTCTTCCCCCATGCCACTTTTATATGAAATCATGAAAATTCTATACTTAGAGTTTTAAGTCTATTATCATGATAACCCTTATTATATGTAACAATGTATGTGTATCATGTCTCTATTATAATTCATCCTTTTTATTCATGATATGCCATTACGATTGTCATTGACCTGCCCATAATCCATTTGATTTCTGTGGGTTCTTAAATACAAGTTATAATCAATATTACTCAGTTTCAGGAAGTTATATATATATATTTCATGTGTTTATGCAAGTTATATTCTATATGTATTTACATATGAAATTACAAATCATGAATCATGTTTACAAGTTATTTCATGAAATCCATGGGCATACAAGCTACTATTTTCAAGTACATGTTTTTGGGAGTTGCATAATTTACCGAGAAGGCTCTAGTAGCCAGAAACTACATATGCCACTGTAGGATAAGGGTCGCTCCGCCCAGAGGATGATACCTTTCGATTTGCAGATTGGATCATTTCTTGCCATGTTCATGTCTCATACCCCCGGTAAGGTATGGGAAAGCTCTACTGGTCGGGCCATGTACCAGATTCTACGTACCCACGTGGTGATTCATGTTGTCGGTTGTGCTACTACCCTCCCCACATATATACATATATACAAGTTTAAACATTACAAATATAAAGATTTTATACATGTTTTATACTCATGTCAGATCATGTTCATGCTCATGTTTCAATTTCAATTCATGTCCTATTATTTTGTGTGCCCGCTTATCCTTTCAGTTGCTTTACATACAGTACAATTCAAATGTATTAACGTCCCTTTTGCATGGAGCCTGCACTTCACGGTGCAGGTGCTGAGTTTCATGGAGACAGATATGCTCAGTAGGATTGCTTCAGTACTAGCTGGTTAGTGAGCCCATATCATTCAAGATGTCAGTCTAATTATTTATAATTGTGCATTATTAGTAGAGGTATGACAAAGCCTTGTTATGGTAAGCAGTTTTGCAGACACATATTGTCGGAGGTTTCATAGACTAATCTAGTCATCATATCATGTCAATTTTTTAGTTATCCAGACTTATGATATTTTCAGATTATTTCCGCAATATATTTCAAACCATGTTTTCAGCATACGTTTTACATGTTTAAAAGTTGTTATTTTAGCATATCATGATTCCCATGTTGATAAGCAAGCCATGTGGTTCGCTCGATCGCATACAGTCAGGCACCGAGTGTCATGTTTCTCCCAGGTCATGGTTCAGGGCATGTCACTCTATCTTGTTCGAGCCTTCTTGGCACTTCGGAGGGCATCTTGGATCCAAATATGTGTCTTTGTCAATAGAGCATCCACCATATACCCTTTCTCCTTTAACAATAACTATGCAGTATCATCCAAAGCATGCTTCACTCGATCGTCAGATCCCCCAGACACCCATGTGCAATCTCCAACTCCACATCTAGGATGGCTATGACTCTCTTGTAAAACTCTATCTTCTCCAAATATCTAGCGTCTCTGTCATCAGCTTGCCTCTGAATCACCCTAGCTTTAATCTCGGCTTTGGACTTCATGTCCTGAACATGGAGATATTGGTTAATTCCTAGAGTGGCAATTCCTAGCAAGTCTACTCTAACCAGTCATCATAATCCTCACCACATCCTAGGAGAAGTCTATCCTCAATAATTAAACCCAATCCGCATATAAGGCAGTTTTTCCACTATCCGATGTACTCTCCAGTATCTCAGATCCTATCTTTTCCAGAATCAATCACATACCCATCTATGTTTCTGACTTGGGAAACTTCTTATTTTCTCCCAAACTGTCTCAAAACCCGAGCCGGTGCAAGGGTAGACTCCTCAAATAACCATAAGTGGTAAGAATGGACATTTTCTACCCCGAACCACGACCCAATATGAGATGAAGTCTGCTCCATTGTATGTTTTCTTCCATGAGACTTGCGAAGCAAACTGACCATTCATATTTGGTTCTATCAGCAAAATCTGGGCAATGGTTTTTGAGGTCATATTTTCTACTATCAGTAGGTAGGCATGGGCATCCTTCGGATTTCCGGAGATGTTTTAAGATCCATCATTCTAGCAACAAATTTCACCCCTTAAAGTACCTAAGTTGTCTTTTGCATCTATCCAAAGCTCAATATATGTCAACAAGGATGAATGGTACTAGATCAAAGTATTTTGTTTCCCCATTTGTGGTTATGCCGTAGATGATGACATGGGCGACTGAAATGACCCGGATGTCTATGAAAAGATGAGCGTTTTGAGGTAACATCATAATACCCAACAGATGAATGGCGAAGTCTAAAGGTCGGATAGCTTCCCAATATTTGAAGGTGTGGAATTCTAGAGAATTTTTTATGAATCCCTCTTTGCACCCAAAACATAGGTATAAGTCCCGGAAGGCCACTAAGTCTCCAAAAATCCAAGAGGCATGGGCTAAGGATAGCATTTTCATGATTTCGGCTAGAGTGGGCTTGTTTGGGGCTAGGAGGTTTTGATCAGGTTTCCTTCTTCTTCTCAGACAGGTTTCATTACTGTCTATGTAGTTCCGAATTTATTCTATTGTCGGGGTCATTTCCATACACCCCAATCTAAACACCATCCTATCGTTATCCCAGTATTCGGTTAAGACCTCAATGAGTGATTTACAACCCTTCATGGTCATGATAGAGGGCAAATGACCTAGGCATCAGGTAATTTATTTGCGCTAATTATCATCTAAGTTGAAACACCACATTCTCAACAACTCGGGTGTTTTAAGGGCCATGTCAAAATGGAGGTTGGTAGGCATCTACACAGAATGGTTAAACCCCACCCACCATACAATGGTTTAATCCGTATGGCGCAAAACATGTTCGTAATTAGCACATAGTTGGATGAACGTATCCTCGGGTCAAAGACCGTGCAGACACAAAATGTAGTCTTCTAATGGGATTCAAACACGTCTCAAATATTCAAAGCCCTTCTTAGGTCAATACGCGCAAATCAGTAGGTATTTGGCTTAGCTCTACCCTAAGTTGACTAGAGTGGGCTTATTCAAATGACTTGGAACCCCGAGTGGACTGCTCGGGATGAATCGTGGTTGATTGTTTGATGACAACGAACCAAATACGTCTTCAACAAGTTCCAAAGAAATATTTTTTGTTTTTTACTGGAGGACGACTGCAAATATGCATAACCGTCTTTGTGCACTGATGCAAGTGTGTGTGTGATTTTCCATTTGGCAAAAAATGATATGCATGAATGACAATTATAATTACAATAAAGTAAATACATAAGCAATTAAAGCAGTTTGTTATTGGGACCCTTATGGTTAAAAACTAATTGAAAGATCCACAATGGAGTCGCCATATCTTAAAGTTCACTTTTACGAGAGGCATAAAAGGTACTTCATAACTTGTGAACTTTTAGATTATTTTTTAATCGCCACCTAATTTAAAACTAGGAAACCCAATTTTAAAAAGGGTTTTTTCAAACAAATGAAAAAACCTTAAAATAACCAAAGTTCGAGGTAAGGATTCAGGTGATCCCTCGAGGAAGGTGTCAGGCATCCCGGTATTAAGAATCCGTAGAATGCGGTTGACCTTAGATTTTATAATCATAAAATTACTTTTATTGCTTAAAATTGTTTAAAATATTGTAGTATATATTATCATTCAAAATCATTTTCTCGCCTAAAAGACACTCTTTTTTTACACACTTAAAGTAGCAAAACTATTTCTTTTGAAAACTCTTTCTTTGGAATAATGCTTGAAGATAAATACTAATTTAATCTTCTCCATTAACTTATGCATAAAAGCTTAATAACATAGTAACTTACAAGAATAAAACTTTTATCTAAGGTGGAAGGTCAACCCGAACATACTTTTCTTTCTCCCTTACCTCTTAAACTCTAGTTAAAAGGGGATTTTATCAAAAGGGTTTAGTGAAACAATTTGTTCCGAAAATAGACAACGTCACAAAATCTTTAATATAAAGATTTTCCCCTTTTATTCCTTTGATTTTTAATAAAGAGGTTAATGTAAATATATGTAAGTAACCGAAAGTAATTCATTTGAAAAATAGAAGTATCCTTCTCATTTATCCAAATTTAAAGTTATAGACAAGACTTATTATATAATAACACCTAATTTCAATTATTTTTCTACTTTAAAGGGTTCCAATAACATTAAGCGTCTTTACAAATAAATCAATACAATACCACAGTAATAGCAAAATAAATACCACGGGCTGATGGGTATACCGGTCCACCAATTTTCTGTATGATAAATAAAAGTAAAAAAATATGTTGTCTGGCATTGGTTGACAATTTTTATCCATGAATGGGCCTTCAACAACGGACTCAATGAAAGAAACACAAAATTGGGCCTTCAACCCAATCGACTCAAACAGACGCAAGGAAGGAGGAGGACATGGGCCCACCAAGCCCATCAGTCAGGCAAAAGAGGGGGAAAACATACAAGGGAGTTGGAAGATATCTAAACCTATCAATCACAAATAAAAGAAAATGCTAATATAAAAAATGAACACATATGTATGATTATTTTATAATAACTAGAAATTTCAATGGATCTGTTCAGTAAAACCAAAGAGTAAAGAGAAAGCTCGATTACTCCTAAACTCAAGTTGGGTCGCGCTGTGACATGTAGAACCAACAGATAAGCCAATATAATGATTAAGAGATTTCAAGAAAGAAAATAAGCAATAAGGCCCAAGTTAATACATACTTAAATTTCCCCTTCTTATGCCCACTCCGATGTATACTTTAAGATATACTCAGCAATTTCCCCCAAGGAAAACAAAATATGACCAATTTCAAATCACAAGTAATAGTAGAGGCTATTCAAGGAAATTTCAAAGAAAAACAGTGAGAAATTTAGACAAAGAATAAAGAAAAATGAAATGCCAGATGGAGGAAAGTGCACAATAAACTTTGATTTAGAAAAATAGCATGCTGATATAGGGAGGTGAACATGAGAAGATTAAGCTTAGATGACACATTATATGCTCCATGGTTTTAGATGCATATCTCAAAAAGTGGAGCATTATGCATAGGTGTTCGAAATGACATGAATTAGGAAGAAACACATACAAATTACTTTCACATTTTCTCATACAATTAAGCAAATAAGAGAAAGCCTAGAGTGATATAACTCTTCAACAAAACATGCTGAACATCATCAATATGACCAAAGTTAAAGCAATTTTAAAAATCATTCATTCCTATTCTCACAAGTATACACCCCCCCGTATGCACTGCTTCATAAACCAAGACAAGGCAATAAAAAACACTAGATGAATCACTCAGATATGGATACACAATTTGATGAGAGGTATGACAGGACCTAATCATAGTACTTCCATTGAGTCTTATAGGTATGGCTAAATTGACTCAATCCCAAAACACATGTATATTACTATATGAAAATATGGTTATAGGCTATCAATTACAACTGCAGCTAAAAAATATTCAAACTATACTCAAATATGTCAAAGCAGGTAACAAATATGGGAACAGTCATCCTTTGGGCAGTTTGGTAGACTTGACATGGAACAAGTAACTCAAAAAGGGGGTTTGCATATTGTCATGGGGATACTTGACACTTAAACAAACAGAATAAAAATGATATGAACATAGATTGATAATGCATTCTTAGGGACTATCATGGAAGAGATTGAGCATGACACCTCACATAATACTAAACTATCAGAATAACCTCTCCTATCAGACTATATATTAAACTTGTTAATCCTCAAGAAGATGATACACATAACAGATGGATGATCACACTAGCCCAGACATATCATACATACTCTTGGCAGACAAAAAGGATCCAGGGACTAGTACTGTGCTACTATAGGAACATCTTCACACCCAGACAACCAGCAGACTTATAAGGTAAACAAAATGACTTGGAATGTATTTCATAGTATCATTGATATACTTCAACATTTGGACAGACAAATATATAGATGGCTTAGAAGACATTTAGGGCATAGATATGAATAAATAACCATTGAAATATAATAATCCCACCACGTAGGTGAACCACTCCCAACTTAATAAATATAATAATATATAAATAAAAGTGGAAGAAACATGATACTACAAAAGTTGTCTAATAACATAATGCGGAACAAAAGATAAGTCGGTCAATCCAAAACACCCCCAATCTAGTCTATAGGTACGAGAGCACTAACAAATATGATACATGTCTGAGAAATGGGAACGTAGGCCAAAATCAAATACATAGTCTGAAACAAGTCTCTCAAATGCAAGAAAAAAGACGGTGATAAAGAAGGAGCATCAAAGGGTATGGTGGAGATAACATTCTCACCCTGAATACAGAGGATCAGCTGCTCGAACTCAGCCACGTCATCTCGAGCTGGTGGTCGGATCTATATATGTATCAAGGAAAGATGCAGTAAGTGTGGCATGAGTACACAATGTACTCCCGTAGACATATAGGCTGACAACGACGGAAGGTACATAATTAGAGATAAATACCAAGTTGACACCAAGTAATCATATACAACATAGTCCAATAAACCAGGTAAGGTCACATAGTCGACATAAAGGTTCACATAGTTCACATGTTTCTTTATTTCAATAATAGTCCATATTTACTTACGTAACTAGTTCTAAGAGTTCTACAATAGCTCAAGTATCAAGAAACATATATAAACCTTTCATGTCGAGAATTTAGTCGAGTCATTAACAATCACTTCAAATACAAGTCTATTCACAAGTACTCAATAATATGGCATATATATATATATATATATATATGATATGATATGAATGCAATGCATATGTTAGGTACCTTTCCATCAACTGGTATACACATTTTAGATGGGTTTGCCATATAAAAATGATCCATAGGGGACCTGCGAAGTCCATATACCCCTCCGATTTGGAATAACTCATCGAATCACGGAGCGCAGTTCTTGGCTGAAAAAGATCATGTTGCAAGCGTGCACCTCTGATCTCCGCATACAAATATCATATCAATGTTGTCATAATCTCAACAGTGTTCCTACCTTTCCCGATCCGTTGGACCCACAACATAATCATACCACTCCAAAATTAATATCATCAGAACCATGAGTGTATGAATGCAAATGATATATATGAGGCAAGAATCATCATATATATGAGGCAAGAATCATGATATAATGAGATGCAACAAGTATAGAGATGAAATATCACATGCCTTCAGGAATTCAATGCACATTCCAAGTTCAAATTAGCGTATCATATTGAAGTATGTGTGATGAGTAAACATATCAAGAAACTATGACCACAAACCCGCATAATCAACAGTTGAAACCAGCACAAGATTAATTACCCAAACCCCATCATCACAGTTCAACATTGGTACCCACTTAGACATTCATCACAACCGTCTGAGTGGGACCCCTAAACATACCCAATATCTCTCAATATTTATAACTAATTATGCACTTCTACTAAAGTCTCGAAAAACTAAATCGTAGCCTACCTCAAAGTCGAGCATGAGTGCTATACGATCAAGCCCCAGTGACATCCTTGCCCTTTATTTACTCCTGTTGATGATCGAAGTATATCCATGTATATACACTACCCGTGAATGTATAAGAGTTACACAAAATAAGGACATAACCTTTAACAAAGAAAAACCATAATATCGACCCCGAGCCTACATCACCAAGACTCTAACTTTAATACTAACAAAACATTATTACATATTAAGTAATCATATCCTTAAATTAATCGAAAATCTATACACATTTGAACCATCAATTGAACAATATTCAGAATGTCCCAATTTGAAACCATAGAATTTCCCCTTTTGAAAACAAGCTTCTATAATCAAATTAAGTCTAAAAACATGATTATATATTATAATCTAATCCTAATCCACAATACTAATACTTTTTAATCCATAAACCTCCATTATAATCAACCACATGACTCTCTTATTCACATAAGCACTTCAAAATTCATCTTCCCCAACTTAATAACATGCTAAACCACTATTAAAGAGCTTAGAAACATAATTTACTCCATAAAAGGAAAAATCTGATGTATATAAGAAGGGGTTTGTGAGGGTAGGTTGGTCGGAGTTTGGGTGGAAATGGGTTGACACAAAAATGGACTCAAATGGAGGTTGTCGCGTTATCGGGTTTTGCGGACTGTTTGGGTGTTGTGGGGGTTGCAAGGGTAGTTTGGGGTGGCAATGGGTGAAGACGTTTTCTGGGAATGTTTTAGACACGTTGAGAGTTATATTGGTGGTAGGGGTTTAGTGGTTGATGGTGGAAACTGATCGGGATAGTAGGTTGACGGTATAGGGACTCGACGGGGATGGTGAGGAAAATGGTTGGGGTGTTTGGGTGGTTTTATGATGTTTTGGTTTAAGGAATTTGGGGTGTGAATTGGGGAAGTGTTGTAGGATGTTGTGGTGGAAAGAATGAAGCAATTTGGACAAGGATTGGACACGAGGTTGCTAAGGACAAGCTCAGGTGCAAACCAAGTGAGGTAGGCCGAAAGGTTGGATAGAACCTTGGCTTGGGCGTAGTTAGATCACAAAAGTTCTAACTAAACTTACACCGAAGGAAACCTTAGTTTTGGTTTAGCTGGATCACAAAAGCTAACTAGACTTTCCCCAAGGATTGACCCACAAAAGGATTGAGGTTCGTACCACAAAATGACTGATGGCCCACAAAAGGATTGTGGTTCAGACCATAAAAGACCAATGGTTTATAAAAGGACTAACTAAATGAATCAACACAAAAGTTGAATAACTTAGCAAAGTTGAGAAAACTCAAATATACTTCATATATCTTAAATATTTATTTACATCAACTACATGTCCTATTTATACTAGTACTTAGACCCTTCTAGAAGACAACTAGATATTCACAATACATGAACCATTCAGCCACAATGGAAAAGGGAGAAGGGAGAAGGGTCTCAGCCGATTTTAGTGAAAGGAATAGGTCAACCCTTCATGTTCTCTAGGCCAGCCTTTTGTGTAACCCATATAGATAAGTGCATGAACTAGCTAGTTCATGAACTATCTCCTTAAGGGATGTTTGGAAGCTTCCATTTCTAGATTGTTCTTCGGCCTAGTCACCTTATCCAATTACACGGATTGATTAGTCACCCTATCTAATTACAAGGTCTATTAATTATGTCTTAAGGAGATCTAGTAGTTAAGTTAGGAATTAAAAATAAGCTAAAAGAAAATGGTCTCGGCCAAGACCTACATAAAAGCCAAAAATAAACATGTTCCTTCTTGGATCTTCACGTCCAATCTTCAACTCCACTCCATATTCCATTCCATATTATGCATATCACCATAGGATAGTTGGCACTTTTTGGCACTCCTAGAAATTCACCTCGTGTCTCATTTTGGAAGCTTAAGTTCGCGACCTTTCTTACATCAATATCTCCTTCTTTAAAATAATTTGTCCTCAAATTCTCTCCATCTATGTAGGGTGATAAGTTTCCAACATGAAACCAGTCTAGTGGTTAGGACACCTCTCTTTCAAGGAAACAACGGGGATTCAAACTAATACTCCCGTATTCGTTTGAAAGTTCTATCGTATAGACACTTTCCCCGAAACTATCCAAATAAGGATCCGAATATAAAATAAGAGGTTTCGGCTTCAAACAATTTTCATAATGAACCAAGGATCTCACCATATTAAAGTCCTTGCCATAAGTAGAATAATCGAGTCGTTCATTACCCAAATTTCCAATAGAGAATGCAATGGATCTCTTGCCTTGAATAAGGATGGTACGAACACCAATTTCACTAGTATCACTTTCAACTTCAAGTAGATCTTCAAAGTTCGTAATAGGGGCAGAAAGGGTAAAAACATCTCAAATGAAACGATGATAACAAGTAGCCAAATCATGGAAATCTTTTACCTCACTTACATTCGTAGGTGCGGGCCAACTCTGGATAGTTTCCACCTTGGATGGATTCGCATGAATGTCCTCAGATGATGTTATGTATCCCATGAATTGTTGTAGTACCTTTTGCATGAATCTCATGAAAGAGCATGGAGTATTGCACAATCCAAATGGCAATACGAGCCAATCGTATAGACCATACTTAGCCTTGAAAGCCATCTTCCATTCGCCTCTCTCTCGGATATTCACTTGATGGTAACCACTCCTCAAATCTATATTGGAGAACAACTTAGACTCACTCAATTCATCCAATAGATCTTTCAATCTCGGCATATGAAACTTGCACTCCACGGTGATGTTATTGACCGCTCGGCTATCAATACACATGTGCCAAATCTCATTTTTCTTTGGCACCAATAAGATGGGTGCCACACATGGACTAAAGTTCTCTTGAACAATGCCTTCATCTAGTAACTCCCTAGCCTCTTTAGGATTGCATATATAGACTTCTATTGGCGGTAATCCTGGTGCAAGATCATCCAGAAACACATCTATCAAGAGTTTCTTCAAGTCGGTATTTTCATCCGCATCTCCTATAAGACTTTCTTCTCCTTGCACACCAATACATTTATAGAACTCCCATTTTTCAACTTTTCTTCTATTTTCCATGCATCAAGTAAGATGGCCTCGGTCTTGCGTTTCTTGGCATTCCGGATCTTCATTTCCTTCACCTCACTAGGTGAAAATGGCATCAATCGGATCTCCTTATCATCCTTTAGAAAAGAATATGTATTCTTCTCTCCATCATGTTGCATTTTCCTATCAAATTGCCATGGCCGACCCAACAAAATATGACAAGCATCCATAGGTAGGATATCACACAATATTTTATCCTCGTACTTACCAACCCGAAAGTTAACAAGAGCTTGTTTTACTACCTTTAGTCTGTTGTCTTTGTTCACCCATCGGAGAGTATAGGGCTTAGAATGGTGGCGGGTAAGCAATTTCAATTTGTCCACCATTTCTATGGAGGCCATATTGGGACAACTTCCTCCATCAATGATCATATTACATACCTTATTACTTACTTTTCATCGAGTGTAAAATATTCTCTCATTGTGTTTCCTCATGTTCTTCATGTTGAACACTCAACACATGTCGGAGTACCAAACTTACACCCTCCTCCGCAAGAGCAACATCTTCCTCTTGGGCCTCCTCGATTTCAAGTTCCTCAATAGCAAAGGAATCCACTCTTATACTCTTCAATGGTCATTACCCGAGGGTTAGGACATTCATTTGCGAAGTGTCCTAATCCTTAACATTTAAAGCATATTTTTATACATCTATCTACCCCCTTTGTGACCTCTACTTTCTTTTCTTTATCTTTTTCAACACTTTCTTGGCTATACAACTGGTTAGAAAAAGAGGTACTGCTCTTTTCTTTAATACTAGTGGGCTTTACATAAGATTTTGGGGTAACTTTCTTCTGTTGTTTTTCAAAGTTGAGGGCTAAGTGACATATATCTTCAAATGTGTTGTATGTTGCCACTTCAACCTTCTCTTGAATTTCCATGTTCAAGCCTTCAATGAATCGTGCAATTCGTTGAGTCTCCTTTTCTTCTAAGTCACAAAGCATGGTGACTTTCTCGATTTCTCGGATGTATTCCTCAACCTTAAGAACACCTTGACGAAGTTTGGCGAGCTTAAGGTATAAATCATGTTCGTACTCTCTTGGCAAGAACTTTTTCTTCAAGTGTTTCTTTAGTTTGTCCAAAGAGTCAATCTTGGTTTTCCCATTTCTCCTCCGGTTTGTCTTGGGGTTTTCATACCACACGGAAGCGAATTCCATCAACTTCAATGTAGCAACCTTAAAACACTTGTGGTCATAATATTTCTTGTATTTGAAAAGCCTCTCAATGGCCCTTAGCCATTCAAGAAACTCTTCCGGATCCATATTGCCTTCAAAGGTTGAAAGTTCAAGCCGTAGGCTTCGGTCATCTTCCCTATCATGCCTCGGGTTGTCTTTGACATCTTCCTTGCATGCCTTGGGTTGTTTTGTGCAACCTCTTCCTCGGACTCAACTTCATTAATCATGAAATGCTTCACATAATCTCTTCTAAAGAGTTGCATTTGTTCCGCAATAATGCCACTTATGGTCCTCCAAAGTACACTGATGTATATAAGAAGGGGTTTGTGAGGTAGGTTGGTCAGAGTTTGGGTGGAAATGGGTTGACAAGAAAATGGACTCAAATGGAGATTGTCGGGTTCTCGGGTTTTGCGGACTGTTTGGGTGTTGTGAGGATTGCATGGGTAGTTTGTGGTGGAAATGGGTTAAGAAGTTTTGTACAGATATTCTATAGACATTGGGGGTTATATTGGTGGTCGGGGTTTAGTGGTTGGATGGTGGTAAGGTGGCGGAAACTGATCAGGATAGTAGGTTGATGGTAAAGGGACTCAATCGAGATGGTGAGGGAAATTGTTGGGGTGTTTGGATGGTTTTGTGATGTTTCAGTTTAAGGGCTTTAGGGTATGAATTGGGGAAGTGTTGTAGGATGTTGTGGTGGAAAGAATGAAGAAGTTTGGACAAGGATTGGACACGAGGTTACCAAGGACATGCTCAGGTGCAAACCAACTGAGGTATGTCGAAAGGCCGGATAGAACCTTGTCTTCGGCTAAGTTAGATCACAAAAGTTCTAACTAAACTTACACCGAAGGAAACCTTAGCTTGGGTTTAGCTACATCACAAAAGTTCTAACTAGACTTGCACCAAGGGTTTGACCCATAAAAGGATCGAGGTTCGAACAATAAAAGGACTGCTGGCCCACAAGAGGACCAACTAAATTAACCAACACAAAAGTTGAATAACTTAGCAAAGTTGAGTAAAACTCAAATATATTTCATATATATTAAATATTTATTTACATCAACTACATGTCTTATTTATACTAGTACTTAGACCCTTGTAGAAGACAACTAGATAGATACAATACATGAACCATTCGGCCACAATGGGAAAGGGGGAAGGGAGAAGGGTCTCAGTCGATTTGGGGGAAAGGAATAGGGCAACCCTTCATGTTCTCTAGGTCATCCTTTTGTGTCACCTATGTAGATAAGTGCATGAACTAGCTAGTTCATGATCTATCTCCTTGGGGCATGTTTGGAAGCTTCCATTTCTAGATTGTTCTTCGGCCTAGTCACCTTATCCCATTACACGGATTGCTTAGTCACCCTATCTTATTACAAGGCATATTAATTATATCTTAAGGAGAGCTAGTAGTTAAGCTAGGAATTAAAAATAAGCTAAAAGAAAATGGTCTCGGCCAAGACCTACATAAAAGTCGAAAATAAACATGTTCCTTATTGGATCTTCACTTCCAATCATCAACTCCACTCCATATTCCATTCCATATTACACATATCACCACAGGATAGTTGGCACTTTTTGGCACTCCTAGCAATTCACCTCGTGGCTCATTTTGGAAGATTAAGTTCGCGGCCTTTCTTTCATCAGAATCTACTACCTCAAGGTTGAAAATGGTCATAAGGCTCTGAAATTACTCCAAGACGGTGTTGGTTTCGAGGGTTTCTATTTTCGAAAAGAGAATTCTGACCTATGGAAATTTATAGGATACCTGAACAATATTTGCATCCCAGCGAAATTGACTCCGCTGGAGCGGATCCGATGCATCAGAAAACCCTTCGCTAGGGCGGTGGTCACGTGACACCCCACCTTTCGCCACTGTAGACACAACTCCGCAGGAGCGAAAAAAGCACCCATCTCCAAAAAAATTCTTTGGCGAGTCAACCCACTGAGGCTGACACGCCGGAACGGATACTGGTGCCGTCGTGGCGGACACCAGATACCAGAAATGAGAAATTAGCCAAAACCTCAATCAAACACCCGAAACACTTCTGGGACCCCCTACACACAAACGAGACATGCTCGTCTATGGTAAACAATGCTACGAACTTTCTCGTACCCTCCAATTACACAAATAACCGAGCTAAGGCATACTTGTTCAAAGAATCATCTGAGAAAACCAAATATCCAAATTTCACAAATAAAGCCATAAAATATATTCGATTGCCTCAGGAAGCAAACCAATGGCTCGACTAAGTCATAAATGACCTTCCGTAGCTATCGGAAGCGACAGAACCCCAGAACCGAATCCATCTAGCCAAAGGTCAACTTTGAGTCATACTAACCATTTCTAAATTTCTAGACATGGGTTTTTTCATTCGAAACTCATGAAAATTGAGCTCGAGATCTGTGTTTTCTGTCCTCGCGTATCACAAACCCTATATGGAGACTATGGGAAGGGTCAAACAAGAAAATAAGGTTTTTAGCTAAAAATAATCGGATGGGTAATTACACACATAAGTCACCTTATTGACATAAGGGTTCAATAACAGTCAAGTACAATTCAAATCATATTGCACACAAGGATCTTAGACTTAATACCCACCGATGAGTAAACTCTGTCTAAGTCATAATCATGTTGTCACCACCTACCTAAGTAATCAAATAATCAATTAAGACAGGCTGACCCTAGTACATAAAAGCATATCACAATTCTTCTCAAGGGGTATCACGATTAGTCTAATCGTAACCTGGCATATGGAAAGAAAATCCAGGATGACGGCTTTCAAAAGACGAGTATGGGATGGAGAGAGAGAGGCTCTCGAAACCAAACGAATTAGCTTCCAGTATACATACGATCAAATTCTATGAACTGCACACCTATGGGAGACCCAAAAAGTCCATATACTCATATGAAATTTCTCAACGGATCCCAGCTCTTGGCTGTAATTACATTTGTTGCAGGCGTGCAATTCAGCCCCCCGCGTATCATCATCATCTCAGTGTTTCCAGCAATCTCATAACATATTCTTACCTTCCCGGTCGCTTGGACCCATAACATTTTCATACCATTCTCATATCAATATCATCAGAACCATGAGTGTATTAATGCAAATGATTATACAAGGCAAGTAATCAGGATGTATGAGATGCAACCAAGTAGAAGAAATAAATATCACATGATTTCAAGAAGTCAATAATACGTAATCCACGTACAATTAGGATATTATATCGAAAGCAACGTGATGAATAATCACAACAATAGCAAATATGACAAAGAGCCAACATAATGGCACAAGCCCAATCAACAGTTGTCGGAATCAACTTAAGGCTGATTCCCGAAATCACTCGTCATCATAATTCAACATCGATACCCACCCAAGCATTCATCACAACCGCTACGTTGGGAACCCCAGACACACCCAATACCCCTCAGCATTTATAACTACTACATACTTCTATCTGAGTCTACAAAAGAGAAATCATAGCCTACCTCAAGCTGAGTAGGAGCCACGAACAATCAACCCTCAGCACTGGCCTTGCCCTTTCGAAGCACCTTATAGTAATCATAGTCTAACATACATAGAATCTACATTAATAATCAAGCTAATACACATACAATGACTCAATCCTTAAACATATCAAAAGACACCCAAAGTCAACCTCGGGCCCATGGGGCCAAAATCTGAACTTTATCATTCAAAAAACATATTAACATACTAAGTATTTATATCCTTAAGTTAATTTGCAACCTAATCCCTATTGGATCCTCAATTGCATGATTAGGTAAAATCCCAAATTCCAAACCCTAGAATTGTCCCCAAATTAAAAAGGGTTTCTAACATCAAATTGATCATCACAACATCATTATCCAACATTAAACAACACTAATTTGTGGTATCATAATCATCTAATTCATAATCCACCTCAAATCAAGAATTTAACCTCTTATTCTATTATGGAAACTTAAAGCATTTCTTCCCCAAATAAAGCTCATACTAAAATTTGGAAGCTTAAAGATGAAACACAATTAACAAGGGTGAAAGATATACCTCTAGGATAAACCCCAAAGCAATCCTCAAGAAATTCTCCCCTAGACTAGCTCTAACCCCGAGATATGATTTTTGGGAAAGTGGGATAATTTTTAAGTCATTTAAGAGACTGACTGAACAATGATTCCGCACCGGTGGAATCGATCTCACATGCGTGTTCTCTCTTTGGCAGAAATAGTCCACTGAGGTGGATTCACTTAATATCCCGCCTTAACGTAAAAGCAGGAGACTCTCCACTGAGGCGCCATTGCTTCAGCGAGAAATCTTCGCAGGGGCGAAAACCTCACAACTACTCAAGGCCCGCATTTGTGAGTCAACCTCCACAAAGGCGGCCCACCACCCACTGGTGCGGACACCAGACACTAGCAACATTAAAACAATACAACATTTCCACCAAACACCCTAAATGTTCCCGAAACCCCCGGACACAAACCAAACATACTTCTTCAAGGTAAACAGTACTACAAATTTGCTCGCGCCCTCAGATTTCTCATTCAACCGAGTTAAGACATACTTTTCTAAAGAATTGCCCAAAACAAACAAATGTCACAATTTCAAAAATAAGGCCACAAAGTACGTCTGAATGTCTTAGGAAGCGAACCAAAGACTCGACTAAGTCGTAAATGATGCTTCAGACCTATAGAAGTTATGGAACTCAGAAATGAATCTAGACTTGGGTCAAACCTATCAATTTGAAAATCTCTATTTTCAATTTTTCTTCCAAAAATCACTTAAGGTACCTCGAGATCCGTGTCACCCATCCCGACGTGTCACAAAACTCACATAGAGTCTACAGGAAGAGCAATTTAATCAAATCAGGGTATTTAGCTAAAAATGACCAGACATGTCATCCTCGAATGTAAGAACTAACTCTGTTCAAATTCCCTGATTTGATTATAACCATACCTCTATTCGCGTTGATTGAATTTACAATTATCACAATAATCATCACCATCCTTTAGTTGTAGCCACAACCACTGTCCAACATGTAATGATAAAATATTCTCATTCTACCAATCCTTCTCTCACACTTTCCCAGGCTGTCTTTCGACCAATATCCCTTAGAAACACATAAACACACTCCATATGCCTAAATTATGACTCTCTTTTGCCAGAAAGGAATCCTTGCTTTATTTGAGAAAATTCTAAGTAATTCCATCCAAAAATTGATCTCATCCAAAGACTATAGTGCTAATTCCAATCTCGTTAGTTCTGTACCCCAAAGTTGAAATTGCTTAGTCAAAACTCATTGCCAAAATTTGAGTAAATCTCCAAATCACCATACTATAAGCATACCTACTGATTACCTTATCATGCCAAATCAGTCGAAAATCAACTGATCACTCCAAGACTTCACATAACCATTTGTACCTCATCAGTACATACCAAGTTCTTGGGTAAACCATTAAATTTTTTTGAATAGTTTTATCCGAAGAATATCATCAATCCTACTTGCAATTTCAATAAGAACCAATAAAACTGTTATGCCTCCTTTCTAAATTGAGATCCATCAAACCCTGGTCAGTCGTTTACTAGAATACTATAAATCTTCCAGGCAATATAAACACTAGCCACCAACCCTAAATGAAAGAATCTGACCCGAAATAAAACACTCAATTTCTAAATCATCAATAGTCACCTAAACTTACTCTAACCATAACTAATAGGTTTTCCATACGCATGCAGTGACCTATTCCATCCATTTTCTCCTGAGTAATCAATCACGTGCTGTCACCCATGACTTCAAAAGCTGAATTCTATCCAAGTGATAAAATTAGTACCGAAGAACTATACCTTATGATTGTAATCTTTATGTTCCTTAATTTCTACCTGATATGAAAATCTGATAGAACCAATGAACTCTATATACATCAAATTTTCCTATTACTCTCTCAAATCTCCCACACTTTGGACACCTCATTGAACCTCTATTTTCATATCTCGCAATATACCAGCCTTACCAATGCCTGACATATCAACCTTACCTTCCATGAATCTTACCTTGCGCAATTTCTTCCATGTCTTTATTACCTGAGATACTCACCCATGATATTAGTAAACCATGCTTCAACACAGTCCACCACCAATCGCGAGTCACAAATCCCATGGAGCATTTGTCATAACACATATTCATTTACCATGGACATACTCCTCCGAGCGTACTAAACAATTTCACATGATCTGAAAGATGCGAAAATAATGTGGATGCCAACATACTCCAAGAATTTCAATTATTTCCAATCCAAATCCTCCCCTATCTCGAAGAGGCACCTTACTCATTCCAAATTAGATCAAACACGCATTTATCAAAATCCTTAAATTTCCACTTTTCATTCAGATCCCGATCACCACTAATGATCGATCACTACTCAAACCTGCTCCAGAGTTTACTGAAGTTTCATTGGCCTCGCAAAATAATTGAACCGATCCTGGAAAAAGTAGGACATTGCATATCCAAACACAGAGAGTTCCCTTCGCCTCACTCTAACCTTTAAACTAAAAGCTCCTCCCAATTGCGGCACATTCCATGTACCATCCTTTATAAAATTCCTCCACTAGAAAAGGTATCGACCCACTCTGGTTACTCTGACAAAATATCATTTAGTACCTAAGCAATAACCCAAACCATCACCGAGCTGGTCCATGATCCTAAAGTCGATTTTAAGTACCTACATAGACTCCTTCTATAATTCTCATATAGTTTCGTCGAAGTACCCTTGTCAAAAATCCTTAACAAAAATAATTATCCTTCTATATTGGTTCATACGTTCATTGACCCAATCATTGATACCTGAAGCTTTACACAACTAGAATTAGATCAAACCGTCGTCGATTTGTTACTGTAAGTATTCCCATTGACCAACACCTAATTGGAGAGTCTTATATGATGATTTCCTGCAAAGAACCAACCCTTACCTTATTTTGCCGAACCATAACACATCCAACTAACCGTGTAATTTTTTCCTATCCTTCGGTCATCTCCAAAGTCATTATACTAGTAACTATAGAACTTCTCAAATATTAACCTCTATATACCATGCCCACAATCCTTATCTAAGAGCTAGATACAAAACCTGGTAATTTTTAAAAATAAAACTCCACACTTGTCCATCGCCTATGTCATTCCTATAAGTCGATCACTAGCTCCCATTAGCCTACGATACAGTCAAACGTACCTCATCTATGATCCTTTACACTTTATCCGTTCGAACAATTGCGAAATAACTCACAAATTGTCATGACCGTAAATTACTAAGTCGTGCGAGCACCTACCATTTCCCACCTCGGTAGGTGAACACATCATTTAGTCGGTAATTCAACAACAATTAAATGAATAAAACAAGATAAATGGAAGTCTAAATCATAAAAATCATAGTTGCAGAAGTATAATATTAATACAACCTCAAGGAATGGTCTGAAATAGTGCAAGAGCCATTAATCATCAATTCAAGTCCGAATAATACAGGTCTCAAAATACGATATTGTCTCAGAATAAAAGAATAGACAAGTAATAATGGAGGAGTACCCTCAAGCAGTGCTCACCCTAGAAGACTCGATAACAACCTCAGGATCAGTCTCGAGGTGTAGAAGTGGAATCGACCACGTACTCTGCACTCAAAAGAATGAAGCAAGGTAGTATCAGAACAAACATTATGTACTGGTAGGTATCATAGGCCGATAACAGTTAGCTAACATATATATAAGAAAGGAACTGAATATAGACATGCTCGCAATTAAGTACAAGTAATATTACAGTCCAAGAATAACAACCCAAGCATAGAGAGTCAAGTACAGAATTCAAGAAATTTGTGAATGTGAGGATGAGTAAATATGTGATGTAATGCAATGCATTGCCCAAATGTAATCTCCGTAGACACATGCTTCATGCGAAATATCTCTATGTCCCGGTAGTCATGACACATGGGGGACTCGCAAAGCCCATGTACTAGCCACTCCGTATCACACAGCCTGAAGATGAGTCTACCACTGACCACACTACTAGTCATTCTGCACACAGCTCAAAGATGGCTACACAATCAATATGTCATAATAATCATTGTTGTTCCCTTCTCACTTATCACTATCATGCCAATCGCAAATAATATCAATATATCATGGAAATAAGGATGAATCCAATGCAATGACAATATCAAGTGTATCATATAAATCCCCAATCGTGTCACACATGGACACATATAACAATATCAGTATCAAGTTAAATCCCTTCCTCTATGTATGATAATATCAATATAAGTGAGACACAACTATATCACAGGGACGATATGGCAACTAAGTGCAATCCACTAACCAACACTAGGCAAAAAACTAATAAATGACAAGAGGCAACAACCACAAATCAGTCAACAATACCAAACCTAGTAATCCATCCCAACTTCATACCCGAAGGCGTACATGCTTTCCCAGATAGTAACTATCTATATATACGCTTCGCTAATCGAAGTCTAACCAGAAAGTAAGCCATAACCTACCTGGATGTCGAGCGGGTGTCACAATGATCACACTTGAGCCTTGCCTTCCCGAGGATCATGGTAGTACCCAAAGTCTAAATATCATTGAAATCTAAGTTAGAGAATGAACTAACAACACCCATAACACTAGACTATTCCGTTGAACCCAAACCAAATAGAAGAGAAAGAAGAAATGGGCAAAACGTCGGTGCAGATTTGTTTTACGGTTTTAAATTGAGTCTTCAACCTAGAACCCTTATTTTTGCCCCAACTCAATCCCAGAAACCTCTCCTAATCCCTCTCCATCATACCCCATCACCCCAATACGAAATTAAGGCCTTAATCAGTAAGAAGTTCATGAAAACCCCGTAATCATCGTAGGAATTGTCGTCTTATTGAGAAACTGATTTTGGAAACCTTTGGAATGAAGTATTCTGCTATTTTGTGAGATTATGATATGTTAAGGTATGTTTTATCCTCATCTACTTACGATTATGATTAATTGTTCATTTGGAGAAAGTTATGAAAAAGTAGCATGATCAAAACTTCGCAAAAATTATGAAATCTTTGTAATATGAATTATTGAGCTATTTTACTATAAGAATAAGTTGAATTTGATGATGGAATTAAATGTGTATGTTATGAATTAAGGAATGTTCGGTTTCAAGGATTCTGAAGTTGAATCACATCAGATTTTTCGGATAAGAAAAGCTCAAGGGAGCTATATATGCTAAAATTTTCGAATAACGCCAAAATCAGTTTCTACAAAAATTATATTTTGATTGAAACCATGGGATTGAGTTACATAAGTATTCCTTGTAAAAGGATCTAAGAACCCGAGATGTTCAAAGATTGTCGATGAGATACCTACATGAGTTTTTCTATGGAATTTGGATTTAATATTGATATCGATTTTTATGTGATATAGATAATCACTTGTATGAAGTGTGAAGACTTGTAGGATGATTGTTGCATCAAGGACAAGGTATGTTAAGGCATACTCTTTTATTCTTTTGGCATGATCCATGAACAAGTATAACCATAGATGTCCCTTCAAAAAGGGAACTATACTCTTAAATTTAAAGCATGTGATTACTTTCGTACCATATTGTTACAATTCATAACTCTTGTTGTTCTGCTTCGGAAGCATTTTCCCGATTTGATAATCTCTGAAATCTTATGTTTCTCCTGATCATTGATGAATCTCAGTTAATGATACAGACGCAGTTACATAATAATAATCGGAGAATAACGACCTTAAGTCACTTCGATTGGTTTCATAAAGCCATCAGAGTCTGTCTTGCATTGCACTTATATATATGTATTTATTTTTTTTCCGAGTCGCGCTATAGTCGGCCGGGTACAACACATAGATGTGCACCCAGCTATAGTTGGTTTTGAGATTACCGAGTCCCATATTTGGGCCGGGTACAATATATATGTAATATGAAATGATTTCCCCTTAGAGAGGCTGGATATTACCTTATATGGCCCCACTCAGCGGCTTTATTTTTACAGACGTGCATACATTTTCATGATTGTGTCGGGTAGGCCATAAGAGGCTTGTTATGAGTTTTAGGTTGACGTGTGTACCCTTATGTCTTATGATATGTCTTCTGTCTATATTGGTTATCTGGCTTACATATTCAGTACATCTTTCGTACTGATGTCCCTTTCGGGAACACTGCGTTTCATGTCTGCAGGTACAGATAAAGATGCATATGTTTTCCTCATACTAGGACTCAACTTAGCTAGACTTGTCGCGCTCCATTCTTCCGGAGTTGTATAGTAAGCTGATAGGTATAATGAATATGCATATGTATATAGTTTGGTATGGCGGGGCCCTGTCCAGACTAATTGTTGTCAGTATACTGTTTAGAGGCTTGTAGACAGTGTGTGATGTGTGGTAGTCATGTGTGGCCTTGTCGGCCTCTACAATATATTTATTATGGTTATGTAGGCTTTGTTGGCCTTGTCGGCCTTGTTATAGATATGTATGGTTTGGGCATTTTCTGAGTGCATGTGGGATGTCCTTATTCAGTTAAGTATGTGTTAGAGGCCTTTGTCGGTCCATAAGTTGGGGTATATCTCTCAGGTATCAGGATCGGTACGATCGGGCCTTTGGGCGCCGGGTGCTGGCCATATCCCCCAAGGTTGAGGTGTGACAAAGTGGTATCAGAGCAGGTTAGTCCATGGGTGTCTACAAGCCATTTCTAGTAGAATCTTGCTTATGGGTCAGTTGCGCACCACACTTATAAACAGGAGGATACAAGACATTTAGGATGTTACTTTTCTTGAAAATCTAGATCGTGTGTTAGAAGTGAAGTCGTAAGTAACTGAACTCCAATCTTTTCATCTTAATCTTCCTTTAGAGTAATGCTTAGATCCAGGGAATATTTTGATACCAGGAAATGGGTTAGAAAAATGGGAGAATGTATTAGCCGACAACCACCTATTATTATGAATTCGAGGGGTATAAGAACTCCGGAAAGAGATGTAAATTATTCAATAGAATAAGACCCATCCATGGATGAAGAATTGTCAATGGAGAAAGATCTATCCGAGGATTCATCTATAGAAGAAGACCTATCTGAGATTATCGAGGAATCACCCTTCCGAGTGCCACTGATTTCAGTGGTAGTGCCAGATTACAAAAATGCAATGTAGTGGACATCAGAGTAGTGATCATTTCCATTTGGGTTGGGTGTGAGTGGTCCTGTGTATGAAACGGTACCTCCAGTTATCTTCCCAGTACAGGGTCATGTTCAAATACCCTCACAAGATAGACCTTTAGAAAGACTGGGAAGCCTATTATCATGGACGTCAAGTAACCAGGTCTCACCCCTAACTAGTAAAATGGAGGAAGAAGTAACTAGTAAACAAACTGGAAGGTTCGGGATGGATGCATATGATAAAGAATTGATAATGAGAGAAGCGTTATATCGGAGCTCCTGGGTAATAGTAAGGCAAACACTAGAAGATGTTGGAAGTAGTAGACTACGATGTCAAAAATGTGGAGAGAGACATAATAGAGTATGTTTATCCGACATTGAGTTATGTTCTAGATATGGAGCTTAGGCCATAAGGCCAGGGAGTGCCCCAAGAGATTTCAGTCATTATGACATCACTCTGGACATGTACATTATGGACAGCGCCCATATGATCTGGAAGAATGTTACTGGTGTGGAAATAGAAGCCATAGAGTGTATGAAATCCCGTGGTTGAGTCAGGGAGGATAGCTGATTCCGATATTACTTTTAAGTTATGCAAGTAATCAGGTATGCTGATAATTTTATTTAAAATAGTCGTGTTTATGTCTGCGAGCGATTAGTTATTAGTAATATAAGGATTGCATTTACAAGACATATAGGAACCGTAAATTGATACTAGGAGTTGAATGTGGTAAGTGAAATTTCTATTATGTTCAAGGATCTAGGTACGATGATTTAGGATCAGCCATTTATTGACCATGGATGTATCTAACACTCTTAGACTCTGTAGCATGAGTAATACAGGAACGTCAAGGATATATAATCATGACCTGAATAAGGGAGATTCACGAATCCAAAGAACTGAGAGGGGCTCAAAAAAAGAATAATAAGGAAAAATGAATTTCCAAGCATGAGTTACCTAAAGTTGTGCTTAGAAGACGGTGAAAGGAAGAAAAAGGACTCGGAGAGTAACACGTTAATTAGAAATCATGATCTCTTCATAAGGATTAAACTATTTAGGAGTAAGCTGGAGAAATGAGATTTGTCAATTAAGGGCAAGCAATATACCTTCTTCACCGAAGACGAAATTCTAGAGATTTCTCTGATAAACTATGCCTTGTAAGCATTAACATTTCACATGACAATACGACAAAGGAATCGGAGTGAGACCTCCAAGCAACAAGGATACCAATAAAAGTATGGTAAGTTTTCGGACGAAGAATCTATGAAGAAATTTCAATCGATAATCGCTAAGTCAAGTGATCGGACAGCGGATAGAAAAGAATTGTAGTACCAATTTTGGGGAGAAAGCTCAAAGTTAGCAACAAGTAAGAATCCATCTATGACTCGAATTAAGTATGTCAAGCCTTACATTCATTAGGAATATTGGTAAGGCATTTAAAATTTATGAGTTTGAATAATCACGAGGGACGTCCAACATGGGTATAGGACAGAGCAACGAAGAAATGATCTAATGTAAACGATAAGGAAAAGAACTAAAGAATAAGAATGAGGAAGCAAAAGATAAACAAATAGGCGGTGGCAAAAGTTTTGACTGCCGAATGGACTTGAGACCTCAAAAGAAGAGTAATACTATGATCATAAAGTTTAGGACAATAGTAGAAAGGAAGACAAATCGAGAAACAAGGATGACAACGTTGACTAAAATACGGTAAGTACGAAGGGAATCCAGTGGATCAACATCTTGCAAAAGTAAAGCATTCAGCGAAAAAGAAAAGGGGATGACTCCTTGCATAAATGATGTCAGAAGATAATATGAGTACGTCAAAGATTTGGTTTGAAGAAACATGTGTATAAGGACTACCCAATGAATAAATGGTGGAATGTGAAAGTATAAGTGTTTTTGAGGTTACAAGGGACAGGTAAGTGCTCTTAGTATGAAAGAAATATCATTTTGGTAGATCAAGAGTCTAAAGCCAGTGGGTATAGTAGATGCTCTAGTCATAAGGGCCACAAAAGAAGAAACAACGTCGAAAAGAAGAAAATGCCTTGTTTTCAGTATATGACAAACGATATAAATTGAGAGAGGATACTTGAGCAAATATGAGGTATAACTAAGGAAATGATTAGTCTATCTCGGAATACATAGCATCACCCAATAAGTATAAAAACTCGAGACACTGTAAAAACCAAGAGGATCAGATGTAAAGAGTAGCAAGGTAGTGGACCATGGGGTTGTATATTATGGAACAACGAGAGTCACAGAAAAGGACCGCCGCAAAGAAGAAAAAGATGCCCAACCATAATAGAAACTGGGTGATACCCTCATTGAAGTAATAGGTAAACAAATTCTTCCTTATATTGGGAATTGAGGAGCGTCAAGATAAAGCATATCATCTAAAGCCCCTTTAAGAAGTATTGTGAGATAGAGTAGAGATAAAAATGAGAACCTTATCAAAGATCCGAGGATTAAGAATATAAAGTAGCAGCATTCGAAGAAGAGTTTCTTTTGAATTTGAGGTATTACATATGGATTATTGTGTGAACCGGCGATCTTTAAGGACCTTTATGTAATCAAAATATTAATGTCAAAGTGACTCATCAGTATAAACGGTGAGTAAGTTTGGCTATACAATCAAAGTTTGATCAAAGGTTTATTTTAAAAACTATCTCAAGCCATTGTACAATCGCTCATTAAGACAACCAACTAATCCAAGGACCAGTTTAAAAGAAGCCCTGAGTATTTAGAATTTCCATACGTCTCATACTAAGATGACCAATGAAGATTTCAGGTCGGACTACTGGACGCAGGCTGAGGGTGAATGTATAGAATTTGGAAGAAATTTGAAATAAGGATTGATGACTAGTAAGAGACATACTACCAATTTAGTGAATTAATAATTATACACGGCAAAGAATAGAACTCTTATCGATGTCACAAGAACAGAAAGGAACCAGAAGTAACGATATCATATTTGAAGAAACAAATTATGAAAGAATACTTAGATCAACGAGGAAATGAATTAAGAGTGTGTTGCAAGTAAAATTCAACTTGGTAATGGAAAAAGATTCCATTTAAGAGTATTCAAGGTCATAATACCGAACCCCAGTTGAAAAAGAAGTAACCAACAAACAGAGTGTAGTCCCAATTGGAGACGTTTATGTAGGAAATACTCTAAATAAGAGTGGGGAAGAGATGTATGGATTAAAGGAGTTTTCATACAAGTAGGCTACTCAGAATTTATGTACCATATAAGGATACTATCTTGAAGGAGATAGAAGAAAAGCAGAGGAGAAATGGATTCGAATAACTCACTACTTCTATGTCCTCGACTTTTGTGGTAATCGTACCGCAATATTTCATCATCATCTTACACTTCATGTCTATGAACACAGATATCTAAACTCCATCATAAGAGGAACATTACAACACAGAAAAGAAGGATATATCCCAAAGGTCAGAATACAACGGCCCATATGAGATACAACCACAAGGCAATTGTGTAACACAAAAGTACAGCTACGTGGAAAATTGAGAATATACCAGAAATGTATGTCAGTGTAATTTGATCAAATGACAAGACATGATAGTCCTTAGTCCGCAAAAACTTTTTAGAATGGTCACATAACCTAAGAATTGCTCTACCCAAGTGATCTAGATTTTAGCCTTATATTAGTATTCGTGCGATAAAATTTATCTATTCTATTCGATTTATCGATTTGGAACATGTACCCTTTGTAACAAATGTTTTTGAAGCAAATGTAACAAGTGCATCTTGGATGTCAACAAAAAGATATTAAGGTGAGTATTGGCTGAACCCTTTGAAATTTCTGAAAGTATAAGCGAGCGTGTAAGGCCGATTGATGCTATTTTGATATTATGTTGCCTTGAGTGGCATTGGATACATGTTTTGGATTGCTTGACAGTGTTGGACAGTCCTATTTACAAAGAAAGCACTACTGAAATTTTTGAGAAACTTGAGAGTTAGTGTCACGACCCAAACCGGAAGGCCGCGACGGGCACCCGGACCCTACCCGTCGGGCACCACAGATACACTCCCCCCTTAATCCTACTTAAACACGGACTGAGCCGTGATAGATTATATAAAGTTCCAACCCACAAGCCCCAACTTACACATATATATACCAAGGCTGACAAGGCTATACATGACAACTAACCACAGAACACCTGTCTACAAGCCTCTAAAGAGTAAAACATACCACGACTAGACCGCAACTCCAAAATGAACAGAGTGCTCCAAATACCAGTTGAACCAGCAACCTGCTAGTGTGAACCATCACTCTCTCAATATGAACCTGCGGCATAAAACGCAGCGTCCCCGGCAAAAGGGACGTCAGTATGACTGATGTACTGAGTATGTCAGGCATAAGAAATAACATAGCAGAGATATCTCATAGTCTGAAACAGAAACAGTTGAACATCAGTAAATGCCTCTGAGGGCCCTAATACATATGCCTGAATGTTATGCATAATGCAGTTTCCATATACATCAGCCTCATCGGGCATCTTCCTTACCATAACAGCCTCTGTGGGCATCATACCATATAATGATTAATGAATGTATGCATAATGCAAATGAGGTATACTAATGTCCACACATTAATCCTCTCATAACTGCCTCTGTAGGCATCATGTTATATCGCCACACGAGGGCATCATGTTATATCGCCACACAAAGGCATCACATCATCACATCATATTGGCCTCTTCGGAATCTTTTCGTGATAGTGTGTACCAACTGCAGGTGGTGTGCGTATATAACGTCTTTTTCCCTTTCCCCAATTCCCATACATATATATATATATATATATATATATATAATATTTACCATTTAGTAAAGTGCATAGCACAAGTGGTCCAAGATAACATATGAATGCAATGCAAATGAAATGCATGAATAATAATAAAACATCCGGAGTGACATAATATCCTTTACACCTTTGGTTAACATTGGGAACATCAACATCTTTTTCGGTGTGCCTTATTAAGGTCTTAGAAACATACTTGGACATTCTTTCAACATAAGAGTCAATGACTTGATCATTCCTAACTAATAAGAGTAGAGTAATTTATGTAGCAACACGATGGTTATGTTTCGCATATAGAATTATGCCAAAAGAAAGAAAGAGCCTTGCATACCTTGTTGCCAAAATTATCTAAGTTTTACGGATCCTTGTAAACTTTATAAGTGAATATCTACACCATATGAATGATTTACATCATAATCGGATCAATATACTAGAAATCGCTGAGACATTCTAGCTAATACTTTGTACGTGTAGAATCTATAGTTCTTCTATGTCGAAACCTATGCATATAGGAAAACACCCAGCCCTCTTAATCCTTCTTCTTACTGCTATAATATCCAAAACAGTACCAATAATTACACATTCAACCTAATACCTTACAATTACAGCAGTTCCACCAACACCCAACCCAAACTTAGCATTTTCGATAATCATTTTAGAGCTAATGATAAGAATCATGTCCTGAACTTGTATAAACTTTAGGAACAAGGGAGATTACCTCTTTTAAGCGTAGTGATGAGCGTCATCGGAAAATCTTTCACCCCAAACAGCTTCCGATAAACAGAAACAGAACCCCCGAAATCGACTTTCAAGACTCCTTCAAACTTCTAGGTCTCTCGCTTGACTTCGGAGTGTGCAGGCTTGTTTAATAACTCAAGTTTTGCTGGAATAGAGGTCCAAAATTGCATGAATCTCCCCCCTTTTTGGTTGTGCGAAAGCTTACGGAAATTCCCCCAACTTGGTCAAGAATTTCGTAGATTTATCAATGAGAATTTACCTGTAACATTTCTTTTCCAAAGAAATATTTCTACAAAGCTTAAGGGACGGAGGTCTTTAAAAATGGAGAAGGGGTGACTATCTGAAGGCTTGTGAAACTCTTAGTGCCGCCACTGATTTTTTCTATTAGGCTTAGTCACCTAGAGATTGATTATAATGCTCCACGTAATGTCCCACTAAGTTTTGTCCCCAATTATAATTAATTAATCTCACAATTAATTAATTATACACACTTAAATTCTTGATCCCAATTCACTGAAATTCTGACGACTTATAAAACCTCCTTATACCAAATGTCATAATTCTTGTAATATGACATTAATCCATAACCTCTTTGGGGATATACAATTATTATTATTAATCCCCATCGTCACATTTGTTAAACCCAAAATTGTTTCGGGATCACATCATTTCCTATACTAATTTCCTTATTAGCATACGTAAATATTCTTAAACTTCCCGGGGCCCGGGTCTACCTGCCTAGGTTACGCACTCAAACTGTTACCCGAAAGGACGGGGTGTTACATCCTCTCCCCCTTAGAAACATTCATCCTCGAATGTCGGCGTGACATATCTAATTCTTGTCACAATAAAAATGAACACACGGTTGACCAAGTTCAGTAAAAGCTAGAGAGGAAGTATCAAATTTGTCACTCTACTTCATCAAAAACAGGGGATAAGACACTCATGTATTAATTCAGATTATCATTTAAACAGTGAGAAGATACATATCAATCTATGACCACTTTTAAAGAATAGACTCAAGTTTCATATACAAACTAAAAGAAACACATAGTGACACCTTCCAATTCTAGTAACCTAGTGTGAAGAAATCTTTATCTAGCTAATTATTTATATAGAAAGTTAATGGGGTGATGGATTCTTGCCTAGGTCTGTAGTATATCTTATTCATTCTTTAAATTCAAACAACAGGCAAAGAAAGTAGAGGATCCTAACATCTATTTAGAGTCCTATATGCATCACATTTATTTAAAACAGTACACAAATCAGTGCAATTAATCATGCTTCAACTGTTTTATTATCCCATAGTGTAGTATCTGTTTTATCCTTAAAAAGAAACAGTAGCAGCTCATCAAAACATAGCAACATTTGATAAAATGCAGTAGCTAGCATGCAAAATAGAATGGCCAAAATCCAGCAATAAGTCACACCCAAAATGAGGTGTTAATGGCTAAGGTACAGCAGTCTCCAAGCCCTAAAATTGTCTCAAAATATGACAGGTTTCAGCTTCAAACACAACAACATTTTTCACCTCAAACTACAACAATTTAGAGAAAGTGGAACAACCACAAGTGGTATGAAGCAGGAGTCATAAGATGGCATCAAACATCAGCCTCAAATAGTAGCAAACAAATCCTCACAGGGCTGTAGCTAAAGTAAGCATTTGGTTTAAGGAATGTAGCAGTTAAAGTGCAGCAACTACAACTGCTCATGTTCAAATCCGCCCCTGCCCAAAATTTGCAGCAGCATTTGTCACAAACTGAGGGTAGCAGCATATGGTTGAATATGGGCACATTTGTTATTAAAGTGCAGCAGGGACAACAACAGCAAGTAACAGCAAAAGCAGCAGCCAAACAATGGTAACCAGTGACATCAAACAACAGCCATCATAATAGCAAGTATGGTAGCTAAATGTCTCAGAAAATAATAAATATGTGCAGCAACCAGCTGAATATAACAGTGAGCAGCTAAGGAAAATAGTTATCAGTATACAAATCAAAGTAAAACACAATTCATGGTGTCTAAATGCAGTTCTGGTCTGTGTATTCATACTAGTGCTGCTTGTTACCTCATTTAGAGTGTGAAAGGGTCAATGGTCCAGTCCTCATTTTAACACACAATGCATTTATTCCAATCAATTCCACATTAGCCTAATCTAAACAGTGTAAGCCTCTATTTCTTTCACATACTTTGTCATTCATATAGGCTGGATATGACAAGTTCAGGTTACTTTGAACCTGCTCCATGCAAATAAGCAGTCAAGTAGGAATGATTCATAGTCCATGCTTATTCAACAGAGATGGCTAACCATATATACTAACATATAATCACAAAGTGTTAGTTTCTTGCTTAGCACAGATTCAGTCCCTTACTAATTCCACAATACACAACATATGTTTGAACATGGTAATATCTCTTATTAAGGTGCAGCAGAACAATAGCCAAACAGTGGTAATAAATGATATCAAGCTATAACCATAACAATAGCAGGCAGGGTAGCTAACTGTCTTAGAAACTAAATTATCCATGAAGATATAAACATGTCACACATTAATAGTTAGCCTCTAACTCCCTATAATGCATTGGTAACCTTAGAAAATTTAGATGTAAACAGACATAAGCACAGAAGCAAAAATTACAAGGTATTTGGACTTAACTATTCTGCAAAGGTCCAGAGGAACTTTCTGAATCAATTCTTCAAAACTAGCATGCTGAAATTAGCCCAAGTTTATCATTTTAACTTGTTGGGAACATATGTCAACTAGCATAGTGGTTCTGAGCTTCTATTCTTAACTTACACATGCACTTAAACTAGGTGAACTGGTTTACACATAGGAAATGATAACATGGACACATGAATAGATGCAGGAATAGTTCCTTTCTGGGCATTCATAACATAACTTCAAGTTAATTAAAAACACAAGAAGAGACTCAGTATTCACTTAACATTAGATTGGATTACAGATAAACATGACTTAAGAGTAGAGAACATAACCAAGGCATACTCACTAACATGTAACAAGCATAGACAGGCCTTTGAAAGTTCAATATTTTTTTTTAACCTAGACCATCATTTAACTAAGTGTGAGTTGTTTCAAACCTAGACAAGTTCACTATCCCCCCAGGACTGTCAAACAACAGATGTATGGAACCATGCATTTACCTATACGAGCTTTAGCCAGATCACAAAGGAAACATCTGAACCTGGAGTCATGTCATCAGGTCATATGGTTCTCAACTTAGCACAAAATATTATTCAAAGTTCAGACCACATAAAGTCCAAGTTAAGAGAACATAGACACAACAGATACACACTTAACATGTTTGGTTTTTTTTAAGGCAGTCAAATAGCTTAAATATCTTTCCAAATTATTAACATATGCTTCTAGACAACTACTAAGACTTAGCAATCCACACACAGCTAAAACATACCATAAATATGTACATTGATCCTCATATGAATTCAAACAGACTTTACATAACTAAAACCAGTTCTCAACCAAGCAGGTTATGAATATCTTATCTTGGCCAATCTAAACAATCACATATGCTTGCACTACCTTGAAGTTAACAATATCTAGGTATGAAATTAACTGACATTGTCCATGTACAAGTCTGAAATTAGCACACCAGGCTTTATTTTAGCTACACATGTCAGTTTATACTAGCACAATATTTTAATCAACATACGTCAAACTAAGTTAGTTTTATCTAATTTAACAAGCTCCCAAATTATCATTTTAACACTATTTCAAGCACAACCAGTCTACATACTAATTAATATAGATTCCAAATAAGGGCCAATCAAGCGGATATGACTTAACTCACTTGTTTCTCAAATAGGACAACAGAACATAGGCAACTTACAACTTCCAAATGTAATTAAGTAAGAATTGTCTAAAGTGATTCAAATATTAGGCCTCCACCTAATCACATGATAAGTTAAGCAGTTAACCTTTCAACTGATAGTTTTAGTAGGAATACACAAGCATTAAGCAAGGCAATATCATATTAATGCATACAGAGGACATTTCATTCATAAATATAAGTAAGGTTCTAAGACAGACAACCTAAACTACAACATATTTGAACCAGGTTACAACAGATCTCAAATCCCATGAATTAGTAAAACAGGTTCAAAATAGTTTTAAGAAGAAGTGTTTAGATGATATTCATAATTCACAACCATCACTTACACCACATACTTTAACCAAGATCAAACATAAAATGTCATATTCTTATACAACAGGAACTAAGTTCAGCCTTGGGTGGCAAGATCTATAGGTTTAAATATCCTTGTCTCTGCACTGTCCTATCTTGGTCCTATATGCGAATCTCAATCCGATACACTTCGAAGTGGAATTATCTTATCCTTACTAACCCTTCGCCTCATCCTGACCTATCTTCGTCCCTCTTCCAGCACATATCCAATAACATAGATCAGCGAGCCCTGATTAATAGACCCCCAAAATTGTGGACTATCCGGAATCTCGAAAGGGTCGGGGTCATTAAGCGATATGCCTACCTGGTCATGGCGTGATGTCTGAGGAAAATCCGATTGTACCCATCCCTGTGTTGTTCCACCTATCCCACGATCAGTGGGGCCCGACACTGACATTAAAGTCCTTGGTGAAGTCGAAACTCCCCTCACCCCACTTCCCGCTGGAAGAATCGAGGGTGCTCAAGCGAGTGACTCATAGGGATATTCAAATGGATCCTCCTTTATAGATTCCATGATTTTTGATGGATTTGAGTCCATAGTATAACTCACCTCTCTTCTTTCAATTTTTGTAACCCTCCGACCTGTGCCAGCGGGTAGTATTTGTCTAACATCTTATCTTGCGACAATACCCGCATCCTTATTAAACAAGGTGTTTCTTATTGTAGACGTTGCTGCAGTTTCAAATGAGAAACTTTGATTAGGAACCAATACTCTTACGACTCCGCTCTATCGAACGATCTAGATTATGAAAGACGAAGACATTCCTAAATGCCATGTAGCCTCCTACTTGTAAGTGTGGCGCGCAACACACCCATAACCAAGACTCTACTAGACACGGCTTGCAGACTCCCTATGATAGACATGCTTTGATACCAAGTTTGTCATGACCCAAACCGGAGGGTCGTGACAGGCACCCGGACCCTACCCGCAGGGCACCACAGATACACTCCCCCTTTAATCCTATTTAAACACGGACTGAGCTGTGATAGATTATATAAAGTTCAACCCACAAGCCCCAACTTACATATATATATACCAAGGCCGACAAGTCCATACATGAAAACTAACCACAGGACACCTGTCTACAAGCCTTTAAAGAGTAAAACATACCACGACTAGACCGCAACTCCGAAATGAACAGAGTGCTCCAAATACCAATTGAACTAGCAAACTACTAGTGCGAACCATCGCTCTCTCAATATGAACTTGTGGTATAAAATGCAGCGTCTCCCGGCAAAAGGGACGTCAGTACGACTGATGTACTGAGTATGTCAGGCATAAGAAATAACATAGCAGAGATATATCATAGTCTGAAATAGAAACAGTTGAACATCAGTAAATGCCTCGATGGCCCTAATACATATGCCCGAATCTTATGCACAGTGCAGTTTCCATATACATCAGCCTCATCGGGCATCTTTCTTACCATAACAGCCTCTGTGGGCATCATACCATATAATGATTAATGAATGTATGCATGATGCAAATGCGGTATACTAATGTCCACATAGGAATCCTCCCATAACCGCCTCTGTAGGCATCAGGTTATATCGCCACACAAGGGCATCACATCATAATATCATATTGGCCTCTTCGGGCTCTTTTTATGATAGTATGTACCAGCTGCAGGTGGTGTGCATATGTAACGCATTTTTCCCTTTCCCTAATTCCCATACATATATATATATAATATTTACCATATAGTAATGTGTATAGAACAAGTGGTCCAGGATAACATATGAATGCAATGCAAATGAAATGCGTGAATAATAATAAAACATCCGGAGTGACATAATATCCTTTAAACTTTTGGTTAACATTGGGACCATCAACATCTTTTCCGATGTGCCTTATTAAGGTCTTAGAAACATAGTTGGACATTCTTTCAACATAGCAGTCAATGACTTGATCATTCCTAAATACTAAGAGTAGAGTAATTTATGTAGCAACACGATGGTTACGTTTCGCATATAGTATTATGCCAAAAGAAAGAAAGAGCCTTGCATACCTTGTTGCCAAAATTATCTAAGTTCCGCGGTTCCTTGTAAGCTTTATAACTGATTATCTACACCATATGAATGATTTACATCATAATCGGATCAATATACTAGAAATTGCTTCATTGAGACATTCTAGCGAATACTTTGTACGTGTAGAATCTATATTTCTTCTATGTCGAAACCTATGCATATAGAAAAACACCCAGCCCTCTTAATCCTTCTTCTTACTATTATAATATCCAAAACAGTACCAACTATTTGACATGCAACCTAATACCTTACAATTACGGCAGTTCCGATAACACCCAACTCAAACTTAGTATTTTCAATAATCATTTTAGAGCTAATGACAAGAATCATGTTCTGAACTTTTATAAACTTTAGGAACAAGGAAGATTACCTCTTTTAAGCGTAGTGACGAGCGTCATCGGAAAATCTTTCACCCCAAACAGCTTTCGATAAACAGAAACAGAACCCCCAAAATCGACTTTCAGGACTCCTTTAAACTTCTAGGTCTCTCGCTTGACTTCGGAGTGTGCAGGCTTGTTTAAGGACTAGAGTTTTGCTTGAATCGATGTCCAAAATGCCATGAATCTCCCCCCTTTTTGGTTGTGCGAAAGCTTACGGAAAGTCCCCCAATTTGGTCGAGAATTTCATAGATTTATCAATGAGAATTTACCCCTTCGATTAAAGTGTAACATTTCTTTTCCAAATAAAGATTTATACAGAGCTTAAGGGATGGAGGCCTTTAAAAATGGAGAAGGGGTGAATATCTGGAGGCTTGTGAAGCTCTTAGTGCTGCCACTGATTTTGTCTATTAGGCTTAGTCACCCAGAGATTGATTATAATGCTCCACGTAATGTCCCACTAAGTTTTGTCCCCAATTATAATTAATTAATCACACAATTAAATAATTATACACACACTTAAATTCTTGATCCCAATTCACTGAAATTCTGACGACTTATAAAACCTCCTTATACCAAATATCATAATTCTTGTAATATGACATTAATTCATAACCTCTTTGGGGATATACAATTATTATTATTAATAGTCATCGTCACATTTGTTAAACCCAAAATTGTTTCGGGATCACATCATTTCCTATACTAATTTCCTTATTAGCATACGTAAATATTCTTAAACTTCCCGGGGCCCGGGTCTACCTGCCTAAGTTATGCACTCAAACCGTTACCCGAAAGGACGAGGTGTTACGGTTAGAATATTACCAACATTCTCGGATGAATGTTTATAAGGAGGGAACGATGGTACACCCCGTAGTTTTGTGTTGTGCCATGATGTTAATATATATCAAAGTCTTTAGAAAAGATACGACCTTACAAAATAATAATGAAGGTTTACATCTTGGTTATGGAAGTACCGGAGTGTCCGGGAGTTAAATGGATCAAAGAAAGTATGTTTCGACAAAAATTGGAATCTGGAAAGTTTTATGGTATAGTTGATATACCGTCAAATTGCCAAAGGTGACCGTCAAATTGCCAAAGGTGACCGTCAATTTTCCTGGCAGTTTGACACCAAGGTTGCAGACCATCGTTTTACGTCGGTATAGAATTTTTTTAGGGGTTTAAATTGGGTCTTCTACCTAGAACCCTTAATTTTTTTCCCTAACTAACTCCCAAAAACCTCTCCTAATTCCTCTCCATCATACCCCATCACCTAATACAAAATAAAGGCCATTATCAGTAAGATGTTCGTGACAAACCCCGTAATCATCGTAGGAATTGTTGTCTTCTTTAGGAACTAATTTTGAAATCCTTTGGAATGAAGTATTCTATTGTTTTGTAAGTATTATGATGTGTTAAGATATGTTTTATCTCCTCTACTTATAATTATGAGTAATGGTTTATTTGGAGAAAGTTATGAAAAAGTAGCATGATCAAAACATTGCAAAAATTATGAAATCTTCGTAATATGAATTACTGAGGTATTTTACTCTAATAATAAGTTGAATTGGATGATCGAATTAATTGTGTATGTTATGAGTTAAGGAAAGTTCATTTTCAAGGATTGTGAAGTTGAATAATCTAAGATTTTTTAGATAACAAAAAGGTTAAGGGAGCGATATATGCTAAAATTGTCGAAGAATGCAAAAAAGTGTTTCTATGGAAATTATATTTTGATTGAAACCATGGAACTGAATTACACAAGTATTCCTTCTAAAAGGATCTAAGAACCTGAGATGTTCAAAGGTTCTCAATGAGATACCAACATAAATCTTTCTATGGAATTTGGATTCGATATTGATATCGATTTTTATGTGATATAGATAATCACCCGTACGAAGTGTGAAGCCTTGTAGGAAGATTGTTTCATCATGGAAAAGGTATATTAAATAATACTCTCTTATTCTTTTGGCATGATCAACGAACAAGTATAACCACAACGACGTCCCTTCAAAAAAGGAACTCTACTCATAAATTTAAAGCATGTGATTACTTTCATACCATATTTTTACAATTCATAACTCTTGTTGTTCTGCTTCGGAAGAATTTTTCTGATTTGATAATCTATGTAACCTTATATTTCTCCTGATCATTGATGACTCTCGGTTAATGATACAAACACAGTTACATAATGATAATCGGAGAATAGCGACCTTAAGTCACTCTGATTGGTTCCATAAGGCCCTCAGAGTTTGTCTTACATTGCACATATATATATATGTATTTATTTTCTTACCGAGTCATGCTATAGATGGTCGGGTATGACATATATATGTGCACCCAGCTGCAGTTAGTTTTGAGATTACGAGTCCTACATTTAGGCAAGGTACGACCGAGTCCTCGTCGAGGTCGCGTATGATATATATGTATTATGATATGATTTTCCCTACAGAGAGGTTGGATATTACCTTACATGGCCTCACTAAGCGGATTGATTTTTACAGATATGCATACATTTTCTTGATTGTGTCGGGTAGGCCCTTAGAGGCTTGTTATGAGTTTCAGGTTGACTTTTTTACCCTTATCTCTTATGATATGTCTTCTGTCCATATTCGTTATTTGTCTTACATATTCAGTATATCTTTCATACTGATGACCATTTTCCAGGGACACTGTGTTTCATGCCCGTAGGTATAGATAGAGATGCAGATGTTTTTCTCACACTGACTCGACTCAGTTGGTGTTGTCACACTCCATTCTTCTAAAGTTGTTAGTAAGCTGATAGGTATGACAGATATACATATGTATATAGTTTGGTATGGCGGGGCCCTATCCCAACAAGTTGTTGTCAGTATAATATTTAGAGGCTTGTAGATAGTGTGTTAGTCGTGTGTGGCCTTGTCACCCTCTACAATAGATTTATTATGCTTATATTGGACTTGTTGCCTTGTTATAGATATGTATGGGTTGGGCATTTTCTAAGTGTAGGTGGGATGTCCTTATTCAGATGAGTATGTGTTAGAGGCCTTGTTGGACCATGAGTTATGGTATTAGGATCGGTATGCTCGGGCCTTAAAGCATCGAGTGCTGGCCACACCCCCCAAGGCTGGGGTGTGACACATGTTGGGTTTTTTTCATTTTTGAGGTGTTCTATTTCCTCAATGAGACCTTCTGGTATCATTGTTTATTTATAATATTCCTCATACTCTTCTTCTTTTTTCAACACTCGACTCACCCGATTCACGACACGTCATGACATTAAGATTTTGTTTATTATTGTTAATGAAAAGAAAGGCAAAGCATGATTAATAATACAAAGCTAAAAGCAATTAAAATCATATTTTGGATAAACCGAGGCTTCATTAATTTGCAAAAAAGTAAATACAAATTTCGGTCCTAACTCGAATCAACACCGAGTCATTTCCATTTTTAGACAAACATCACGAGGAATATAAGTAAAATGTGAGTAATCGGGCCTCGACCAAACTACACTGATTTTTCAAAAAACTTTGAAAAGTTTCATCATTGTCTACCGAGGAACCACGAGCAGAGTAGAGGTCTAGATGGATAGCTGCTACCTGGGATTTGCATTAAGGATATTAGGCGCTTCAGTGCATTCATCCTAGACCACGATGCATTATCCCTCTTGGAACAATATCCTAATCCCTTCCTCAGTATCATCTTTATTCAACATCAACATCCTGACTGGAAATAACTATTATAGGTTCGGATTCAGATTATGCAAATTTGGGGAACCCTTATTCATTTTGCCTTCTTCAGAACTCCATTATGAGTTGGGAACATAACTCGAGACAATAGCGGCAGTAGTTTTCAAGAATTGAGAATGTCTTTGTTATGTAGTGTAGATCGTTCTCGTGACTTTTTCTTGGTTCAAAACCATTTTGCAGCATAGTGGATGCAACCATTTGGTACACGACTGACATAGGGATTTGTGAGATAACTTATTCATACGAGGCTCGACCATCTCAACCACGTGAAAGTTTTTTCCCTTAGGGGTTTCATCAATCACGATAATAGAGTTGTTGGGGTAATTATGAATGTTTCCTTCCCCGTGTATTACAACTTTGTGTCCTTATCATACAAATATAAAGGACTGATGACATGACTTGGAACTCAATGGTGAAATCAGCAGGTCCCATTTGGATGCAAAGGTATACATCTCCAGCTGGGTCATATTGAGCTTCATCAAATGCCCTTACGTTTGTACGGATATTCATTTTCTTCCCAATATCATAGCCCAACTGCTCCAGTATGGATTTAGGGAAAATTTAAGACCGGCTCTATTATCCACAAGTACTTGCGCTATGATTTTGCCTCTTCATTCGATTGTGATGTACAATGATTTGTTGTGTATTTTTCTCTCTTTGGGCAATTCTTCCTGAGTAAAAGATATCTGATGGTCCCCTATGAAGTGGACCACTATTTTGGCCAAGCTTTCAGTGCTTGTGCCTACGGGTACGTGTTCCTCATCCAATACTTTCATTAACGCCAGGCGGTGCTTGGAGGAACTCAACAGTAATGCCAGCACTCATCCAATACTTTCATTCCCCTCTTCAGATGCTCGATGATAGAATACTCTTTTTGTTACATCCTTCGCCAGAAATCTTCAGCCTCACCCTCTGTGATCAGCCGTCTTCTATTGCTATCTTCTCAAGGCTAATTCTTTGAGTGTGTAGCATCGCCCTGATCTAGTCATATTGTGGGCAACAACGGCCTCGATGATGAATTCTTTCATGGGTGATTTTGTGATGCTTTGATCTACATGTGCTATAATAGTCATGGGAATCAATATTTTGAACCTGGGGAGCTCTTATAGAGTCAGAGACTCTACTGATTGCTCGAGGGCTTTAATAGGCATTGGACTAAGAGGCTTATAGACTGTCCAGTTTTCCTCTCTTTTGATCATATGATGGTGGCACCATCGTGATTAGGCAGGGGGTTTGTGTTCACGTTCGAAGTGGCCATTTTCAAGGTAATCTCCCTTATATCCATCAGGTCCTGAATTTTATTTTTTAGGTTGATGCAATCTTAAGTGTTGTGTATCGCCCTATCGGAGTGATAGGCGCAAGTTTGGTTGTCCTGAAAGAAATGATTCCCTGGGTCAACTTGTTTCGGTGGCACTGTCTGGATCATGCCAATGTCATTCAGCCTTTCAAAAAGCCAGTGTGTGTTTCAAGCAAAGGTGTGAATGTCTGGGTTGGTTTATTTTTTAACTTTAGACGTGACCCATTGTATGGGGCCGGAAGTGGTTGGTATTGGTTAGTATGGGTAATTTGGTATTGGAGTTTGGTAGTTTTGTGGTGGTTGGAGAGCGGGTGCCAGATTTTGGTAATTTGGTTTTAGATTTTGAAAAATTGGAAGAATATTTAGGTACTAGATTGCAGACTTTGGAATATTGGAGGTGCTGATTTTTGGTAATTTGGCTGGGCGTAATAGACGGGGACTGAGTTGTATACTGTGGCTAAGCAGCTGCTGATGTGAGGTGATTGATACACTTATATGGGTGAGCACATTTGTTCCTGCCTCTTTGGTTTGGGGCTTGATGAGTAGGATACATTCACCATTTATTTCTTTTTCTTTTGCAAGACCCTGAGGCACTCGACTGAGAGCCTTTTTGGTCACACTAGTGATCTTTCCGGACTTAATCATCTTCTATGGCTTCCCTATTTTGACTAGTTCTGAGAATGGTCACTCAGCCATGGAGAGCATTCTATCGTAGAAGTCCTATTCTTGGGATCAGATAAATGAAGAGATCAATTATTTCTCCTTCACGGGTGTTTGCACTCGAGCGGCTTCATATCTCCACGTACTTGCATATTCCCGGTAATTCTCTGTATATTTCTGCTTGATCTTTTCCAAGTAGTATCATTAAGGTATAGTCTCGACATTGAATCGATATTTTTCCATGAAGGATTCATCTATAACCTCTCAAGTAACCATTGACGAATGTCTTGCGCAACAAACTATTTGAAGGATTCCCTGGTCAAACTTTAGATAAACAACCTCATTATTATGGCGGAATTCATTCTAACTCTTTCTAATTAGCCACAGTAAGATCGCATGTGAGCTTTGGAGTTTCTCGACCCATTGAAAATCTCAAATTTGGGCACCTTGAATCCCTTAGGTAGATCCATATCTAGGTGTATGCAGAGAACATCGTAGCTCAATAGTAGCTTTTTGAGTGGCGCGCGTAGTATGTACGGCCATTACTTCGTTCTCTATTCCACCTCTTGAGCTATCTCCACTTTCATCTACTCTATGAGCTTACTTTGTTCGTCTCTCCAGGCTTTTTCTATCTCCTCATAGTGATCAAGTTCAGCATGGTCTAGGGAGAGTTAGTTTTGAGAAACAGGGGTATGGAAAGACATGTTTGGATGTGTACAGTTATTTCAGAGGGTATTAGTAGTGGTGTTTTGGTGTGTAGTAGGGTTAGTATGTAATAGAGCTTGGACAGAGTGAGTAGTTCCAGGTCTTTGAGTGGTGTTGGCGGGTAGAGGAGTATGGTAAGAAGTACCAATATGGTGCGGGTTGGAAGTGGGTTGTGGGTGAATCGACCAAACCTTACAGTGTATTTGGGGAAATGCTCCGACACTAGAGAGGACAGATATGGAAAAGGAGGTAGAGGCCTTCTTTCTTCAGCTTGCGCTTCATTGGCAGCTTGGGCCTTCTCTATTTGTGTAGTCTTTTCCTAGAGATATTTGACCTTCTCAAACAAGATGTTGATCACGTCCTCATGATGTGTTGCATTCCGTGGTTCAGGAGATTCTGAGTTCCTGATGTTGAGTTCGTCGTCTGAAGTACTAGTCATTGTCTTCTTTCCATTGTTTTGCCCGGACAGGGATGTTGTTGCTACTTTTGACCTTGTGAAGTATGCTAGTTTCATGAAACGAACCAACCTCCTCTTTAAGAAAAAAATCTCAAAGGAAAATGATGTCAGTAGATAAGTCGATAATAATTGTAAGTGCGAAAATAAAAACGTAATTTGCGTATAAATACCCAAATTCACGAATATTCGATTGATTATTTGTTTTAGGAGTTTCTGGGTGTCTTGGGCTTTTTTGGTAATTTGATTGGTTTTAGTTGACTTGCTTCATATGACAACCCCGATGATTGTTCGGCCAGCTGGACTCGACTACTTTGAAGAAAAGAGGGGGGATATATATTTAGATAATCTAGAGACAGAGTCTTACGTAGATTGCCAACGTATCCCACCGTGGGAAGTCAGGCCCTTCTGTAGTTTGGTTTACATCCAATAAATATCCTTCCTCAGCAGATTTCTTGCCTAAAATTCCAAGACCATGCCCGATAAGGGATTCCTACGTATCTCTCTTGGGACATTAGGTCAAACGTAGTTTTTTACATAAAAAGGGAAGGGATAAACATTTGATTCCTAAGGGGTGCCTAAGTCTGCCCAATAGATGACTTCTCCTTGAAGTCATGGTGGGTTGTCACCTTTACAAATGCGCATTCGACCCTTGGCCCTATCTTCTAGTAGCCCGGAGGGAGAAGCACCCAAGTCTTCCCGTTGTTGATAAGATGCTCGAGCTCGAACTTAAAAGATTCACACCTTTTGATGTCATGATCCAATGCTTCTGAGTGATACAAACAATCTCATTTATTGTTAGGATTGTTGGATGATGGTTTCCAAACAGTGTTGACCAATTTCTGGAAGATTCTGGCACATGAGTCCTGGAAAATTATGAAGTTTAATGCTAGAGCTGGACGTTGAGGTTAATGCCCTCTATTTGTTACACCCCGTAGTTTTGCGTTCAGTCATGTTGTTAATTGATACCAGTGTTCAGGGAAGAGGTCCAACCTTACGGAAGGGTAATTAAGGTTTACATCTTATTTATAGAAGTTTTGGAGTGTAAGAAATTCAAACGGATCGAAGAAACTACATTTTGACAAAATCAGAAGAATTTACAATTTGACGGACAAGATTGGCGGACCGTACAATTTTGTACTGACCGTAAAAATGAGAAATATGAACCATCCATTTTGTTTTGCAAATTGAAATCTCATAGCTGGATTTGATGGTCCAGATTGACGGACCGTACAAAATTGTACGGACCGTCAAAATGGACTGTCCTTTTGGGCGGTGCAATTTTCTACTTGGGTTTAAATTGGGGTTTCTCGATTTGGGGCCTCATGTTTCTCCAATACCAGCCCAAAACCATCTCTCAAACCCTTCCCAATATACTCTAACATCTCAAGACCAATCTAAGCCAAAAATCGCAAGATTAACGTGATAAACCTCGTGGTTATCATAAGAATTATATTCATTGAAGAATTGATTTTGGAAAAGCATGGAAGTGAGATAACCTATTGTTTTGAGGACATTATGATGAGTAAAGGTAAGTTTTATCCTCCTCTACCTATTCTGATGATTAATTGATGATTTAGAGCAAGTTATGAAAGGCTTTTTGTAATCAAAACTTGTAAACTTATGGTATCATCGTGATATGATTTGATGGGCTGTTTTACTTGAAGTATAAGTTGAATTGATAATCAAACTGGTTATATGAGTTACGGGATCAATAAAGTATGGTTTGGAGGATTATGAGATCGAATTACATAAGTTTTCCTTATAAAAGAAGCCTAAGAATCCTATACGCCTAAGTTGTTCGATGTTATTCCTAAGTGAGTTTTTAGAGGAGATGGATTCGATATTAATATTAAGTCCTTTATAAGATATAGATAATCATCTGTAAGAAGTGCGAGGACTTGTAAAACAATTGTAGCTTCATGGACAAGGTATGTAATGCTATCCCCTTCTTTTAAAAGCATGAAATGCAGAGATTTTATCATTTTCAAAAGCAACGTTGAAAGTTTCATTCTACTTGTTTATCATAATCTCTTGTCGAGAATTGTTTCTTGTTATTTCTATTCTCATGATCATTGTTGTTTGGTGACTGGTTTACCTTATCATAAGCTTTTGGAAAGAAATTTTTCACAGAGTTAATCGTTAGAGTCGACTAAAAGTCATTCCAAAAGTAAAGTCAAAGAGTTCTGAGTTCCAAAGAGGTCTTAACTGCTACTATTACTATATTTATGTATTACTCACACCACCATTGTGAATAGCCTGTGAGAATCTGTACATGTACATTATACACATTGCGCTGCACTATAGTCGGTCGGGTAGACACTTATATGTGCATCCATACATACACCTCAGAGTATATGTGAGGGCAATGACATATTATATACCTCGTACTATAAGTTGAGGGTAGTTTATAAAGTAAGGCCTATACACACAGGGTTCATTTCAATTTCAGAGTTTCATTGCTCTCCCTATAGGGCACATAGGTTATCAGAGTATCCATACTGCTTTTATGCCTTTATTTACAATTTATATTTTCATATTGTTATTCATGCTTTACATACTGGTACATTTCTTTCGTACTGATGTCTCTTTTGCCGGGGTCGCTGTGTGTTCATGTCGCAGGTTCTGCTAGGCTACCACAGTAGGAGTTGTTGAGTTCAGCTATCAGTAAGTAAGCTTCATCTTTCCCAGAGCTTCCTAGACAGATATTGAGTATGTTATGTACATAGTAGGTAGGGCAGGGCCCTATCCCGGCCATATGACAGTACAGGCATTCGTAGAGGCTCACAAACCTATCTGGTATATACTGTTGTTAATGTATAGCCTTGTCGGCTAGATTGTCTTTTGTTAACTCGTGTTGTGACCTTGTTGGTCCTATTTATATACATATGTTGGGTTGGTCCATCTTTTTTAGCTTTGTTGTTGTATTATACTCCAATATGGCCTTGTCGGCCAGAAGTTCTACTATACATAAGTTTGGTAATTAGAGTGGTACGCTCGGGCCAGCATGGCATCGGGAACCGGCCACACCCCCCTAGTTTGGGATGTGACAAACTTGGTATAATAGCAGGTCAGTCCTAGGGAGTTTGTGTGTCGTGTCTAGTAGAGTCTTATTTATGGGTGTGTTATGCACCACACTTATAAATAAGAGCTTGTCGGGCATTTAGGGATGGTTGCTATTCTTTCACTTCATAGATCGTGCTATAGAGCTGAGTTATATGATTTTGAGTCTAATTCGTGGTATAATCCCTTTTTCAGTCATGCCAATTTCTACGAGAGCCACCGCTAGTTATCGAGCTGGTGATGATAGGGGTGAAGGTACCAGTAATGCCCCGCTCGGCGAAGTTGATAGAGTTAAAGCTCAGGGAGATTGACACTCCCACGTATCACCTGTTCCACCCTCACAGAAAGAGATTGGAGGAGGTGTAGTGCCTTAAGCACTTCAAGACAAAGTACCTCCAGTCCTACAAAATCTGGTTCCCCACTTCTTGTCGTGTAGTTATTAGCACAGATAGTAGCTACCCAACAGTGTCAGATAATGGCTTCCATAGGCGTTCGGTCATTTTACGACATCGGGAGTTCTAGGACTCGAGAATTTCTGAGGTTGAGTCCACCAATATTCATTGGGACTAATCCAAATGCGGACCCTCAAGACTTTATTGATTATATGTTGCGATTGTTGTGAGTGATTCATGCTTCGGAGATGGAGGCGATAGAGTTGGCCTCTTTCAGGTTATGATATGTGGTTGTTTTATGGTATGAGGCTTATGAGCGGTCTCGAGGACCTTATGCACCTCCAGCCGCGTGCGAGGAGTTTTCAGAAGCCTTTTATAATCTTTACTTTCCATTAGAGGTAAGAGAGGCTAAAGTGGAGAAATTCTTAAACCTCAAATAGAAGGGTAAGAGTGTAAGAGAATATAGTCTACAATTTGATTCTCTGGCTAGGTATGCTCCCAATATCATGGACACAATGAGGGATCGAATTTATTAGTATGTAGTGGGTTTGGATATGTATCTTATTATGGATTGTACGACAGGCTCCTTGAATAGGGATATGGATATTTCTAGAATATAGACATATGTTCAGAGTGTCGAGGACCACAAAAGACAACTTTGAGATGATAAAAGTGCAGAGAGGGAATTGACCAAGAGAGCTAGGTCAGATGGGTCATACAAAGAGGCAGTGGGTAACTCCAGGTAAAAATTACCTAGAAGTCCTCCTTGGTTTACTAATAGAGCTCCATTCCATTTTCAGGAGCCGGGGTATGACAAACATGCTCATTCAGGACCCGGACAGACTTCGAGAGCTTTTAGTTCTTAGAGGCAGGGAAGTTCAGGACAGATGAGACCTCGATTGCTTCCATGTAGTCGGTGTGGTAGAACACACACGGGATGGTGTCTTCAAGGTTCTGATGTGTGTTATTCGTATGGGAATCTTGGTCACTACATGCGTCAGTGCCCAACTCAACCAATGGGATTGACAACAACATCTTCATTATATGTATATTCACAGAGTGGTGGGCTGCAGACCTCTTCAGGTAGAGGCAGAGGTCAAGGAAGAGCCTCTAGCTTAGGCAGTGCTCAGAACCGCATCTATGCTTTATCATTAGAATTGGGAGTCATCTTCGGATGTCATTATAGGTATACTGTATGTATTCACCTATGATGTTTATTCACTAATAGATCCATGTTCCAATTTTTCCTATGTTACGACCTTTGTTGCTAGAAAATTTATATTTTAACCAGAGTTATTGTCTATGACGTATGAAGTGGCTACACCGGTTGGTGAGTCATTTGTAGCACGACCAATCTATAGAAATTGTACTGTTACAGTTTTTAATTACCCTACTTTGGCTGATTTAGCCGAGTTACCTATGGTTGAGTTTGATGCTATTACGGGAATGGACCGGTTGGCTTCTTGTTATGAGAATATTGGTTGCCGAACAAAGATTGTTAGATTCAGTTTTCCGGGCGAACCAACCCTTCAATGGAAAGGCAATTCAGTTATGCCTAAAGGCATGTTTATTTCCTACCTAAAGGCTAGGAAAATTATTTTTAAGGGATATATGTATCATTTGGTTTGGGTTAGGGGTACAAATTTAGAGCCTCTGACCCTTCAGTTTGTTCTTGTAGTTAATGAGTATCTTGATGTGTTTCCGGATGAGCTTTTGGGCATTCCTCCAAAGTAGGAGATTGAGTTTACTATTGGCATACTTTAGGATACGCAGCCAATATATATTCCTCCTTATCGAATGGCCCAGCTGAGATGAGGGATTTGAATGATCAATTGAAATATTTACGGGAAAAAGGTTTTATCAAGCCTAGCACTTCGCCATGGGGCGCGCCAGTATTGTTTGTTCGCAAGAAGGATGGGTCCTTAATAATGTGCATCAATTATAGGCAATTGAATAAGGTCAGTATCAAAAATAAGTATCCACTTTCGAGAATCAATGATTTACTTGATCAGTTGCAGGGTGATAAGTATTTCTCAAAGATTGACTTAAGATCGGGATACCACCAGTTAAGGGTAAAGGAGAAAGATATCGTGAAGATAACCTTTCGAACTAAGTATGGCCATTTTGAGTTTCGGGTAATGTCTTTTGGAATCACTAATATGTCAGCGGCCTTCATGGATTTAATGAATCGAGTCTTTAAGCCATTCTTAGATATTTTTGTGATCGTGTTTATTGATGATATTTTTGTGTACTCACGGACTGAGGCAGACCATGCAGGTCATCCTCGAGCGGTGTTATAGACGCTCCAAACTCTAAGTTGTATGCCATGTATTCCAAATGCAAATTCTGGTTAAACTCTATTGCCTTTTGGGGATATATTGTCTCATTAGAAGGTCTAAAGGTGGATCATCAAAATATTGAGGTCGTATATGATGAAAAGAAGGTCGTGAACTTAAGTTTCCAACATGAGACGCGAGCTGATTTGCTAGGAGTGCCAAAGATTTCCAACCATCCTATGGTGACATGCTTAATGTAGAGTGGAGTTGAAGACAAGACTTGACGATCCAAGAAGGAAACATTTTTTCGGCTTTTATGTAGGTCTTGGCCGAGACCACCTTTTATCTTGTTTTAATTCCTAGATTAATTACTAGATCTCCTTATAGCTTAATTTCTATTCCATGTAAATATATAAGATGACCAAGCCGAGAACCATCTAGAAGGAGAAGCTTCCAACGTTCCTCAATGAGATAATTCATGAACTAGCTAGTTCGTGCACTTATATACATAGATGACACAAAAGGGTGGCCTAGAGAACATGAAGAGTTGAGTCATTTCCCTTCTCCCAAATTGGCCGAACCTCTCCCTCTTTTCCATTCGGCCTAGATGCATTTTTATGTCTATCTTGTTACCTCTTCTAGAAGGTTTAGAACTAGTATAAATAGGGGATGTAGTTGATGAAAGGAGACTTTGATTTTTAATGAATATATTTGAGTTTTCTCAAACTTTGCTAAGTTATTCAACTTTTGTGTTGTTATCTTAGTTGGTACTTTTGTGGTCAAACCTTGTTCCTTTTGTGGTCCTGATGTAAATCAGCCCGCGAACTTAAACTCTCAACAAAATCCGAGGAGGTCTTTATCAATAGTGCCAACAAGGGCACGTCGTTCCACACTTAGATGCCTAACATGGCATGGAAAATGGAATGGTGTTGGAGTTATCACGTGATGATATAAGAAACATGTTTTATTCAGCCTGTTTGTTAGTCTTAGCCGAGACCATGCTTTTATTTTAGCTTATCTTTTACTTACTAGCTTAGATATTATCTTAGGACATAGTATGACATGTAATAACTACCTTAGTACACAATTACTAAGACATGTAAAGGGTGACAAGGTCGAGAGCCTTCCAATAAGGTGACTAGACCAAAAAGTCTTCCAAATGGATGACTAGGCTATGAGTTGGAGGACAAGATGGCGAGGACAAGGGACATCTAGAAGATGGGGATTTCAAGGAGAGAGTTTATGGACTAACAAGGTCATAAATTTAGCTATATAGAAACTTCAAGTCGTCCAAGAGGAGAAGAGTTGACCGAAATGATCATCAAAATAAATACCAAGATTAAAAGCTTCCAACACATTCCAAGAAGATGAGGTTGTTGGAAGAATTTATGAGCTAACAAATTCATGAATATGGTTACATGGGAAACCTCAATCTCGGCCTAGAGAAGAGAAAGAGGAAGAGGTGGTCGAAACACCTTGGCCACCAAGTCAACCCAAACTCGTCCACACTAGGCCGAATGGGTTCTAGTTTTGTGTCCTTTTATGTTCTTCTAGAATAGCCCATTTTCTACTATAAATAGAGGTCTTAGGCCATTGTAAAATTCAGAGTTTGTTGAAATATAATAGTGATTTTTACTCAAAAGCTAAACGTATTGAACTTTTGTCTACTTTAGTTGGTCCTTGTGTGGGCCTTGGTTCTTGTGTGAGACAAACCCCTTGGTGTAAATTGAAGCTAGGACTGTGTGACCTAGTTAAACTCAAGCTAAGGTTTCCCTTTGGTGTAAGTCTTAGTTAGGACTGTGTGATGTAATAAAAACCCAAGATTTTGGAACCCCCTCGGCGTAGGTAGATGTTGGAATTGTGTGGTCCAGCCAAACCCAAACCAAGGGTCTATCATAAGGTTTTCCGAAAGCCCTCACTTAGCTTGTTCACGAGCATTGCACTTAGCAACCTCAGTCTAGTCCTTGTTAAATTGGTTACCCTCATCTTGGTATCGGCTCGGGCATTAAAAACACCTTGTCATTATCCAAGCCATATCGACCGTACCATCACTTTACCAAGTCGACCATTCTTCGCCCGAGCTTGCATCTTTCGACTCATGGTCCATCCAACCCCAACCCAATATATGTTGATCACCCTCACCTCCCAAAACACCTAATAAACACTCTCCTTAAAGGCCAATGCCCGAAACCAAGTGTACTCTTCCGTCTAATCCAAACAACACCAAACCGTCCTCTAAACACCCCTTTTAGATACCTTACTGGTTCAGGCCATCCCCGTCACCTTAGCACCACAAAACAACCAAACCCGGCCACCACAGCAACCCTATGGTTTCCATAATAACCCCACGAAATTCCCTAACCCAACTCCCATTGAATCCACCCGAAAAAGCCTCCAAATACCCAATGTCCAGCAATAGCCGAGAACCCCCACTTTGTGTCTTATTTTTGTGTCGACTTGTTCCCCGTCGAACTCAGCCCCACTCACCCTCTCTCACTCCTTCGTACATACATCAGGTCCAACCCTTGGTCCTTTTGTGGTCCAAACCCTAGGTGTAAATCTAGTTAAAACTTTTGTCATCTAACTATACCCAAGCCATGGTTCTATCCGGTTACTTTGTCACAAACACATTAGAAGGTCATCTCGGCCTACATCACCTTACCCGCACCCAAACTTGTCTATCAATTTCGTGCCTAATCATTATCCAAACTGCCTAATACATTTTACCCCAATACACTACAACACTTCCCCAACCTACACCATAAAGGTCGTTAACCAATTCCTTCTAAAAACACCCGAGAACCTAACCAACTACTCCATCATCTTCACCCAATTCAACCTTCATACCTTACTATCCCGAACGGTTTCCTCCACCTTACCACCATCCAACCACCAACATAACCTATAATATGTCTAGTTCATCATCTCCAAATGCCTTTGCCCCAAACCACCTAAGGGCACCCGTACACCTCCCACAAACCTAAACTCTCTGGAAACCATCATATTCCACCAACCTCCATTTGACTCCCATATTTGTGTCCGTCCAGCCCCAAACCAACCTCCATCATAGCAAGGCTTTCCCCTCTCGCCTTGACACTATGCCTAATATAAATGAAGAAATTCAGAGGACCATAAGTGACCTTATTGCGGAATAAATGCAAATCTTGATAAGAGAGTTTATGGAGCGTATCGTGATTAATGATGCCGAGTCTAGGGAGGATATTGCACAAAACAACCCGAGGCATGAAAGGGATGATATCCAAGACAACCCGAGGTATGAAAGGGAAGATGACCGATGTATATGGTTTGATCTAAAAACTTGTGAAGGAAATATGGACTGAGAAGAGTTTCTTGAATGGTTAAGGGACATTGAGAGGCTTTTCGAATACAAGAAATATGATGACCACAAGTGTTTTAATGTTGCTACATTGAAGTTGAAGGAATTCGCTTCTCTGTGGCATGAAAACCTCAAAACAAGACGGAGGAGGAATGGGAAAACCAAGATTGAATCTTGGGACAAACAAAAGAAACATTTGAAGAAGTCGTTCTTGCCAAGGGAGTATAAACAAGACATATACCTCAAGCTCACCAAAATTCGTCAAGGAGTTCTTAAAGTTGAGGAACACGTTCGAGAGTTCGAGAAAGTCACCATGTTTTGTGACTTAGAAGAAAAGGAGGCTCAAAGGATTGCACGATTCATTGGAGGCTTAAATGTGGCAAACCAAGAGAAGGTCGAAGTTGCAACATACAACACATTTGAAGACGTATGTCACTAAGCACTCAAGTTTGAAAAACAACAAAAGAAAGGTACCCCAAAATCCTATGTAAAGCCCACAAATGTTAAAGAAAAGGGCAGTACCTCTTTTACTAACCCATTGTATAGCCAATAAAGTGTAGAGAAAGATAAAGGAATGAAAGTAGAGGTTTCAAAGGGGGTAGATAGAAGTAGAAAAAGGTGTTTTAAATGTCAATGAGTAGGACACTTTGCAAATGAATGTCCTAACCCTCGGGTAATGACTATCGAAGAGTATCAAGATTGCAGGGATTCCTTTGTTATTGAGGAACTCGAAGTCAAAGAGGTCCTAGAGAAAGATGTTGATCTTGCGGAAGAGGGTGAAAGTTTAGTACTCCGACGTGTGTTGAGTGTTCAACTTGAAGAATAGGAGGAGAAACAAATAGAGAAACTACTTTATACTCGATGCAAGGTAAATGACAAGGTATGTAATATGATCATTGATGGAGGAAGTTATACCAATGCGGCCTCCATGGAAATGGTATGACATCCTATCAATAGATGCTTGTCATATTTTATTGGGTCAGACATGGAAATTTGTTAGGAAAGCACAACATGATGGAGAAAAGAATGTCTATTATTTTCAAAAGGATGATAAGAAGGTCCGGTTGATACCATTGTCACCTAGTGAGGTGAAGAAAATGATGATCCAAAATGCCAAGAACCGCAAAGAAAGGTCTGAGGCCCTTGTTATTAATGCATCCGAGATAGAAGAGGAGTTGAAGAAGGGGATTCCTATATATGCATTGGTGTGCAAGGACAAGAGGAGTCTTGTGGGAGATGTGGTTGAAGATGCCGACTTGAAGAAACTCTTGAAGAAATTTGAAGATGTATTTCTGGATGATATTGCACCCGGATTACCACCAAACAAAGGTATTGAACATGTTATTGATTTTATTCCAAGAAGTTCATTACCTAATCGTCCAGCCTATAGATGCAATCCGGAAGAGGCTAAGGATTTGAAAAGACAAGTGCAAGAATTACTAGGCTTTGTCTGAGAGAGCCTTAGCCCCAGTGTGATACCTGCCTTGTTGGTGCCAAAGAAAGATGGGACTTGGTGCATGTGTATTGATAGTCTAGCGGTCAATAATATCACCGTGAAGTACAGGTTTCCTATGCCGAGATTGGATGATCTTTCGGATGAATTGAGTGGGGCCAAGTTATTCTCCAAGATATATTTGAGGAGTGGCTACCATCAAATGAGGATATGAGAGGGAGATGAATGGAGACTGCTTTGAAGACCAAGTATGGTTTGTACGAATGTCTTGTGATGCCATTTGGATTGTGTAATGCTCCAAGCTCTTTCATGAGGCTCATGCACGAGGTATTACGACCATTCATGGGTAAATTTGTTGTGGTTTACTTAGATGATATCTTAAATTATAGTCAAGATATGGAATCTCACTTGTTGCATTTAGAAGCTTTATTTGAGAAGTTAAGAGATGTAAAGTTTTATGGCAAGTTAGAGAAGTGTGCTTTTATGATTACTAGTATCCCATTCTTAGGATGCATAGGATCATTCGAAGGCATTCATGTGGATCCATCCAAGGTGGAAGCTATCAGGAGTTGGCCCGATCCTACAAATGTAAGTGAGGTAAGAATTTTCCATGGTTTGGCTTCTTTTTATCATAATTTCATTCCAGATTTTAGTACCTTTGTTTCCCCTATCATTGAACAAATGAAAAAGGGTGAGTTTAAATGGTCCCAATGAGTACAAAGAGCTTTGGAATCCTTGAAGGGGAGGTTAAATGAAGCGCCGACTCTAGCTATTCCAAACCTTGAGAAGCTATTTGCAATTGAATGTAATGCTATTGGAATTGGTGTTGGTACCATCTTGATTCAAGACAAACGACCCATTGCTTTCTTTAGTGAAAAATTGGGCGGTGTCCGGCTCAATTATTCTACTTATGACAAGCAATTTTATATTGTGAGATCATTGGTCTAATGGGAACATTATTTGAGTCCAAAAACTTTTGTCTTATATTTGGATCATTTGGTTTGGCTATACCTAAGGAAGGAAGGATTTCCCAACATAAGAAAGAACAAGCTAATGTCGAGGGCGGATGGTCCTTTTAAGATATTGGCCAGGTTCTGGGAAAGCACCTACAAGGTAGAACTTCCAGACAAATATGGAGGTATTAGTTCAACGTTTAATGTTGGAGACTTATCACCATACATAGATTATGAGAATTTGAGGGCAAATTCTGTTAAAGAATGGGAGTGTGATGAAAAGAAGGTCGTGAACTTAAGTTTCCAAGATGAGTCGCGAGGTGATTTGCTAGGAGTGCCAAAGATTTCCAACCATCCTATGGTGACATGCTTAATGTGGAGTGGAGTTGAAGACAAGACTTGAAGATCCAAGAAGGAAACATTTTTTTTGGCTTTTATGTAGGTCTTGGTCGATACCAACTTTTAGCTTGTTTTAATTCCTAGCTTAATTACTAGATCTCCTTATAGCTTAATTACTATGCCACGTAATAAGATAAGATGACCATGCCGAGAACCATCTAGAAGGAAAAGATTCCAACGTTTCCCAAAGAGGTAATTCATGAACTAGATAATTCATGCACTTATCCACATGGATGACACAAAAGGGTGGCCTAGAGAACATGAATAGTTGTTGGGTCTTTTCCTTTCTACCAAATCGGCAGAACCTCTCCCCCTTTTCCATTCAGCCTAGAAGCATTTTTATGTCTATCTTGTTACCTCTTCTAGAATGTTTAGAACCAGTATAAATAGGTGATGTAGTTGATGAAATGAGACATTGAATTTTTATGAAATAAATTTGAGTTTTCTCAAACTTTGCTAAGTTATTCAATTTTTGTGTTATTATCTTAGTTGGTCCTTTTGTGGTCCAAACCTTGGTCCTTTGGTGGTCCAACCCTTGGTCCTTTTGTGGTCCAAACCCTAGGTGTAAGTCTAGTTAGAACTTTTGTGATCTAGCTATACCCAAGACAAGGTTCTATCCGGTTACTTTGTCACAAACACATTAGAAGGTCATCTCGGCCCACATCACCTTACCCGCACCCGAACTTGTGTATCAATTTCGTGCCTAATCATTGTCCAAACTTCCTAATCTCTTTTACCCCAATACAATTCAACATTTCCCAACCTACATCATAAAGCTCATTAATCAACTCCTCCCAAAAACACCTGAGCATACAACCAACTACTCAATCATCCTCACTGGGTTCAACCTTCGTACCTTGCTATCCCGACCAGTTTCTGCCACCTTACCACCATCCAACCACCAAATATCAACCACCAACATAACCTACAACGTGTCTAGTTCATCCTCTCCAAATGTCTTAGCCCTAAACCACCTAAGGGTACCCGTACACCTCCCACAAACCTAAACTATTCGGAAACTGTTCTATTCCACCAACCTCCATTTGACTCCCATATTTGTGTCCGTCTAGCCCCAAACCAACTCCGACTAACCTAACCATACAATCCCCTCCTTATATACATCAGTAGAGAATTGGCCAAGGCCCACAAATCCTACCAAAGTACGTAGCTTCATGGGCTTAGTAGGATATTATTAGAGATTCGTGGAGGTTTTTTCTTCTATCTCTGCACCTATGACCAAGCTCACTCATAAGGAAACTATGTTTCAGTGGTCAGATGCATGTGAGAACAGTTTTCAAGAATTGAAGGACAGGTTGACATCTTCACTTGTGTTGGCCCTTCCCGAAGGTACCGATGGGTATGTGGTTTATTGTGATGCCTCTAAAGTTGGCCTAGGATGTATTCTGATTCAGCACACGAAGGTTATAGCATACGTTTCAAGGTAGTTAAGGAAGCATAAGGTAAACTACCCGACGCATGATCATGAGTTGGCGATGGTAATCTTTGCCCTAAAGATGTGGCGTCATTATTTATATAGAACCCATGCTGACATATTCATAGACCATAAGAGTCTACAGTCTATATTCTGCCAGAAGGAGCTGAATTTAAGGCAAAGAAGGTCACTGGAATTATTAAAAGATTACGTTATTGACATTTTATACCACCCCGGCAAGGCGAATATCGTAGTTGATGCCTTAAGCCGTAAGTCTATGGGGGGTATGGATAGAATTGATGATAACAAGTTGTAGATGACCAAAGAACTGTGTCGCTTAGCTAGTAATGTGCGACTTTTGGAGACGGATGACGTAGGAGCGGTGGTGCAGAATACTGTAGAATCATCATTGATAGCATAGATGAAATCAAGGTAGTTTTATGACCCCGAGTTGGTCCAAATGAAAGAGGGGATTCCCCTACAGAAGAAGCTTATTTTAGAACTTACGGGAGATGGATTCCTTAGATACCAGGATCGACTATGAATACCAGTTGTATGAGGGCTCCAAGAGCAAATTATGGTCGAGATCCACCAGTCCAGGTATTTTATTCATCCTAGCTCGAAAAAGATGTACCATGACCTCTAACAGATTCACAGGTGGAAAGATATGAAGAAAGATATCACAGCATTTGTAGCTCAGTGCCCGAATTGTTAGGAAGTTAAGATCGAGCATCAGAAGCCTAGAGGATTACTTCAGCATACTAAAATCCCTACTTGGAAATGGAAAATGATCAATATGGCGATCATCTTAGCGTTGCCATAATATCAATGGTGTTATTACCTTTTCCGTTCCTTTGGACCCACAGCATAACCATACCACTCTAATATCAATATCATCAGAACCATGAGTGTATGAATGCACATGACATATATAAGGCAAGAATTGTGATACAATGAGATGCAACCAAATAAAGAGATGAAATATCACATGCTTTCAAGAATTCAATTTACATATACAAATCCAAGTACAATTTAGGTTATCATATCGAAATCATGTGTGATGAGAAAATATGTCAAGCAACTATGACGACAAGCCCACATACAGCGACAAGCCCAAATAATCAGCAGTCGGAACCAACATGAGGCTGATTCCCCAAAACCCATCATCATAGTTCAACACTGGTACCCACTCAGACATTCGTCACAACAGCCTGAGTGGGACCCCCAAACACTCTTAATACCCCCTCAATATATATAACTAATTATATACTTCTATCAAAGTCTCAAAAAGCTAAACCATGGCCAACCTCAAAGCCAAACAGGTGCTCCAAAAATCAAGCTCTTAGTGATATCCTTTGGGCTTACCAATGCCCCCACAATGTTCATGGATTTGATGAATGGGATGTTCCAGTCGTATTTGGATTCATTTGTGATTGTATTCATCGATGACATCTTGATCTACTCGAAGTGTTAGGTACCATGAGAAGCATTTGAGAGTGGTTCTGGGTTATTAAAAGAGAAGAAGTATGCTAAATTCTCGAAGTGTGAGTTCTAGATTAGTTCTGTAGTATTCTTAGGACACGTGGTGTCCATGGAGGGTATTATGGTTGATCCAAAGAAGATAGAGGTAGTAAGGGACTGGCCTAGACCTACTTCAGTGACAGAGGTTCAGAGCTTTGTGTGTCTTATTAGCTATTATTGTCGGTTCATCAAAAGATTTACTTCTATTGCTTCTTGTTTGATGCGGTTGACTCAGAAGGAGATGAATGTCCAGTCATCTAATGATTATGAGGAGAGCTTTCAAAAGGTCAAGTCATTTTTTACCACAACTTCAATTTTATCCTTCCAGTAGAGATGAAGGACTTTACCATTTATTATGTTACTTCAAGGATTGGGTTAGGTTGTATGTTGATGCAGAAGTGTAAGGTGATAACTTATGCATTAAGGCAGTTGAAGGTGCACGAGAAAAATTACCTTGTTCATGCCTTAGAGTTGGCAACTATTGTATTTTATTCGATGATTTGAAGGCATTACCTTTATGGAGTTTATTGTGATGTGTATACTGATCACCGCAACCTTCAGCATGTGTTTGGCGGTCCCACCTTAGCGGTTGTGACGAACGTTAGGGTGGGTACCGGTGTAGAACTGTGATGATTGGTGATTTGGGGAATCAACCTTAAGTTGATTCCGACTGTTGTTGATTGAGCTTGTCACCATTATGTGGGCTCATCGCCATATTTGATATTCTTGTGTTTATTCATCACATTGCTCTCGATATGATATCCTTATTTACTTGAATTATGTGTTAATGACGTTCTAAAAGCATATGATAATCATCACTTAAACTTGATTGCATCTTATACATCCTGATTACTTGCCTTGTATTGTCATTTGGATTCATAAACTCATTATTCTGATGATATTGAAATGAGAGTGGTATGAAAGTGATGTGAGTCTAATGAGACCGGAAAAGAAAAGTTGTTCTATGAGATGGTTGGAAATACTGAGATGATGGAAATGATTCATATTGATATTACAACTAAAGGCTGGGATCCGTTGAGAAATTCTGGATAAGTATATGGATGGCGCGGGTCCCCCATGGGTGTGCAGTTCATAGAATTTGAATGCTTGTATACTGGAAATGAAAGGTAACTGGCATTGCATTTGCATACATATCATACATATATTACTACATTGATTATATGTTGATTGATAAAGTGTTTTGGAATGGTTAAGGGAACTCGGATGATTTTTTGATAAAGGACCTTATTAATTGATCCTAAATACTCGCATTTGGTTCATGGAACTGTTGTAAATGAGGTGACTTGATTGATTATCAAACTCTTATGTGGATAAGGTGTCTTGATTAAGTTATTGAATCTTACATTGAACAAGGTGCCGTATATGATTATTCAAACTTCTTAGTATAGGATTATTTGTGGGTCAACTTGATAGTTATATCTATTTATGTATCTTCCATCGTTGTCAGCCTATGATGCCTACAAGGGTATATTGTGTACTCATGCTACACTTGTTGCATAATCTTTGGATGCAGATATAACGTCTTCCACCAGTTTAGGGCTTCGTGGCTGAGTTTGAGCCTGCGATCTTCAAGTGTCCGGGATGAGGATGTTTCCTTCCAACATACACATAGATGCTCTTATCTTACTCTGTCTTTTATTTTACTCGAGAGACATTCAAACTTTAAGATTATGTTGCTTTTCCATTTGGATTATGTATTTGTTATTTAGATCTCTTGTATTATTGACCAGATTCTTGGGAGTTGTAATTGAAAGAACTAATCCCTTGATTATTTTCATTAATTGAAAGGCTATATATACAAGTTACATAATAGGAAAATCATATTCCTATTCTATTCCTAAAACATTATTCTATACATTTATGGTAATACACTAATTATGGTAATACAATACTAATTATATTACAACCTTACCTAAACTAGGATACCAAATATTTACCATAAATTACACATAATTGTGTATATTTAACACACCCTCGCAGTCATAGCGGGCGGTCTTCGAACGCTGAGACTGTCCCTAAAATCTTCAAAAAGGACCGAGGGAAGACCCTTTGTAAATATGTCGGCAATTTGATATCTCGACGGGACATGGCATACGCGAACTTGACCACGGGCAACCTTTTCATGGACAAAGTGAATGTCCATCTTGATATGTTTAATGTGTTGGTGCTGAACCGGATTACCAGAAAGGTAGATGGCACTAATATTATCGCAATATACCAAGGTTGCCTTCTGAATGGGACAATGAAGCTCCAAAAGCAAATTACGTAACCAACATGATTCTGAGACCACATTGGCTACCCCTCTATATTCAGCCTCGGCACTTGAGCGAGATAGAGTCGCCTGACGCTTCACAGACCAGGAGACCAAGTTGTTGCCAAGGAACATACAGTAGCCAGACGTAGACCGTCTGGTGTCTGGACACCCACCCCAATCAACATCTGTGTATGAGACAAGTGTGGATGTCGATAAAGGATACAAATGCAACCCATAGTCCAGTGTACCATGAATATACTGGATGATGCGTTTGAGTGCATTCATGTGCTCAATTCGGGGATTATGCATGAATAAACACACCTGCTGGACAGCATACGTAATATTCGGTCTGGTAAAGGTAAGATACTGAAGGGCCCCTACAAGACTGCGATAGCGGGTCGGATCCTCGTAAGGGACTCCGGCCGCGGCACCAAGCTTGCGCTTAGTATCAACTGGAGTGGAAGTGGACTTACAGGATGACATCCCATCCCTCTCGATGATCTCGACGGCATACTTCCATTGTGACAAGAACAACCCATCGGAATGACGAGTGACAGCAATCCCCAAAAAATAACTCAAGGGCCCCAAATCTTTCATAGTAAACTCGGAGTTGAGCATGGTCATGATGGACTGGCGCAAGGCATCAGAAGAGGCAGTCAAGATAATATCGTCCACATATAATAGAATGTAGGCTACGGATGAACTACGACGGTAGATGAACAAGGAATTATCTGACCTGCTGTGAGTGAACCCAATAGTTGAAACATAGTCAGCAAACTTTATATACCAGGCCCGTGGAGACTGCTTAAGTCCATATAAGGACTTCTTCAACAGACAGACATGATGAGTATGATTGGGATCCCTGAATCCCATCGGCTGATGCATATAAACAGTTTCCTTGAGATTACCATGTAGGAAAGCATTTTTGACATCCAACTGATGAATAGGCCATGTCTTCGAAAGAGCCAAGCTAAGCACAGTGCGAATGGTAGCCGGCTTGACCACCGGACTAAACGTCTCCCCATAATCTATACCAACCTGCTGAGTCTTACCATCACCCACAAGCCGCGCCTTATGTCGAGCAAATGAACCATCTGAATTCTCCTTATGAGCAAAAATCCACATAGACCTGATAACATTAATACCATATGGAATGGGTACCAACTCCCATGTCTTATTATCAATAAGAGCATTATATTCATCAATCATAGCAATTTTCCAATTCGGATCGTTTAAGACAGACATAGGATTACGGAGCAAGGGGGATTTAGAGACATTAAAATGTAAATTAAAATGTCTTTTAGGTGTAACAATACCCCGCTGACTACGAGTGACTGGTCTATGACTCGATGAAGAATTGAGTGGATGTCGAGAATTTGCTGGGCTCGGGATCGACGGCGGCGGGCGGTGGACCTGCTGGCCCAACTCGGGAAGCAGTACCAGTGGCAGAAACAGAAACTGGACCAGTTCCAGTATTGGGCTGGACATGCCCAATTACTGAAACTGGCCCAGTGACAAAACTGGGCAGAGAGGACTGTGACGGGCCAGTGGGACCAACAGGCAGTGGGCCGGCTGGAGAATTTTGGCTGCGGGAGATGTCCGAAAAATGCTGAATAATATACGGGGATATTTGTTCATCCAAAAAATTATACGAACTAGGCATGGGAGAATGACTTTTAGCAAATGGAAATTGGGATTCATCAAAAATTACATGGCGATTAATGATGATTTTATTGGAGAATAAATCAAAGCATTTGTAGTCACGATGATTAGAAGAAAACCCCAAAAACACACATGGAGTAGATCGGGCCTGAAGTTTGTTAATTGTGGTGGATGGAAATAACGGATAACATAAACACCCAAAAACCCGAAGATGAGAATAAGAAGGTGATTTATTATATAAAATCTGAAGAGGGGAAGAATAAGTCAAACCTTTGGAAGGAGTTATGTTAAGTAGATATGTAGCCATTTGAAGAGCGTGATGCCAAAAATATTGGGGTACGGAAGCATGAATTAATAGAGTGCGGATAATTTTATTGATGGAATGAATTTTACGTTCGGCTTTCCCATTTTGTGAAGATGTATGGGGACAAGAAAAACGAAAATTTATCCCATTAGTAGCACAGAATTCCTGAAATACCCCATTGTCATACTCTTTTCCATTATCACACTGAATATTTTTGATTTCACGGTCGAATTGGGTTTTGATGAATGCTCTAAATTTTAGGAAGATGGAAAAAATTTGAGATTTCTTCGCTATTGGAAATGTCCATAAAAATTTAGAATAATCATCCAAAAAAAAGAGCATAATACCGATGACCCATAGAACTAGGAACAGGAGACGTCCATAAGTCGCTATGAATAATATCAAATGGCATTAAAGTATGATATTTTGAGTCTACAAATGGCAACTTAATATTTTTTTCTAAAGAACAAGATTGACAAATTGGGATACGACTCGTACCCTTACATGAAATAAAACTATTTTTATCTAAAGCTGACAAAATAGAGGACCCCGGATGACCAAGACGAGCATGCCACAAGGAAGGAGAAATGGCTGTAAAAACTGATGGCAGGGTTTGACTCGATGGACCGGGACTGGGTGTGATAGGATAAAGATCCCCCCTACTATCACACCTCATGAGAGGACTCTCCGTCTTGAAATCCTTTATAGAGAAACCAAATGGATCAAATTCAATGGAAATGGAATTGTCAGTAGTGAATTTACGGACAGAGGCTAAGTTTTTAATCAATTTGGGGGCGTGTAGGGTATTTTTCAAGATAAGAGGGGGATGAAGGGGAGACAATGTTTTATGACCATAACCACGAATTGGAACAGAATAACCATTACCAACAATTATACCGTGAGGGTTGCTCAAATTGGAATAAGATGAGAGAGTACTTGAATCGGATGTCATGTGGGTAGTGGCACCGGTGTCCATATACCAATTCAGGTCCGATTGAGTCAAACCCAGTGTGTGCATCGCGGCCTCGATATCTGTCTGAGTGGGGCCTGCTGCGTGATGGGCTTGCGGGGGCCGAGGCCCAAGCACCCCTACTTACGGTCTCGGCCCGGGCTCGCATTGTACGTAATCGGACCAGCCGACCGGGGGCCGGACTGCCGGGCTTGCCACGCTGGCTGCTGGGCTGGCCACTGCCGCTGGGAGGTAAACTAGTTGGGCCCAAACTGCTATTGTGGGGCCCACTGCCACTGCATAGGGGCCCCACTGTGGGCCCCAGAACCGTTGTTGTTGCTGTTGACCACCGCGAGGATCCCCACTGCCACCACCATTCTGCCGGCTGTCACCGTTGTTGCCGCCGCAGTTTTTGCCATTTTTCTTATTTCCACCCTTTTTGCCGCCACCGTTGTTGTTGTTTTAGCTCGAGTTGTTGGAACCTGTAGGATATACCGTGGACTCGGTCATTATGACTACGGGACTAGCATCGGTAGCCGCTCGTTTCGCTATGCCTGTTTCTTCTAGTGTAAGCATGGAACGCGCCTGATAAAATTGCGGAAGCGGATTGCTTTGCCGAAGAAGCGTTCCCACACCACTATAGACCTCGGAGAGGCCGGAAACCATTTGGAGGACCAAACGATCGTTCGAAATCGGAGCGCCAACGTTGCGAAATTGGTCCGCCAATTCCTTTAATCTTTTGCAATAAGCCGAAATATTAGGGAAATCTTCCATATTGACGTGGGAGAAATCATGCTCAAGGGTAACGGCTCTAGAATTTTGATTATCTTGGAATATATCACGCAGTCTATCCCAAGTCGCATGTGTCGTAGCGTCATGCTCAATAATTGTTTGCAAAAGATCGGTAGATATTGTGGAATATATCCACTTAATGACGGTAGCATCAATAGTCGTCCACAACTTAGGATCATCCTCGCATTTTGGCACCTCTGTATCCTCAGGATCCGCGGGGATTATGTGATGGATGACTTGATACGATCGTGCGTGAATTTTGAACAGTTCGGCCCACGTCGCATATTCGACGTTTTCTATTTCAAGAACGAGAGGGATGTTATTCTTGATGTTAGAAACTGTAAGGGCTGGATGAAACATGTTCCGGAATGTAGACATATTGATAGAACAATATGTGATTGAGGGATTAGGGAGAAAATTTTGGGAAGAAAAGAGGTCCCGTCGGCACACAACCGAGAGAAAAACGTCTCGGAAGTGGAGGGAAGTCGACGGAAAATTTAGGAGAGTAGAGAGAGGATTTTAAGACCTAGACTCTTGATACCATTAAAGAAATAATTCCTTGATTATTTTCATTAATTGAAAGGCTATATATACAAGTTACATAATAGGAGAATCATATTCCTATTCTATTCTTAAAACCTTATTCTATACATTTATGGTAATACACTAATTATGTTAATACAATACTAATTATATTACAACCTTACCTAAACTAGGATACTAAATATTTACCATAAATTATACATAATTGTGTAGATTTAACAATAATGATGTTTATCAGACTTATTCCGCATTTATGTTATTAGCAGACAACTTTATTAAGTAGCGTATTATTCCACATTTCTTACGTATACTATGTTGTTATTTTGCTAGTGATTCGCCTACCGGTGAAAATAGTGTAGCCACCATAATTCCCTAAAAAGGGTCGTGATAGTTTCAGGTTATATATAAAGAACCTCACCCCAACAGTTGTAGAGAAGGATTTTTGAGAGTTCTTAAGCAAAGTTTTGACATTAAGAATTTCCATACAAAAGCCCAAATTTCTTTCGCGTTAGAAGAGGGATCCTACTAGAATTGGAACCCCACTTCAACATTCTTAAGTTATTTTCTGGGTTTCGTAGTTGTAATGTTTCCTTGTTTCGTCTGGTTTACTGTGGTTGAGTTGTGGTGGAGGCTAAAAGATCCCAAGCTTCAATCTTGACTTCGGCTTCCACTCAAAAAGGTAATGGCCTATCCTTGTTTAAATTCTACATTTATTTAAGTGTTTATGTGCTAGTTTAAGTGTTAGTTCTAATAGATTAGTCATGTAGCAAATACTTTCAGTTTGCATAGTAAGTTCAAGGCTGTTTCTGCTTGTCGTTTAAGGTTAAATTAGTATCATATCATGATCAAACATGTTACATGATAGTTAACCTACACACCAGGTTAACTGGACTATTGAAGGATAATATGATCTTAAATGATGTTAGTTTTAACCTTGAAATAGAACCTCGAAAGGTAGTGGTCCAGAATCATGTTTAGTCTTAAATTCAGGGTAAATACTAAAGGGAAATGATTAGGTCCTAGACCGTGTTTAGTCTTTAACACCCAAGAAATGAAAACCAGTAAGGGAGGGACTGATAAAGTTGTCACGTTTCCTGTTTGAGTATGAAAGAAATGTAACCTGACAATCTTAAGAAATTGTTCAAACTGTAGACTGTTGATTGATACAAAATATGGTCCTTGGAGTCACCAGGTTAACTGGACTATTGAAGGATAATATGATATTAAATGATGTTAGTTTTAACCTTGAAATAGAACCTCGAAAGGTAGTAGTCTAGAATCATGTTTAGTCTTAAATTCAGGGTAAAGACTAGAGGGAAATGATTAGGTCCTAGGCCGTGTTTAGTCTTTAACACCCAAGAAATGAAAACTAGTAAGGGAGGGTCTGAGAAGATTGTCATGTTTCCTGTTTTAGTATGAAAGAAATGTAGAAGAGGCTTCAGGTTTTGAAATGGATTGACTATTTGCTATTGCACTTCCTTAAAGGTCTAGACTTATTTTCTTTGATAGTAGACAATAGATGTTTTATCTATGTCAAAGAGCATGTCTGCAACTTTGTGAACTGTGTGTTTGGTCTGAATTTGGGATTTTAATCTAGTCTTGATCTTTCCCTCCCCAAAGCATGTTTGTTCTTAAACTCATTTTTCTTTTTCCATATGTTAAGTGCAAACTATCTGAGTGAGATGTGCTATCTGGTTGCTTTTTTGTTCTGTATGACTACCTGAAATGGTTCAAATGAAAAATGTGAGATTGTGAAGATAGAAGAACTTGACGATTGAACTTGAATTAGTCATACAATAATGCAATATGTGAGGCATGATCATTAGAACTGATTTTACTTGTTGTCTCATTAAATGTCAAGCATGTAGGATTTTTAACTGACTAATAGGGTATGTTATCTTGTGTGTGTGATGTTTGAGTACTGAGGGGGCATATGGTCTTTTAGGTTGATAGATAAATTCTCCCATATCTTAGGACACTTGCTGTATATGTGTGTTTGTCTATACTATGTTTCAACTTTTGATGTTTTTTCCTTCACAACTTTAGACACATGTCATAGAAAGTGTAAGATACAATGTTGACCTAGGAAGCAGTGGATGAACCCATTGAGTTGACTGTCTAAATAATTGATTAAGTAATGATTAGTGCATTTCTAAATGCTAGACCCAACAGGGTCAGTATATGCTTAATTTACTTTATGAGTTGAGGTTAAGAGGTGCTACATACTTGTAAAATGGCACTGAGAGATGTGTTTGGCTCATGAGCTTAAGATGAAGCTCTGAGTGGTTTAATTTAGCTTCATCATGGTTTGCACTGAGTCAGGGGTTCGTCCTTGCTATTTCTCTAAGTTGCGGGACCCTCTAAATATATGTGGTAGGTTAAACTTAAATCCCTTTCCTAGAAGTGACTAGTGGTCAGAACATACCATCAAGCTGTTTTAAACTTTAACAGAAATGCATCTTAAGCATCTTGCTTTCTTTCTTTCTTGCTTCTGGTCTGTGTGAAATTGCCTTGATATTTAAAGATAGATTAGGGAGTTTGGTTATGAATCATGCACATGTCTTCTTGAACGCTACTTGCTCAAATACCATGATAGATTGCTTGGGTCTTTGTCCCTCTCATCGCATGATCACATATATCCAGGCAATATAGCCCCCCCCCCCCTCTTAGGTTCTGCCTTGAGTTTGATTGACTTTTGTCCCCTGCTTCACTTGGAAGACTATCTCTCCTAGGATCATGTGATAGGCACTCTAATCTTGAACATTTGAAATTTGCATGTCTAAGATTATTGAGGTTGAGCGTGTTTGATTCCAAGGTTTTAGTTGCATGTCTGGTTTGCTGAGCCTCCGGTATGTTGCCAGGATATCTCTGTTTAAGCCATTTTATGTAGAACTTGCATACATAGGTTTCTTTGGGCCCATGAGCATGCTCCCTGTTGATTGAGTTAATGTATGTGTTCCCCCATGATCCTTCAAACATCTGTTGTTCCCATCCTGTTAAGTATGTCCCCCTATATGGTTCAGGTATACTACTGGTTATACAAGGCATACATCTGTTTTATATACAAGGTGTAGTTCACTGTATATCAGTGTATACTTGAGGTATATAGGACAGGTGTATATCATTGTATATCAGTGTGTACTTGAGGTATATAGGACAGGTTTAAGTTACAGCTCACATGTATATTACCTATACTTTAGTAATATTCCTAGATATATTGGTTATACATCCAATATACATTGTTATACACCTCCAAGTGTATAATGGTGTATACATGTGTATATCTTTAATATCAGCTGATGTAAGGATAGGTTATTAAGGCCTTGGACCTATTTTGTGTGTCCTTATTTGAATTTCCTAGGAAGTGGGCTTGCTTGATTTATCTGCCTCCAATCAATCAGTTTGGGCCACGCAGGCCTCTTCGCATCTATTGTCTGTTCTTGACTACGTGGGCTTAAGCAAACATTACTATGATATCTGCATTTCTGATATGTGCATTTCAAGTATACTTAGCATTGATTAAATAGATTTACATTGATAAATTACTATTGTTAGTGATACAATTGATTATCAGTGGGTACATTCTAACTACCACTTTCCTTTTCCCCTTTGTCTTTGCATGAAATAACCCAAACTCAGCTTGCCAATAACTTCTACTTTCTCGTTTGGCTCAAAGCCCAACATCATATTAGATCGAGTCAGCCCTTGGAGATCTGGTCCCACATCTCGTACAGACGAACAAAGAGAGGAGGTGGTCCTTGACCTTGAAGGCCCAGAAATGGGTGAATTGCATCCATTTCCGCTAATGGACTTAGTACACCCATTAGCCAATTTTTTGCTTATTTTACTTCTGTTTGCTTGCATGTATTTGTAAAACAATCACGCCAATAGGTACCCGATTTCACACAACGACACAACAAAAAAAGTAAAGGATAAAATAAGATGAAACTGGCTTTATTTGAAACTGTTTGAAAAAATTGGAAACAGAAGTAATTTTTGAAATTTGGGATTTACTTAATGATTTTCTTTGAAAGTTATTTTAATGGACCAAACTTGTTTTTAGGCTTCAGCCTATTTGAACATAGCGTACAAACCGTCATTGATGAAGTCTCTGAACATCGACTAGATCATATCTTCTCTTAACTCAGAAAAATGAAGGCCCATCCCTCTTTGGTGTGGTTCTCAATGTTTTGATAGAGGTTTATGAGGTCATCTTTCTTATAGTGGTTGGAGATTATTTTAGGGCCACTAGTTTGGTATAGGCACTTGAGTATCAATCGCTGAAGCAATAAATTGCACCTTTGGAAATACTTGTGGTGGGTTCGGCATTGGCCTAAGACTAGGTATGTATCATCAAGGATGATGGGAATAAGGTCGAAGTATTTTGTTTACCTATTAATGGTGATGCCGTGAAAGATGGCGTAGGTAACCATGATGACATGAGTGTCTATGGCTAGATACGGCCACGATTAAAGTCTATGGTTCCTAATATGCATACGACAAAGACTAACAGTTGTGTCTCCTCCCATGCTTTATAGGAAAGAAATTCTATGGAATGGTTTGGATACCCCTCCACTCCCAAAATGGTTGTACAAATCTCGAAAAGACACAGTTGGGCCGAATATCCAATTCGCGCTAGATAAGGAGATTTTCTTCATAATCTCCACGGGGATTTGTTTGTATGGAGGTAAGAGGTTGTCATCGGGTTTCTTCCTCCTTGTTAAACAAGTTCCTACCCTATCCAAACAATCCTAGAATTCATATAAAGTTGTGGTCATCTCAATATCTCCGAATCGGAACACCATTCGCTCGTAGTCCCAAAATCCCATAATGACCTCTATCTGCTCTCTACAACTTTTCATTGTCATTAGAGACGGTAGGTGTCCTAAGTAATTGGTGATTGTCTTTTGATATTATTTGTACAACCTAGCCCACCACATTTTCAGTAGCTCAGTGGATTCAAGAATCCTGTCAAACTGCATGTTCGGAGACATGAAACGCAGTGCCCCCAACAAAAGAAGTTCAGTACGAATAATTTACTGAATATGTAAGGCAGGTAAAAGCATAAGTTAAGACATAAAAGTAAGGTAGAGACAATAAGGATTCGTAAATCTGAATTTTCCATTATGGGTCGTGATATGCATATGTATATTGTATATGCGTACATAATCCATCGTACATATATATATGAATATATAACGCCATCAAACCTCTGTGGGTATCATCATTATCATAACCAACTAATCAGTGGTGCTATATATCAGATGCATATATAACACCATTGTACATATATGGATGCATACATATATACATGCATGAGATTCATCATGAACAGTCTGAGCTTGTTGGAGTGACGTAAGGTCCTTACACCTCTGACTATCATTATGTAGCTAACGTGTCATCAAGCATTTCATTTTCATCAGAAGGATTGATAACAAAATAAGCGGTAGTTTATATGAAATGAAAATACTCTCGACAAGGGACAAACAAGATTCAATAAACATTTATAGAATGAAAGACATTAGCACATTCAACTTAAGAATATAGTTATTTTGGAGGGCCATTTCTTTACGTTTCATTTCCATTCGGATCATGCCAAAAGAAGGAAAGGATAGCCTTACATACCTTATGACCCTTTTTCCAACCACTACATTAAGCTTAACATGTTGTACCTTAATATACAATAATGAAATCACGTTATCGTCTCATAACAAGTGTTATAACAATCGTATCATATTTTGACATCTCTTGCTTGAGTTTAAGATTATGTATGTGTTGGTAATGTTGTTTGGATGAAAAAGTACAAGATAGCACTTAAATGGGTATGAGACGTTGTTGTCTCTTGTGGAACTGTTTTGGGGTTATACATATGACTTTATATGGCTGGAAATATTAGGGATTAGCTTGGTTATGTTGTTGTTGTTATTGTTATGCTTGTCTACATATTGGGTATGTTTATTATATCGTAGGTTAGGAGAAGAATTGACCATATAATACTTGAGAGTTATTTATGTTGTTAATATCTCTTGTTGGGCTGTCTATTATTGTCATGACCCAAACTGGAGGGCCATGACGGGCACCGGGACCTTACTTGCCGACCACCACTAGACATACATTCACCACATAACCGTAAATAAAATAATAAGCTGAAAAGGTGCAAGACCGACAAGGCATATATGTATATACATAAATGTTGCATATGACCGTACGAGTTGACAAGGATACCATAGATGACTATACAACAAAAACATAGGCCGATGAGGCCATATAACATATGACTGCATCATAACTGTCTACAAGCCTCTACTGGAGTTCGTGAAATAATGTCGGGATAGGGCCCTGCCATACCCATATGCATATCAAAAATATCGTACTAAGACTAGACTACAACTCTGGAACAAGTAGAGTGGTCCAATATTAGCTGAATATGCAACCTACTGGTGCGGTCCGTCGCCCTTCCTACCTGAACCTGCGGGCATGAAATGCAGCGTCCCCCAGGAAAAATGGGCATTAGTACGAATAATGAACCGAATATATAAGGCATGAAAATAGCACAATGGAGACCTGAGTAACATGAGACAAGAGAGAATCAACCTGCACATAATGTCTCTGAGGGCCATAATATGCATAAGTATCATACACGTGCGTATATATAACTCCTAGTCATACATATATATGCGTATATAATTCTATCAAGCCTCTATGTGCATCCCATCATATCATATCGGCCTCTGTGGGCATAATCATCATTATATACCACCTGATTAGGTGGTGGTGTGTATATAATGCCATAACCTTTCTCATGCCCTATATACATGTATATAATGCATGAATGCTAATAAGACATTATGAGTTTATCGGAGTGGCGTAAGGTCGTTGCACCTCTAATTAACATTATGGAACAAACATATAAACAAACCTTTCATTATAATTCAATAAGACAAGATATACATGAATCAACAAACTTCTTCAATAGAGTGAAGGACATATACATTTCTAGCTTTCAAGAGTAGAGTTACTTTGGATGGGCATTCGTTTATGTTCGTTTACATATGGATCATGCTAAAAGAAGGAAGAGTAGGCTTAACATACCTTTGTTGTTTACTTAAACACACGGCGTCAGTTCAGCCCGTTAGCAATTTAATCTACAAAAAAATGATAAGGGACCATTACAGAGATTATGGAAGCTAAAATTCAACACAAATGAGCGACTAACTTGTCTACGGAAATTTGGACAGCACCTCCCCTTATTCTTTTCACTTTTCTCAAATCAAAAAACAAGACCAACATGTCAAGAATGTCAGCAAACATATTAAATCAATATCTAAGCTTATATCCATCACAATACTTCACCAAAATAGTCCACACCATCTCCCACAATAACCAAGTGCTAATTTGTACTTTTCATCCATACAACTTAGCTAGAACTTGAATATACTTCAATAATGACAACCACAACATACTCAGGTTATACATAATAATTTTAATCCATAACACACTATAAAAATGACCTCATAACAGTCCAACAAGTTGCAGCGACCTAGAACACATTTCAGGCCATTTCTTCATAAGTTCTTATTTTCACAACTTAACTAAGATTCCAATAAACTCAAACACATGAAGAAGAGAGGATTCGTTACCTTATACATAAATAAGAAACCCTAGAACAAGTATCCTTTAACTTGAGAGTGCTCACAACTTAGCAACAACATCAAACAAATGACCTCCACCATTTGTACAATACTTTTAATGAATAGTAGGTAGTTTAACCTTGGAGGAGAGGGGATGCCTTGGGATGTTTTGTATAGACAACATTTGAGAGCTTCTGAGAGAATATCAAACACCTGAAAATCATGTCATATCATGGAAAGGAATTAAACTTAAAGCCTTTTTTCCACTTAGAACCCTAATAGAAAAAATGGGGCTATTTGGGGTGAAAGAGAGAGAGAGAGAGAGTTGCTGAAATTTCTTTGGATGAACATGGGTGAGAATGGCCAGATTTTGGCCTTATATTATCCCTTATGTTCGACCACACTCTTGCCTCAATGGGCCTCTCTTTATCTTTAATTTGGGCCACAAAACAACCCTTTAATTAGGGTCACTCATTGCCTTGTAATTTGGGCCTCTCATTTCAAGTAGGTGATGTCACTTGCTAACTTCATTAGTATATGATACGTGTTGGTCCTTTCCTCTTGACAAGTGGCATGTCCTTACATAATAATGACGATGAGTGTTAAGTAGCTGAAGCTAGTAGGATGTGTAAGCAAGCAGCTCAAGCAAGTAGGATGGGTAAGCAAGCAGATCAATGTTATTTGACTGAAATCTCATTCATTACATTTAAGTGCATTCGTCAACCTCAACTTAGTTGTCTATATGTTGAATAGAACTACGGGACGTAACAATAGGCATGTATAATATCATATAACCTCGAAGATAATCCTAATGTCCAATACTAGGAGGACTAACATATGATGAATCTCAACATACAAAACTATGAGGTATAACATTCCTCCCCCCTTAGAAACATTCATCCTCGAATGTGGGGCGTACACACGTATACAAACAATCCTTATATCTTTCTGTAAATTTCAACGGAGTCTCTCCTATAAATGGGACCATCCGAATCTCTGTAAACACACAAAAGATATTCAAACTTGCCTCGTAAGGCCATACATCACAACATGCATAATATCAGACCTCACATTATCGTCAAGCATCAATTATAACAATAAATATAACTCACCTTATGCTCTTCTCGGAACCCTGGCGTTGGCCAGAAATAGGTAAGGATATTTGTGCTTCATCTCTTCTACATTCTTATTCCGCTATAGAATTTTCACTGAGGCTACTTCTTTAGTCCTTAGCTTTCAAACTTGTCGATCTAAGATAACAATAGAAACCTCTTCATATTATAATTCCTCTGTAACTTTCACAATGTCAATCAGTACAATCCGGGAAGGATCCTCAATACACACTCTCAACATAGAAACATGGAAGACCGGATGAACAAACTCTAACTCGGAAGTCAAGTCCAATTCGTAAGCTACTTGGCCTATTCGTCGAATTATGCGATATGGCCCAATATACATTGGGTTGAGATTTCCATTCTTCCAAAATCTCATTACACCCTTCATAGGAGAAATTTTCAAGAAGACCCAATCATCCGCTTAGAACTCTAAGTCTCGTCATCGCACATATGAATACGACTTCTGACGACTCTGAGCGGTTAACATTCATTCTTGGATAAGCTTCACCTTATCTGTGGCTTGGTGCACTAAGTCATGCCCAAATAATTCTGATTCACCTACTTCGAACCATCTGATAGTAGATCTATATTTTCGTCCATACAAAGCTTCATATGGAGCCATTTTGATACTAGCATGATAAATGTTATTGTATGCAAATTCAATAAGGGGTAGATAATCATCCCAACTTCCCTTGAAGTCCAATACACAAGCTCGTAGCATGTATTTGAGCGTTTGAATTATATGATCGGCCTGCCCGTTTGTCTGAGGGTGGAAAGTTATGCTAAGATTAACTTTAGTGCCCAATCCTTTTTGAAATGATCTCCAGAAATTAGCTGTGAACTACATACCTCGGTCTTATATAATAGAAATAGGCATACCATGAAGGCGAACAATCTCCTTAACATACAACCTCGCATAGTCCTCGGTCGTATAGGTAATTTTGACCGCCAGGAAATGAGATGATTTGGTCAGTCTATCAATAATCACCCAAATAGAATCAAACTTATGATAAGAGCGAGGTAAACCCGTAATGAAATCCATATTAATCATCTCCCATTTCCACATCAGGATCTCAATGTTATGAGTCAAGCCGCCAGGCTTTTGGTGCTCTAATTTTACTTGCGGACAATTAGGACACTGAGCTACAAACTCTACAATGTTCCTCTTCATGTTATTCCACAAATACATACCTTTGAGATCATGATAAATCTTAGTATATCCAGGGTGAATGGAATATCATGAGCAATGAACCTCCGTCATAATCTTGTCTCGTAATCCCGCTATAATTGGGACACACAAACGGCCCTGGTGCCTGAGAACCTCATTTCTGTCAATCTCAAAAGCTGTGGTCTTCTTTTGTTGAATACTCTCTCTGAATTTTCCTAAAATGGGGTCTTCTCACTGATGTTCCTTAACTTCCGATATGGCTTAAAATGAGGTCAAGCCACCTTCTTTGTCTCAAGTTCAACTATTTCTACTTAAATATATTGCAGACTCTTATGATCTGTAAAAATGTCTACATGAACACCTTACAAATAGTGCCGCTAAATTTTCTGTGCATAAACCACCGCGGCTAATTCCAAATCGTGTGTCAGATAGTTCTTCTCATGTTTTCTCATTTTCCTTAAAGTATAGGCAATTACCTTACCTTGTTGCATTAGCAAGCATCCTAAACCCATTCCCGAGGCAGCACAATACACAACATAGCCTTTTGGACCCTCTGGGAGAGTAAGAACTGGTGCCTATGTTAGTTTGTCCTTTAACTCCTGGAAACTCTACTCACAGGCATCAGACTACTGGAACTTATGGTGTTTTGTGTCAACCTTGTCAATGGTGCTGATATGGTAGAAAATCCTGCTACAAACCTCTTATAATAGCCGGCTAAGCCTAAAAAGCTACGAACCTCTGACGGAGTCATGCGCCTCGGCCAATTCTTCATCGATTCTACCTTCTGAGTGTCAACTCTTATACCTTCATCTGACACTATATGACTAATGAAAGCCACTGAATTCAACCAAAACTCACACTTGGAGAGCTTAGCATACAATTTACGATCCTTGAGTGTATGTAGTACTACCCACAAGTGATCCACATGATCCACCTCCGAGTGAGAATAAACCAGAGTATCATCTATAAATACTATCACAAATACATCCAGAAATGGACAAACACGTTGTTTATTAGATCCATAAATGGTGTTGGCGCGTTTGTGAGCCCGAATGACATTACTATGAACTCGAAGTGCCCATACCTTATTCTGAAAGCCGTTTTTGGAATGTCCTTCTCCTTAACCCTTAGCTGATGGTACCCTGACATTAGGTCGATCTTTGAGACAAATTTTGCACCATGTAACTGATAAAACAAATCATCAATTCTGGGAAGAGGGTACTTGTTCTTAATAGTGACTTTATTCAGCTGCCGATAGTCAATACACATTTGCAACGAGCCATCTTTCTTTCGTAAAAACAATATCGGCGCACCCCAAGGGGATATGTTGGGCCTAATGATGCCTTTCTCAAGCAGATCATTTAATTGCTCCTTTAATTCTTTCAATTAAGTTGGAACCATTCTATAAGGAGAAATAGATAGCGGCAGAGTGTCTGGCAACATATCTATACCAAACTCAATCTCCCTTTTGGGAGGAAGGCCTGTAAGTTCGTCAGCAAATACATCAAGAAACTCATTAACCACCGAAATTGATTAAAGAGTAGGTGGTTCAGCATCGGCATCTCTGGCCCGAACAAGATGGTAGATACAACCTCTGGAAATCATATTTCTTGCCTTAAGGTATGAAATAAACCTACCCTTTGGCATCGCAGTATTACCCTTCCATTCAAGGACTGGCTCACCTGGAACTGAAATCTAACAATCTTTGTTCGGCAATCAACATTAGTGTAGCATGATGCCAGCTAATCCATGCCCATAATAATATCAAAATCAACCATTTCTAACTCTACTAGATATGTTAAGGTCTGATGGTTACAAACTAACACTGCATAATTTCGATAGACCCATCTAGCAACTATCGACTCACCCACTGGTGTAGATACTGCAAATAGCTCTTTTATCAACTCATGCTCCATACCAGACTTATAGGCAATGAAAGGGTGACATATGATAGATTAGAGCCTGGATCTAACAACGCATATATATTATGTGAACATACTGATAATATACATGTAATAACATTATGTGAAGACTCATAATCCTGGAGACCCATCAATGCGTAAATGCGGTTCTGGCCACCACCGAAGCTACTTGCTCCGCCCCTACCTCTGCCTCGATTGGCTGACGCCTGATGACCTTGCCCCGATAGGCGTGCAGAAGATGATAAAGCTGCTACAGATCTGGTCGGCTGGGCCCTCACACCTCCACCTCTTATCGGATAATCTCATATAATATGACTAGGTTAACTACAAGATAACACATATCTGGTCCTCATTGGCATGGCCCCGGATGGGCTTTACCACAATGCTCACATCGAGTCAAAGACGGCCTCATTTTTATTAGAATCTCTTCTATAATAGGATCATGATACTCGTGAACTCTAACTTGGTCCAGCTTTAGCAAACTGATCAACCCTTGACCTTGAAAACTGTGATAGTGCACTAGCTGCCGAGTAGAATGGGCGCCTATAAAATTGTGGCCTAGACCCACCTCTAAACTCTCCTATGTCACATACAGACCAAGCCCTCTTGTGATGGCCCCTATAACTTTCTCAATCTACCTGATGTTGTCTCGTATGATGCTCCAGATTCTGTGTATAAGCTTGAATGCGAGCAATATCCATATCCGAATTTAGAGAAGTCATAGAACACTCATTAACCAAGTGCGGCCCCAAGCCATTAACAAATATATGTACCCGGTCGCCCATCTCAACTATGATCGTAGGAGCATATTTGGCCAATGAATTAAACTGCAAGCTATATTCCCAAACACTCATATTACCCTACTCAAGACGTAAAAATCTATCCTACCTAGCCCGTCGGAGCTCGACCGGTAGAAAATGTTGTAAGAAGGCCTCTGAAAACTCTCTCCATCCTACTGGTGGGGCACGAGGTCCCCTAGAATGCTCCCATGTCTCATACCAGGTCACCATGACATCTCGCAAACTATACGAAACAAACTTTACCAACTCAGTATCGGTGGCATCTATTACCCGCAAGGTACGCTGCATCTGATCCAGAAAATTCTATGGGTCCGCGTTCAGGTCTGACGCCATGAATATTAGAGGGTCTAGGTTAATAAAATCCCGATCTCTCGCATTAACTGCCCTAACAGAAGGACTATTAGTCTAATGTTGGGCTTGAGCAGCCACCAATCGAGCCAATAACTGCATAGCACTTTACATATCAAGATCCTCATACAGAGTATCAGGTGGAGGAACTGGGGTACTGTAGCCCCACTAAGCTTCTTTGGATATGGTGGAGTCGGGGAATCATATGGAGGAATCACATTGTGGGCTTAACTCTGGCCCTCACTAGTGGGTGGCACTCAGCTGATACCCTCGTCCGCAATTGTATTCAACACCCTCTTACTTTGTTTCTTCTTTCTTGTTGTAGGCATTGCTGAAATTCATAAACACGAGACGGAGTAGGAATGGAATGCTTATAACTCACCTCTACTGCACGATCTGGAACAAAAAGGAAGGTAACCATTCTAAATGCCTCGTAACCTCCTATTTATAAGTATGGTGCATGACACACCCATACACAAGACTCTAATAGGCACAACTTGCAGACTCTCTAGGACAAACCTGCTCTGATACCAAGTTTGTCACGACCCGAACCAGAGGGCCATGACGGGCACATGGACCTTACTTGCCGAGCACCACTAGACATACATTCTCCATATAACCATAAATAAAATAATAAGCTGAAAAGGTGCAAGACCGACAGGCCATATATGTATATACATAGATGTTGGACATGACCGTACGAGCTGACAAGGCTACCATAGATGACTATACAACAAAAACATAGTCCAAGGAGGCCACATAACATTTGACTGCATCATAACTGTCTATAAGCCTCTACTGGAGTGCGTGACATTATAAGGTCAGGATAGGGCCCCGCCATACCCATATTCATATCAAAAATATCATACCAAGACTAGACTACAACTCTAGAACAAGTAGAGTGATCTAATATGAGCTGAATAAGCAACCTACTAGTGCGGTCCGTCGCCCTGTCTACCTGAACCTGCGGGCATGAAATGCAGCATCCCCCAGGCAAAAAGGGCATCAGTACGAATAACGTACCGATTATGTAAGGCTTGAAAATAGCACAATGAAGACCTGAGTAACATGAGACAAGAGAGAATCAATTTGCACAGAATTCCTCTAAGGGTCATAATATGCATAAGTATCATACATGTGTGTATATATAACACCTGGTCATACATATATATGCGTATATAACACCATCAAGCCTCTGTGGGCATCCCATCATATCATATCGGCATCTATGGGTATAATAATCATCATATACCAACTGATCAAGTGGTGGTGCGTATATAATGCCATAAATTTCCCATACCCAATATACATATCATATAGCATATATAACTCCTGTGAGGTCATGGTATATACATGTATATAATGCATGAATGATAATAAGACACTCTGAGTCTATCAAAGTGACGTAAGGTCGTTGCACCTCCAATTAACATTATGGAACTAACATATAAACAAACCTTTCATTATGAGTCAATAAGACAAGACATACATGAATCAATAAACTTCTTAAATAAAGTGAAGGACATATACATTTATATCTTTCAAGAGTAGAGTTACTTCGGATGGGCATTCGTTTACATACGAGTCATGCCAAAAGAAGGAAGAGTAGCCTTAACATACCTTTGTTGTTTACTTAACCACACAGCGTCGGTTCAGCCCGTTAGAAATTCAATCCACAAAAAATAATAAGGGACCATTATTGAGCTTACGGAAGCTAGAATTCAACACAAATGAGTAACTAGTTTATCTACGAAAATTTGGACAACACCTCCCCTTATTCTTTTCACTTTCCTCAAATCAAACAACAAGACCAACATGTAGAGAATGTCAGCAAACATATTAAATCAATATCCAACCTTATATACATCACAATACATCACCAAAATAGTCCACACCATCTCCCACGACAACCAAGTGCTAATTTTCACTTTCTATCCATACAACTTAGCTAGAACTTGAATATACCTCAATAATGACAACCACAACATACTCAGGTTATACATATTGATTTTAAGCCATAACACACTATAAAAATGACCTCATAACAGTCCAACAAGTTGCAGCGACTTAGAACTCATTTCAGGCCATTTCTTCACAAGTTCTTATTTTCACAACATAGCTAAGATTCCAATAAACTCAAACACATGAAGAAAAGAGGATTTGTTACCTTATACAGCAAGAAGAACCCTAGAACAAGTCTCCTTTAACTTGAGAGTGCTCACAACTTAGCAACATCAAACAAATGACCTCCACCACTTGTACAATACTTTTAATGAAGAGTGGGTGGTTTAACCTTGGAGGAGAGCGGATGCCTTGGAATGTTTTGAATAGATAAAAATTTGAGAGATTAGGAGAGAAGATCAAACACCTGAAAATCATGTCATACCATGGAAAGGAATGAAACTTAAAGCCCTTTTTTCCACTTAGAACCCTAATTGAAAAAAGGGGGTTGTTTTGGGTGAAAGAGAAAGAGAGAGTTGCTGAACTTTCTTTGGATGAACATGGGTGAGAATGGACAGATTTTGGCCTTATATTATCCCTTATGGTCGACCACACTCTTGCCTAAATGGGCCTCTCTTTATCTTTAATTTGGGCCACAAAACCGCCCTTTAATTTGGGTTACTCATTGCCTTTTAATTTGGGCCTCTCATTTCAAGTAGGTGGATCACCTACTTGTCACTTGCTTGCTTCATTAGTAGATGATACATGTTGGTCCTTTCCTCTTTACAAGTGTCATGTCCTTACATAATAATCACGACAAGTGTTAAGTAGCTCAAGCTAGTAGGATGTGTAAGCAAGTAGGACGGGTAAGCAAGCAGATCAATGTTATTTGACTGAAATCTCATTTCTTAAATTTAAGTGCATTCGTCAACCTCAACTTAGTTGTCTATATGTTGAATAGAACTACGGGACGTAACAATAGGCATGTCTAATATCGTATAACCTCAAAGATAATCGTGATGTACAAGACTAAGAGGACTAACATCTGATGAATCTCATCATACAGAACTACGAGGTGTAACATTTTTTGTCTTTTGAGATGGATACAAGGTTGGAAATAATATAAGCATACTTGTTATATGTTGGATATATTGTTATATTGAAGTAAAGGTATAAGAGGGGTAAAGGGGTTTTGTTTTCTCCAAAACAAGCTTGTCGCTTGTTGTGTTAACCAGTAGTTTCATTAGTGATATCGTGCACTTGTTGTTGTGTAGATTGAAGTGTGTTACAGGTTGCTTAAGTGTTATTGTGGAAACAAAGAAGGCCAAGGTATGTCAAGGCTATCATTTCTTTCTCTAGGCATGTATCTAACTGAAACAAACATACATGAATGTTCCGTCATAACAACTCCATTCATGTTAAGCTAGAAGTGTTCATTGGTTACATTGAATGCTCTTGAATTTTGGTTGTCCCATGTCGGGGGTACTTTTTGTGTTGTAAAGTTATCTCATGTGTGATATTTTGTTGGCTGATATATCAAGTCTATACTGAGCAATTTTTATGTTACAAAGAAAAAAAATCATTCCAAAGCAAAAAAGTAAGTATACGAACTCTCGAGTATAGAACCTATGTATGTATGTAGAAATATGATATTGTCACCACAAAGCTATAAGTGGTGGGTGATGGCCCTTATGTTGCGAATATATATTTATGACATAATGAACACCACTGGTTGGGCGATGTTATGTATACACCACCGAGTTGTTATTAGTTGGGCGATGTTATGCATACACCACCGAGTTGTTATCGGTTGTGTGATGCTATATATATACCACCGAGTTATTATCTGTTGGGCGATGTTATGTATACACCACCGAGCTGTAATTGATTGAGCGATGGTTATATAATTATAAACACCACCGAATATATATCGGATGGGCGATGAGTACACACATAAACAACCCAGTCTATTACCGGTGGTGATGATTACTATTGAGCTATATGTATGTATGTATAACAGTTTCATTATTTGTTGTGAGAGGCATTCAGGTTATTAATTGTATCTTGTTATTTATTTTATTTATAGTTATCTCTTTTATCTATCATTCATGCCTTACATACCAGTACATTTCATTCGTACTTACATCCATTTACTGGGGAACATTGTGTTTCATTCCCCCAGGTTATGGTAGCCTACTTGATAAGCCTCTCCCGTAGGTTCCTAGCACAGCTGTGGTTAGTGCACTCTTTTTGTTCCAGAGTTGTTGTTTGAGTTTTGGTATGTCATTATCTATGTATTATGAGTATGGCGGGCCATGTCCTAACCTTATGATATTCATGCTACTTTTAGAGGCTTGTAGACTTGAGTGTTGTGTGTAGATATCATGTATGGCCTTGTCGGTATAGGTTGTGATGTACAAACTTCATGGGGACTAGTCGCCCTCTTATATATATATATATATATATATATATATATATATATATATATATATATATATATATATATATATATATATATATGAGGTTGGTATCATCACTATTTACTACTTGGGCTACTTCATTCTATCATGGATGCCTTGATGGCCTGTTTGTATGTTAATGAATGTGGTTAAGTCATGTATGTTGGCGCTAGACAAGTAAGGTTGTAACAACTCATCTGGTCATTTTTAGCTAAAGACCCTTGTTGACTAAATTATCATTCCCATAAACTCTATATGGGGTTTGTGATATGGGGAGATGGGTTGCAAGGATCCCGAGGTACCTTTATATGAATTTTAGAGTTCATATTAGTTATAATGTTGAGGGGAATTCGGAATGTCTGGGGATCCCACCTTAACGGTTGTGACGAACACTTGTGTGGGTATTAGTGTTGAACTGTAATGATGGGTGTTGAACTATTGTTTAGGCTTGTTACCACTATGTGGGCTTGTCGCCATTGTTGATAATTGTTGTGTTTATTCATCATATTTCTTTCAATATGATAAATTGATGTCCATGGAATTATAGTTATTGAGCCTCTAGAAGCATGTGATATTCATCTCTTATACTTGATTGCATCTCATACATCCTGATTACATGCCTTGTATTGTCATTTGCATTCATACACTCATGATTTTGATGATATTGAAATGAGAGTGGTATGAAAATATTGTGGGTACAATGAGATCAGGAAAGGTAAGGATATATTATGAGATGGTTGAAAATATTGAGATGATGGAAATGATTGATATGACTCCAAAGGGGTCTTAGTTTGATGGAAATGATTGATGATGATACTACAACCAAGAGTTGGGATCCGATAGGAAATTTTGGATGGGTATATGGACGACTCGGGTCCCCCATAGGTTGCATAGTGCATAGAATTTGAACGCATTTATACCGGGCATGAAAGGTACCTGACATTTGCATTTGCATTCATATCATACATATATTTATACATTTATTACATGTTTATTGGTAACGTGATTTGGATTGAATATTTGAACTTGGGCATTTGTGATAAGGGATCTTGTTGATTGATTCCATAATATATGAATAGTTGGTTATTGAACTCCTTAGTGAAGAAGGTGACTTATATGATTCATGAACTCTTCTGTGAACAAGATGATTTATATGATTCATTCAACTCTAATGTGAACAAGGTTAGTTACGACTTATTGAACTGCTTAGTATAGGATTATTTGAGAATAAACTTGATGTTTATCTCTATTATGTATCTTCCGTCATTGTCAGCCTATGATGCCTACAGGGGTACCCATTCCCAAGGTAAGAACTAGGACTATTTTGTACCATCCCGATGGTTTGACTTAGAGGATGCCCATTCCCAAGTAGGAGTGAGCAGATTGCTATGGATTTCGTTGCTGGGTTGCCAAAGACTTTGGAAAAATGTGAGACTATTCGTCTGCATGGGGTACCCATTTCGATCATTTCTGATCGGGGTACTCAGTTTACTTCTCATTTCTAGCAGACTTTGCAAAAGGGGTTGGGTACTCGGTTGGATCTCAATACAATATTTCATCCTCAAATGGACGATCAGTCTGAGCATACCATTTAAGTTTTGGAGGATATGTTATGAGACTGCGTGATTGATTTTGGTGGTCATTGGGACCAGTTCTTACCTTTGCCAGAGTGTGCGTACAATAACAGTTATCACTCCAGTATTGATATGGTGCCATTTAAGGCTTTATATGGTAGAAGGTGTCGCTTTCCGATTGGAAGGTTTGATGCATTTGAGGTTAGGCCTAGGCGTATCGATTTGCTAAGAGACTCCTTAGAGAAGGTTAAGGTGATTCAGGAAACAATCTGTGCAGCTCATAGTAGACAGAAGGAGTATGTAGATCGAAGGTTTAAGATATGAAATTCATGGTTAGTGACAGGGTTCTATTGAATATTTGACCTATGAAGGGCGTGATGAGGTTTGGCAATAAAAGGAAGTTGAGTCCGAGGTATATCGAGACTTTTAAGATTCTTTAGAGGGTCGGAGAGGTGGCATATAAGTTGGCTTTACCACCAGGTATTTCAGGTGTCTGTCTGATATTATATCTTTCTATGTTGAAGAAGTACCATGCCAATTGGTCCTACATTATCTAGTGGGACTCCATTTTGTTTGATCAGAAAATAAAGTTCAAAGAAGAGCATGTGGCCACTTTGGACAAGCAGGTGAGAAAGTTGAGGTCTAAGGAGATTACTTCTGTGAAGGTGCAATGGAAGCATCATCCTGTTATGGAGGCTATGTGGGAGATAGAGGTTGATATGCGGAGCTAATACCCACACTTTTTTACTTCTTCCGATATGTTTTCCCTTTTTGTTTATCTCCGTTCGAGGATGAACGTTTGTTTAATTAGTATATGATGTAACGATCCATCTGGTCGTTTTTAGCTAAAGACCTTATTTGATTAAATTACATTTCCCATAGACTCTATATAGGGTTTATGATGTGCGGGGATGGGTGGCACGAATCTTGAGGTACCTTTATTGATATTTGGAAGAAAAACTCAAAATAGAGATTTTAGAATTGATATGTTTGACCCAAAGTTGACTTTCAAGTATATGGGTTCATTTTCGGGTTTTGTCACTTCTGGTAGTTCTGGAGGGTCACTTATGACTTTGTCAAGTCATTGGTTCGCTTCCCGAGGCATTCGTATGTACTTTGTGGCTTTATTTGTAAAATCATAGAATTTGGATATTTTGGGTGATTTCTTAGAAAAGTATGTCTTAGCTCGGTCATATGAGAAATCTAAGTTCCCGAGAGAGTTTGTAGCACCATTTACCTTGGGGTAGCATGTTTGATCTGTATCTGGGGGGTCTTAATGTATCTGGGGGGTCCTAAGAGCGTTTCGGGTGTATGGTGGAGAATTGGCCAAGTTCTAGAGTTGTTGGTTTCTGGTGTCCGCCTCTACGGAGGTTGTCTCGCAGATATGGGCCTTTTGTGATATTGAGTTTTCTGCTTCTGTGGATGTCTTTCTCACAGAGATGATGGCGCCTCTACGGAGTCGTTCCCACCCCAGCGATCCTTTGGGATTTTAAGTTGTCTCGCCTTGGTGGCTCTAATCTCTGCTGAAGAGGTTCCACCTTAGCGAAGTCGATCCCGCCGAAGAGGAATCGCTATTTCAGATCATATTATTAAATGCCTTAAAATGAAATCATTTCCCCAAAACATTCTCTTGGGATTAGAGCTCTGCTAAAATGGGGTTTCTTGTGGATTTCACCTTTGTTCTTCATTGGAGGTATAATTTCATCCTTTTTAATTATTATTCATCTTTTAAATCGACTAATCGTAGTGTAGATTATATTTGGGGAATAAGATGGCGTAATTTCCATGCTAAGATAAAAGAGTAAGAATCATGAATTTGGGATTGTATATTGACTAGATGATTATAATATTGTAGACTAGTGTTGATTAATGATAGATGGTGATATTTTAATGGTTAATTTGGTATTAGAAACCCTTTTGAAATTGGGGGGGAAACCTAGGGTTTGGAATTGGGGCTTTTTGCCTAATCTTGCAATTGGTGGTCCAATTGGATTTAGTTTTCCAATTAACTTACGGATATGATTATTTAGTATGTTATTATACTTTTTGGGTAATAAAGTTTGGATTTTGCTACCATGGGCCCGGGGTCAATTTTGGGATGAATCTTTGTATTATTTGAAAGGACAAAGTCCTTGTATTTGTATTAGATTAATTTTAACATACAATCTATATATGTTAGACTACGAGTATTCTGAGGCGCATCGAAAGGGCAAGGCTTGCATTGAGAGTTGATGGTTCATGGCTCCTTCTCGGCTCTGAGGTTGGCTACAATTTCTATTTTGTAGACTCTGATAAAAGTGTGTATTAGTTATAAATGTTGAGGGGTATTGGTCGTGTTTAGGGGTCCCACTTTACTTGTTGTGATGAACACTTGGGTGGGTACCGGTGTTGAACTGTGATGATGGGTGATTTACCGAATCATCCTTAAGCTGATTCTGACTGTTGTTTGTTTAGGCTTGTCGCTATTATGTGGGCTTGTTTCCGTTATTGATAATTGTTGTGTTTATTCATCACATTGCTATTGATATGATAAACTGATATATGTGGAATTACGTGTTATTGAGCTTCTGGAAGCATGTTATATTCATCTCTTATACTTGATTGCATCTCATATATCCTGATTACTTGCCTTGTATTGTCATTTGCATTCATACAGTCATGATTCTGATGATATTTAAATGAGAGTGGAATGAAAATGTTGTGGGTCCAATGAGACCAGGAAAGGTAAATATATACTATGAGATGGTTGAAAATATTGAGACGATGGAAAAAATTGATGACTCCAAAGAGGTCTTGTTTTTATGAAAATGATTGATGATGATACTACAGTCAAGAGCTGGGATCCGATAGGAAAATCCGGATGGGTATATGGACAGTGCGGATCCCCCATGGGTTGCAGTTCATAGAATTTGAATGCATGTATATCGGGCATGAAAGGTACCTGGCATTTGCATTTACATTCATATCATACATACATTTATACATTGATTACATGTTGATTAGTAACGTGATTTGGATTGAATATTGAAACTTGGGCACTTGTGATAAGGGATCTTGTTTATTGATTCCATAATACATGAATAGTTGGTTAATGAACTCATAAGTGAACAAAGTGACTTATGATTCCTGAACTCTTATGTGAACAAGGTGATTTATATGATTCATTGAACTCTTATGTGAACAAGGTTACTTACGACTTATTGAACTACTTAGTATAGGATTATTTGAGAGTCAATGTGATGTTTATCTTTATTACGTATCTTCCGTCGTTTTTGGCCTACCTACGGCCTACACACTCAATAATTTCAACATTGGAGTCGCTGTTAACTTATCTTTTAACCCTTGGGAACTTCGCTTACAAGCGTCAAACCATTGAAACTTAACTGCTTTCTGGTTGAATTAGAGAAAAACCCTCTATGAATTTTTGATAATAACCTTCAAACTTTATACGGAGTCGTAGGTTTAGGCCAACTCTTTATGGCCTCTATATTTTAAGTGTCCATCTAATACCTTCATATGACACTACATGGCCGAAAAATGCTTATTGAATTCAACCAAAGCTTGCTATATGTGTAACACTCTTCGTAAGTGCTATGTGTTTCCTCCTCTGGAGGGAAAGAACAAGAATGTCATGTATAATTATAATCACAAATACGTCCAAGAATGGTCGGAACATACTTCTCCATTACCTATATAAGAGTTGTGGGCGCCTTAGATAGCCCGAACAACATTATTAGAAACTCAAAAGGTCCATATCTCACTCTAAAATCCATCTTTGTGATGTTTTCCTTTCAGTTCTAACCTGAAGATATTCTAATCATAAACGAATCTTTGAAACACGTTTCACACCGTGTAGTGGGCCAGGTAAGTAATCAATCCTTGAAAAGGGATACTTGTTTTACAATATAATGTTATTGATTTTGGTGGGATTCTTCTTTAATGGAACTCTATACGTTCTTAGACCTCAACCAAGCATCAGATGTCATATCAGCATTAAGGCCAGTCTACTGCTTTGGAAACATACCCAAAATTTCTTCTCATCAATTGCTGGAACAATAGTAGGGGGAATATATATATATATATATATTCATTAGCCGTTATCTCTCTTACTTTCAAGAAATGAACATTGTTTACTCTTAGGTGTAACAATGGCACTCTTCCCCTTATATGGTTAACTTGGTTTAAAACTGGGGTCTAATGAGCTTTTCCCTACAGAACTCCTAATCCCAAATATACTCTGATTATCGATCCTATGTTAGGTCACACACCAGGAGGCTAAACCAAAATATATGAATGGTACCTCGCATTGAAAAATGATTTATCCACGAGACTCATAAACTCGAGTTAAACTATGCACTCTCCTGACCGTTCATAACCATTCCTTACCATGCGCTTATACGTCCATCTTGGACAGTCCACACTATTAGTATCTTGTGCTCACACAATCTCATAACAATAGCAACATCAGGCCATAGATACTAACTGGCTATATTATATCAATTTATAACTTGTTAGGCAATGCATGCCATCCTTTAACTCTTTCCGGACATATTCGATCTTACTAGTCTTGGAAGTGATACTATCTTCATAAATACCTCACAATTTCTCAACATATTACAATATATATTGAACATCGTAATCCTTATAACCCGCACTTTTTCTTATTCAGCAAATTATGCATTACTTTTAGCTCATAAAGCCATTCATACCTTGCTAATTACTCCTAACATATGTTACTCATAATATTGTGGATGAAACCTAACCACCAGACTGGAAGGTATACATGTCCATTCCTTGATCATGTTATAAGAGAGACGTAACTTTGTAAAAATCATGTCGTTACCACATTAGACAAGAACATATGGTCCTACTAATTTGTTGAGAATAAATGTGGCCTTAACTGTCGCTCAACTGGAAACTCCATCTCGATCTCTGCCCTTATCCTTACCATTCATCTATAATGGAACGTTCTAACCCTGCAAGCAATACTATGGAACCCATGTCCTAAAATTTAGGGATTTTTATTGCATTTGTCATGTAACCTCATATAGAACTCGAACATGGGTAATTCCCTCTGCCCCTACCCTGATTTCATTGGGTAAGCCTCATACATCTTTGAATCTTGTACTACTGACTCCCACACCAAAAACAACCCCCAAAACTCATACGACATATACCAGTATGTGCTCAACTATATTGGATACAAGACAGTCTCACCCAACCTGTATTATTCTGCCCTTGGGATCCTGATGCTCACAAACCCTGCCATGGCCCTATTTGAGAGCCTCGATCAGGTACAACCTGTGGTGATATTCTATTCTATTGCCCATACACATGCGGCCTGATACCGCTCGGTAATCCTCTATAGTCACCCATTATTCTGTCCCTCTTGCCTTGCCTACTACCCTCATCTGGATCATGTCCTATAAATACTAGCGACCTCTGATTAACGGATTCCCAAGACTATGCTATCCCCTATCCCTAAGAGGATCTAACAGCATTAGGCGCTCTAACATGGTGCTGAGTTGGGAAGACAACCAACTATGTCACTATCTGTACCACTCTTCTCAGGTTATGGACACCTGGGGTCGGTGGTGGAATTGGTGGTCCCGGTGATACCGGAGCTTCCCTCAGCACCTCTAGTGCCATTGGGTTCAGAGACACTCAAAAAGATAACCCACTTTGAATCTCAGAGGGGTCCTTCTCAATGGAGTAACTCACACCTTCTCTCATAACTACCTTAGCCCTCCGGCTAGCTATAGTCCTTCCAGTGAATGACATCTCTGAATATAAAACAAGACAAAGCTCAAGGGTTAAGAGTTCCATTCCTTACAACTCAGTGCTATCGCATGATCTAGAACAAGAAGGAAAGGTAACCATCCTAAATGCCCCTTAGCCTCTTGATATAAGTGTGGTACACAACACACCCATAAGGAAGACTCAACTAGACACGGCTTGCAAACTCCCTAGAACAGACCTGCTCAAATACCAAGTTTGTCAAACCCTGAATCGGAGGGGCACGACCGGCACCCAGGCTTACTTACTGAGCACCATAGACATGACTTGATCATATTTCTTAATAAGAAATTAGGATATCAAGGCTTCCATGATAGACTGAAAGAAGTCAAAAAGATATAAACAACTGACAAAGCAACCTAATAAGCATATATACAAAAGTAAATGCTGACAAGGCCACCATGAAGTCTATACATCAAGTCATAAGCTGAGAAGGCCATACATAACATCTATACACATGACTCGTGTCTACAAGCCTCTAAGAGTAGTATCATCATCATAAGGTCAAGACAGGGCCCCGGCATACTTATAATATGTGCATAACATCATACCAACTCAAACAGCAACTCCGGAACAAATAGAGTGCACCAACCACAACTAAGTTGAGAACCTACTGATAAGGGTCGTCAACTCGTCTATCTGAACCTGTAAGCATGAAATGTAGCGTCTCCAACAAAGGAACATCAGTACGAATAATGTACTGAATATTTAAGACAGGTAAAAGCGTAAGTAAGGTCATCAAAGTAAGAGAGAGACAAGCCTCTGTGGGCCATGATATGCTTATGTATAATGTACATGTGTATATAACGTCATCGTCATGTATATGTAATCAGTGACTCTGGTTTTGCCGTTGTTGGCCATGATATGCATATGTATACTGTAAACACATATATAATGTCATAGTGCATACATATGTGTATATAATGTCATCAAGCCTTTGTAGGCATCATCATCATCACAACCAACTAATCAGTGGTGCTATATATCATATGAATATATAATGTTGTTGTACATATACAGATACATATATTTATATATGCATGAGATTTATCATGAATATTATGAGCTTGTTGGAGTGACGTAAGGTAGTTACACCTCTAACTATTATTATGTAGCTAACGTGTCATCAATCATTTCATTTTCATTAGAAGGATTCATAAAACAATAAGAGATAGTTTATATGACATGAAAGTACTCTCAAGAAGGGACAAAGAAGATTCAATGAACATTTATAGAATGAAAGACATTAGCACATTCAACTTTAAAATAGAGTTATTTTGGAGGGGAGTTCATTTACATTTCGTTTCCATTCGGTTCATGCCAAAAGAAGGAACGGATATCCTTACAATCCCCATGACCCTCTATCCAACCACCACTATAAGATTAATGTGCCACACCTGAATCTACAATAATTAATGATGCTATCGTCACATTACAAGTGATATAACTATCGTATCATATTTTGAACTATAACCTTATTCTATAACAAAAAGGGCAGCATATATCCTATTTATTTTACATATCCCCAAGTTCATCACATCTCCACAACACACAAAAAATCATCAATAACCAACAATCACACATTCAGCCCTTCAACAACACAAGAACAATCCCAACAACATTCAACACTAGTTTATAACCTCTTGTTTCTATTCCATAGAATTCAGCAAGAACTCGCATTTAGAGAATTTGGCATATAATTTCCAATCTTGCAATATTTGTAATACTATTCGTAAGTGATCGACATGTTCATCCTCCGAGCGGGAATAAACCAGAATATTGTCTATGAATATAATCACGAACACATTAATGTGGAACTCAATCTCCCTTTCTGGCGGAAGACTCGGAAGTTCATCTGGAAACACATTCGGGAACCCATTCACCACCGGAAAAGATTGGAGAGTTGGTGGTTCCTCTTCTGCATCTCTAACCCTCACTAGATGGTATATACAACCCCTAGAAATCATCGTTGTTGCCTTAAGGTAAGAACTAAACTGACCCTTAGGTGTTACAGCACTACCCTTCCATTCTAAAACTGGCTCACCTAGAAACTGAAATCAAATGACCTTTGCTCGAAAATCAACATTAGCATAGCAAGATGCCAACAAATCCATACCATTATTATGTCAAAATCAACCATTTTTAACTCTACTAGATCTGCCAATGTGTGATGGTTACATATTATCACCACACAGCCCCAATATACCATCCTAGCTATTATTGACTCACCCACTGGTGTGGCTACCATAAAGGATTTTATTAACAACTCAGGTTCTATACCAAACTTAGCAACAAATGGGGTAACATACGATAAGGTAGAACCTGGATCTATCAATGCACATGCATCATGAGACGAAACTAATAATGTACCTATGACAACGTAAGGTGCTGACTCCTAATCTGGTTGTCCTATCAAAGCATATATGCAGTTCTAACCATTGCCGAAGTCAGGTGCCCAACATCTACCTTGGCCTCTACCAGCTTATAACAAAGGACGAAAGAAAGACAAACCACCCAAGAGGGCCATAATGTTCATCCTGCATGCCAAGATGGCCATTCATTTATACAAGCATACAAAGGATGAAAGAAAGATAATCTAGCCAAGAGGGTCATAACTGTTCATCCTGCATACCGAGATGGCCTGGAATCATTTTTTCCATTGCTATTTGTTTCATTCAAACAAGCATACAAAGGATGAAATAAAGACAATACGGCCAAGAGGGTCGTAACTTTTCATCTCGCATGCCAAAAGGACCATACATACCAAAGCGCATATTCATATTCAAACGAATGCCAAGAGGGCCATACAAAGTGATACCAAGAGGGTTATTCAAGTTGGACGATGCCATGAAGGACATCTACAACATTTTAAGGCTAAAAGGGCCGCAAGCAATCATAAAAATCAAGGGTCCAAGAAAGACTACAAAACAAAGTAAGCCAAGAAGGTTGGCGACATAAAATCCATAGGTTCACCCTCTTTGCTACCTGACAGACCAATCACATATTTTCAATCAACTAAGAAGGTGAGGCAAGTTGATAAAAATAGGTCCTAATCAAGTGCGGAGGAAATATGGAACTTTTTCTCAGGCAGGCGGTCAAGATAAAGTGCAAACGAGAGCTAAGCTCTCTGGATAGGAGCCGCACTCAGCAAACACTCGATTTTACAAATTTTTAGATAACCTTCTTATCACACCCCAAATTAGAGGGTGTGGCTGGCACCCGGTGCCCTGCTGGCCCAAGGGTACTACTTTGATGATCAGACTTCTATATGACCGACCGACAAGGTTGTACTGGAATATAACACAATAGTAATACTGAATAAGAGGGACTATCCTAGCATATATACATTACGGTACCGACAAGGTCACAATATGGTTCAACAAAATACAACTTGGCCGAGAAGGCTATACATCAACAATTGTACATACCAGATCGATTTATGAGCCTCTATGAAGAACTGCACTGTCATATAGCTTGGATAGGGCTTCTACCTACCCATACTATACATAACTCTACAAAACATACTCAACATCTAACAAGGAAGCTCTAGGAAGGATGGAGTTACTTACTGACGGCTGAACTTGACAGCTCCTACTGTGGTGGCCTAGCAGAGCCCCTATCAGAACTTGCGGCATGAACACACAGTACCCCTGACAAAAGGGACGTCAGTATAAAAAAAATGTACAGGTATGTGAAGAATGAATAACAATATGAAACTATAAGCTATAAAGAAAGGCATAAAAGAAATATGAAGTGATAAGTTGTAAAGCAAAGCATAAAGCAACTTGGATGCTATCTAAGGTGAATAATGAAACCTATCTGCATAGGCCTTACTGTATAAACTGCCCTCGACTTATAGTGCGATATGTATAATATGTCACTGCCATTAGGTATACTCTAAGGTGTATATATGGATGCACATCTACGAGTCTACCCGACCGACTATAGCATGGTGCGGTGTGTATAATGTACATGTACCGCTGCCCACCAACTATTTTCAATGGTGGTGTGAGTAATATACATATATATAGTAATAGTAGCATTCAAGGCCTCTTTAGAACTCAGAACTCTTTGATTTTACTTTTGAAACGACCTTTAGACGACTCTGACGATTAACACTTTGGAATACTTCTTTCCGAAGACTTATGATAAGATAACCAATAACCAAACAACCATGATCATGAGAATAGAAATAACAATGAACAACTCTCTACAAGAGATAACGAGATACAATAGAATGAAGGTTTCAACATTTCTTTTTTTGAAAATGATAACTCTTTGGATTTCATGCTTTTGAAAGAAAGGGATAGCCTTACATACCTTGTCTACAAAGCTACAATCATTCTACAAGTCCTTGCGCTACATACAAATGATTGTCTATATCATACAAATGGGTCAATATCAATATCGAATCCATATTCTATAGAGAAACTTTACTTAGGCATCTTATCGACAACCTTAAGCACATAGGGTTCTTATACTTCTTTACAAGAGCTACTTATGCAATTCGATTTCACAATCCTCCAAAACGAACTTTCCTTAGTTTCACAACATATACAATCAGTTTACTAATCAATTCCAACGTATCTCTTAATTAAAACAACCCACAAGTCATATCATGATGATTCCATAGGTTCACGAGTTTCGATTACGAAAATCCTTTCACAATTTGCTCCAAATTATCAATTAATCATAATATTAAGTAGAGGAGTATAAATCATACCTTTACACACTAAAATCCACCTAAAACAGCAAGATATTCCATCTCCAAAGGTTTTCCAAAACCGACTTTATGCGGAGAAGATGAGTTCTATGATAACCACAGGGTTTATCATGTTAATCATGTGTGGTTTTATCTTGGATTGACCTTGAGATGTAAGAATACATTTGGAAGGGTTTGGAGAGAACTTAGGGACCGCTCTTGAAGAAAAATGAGCCCTAAATTGTAGGAACCCGATTTAAACCCGACATAATATTTACACCACCTCAAAAGGACGGTCCTTTTGTCGGTCCGTCAAACTTTGACGGTCTATCAATCTAGACCCTCAATCCAAATCCTAAAATCTCAAATTTGTAGGAAAATTGACGGTTCAGATATGCCCTTTTGACGATCTGTAAATCAAAGTGTATTTTTTCAATCCGATTAACTTCCAAACACACGGTACTTCAATAAACAAGCTATAAACCTTCATTACCATTCGCCTTGCCGAGGTGGTATAAAATGTCAACGTCATAATCCTTTAATAATTCCAGCCACCCTTTTTGCCTAAAATTTAGCTCCTTCTGGTGGAATATATACTGTAGATTCTTATGAGTCGAATAGTTAACATCGTGCTTTTTTAACTACCTCGGGGTGTATTCTATAACCATCCCATACTGCATCAGAACACATCATGGGCTGACTCTGGAGGCATCACAATAAAACACATACCCATCGTTACCTTTAGGAAGAGTTAACATAGGTGTGGATGTCAACATGTCCTTCAACTCTTGAAAACTGCACTCACACCCATATGACCACATAAAATTTGTTGCCTTGTGAGTGAGCTTGGTCATAGGTGCGGGGATAGAATACAAACCCTCCACAAATCTTCAATAATATCCTACTAAGCCCAAGAAGCTACGTACCTTAGTAGGAGTCATGGGCCTCGGCCAATTCTTTACGACCTCAAGCTTTTGATGATCTACCTTAATACATTCTGATAAGACAATATGGCCCAAAAAAGCAATACAGTTTAACCAGAATTCGCATTTGGAAAACTTGGCATACAACTTACGGCTTGGAGCATCTGTAACACCGCTCGGAGATGATCTGCATGGTCTACCTCAGTCCGTGAGTACACTAGAATATCATCGATAAACACGATCATGAAGATATCCAAGAATGGCTTGAAGACTCGATTCATTAAATCCATGAAGGCCGCTGACGCATCAATAAGTCCAAAAGACATCACTCGAAACTAAAAATGGAGATACCTGATTTGAAAGGCTGTCTTCATAATATCTTTCTCCTTTACCCTTAGCTGGTGGTATCTCAATCTTAAATAAATCTTTGAAGAATACTTAGCACCCTGCAACTGACAGAATAAATCATCGATCCTCGGAAGTGGATACTTATTCTTGATAGTGACCTTATTCAATTGCCTATAATTGATGCACATCCTTAAGGAACCATCCTTTTTGCGAACAACCAATATTGGCACACCCCATGTCGAAGTGCTAGGCCTGATAAAACCTTTTTATAATAAATCCTTCAGCTGATCCTTCAACTCCTTCTGCTCATCCAGAGCCATTCGATAAGGAAGGATAGATATCAGTTGTTTATCTTGAAGTATGTCAATAGTAAACTCAATCTCCCACTCTGGAGGAATGTCTGGAAGCTCATCCGGAAATACATCAGGAAACTCATTAACTACAGGGACAGACTGAAGGGTTGGAGGTTCTGCATCTGCGTCCTTGACCCTAACCAAATGATAAATAGAACCTTTGGAAATTATTTTACTGACCTTCAGGTGGGAAATAAACCAACTTTAGGCATAGCAAAGTTGCCTTTCCACTCAAGGGTTGTCTCACCTAGAAAACAGAATTTGATAATCTTTGATTGGCAATCGATACTCACGTAACAAGAAGCCAACCAGTACATTTCCATAATAACATCAAACTCAACCATAAGTAACTCGGCTAGATCAGCCAAAGTAGGACGATTACAAACCGTCACAATACAATTTCTATAAATTTGTTGTTCTACAATTATCTCACCAAACGATGTGGCCACTTCGTATGGCTTCGATAACAACTATGGTTCAAATCCAAATTTACTAGAAACAAAGGGCGTAACATAGGAAAAATTAGAACCTAGATCTATCAGTGCATAAACATCATAGGTGAATACGGATAGTATACTTGTAACAACATCCATAGATGACTCCAAGTCCTGACCACCTAATAAAGCATAGATGCGGTTTTGAGCACCGCCTGAACTAGAGGCTCCTCCTTGACCTCTACCTCTACCTGATGAGATGTGCAGCCCACCACTCTGCAGACGTAGACTCGATGAAGATGCTGCTATCGATCCCGTCGGCTATGCTTTATCACATTTACCTCTACTTGGGCACTGACGCATATAGTGACCAGGATCCCCATAGGAATAACACACATGGAACCCTGAAGACATCATCTCATGTGTTTCCTACCATACTGACTACATGGCGGCAATGTAGGTCTCGTCTGTCCTGAACTTCCCTGCCTCTGAGAACTAAAAAATCTCAAACTCTTCCGAGTCCTGACTGAGCATACTTGTCATACCTTAGCTCCTAAAACAGGGATGGAACACTATTAGCAAAATGAGGCACACATCTAGGAAATTGTTTCCTGGAGCTACCCACTGCTTCTCCGACGACCCAGCTTACCTATCTCTTTTTGTCAGTTCCCTCTTTGTACCTCTATCCTCTCAAATCTACTGTTAGTGTTCCTCAACACCTTGAGTGTATGCCTGAATCCTAGTAATACCCATATCCCTATTCAGCAATTCTATCATACATTCTCCAATTAGATGCAGATCCAAAACCGCTACAAATCGATGAATTCAAGCGCTCATTGTGTCCATGCTTTTCGAAGCATACCAAGCCAAAGAATCGAACTATAGACTTTATTCACTTACAATCTTGCCCTTCTGTTTGAGGTTTAAAAATTGCTCCACCTTAGCCTCTTGTACCTCTAATAAAAAGTAATAATCTAGAAAGGCTTCTGAAAATTCCTTCCACATAGTTGGAGGTGCATCTAGTCCTCGAGACCACTCCTAGGCCTCATACCATAAAAACCACATTTCATAACCTGAAAGGGGCCAACACTACTGCCTCTGAAGCATACATCAGCCACAATACTCACAACATCTGATTAATAATGTCTTGGGGATCCGCATTTGAATTAGTCCCAGTGAATACTGGCGGACTCAACCCGAGAAATTCTCAAGTCCTAGAACTTCCAATACCATCAAAATACCTTACGCCTGTTGAAGCCCTTATCTGACGCTGCTGGATAGCTACTATCTGTTCTAATAACTACATGCTATTTTCCACTCCTTGCTCAGAAGACTCATGTGGAGGAACCAGATTCTATGGAACTGGAGATATTGTATCATGGGGAGCTAGAGGCACTGCACCTTCTCTAGCCTCCCCCTGAGGGGGTGGGACAGGTGATACATGGGAATGCGAATCTCCTTGAGCTTCAAATCTATTAACTTGGCTGGGTGAAGCATTACTGGTACATTTACCCCTATCAGCATTGGTTCGATAACTAGCAGTAGCTTTTGTACTAAGTGACATAACTGAAAAAAGGGAATTAGACTCAAAACCATGCAACTTAGCTCTATAGCACGATCTAGGAAGTAAAAGAATAGGAACCATCCCTAAATGCCTGGCAGCCTCCTGTTTATAAGTGTGGTGCATAATACACCCAAAAATAAGACTCTATTAGACACAGCTCATAGACTCTCTAGGACTGATCTGCTCTGATACTAAGTTTGTCACACCCCAACTAGGAGGTGTGGCGGCACCCGGTGCCTTGCAAGCCTGAGTGTCCCACTATGATAACCAGACTTTTGTATGAGTACAACTTCTGACCGACAAGCATGTACTGGAATATAACACAACAACCATACTGAACAAGAGGGACTAGCCCAACATATATATGTAACATGACTGACAAGGTCACAATATGGTTCAACAAAAGACAACTTAGCCGACAAGGCTATACATCAATAATTGTACATACCAGATCAATTTATGAGCCTCTACAAAGAACTACACTAGCATATCGCCAGGACAGGGCCCTGACCTACCAATACTATACATAACTCTTCAAAACATACTCAATATCTGACTAGAAAGCTCCGAGAATGACAAAGCTTACTTACTGAAGGCTGAACTTGAGATCCCCTACTGTGGTGTCCTAGTAGAGCCCCTATCTGAACCTTCAGAATGAACACATAACGTCCCTGGCAAAAAGGATGTCAGTGCGAATAAAATATACCAGTATGTAAAGCATGAATAACAATATGAAACAGTAAGTTGTAAAGAAAGGCATAAAACAATATGAATAGATAAGTTGTAAAGGAAAGCATAAAGCAACATGGATGCCATATAAGTCGAATAATGAAACTCTAAAACCCTAAATGAAACCTGTTTGGATAGGCATTACTGTATAAACTTCCCTCGGCTTATAGTGCGAGGTGTATAATATGTCATTTCCTCAGGTATACTCTGAGGTGTATATATGGATGCACATCTATGTGCCTGCCCGACCGACTATAGCGAGGTGCGGTGTGTATAATATACATCTATAGTTGTCCATTGGCTATTCGCAATGGTGGTGTGAGTAATATACATATATATATATATATATATATATATATAGCACTTAAGGCCTTTTTAGAACTCAGAACTCTTTTATTTTACTTTTGGAATGACTTTTAGTCGACTCTGACGATTAAATCTTTGGAATACTTCTTTTCGAAGACTTATGATAAGATAAAACAGTAACCAAACAACCATGATCATGAAAATAGAAATAACAATGAACAACTCTTGACAAGAGATTACGAGATACAATAGAATGAAGCTTTTGCCATTTCTTTTTTGAAAATGATAAACTTTTTGGATTTCATGCTTTTGAAAGAAGGGATAGCCTTAAATAACTTATCCACGAAGCTACAATCTTTCTATAAATACTTACACTCCTTACAGATGATTATCTATATCATACAATGGGTCGATATCAATATTGAATCCATATTCTATAGAGAAACTTTTCATAGGCAATTTATCGATAACCTTAAGCACATAGGGTTCTCATACTTCTTTACAAGGGTTACTTATGCAATTCAATTTCACAATCCTCCAAAACACACTTTTCTTAGTTTCGCAACATATACAATCAGTTTACTAATAAATTCCAACTTATCTCTCCAGTAAAACAGCCCACAAGTCATATCATGATGATTCCATAGGTTTACGACTTTGATTATGAAAATTCTTTCACAACTTGCTCCAAATCATCAATTAATCATAATAATAAGTAGAGGAGGATAAATCTTACCCTTACGCACCAAAATCCCCCTAAGACAGCAAGTTATTCCATCTCCAATGGTTTTCCAAAACCGACTTTATGCGGAAAAGATGAGTTCTACGACAACCACTGGGTTTATCACATTAATCTTGTGTGATTTTGGAATGGAGTGATATTGAGATGTAAGAGTACTTTTGGAAGGGTTTGGAGAGAACTTAGGGGTTGTTCTTGAAGAAAAATGAGCCCTAAATCATGGGAACCCAATTTAAACCCGACATAAAATTTACACCACCTCAAAAGGACGGTTCTTTTGATGGTACGTCAATATGGACTATCAAACTAGATCCTGAAATCTCAAATTTGAAGGAAATTCAACGGTTCAGATTGGTCCTTTTGACGGTCGGTCAATCTTGCCATCAAAATGGATAGTTTTTTTATTTTGTCGAAACATATTTTCTTCGATCCGATTAACTTTCAAACATTTCGGTACTTCCATAAACAATCTATACACCTTCATTACCCTTCCGTAAGGTCGTACCTCATCCCGGGACATCGGTATCAATTGGCGACATGACAAAATGCGAAACTACAGGGTGTAACACTTTTTTAAAAATCACGCAACCAGTTGGGTTCATATCGGGGTGTTTTTGAAGCCGAACAACAAGGCATGTAAAGTCTTCGAGAATTATGTTTGTGTACACTCTCACCCATAGATGTGAAGTGCACCACATTCAATGCTTAGAGGGTACAGGCATTTTTTCTGCTTAGATTTGTCCTCCGAAAGTCCCAAAACCAAGGCATTCCCGCATAAGGGATATCCTTTACCATCGATCGAGTTGAACTACAAGTGACCCGATTCCCAAAGCTGGGGATATATAGGTGAACTCGATACCAGATATTCAGTCATGTTCCAACAGATCATCCTAGGGTCTCTTAGTATTGGCACTAGAGAGTTATGAAAAGTCTTTTCATAAAACTGTGCGATTAGAAGTCTAAATAGAGTTGAACTACAAGTGGCCCGAATTCTCATACAACCTGAGATAAATAGAAAACCGCAGAACTAGGGTCCGTCCAAAATTTTGAAAATTTGCATGCTTTATTTTTTACTTTTGAAGAGATTACTTTGGCTCAGTCGGTCAAAAATCAGGTTCGTCAAATTTCATTTCACAGGTTTGGCTTCCCCATCCCCAGACAATGAAAGGAATTGTTGTTGACACCTAATATTTTCCCTCAATGAATTTTACTTAATTAGTCATGTTTCGAGTCAAACTAATTTTACAAAATTATCCCAATAATGTTTTTTTCATTTTCTTTGACGAAATATCAAGTACATTGTTGAATATCACTAGCATATTTTTATAATTATTTTGAGTTTAAACATACTTATCAGAAAATTAAAGTCAATATAATGGAAAAAACAATTTCATAATTAAATGTTTAAATTATGCGGTGGGTAATTGATAAATAGTTTGCTCTGTCAAAATAAGAAATCAGGTTAATTAAATGAATAGACAATTACGTTTCGATTTTATATTAATTCATATTACTTTGAAAAATTGTGTTCCAATTAGAATGATTTTCATAAAACTGGCTATAATTGAATATATTTAATTGATTCCCACCAATTCCGTCAAAAATGAAATGTTTTTGGCCGTAATTAAAATTAGCTTATAGCCACTATTTTTGCAAAACTTACCACGACGTCAAAATATCCCAAAACCATTAAAATTGGACCAATGTCCACTTCGTTTCGCACAAGCCCAATCCAAGCGGCCATGACCCGGCCCATCTCACACGTTAAGAGGAAAAATGCCCTTTCCTTTTCACTTTTCGCAGACTCAGCCCAGGGTTTAGAAACCAAATTCGCCCTTGTACTCTCTCTCTCTCTCTCTCTCTCTCTCTCTCTCTCTCTCTCTCTCTCTCTCTCGCATATCTGCATTTCCAGAAATGGCAAAAACACAAACTTTGCCATCTTTTACAGGCTATGTTCGTCCTAAATGAGCAAGAGAATTAATTGTTCATGTCCTCACCATCGTATCTCTGCCAACAGGCAAGCATCATTCGAATTATACGGTCTTATTGGTTCTCCAAGGTTTGGGCAGAATCCAATAATAATCCCTCAAATTTGTTAGTCCCACATCAAATTAAAAGTAGAAAACTAGGGTTTCAGGGTTCTATATAATGAACCCCACCCCAATAGTTGTAGATTAGGAGTTTTTTAGAGTTTTTAAGCAATGTTTTGACATTAAGAATTTTCATACAAAAACTCCAATTTTTTTCCGAGTTAGAAGAGGGAATCTAACAAGAATTGGAACACCACTTCGAAATTTTTAAGTTATTGTAATGTCCCGAATCATGGTCTGGGAAAAATAAGGCACTCGGTGCCTGACTCCATATGACCGAGCGAACCACATAGCTTTCTAGTCATCATGGGCATCAAAAGCATGCAATAATAAAAATGGTTTAAAATATGTAAAACATATACCTAAATTATCGTCTGAAAGATAATAGCGGAATTATCTTAGTAAAACATGATAAGTCCGAAAATATTGTTGACATGACTGGCATGACATGCTAACTAGTCTAGTCTATGAAACCTCTAAAACATGAGTCAAAAAAACTATTTACCTGGACAAGGCCCTGGCATACCTCTACTATAACCCATAAACGTGAAAGTAAATAGACTGACACCCTCAATGAAATGAGTCTCACCAAGTAGCTGATATCGAAGCAATCCTAACGAGCAGATCCGTCATCTTGAATACATGTACCGTGAAGTGCAGGCCCTGGGCAAAGGGACGTTAGTACATTTGAATAGTACTGTATGTAAAGCAACTGAAAGAATAAGCAGGCACATGATATAATAGGAACATGAAACTAAAATTGAAACATGAACATGAACATGAATGAAACATCATGTGTAAAATCTGTAAACTATATATTTGTGGGAAGAGCAATAGTATGACCGACAACATGAAATAACCATATGGGTACGTGGATTCTGGTACCTGGTCCGATCGGTAGAGTGCTCCCATACCTTGTCGGGGTATGAGACATGAACATGACATGAAAGGATCCAATCAGCAATCTAAAGGTATCGTCCTCTAGGCAGAGACACCCTTATCCTATGCTGGCATACGTAGTTTCAGGCTGTAAAATCCTTCTCGGTGATCTATGCAAGTATACGCGGTCGACATGTAATATAGGATTTTGAAGTCCATATATCGTACCCACATGGACTTGTACTTTTCTAATATTCATCTAATTCAAACTCGCTCGTAACTATTCAAGAGAGTAGAAATAAAGGTGTTTTGTGAAACTAACTATGATTGAAAGAAATAAATAACAATTGGGTATTTTTGTGACTAAGACAATTGAGACTAAGACTGTAATATTTATTAGATGATGATGGAATCCAGGGTCATGGCTTTCTACAATCCAGTTAGTCTTCCGATAGTTCTACCTATTTCGATTTCTGGGTTACAAGTTGACAGGTTGATTTTAACTTTATGATATTCTTTCGAACTACTCACAAGCCTATAGATGATACTATAATGCATATAGTTCTATGTTCGCCAGAGGTAACAAGAACACATTTATATCTCTGTAACCAACTATGTAGGGCTAATGGGTATATTTCTATCCTTAGTAGCGAAACGTATAAATATGAACATACTCTATTTATACTTATTACGTACGTGAATTCCCTCTTTCAAGTCCAACTCGCGCACCGCAGATAGTGCTCAACTAATTCGTCAATTAATCAAACAATTAAGACCAAGAATAAATAAGCAATCTAATATTGGAAATCTAATACGCAAAAACATCATTAAACTAACGTTCATGTCTTTGACATAACCCTAGAAAAGAGAAGTTTAGCTACTCATGATTCGAAGAACGAAAAAAGAATTCATGAGAAAACTAGGGTTTATGAATAAAAGTAAAGACAACAAGAAGGAGAGAAGGTAGCTTACTAGTCTCAAAAATATCCCAGTACACCTCTCTAACGAAATAGAACATCTATATATAGTCTGGGGTAAAAATATAAAACTAGGAATCCAAATGGGAAAAGGGGGAAAGGGCTCACCTATGTAGATAAGTGCATGAAAGCTAGTTCATGAACTATCTCTTGGGGCACTGTTGGAAGCTTCCATTTCTAGATTGTTCTTTGGCTTAGTCATCTTATCCTCTTACATGGCCTAGTCATCTCCTTCTATTACAATGTCTATTAATTATGTCCTAGGGAGAGCTAGTAGTTAATCTAGAAATAAAAACAAGCTAAAAGAAAGTGGTCTCGGCCAAGACCTACATAAAGGCCGAAATAAATGTATTTTCTTGGATTCTTCAAGTTATGTCTTCAACTCCAATCCACATTCCATTCCATTTTAAGAATCTAATCGTAGATTGATGGGTAGTCATTGACACCCTTAGCAAATCACCTAGCGGCTCACGTTGGGAGTTTAAGTTCATGGCATTTATTTCATCACAAATATGATCGGAATTTGTCAAAGGCGTAAACAACCGATAATTACTCCTTCTCTATAATAGTGTAACTCATCTCTGCACATATCAAGTGTCTTGCTGACATAATAAAATGGATGAAAGATCCTGTCCCTTTTCTAATCGAGAACAGCTCCCACAAAAAAATCACTTGCATCACACATTAACACGAACGACAAAGACCAATTAGGTGCGATGATAATCGGCACAGTTACTAACCTCTATTTCAGCTCCTCAAAAGCCTTCAGACAGGCTTCACTAAACACAAATTTCAAGTCCTTCTCCAGCAGCTTGCACATTAGATGAGCAACTTTTGAAAAGTCTTTGATAAACAACTGATAAAATCATGCATGTCCTAGAATACTGCGCACCCCTTTAATAGAAATAGGCGGTGGTAATTTCTTGATCGCCTCAATCTTCGCTTTGTCAACCTCAATGCCCTTATTCAATATTTTGTGCCCAAGCACAATGCCTTCTCAAACCATGAAATGGCACTTCTCCCAATTGAGCACCAAATTTGTTTCCTCACATCGAGCCAACACAGCAATAAGGTGACTCAAACAATCATCAAATGAATCTCCAAAGACCAAAAAATCATCCATAAATACTTCCACATATGTTTTCACCATGTCGGTGAAAATAGCCATCATATATCTCTGGAACATACCTGGAGCATTACATAGTCCAAAGGGTATGCTCCGAAATGCGAAGGTGACATAAGGAAAATTAAAAGTGGTCTTTTCTTGATCTTCGGGAGCTATCATAATATGATTGTAGCCCGAATACCCATCTAGAAAGAAATAATAATTGTGCCCGGCTAATCGATCCATATCAGGCCCATGAAGGGCAAGGGAAAATGATTTTTTCTGCTGGCAGTGTTTAATTTTCGATAATCAATGCAAATCCTCCAACCCGTGATAGTTCTGTGAGGTACAAGCTCATCTTTCTCATTTTTCACCACAATCATGCCCCTTTTCTTCAGAACACATTGGACAAGACTCACCCATTTGCTATCAGAGATGGGATAAATATCGCAGTTGTTAAGCCACTTGGTCACTTCTTTATTCACCACCTTTTTCACTATCGGGTTCAGCCTTCTCTGACTCTCAACACTGGGTTTGCTATCCTCCTCAAACAAAATCTTATGCATACAGAATACACTGATGATGCCTCGAATGTCAGCTACCATCCACCCAATGGCTCGGATCATGTCCCTCAGTACTTGTAACACTCGTTCAACTTGTACATCAGACAAATAAGTAAATAGGATTACGTGTAATTTGTTACCACTACCCAACAAAGCGTAGAAAATATGGGATGGTAGTGGCTTCAGCTCAAGGACCAGAGCCTCCTCAATAGATTTGTTTCATCTTCTTCCAAGACTCGGGTCTGTCCAACTCTTCAAAGGGTGTATTGGCTCGTACATATGCATAAGAAGTGTCAAGAATGTGAAGAAACTCCTCAACCTTCTCATCTTCCATTAAATCCTCACCATACACCAAGGCCATCTCCAACGGATCTCTAGAAACCAAAAAGTGATCTAGTTATGCATGCTAAAGCTCGGGCTCCACCACTGTGATCATCTTTAATTCTTTATAATGGGGTGGCAGCTTAGTTGCTTTGAACACATCAAAAATAACTTCTTACCCATCTACTATCATGGACATCTGTCACGACCCTTTTCAAGAATCATGCACCTACATAATCCCACCACGTAGGCAAAGCACTCCCATCTCAGCAAACAAGATAAGATATAAATAAAAGTGGGAGAAACATAATACTTCATAAGTTGTCTGCCAATATATAATGCGGAAGAAAGATAAGTCTGTCACAACCAAACACCCCCATGTAATTTAGTTTGTGGGTATGAGAGCACTAGCAATCTGATACATATTTGAGAAATGGGCACGTAGGCCAAAACTAAATACATAGTCTAAAACAAGTCTCTCAAGTGCAAGAAAAAGACTGTGATAAAGAAGCAGCATCCAAGGGTATACTAAAGATAGCATCCTCACCCTGAATACCGAGGATCAGCTGCTCGAACTCAACCATGTGGTCTCGAGCTGGTGGTTGGATCTGTATCTGCATCAAGAAAAGATGCAGCAAGTGTAGCATGACTACACATCGTACCCACGTAGACATCATAGGCCGACAATGACGGAAGTACATAATACCAAGTTGACACCAAGTAATCCTATGCTACACAGTCCAATAATCCAAATAAAGTCACATAGTCCACATAATGATCCACAAAGTTCATATGCTTCCTTATTTCGATAATAGTCCATATTTACTTACATTAACCAGTTCCAATATTTCTACGGAAGCTCAAGTATCAAGAACAAGCACAACCTCTCATGTACCGCACTTAGTCAAATAGTCAATAATCAATTCAATATAAGTTCAATAACAAATATCTAATGATGTGGCACATATATATATATATATATATATATATATATATATATGATATGGATGCAATCCATACGCAAGGTACCTTTCCATCAATTGGTATACACACATCATAGGGGTATGCCATATGAAAGTGACTCATGGGGGACCCGCGAAGTCCATATACCCCTCCGGTCAGAAATAACTCATCGGATCATAGAGCCCAGCTCTTGGCTGTAATAATATCATATTACAGGCGTGCAACTCTAAGCCATCCCTGCGTATCAATATCTTCTCAATGTTGCCATAATCTAAATAGTGTTCTTAACTTTCCCGGTCACTTAGACCCACAGCATAATCATACCACTCCAATACCAATATCATCATAATCATGAGTGTATGAATGAAAATAACATATATATATATATATATATATATATATATATGGAAAGAATCATGATATAATGAGATGCAACCAAATAAAGAGATGAAATATCACATGCTTTCAAGAATTCAATTAACATATATAAATCCAAGTACAATTCAGGATATCATATCGAAAGTATGTGCGATGAGAAAACATATCAAGCAACTATGGCAACAAGGCCACCTATGGCGACAAGCCCAAATATTCAGCAGTCAGAACTAGCACGAGGTTGATTCCCCAAACTTCATCATCACAGTTCAACACCAGTATCCACTCAGACGCTCATCACAATTGCCTGAGTGGGACCTCCAAACACGCCCAAACCCCTCAATATTTATAACTAATTACACACTTCTATCGAAGTCTTGAGAAATTAAACCGTAGCCTACCTCAAAGCCGAGCAGGTGTGCTACACAATCATGCCTCAATGACAGCATTGCCCCTCCTTTGCACCTCGCGACGGTCGAAGTCTACCCACGTATATAATATTTTCGTTAATACAAATCTTTCACAACATACAAGGATATAAACCTTTCTAACAAGACTTTAAAATGCCAACCCAATCCCACGTCACCAAGACTCGGACTTTAATATCCAAAACCCATTATTACATACTAAGTAATCATATCCTTAAATTAATTGAAAATCTATACGCATTTGAACCTCCAATTTAACAATAATCAAAAAGCCAAAATTTGAAACTCTAGAATTTTCCTCTTTTGAAAACAAGTTTTTATAATCAAATAAGTTCTAAAAACATGATTATCAATCATCACCCAATCCTAATTCACAAGAAATACTTTTTAATCCATAAACCTCTATTAAAATCAACAACAAGACACTCTTATTCTCATAAACATATGAAATTCATTTTCTCCAACTTAATAACATGCTAAACCACCATTAAAGAGCTTATAAACATCACTTAAGCCATAAAAAGGGAAGAATCTATTACCTCAAGGTCAAAAATGCTCCTAAGGCTCTGAAAGTTCTCCAAGGCGGCGCTGGTTTCGAGATTTCTATTTTGGGTAAAGCATTTTCTGACCTAGAGACTTATATAGGGATCTAGTACATTCTTCCGCCCTAGCGGAATCGACTACGCTGGAGCAGACTCGCTACGGTAGAGAACCTTTCACTGGGGTGAGAGTCACTTGAAACCTCACCCCTCGCCACGGCAGACCCGACTTCGCGGCGGCAATGTCACATAAATCACTAAGTCATACGAGCACCTACTATTTCCCACCTCAATAGGCAAACCCATCCTTTAATCAGTAATTCAACAATAATTAAATAAATAGAACAACATAAGCGGAAGTCTATATCATAAATACATAGGTGCGGAAGTATAATACTAGTACAACCCCAAGAAATGATATGAAATAGTACAAGAGTCGCTAATCATCAATACAAGTCTGAATAATACAAGTCTCAAAATACGATATTGTCTCAGAATAACAGAAAAGACAAGTAATAATGGATGAGTCCTCGGGCAGTGGATCCATCAAGCAATTATTACCCTAGAAGACTCGACAACATCCTCGAGATCACTCTCAAAGTGTAGAAGTTGAACTGATCACGTACAGTGCACTCAAAAGAATGTAGCAAGGTAGTATCAGTACAAACACTATGTATTGGTATGTATCATAGGCTGACAACAATTAGCTAACATATATATAAGAAAGGAACTGAAGAATAGACATGCTCGCAATCAAGTACAAGTAATATGACATTCCAAGAATTACAACCCAAGCATAGAGTGTCAAATACAGAATCCAAGAAATATATGAATGTAGGGATGAGTAAATATGCGATGCAATTCCCAAATGTCATCTCCATACATACATGCTCCGAGCGGAATATCTCTACGTACCGGCAGTCATGACGTATGAGGGACCCGCGAATCCACTCCGTATCACACAGCATGGAGATGACTTAACCCCCAACCACACCGCTAGCCATTCCGCACATAGCTCAGAGATGGCTACACAATCAATATGTCATAATAATCACTGTTGTTCCCTTCTCACTAATCACCATCACGCCAATCACATATAATATCAATATATCATAAAAATGAGGATGAATGCAATGCAATGACAATATCTTTTTTAGCGTCATGCAATAACAATATCATGTGTATCATATAAATCCCCAATCGTGCCACACATGGAGACATATCATAATATCAGTATCAAATTAAATCCCTTCCTCTACCCATGATAATTTTAATGTAATTGAGATACAAATATATCACATGGATGATATGGTAACTAAGTGCAATCTACTAACCAACACTAGGCAGCAAACCAATAAATCATAAGAGGCAACAACCACAAATCAGTCAGTAGTACCAAACCTAGTAATCCATCCCAACTTCATACCCAAAGGCGTACATGCTTTCCCCGACAGTAACTATCTATATATACGCTTCGCTAACTGAAGTCTAACCAGAAGGTAAGCCATAACCCACCTGGATGCCAAGCGGAATTCGCAACGATCACACTTGCGCCTTGCCTTTCTAAGTTTCATGGTAGTACTTGAAGTCTAAATATCATCAAAATCTAAGTTAGAGAATGAACTAACAATACCCATAACACTAGACTATTCCTTTGAACCCAAACAAAATAAAGGTGAAAGGGGAAATGGTCCCACAAGGGTAAAACGGTCATTTCAAAATGGAAATATGAAATTCAATGTTCTAGGACTCCAATCCTACTAACCAATTGCTAAAATAACTCAAGACTAGGCCAATTTCATTAAATAATACAAAACCCCCAATCTGGATATGAACCCTAATTTCCAACATTCAAATTCATCAACAATAATGGTAGATTCAAGTTTAATACTTACTAATTAATGAAATCAAATCTTAGATTAGCAAAACCCAACAATTAGTCTCACTTTTAGTCTTAATAATCAAATAAACTCTAATTAGGTAGAACTCATCTTCTCTAACTAATTTCTAGGTTGTTCCCACCATTAAATCAACTAAAAAGGGTAAATAAAGGTAATAAAAGGCTTAAGAAGCTTACCCCAAGAAGAATCCACCTAAGAGTGCTTGAAATAACCCTAAGAGTACTTTGGAGGAGTATTTTCGAAATGGGAGATGGATGACTTAATTTAAACTTTAAAAATGATTATGGAATTCCCGTCGTCCACTACAGCGGACCCGCACCTGCGGCCCTCTTGACTGCGCTCACGGTCCTAATCCAAAAGCCAAACCATTCACCATAGCGGAACGCTTTCCACTGCGGTGGTCCCAATCCACTAGGGTGTATTGAGGCTCGCCTCAGTGAATACAACAGAAACCAACAGAATTCAGCCTTTCACAATTTCAACCTAAAATCCGACAATCACTCGAGACCTCCTAGACACAAACCAAATATGCACACATATTTAAAAACACTCTACAGATTCACTCGCGGTCTTGGAATTTCTATCGCATGCCTATTTCTTAGGGTCAACCCCCAACGGCCTAAAACCAATTTTCCAACTAATTGACAAAACACTCCCGAGGGCCTCGGGTATCAAATCAACTATCCCATGTCATAAATGACCCTCCAGAACTCATGAAATCGACGAAATTCTAAAAAGGTATGTTTACCCAAAAGTCAACTATAGGTCAAATGGTCACACTAAAAGCTTCTAATTTCTCAACTTTCACTAGGATCATTCGATAACTTCGAGAGTTGGGTCAACAAAGGTAAAATAGTCAAAACACACATAATGACTGAACAGGTCATTATAGGCTAAAACCCACATCTCGCAACTTTTTATTTGGCGAGCTAACCTCTCATCAAGGCAGACCTGCAGGAGCAGATACTAGTGTCGCTGTGGCAAACACCAGATATCAGCAAAGAGGAAACAACTAACACTTCCATAAAACACATGAAACACTCTCGAGACCCTCCAGACATGCTCGTCTATGGTAAATAGTGCTACTAGCTTGCTTTTACCTCAAATTTAATAATTAACCGAGCAAAGGCATACTTTTCTAAAGAATCATCCGGAAAACCAAATATCTAAATTTCACAATTAAAGCCACAAAACCCATCTAATTTCCTCATGAAGCAAACCAATGAAATGACCCTCTAGAGATACCAGAAGTGACGGGACCCGAAAATGAATCTATCTAGCCAAAAGTCAACTTTGAGTCAACCTAACCAGCTCCAAGTTTTTAGACTTTGGGTTTTTCATCTGAATCTCACACAAATAGACTTCGGGATCCATGCCACATATCCCCGCGCATCATAACCCCATATAGAGACTACGGGAAGGATCAAACAAGCAAATAAGGGTCTTTAGCTAAAAACAACCGGATGGGTTGTTACATCAACTATAAATTAAAACAATATTCATCCTCAAATGGAGAAAACGAACAGAGAAAACATACCAGAAAAAGTGAACAAGCAAAAGATATTTGCTTTGCATATCAGACTCATCTCCCAAGTCGCCTCATCGATAGGATGATACCTCCACTGGACCTTCACTGAAGTTATCTCCTTCGATCTCAACTTCCTCACCTGCATGTATAAAATAGCTACAAGGTCCTCCTCGAACTCTAAATTATGATCAAGCAATATGGAGTCCCACTGGACAATATAAGAACCATTGGCATGATACTTCTTCAGCAAAGTCACATGGAAGATTAGATGAACGTTTGACAGCCCTGGTGGCAGAGCTAACTCGTATGTCATTTCCCAACTCTCTGAAAAACCTCAAATGGTCTGATATACCTCAAATTCAACTTCCCTCTCTTGTCGAATCTCATCACACCCTTCATAGGTGAGACCTTCAGGAGAACCTTGTCACCAACCATAAACTCTAAGTCTCAGACCTTTCGGTCTACATACTCCTTCTGCATGCTCTGCACTGTCAGGAAGTTGTCCTAGATCGCTTTATCTCTCTCCAATGAATCTACCAACAAATCAATAACCCAAGGTCGGACCTCGAATGCATCAAATCAACCAATCAGAGATCGACATATCCTACCATCTAAGGCCTCGAATGGCTCCATATCACTATTAGAGTGATAGTTATTGTTGTACGCAAACTCTTTCATAGGTAAATGATGGTCCCAATGAGCACCAAAATTAATCATGTAAACTCGTAACATGTCCTCCAAACCATTTTTGGAGAACCCAGAATTAGTTAATTGGCTTTTAGTTTCAAAAACCTTTGTATTTTCATGGTGTTTGCGAGCTTTAGAGGTCCCGGTTTGAAGACGAGCTCACATTTGACCTTTTGGCTACCTACATACAAGGTAAACCCATTTCCTTTTTAATTTCTTGATTAAATTGCCTAGTATGCTCTGTTATAGTGTTTTATGTGCTTATTAAACATGTTTTAGTGAAGATTAGTTAGTGTTTGTGATTCTTAGGTTAATTATTAGCATATTTAGTGTTTTATCATTATGACTATTAAGTATGCTTAGTTAAGATTAATGGTTATTTGTGTATTAGGATAATCTTAAGCATGCTCATGAGAGTTTAATTGTTATTTGTTACTCATTACGGTGTTTGTTAGCATAATTAGTTAAGGTAAAATGATTATCATGCTAGTTAAGGTAGTTTAATCATCTATCAATCCTTGAAGCGGTATGACTTATGATTAAGTTGCTTATAGATTAGTTTAGCATATTTTAGTTGATTAAAATTAGTGCTTGGTGTCTATTATTGCAACTTATTAGCATGATTAGGTGGATAGATGTTTAATGTGTTGGTTTAAGGGTTATACAAGCCATGTATAGGCTACTTATGAACCAAAATGAGGATGAAATGTTAAGTTACTTGATCATGTGTAGATATTTGTGATAACTCAATGTTTTATGTTGCTAATTTTAAGATCTATGTAAGCATGAGTTGTTCATATGGTTTAAATTGATTTAGTGTGCTGATTTATAGTTGTTGAGTTAGATGTAGGTTGTGTAAGTTATAGAATATCCAATATAATGTTTGTATGCTAGCTAGATGTCCCAAATACCATGACACATCTTTGTCCATAATTATTTGAACTCTTTTACATGTTCTGTTGACATATTAACCGAAATATGTGTACATGAAGCATCCTTAAACTATACATAGCTCATGATTGTTGGTTTAAAAGTCCTTAGCCAGAAATCTGTCAACTTATAAACCATTGTAAGCTTCCATACCTCTTTGCTTTGCCTATGGTCCATTTAGATCAAGTACCTTGCCTATGTTGGTTTTAAATGCTGAGCACTTTCCCCTCTCCCTCATGTCTATTACTGCAGCATGCCTATCCTCTTTCCCTTGTTTGAATCTAGTAGACCACATATGATCAGTTGAGTTTTTGTTGTTTGTAGTATGTGTTCGAATCATATGTTGAAGAAATGAATGTCTAAGTATTTCTCTAGTTTGGTGTCCCCTTCCTTAGTTAAGTTGTTAAGTGAACTAGCATGATGTGATTTATATAGACTGGAATTCACTTGTATGTTCCATTTTATTCCTAAAATCCATGTGAACCAGTAACACTAGGTGTGTACTTGCAGCATGACTGTTTTTCCTCTCTTACATATGAACACTGAATTATGCTACAAGAATCATACAGATTTCTACCTAAATGATGTGTCTAGCCTACCTTTGTATGTGCTTTGCTAGTATTTGAACCAACTAAGATATCACAACGTCCTAGGAAATTAGAAATGTGATTGTTGGACGATGGTTTTGATATTCTTGTTCTTATCACAAATGTTAAAGCTTACTCTAAATATGCTTGGTATAATAGCTGCTATCTGGTTCTACTACATGTGATGAGTCTCTTGTGATCTTGCCATTTGATATGACAAACTTGGACGGAGTGTTTGATGTTGATCTTTAGGATTGTTCTTGTTAATCATAAGTCATATATATGAATATGAAATCTATCATTGTGTCCTATATGCTTTTTTATAGCAGTCTCCTTCTCGTCTTAATTGATTTGGTTAAAGAATGGTGTGTTGATATACAACTGATATACTACTCATGACATAAGATATATTCCGTATATATCAAATGTATATGAGCCTATATATCTGTATAACAACCATATATTATCATGATATACATGATTCATATGGGCTTAGCTCATTTTTGTGTTTGATTGTCACCTTCACATGACCATATTTCTTCGGCCTAGCCCACTGTTTCCATTTCTTATTTCACTATCAACTTGGGCCAATTAAATGATTAGAATTAATTTGCTATTGTTACGGGCTGCCTGTTTGTCTTAGTTTTAATTTGCATAGATGAGTCTAGGTGCTCTCTAACTTGCTCCTTTATTTTCCCCTTTTTTTCTTGCATCTGCTGCATTGTAGGCCCATCTCCTTCATTCAGTCCGAACCGTCACCTATTCTTTTGCCAAGATTGGTTGCGGCCCAACAGAGAAATATTCTTGATCGAGTAAAAGCAAGGGAAGCTAATATTTGCTTTGAAGGCCCAGCTATGGGTGAAAACAGCCAACTGGTGGGCTTCGGTAGGCCCACCAACCTAAACTCTTCTTTTCATATATATATATATATTTGTTGTGATAAAACTACTTTGATAATATTGGAACTTTTACTTATGGTTACGAACTTAGGATAGGCAAACGATACATTAATCGTTTAGCTAGATCGCCAAAAATTGGAATTTCAAAACACTTTGTTCGAATCTGAAATCTAAATAAAAGGCTTGTTTCGAACTGAAAAAATGAACTGATTTCTAGACTTAATAAAACTGGAAAAACTGATTTTAAGAGACTAAGTTTAAAACTGATTTTGAGTTTTAAAGTTCATGACTTGGACTTGGACTTTGAATTTTAATTGTCTATGTATTAACATTTGCTTGAAAACAAATGGACTGCTGCTGATGATTAAGATATTGGGCTGGAATTTGATTTTTTTTTTTAGGTTAAGGTACGGGCTAAGCCCAATTAGATAAATTTAGACATTAAAACTATTTTGGACTTGAGTTTGGTTTGAGGGTTTGAACTAGTGGATTATGATTTAACCTTGGGAGATATAGCATGCAAAAAGGAAATAAAGAAAACCATTTTTTTACTATCTCTTCTCCAAAACCGAACTTGTCATTTTAAATGAGCTATACCATTTTCAAAACTTGGAAAGGATTTTAAAAGATGCAAGTGTGAAATTAGTCAATATGGTTGGACTAAATGTAGAGTTCTACTCTAATTCACATTTGAGTGTTGTTCTTAGTCCGAAAACGAAATTGATTAAACTACCCCGTGTATACTATTTTTGGCGGAAACCTAAATCTTTGTTTTAAAATAAAACTCTTGAGTTTGAAAGACTGGAATGACAAGTTACTTTGTGGATTGTTAAACCTTAATCAATTTAAATCATTTTAAAGCATTCTATAGAACCTGTAGGTCAACCGTATTCTATAGATCCTTAATATCGGAGTGCTAACACCTTCCCTAGGATCACCAGAACCCTTACCTAGACTCTGATTTAGATAGAATTTTTCAATGAATTTGAATAAACACTCTCACGCTGGTTCTGTATAAGAATGTAATACAAAAGAACGGTATTTAAGTCAGGCTGAAACTCAAAACTCCCACTGATGGCGTACAACTGACATAAACATGATCATATGCATAGTAGTAAAAATCGGGCCATTGTATGGGGCCATATAATATCATATTGGTTATGGTTCACTTTTACGCGAATGCATAAAAGCTACTGAATAACTTGTGCTCTTGAAATTATTTTATTTTAGAGTCGCCACCTAGGAAAACTAGGAAAACCATACTTAAAAGGGTTTTTCTAAAGTTAAAGAAAATACTAAATTAAACCAGAGTTCGGGTAATGGTTCAAATAATCTCCCAGGGAAAGTGTTAGGCACCTTGATATTAAGGATCCTTAAGATACGGTTCACCTCTGATTGTATATAATTGAAAATTGCTTTAAATTACTTAAAGAGTTTAAAACATTGCAAATAATGTCATTCAAAATCAGTTTACACATACACTTTAAAATTGAGTACAAAAATCCCCTTCGCAAAATTCTCCCTTTTTGAAAAGTAATTTCCTTTGTTTTTTATCGAAAGAGATAATAAAATACTTGTTTATTTTTACATAAAATAAGGGACTAGAATATAACTTTAGTAAAATGAAATCTCTTTTTTTATATATATAAAAAGAGGTCAACCATGGGTTTGTTCCCTTAACCCAAACTATAATTTATGAAGGATTTTCCCATTTTTTACTAGAAATTACAAACTTGATTAGTTCAAGACTTGAGTTAAAATTCATGCCAAAGTGAGGAAAAATCATATCATTTTCTTTTACAAATTTAAAGCCAAGTTCTTTTCATTTATTTTCAAATATTGTTTCAAAGTTTTAGGAGTATATGAACAAATACCCAAAAACCTCATTTTTTAATAATTATCCGAAGAATGATTATTTATTTATTTAAAGATATCAAAATAGCAACTCTGTGTAATTAAATTTTACTTTTAAGGTTTCCAATAATATTTAGAGTGTTTACAATTATCAAATACAATAAACAATATGAAATAAAGCAACTAGTTGGTGGGTATACCAGCCCACCAATTGACGTATAAAAGAAATTCCTATTTTTCTAGGCCATTTTCACCAATGGTTGGGCCTTCTACCATTTTTATCCATGGTTCGGCCTTCGTTTCTACCGGACTTGATAAAGAATGGTGTTGGGCTCTCAAGCCCAATGGCTCAATCAATCACAGTTTCAAGGACAATGTAGGCCCACCAAGCCAACGAGGCATGCAAAAGGAGAGGGGAAAACACACAAGAGAGCTAGAAAATACTTGGGGCTTATCAAAACAATATAAATAAATAAACATTAATGTAAAAATAACACACATGCGAAAACAATTTATATTAACAGCCTAGAAAACATATAGGCCAAAAAACAAACAGTCCGACCTTATCTAATAAGTATTCGGCTTCTCTTTCAAGAGGGAATGAAACAGGACATGCCCAACGTTAAGAAAAGAAACTTAGCCCAAATACGTGATGGGATAATTTAAACACACTCCCACATACTCAAATCTACAAGGATGCATTTGATATACACTTAGATATACATAAAGGTGGGTATACTTAGGATATTCATAATATGCATGTTATACCTTAAGGGTATACACAAATATACAGCTTTTGTATGTGCTGGGTGTATACTAAGAATTGTATACTATGTATACCTTGAGGTATATCACATCTCAACCAACAAATCAGATAAAGGGAAGGATAACAAGCCATAACTAGGTCCGTACATCAATGAGAGAAGGACAGATGGAAATATCCAACATGATTCAAACAAAACAAACAAGCTAACAATAAGCATAATGGGCAGATACAGTTCCAACGAGAGGAAAGAAAATAATTGCACAAATATCATACCAATACAGGCATGAAGAGAAGACCCAAATACAACAAGAATGGATACCCAGATACCTTAACATTAAACCAAACAATTTCCATTAACATACTCATATTTAGTCCTAAACAAGAGATAATCATACAGGGCACACCAACATGTGAAGAAATAAAATAAATATACTAGACTAAGTAACATGCTTAATAATCTCAAACCTTAAAAACAAAACCATAGGGAAGAATCTAGTTGGTACATGTATAGAAGATACAAACAAAAACTAGGTTCACACTTTGATTGTCACACAGGAAAAACCAGATACAAGCCATCTCAAATCAACATAGAGGTCACATTCTTCAACTGAAGGTAAAGAAAAAGGAGGAAGTCTTGAGAGCCCACCCAGATTTCACACAAAACTAACTACATGGGATATGAAAGGTTGATCCAAGATATTGATAACACTTTAGTATGCATTCAAGGGGGACTTGACAGCAGTAGCACACTAAGACCATGATCATTCCCAACATACATATTAGTTAACTTGTAAAATATGCATGCTCACATGACTGGCTCCACAAACTAGGATAAAACAAAACATATACTCCTAAATAGGTAGTTTAGACACTAGGCTTTTGCTTTCTTGTAGTTCTTCTCTTGCCCGCTTCTATATAAAAGTCATTTTGCTTCCACCAGAGTTGACCATTTGCCTAGAGTATCCTCTGATCACTCTCCTCTAATAATCTTCTTAGAAGATTATTAGAGGAGAGTGATCAGAGGATACTTTTAGAAGATTATAATACTCGCATTTACTATAAGGAAGGAGAGGAGTGAAAGCCGCTTGCTTGATTGTAAGGAAGGAAAGGAGCAGAAAAGCAACGATAAACTGCATTGCTGATATTGATCCCAAAAAAAAGACGGTAGGTACAGCTAGGCCGTGAACAGCCAACCATCGTACTGTAAAAATTGGATAGGTTCGATCTATAGTCATTAGGGCCTCCTAAAATGATCTACTAAATTCATCGAGTTGTTCCAAAGGATCAAAACGGCCAGTTATTAATGGAATTCCTTGTCGGAGGGCTTGCGCTTGAATTGAAGTAGCGCCTTTGGAATATGAGTAGGGCTCCTACGTGGTGCGTTCGGGGAGGCAAACCGAAGAAAGAGCAAAAGGAAGGTTGGGTGCCTGGTCTTGACTCTTCTGTGTGGTATTCATTCTCGTTCGGCTCTTGGAATCACATCCAGCAGTGGTTGGAACAGCTCGCAAAATCCAACCACTTCACCTACTTCATTGCCCCCAACCGTTGGATTGTTACAACCTCTAGCAGATGGTTTGAAATTGATTCTAAAAGAACCTATTTCACCAAGTAGTGCTAATTTCTCCCCTTCTTTATTCGAGAGTAATCTTGGCTTCTTCTTCTCGATGATGTCCCTGTGAGTGCCTCTTCCGTAGTGAATCCTGAAAGAAAATAATATATGCTTTTGACCCCATCTGCTCTACCAACTGAGCTATCCCGGCTATTCCCAATGTAGTATCCTCATTTTATTATAGAACTGGGGTTCCCCAAGTAAGAGATAGAATCTCACTAATTGGAAGGAAAATGAAGGCTTCGATCCATTGTGATTCGCTTTCTTGGTATGGAGACAATCATGAAAACGCCAGCTGTTACCATAGTAGCTGCATGAATCAAAGCGGATACTGGAGTGGGACCCTCCCTGGGATTGAAGAAAACCAACATCCAGTAAAGCATAAGAAAATTTGGCAAACCCAAATCACTCAAACGAGCCTTTCTAGCCGCATCTGAATCGGTATCCCTATCCATATATTTCTTTCTTGATCTAGCTACAAGGATGGGGCAGTATGGAAAGATAAAATGTGGAACCTACACCTTAGCCGGCTGGGACTGAGACACGGCCCAGACTCCTACGGGAGGCAGCCTCTTGTGACCCTTTCTCTTCCGCCGTAGAGGGAGGTTGAACAAGAGATGGCACTTTTTTACTGAGGGTTCGGTCAGTAAAAGGGACGACTTTGTCTCCCCGGAAGAAGAATAGCCCCGCTCTCTTTTTTCTCTTAGCCTTTGTTTGGCAAGTTGATATAAGTTTTCGATGAGATCCTTAATAATATCCTAGAAAATTCATGATTTATTCGAGAAAAAATTATAAAATAAATCAAATCAGATAAGCTTTACCGTTTGAAACCTCAATTCAAACATTGAAATTCTTGGATAGTCACGAGAAATCCGGCAGAATTCTTGAACAGCAAACAACCAGTTCAGATATTCACGACCAAGAAGTATTGGATTCTCTTTGGGATAGGCCCTGAAAGGAGAAGGAAGGTTGGAATGCCAACAGGCGTCTATTATATTGAATTTACCCGATAGTCCCCATTTTGGGAACGTCTAGTGCCAAAGTCACTGAATGGGTAAGTCGCCAATCCCTCGACTATGTAATGTACTTTATCTGCTGGGTTACGGGCGGCCTCCACATCTTGATGGAGGTGGGCCGCTACGTCTTGAATACTTACTTGCGCGTGTAACTGCAAACCCTGCGACCCCAAAAGCTCTTCTAGCTTATCGGAGATGAGTCCCTTCAAGGAATCAAACGTAAAATCTGACAAGCGTTCCTCCATATTCTCAGGTGTCAACCCTCGAAGACGCCACCCAGCCCAAAAGGCTATGTACACCGATAGAGCGACAGAAAGGCCGCTACACTAAACTAGGCGTTACCTGGGGCCGCACGACTCAGGCAGACTCTCTACCCGTGCGCGTGCCTATTTCGCTTTAGGAGGTATCAGAGTGGAGTTTTGGGTAAAAACCTTTCGATTTCTGCTAATTCTCTTCTTGTTGTACCATGTACATGACAATAGTAGTGGAGTGTTGTCAGCGGCGGCTGTTGTTAAGGAAAGACTCAAGGATCGAGGCGTGAGATTGACCCCAACTCTCACTCTCAGAGTCAAAGCTTTGGTTGGCGCAATCCTCTCTTTGTTGCTCGACGAGGCTTTTCCTTCGCTCATCTCGCTTGTCGGTCCCTCTTCTCTTGCTGATTTAGAGCTCGAGGAGGAGAGAGGCTCTTCCGACTAAAGCGAAAAAGGGGTGAGAGTTGATCTTCTTTCAGCTGAGAGAGATGCTAGCATTGAATGAAGACCAGTATTGGGAATAAAAAACCTTCGTCAATCTATAATTAGAATGAAGAGTAAAATGTGAGGGAAAGCAGTTATGTACACAAAATTGGCAGTTATTCTATTTTCATCATAGAATGATTATTCGATCTTTTTTCTTCTTTGTAATTTGTATCATGATTTAATCAAAATTTCTCGAGTTCTTCTAATTTGTAACTTCACCGAAATCCCCCACCCCTAAAGTAGTAAAGTAAAGAAGGGCTCTTTGGGGTCTGATTTTCTTTCTATCTGACAGGACAAATAAAGAAATAGGAAGGGATATGATTGAATGAATGTCACCTTGGTAGTTTTAATCAAATTAATTTTTTTTATTTCTATTCTAATAGAGGGGTAGGTGTTTGTTGTTGAGAACTCCAAAACTGATTCCACCTCTGGAAAGCGCCTACACCTAATGGCTTAAGTCGTTGTTCCCATTTCCTCGCTGACCCATCATGCAAAAGGTACGCCGTTAGAGTGAGTGCGCATATACTCTTCTTCAAAATCTACATACTATGTGGTACAAGGGATTCCCAGCATCTCGTAGAAAAAGAGTATGTAATGTAGAATTTGAAGAAGAGTATTTGACTTTCATTATTTTTATTTAGTTTTTTTTTTTTTGGAGGGGGGAGGAAGGAAGAATGGAAAGCCCGAACTTTATTGATAGGACATTTTGATCCCCTTTTCCTCTCATCCTCCCCCGGTTCTGGTTCAGGAAAGAGGTATAAGTAGACATTAGTCTTGATGGTTCGGGCGGTAAGGCCCTCGGTAAGCTCGGGTTAGCCTGTCAGGGTGAATGCAGGTAGTGGATGTAGCTTTTCTTTTGAAGGGACCGATTCACTCTACGTAGATTGACTGAACGCAGAAAACCTTCCACTGGCAGGCGATCGTGTTTTTCACAGGATTTTTCGTTGTGGGCGTACTTCGTGCTAGAGCAAGCCGCAGCCCTTGGGGTAGCCACTCCACTGGACCTCCAAAGTCTGGAGGAACTTCTTCAGAATTGTAACCTTCCCATGGCATATAAGCTACTAATACGTTTTCCCCAAAGAAAGTTCACCAACCGTAGCAGCAATCACGAGAAATAGTCATATGCGGAACACATGCAAGTCCAGATTGAAAGATAAGGAAGGCAAGTCAAAGCGAAAAGAAAGCCTTAGCCGGAGCAGTAGCCAGAGAAGCAAGAGCAGTATAAGTAGCTAACCGAATCGGAACTGACTGAAAGGACTGCAAAGAGGATGTAATTGTTTAGAGCCAGAACACTAGATGGAGAATAGGCTACACGAAAATAGGTTCTTGTCTCTTTGAATAGTATCATCCATGGCGAATGGTATCGTATATAAGAGAAGGGCCGCTTTTAGGAAGGATCTTTCTATCTAACTATCAATTTAGAAGAAAGTTGATGAAAGGTATGCTTAAAGGCTATCCGAGTTCACAGGTGCCGTTGTTTATCTCTTTTTTTATGTCGATTGGGAGAGTGTTTTCTTACTGGCCTTTCTCTTGTCTTGTTGTTGTCGAGCTTGACTTCTTTCTTTATGCATCTTTCTTACTCCCATGTTTTCTCTTTATCCCGTGCCTGGGGAATATATGAATGTCTTTCTCCCGGCTTACTACGATTTTCGGATGGGAAGAAAGTCATTGCCAGCTCTTTGAACGAATACACTCTTGGTCCACAGGAAGAGCATCTCTCTCTGTCTATTCAAAGATCCGAGACTGCTAGTGTTGTTGGTGACATTGGTTCCCCGTCCCTACTCACTTATCTCTCTCACCCTGGTTGGGCTCTAGCTTAGTGTGATTAAACTGTGAATCGAGTCATGAAAAAGAAGTCCAGCTCCAGGCTTTAAAGAAGAGAAGAAAGACCTGGCTTCAAGGGAAATGCTTTAGGAAAGAAAGATCCCAAGCTTATGCTGAATTGAGGTAGACTTTCCTGCGTTCGACTTTGAGGTGGATTTTTCGTTTATAAAAGATGTTACTAGTTCCGACTCCCCGATTTAGGCCTGGTAATTGGTAGTTAGAGTATTACACCCTTGATCGTGAAATATCGATTGCTTGTTGAACCCTGTGAATTGCGTGAAACGAATGCGTGCTCCGGTTGTAGCAGTGTTGAACGAACGGCTGATTTGGAACCAGACCGGGTAAGAGTAAGGATTGAAGCCCCCTTAGCTCTGCCAAGCACTGGACAGGGGTTGTGTATGCAAATTTCAAGAGGCAAAGACATCTTTATTCCTAGGTGATAACTATTCCAATCATATGCTAAACTCTTCATTCTTTCAAGCAATTTCAACATTAGGTTATACCTACACATGCTTACAACATGAAACATGATTGTGGGCTAAATGAAATGCAAATCAAGGTTATGACTTAATATGAAGTGGGCTAGTAAAAGTGTTAATGCAAGAACCACTTGAGCAACTTAACAGACATGGGATGACCAGACAACCACTTTAGGTAGCACTTCAGATATACAGGGTCCATTTAGGCTAAACTAAACACATGGGATCACATTTCATTTATCAGATATGATAAGGAATGACATTGCAAACAGGGTACTATATGGTCAAAGATAGCTCTCAAAAGTGTTAACAAGTTGGCTAACTAGCATACCATAATTAACGAACAAACCAAATACCTATTAGGAGGATGAAGTAGTTAAAAGAACTCAACAAGGAAGGCAGGTTTCAACATTCTTTGAACCCAACATGATCAATCAACATCTAGAAACCAACACTTACACACACAAAATCTTCACATCTTTACGATCTTAAATTCATTAACACATGCTTGTAGGCATGCTATTAAGGACTCAAAGCTAATTTTTATCCCATACTATTCATAAATCACACAAAAAGACATGTAAACATGTTATAAACATATGTCAAAGTTCTTAAAGAAAACTAAAATTGTGTTGTCACTACTATGATCTCAAACATGTACAGGAAACAACCAAAGTCAGACATTCAATCTTCAACTACCCTAAGATCATGATTTTTTAAAATAGGCATCATATCATGCTAAACACTCCACTAATCTACATTATGCTTTCACTAAACAAGTACTAATGTAGCATATACTTCATTATACTAAATGTAATACCAATCATGAAGTTAATACATCATATCTAAGTATGAGAATTAGGGGTGGCCAGTGGGCCGGGCTCGAACCAGCGGGATCGGGTCGGGATAGGGATCGGGATCCTAGGCTCTTTTTTTTTTTTGCACTTAATTTAAAAAATAACATATATATATAAAAAAAATTAATAATTAAACAAGACAAGATAGTGTAATAAAAACATCTCAATGTTGTTTTTGTGCCTTTTATATTATTTAATAGACATGATTTTTTTGTAATACAAATACAATTGTCAAAATTGCAACTTTGTGGTGTTGTTCAAAAGTTGCAAATTACATAGTAAAATTGCAATTAAAAAAATTACATTTTGAAAAAAACATGTTCTAGTTTCTTGATAATTTCATGTTGTTCTTCGGTTGAAATTGGTATTTATTGGTCAAATTGCTCCATGTCGCTTCCACCACCTTCGGATAAGATTTCGTTGTAGTTTTCTTCTTCTTCTTCGTTGATCTCCGGTTGACCGCACCTTCTCCGCTCCGCTCCGCTCGTATCCAATCTCTGAATAATACTACAATCTCCAAGTTGTCTCCGACTAATAAGTGTCTGTGCTCTCCTATTTCATATCTACCGGCAAAAAAAACACTTTCAGACGACGTTGATGACGCTTGAATGTTCAAAACATCTCAGGCCATCACTGAAAGTGTCGGAAAGGTCTTCTCATTCCCCCCTCCAGTATTTCAGCAAGTCTTCACGTCCTTCTTCATTGAGAACTGCTTGGTATAGTACAGAACCCTGCAAAACAAAAATATCAAACTCGCTAATTTGGTTAGTAACGGTACGATCGCACATTCTATTTCTGAGGCTTTCAATACTAGCCGCATAAACAACATTTCTTTTGTGAAGTTGTGTTGAAGAAGAAGAAAATGGTATGAAAACCGGTAGGTTACTAGCACTTTCTTGATGGTAAAACCTATATATTTTTTCCATTGGTCTTCTACGCTAGACAACACTTCTTCTTTAATTTGTTCAATAGGTGGTGGGTGATTTGATTTTTGAAACTTAGAAGTGGTACTACTTCTATACAATCGTAAATAGTTTCAATAAGTGATTTAGTAACTCATGTGGTACTACTTCTATACAATCGCAAATAATTTCAATAAGTGATTTAGTACCATCTATTTTAATAGTCGAATTTAATACAACACCAATAATATAAATAGTGGGAATAGGATTAAAATATTTTTTTATTTTGATAAACATTTTTCTAATAGCTGGCATATAAACTGATTTTTCTATATATTCACTAAGTCATAAAAATATTAGAGTTATATAAAACATGATTGAAATAGTAAGATAATATAAACCAAAAAAATCTTTTGTTGCTTGAAAAAATTCTCTAAAAATACAATAAATTCAAAAAATTTTACCCAATCGCTATCTACAACCATATCAAATTTGCTGAATGTTGATTATGAGAGTTAAAATATAAAGTTAGAGATTTTCTATAGTCATAAACAAGAAATAATTGCTTGTATAAAGAATTCCACCTAGTGAGTACTTCTGAAATTTTTCTATAAAGTAGTTAACAATCGTGATAAGTTCTTTTATATTCTTTTTCTTCGTTGTATTCTATTATTTTTTTAAAATAAAATTTATAGCAAATTGTATTTTACTAAGAATGTCATCAAAAAGTGATAGATTATCATTTACAATTAAGTTATATATATGACAAGATCTGAAAAAGATGGAGTTAAACTAATTTTTTAAAATTGTAATAGCGTAATTGTTAGAAGAAGCGTTATCCAATGTAATAGTCATAATTTTATCAGTTATTCCGTAATAATCGCACACTTGATAAATATTTTCTGTAATAAAAATATCAGTGTGCCTATTATATATATATCTATACACTAAGATACGTTTTTGCATAGACCATTTATAATCTATCCAATGACAAGTTACCGTTAAATAATCATGGTCGTTAGTACTACGGCCTATATCAGAAGTGATAGCCACTTTGCAATTAAAATGATATAATGAATAAAGTAAATACTATCAATATTCACGTGCGAATTTAAATACATCTCTCTTAACAGTTGATCTAGAAAAATCGTTAAAAGAAGGATTATACATATCTCTAATGTAGTGAATAAAACCGGGAGATGAAGGAAATGAAAAAGGTAAACCCTCCACAACAACTAATTTTGCTATTGCTTCCATATCTCTATGTTTAATGTATTTAGGGCCTACAATTCCCCCGTCATAGGGTTAATTTGACCATGTACTTGATCGGGAACAGTATCAGTATGTGAACCTTTTTCCGATGGAGCGGACATTTGCGCACCCAATTTTGAAGCCTCGTATTGGGCATACCTAGTTGAAAATTGGGTTAAAGTGTAAATATAATAATTTATGAGTTAAAAATAAATATTAAGGGGTAGGGGGTTGGGGGAGGCCAAAAATGGTCATTGCAAAACGGTCAAAATGTAAAATGATCGTTGGTCCAATGGTTAATTTTGCAAAAAGGGGGGGTTTCGGGCGGATCGGGATCGGGTCGGGACAGACGAGCCTGGGGCGGGCCGGGATGGGTCGGGACGAGACTATGTCCCGTCTCAGTTCGAGTCCCGTTACCGCGAAATTATTTTTTTAAAATAGTCGGGTTTGGGGCGGTGTCGGGGCGGGACCGGGCCGACCCGGCCCACTGGCCAGCCTTAATGAGAACTTAACTAAACAGACTAGCAGACAACTACCCAGTTATCATGAACTAAGACAGACATCACATGCATCTATTACATTAATCATTTAACTAATATATACCCTTATCTCACTAATCAGATGCTAAAGTAACATACATATAAGATTATATCCAACAAACTATATCATATTGAACATAAATCTAAGAGTTCACATGCTCGAATCAAGTCCAAGACATTAATAGCCTACTCAGCCCCCTTAGTCAACTTACAGAACTAAATCTAACCACTACATAGAACCTAACTAGTATATAATTCATTTCAAACTAATCATGCTAAAACCATAATTTAATATCTTAAATAAAATTAATAGGAGGAATTCGAACTCACCTTCTTTGTGCGCAGCCTTGATCGAGAATCTAGAGTGGAAAGCTTATTATCCCAATTCCCACGAACTCAGCCACACGAAAAGAGAAACGGAAAATTTTTAGACTGATAAGCAATGCCCGATCCAGGTCACAAAATCTGAATCTGGGGTTTCAAAATAAGACTTATGTTGATAAGAGTTAGAAATTCTAACTCATTCAACACTTGGTTTGCAAGAGGTATAGAGTCCTTTTTCAGAGCCCAAAAGCCCCAAATCTTTATCCCAACCAATGTGGGAGAATGAATTTTAAAGGAATTTTTAGTGTAACTGAAATAAAAAAAGAAAATCAATTAATGAAAATGCTTGTTTTTCATTCTCACTGAAACAAAATCCCATTAAGACCACACACATGGGAGAAGAAGAGAGATAAGGATGATTTTTGCTTTACTTGGTTGTGTACCGGTAGAGACAAATGAAAGTTGTATATTTGTGTTACCCTTAAGGTATAACATGCATATTATGAAAGGCGCGTGGGTAATGCCATTTCTGGCATCGGAGCAAGGGAGACGTGAGGGTCGGCTAGGATTTTCCCTTTGGGTGAAGTGAAAATATGAAGGGCTTTTGCCCTTTTCGTCGAGTTTAAGATGTGTTTGGGCTGGGCCTCGGTCCTTTAAGGAATTGGGTCTGGCTGAAATTTAAAAGAGATCGACCCAAAATTAATCAAATAAAAAGGGTTGGGATACATACGCATATTATATGCAAATGTGACCACGAATCAATTTAAAATGTGGCCACTTCTATTTCAAATATGACAAAAAAAGGTCAATTAAAACAAAATGACGATAGAATTAAAAAACAAACCCACATTTAAAAATCCCTTAAGAAATCAAAATGAGATACTATTTGACACCTTATTTAATTAATCAAATTTCCTCAATTTCACGGAGTAAAATATTAATTAATTAATTTAGACAATCAATTAAATAATTGTCTTCTTTAAATAATGAAAATTAATTTATATTTCTTTAAAATACGTAAAAATAGGCAAATGATATAGAATAATATATTTGACAATATTTTGTCGAATATATTGGCAAAATGTTAATGAAGTAATTTCATAAATCATTTTCGCTTTGTAAAATGCATATTTTACTCAGTTTATAACTCAAGAACTTTGAATACTTTAATGAAACTATTGGAGGGTAAAAATTAGGTGTCAACAACTGCCCCTTCGCTTTTTGGAGATAACGGAACATATGAGCAACGAAATTTGACAAACCTATTTTTTACCAACCAAGTCAAAATATTTCTTGGTTTTTGTGCAATTTTCTAGTATTTGCTGTCGGACCCTGATTTTTGGGTTTCCTACATATCTTATGTTATATGAGAATTCAGGTCACATGTCGTTTAACTCAACGACGACTAAATAAAGCAAAATCTTAAAACGACACTTGTTGGAATGTGGCCGGCTCTCTAATATTGAGTTCGCCTACATATCCCCGATTTCAGGAATTAGGTTACATGTAGTTCGACTCAATCGGAAGAATAGGTTATCCCTTATGCGGGAACTCCTACAAAAATAAAAGAAAAACAAGTGTGGTTGAGCATGGTATGGAGTGGCTTCCGACTATTGTCGGAGAGCTTGACTGTCGTGGAACCCTGTCTCAACCAGATGTGCAAGAAAAATTTACATGTTGCTCCGCATGCATATGGGTCTTAGCTTGATGGGACGATACTCTAAGCAGCTCTGAAACTATTTTCATTTGCCTGGTAACATCGCAAGATATTTTTTATTTTTTATTTTGATTTGATATCTGTTACACCATGTACATTGGACGTCGTTTTAATCGTGGGTTAACTAAATAAGCATAGTAAGGTTGAGATACTATCACAAGGTTAACAAAGGTATAGATGAGTGTTTGTGAGAGTTCAGGGCTAAACGAATCAAAGAAAGTAAGTTCGTTGAAATCCGAGAAAAAACCGAGAAGATTTTCTGGACCTGATTTTGTCCCAACTTGTCGGGGGTATATCTCCTAGTATATAAGGAATTACTGAGTGCATAACCTTTCTAAATGCAATTTTAGAGAATCTACTTTCCAATGCAACAGACATTTTGTCAATTTGAGAAATACGGTGGAAAATACAAACCTTCAAAAATTGACAAACCGTCAAAAGAAACCGTCCTTTTAGGCAGTGCAAAAAAAAAATTGGGTATATAACGATTTGGTCAACCCTTAGCCTTCATTTTCACCCAAAATACACCATACAACCTATCATAAACCCTCGCCAAGATTCTCTATCAATTTGGAGCCAAAATTAAAGGCAAAATATCCTAGATCAACATCAGGAATCCCCGGGCTATCGTTAATTTCACTTCATTCGCATTGTGCTGATTTTGGAAACGACCTTGTGTTGGATTAAGCTATGGACCAGAGGGCTTCTTGGAGTAATTGAGGTGAGTTCCATATTTCCTAGCCTGCTTTTAAGGCCGTATACACGTTGAATTGAACTTTTGTTGTTAAATTCTTGGAAAACAGTAACCATGAAACCTTGAGTTGAGCTTTGTGTGTATGGGTTGGCATGGTTTAGGCTACTAAATGGAGTTGTACAAGTATGAATAACATGGTATATGGGAATAGAAGGAAAGATGAAAGTTTTTTAAGCCAGGCCATGTTGAATTCGAATTAGAAATGACCGTAGGAAGTGTTGTACTTAAAGTGTTCAATAAAAATGACTTAATGAGCTCTCCTATAGAATATAAAGTCATTATTGATGTCAAACTTTCATATGATATAGTTAATCATCCGTAAGAAGTGCGAGGACTTGTAGCACGGTTGTGTCTCCGTGAACAAGGTATGTAAGGCTCACTTCCATCCTTTTTGGCATGATCATATTGAAATGATTGTTGTGAAATGAAATCCAATAAGAAGTCTATTCTAAAGTCTTTATGAAGGCACTAGTGATTCTCTTATAAGTGTGTTTTTTTAATCACCGTATTACATTCTCATGCCAAAGAATCCTTTTGATGTCTATAAAGGTCGATGCCTTATTATTTCCAAAAAGTTAAGCTATTACAAACAAAGGGGTAATGTAGAACCAAATGAGGGTTGCTCAAAGATCATACGTGGGTTATCTGTGATATAGTTATGTCAATTGGATAGGAATATGAACACATTAGCAAGTAGCAGCACCAAGACAATTTTCCCAGGTTTTCAGACCAAGTTAAACATAAAGATTTTGATACCTAGAGGCAATGAGTTACATAGATTACTTCCCTACACTATACTTACCATATTTGTGACATTCAGATCCTATGAAGACTTAGTCTTCTTGTTAACGCAGGTGACAAGTAATCTAATTTAAAATCAGATAGGGACAAACCAGATAAATCAGGTTGAGACAAAGTGGATTAGCATGATTTCTATCTAAATTGCAAGTTTAGTGATGTGTTAGACATATGTTGGGTTGATACACTCAAATTACACCTATTAAATGGCGTAAAGCGAACGTTGTCAAATATAGTAACCCAACTAGGTTAGGGTCGAATCCCACGGGGAATATGGTGTGAAAAGGTTACTATCGTAGTTTAGTACTTGACTTAGGTCTTTGTTCTAATTCCGTAAGGTTGTAAAAGTTTGCGTATTTCTAACAGCTATATTGAATTGATTGAAGTTAATATGATTAAGAAACCAAGATTGTGTCCCCGCTAGGTTAGATGTTATGCTCTAGGTATTCGTGTGATATACTTCTAATGGATTGTTTTATTGTATGCCCTTAATCTCTATGTGACTTCCTAATATTTTCCAATAGTTAGCAAGTATTTCTCTTCACGATGTTCCCAAATATAGAAGAGTGAATTTAAGAACGGTTAATTATGTCAAGTAAACTCCTCTTATTCCGAAGTGAGTTTATTAAATGAAAGTTAACGTCCCGAGTCCTTGTTAATTATCTCTATCAAACCCTACTCAGCTTCCCAGTGAAGGAGAATTTATGGCTTGAGTTAATGTTTGCATCCATTAACCAACATGAACGAATAAGAAATAATTAAATACTAACAACCCATTATTTGTATATAAGATTAAACATTCATTTGCATAACACCTACCATTGGGTTCACAATCTCAGTATGGAATTTAGCTACTCATAATATTGATGATAACGAAAAGCATGAAATTGTTCATTGAAACTTGCAATTTAATAATGAAGATTAAAAGATGGAATCTTGTTCTTGAAAGCCTTAAAATACTTAGAAATACAAGACGTAAAACATATGATAAAAGACTTATAAAACCCTAAAAAGTATTTATACAGGTCCAAAAACTCGGACTAAGAACTGACAAAACAGCCCTTGTCGCTAAATAGTACGGACCGTACAATTAAGTAGTGATGGCATCAAGAATGAATCAATGCAAGTCCTCTAGTTCCATTATTTTAGCTTCAAACTTCTCTTTGAACCTAAGTGTGATAAGATCCAAGCCTAGACAACTCATTTATCCTCAAAATCCACATTTAACAGTTGTTATAAATCATTTTTAACCTAGATGGGTTCCTAACTGATTTTAGATGGTTTAGCAACTCAAGACAAATCCAACATGAAGAATCAGGGATATCTTAACCATTTCAATCATTCAAACTATTCTTAGTACCATTTTAACACAAAGTTGTAGTCATGCCAAACACGGATCCATTCTGAACTAACTGGATACAAAGGACAACTAAAGGAGCCATTTTTCATACTCCCTAACCACACAGGTTCTAAATATGCAACTAAAGCTAAACTCACTTTAAGATTATATCAACTTTACAATGTTACCTAAGATGATTGAAGAGTGTTGTAACCCTTTCATATTGTTAAACATACTTCAAAATGTACTGGACATAACTACAACTATATATCATGTTCAGATCTTCTCAATAATGTCAAGTAAATATAGGTAACAAGTTAAAGTGATTCTAGTTATATACAAATTTGAATGTCTTAAACTACTCAAGACCAGCTTATGAACACATACATGGATTAACAACTGATTTAAGCATGCTTGTAAACTACATATAACGTTCAAATTTTCTTAATAGCATCTTGAATCAATTTAAGCTAAATCATGATATAGTCCAGTTAAGTTAAACTTGATCACGGACATTTTACACACATATAGTTAACAAACTAATCAACAAAACAACAACCATTATACATGCATAAACAGATCATAATATCAATATTTAGAGAAAAGGAATTAAAAGGAGGGTGGTTTACCTTGTTTGAAGGCAGCCTAGGGTCGAAGGTGAGATTGTTCTTCAACTCTGGACCTCAAACTCGCAAACAACACTAAAAGGGAGGGTTTAGATTGTAATGACAAGTTTTATACTAAGTAAGGTTCCACCAAAGGGTTTGGATCCCAATTAAGTAAAAAAAACAATCGATTATAACTCAAAATGGCTCTTAAGAATATAAAAGCCAGATATTCGAGTTGCGGACCGGTTACAATGAAGAAGATGGGTCAATTTATAGAGCTCATGAAACCCTAGTAGACCCAATTGAAATCGGTGTGGGAGAACAAGTTTTGGGGGGGAATTTCCCTCCCAAAGAGTTTTCAACCAACAGAAATCTTTAGTTTGAAATCAAAATCGGATAAAAATCATAAAAACTCGAACATAAAAGCACGCAGAAGGGCTACCTCACCTTTGGAGGGGGCGTTGTGGGATAAGGTTTGGACGGGCAAAGCTTCTGCAAAACCTGCGTACTCTGCTCCATCGCCAATTTTGGCATGGAGGAGAGATGAGGAACGAGCGGCTAGGGCATCCAAAGCCCTTCAATCGCTAAAATGACAAGGGTTTTGGTTCCTTCTGCGTAATAATGTGACGATGGGCCGAGTCTCCATCCAATTGGGCCGCACCCAACCAATTTAAAAAAAAAACAATCTGTGGCCCAAACACTGGCCTTTATAAAAATAAAATCAACCAGAAATTTTGGAAATGTGGCCATTTGTTAAATTGAAATATGACCAACTAATTTCAATTATAACCTAATAAGGTCAAAAGCTTCATTTTAAGCCTAAATTTGGCGCTAATTGAAAATTAAAATATTTAAATCACACAAAATCCCTTTAATTAAAACATGCTTTGAAATTGAGATGTAATTTAATTATCCTATTTAATCAAACAAATTTAAATTGAGAAGTTTGAGCAATTAATTACACAATTAACTAATATTTAATTTGAAATTTGCAATTAATGATCAGAATAATGTAAAAATAGAATATGATATACAATGAGTAACCAGATGATATGTTATTAAATAAAGTGACAAAATATTTCCAGAATAATTTTATAAAATTATTTTTGTCTTGTAAGAAATATATTACACTCCGTCTGTGACTTAGAAAACATGAATAATTAAATAAAATTATTGAAGGGTAAAAATTAGGTGTCAACAGGAACTACTCCGTCTATCTGAATCTGCAGGATGAAACGCAGCGTCCCATTAAGGGATGTTAGTACGAACAATAAACTGAATATGTAAGGCAAGAAAACATAAATAAAGATAGTAATGTAAGTAGAGATAAAGGAGGAACAACATGTAAGTCTGATTTGCCGATGTGGGTTGCATGGATGGATAGATGGATGGATGGATAGGTAAGATTGGATCGGTAGATAGATTGATAGATGGATAGATAAATAGATAGATAGATAGATAGGATATGATGGATGGATGGGTGGATGGATAGGCTTTTTCTTAGATTAATTTTCAGATTTTAGAAAGAGAAACTCTCTCTCTAAACCAAATTCCCTCATCTAAATTTCCTTTTGAAAGTTAGATGAAAATTTCCTCATCCGAAATTCTCAAAGCCATTGTAAATTTTCATTAACTATAAATCTTTGTAAGTTTTAATACTTTGAATAAATATGATAATGGAAGGTGCTACCTCCTAATCTTTTAAATTTATGCTTTTAAATTCTTTAAATTCTTGCATTATGATGTTGGTCGGTTCTACCGCCTACTTCATTAATTTTTTACAGATCCTTTAAATTATGTATTCCTTATTAGGAACCGTAATTTGTAAGTTAATCTTACTTTACTTTCTGCATATCTCCTTTATCTTTTAATATTTCAATTCATTCCTTATCTATTATCCCCTTTAGATCCTCGGGTGTAGTTATATAATGTCGACGTACATATATATGCATATATAACGCCATCAAGCCTTTGTGGACATCATCATAACGTAACCAACTACAGTGTTGTACACATATAAGTGTCATATTCGGCCGACTATAGCGCGACTCGGTGTCATAAAATAGATACATATATATACAATGCATGAATGACCTCCGAAGACCAATGTAAAGAAAGCGGAGTGACATAAGGTCGTTAACCCCCACCTATTATTATGGATCTACGTATATCAATGGACATAAGCTAACAAGAAACATAAGGTGCGTAAATTACTCCCGACTAGGGACAAATAAGTTTTGTACATCCTTTCATTACAAGAGTAGACATACTTTTATGTTCAAGAATGGAATTGAATGAGGAACATTCGTTTGTGATGTTTTCTCTATGATCATGTCAATAGAAAGAAATGATAAGTCTTACATACCTTTTTGTATGGCCAATGATAGCTCACAAGTTCCCGTACATCCTACAAATTATAACCTACATAATAAAGGTGATTCGGATCAAGATTAGATTAATAGGTCATGAATCGATTCATTGCGACAATTTATCGAACACCTAATGTGTATTATGTTTCTTTTTCTTCAACAATGACAATCTAATGTCTAAACCACATCTTTAACTCTCTTTAGCTTTCTCTTCTCATCCAACAAGAAACCAATAACTTAATACCAATCTTAATTTCAAGCAAACAATCTTTTACATGGTTACTAGCCAACTCTCCTTTTAGCTTGTAAATACATCATCAAGACCAAATTAACAATAACATTAACAACATAATAAAGTTACTTTCAATAGTTTTCAGCCACAACAAATCATGTATTCAACCTCAAAATAGTCTAAGAACAAGGCAACAACATTTTTTGCCATTTGGAGTACTAACTTGTAGATTCATCATCTAACAACCCCATAAACACATAAATAATCTCAAGCACAAGAAAGGGAGTGTTAATCTTACCTTAGACAACAAGCACATCCTTAGACCTCATCCCAACTCAGCTCAAAAGAGTCATCAACTACACTACAACACCATAGGAGTTGTATTCTTCATCTAGAATAGCTTTTGATGTTGAAAATTGGTGTATTTACTTTGAAATCAATCTTGAACCTTTAGAGAATGACTAAGGAGAGTTTTGGGGTGTTAGAGATCATTTTGGTCAAACAATGAGTTAAAATGACGAGCCACCATTTAAATAAGCAATGATGGTCGGCCATTGCCTCCCATATGCGGCATGATCTGCGGCGCATATCACCTTATGCGGCCGCATATCCAACCACATTTCATGACATAAAAATTGGATTTTTTCAAGGCTGATATGCGGGGCATATTCAAATCTGTAGGGCATATTGCTCCATATAACATTCAATAATTGTCGAACTTCATCGACACTTACTTCCTTCAATCCGATTAGTCTCAAACTTTCTCAAAACCTATATAACATTCCGAGAAATATTTACTAACCTCATACAGAGGTATCACTCTTACCGGCCCTACGACAGCTAACTTATGATGACAACAACATCTAAAGTACGGGGTGCAACAGTTACTTGGTGTCATTTCAGTACATTTCAGTATTTATAGATTTTGATCTTGATTTGGATTATTATGATAATTGTTTTAGTAAGAATTTTGAACAAAAGTTAATTTATTTAATTAAATTCATCTGGTGTATGTAATATGAAAGTACATGTCAGAATAGTCAAGTTGGTTCACTCGGGCAGATGAAGGCACCGGGTGCCAGTCACAGCTTGTTTAGAAAATGGGTCATGACACCCACGATGGCATGACATTCTAGTCCGTTGTTTCCTCTTCTATAAGTTTGTTAGGGCCTAGACAATAATATGTTATAAGTCTCCATGTTATATGCCTTATGAATATGCACTCCCTTTAGTTGTTGTCACTTCTATTGTTATGAGCTCCCATGTCTCCTTATATAGTTACTAATTCCTCTTATTTGAGATGTCTATTGTCATGAGTGTCAAAATGGAATCCTCCCGGATATCAAATCCTAAGAATTATCATGCTATGTACACATAAAGTACGAAACAATACGTACTCTCCATGCATAATATCCTTAAGTTTTACGTACCCTCCGTGAATGTAGCCTTCATTGGTATGCCATTCCATGTTATGTATTCTAACGAAGTAAAGCCTTAAATCTTAAGGTATTTTCAGACAATCACTTGTTTTATATGAGATGATCTATGGTTTCTAAGTGTCATATGCACTCCATGATGAGTATTTCCCATGTAAAGTGTTCCAAAAAGAGTTCAAGTCCCATGTGTTAAATAAAATTGAAAGAAATGAGACGATAGGTCAAACCACTTAGATTGTCTAGGGGATGTAATCCGTGATAATTTCCCAAAACTATACATCTCGACCATAATAAGATGATGGGTTGAGTCTCATCACGATTGAAATAAGATGATGGATTAAGTCTTATCACGACCAGAATAAGATGATGTGTTAAGTCTCATCGCGATCAGAATAAGACCGTGGATTAAGTCTCATCGCGACCAGAATACGAAGGTGGGTTAAGTCCAATCACGACTGGTATAAAAAAAATAAGGTGTCTCATCTCGATTAGATAAGATGATGGATAAGGTCTCGCCTCACCAAAATGAATTTGAATTATCCCCCTAAGATGAGATTTGATGATGATGTCCAGGTTATGTCAACCCACACGTTCCATGTTCATGTTATGACATATGATCATATTTCCTTATGTAAAGAAATATGTTAGCATAACGCTCCAAATAGGCGAACGTATAATGATCTCAAAATGCTAAATAATAATCCAGAAAAGATAAGCATAAGGAACCAATAATGGTAAGTCCTGATGATTCATATATGCTTTCTCGGTCTCCAGGTGCTCCTAGTTTACAATATTTCATGTCTCTCTTATATGAGTTTCAGTATTTATCGTATGTTTTTCTGTCTGCCTTATCATATGAGTAATATTCCACGATACATACATCCTTTTTTGTGGCGGTGCATTATACGATGAAGATACAAACGTTCAAGAAGATAGTCTTCTTCAGTAAGCATTACATTTAGACTTTCAACTGTAGTCGGTGAGCTCCACTACCATTGGGGGCCTTATCATGTTGTACGTTGTGTTTATAGGGATTTGGGTATGTTAGGCCTTGTCCCAACATTTTGTTTTCAATTCATGTCATGTATTAGAGGCTTCATACACTAGTATGTTAAGGGTATGGTCATATGTTTGGGCTCATTCTCTACTATACCTTATAATAAGCTTATCTTTAAAAAGATGATGTTCTGTAGTAATTAAAGGGAAATCTTTTTATGAAAAATCAGGTATTCTATTGTACTTTCTCATATGATTTCATAAAACATGCCATGTTCCATGTCCAAGTAGAGATGGTCTGCTCGCTCAAGTTACGACCCAAGTGTCGGTGCGCCTCACTAAGGCTTTAGGGCGTGACAATGACGTGCAAAATGTACATATTCAGGAGGAGGACAAAAGGGAATATAAATTTAGTAATCAATTCTCATTGACAATTGTAGCATAGTAGGCATGAAAATTACAAGTTAGTCATCAAGAGGAGGAAATTGATAAAATCGACACAAGTCAACATACAAAAGATTTGGATGATGAAACAACTGAACTGAACTTCCAAAATGCAATAAGAGAATGGGATATATCGCCAAGACAGATAGAAAAAAAAGAGCAGATGGAAGATAGATGAAGAAGCAGACAAAGGAAAATAATGTACTCATAGGAGTGGGAGAGCAAACAAGGAGAAAAACTCAGAAACCTAATGTTTCATCCCGATGCAAGCACTCATATGGAATATCAGCAGATCTATTATATTCAACAGTCATTTCAAAGACTAATCACTTTAGATAGAGGGCAACCGTTTTATCTGATTATATTAATGGATCCTTTTCAAACAGTTGATAATATTGAGAGCTATAGAAGTCAACTAGGAATCAAAATAGCACTAGCAAATGTATCTGCAAAAATATGGGCCTTTGTGGATGAACTAGTTGAAGTTACAATAATAAGAGATGGGAGAAGTGGTTGTCTCGTTCAAAGAGGATGAAGAAATTGGTGTGATGGTTGAGGTAATGACAAATCTAAAAAAAATTATGATGGTGGTGAAGGATGTAAAGTAGTTAGAGAAAAAAAAGGTGGATGGCCGCAACAGATTGGTGGGGTATGGTGGAGGAAGTGATGGCAAAGACATAAGGGAGGAGAAAGAGTTTTTTTTTGTTTGTAAAAAGGGCTAATTAAATGCCTTCCATGCACTGCTTTTAAGTGTAACACACACATTATGCCTTATCAGCAAAAAATGTCTAATAGGTAAACCTTTTGAATAGTGTAAGTGTCACGACTCCTTTTAGAAATCGTGATGGCACCTACACTTTCCCATCGATAGGCGAACCACTCCCAACTCATTTAACATGATACAAGAAGAAATGCGGAAAGATAACAGATACTTAAATAAAATGTCGATCAAGTATGAAATGTGGAACATAAATCTGAGAGTCATAATACAACCCCCTATAGACCTGGTCAATAATACAAGAGCTCTAAATCGAATACGAAGTCTGAATAAAGGACAACATAGGCCATACGCCTAAACAACATAGTCCAAATGTACGAACGTGTCTCTCGGATAAATAAAAGACAATGAAGAGATGTGAGCATCCAAGGCATGCCGGAATGTAGCATTCTCACCCTGAATACTGAAAGTCCCCCAACTCAGACTCAACTCGAAGTCCCGAACTGGTATAAGCATTGTATCTGCATAAAAAAAGAATGCAACAAGTGTAGTACCCCCATAGACATAACAGACCGACAATGACAGAAGATACGTACCATAGATAAATATCAAGTTGACACCAGATAAGCCTATACTAGACAGTTCATTAACTTGTATAAGTCATGTTGTACATATATCAATACACTGATTCAAGTAGTCATAATGTTCACATAAGGTTCCATTCAAAGTCAAGTATCATCAATCCATTCACATATACAAGGACCTTACTATCATAGTACCCACGACTAGTACTCTTTTGTCCAAGTCATATTCAAGCTTAACCCCACTTACCCAACCTTAACACATCAATAAACAAGTCAACACTTAGATCACAACAACCCTTTTAGAACGCTTTTCAAGAGTATTATACTTAAGCTAACCATGACAACATTAACTCCTTTATATTTCTTAGCTTTAGATTTAGTTAAGTCTTTATATAGTTACAATATGACACACATAGATCATTCAACGTCTACCTTCCCAATAACAACATTTATTACATGTTACTTACTAGAATCAGTACCCAATCACACGGTCAATTAACAGACAACACACAAATGCACATAATTTCCTAGACCTAGACAATCGTCATGACATAATTTACATTTCCAACCACAGTAGTAGTTGACATCAAATACTTAAACTTGCAATTATTAACCCCAAAAACCCATACACGAGGAAGCAAGCCACACACGACAACCAAATCAATTCAACAACCTCAATCATTTATCCAAGTGTTCATAGAGACCCTTTTAATCATTATTTCCAAGTATTCACAGAGTCAAGCTCAATCATAACGATCATTCCGGTCCAATACAATCATTTTAATCTAATTAAATCAGGGTTTCACTCAAGTTCCATTAACCAATCATATCACATTACCAAACCACAATTAATCAATGTATATATGTATGTATGATATGAATACAATTCATATGCAAAATACCTTTCTCGACCTAGTAACAAGACGTTAGGGTTTAATTATGAACCGTACACCCGTGGGGGACCCGTGAAGTCCATATACCGCTCCTAGCCAGCCAAAATTCCACACACGAATTTGGCTAGAGCCCCAGACTCATTTGTCTAAATAATATTATGTTGCAGGCGTGCAACTGCGTTCTCCGCGTATCAATATTTATTGCGGCATGTAACATGAGTCATCCGTATTATCATTATCTCAATGTTGCCATAATCTCATATGTGTTCTTACCTTTCTGGCCTCTTGGTCCCACAACATATTAATACCACTCTCATATTAATATCACAGAACCATGAGTGCTGAATGCAAATGACAATATAAGGCAAGATATCATGATATAATGAGATGAAACCAAGTAAGGAGATGAAATATCACATGCTTTCAAGAGTTCAATAACACATATATAATCCAATACACAAGATTTCATATCAAAGCAGTCCATCAACAATAATCCTAGTACAATCAGGATATCTTATCAAAACATGTGTGATGAATAAACACAACAATATCAAATATGGCGACGAGCCCACATAATGACGATAAGCCCAAATAACAATAGTCGGAATCAGCATAAAGTTGATCCCCAAATCATCCATCATCACAATTCAACACCGGTACCCACTCAAACGTTCATCACAACCGTTTGAGTGGGACCCCAAACACGCCCAATATCCCTAAACATTTATAACTACTATGTACTTCTATCGGAGTCTCAAAAAGCTAAACCATAGCCTACCTCATTGCTGAACATAAACGCTAACAAATCAAGCCCCAATGATCGCCTTGCCTTTCTTTTGCGCCTCGTGATAATTGAAGTCCATTCATGCATATTACATCGTTAATATAAAGCTAACACAACAAAAACAAGACTTTAAATATCCATCTCGGGGCCACGTTACCAAGACTCGAACTTTATTACACAAAAACCATGATTATATACTAGGTAGTCATATCCTTAAATTAATTGCAAATCTAAACACAATTGAATCTTCAATTGAACAATAATCTAAAAGCCCCAATTTGAAACCCTAGATTTTCCTCCTTTTAGAAAACAAACTTCTATAATTAAATTATGCTTAAAATATGATAATCTAACACTACCCAATCCTAATTCACATTAATATCACCTTTAAATCCATAAACCTCCATTAAAATCCACCATACAACTCTCTTATTCTCACAACATGCATAACTCATCTTTCCCAACTCAAATAATATGCTAAACCACCATTAATAAGCTTAGAATCATAAACTTAAACCAAATAATGAAGGAAACTCTTACCCAAGGGTTGAAATTGCTCTTAAGGCTATGATTTTTCTCCCAAACGGCGCTGATATCGAGATAGACTATTTTGGGAAAGAAATTTCTGACCTAAGAATATTTATAGGACACTTGAACAGTGATCCGCCCCAGCGGAATTAACTCCCAGATTCTGTTTCGGCGAGCCAACCTCTCACCGAGGCGGACCCGCCAGAGTGGATACTGGTGCCGCCGTGGCGGACACCAGACACCAGCAGATGAAAAACAACCAAATCCTCTATTGAACACCCGAAACGCTCCTGAAACCCCCCCTCGATCACAAACCAGACATGCCCGTCTAAGGTAAAGTGCTATGAACTTGCTCGTACCCTCAAATTTCACATATCACCGAGCTAAGACATACTTTTCTAAAGAATCATCTGAAACAAACCAAAAATCCAAACTTTACAAATAAGGCCACAAAATACATTCGATTGCCTCGAGAAGGGAACCAATGACTCGACTAAGTCATAAATAACTCTCTGGAACTACCTGAAGCGACGAAACCCGTAAACGAACTCATCTAGCCATAAGTCAACTTTGAGTCACACTAGCCAACTCTAAGTTTCCATACTTGGGCTTTTTCATCCGAAAACTCATAAAAATGGCATCGGGATCCGTGCCACTCATCCATGCGCATCACAAACCCCATATAAAAGTCTATAGAAAGGGTCAAATAGACAAATAAGAGTCTTTAGCTAAAAAAGACCTGACATATCGTTACAATAAGTGTTTAATAGTAATAAGTTACAAATAAGGTGTCAAAATGAAAGACATGGACAAGTTCAGGAGGCTATTTGTGGCTTTAGTCTTTTGAAAACTATACAAGGTCGCTATAATATGTTATTATGGGTATTAACAGTGGTGTCATTTGCACTTTTGGCCCTGTTTTGTAATGGTCTTTAATTTTTTCCCTCAAGGTAATTAACTTTTTTGCAGGCATTATAATATTTCACATGTGGCCGCTAGACATAAATTGTTGAAGGACAATATTTAAAGAGCAGCCCATTTGAAGGATAAATCGTCCAATTTCTTCCAATTTCCTCGTTAATAAAGGCTATTTGCAGTCCAGTCCAAAAGTAAAAGATTAACCGGTCCAGGTAGGATGAATACTGTTTATACGGGGACTAACAAACAAACCGACTCACTCAATACGAAGTACTCGTATCAAAGTTGACGTTTTCAAGTGAAATCACAAAGTTTCCCCGACGAAGAGCAAAAATGGGTGATGAACTAAACAAAACGGCGACGTTAGAGGAGGTGGAAGAGGGAGGTGAGGAGGGAGAGATGGTGTATGATACGACGTCGTCGTCTTTAGCAATGAAACACCCACTAGAACATTCTTGGACATTTTGGTTCGATAACCCTTCAGGGAAATCTAAACAAGCTGCTTGGGGTAGCTCCATTCGCCCCATTTACACCTTCTCCACTGCCGAAGATTTTTGGAGGTACCCCATTTACTTTTTTTCCTTTTCTTTCTTGGAAAAATAACATTTGTTGGATTAGTGTTTCTAATGTTCTCATTATCTGCTTTCGATTTGTAATGACGGTCGGATCTTTGTTTCGTAATTATGAGATCTTCTTTCCCATAGACACATAAATGCTAAAATCAAAACCAAACACCCTATCAATCTATTCGACCCCACACCCACGCCCATGTCGTGTCGACATGAACTCTGAAGAGTCCACACAACTATACATTCACTTTTTTGTGTTTTTTGTTGTGTGTTACTGCTTTCATGGTCTCCGTTTTCCTTTTTCTTTTTTGGGTCGCCAAGATTTTTTGATAAGTAAAGGTATATTCGATTGAAGAAAGAACAAAAACAAAAGGTAATTTTATTGAAAATCAGTCCAGCGAAGCTGTTACTGAACCAGTACAAGAGAAAGCCTTAGAATCCTTATATAGCTTTTTTAGGTCATCAAGATTACTAGGAAGTCTATCTTTTATTTATTGATTTATTTTTCAAGTTGAGAACTTAACTAATTGACATGAAAGGATCCCCAAAATTGATGTGGTGTGGAGTGTCTGGAGGTATGATGTGATGTTTGGAATGAGGGGTATCAGGGGTCAATTGAGGAAGAAGCTGAAACTTAATTTTTTATATTCTCTCATGAAGACCATGCTGAAGATGCAAATCACCTCTTTCTCCATTGCAAGATCACATCTCAGTTGTGGAATTATACTAGTTAAATTACGGGATTCGGCCATCTTGTTAGATTTGATTGAATTGCACAACTTGTAACTATGTTTTGTCGCATTGGCTCAATGTTTCCCCTTTCAATACAATACCGTATTTCTATAAAAAAAATATTCATAAAGGAAAATATGACTATGCCTTTGCGGAAGTTCGTCTTTCTTTCCCCCTGTCTATTAGTGGCTTCATCTGTGGCAGATTTTTAGCTGGTTTCTTCTGGTTAATAAATACTTTTTTTTCCTATTTGTCAAACAAATATTAGCAACTAGGCATATCCTGCAAAATATCCTTTCAGGCTAATAGTTAGTGGAGTCCATTCTTAAAAGTGCAATGTAGCCAAATTTCGTTGCTTGATTTTACCATTCTTTCCCTTATAAATATTTCCTAGCACTTTATTCATTTTCCTTAGCGACTTTTCTCTCATAAGCAAGATGTTTGGTTGCTATTTTCAAATGTCTAGCATATGTGAATTCCTCAGTGTATGTTTACGAGTAAAGTGGTGTTTACTTCTTTTACAATCATCTGAGCATTTTTCATCATTTTAGGAGCAGACTATATGTGCCCAGAGAAAGATGCTTAGTTTTTTATTTTTTAGTTGAGTATAATTACACATTTACACTTATCTCCATGTTTCAGATTTTGTCGAGGTGTGCGCAAGTTGGCCCATACACCATGGTTATAAAAAAAATAGAATATCATGAAGCGTGCATGCATTATTTGATATTTTGAAATCATGGATTGGATATTTTAATATATTCCTGTTGAATCTTTTGCAGTGTGTACAACAATATCCACCACCCAAGCAAGTTGGCCGTGGGTGCAGACTTTCATTGTTTTAAAAATAAAATCGAGCCAAAGTGGGAGGATCCTGTATGTGCCAATGGAGGGAAGTGGACAATGAGCTTTTCTAGGGGTAAATCTGATACGTGCTGGCTATATACGGTATGCCCATGATGTTTCTATCTGATTCTTAATCTTGTTTAACTCTGGCTCTTTTCTTCTTCCATATGGATAAAGTTCGTACCTATATTTTCTGATATGGAATTAATTGTAGCTGCTGGCACTGATTGGAGAGCAATTTGACTATGGAGATGAAATTTGTGGGGCGGTTGTTAATGTTCGAGTTAGACAAGAAAAAATAGCTCTGTGGACCAGGAATGCTGCCAATGAAACAGCTCAGGTAACTTCTGTAAACAAAAAAAATAATCTTAGTATTTATTACTATCTGATTTTTTGGCTTTGACAAGCAGCTTCCTTACTTTGAGGATTGAGAAACAGAAAAATGTAATGTCTAATTTTGTCGTGATTTGCTTAGGCGTAATGTATCCCATTTGGTGACGCCATTTAATAGTATAATGCCATGTCAGAGAAAAGTGCCTAATAAGATCTGTTTTTGAACAGTAGAGGTGTTCAATCGGTTGGAATCTGTGAACAACTTTAGTGGGCGGCAGATGACTTAAGGCTACTTTCTTTTTTTCTCAAGTTTTTATTTTTCATCTTCACATCCTTAGTTATTATGGGGTATTGAAGAATGCTCTAAATTTGAACATGAGTAGCTAGATACTCCCAAGACTGAGATGACATTTACCAAAATTGAGATAATGAAAGTTAAAAGATAAGTATCAACATTATGTTATATAGTGAATAGTGTTCTAGATTCATAGAAATTATCCATGATCCTTATGAATCTCTTAGGAATCTCCGCTTCCGTATTTCTGATGATGTTAAATTTTCAAGGATTTGCAGTAGGCAATACTAGAATTACCAGTAGATGGTATTAATCTTGAGACGGAGAACGTCAGTCACATTTTTTTTTTTTTCGAGTAATGGCATCAGTAATTGGTTAGAATTTGAATTCAAATTATAGAAACTTTCTAATTGTTCTTTAACAGAGGTGTATCAACATAGAGGGATGCACCAATGGCGAAGATTGTCAGAAAGGGACATATCTGCAACAACAACAACAAACGACATACCCAGTGAAATCCCACAACGTGGGGTATGGAAAGGGTAGAGTGTACGCAGACCTTATCTCCACCTTGGTAGGTAGAGTGGCTGATTACGGGAGATCCTCGGCTCAAGACAAAGCATAATCACAAGCAAAGCAAACAAGGTATAGCAAGAGAAATGGTCTGACGCAGACATGGAATTAAAGCAGTATGGACAATATGAACATGATGATAACACAATTGAAATACGTCATGGTAACACATTCTAACAACAGGAAGTAGTAACTAACACAACTAAATAAGATAAACAAAATATACTAAAGAACACATAGCAGTAGAAATCTAACTCCATGGGACTATAAAGCAATATTACACCTATAAGTGTGATAGGCTAATCGGCCTACAGTAATAACACTACAACTATCATTTTGTAAGCATAAGTAGGACTACGCTCTGTATCCTCCACAATCCCCTATCTAAGGTCATCTCCTCAGTAAGTTGCACATGCGTCATATCCCGTCTAATCACCTCTCCCCAATACTTCTTCGGCCTACCTCTACCCCTCATGAACCCGTCCATAGCCAACCTCTCACACCTTCGCACTGGGGTATCCGTGTCTCTCCTCTGCACATGCCCGAACCATTTCAACCTCGCTTTCCGCATCTTATCCTCCACCGAGGCCACTCCCACTTTATCCCGGATATTATCATTTCTAATTTTATCTCTCCTTATATGCTCACACATGCATCTCAGCATCCTCATCTCCGCAACTTTCATCTTATGTATGGGTGAAGTCTTGATTGGCCAACACTCCGCCACATACAATATAGTCGGCCTATAGAACTTGCATTTAAGTTTTGGTAGCACCTTTTTGTCGCACAAGACTCTAGATGTGAGCTTCCATTTCATCCACCCTGCCCCAATACGATGTGTGACATCGTCATCAGTCTCTCCATTCCCTTGAATATAAATCCTAGGTACGTGAAGCTTCCTTTCTTTGGAATGACTTGAGTACCAAGCCTCACCTCCACGCCTGTCTCAGGGTCGCTCCCATTGCTGAACTTGCACTCCAAATACTCTGTCTTGGTCCTACTCAACCTGAACCCTTTACACTCCAGAGTCTGTCTCCAAACCTCGAGCTTGACGTTCACTCTGCTGCGAGTCTCATCATTCAGGACTATGTCGTCTCCGAATAACATACACCATGGTACCTCCCTTTGGATTTGTCGCGTCAATCCGTCCATCACCAGGGCAAATAGGAATGGGCTAAGAGCTGATCCCTGGTGCAGCCCCATCATTCCTGAAAAGTGCTCCGAGTCTCCTACTGTCCGTACCCTAGTCTTGGCTCCATCATACATATCCTTGATCGCCCTAGTGTACGCCACAGGTACACCTCTAACCTCCAAACATCTCCATAGAACCTCCTTAGGGACTTTGTCGTATGTCTTTTCGAGGTCGATGAAAACCATATGTAAATATTTCTTCCTCTCCCTATACTGCTCCACCAACTTCTTAATAAGATGAATGACATCAGTAGTCGAACGTCCCGACATGAATTCAAACTGGTTCTCAAAAATAGACACGCCTCTCCTCACCCTAATCTCCACGACCCTTTCCCAAACTTTCATAGTGTGACTCAACAGCTTGATACCTTCCTAAGGAGCAAAAAGTCTATCTGAGTCTTAGCCACCGAACTACGGAAAGTCACCAAGTGTTCCTCCTTCAGGAACCTCGAATTGGCTATCACCATCCCACAAGCTCTAGCGAACTCCAAAAGTGAGACGCCTCCCCCGTTCCTGTCCCCGAGTCCAAAGCCTCCATGCACGTCGTCATAACCCCCCGAAAGTGACTCGGTATGTCTATTGAAATTCCCTCCTACAAATAACTTCTCCGTGGGTGGTATACCTCCCACCACTTCGTCTAAATCCTCCCAAAAACGTCTCTTCTCCTCTTCGTCCAAGCCCGCCTGCGGCACATAGGCACTAATAATGTTCATAGTGAACCCTCCAACTACCAACTTAATCGACATCATCATGTCATTGACCCTCATCACCTCTACCACCTGATCCCTTAGCTCGTTGTCTTCCAAAATGCCTACCCCATTCCTATACTTCGACCCGAGAATCATAACTTATACCCGTCTACATCCTTAGCCTTAGGTCCTACCCATTTGGTCTCCTAGACACGGGCTATATTAATCCTTCTCTTCTTAAGAATCTTAACTAGATCTATGGACTTCTCTATTCTCAGCCTAACCTCTTCCTTACCCCCCTAACCCTCGCCCCTGTCTCCGACCGAGAACATGACCCTAGTCTACCATCATTCACCAAAGCCACTACAACAAATATAAAATAATAAATTACTCAAACGTTTACCCTAAAACAGGAAGGGATCAAAGTGCAAGCAGAATTTAACAAGAATCTAGAGACAAGAAGCGGAAAAATTTAACATCAAGGTTAAGGACAGTGAATGGATACGGGCAACCGGAGGTACCAACTGTTCACCGACACCGGAAGTACTGTTTGTCCGTCGCTGCCGGAACTGTTCACGGTACTATTTAACCAACCGGGAGTACTGTTCACCGGAGTTTTCGCCCGAAAAAATCGAGCACCTGCGTAGATCTAGGAGAGAAAGAACACAAGAACAAGAAAAGCAACAAAAGAGAACAAAAACAAATGAAATTTCGTAAAAAAAATGTTTTTTCCGTCGCTGCCCGTGGGTGGTCGGAGCGGTGTTATTGGGGTCTTACCGTTGCCACCGATGAGTGGTCGGAGCTTCACTGTTGGGGGGTTCTTACCGTCAGTGTGGGGGGGGGGGGGGGGGGGTTGTATGGGGAGGGGGTTGGTGATGTTACACGCTAGCAGTAAATTCCTTTATAAATATGAGTGGATTACCGAAGAATCCTGGAAGCCTCGAATAAAAGTAAGAGGCACCTACATCCGGAAAGAGTCCCAAAGCTGTTTCAGGCATAGCACAAACCTACAGGAAAAATGAAGATGAGAATATATGGACATGCAGTTTCTGATACCAGTTTATACATAGCCAAAGGGGACATATCTGCAATTGCAACTTAAATTTAAATCCTTCAAATCTGAAGAATTGTATCAACATTTGGAAATGCATCATGCATGAAGAGAAAATTATGGCACCAAGAGCGGCTGTTTACTTGTGAAATAACATGCCCTTACATGTGAAGTTTTAGGTCTTCTATGAGCACTTATATATGAAGTTTTAGGTTTTCTATGTATATTATGCTGCATGAATTCTCTCTAGGATTTTGTTAAATGTATGTGCAAAAAGGCAGCCCAGTGCTGAATGTTCTGGGCATCCAGATGTTTGTATTCTGTCTTTTATCATCTGGAGGGTAAGTCCAAATCTGTAATAGGTACTATTTAATTCCCTTAACTAGCCTGTTACCATAACCAGAAACTGATACATAGTTCCTAAAAAGATATATTGTCTTATTCCCTTAGGATATTAATGTTCATATATATATATATATATATATATATATATATATATAACACATTTTCATGATGCTGAAACGAATACGAGAGACCAGTGTTCAAATCCTAACAGAGGCAAAAGATGTTAAGGTGATTTCTTTTCATCTGTCTAGCCTTGATGACCGGAGTTATTTGGTTCATGTGCTGTTGAGAAGTAATAGATACCCGGTGGGTTAGTCGAAATGCACACAAAAGTGTCCCGAAAAGTACTACTTCAGTTTTACATTTTAGTCAACATAGTATATATCAAGCATATACACCTTGTCTATTTGTCGACTATTTTATTGAAGGAAGAATACATTTCTAAATTTGTATTATGCGGATTCATCATGGAATAACAAGTTCTGCATTGGTTGTTAATCTACTGCAGTCCTCTTCCTTTATCTGGATTTGGGATTTGTAATGTGAACAAAGCTCATATAAGCAAAGTTACTTGGTAGGAGTAAGATATAATACATATACTGGAAGTTTGGCCAACGAGATAAGAGTGAAATTGAGGTGACATTAGATTGGATTGAAGTATCTAAATGTAGACAGTTCAGATGTTTAGGCTCAATTCCAAGAGAATGGAATGATAGATGAAAATGTTACGCGCAGGATAAAGGTAAGATGGTTGAGAAGGAGGAGTGCCACAGGAATGTTTTGCGATAGTAAGATACCTACCAAAGTGAAAGGGAAGTTCTTAAGAATGGTTCTGAGGCCAACAATGTTGTATTAGAGTGAATATTGGGCCTCTAAAGCACAAAATATCCACAGGATGAGTGTCACAAATATCCGAATGTTAAGACAGATGTGTGGTCATACTAGCTAGATGAGATTAGAACTGATCACATTTGTCTGAATGTGTAAGTAATGCATGTAGAATGATAAAATGAAAGACTCTGGATTGAGATGTCTAGCCACATGTTACGTAGGCCTCCAGATGCACCAGTTTTTAGATGTGAAAACATCATTGATGGCGTTAAAAAGCGGAGGTAGACCTAAAAAAGGAGTTATCTCAAAAGATTTAGAATAGTTTGGAATCCATGTTGTAGAGCAAAAGATAAAAAATAATGGAAAGTTGAAAATCCGTATGGGTGATACCATCTAAAAGACTAGTGCTTACTAGACTCTTAGTATATTAGAGACATAACCACTAGAGTATATTAGGGAACTACTCTTAGATTATCCGAAAATACTATGTATTGAAATATTATGCATTCAAACAGAGCATTTATCAGTTACCATTTTTTTTAAAAAAAAGAGCATTTATGGTAGAGATGATTTGTATCGCCTACCTCAACTAGCTTGGATTGAGGTGTACAATTGTTGTAATAAGAATATAATTAATTCTAAGGCGAGATTATAGATAACCCCTTAGACGCTCAAACTTAGCTAGTGATCAGATAGACCTCTCTACTTCATAGCGGTAAATGTTTAATTACGTCATCTCAAAAAACATTTAGCTACCTATAGAAAAATAATGAATTATTTTTTATGTTTCAAAAGCCAAAGATATAGCTTAAAATTGAAATGCATTTTCTTACTACTAATAAAAAGTGGAAGTTTATTAATGATATGTTAAGATAGTTTTTCATTATGTTACTCATTCGTACCAGTTTTGGAAAAAAATCCTATATTTTCCAAGAGATTCCTATTTTACCTTTATACTTATTTTTAACTGATGGGCCCATGAATTACTTTTTTTTAAAAGATGGACCCCTAAACTCTTATTTTGGTTTCAGAAACCTGTTATGTCATCTACCTTTACTAAGTCTTGAAGTTAAGTATTGTTGCTAACAAGTGAAGCTAATTTTTCACCATCTGCATTATCTGTTCTGTAGCTGATAGCAATAATGACATGGAGAAGAACAATAGGGACTTGCTAGTTGCTATAGAGTCTAAAAGACACTTTTAGAAATTAAATCGTCCTATTCGTACTTTAATATGTTCAATTTAAATGCATCAATATTTTTAACGGGAATGAAAAGCAAAGGTTGGGAGAAGGTTCTGAGATCTATATTAGAATAGAAAGTTTATTACCAGATATTGGTGGTAATCATTGGTTGTTTTCAGAGTTTCGTTACAGTGTAAGATGTAATTTTAGAATTTGCATTCTCATATTCGTACTGAACGATGACATGGGTTGAGCTTAAATAAAGCATCATGGTTAGTAAGGATTAATAAAAAATTGACCCAACTTGTTTGGACATGGGTTGAGCTTAAATAAAGCATCATGGTTAGTAAGGATTCATACAATTGACCCAACTTGTTTGGGATTGAGGCGTAGTTGCATATTCGTACGGAACTCTATAATGGGAAGTGGTCCAGTTTTGGCCTTTCTTTGTAAATTTCTTTGCCTTGAATTCATAAAAAGCGTTAGGTTTCTTGTCGGTCTGCCAGTATTAAGTGGTCTGTAAGATTTTTGTATCCTTCCTCGTTGCAGCAGCAGAAACTTGTAAAATAGCTTTCTGATATTTGATGTTCTGATAGATTTTGACCGAAGTTACCCAGCTGCAACGATGAATGACTTGTGAGAATAAAAAATGTAGTAAGTATTTTGGCCCGAAGGTTGTTGAGTATTAATTCACTTCGTGTGGTTGAATGTACCCGGTCCATCTATGCAACGGCTATATATCTTTGACTACTGAGATGATGCATGTTTTTGTTTTGCCACTTTGGTTATTCTCAACCAAAACCTTTTTCTTTTCCACGTTTCCAACCATCCCACTGCTATTTCTTGCCCTTCCTGCCTTTTCTTCTAGAATTACACTATCCAACATTCCCCGTTCTCCCTGTCCACTAGCCTCATCCACTTGCATGTAAATGAGCATTTTCATTGCAGGTGAGTATTGGTAAACAATGGAAGGAGTTTCTGGATTACAATGACACAATTGGCTTTATATTTCATGTAAGATGTCTTGGTTATTTAATTCCTGGATATCATATGCTCAATCATTGATTTGCTCAACTCATCGAAAGCCATTTTTGCAGGATGACGCAAAGAAGCTAGACAGAGCTGCCAAGAATCGCTATTCCGTGTAGTTCTGTCGTTACAACAGGGAATGCAATCAATACAATTACAGTGGCAGTATACTTGTTTTTCTGAAGAATCAGCAGTCACTTGCAGCTGCTTGTGTTTACCTCTTGCATTGGCATTGACAATTTTCGTATAGGGAATTTCTTTGGTTTTGAAGCTTTTTGATGACTTAACAATGGCCATATAGAACTTGTGTTAGTACCGAAGTTATAGAGGATTTAGTTGGTACATCTGCGAAATTGACTGCATTTGGCATGTTACGAATGTGTTTTACTTTCCTTAATTTGTTACATTGTGGCTTTTTGTAGTTTAAACTACATTGGGCCGTTTCATTCAAAAAGGATTAGATGATCCTTCTTTTTTCATAGTAACCTGTGTAGTATCCTCCTTTATGCTTATAACATGCCTTTTCCTTTGGCCTATTAAGAGTTTGTACTGTTCTACTGTCTCATTGGAGTGTTTGTGCTCCATCTTAGTGATTCTATCATGCATGTTTGTAAGGTGTGTGGTGTCTTGTGAGAGTACCTCGTTGTAGTATAGTGTGATAATTTCTTCGGTTTCTCCTCCTTTGGAGTTTCCAATAATGCTGGCTTTGCCTGCTCTTAGCATATCTTCAATTTTTGATTTCAGGGTTGATAGTCCTATGACTCTTTTGGCACTGAGCCATTCTTGAAACTTTTCTATAGTACATGGTATTTTCATTTTCAGGTCTTTGTCATCTCCGCTTAAATTGCTATAACTTCATGTTTTAAATAGTTGGCATATAATGATAGGTTTTCCTGTTAAGTCTGTCGAGGCGTCGAACATTTGTATGCTGTAGATACCTCTTCCAAATGATTCCATCATTAACCTAGCAGATTCTACTAAAACATTGGGTAATTTAGCAATATTATAAAAGTTTCATCTACTAGTATTTTATCTATAAATCTATAAGTGAAGAGTTTAAGAACTATATCAGGGTTTGATTTTTCATTGCATAAAAACCTTGGGTATTTGCTTAATTTTGCACTTCTTAAAATGTGTGGGTTTGATTTATAATCATAAAATTTATTAATTTGCTCGTAAGCTGTAATATACTCACGTGAGAATTTCACTTTGTTGCACATTTTTACTGCCGTTGAAGGCGATGCTGTTATGGGTGATGGTATAGTGGTTGGCATGGCTGCAAGTTTAGATGTGAAAGTCTGTTTTTTCTGTAGGGGTTTGGGAAGATTTCAAGGTTTGTAGGGTTTTGAAGTCTTTAAAGGCTTATGTCAGTTGTTCTAGCAAGTGTGTATTTTCTTTCATTTTGGTTGTAATAATTTTTTGGTTTTGTTTGATATTCCTGTAACATTGGTAATATATTCTTCGAATTTGTCACTGCTGGTTGACATCGTTGTACCTGCTAAGAAATCAACTAGAATATTCTTTGTCATCAATATGTGTAATAGGCATGAGTCCATTAATGAAAGGTATGCCTAAAATAATATCATGAGCCAAATTCTTGACTAAGACAAAAGAATGTTCCATACACATTCTGTCATGGCAAATATGAGCACTAGGTAATTTGTAGGAGACGCCCATCTTGCTCCCATCTGCACTTCTTACTCTACCAGTAGATTTGGAAAAATGTTTGGTAGGGATAAGACCTTCCCTAATGCAATTAAGATCCATCCCTGAATCAATTAGTGTAGGGACACGTCTGTAGATGGTACTTCTGTCAATTAACAAATTAACATGGGTAATCCATCTTTGGCGGGAATACAAATTAATGGCTCCCATAAAGTCTGCCTCTTTAGGACTATCAGAGGTAGCTGGCTGGTCGAGTATAGGAGTATAACCTAACTCTATGTCAGGAAGAGAAGTATGACTAGTCTGTCCTGATTCTAAGGAAGTAACTCTATCATCTAGCGTAGTGTAATGGTGACGAAGTAGAGTTAGCTCTGCTTTGAGATCATAAATATCAGTCTTCAATTCCTGGACTGTAAGAGAACTATTAGGACTCCTCTTAGCAGAATATTAAGATCACCGGAGATACTCAACCCACGCTGGCTCTGCCTCCCTTTTTTCCTCTCTGGTGACGGGATAAATGGCCTATGTGCTGGGAGTTGCTCGACAGATTCTTTCTTAAATTTCCTTTTAAGAGATGGTGTTTTGTGGACTAATATGGTTCTTAAATATAAGCTTTCAAAGTATTTATCTTCTAGTATTATGATATTAATCTTGATATTGGCTATAGACTAGAAGGGTTTTTAGCTAGACATTAGAGAGTATTTTAAAGATTGAAGATGTTGTATTTCGAAAGATGATTTCAGATGTTACAATGAGGTTCTTTATATAGATAACCTCGGTTGCCTTTCACTATTGGCATGCTGAAAAAGTAATAAAGTCGATACATTATTGATACAAAAGTCCTAAAGCAAATAGTGCTTTATTTTTTATCCTTTCATGCTTTAATTAAAGTTGTTTGTCGTTGCTGCCATTATTTTCAACGTTTGTTGGCTTGTCATCTTCTGTCTTTGATTCCTTGTGGGTCCGGCGATTTTTGCTTTCTTCCACATGCATCTTTACAGGTGTCTTCTTTGCACAGAGACATCTTTTGTCTGTCTTCTTTCCACTAAAAGACGGTTTTTTTCTCTTCGACGATACTCCTATAGAATAGGAATGATATCGTTTTAATTTTTTGATACTCCTATAGAATAGGAACGGTATCTTTTTTGTAGTATGGTAATACATGGGCTTTACTGTAGTTTGGACTACATTGGGCCATATTAGTTTGTTATTGTGGCTTTTTGTAGTTTAAACTACATTGGGCCGTTTCATTCAAAAAGGATTAGGTGATCCTTCTTTTTTCATAGTAACCTGCGTAGTATCCTCCTTTATGCTTATAACAAGCCTTTTCCTTTGGCCTATTAAGAGTTTGTACTGTTCTACTATCTCATTGGAGTGTTTGTGCTCCATCTTAGTGATTCTATCATGCATGTTGGTAAGGTGTGTGGTGTCTTGTGAGACTACCTCGTTATTGTAGTATAGTGTGATAATTTCTTCGATTTCTCCTCCTTTGGAGTTTCCAATAATGCTGGCTATGCCTGCTCTTAGCATATCTTCAATTTTTGATTTCAGGGTTGATAGTCCTATGACTCTTTTGGCACTGAGCCATTCTTGAAACTTTTCTATAGTACATGGTATTTTCATTTTCAGGTCTTTGTCATCTCCGCTTAAATTGCTATAACTTCATGTTTTAAATAGTTGGCATATAATGATAGGTTTTCCTGTTAAGTCTGTCGAGGCGTCGAACATTTGTATGCTGTAGATACCTCTTCCAAATGATTCCATCATTAACCTAGCAGATTCTACTAAAACATTGGGTAATTTAGCAATATTATAAAAGTTTCATCTACTAGTATTTTATCTATAAATCCGTAAGTAAAGAGTTTAAGAACTATATCAGGGTTTGATTTTTCATTGCATAATATTTGCTTAATTTTGCACTTCTTAAAATGTGGGTTTGATTTATAATCATAAAATTTATTAATTTGCTCGTAAGCTGTAATATACTCAGGTGGGAATTTCACTTTGTCGCACATTGTTACTGCCGTTGAAGACGATGATGTTATGGGTGATGGTATAGTGGTTGGCATGACTGCAAATTTAGATGTGAAAGTCTTTGGTTTTTCTGTAGGGTTTGGGTAGATTTCAAGGTTTGTAGGGTTTTGAAGTCTTTAAAGGCTTCTGTCAGTTGTTCTAGCAAATGTGTATTTTCTTCCATTTTGGTTGTAATAACTTTTTGGTTTTGTTTGATGATTCCTGTAACATTGGTAATATATTCTTCGAATTTGTCACTGCTGGTTGGCATCGTTGTACCTGCTAAGAAAATCAGCTAAAATATTCTTAGTCCCGGATATATTTTTGACAATAAAATCATAACAATAAAAGAATGATTGCCATTTTCTTCTCTTGTTTAGTTCTGGCAAAGGGTCTATTTTATTTGTAATGAAAGCTCTTACTTGGGTGTTATCTGTTCTAACGATGAATTTTACTGGTAATAGATGATAATAGAATCTCTTTATTCCAAATTTTACTGCTAATAATTCCTTCTCGTTAATATGATAATTTTTCTTATTAGGCTTCCATGTTTCGCCTCCATATCCATAAATTAGTGGGTTTTCTTTATCTATATCCTTTTATCATATGCTATGAGGATTGCTCCCCATCCTATATCACTGGCATCAGTAAAAAGTTCTAGTTGATCCAGTTCTGTTGGTATTCTATGTTTGGGCAAGACTTTCACTTTTTCCTTGATTTTATTTATGGCTTTAGTATGTTCTTACTTCCATTCAAAAGTTATATTTTTTCTAGTTAGTTCTTGTAATGGTTTTCTCAAAAGTGGTAAATCCTTTATATGGTCTGAGGCATAGTTTACTACTCCTAGAAATTGTTGTACTTCCTTTTGCTCTCTAATTTATCTTTAAATTTTTTTATTTTTTTTACAATGTGTTCCTGTAATTGTAATCCTTCATTATCTATTATGTATCCCAATATTCTATACTATTTTTGAAGATTTCAGATTTCTTTTCAGATAATAATATTTCATGTCGTTTTTCACGCTTTTATAAATTCTTCTAGATGTTTTATATGATTTTCCAAATCATCACTATATATTAATATGTCGTCAACATATACTATACAGTATTCTGTTAATTTTCTGAACACTTGGTCCATTCTTCTTTGAAATATTTGTGGTGCATTCTTTAATCCAAATAGTAGTACATTCCATTCGTAGTGTCCTTGAGGGACACTAAATGATGTTAAAGCTTTTGATTCATTTTTTAGTTTTATTTGCCAAAATCCACTTTTACAATCAAATTTACTGAAACATTTTTTATTCTCTAATCTATTAATAAGGTTTCTTTTGTATGGTAAAAAATATCCATCAAATACAGTTTTCTTGTTTAGCTCTCTATAGTCAATCACCATTCTAGCCTTTTCTCTTTTTTGTTCACTATGTTTTCTAACTAAAAAGGCTGGTATGTGAGCTTTTACTTTCTTGTATTAATTTTAATTCTAATAACTCTTTTAGTTGGGTTTCAAATTCCTTCTGATATGTTGGGCTATATCTAATAGGCTTAGATCTAACTATGTCGCTAAGATTTATTATTTTGATTTCAGGATATATTTTTTCTTTTTCCCATAGTTGCATCGGATTTTCTCCACAATTTATTTTGGGTATATTGATGTATTTTTCTCTTAATAACTGTAGGTTATTATTCCTATCCGATCTTATGTTACATATTCTTAGTGTATGCATTGGTAATATTCTCTTTAGTATTATCCATTTATTACAAGGTGTTTGTAGGCTGAAAGTATTATTATTTATCACTTGCATTTTAAAGTAGTCTAGGAAATTATTTCAAGGAAATTGTTTCCTAACAATACTTGTTGTTTCATATCATTTAGTTGGTATATAATTGGTAGTCTAAATATTGTCTTTCCTAATACTATTCTCATGTTTTCTGCTACTATATCTAATTCTTTTGTTTGTTTGTTAAAGTCTGATACTTTTGTTCTATGTGTTTTAGATCTTTTCCATCTGTGTGGTTCTAATACTTCTTTCTTTGCTAGACATAAGTCTGCTCCACTGTCAATAAAAAGCTTTTGTTTTATCATTTTATTAGGTTTGTATTGTATATGAGCTTCTATGTAGATTGCTACCATCTAATTATTATTTCGTTCTAAATCCATTTCTCTTAATCTCTGTTGAAGCTCTTCATCTTGTTCCATTTCTTTTACTTCTTCTAGTAATTTTTTCCATCTTATCTCACTTAACCTTTCTCCTATTTTGCTAAGGCTTTTTGTAATCTTATTGTACCTGTCACTATAGTATCTATTTCGTGTTTCACTAGTAGTCGTAATAAGCTTATTGCGAACATACCTTTCATATTGCATCCAGTAATCTCTTTCTTCTAGTAATTTTCTTTCTTCTTGCGACTTCATTTAGTCAGAACTGTTTTCACTTTCTGAGTCTTGGTTAACAAAGTTAATGTTTTCTGATTCAGTTTCTTCATCAGTTTGACTGACATAAAAATCTTCATATTCGTACCAGTTCTTATTTTCTTCTTTTATTTGTTGTAGACTCATTATAAATTGTGTTGTGTCTATGTATTTTACACTTTTTTTCTTTAGTTTCGGGCATTTATTAGCATAATGTCCTTTTTCATTGCAATTCCAACATTTACATTCTTTAAGTTTTTTTTCTTCATATTCTTTTCCTAAATTTTCTCTTATGCTTAAATTTTTTCCTAGTTTCAGGGGTATTTCTATATCTTTTGAATCTCTTTTTCCTATAAGGTTTGTAATAAGGTTGTTGGTTTTGTCTACTGTAATTATTATATCTTTTATATCTTTTGTGTTGGTATTTCTTTTTATGGACACTCTTATATTTCTTTTCTCTTTTATTTTCCTCACATCTAAATACTAGTCTTCTTTCTGTAAATCCACATACTTCTCTTAATCCTATTTTCTTCTCTTTTTTAATCTTTTGTTGCATCCTATATTCTTCACATTTTCGCATTAGATATGCTCTTAGTACTCTTATTCTTTCTCCTAATGTATTTTCTCTTGGTTCTAGTTGGGTGTATTCTTTTGATATTTCTGTGTTATAAGGTATACGGTGGTCATAATAAAGTTGTTGGTATATTAAACCTTCTTCTGGCAAGAATCTTGCTTCATAAAAGAACTTACTAAAATTTATTGTGTATTCTGGTAATTTATTAATTTTACAACATTTCATGTTATTTAGATTCATTATTATCTCGGTTTTTCTTTCTCCGAGTACATTTTCTCGTGCTACCAACCATTTTTCTCCTAAAAATTCCCTTTTTAGTATGATATCAAATATTATTAGCATAGATTTCCAATCTCGGCTAAATACTTCTCCTCTTAATTGGTATGTTATGGATTCTATCCAACAAGCTACCTTTCAGATTACTGTTTTAAATATCAAGTCATACATATATTCTAGGTTTTCTGTTTGTGTGGAGTTCATTAATGCTATATACATTCCAAGATTCTAATAATTTATTCTTCTTCCTATTTCTTGTTCATCATAAACGTTATCTAAGTTTAAGAAATATCCATTGTAGTTTACGGCTTGCGCCATTGATCCTACAAATTCTTTAAATTCAGCTTGTTGTCCTACTGGTATATGATTTGGTAATCTAGTTTGTCTTCTATTTATATTTCCAGGTTGGGATCTACTAATTCTTCTTCTGGGTAATCATTTGCATCTTCATTTATTATAGCATCATTTTCTATTTCTGTTTCTATAGGATTATTAAATTCATCCTCTATATCACTTTCGGGTTCTTCTTCTATAATTGCATTTACATTTTTCATTTTTTGTAAGGCTACTATTATTTGGTTATTTTCCTTTACTATCTCTGAGTCTTCTTCTTCTTCTATGAATTATGCTATTTTTACCTCTTGGTTTACTAAATCAATGTTGTTGTCTTCGTTAGTATCGCTCTCAGTCTTTTCACTACTAGATGTAGTTTCTTCACTTGTTCTATTATTTCTTACTTTCTTTTTTTCTTTTAACCTTTTTATCTCTTCTCTTAGGATTTTTATTTCATCTTTTAATTCTCCTAATTCTTGTTTTACATCAGTTAATTCTTGTTTCACATCTTTCAATTCCTCTTTTGTTTGTTTTAGTTCTACTTTGGTTTCTTTTAATTCTTTCTTTGTATCTTTAAATTTGTGTTTGTATTTTTTATATTTGTTGTACCATTCCTCATTATTGTGTGTTTTTAATTTGGTATTTTCTGTTTCTAATTCACATAATTTTCGTTCTTGTTTATCTAATTTTAGATTTAAATACTCGTTGGTTGTTTTCTCTTCGTCTTTTAAGTACATATTTTCACTTTTTGAATTATTGTCTGGTGTGGTTTTTTCTTTTCTTTTCATTGGTTCATACTTGTATCGTTCTCTTTCCAGTATATTTTTTCCATGGTTTCTTAAAAACGTAAGTACACTAGATTCTTGATTTTCCATTTAAAATTATCCTTTCTTACTCAATATTGCTAGGCTATCTAATATTTTTTCTACTTTCTTTGGCAGTCTTGGTTTTATTTTACTAATATCTACCATTAATGATTCTTTACTCCTTCTCCAATCATCTATTGATACTATTTCTGGTTGTTGATTTGTAGTGCTAATTATAGTGTTTTCTTTGCTCGTACTAGGTTCATCTTCTTCTACTTGTTTACCTTTGTCTTTACATTTTTCTTCTACTAATATGTTTAGTTTTTCCAATATTATTTTAAATGTTGGTATCTCAGATACGTTCCATAATTTTGTTAATTCTTCTCTTATTATTTCTTGCATTTTTTTTAATTTTCTTTTAGTTCATCCATTAATACTAATGTATTCTTCATCTGTTCTTTTACTACTATTTCTTCCCATAATGCACTAATTTTTTCGTTAGGGCTCGTCAGGATTATTAATTCTTTTTCTCCATCCGTCTCCCATATCTATCCATATTCTATCAAACTTTTCACATTGTTGTTCTAACTTTCTTATCTTTTCTTCTAGCTTTATTTCTTTTGCCTTATATTTTAAGTATTTGAGCTGTGAGAATATTTCTTCTGATAAAATTCTTCTTATTGATTTTAATTTTTGTTTTTTCTCTATTAATTCTTTCGGTATGTTCATACTTTATTCACGAATCTTGTTTTTCCTTGGTCATTTATTTCAATTCCATTATTATTTATCTTATAATTTATCATGGTTAAAAAGTCACTTCCTAGAAGTAGTTCATTAAAACTATCATATTCTATTACTCCTATATTTATCTTATACTCTAAATCTTGGATTTTGAATTTTAAATTAATACTTTTGGTAATTATTATTTCTCTTTCATTTTCAGGATAATTATAAGTTTGTGGGTCTATTAAATCACAGTCATTTTCATCAATTTTACTTATATGTATAAAACTTTTTATAGCTCCGGTATTTACTTCAGCTATATAGTCTGTTGCTATCATCCATTTAAATATTATTACTTTAATTTTTAATCTATTTGTGTTTATATTTATTAAGTCTAATATTCTAGGTTGTATAGCACTAGTTTGTCGTGACATTGTTGGTTCTCTCGTAATACTTAATCTAGATCCTTCTATTTTTGGTATTAGTCTTTTGGATGGTGTAAGGGTTCTTATATTAAAATCCATGTATATTTCTTCTGGTATAGTTATTTTGGAATTTTCTTTATGTTATATTTGTTCTAATATTTCCTGGTACATCTTTGGTGCTAATATATTCATTTCATGTTGTTTCTTTACATGATGGTTTCCGGTTAGGACATATATCATTTTTGTTTCAATACTTATGACTTTACTTCCTGGTGGAATTGTTATTCCATCCAATTTGTAATATAGTGTCAAGGCTAGGTATTTGTGTTCATCTTTTAATGATACACTAAAGTCTGGTTGTACCGTAAATTTTAATTTTTGATATATTAAATTTCCTTTTACTACTGATATTAAAGCATCTTGTAGATTTCCTAATATCCTATCATCTAATATGTATATTTGTATAGGTGTATCCATGTTTTTCTGAAAGTATACTTTTATAGTAAATTCTACTCCTCCAAAGTATATGTTCCTATATTTTTTAGCTTCTCTAGTAGATAGTTTTGATAACTCTCTTTTTATTACTTCATCTGTTATCAAGTTTATTTTCGTTCTTCCATTTACACTCATTGTATCTATTATATTTTCATGCTTGTGTGCTATGTACCTTATTTCTTTATTTCTTTCAAACCATTTTGTTTTAAATATTTTCTTTATGGATAATTCCTCTTTTTCGTCTTGTATCTTCTGATATGTTTCAGGCTTAAAGCTTAACGTTTGTGTTGATCCTCCTTCATATGTATTAATTTGATAATATGTTTCTTTAGAGTCTTTTGATATTTCTTTTCCTTTATCCATATTTTAATAAGTTGATGTACTTATACCGTTCTTCTATTATATCATTTAGAATCTTTTAATTCATTATCCTTTCTCATTATTTCTCTTAATTTATTTTCTAGAAGTTTCATATTTTCTTCTTCTTTCTGTCTTAACTCTTCATCTTTTAATGCTATTTTATTTTTTAATTCTTTAATAGTTTTTTCCTGTTCATATATTTCTTTAGCATTTTCTTGTAATATTTTTATCTTTTTTATTTATTAGATCTGTACTTATTCTGCAACTTATTATGTGTTGGTTTATATCTCTATTATATGTAAGGGGTTTTTCTGCTATTATTCTAAGTTCTTCTAATTTATTTTGTTGATCTATTAGTCTATTTTCATCCATAGTGTTCTATTGTCATTCGTAGTTCTTCTTTTCGAACTGTTATTTCTTGGTTTATTCCGACTAATTCAGTGTTGAGATCTATCAATACTCTGTAGTTTCTTATAACATCGTCTAAATTAGAACTTATTTATGCTAAGTCAGCCTCTTCTTTTGTCTTTTCATAATCTTTCAGTTTCTTTATTGCTAATCCTAGTTTCTTTAATTCTACTAAATCACTATAGTATTTTACTAGTGTTTCTGTGTGGTTTCATCTTTGTAATACCATGTGTCTTATCCTTTTTAGTATGAGCATCCTTTTATTTAATGCTCTAACTTGGGCAAATTCTTCACGGGTTTTCATCGTTTGTAATTTATTCCATTTAAAAGCTCTGATATCATTTTCTGGACGGATCTTTTCATCATCTAACAATCCTGAAGATGGTAGGAATATAGATGACATATTAACATATTCATATGAAGGTTTAATAAATAATAGGCATGTAGTACGAAAGCAGATATTATTAAGTCAAAATTCATTTTTTTAAATGATAGTGTACAACCTTTTATCAACATTTAACATCATAATTGTAGAGATGTATACTTATCAAGATTATATTTAGAAATATATAGTCTAAAAACATACCTCTTAGCAGAATATTAAGATCACCGGAGATACTCAACCACCCTGGCTCTGCCTCCCTTTTTTCCTCTCTGGTGACGGGATAAATGGTCTAGGTGCTGGGAGTTGCTCGACAGATTCTTTCTTAAATTTCCTTTTAAGAGATGGTGTTTTGTGGACTAATATGGTTCTTAATTATAAGCTTTCAAAGTATTTATTTTCTGGTATTATGATATTAATCTTGATATTGGCTATAGACTAGAAGGGTTTTTAGCTAGACATGAGAGAGTATTTTAAAGATTGAAGATGTTGTATTTCGAAAATAGATCAACAAAATAAATTAGAAGGGTTTTACTTTCCTCTCCAATCCAACTTGCTCTTTTGAAGGTAAAAAAAATCATGGAATGGAGGTTACCTTGTTTTTATTATTATTTAATCTTCTATCCCCCAAATTTGGCAAACATCAGACAAAAACATGTTGCTTCCTCTTGATGCTTTTTCTTCTTCTTAGTTATTGGTACGATAGGGTTTTTGTACAAAAATTGAAATATAATAATTCTAAGCAGTGGGTCTTGACTTTCGAATATGGAAAGCCAGTTTAGATTAAGTGGGTGTTGTTAAAAAAGTTTGAAAATATTAGTGAATCATCATTATTGTAAAATGGATTTGTTAGATTTTCGTTTTTGATATCGAGGTTTGTTCTTATGAATCCTTTTGGAGGCAACAGTTAGATAATGATAAGATAGGGAATATTTGGAAGAAGCTGCAGAAACTTAAACCAACACGCATCTTAACAACTTTGAATTCATATACAAGAGGATCTAGCTTTACATCCAGGAAAGATCCAATCTCCTTAAACAGAAGTCAAGGAATAAGTGGATCAAACTTGGTGATGCTAATACCAAATACTTCTCTGCTATTTGCAAGGAGAGGAGTCATAGGAAGCAAATTTTGGAACTCACCTGCTTAGCGAGAAAAAGGCCATATGCAAATAATGAAGAACCATAAGACTGAATTAGCCATAAACTACAAGATTCAAATGCAATTCTACAAGAGTTTAATGGGGACTACTGCTACTACACTTCAAGCTGTTAATAAGATGACTATGAGAAAGGGCCCTACCTTGAACCAACAACAGAAGGTGTAGTTATGTGCAGAGGTGTCACCTGATGAAGTATATCAAGCTCTACAGTCTATTGGAGATGACAAAACTCCAGGTATTGATGGCTATAATTCATTTTCTTTTAAATCCTGGGCTATAATTAAAGATGATGTAACTGCTGCTGTGATGGAATTTTTTGCAACTGGCAATCTGTAAAAAGTTGTAAACTGCACCATAGTGTCTCTAGTACCTAAAACTGCTTGTCCTACAACTGTTAAAGGAGTTTAGACCTATAGCCTGTTGTTCTGTTTTATATAAAATCATTTCCAACGTTCTTGCTGGTAGAATAAACACTGTGATTGACTCCATCATATGTGAGGCTCAGGCTGGATTTATCCCTGGTAGGAGAATATCAGACAATATCCTTCTATCCCATGAACTTGTGAAGGCTTAACAACAACAACATATCCAGTGAAATACCACAACGTGGGGTCTGGGAAGGGTAGAGTGTACGCAGACCTTACCTCCACCTTGGTAGGTAGAGCGGTTGTTTCCGGGAGACCCTCGGCTCAAGACAAAGTATAATCACAAGCAAAACAAAGCAAGAGAAACGGTCAGACTCAGACAGGGAATTAAAGCAATATGGACAGTATGAACATGCTGATAACAAAATCGAATACGCCATGGTAACGTATTCTAACAACAGGAAGCAGTAGCTAACACAACTAAATAAACAAAGTACACTAAAGAACACATAGTAGCAGAAATCAAACTACATGGGACTATAAAGCAATATTGCGCCTATAAGTGTGATAGGCTAATCGGGCCTACAGTAATAGTACTACAACTATCATTTTGTAAGCGTAAGTAGGACTATGCTCGACTACCTACTACCCTTATAATAGGAAAAATATTTCTTCTAGATGTATGGTTAAGATTGACTTGTAAAAGGCTTATGACTTTGTGGAATGGGTATATTTAGAACAACTTATGATAAAATTGGGGTTTCCTCATGTATTCATTACTTGGGTGATGGCTTGTGTCAAGACAATCACCTACTCTATTATTGTGAATGAGGAATACACTCCTCCATTTGCTGCAGCTAAGAGGCTGAGGTAAGGTGACCATATGTCCCCTTTCCTTTTTTCCATAGCCATGGAATACCTTAGTTGGAATCTCAATGAGCTCAAGTGTAATAATGCTTTCAAATTCCACCCTCAATGTGCTAAGTTGAGAGTGACTCACTTGTGCTTTGCTGATGACTTACTCTTATTCTCTAAAGGAGACTTAGAGTCTGTCAAAGCAATGCATCAATGCTTCCAAGTGTTTTTTGATGCCTCTAGTCTTCAAGCAAATTTAGGGAAGAACTCTTTGTATTGTGGTGATGTCAAACCCGAGATAAAACAAGATTTGCAACAACAGCTAGGATACAGTAGTGGCTCCCTACCTTTCAAATACTTAGTTATACGTTTGTCCATAAAGAAACTCTCTATTTTGCAGGTGGTACCCTTTTATTGAGAAAATTACTGCAAAAATCTCTAGTTAGACTGCAAAGAAGCTTTCATATGGTGAGAGAGTTCAACTAGTGTAGTCTGTATTATTTGGTGTCCAAGCTTATTGGGCTCAGCTTTTCGTTATCCCTTCCAAGGTGCTGAAATTAATAGATGGATACTGCAGAAGTTTCATTTGGTCTGGGGGAGGTAATTACAAAGAAGTCTCTGGTTGTATGGGAAAGAATGTGTGCTCCCATTTCAGCTGGTGTCTTAACCTCATTCATTTGCAGAAATGGAACAAAGCAGTTGTCACCAAACTTTGTTGGGATTTGGCTAATAAAGGTGATAAGTTAAGGATTAAGTGAATCCATGCTTACTATATCAAGGAGCAATAGTTGAGGGATTGTGCTATCCCTCAACAGACAAGTTGGATGACAATGAAGATACTGGCTTCTACAGATTTAATGTTCCAAGCTAGTGACTCTAATGGCCAGAGCAAAAGTGGTATCAAGAAGTACTATCTACATCTGCTAGGTGATATGCCCAGGGTGCAATGAAAGTGTTTGATGTTTGGTAATAAGGCTCGACCTAAAGCTTGTTTTACTATGTGGCTAATACTACAACAAAGGTTACTGACAACAAATAGATTGATTAAATGAGAAAGTGATGTATCTCCAACATGTAGCATGTGTAACCAAGCCCCTGAGTATTTGTTTGTCCAGTCCCCAGTATCCAAAGCTTTATGGTCCAGAGTAATGAAGTGGAGTAAGTTTCAGGACCATGCTGCCAGTACATGGGTTCAGTTTACGCAATGAGGGTATCCACACAGCTAAAGGAAGGTCTCAAAATGCCCAGTTCTTCAAAATAGTGTTTGATGAATGTTCCTATGCACTGTGGATTGAAAGAAATCAGAGTGTGTTTGAGAACAAAACCAAGACTATGAAAACGACGGCTAAAGATGTAGCCTACATTGATAAACACATGTGATATGCACGTATATATGCCATGTGTATCACTGGTTGAATATGCAAAAATGGGTTGTCAAACCCGTGATATACACAGTGTATACATACTGTGTATATCACTATTTGGTGCTCTATTTTAGGTAATATTTTGTTGTAGTTAAATTAGAATTTGTACACTTATCATAATTGTATAATTATTGTACAAGTATAATAATGTTTTAGGAATAGGATTTTACTATTATGAAAATTATAAATTATATATATACTCTTTCATTAATGAGAATAATTAAGGGATTATTTCTTTCATGGTATCAGAAGTCCAGGTTTTTCATACCTCTCCCATCTTTGTCTTCCCCAAGCTCTCGGCCAACAAGAATTCTGAGCCACCATCTCGGGTTCTGTGCCGTTATTCTCTCTTCTCTTCCCAAAATTTTCCAAATCCCTTACTTATATATTGTTCTTTCGTCATGTCTAAGAACGTATTTCATCCTGCCCTTACTGTTTCCAACATCAAGAACCACATCCCTATTGTTCTTGAGATGGAAAACGTCCAGTATGCGACGTGGGCAGAGTTGTTCAAAATTCACGCAATCTCACATCAAGTCCTCCATCACATAATTCTTCCCGCTACCCCTACTCCCGCGGAGGATCCTCAGTTATGGATTACGCATGATGCTACCGTCCTTCAGTGGATTTATTCCACTATCTCTACCGATATTTTACAGATGATCATTGAGCCGAACACTACGGCTATGACTACTTGGAATATATTGTGTGATATATTCCAAGATAACCAACATTCTAGAGTCGTCACCCTTGAGCAATAATTCTCCCAAGTCCGCATGGAAGATTTCGCTAACGTTTCTGCATATTGTAAATGACTCAAGGAGTTAGCGGACCAACTCCGTAATGTTGGAGCGCATGTGACCAATAATCGTCTTGTTCACAAATGGTTGCCGATCTTTCTAAGGCCTATAATGGTATTGGGACTCTCCTTCGTCAAAGCAATCCGCTTCCTCCTTTTTATCAAGCCCGCTCGATGCTCACCTTAGAAGAAGGCGGCTACCGGCGCCAGTTCCGTGGCGATGATGACTTCTTCCGATACTTCTCATGTATTTGTTGACAATTCAGGCCAAAACCGCAACAACGGTGGCGGTAAGAAGGGTCAAAATCATAAAAATACTGCGAAGAATCGTGGCGGCAACAATGGTGGCGGCCAGAACAGTGGTGTCGACGGCGGCGACGGTGGCTCTCGGGGTAGTGGCAACAACCCAATTGGGCTCAGCAGTGGACCTTGGCCCAATAGTGGATATTTTCGTCGAACCATTACCTTGGAAACTAGGCCCAGTTTCTTGGGTCCAGTTTCGGGTGGTAGGCAGCTTTCTGGGTCGGGGCATCAGGACAGTGTGCTTGGGCCTCGGCCTCCGCAGGCATTCCAGGCAGTGGGCCCCATACCGATAGATATTGAGGCCCAGACCCGAATTGGTATATGGACACCGGTGCCACTTCTCACATAACGTCAGACCAATGTACTCTCTCGTCTTATTCTATTTTGAGCAAAAATCGTGGCATACTTGTTGGTAATGACAACTCAATTCCAATTCGTGGTTACAGTTAAACTAATTTTTCTCCTCCCCATCCACCTCTTGTCCTGAAAAATACTCTTCACGCCTCTAACTTAATTAAAAATTTGGTGTATGTCCGTAAATTCACCACTGATAATTGGGTTTCTGTTAATTTTGATCCTTTTGGGTTTTATGTGAAGGATTTCAAGACGGGAATACCTCTCATGCGATGTAATAGTAGGGAAGATCTTTATCCTATCATACCCGCATCCAGTCTCTCGAGTCAAGCCTTGTCGTCTACTTTTGCAACTTTAGCTCCTTCTTTGCGGCATGCACGTTTGGGTCACCCTGGGTCGTCAATTGTTTCTTTTTTTTTACATAAAAACAATTTTATTTCTTGTAAGGGTACGCGTAGTACTCCAATTTGTCATTCATGTCCTTTAGGAAAACATGTTAGATTACCTTTTGTAGCCTCTACTTCTCGTACTTTAATGCCATTTGATATTATTCATAGTGATTTATGGACATCTCACGTTTTAAGTTATGTGGGACATCGTTATTATGTTCTATTTTTGGATGATTATTCTAATTTTTTATGGACCTTTCCGTTAGCGAAAAATCACAAGTTTTTTCCACCTTCTTAAAATTTAGAGCATTCATCTGCACCCAATTCGAACGGAAAATAAAATATATACAATGTGATAATGGCAAAGAATATGATAATGGGTTGTTTCGGGATTTCTGTGACACTAATGGTATAGTTTTTCATTTCTCTTGTTCTCATACTTTCTCACAAAATGGGAAAGCCGAATGAAAAATTTGTACCATTAATAATATTGTCCGCACTTTATTGGTCCATGCTTCCGTACCCCCTCCTTTTGGATGATTATTCTAATTTTTTATGGACCTTTCCGTTAGCGAAAAATCACAAGTTTTTTCCACCTTCTTAAAATTTAGAGCATTCATCTGCACCCAATTCGAACGGAAAATAAAATATATACAATGTGATAATGGCAAAGAATATGATAATGGGTTGTTTCGGGATTTTTGTGACACTAATGGTATAGTTTTTCATTTCTCTTGTTCTCATACTTCCTCACAAAATGGGAAAGCCGAATGAAAAATTTGTACCATTAATAATATTGTCCACACTTTATTGGTCCATGCTTCCGTACCCCCTCCTTTTGGCATCATGCTCTACAAATGAATACTTATCTTCTTAACATACTTCCTACCAAAGGTTTGACATATTCCCCCCCCCCCCCCTCATATTTTATATAATAAGACTCCTTCGTATTCACATCTTAGGGTTTTTGGATGCTTATGTTATCCACTCTTTCCGTCAACTACAATTAACAAACTTCAAGTCCGTTCTACTCCTTGTGTGTTTTTGTGTTATCCATCTAATCATCGTGGTTATAAGTGTTTTGATTTAACATCTAATAAAATCATCATTAGTCGCCATGTTATTTTTGATGAAACCCAATTTCCGTTTGCAAATATAAGTAGTCCCGGGCCTAGTTCGTATAATTTTTTAGATAACGATGTCTCCTCATATATTATCCATTATTTATCGGACTTTTCCCGCATCTGAAATCCGCCATCGGACTCACTGCCCGCTAGACCCACTGTTTCACCACATCCCATTGTTTCCAGTGTTGTTTTTGCCCCAGTTTCGGCTATTAGGCCGGTTTCCCACCCAATACTGACATTGTTCCTGCTCCTGCCCGCTCATCGTTTCCGACATTGGGCCGCGCCAGCCCACCGCGCCGGCCGGCAAGCTCGTCTCCCATCCGAATTTCTCCCAAAATCCACCCGCTTCTCCCTCGAGTCATAGACCGATCACTCGTAGTCAACGGGGTATTTTTAAACCAAAAAGACATTTTAATCTAAATTCTAATGTTCTTAAATCCCCCTACCCCGTAACCTAGTGTCTGCGTTAAATGATCTGAATTAGAAATTGGCTATGAACGACGAATATGATGCTCTTATTGGAAATAAGATGTGGAAGTTGGTACCCTGTAATCCTGGTGTTAATATTATTCGGTCTATGTGAATTTTTACTCATAAGGATAATTCTGATGGTTCTCTTGCGAGGCATAAGACAGGTCTTGTAGGTGATGGTAAGACTCAGCAGGTTGGCGTGGATTGTGGTGAGACGTTTAGTCTGGTGGTCAAACCGACTACCATTCGCATTGTTCTCAGTCTGACTCTTTCGAAAGCTTGGCCCATTCATCAGTTAAATGTGAGGAATGTTTTCTTACATGCCGATCTTAAGGAGACCATTTACATGCATCAGCCCTTTGGGTTTTCGTGATCCCAAATATCCTCATCATGTCTATTTATTGAAGAAGTCATTGTATAGACTTAAGTAGGCTCCACGGGCTTGGTATAAGAGGTTTGCAGACTATGTTTCATCTATTGGGTTTTCACACAACAATTTTGATAATTCATTGTTCATATATCATCGTGGTACTTCCTTGACATATATTTTCTTGTATGTGGATGATATTATTTTGACAGCTTCTTCTAATGATTTACGCAAGTCTATCATGACACTGCTCGGTTATGAGTTTGCTATGAATGACTTGGGGCCTTGAGTTATTTCTTGGGGATAGCTGTCACTCGTCATACATGTGGGTTATTCTTATCGCAAATAAAGTATGTTGCTGAGATCATTGAGCGAGCTGGTATGTCCTCGTGCAAGTCTACTTCCACTCCAGTTGATACTAAATTCAAGTTGGGTGTTGCGGCTGACTCACCTTACGAGGATCCCACCCACTATCGCAGTCTTATAGGGGCGCTTCAGTATCTCACCTTAACGAGACCAGATATCACGTATGTTGTGCAGCAGGTGTGTTTATTTATGCATGATCCTCGGTTTGAGCACATGAATGCGCTCAAACGCATTATCCGATACTTACAAGGCACACTTGATTATGGGTTGCATCTATATCCTTCGTCGATTTCGACACTTGTCTCTTATACAGATGTTGATTGGGGTGGCTGTCCGGACACCAGGCGCTCTACCTCTGGTTATTGTATGTTTTTCCGTGATAACTTGGTCTCATGGTCAGCAAAACGTCAAGCTACCTTATCCCGCAACAGTGCCGAGGCCAAGTATCGAGGGGTGGCCAATATGGTTTCTGAATCATGTTAGTTACGTAATCTTCTCTTAGAACTTCACTTTCCCATTCAAAAAGTTACCTTGGTTTATTGTGATAATGTTAGTGCACTATATCTTTCTGGGAATCCGGTCCAACATCAACACACTAAACATATTGAGATGAATATCCATTTTGTTCGTGAAAAGGTAGCTCGTGGACAAGTACGCGTCTTACATGTCCCTTCCATGTATCAAATTGCAGACATCTTTATGAATGGTCTTCCCTCCGTTTTATTTGAAGATTTTAGGGATAGTCTCAGCGTACGAAGACCTCCCTCTATGACTGTGGGGGTGTGATAAACACCCGTGATATACACGGTATATATGTCATGTATATCACGGACTGAATAGGCAAAAATGGGTTGTCAAACCCGTGATATACACGGTGTATACATACCGTGTATATCACAGTTTGGTGATCTATTTTAGGTAATGTTTTGTTGTAGTTAAATTAGAATTGTACACTTACCATAATTGTATAATTATTGTACAAGTAGAATAAGGTTTTAGGAGTAAAATAGGAATAGGATTTTCCTATTATGGAAATTGTAAATTATATATATACTCTTTCATTAATGAGAATAATCAATGGATTATTTCTTTCATGCATATGTAATGTTCGAGCCCCTATTGGTCTCCACTCTCCAACAACTTATCTCTAGGTTAATTTTTTAGAGTAGAGCTATGTCATTTCTATTGTAATGTTGTTAGTTTGCTTCTTGATAGACCTTAACTGGCTGTGTTGGCTTTGCTAAATTTGTAATTAATCACTTGTGATTAATGAATAAAAAAAGTTGATTACCAAAAAAAATGCACTTTTGTAATAATTGACACAATGTTTTTAAACTGCTTAGTAACTTCACTGAAATTTTCTCTTATATCAAGGAAATTTAATAATTTATATATAACTAATAAAATTATTTCTGTACAAAGGAGATTCAATTAAGTCCTCATTCTTTAACCTTGCTCACACTAAATATATTCGTCCATCGTACGAACCTAGAGACTAATATAGATATATATATTAAGAGAGAGACACACGCTTGAATGCCTCACTGTATTTTTGTATGTATATGTTCATTGTTACGTTATAACTAGTTGATGTGATTTTCTTGATGGATGGACATATTTTAAGTTTTGTAAACTTGAAAATAGTTGGATTAGACGTTTTACTTATCCTAATTAATTTTGTAAATACCTTTCTAAAATAATTTTATTCAAAGGAGTTCTTAAAGAAGATATTTGCAAAACTAATAAATCAGAAGAGTACATTAGACGGGCAAATTAGTCAAATTCAAAAAGTTCACTTTAATGATAAACAGATTAAAAAATGGGAAAATTTCATTAATAAACAATCTATTAATAGAAATTACATATTCATAGCCCATAAAAATATTAAAAACCCGTGGCCCAACAAATCATGGCCCAGCTATAGAAATAAGCGGCTTATATCTCTCCCAATTCTACTCGCATTGGAGAAGTGATTTTCGTCAATTTCTCCTCCAACTCTGAGATGGAGATTTTGTTGGAAGATTTTCCGTTATTTTCTCCAATATACAATCGTATATAGCAGTAAAATCGTGATTCCAGATTCTTCGATTTCTCCTTCCTTATCTGCGATTCATTATCTCCTCCATGTGCATTGAGATTTTGTTCGAAGGTTTGCTTAATTTTTTGTGATTTTCAGAGATTCTTCAATTAGTAGTAAGAGAAAACATTGATTTCGATTCAATTTTTTCAATGGAAGATTATCCTGTATACATTCAACACAGCGGTGAATGAAATTCTGAAAATAATTTTGTCAATTTCGTTGGGGATTGTGTTGTTATGGAATTTAGTTTCATTTTGGAAACCTAGTTGCAGCAATTGCGAAACAGATCGGGGTTGATTTTGAATTGGAAATCGTAGAGATCAAGTTCATTCCGAAGGATGGTTTACCGCCTATGCTAATTTACAATGACACTGGTGTGCATGTGTTTTTTGAATTGAAGAAACAAAATCCGGAATTCGCTTCCTATCCATTGTGTGTAACAGTGAAGGAGGTGTCAATTGGTACTGGTTGTTCGGGTGGTAATTTGGCTGCTACGAATTCAGTGAGCCTGGGTAGAGGCGTACTTATACAAGAGATTGACGATGCATATACAATAGATATGATTGAGTTTGAGAATGATGAAATTGAATCTGAGAATGGTGAAGGAAGTCGTGAAGCTACTGAAAACGATGATTGTGGAATAATAGACAACGTTTTACACCAATATGTTGCGGTGGATCAGGTTTACATAAACAAGGAGACAATTTATAGTGTAATGAAAAACTATGCTTTTCGCAAAAAGTTCCAATTTAAGGTGGAGATCAAGTGCAACCAGGTATGATATAAAATTGTATATTTAGTTATATATTTCTATATGTCACACTCCAATCTTGAGGGTGTGGTCGGCACCCGGTGCCCTAAGGCACGAGCTTATCAATTCTGATACATGTGACATACTCAACAACACATAGGCCGATAAGGCCTCTGATAAATGATTATATGAACAAAGACTCGGTCACTTGCACACAGAAAAGGCCCAACCTATACACATATATACAACAAGGCCGACATGTACACAACGGTTCTGCTGAAGAGTCCGATAAGGCCACACAAAACAAATGTCTACAAGCCTCTAGAGAATATATCAACAACATTTGGTCGGGACATGTATCCGACATACCCAACTATATACATATTTACAATCATCATACCTATCAGCTCACTAAACAGCTCCGAAAGAAAGGAGTGTGACAACCTTCAGCTGAGTCGAGTTGCCTACTGTGAGGAATCGTCTGCATATCTATTTGTACCTTCGGACATGAAACGTAGTGTCCCGGAAAGTGGTATCAATATAAAAGATGTACTGAATTTGTAAGGTTGAAACTATAAATAAGTACAACACTGTAAATAAAGCATAAGTTGAAACTGTAACTGAATGCACAACTGCAACGTAAAGCAGTGAAAGACAACATGTACTCTGAGTGCCTCTGTGGACCAGAATATGCAAAATGAAGTATATTTGTGTATATATAACACCGTAGCCCTTATTTGTGTATATATAACACCATAGCCCTCTGGGGGGCAGTATTATCAATGTCATATCTTTATAAATTGTGCATTAGCACCATAGGCCTCTATGTCCAATATCATCACTCTCATAGATGTATAACTGCGTATATAACGCCATAGGTCTTTGAGGGCAACATAGATATATAATACATGTATATGATGACTTCTTTAAGGATTACCGAATACTCTTTGAACTCATCGGAGTGACGTAAGGTCGTTACACCTTCGATTCCCTTATGAGAACTCTTTTTATGGTCTTTATGCGTATGCAAACCCACACAATTCAATAACAAATAACAAATCAAAATAATAAGGGTTAACACATCACTTGTTACTCTTTCAAACGACTACATTAAGAACCATAGATCACATTATTAGCTTAGCTTTCAGGAAACAATAAGGAGATTGCTTTTATTGACATCAAAAGAGTGCCTTGGAATAAAGGTGTAAACTCGACGATGGATGGGGGTAATACATAACAACACATTTATGGGAGAATCACAAGTACTTTCTTAAGGATTTAAGAGTAGAGTTTTTATCGGATTTCATTTCGTAATAATTGTTTCAATATTGTTCATGCCAAAAAGAAGGAAGTGAGCCTTACATACCTTGTCGTCGAAGCTAAACAAGTTCCGCAGGTTCTCGCAAGCTCTACGAATGATTATCTACATCATATGAATGATTTGCATCAATATCAAATCCATAGCTTATAAATGAGCTCACTTAGACATTCTATCGAACAACTCACGTACGCAACTTTATTGGATCGTTTGTAGATCAAATTCTACTCATAACTTCACAACAATCTTCATTATTACTCTTATTTGTCATCGCAACTCCATTCATGACTTCACAATTTCATATAACACCTCCAAACCATGGAAAATAGCCCACAACAACAAGACATGGTTTTTAGATCTTACAAATGCTATTCCTTAAAATTCTCCAATAATTCCATCCCAAACAATTATAAAGTCTCAAGAAGAGCATGTAGGAGATGAAACTCACCTTCAAACACCAAGGTCACACTCTGCCACACAGCTTTAATCCTTGAGAAACTTCACCAAAATTGTAGTAAGGAGTTAACAAGAGTAGAACTTCGTATTGCGATTTTTTCACGAGAATTTCACGTAATTTCTCCTTCCAAAATGAGCTAGGTCAAGCGTAGAACTTCTTGGGAGTATTTAGGGGTTAGAAGGGTCTATTTATAGCTGAGGAATGAGGAGAAATGAGCTCCCATTGACTTAAAATAGGTTGGCACTGCCCCACCGCCTAACTTTTATGGTGGGGATTACGCTCCGTAAAACCTACATGTTACGCTCCATAACTTCTCATCGTAAAACATCATCTCACGACCCAACATTCTGTTAAGTTTTACGGTGAAACAACACCAATTCTCCTAAAAAATGCACTTGGGTGCTGTTTTAGATGTGCTATTTATATCAGAACCAAACTTTACCACAAATGGAGATTGATTCCATCTTCCTGGAAACTTTATCCGAGTCAATTCTTCAGGTGTCATGTCTTCTTCTTTTTTGGTATGTTGCCTATGAAGCACAATTTGGGACATAATTAACTTGGTCAAAACTTCATCAGTGAGTTCATCGTTATACCAATTCTTTGAATCATTCGCAGTAGCATCCGCTGCCCCTAAGACAACAAAAAGACATATTACAGGTTATATAAACAAAGGATAATTATGTAGTTTAGAAGGTGAGGGTGAGGGAATACTATACCAGAAATACCATCAATAACTCCCTCATTTGCCTTGACATTTGACTTAATTTCATCAGTTGTCATATTTCCTTCAGGAACATCTGCGGTAAAGTTATGATCATCGAAATGCTGATACCCGTCGTGGTCATATGCAGCATCATTATCAACACTTTGATGATTCTAATAAAAGCACCAAAGGGATGAGGTTACATATTAATTTTTAAAATACAAAGGAAATAAAATCTGTAAAAGTAGTACCTCAGAAACAGGAACATCATCCCCCTTTTCCTTTGTAACCTTGGGATCAAACAATTTGAAGAGTCTTTTAAAGGAAGAAACCACGTAATCGTTAAGTAGCATAACTTTTCCAGTAAGCTAGAGGCAAAAAATGACAAAAGTCAAACCAATAAAGCATATGTATACAAAATACAAAGGTAACAAACTGAAAAAGGGACAAGTTAATACAGTACCTTTTCGATGTCAAGCCTCATAATTTCAGCCTTCAAATCCTCAAGGCTTGCAAAAGTACTGAATCTCGGACGAGGCTGTTGCTCTATATTTTGTGGATGAACTGGGGGTACAACGTTAGAATGATCATTGTGAAAGGTAGGTGCATCTTCCAATGGAACATCATCAACATTGGCATCTTCAGAAAATGTCGCAATGTTCAGCCTTGATTTTTCTTCACTGGTAGGGGTAATGTTTGGTACTTCAACAATAAATAAAATTACTATAATACACAAATTAAAGTAAATAAAAATGTAACATAAACATTATTATATATGATTTATACAAAAAATGAAATCTGACACTAAACTCACAGCAACCTGACTTATACATTATTATACATGACTTATACATAATTATACAACATGACACTAAACTCACAGCAACCTAAAAATATCAGAATAACTGAATAAAAACAACAGCACTACATTAGTCACAACTTGAATATTAAGAAGTTCAAGAATGTTACCTGGTAAATACTAGTCATGAGTTTCCCACTAGCCAGGTCCACAAATGTCGGACCTTCTTTGACTTGCCAATTAAGGATGCGTTGCACACTATTGCCAACACGAGAAGCAAAATTTTTGTCAGCCGTGGAACAGCACTCGTAAAACCATACTTGGAATGGAAGTGGCAAACCTCCAAGTCAGTACATCGTCAACTTGGCACACAACCTATCCCTCATTGTTCGGAACATGTCTTCAAATACTTTTGTGCCCCATGCATACCTCTGATATTGACCACTCTCAACTATATCAAAATCCTTCTTTAATATGCTATGGTTATTAGCAACAGAGAAGAGGAAATGGTGCACGAATACTAATATGGCCATCTTCAGCGCATCATCATCTGACTTCCAACCTTTTTGCTTGAAGCGATCAAGCAAACTCTCCGTAGTTACTGATTTTTTTTCATCTTCGAAAAAATACTCTTTCAGTAACCTGTTGACTTCTGGCTCATCATACACAGTGTTATCATCTTCATAACACTTCAACCCTGTAATCAGAGCACATTATCTAATTCCAAACCGCAAGGTATAACCATTGAGTTCAATCCATATCTCTTTGTCACAACCAGGGGCAATTTTCTTCAGTAACAAAGCATATATCAACTGATTCTGGTTTTTGAATGGAGGAAAGTCGAGGAAGTATCCAAAGTAACTATCCTGAAACATTTGCAGCAGCATATCAATCAAGCATTACTTCAGAATGCTAACAGTTTTCTTGTTTGTATGGCAACTAATCCTGGTTTGGAAATGATCATCTGCTTATAGATTGTACTCACCAACCTCAACATGAAAAAAAAAAGAAACAGTGAAAAATAAACAGAAGAAAGTTTGATATTTATCCAAATAGACATGTTAAACACTAGCAATAATAATACAGTAGGTGTAGTAAAAATCAAATGCAGATCACAAATTCCAGTCCAGATAAATATGTTTATACCAATTTACACAAGTATAAGTCGCACTAAAACAACCAGAAGAAACTCATTCATTCAAAATATGTGAATAAATGACTCATCACACAAAAGCCAGAATACCTCATTTTCGACTAGAGCGAGAACCTTCCTTTTCTTTTTAACATTTTCATTGTCGTTCTCGACCTTTCTCTTGCCGGCCTTAACATGCTTAACAACTGGCTTCACCTGCGAGCGGGTCCTTCTAGTGCTTTCCTGTTTAGGAGAAGCAACACGGATCTAAAAATCAGCGGCAACAACAATATTTCCACGGCAATTACATGAACACATTTTCATGCACACCTACTGAAAAAAACAAATTAAACAACACGATGATGCATAATAACACCAGAAAAACTGTGGGTTACAATAATTGCAGGAAACGGGAAATAAGTAACTGCTAACTATTATAACAAAACTGAAATTACAACAAACTGAGATTATAACCACTTTGATTTGCTGGGTCGAGTGATGTCACTGTCTTTAAGACAATATTGCCCCGTATATATCCTTTTGCATTCTGGACAATAGTCTCCCAAGATAAAACAACAACTTAACAAATGGTTGTTAATAGCCATGTAATGGCAATTAGTGAGGAGTTATTCAGACGAAACCCGAAACCCGCGCCGACCGGACTGGACGGGCGGCGGCGCGTGTGTAGGCTTAGCCTCGAACCCAAACACATCTAGGTCCTCCCTTCTTCAAACACATGGGTTACCCTTGGGGTTCCAAACCCTTAGCCAATTTTGAGACTTATAAAATGAATAAATCTTCCTTCCCCCACCGATGAGGGAGAATTGTTCCACACCATATTTTCATGCTTCAAACACCTCACTTGTGGACCAATATGTTTAAGTCATTAAAGATGAGTGGACGCAACTCCCACCAAAGACAAATTTCCAACAAAAACATATTTTAGTACAAATAAAATATGAAGAAAAGGATCATAAAAACCTTTGATTTTCATTTTTTCAAATCAAATCATAAAAATCCCTAATTTCTCCACCGACGTTGTTCTTGAAACTGTATCCTCACCGGCCGTTGTGGATTGAGAAGATTTGGTGAAGAATTTCTCGAGTGAAGAAACAAAGGAGTAATCGATATCGGAATTAAGGTTCCGAGAGGAGATGAGGTGGTCGGTGGAGTGAGGAGCGATAGAGAAAGAGGAGACGGAGAGCGAGAAAACTTAGGGTGTATTCAATTAGGATTTTTGCTATTCAAAAACTTGCTAATTTCAAAAGATTTTTAAAATATGACATTTGTGTGACTTTTTAGTGGGAGGTATAATTAACAAATCCTGTAAAAAAATCTTCCCTACCTAAGCCATCAGACTTTTCACGTGAGATCAAGATTGTTGGGTGTGTTCCTTTACCATCCACTATATCCTTAACCTCATCGACTTCTGGGTAAGCAACCTAGTCCAATTCCAATACCGATTGTGATTTGATGAGCAAGATGAACATACCCATGATGAGGAAATTGAAGGTGGGTTTAAACATCCATGGGTCAATCTGTTTACTAAGCGTCCAGGAAATTGAAGGTGGGTTTTAGCATGGTTTTCTCTCTGGCTATTATATGGAAATTGAAGGTGGGTTTTAGCATGCTTTCTCAAACCTATTTTCAAGAAGCATAATGTTCAGGTATTAATCAAAAGATACTGGAGTGGACACTAGACAAGAGCTACAAGTTATTCAAGAACAACTGAGAATGCAATTTTTTGATTCCCTAAAATAAAAAAACTTCCATACTTTCGAATCTTTATAAATATTATGATAAATCTTTTAAAATACAAACGTAAAAAATCTTGATTGTAATTTTTTTTTTAAAATCATTACATTCCTAAATAGTATTTTAAAATTCACTGAACTTATTTATCTATAAATAGTCTTTTAAAATTTCAATTGAATACCCCTTACTTGATAACTCCGAAGACTCGTTGAAGAACCGTTGAAAATTAGGCCTTCATCCTAGAAAGGGAAGTTTTAGAACAAAATTGGGTCATTCCGGGTAAGAAATAAAAGATGGGCCATTTCGGGTAAATATTTTACCCAAATTGATATATAGTGTTATCGGTTGGAAATTTACTAATTTAGAATTAAGTATATCCCATTATTTATGACTCAAACACTTGGGGCCCCGCACGTCAAAAACGTCGTTTCCACACACGTGCACACGTAGTGCCAAGTATCGCAAATTTCATTAGTGAAAGAGATATTTGTACGTATGTAATACGTTTGAGACAAAGAATGATGGACGGTTATTGGCCAAATGACAAAGTATTCCACGTTGGTAAACGAAGTAAGAAGTGTACGAAGTGCAAGATGAATCAAGTCGAAATCGCCACGGAGTCGTGAAGGGCCGCGACGCAACACCGTCGAAGCCACGACGCTAATTGGGTGGCCAGTCACTGGAGTCGTGGCGCTAATTCACAGAGTCGCGGCGCTTCGGAGACAGAATGCTGCGACGGGAAGTTGGAAAGTTCTACATTTGGGCTGGTTTTGGAGCATTGAATCTCCATTACTTGGCACATGAATTTAGTCATTATTTGGTTGAATGTAACCCCTCAATAAGTGTCATTACATTGGCTATTGAAGGCCATTAGTTGGCTAGTTGAAGGGTCATTTCCTTACACTATAAATTGAAGCCTTTGGCTCAATTGTTCACTACACTTAGAAAAATACTACAAAATTTCTGAATTCATCTTCTTCCTCTCTAGCAAGTTTACTATACTCAAATTTCTTCAAGAGTAACACTTGAGTTTCCTTTGCTCAATTGTTAAGTTGATGTTGTATCTTGGGAGACTATTGCCCGACAACGTAAAAGGAGATATACGGGGCAATCTTGTCTTAAAGACAGAATGTCATCACTCGACTCAGCAAATCACACAAGGAGTTTGTTTCATTCTTGATTTCCAGTTTTGTTGTAATATTTAGATTATCCTTTCTAGCAATTGTAATAATTACTTACTTCTCATTTCCCTGCAATTGTTGTATCCCACAATTTTAAGACAAGATTTGTTGTAAGTGCTTAGAAAGATGACTGGAAGAGAACAACCCGGTTCTGATTCTGCTGCTGCTGCTACCCAAGGCAACCCCTCTGCCTTCCCCACTGCTCAAGGCACACCAAATGTCTTTCCGGTTACTCAAGGTTTATCCAATGCCTTTTCAGCTACTCAAGGGAACGCTCCCGTTCCTCCACCCGCTGGATTCCACCATGAACGCTCTGAAAAGTTCATGGGCTCTAACTTCAAGAGATGGCAGTAGAAGATGCTCTTTTATCTAACTGTTATGGGAATGACTCGTTTCCTAACAAAATCATCCACAAGCTGGAGATGAAATGGACCATTCGCCTACTGAAACGGCTGAAGGGGGCCAAGGTATCCATGTCATTAATGGCATGAAGATGGTTCTTGATGCATGGAGTCATAGTGATTTCATGTGTAATAACTATATTTTAAAGTGCATGTCAGACCCACTCTACACAGTGTATTGCACCGTAGGCACCGCCAAAGAGTTATGAGAGAATCTGCAAAAGAAGTACAACGCACAAGATGCTGGTACAAAGAAATTCATCGTTGGGAAATTCCTGAAATTTCAAATAGTGGATAGTAAAACAGTGATGTCCCAAGTCCAGAAATTCCAAATGATTCTACATCACATGGATTTGGAAGGTATGAAACCAAATGAGCAGTTTTTGGTCGCATCACTGATTGAAAAGTTACTTCCCTCGTAGAATGAGTTTATGAGTTACTTAAAACTCAAGACAAAGGAGATGACCTTTGAAGAACTTATTATCAAACTCCATATTCAGAAAGATAATAAGAACGCCTTGCCTAGGGGAAAACAACCCGCCGAGGCAAAGGCAAATCTGGCTGAGGCCAAAGGGAACCCAAGCAAGAAGCGCAAGTTCCAGAAAGACGGCAAGACCCAAGCGGCGGAGAAGTTCAAAGGAAATTGTCACCACTATGGGAAACCTGGTCACATAATCAAGGACAGTCGCAAGCTTAAGACCGAGCAACAAAAGAAGGCCAAGGCCAAAGGCAAGGCTCAGGCTAATGTCGTCAAAGACAGACTTCTGGACGACATGATTGAGGAGTTCTCAGCGGTGGTGCTTGAAGCAAACCTTGTTGATAATCCCCATGCATTGGTGGATTGACACAGGTGCTACAAGACACATATGTTCCAATAGAGATGCCTTCTCCACTTATACACCAGTTACTAACAATAAGTTGTTTATGGGTAACAACGCTTCCTCTGACGTGCTGGGGGTAGGAAAGGTAGTCCTGAAGATGACTTCTGGAAAGGAGCTCACTCTAAAGGAGGTGATGCATGTTCCTGAGATTAGGAGAAATTTAATTTCAGGTCATTTATTGGTTAATGCTGGTTTTAGGCTAGTATTTGAGTCCAATAAGTTTGTAATCACCAAGAATGGAACCTTTGTGGGAAGAGGCTTCGTTTGTGAAGGCCTCTTCAAGGTTAACGTCATGTGTGTAATACGTGCAAGCAATAATATTGAAGTTTCTTCTTACTTGCTTGAGTCATCTAATTTATGGCATCATAGATTAGGACATGTTAACTACAAGTCCATCCAAAGGTTTGTTAAGTTGGAGTTGTTGCCATCTATCGACGTAAACCCTCAACATAAGTGTGAGGTGTGCGTAGAGGCAAAACTCTCAAAGCTTCCTTTTCGATTCATCGAAAGGAATACCGCTCCTCTAGAACTTATTCACACAAATATATGTGATTTGACGTTTGCACAAACTAGGGGATGGAACAAGTACTTTGTGACATTCATTGATGATAGCACAAGGTATTGTTACCTTTACTTGTTGAAAAGTAAAGATGAAGCCTTTGAAGCGTTCCGACGTTACAAAGCAAGAAGTTGAGAACCAACTAAGCATGCGGATTAAATCCATTCGTAGCGATAGAGGGGAGAATATATAGCGCCATTTGAGGACTATTGTGCCCAATCAGGCATTGTTCATCAAACGACGGCTCCATACTCACCTCAGTCGAATGGTGTGGCAGAACGTAAGAACCACACATAGAAGGAAATAATGAATGTCTTGCTCATCAATTCCGGTCTTCCCCAAAACATGTGGGGAGAAGTCATCAGAGTCCCACAAAAGGGTAAGTACAAAACTCCATATGAATCATGGAAGGGAAAGAAACCCACCTATAAATATTTAAAGGTGTGGGGTTGTTTGGCAAAGGTCAAAGTACCCAAGCCAAAGCAGGTCAAGATTGGTCCTAAGACTGTGGATTGCATTTTCATCGGATATGCAAATAACAGTAGTGTTTATCGCTTCTTAGTGCCTAAATCAGATATTCCAGAGATCAACGGGGGTAAAATCATGGAATCAAGGAATGCTCAATTCTTCGAAGATACTTTTCCTAGAAAGGAAAAAGACATAACCTCGCAAATGAAGTTATGAACAAAATTCTCAGGAATCGGGAGTCGTTGACTGCCCGGATCTAGATGGTTCAGATCTGGTGGACTTCGAAGTGGTTGAATATCGGGAATCTAGTGTTCCAGATTCTCAGAACTTGGAGACTCCAAAGATGGAACCAAGGCGAAGTAAAAGGGCCATGAAGGATAAATCCTTCGGTCCTGACTTTGTAGCTTATATGGTTTATGATGAACCAAGGACAATTGCTGAAGCATTGTCAACTACAGAGGCACCGCTCTGGAAAGAAGCTATTGAGAGTGAAATAGACTCCATCCTGCATAACCATACTTGGGAGTTGGTTGATCTTCCTCCGGGAAATAAACCGTTGGGTTGTAAATGGATACTCAAACGGAAGTATAAAGCAGATGGGTCTATAAATAAGTACAAGGCCAGATTGGTAGTCAAGGGCTATCGACAGAAGGAAGGCCTTGACTATTTTGACACGTACTCCCCGGTGTCTAGGATGACGTCCATACGAGTATTCATTGCGATCGCAGCGTTGCGTGACCTTGAGATACATCAAATGGATGTCAAGACAGCCTTCCTAAATGGTGATTTGGAAGAAGAAATTTATATAGAACAACCCGAGGGGTATGTGGTTCCATGGCAAGAGAAGAAAGTTTGTCGGCTTGTCAAATATCTGTACGGATTGAAACAAGCCCCGAAGAAATGAGACAAAAAATTTGATAGTACTCTACTATTGAAAGGTTTCTCCATTAATGAGTGTGATAAATGTGTCTACATGAAAGGTAATTCTGACTCGTTCGTCATGATATGCCTGTACGTAGATGACATGTTGATCACATGGAGCAGTTCTAGCTTGATTCTAGAGACTAAGAACATGTTGAAACAATGCTTCGACATGAAGGATATGAATATCACATATGTCATCTTAGGGATAAAGATCTCCAAGACGTCTGACGGACTGGTCTTATCTCAGTCTCACTACAACGAGGATGTGTTGAGAAAGTTTGAGATGTTTGACAGTTCGCCTATAAAGTCACCAATGGATAGAAATCAAAAGCTTGATAAAAATCGTGGTGCACCCGTATGCCAGGAGCAATATGCACAGGTAATTGGGAGTTTGATGTACATAACAAACTGCACCCGACCTGATATTTCTTATGCAGTCAATAAGTTGGCTAGGTTTACCCATAATCCGAGTAATGATCATTAGAAGGCGTTGAATCGGGTACTACAATATCTGAAATACACGCTAACTTACGGGTTGCATTATTCGAGATATCCAACTGTACTAGAGGGGTACAGTGATGCAAACTGGATATCTGATATAGAGAACACCAAGTCCACCAGTGGGTATGTATTTACAATTGGTGGTGGGGCTGTGTCTTGGAAATCCTCTAAGCAAGCTTGCATCTCTCGATCCACGATGGAATCAGAGTTTATCGCTTTAGACAAAGCAGGAGAAGAAGTTGAGTGGCTTCACGACTTCTTAGAGTATGTTCCTTGTTGGAACAAACCCGTACCTTCTGTAATGATCCACTGCGACAGCCAGTCGGCTCTAGGAAGGGCGCGTAATTCTATGTACAATGGCAAGTCTCGTCATATTCGACGGAGACATAAGACCGTTAGGCAGCTGATCACCACGGGTATAATATCCATTAATTACATAAAATCAAAGGATAACATAGCAGACCCACTGATAAAGGGCTTACCCAAGGATCAGATGTTCTGCTTGTCTAGGGGAATGGGCTTAAAACTCAAGCTATAATGACCAATACGGTGGTAACCCAACCTTACTGACTGGAGATCCTAGGAATTAGCTTCAATGGGAAAACTAAGTTGTAAAGGTTCAGTTGAGCGCTTCGGTGGAAGCATGAGCACTTTGGATAGTGATTTCTGTGAAGAAGCATCAATCCAAAGTCGTTCCCATGATAGACGTTAAGTGCTATTTGCAGTGTGGGTAAAGGTTAAGTTTCCAAAATCTTTAATGATCCTCAACGGTTGAGGTTAGGTTTGGAGAAACTTTTAATGGTTCATATCACTTGTAAAGTGGGGTATAGCAGGATACCTTGTAAGAGACCACCTATTTAAGTGCGAGGATAGGCCGCCTCAAATGAACGCACTTAAGAATCCAAGAAGTGTCCACGGTCACAACGGACAAAACATTACGAACAACAGAGTAAGGAAAGTTGTTGTGTTGGTACCGTTGACTTGGCTTACACTAAACACTGACGGTTCAAGACATCACGTTCACCGCGCCGTAAGTAAGTCCGATGGTATTCAACTATGGAAAGTTCAAAGCGGAAGCTACCTATCCAGATACAACATCGGTCCGCTGAAAGATTGCTGGAAAAGGCACCATGTGCGTGCGCCAAAATCTCTTTTAAGAGGGGATTGTTGGAAATTTACTAATGTGGAATTAAGTATATCCCATTATTTATGACTCAAACACTTGGGGCCCCGCACGTCGGAAATGTCATTTCCACACACGTGCACACGTAGTGCCAAGTATCGCAAATTTCATTAGTGAAGAGATATTGGTACGTATGTAATACGTTTGAGACATAGAATGATGGAAGGTTATTGGCCAAATGACAAAGTATTCCACATTGGTAAACAAAGGAAGAAATGTAAGATGAATCGAGTCAGAAATTGTCGCGGAGCCGTGAAGGGTCGCGATGCAACACCGTCAGAGCCGCGGCGCCTCCCAGACAGCGTTGCGGCGCTAACTAGGTGGCCAGTCACTAGAGTCGCGGCGCTAATTCACAGAGCCACGGCGCTTCGGAGGCAGAATGCTGCGACAGGAAGTTGGAAAGTTCTGACATTTGGGCTGATTTTGGAGCATTGAATCTCCATTACTTAGCACATGAATTCAACTATTATTTGGCTGAATGTAACCCCTCAATAAGTGTCATTACATTGGCTATTGAAGGTCATTAGTTGGCTAGTTGAGGGGTCATCTCCTTACACTATAAATTGAGGCCTTTGGCTCAATTGTTCACTACACTTAGAAAAATACTACAGAATTTCTGAATTCATCTTCTTCCTTTCTAGCAAGTTTACTATACTCAAAATTCTTCAAGAGTAACACTTGAGTTTCTTTTGCTCAATTGTTAAGTTGATGTTGTATCTTGGGAGACTATTGCCCGACAGCGTAAAAGGAGATATACGGGGCAATCTTGTTTTAAAGACAGAATGTCATCACTCGACTCAGCAAATCATACAAGGAGTTTGTTTCATTCTTAATTTCCAATTTTGTTGTAATCTTTAAATTATCCTTTCTAGCAATTGTAATATTTACTTACTTCCCGTACCCTGCAATTGTTGTATCCCACATTATCTTCCCTTAGAAAACTGCTATAAATATATTAAATAACACATATGTAAATTAAAAAGAATCTTAGAGCTTGTTTGGCCAAACTTCTAAAATTAGTTTATTATGAAAAGTGCTTTCAAAAAATACTTTTTGTGAGAAATAATCTATATTTGACCAATTAATTTAAGAGGGTGTTTGAATTGACTTTTTAAAAGTGGTTTATAAGCTAAGACTTTTGGCTTATTTTGTACATTTTTAGTTTTAAAATAAGTACTTAAAAACACTTTTTATCTCACCCAAATATCTTAAAAGTAGAAAAGAACTTAAAAGCTAAGAAACACTTAAAATAAGTCAATTCAAACACTCTCTAAGTGTATTTTTCTTAAAAGTATTTTTGGGAAAATTGTTTTTTTTTAGCTTCCGTTACTCCACAAAAATATTTATTTTCTCCCAAAATATTGGCTAAATAACTCACTTTTTAAAAATAAGCACCATTTGAGAAAAATAAACACTTTTAAAAAAAAGTTTCATCAAACAAGCTATTAGTGTTATAAAATTAAATTTAGAAGAATGTCTCTCAAAAACATTCCTAAAATAAAAGGTAGTAACAGGATAGGAGTAGTATAAGTTTTTTATTGGTGATGCAAACAATAAAAAACAAAAGAAGTGAGTGAGTGATGCATCGTGGAGATTCCGTGAAGGATGAGCCAATCCTCTCTTCCACAACCTGCCACTCTTTTTCTAGTACCATTTTCAAAGCAAAGATTGGGTCCATCAGGTGCGAAGAAAAAAAAGGAACTGCAATCTCATAGTACTTCCCTCTTCCCCCACCTCCACCCACTTTAACTACTAAATCATTCAGCACTCTGTTACAGTACTAGTATTATTATGTGAAGTATTTTTTTTATATCCAGCTTACCGCTTACATTAGACTATTCCTGTAAATAATAATCCCGATCCCTCAGCACTATATAAATTGCGCGATGTGCCTGAAGCAACTGATCTACAAGGTCCTATTCAGAAGAGACCAAATTGCTCCGAACCTTTTTAGTCCTATGCTATTCGGACATTATACCCATTTCCCACTCTTATCTTTTCATTTGTCTCTCAATTTGGCTCTCTGCTATCACTTACGTTGCTTTATCTTCTTCCCTACACACATGTCTCTCCTAATTTCTTTGTCCTTTCAGTCTCCACTAAACATGTTTTTATATAGTAAGTAATTATATTGCCAGGAGAGTGGTTAGTTTATTACTAATTTCAACAACCCATGTTAGTTTCCTATTAATAGTTGTTAGTTTTGATACGTGGGGTGATCTAACTTGTGGGTGATTGCTAATTTGTGATGTTGTAATTGATGAAACATACTATGATAGGAGAGGAGGAAGATAAAAGTAAAGCTTGAGGATGAATCCTATAAGATTGTATTAATCTCTCTTGGAAAGTCTCTCTCATTAATACAAATATATATAGTGTGTACAATGTAGAATCATAATACAATAAGGATCATATTTTTACCATAATTATACAACACCAATAATACAAAATATATTGTGAATATTCTACTAATATTCACTAATATACCCCCTCAGTCGGAGCGGAAGGAGGTCAGACGCTGAGACTGGATCTGAAGTCGATGAATATTTGTCTAGGTAGTCCTTTAGTGAATATATATGTATACTGATATGAAGATGGAACATGCAACACCTTAACATGTCTTATAGCAACCTTTTCATGAACAAAATATATATCCATCTCAATGTGCTTGGTTCGCTGATGCTGAATCGGATTATGAGGTAAATAAACAGCGAATATGTTATCACAATATACCAAAGACGCCTTACGCAAGGGACACTGGAGCTCCAAAAGAAGGTTTCGGAGCCAGCAGATCTCAGCAACTACATTTGCAACGCCTTTATATTCTGCTTCGGCACTCGAACGGGATAGGATGGCTTGCCTTTTGGCAGACCATGAAATGAGATTATCCCCTAAGAACACACAGTAGCCAAAAGTGGAGCGTCGCATGTCTAGTCTGCCTAATCTGCATTCGTATATGATAATAATCTGATCGGTGCAGAGGGGTATAGATGCAATCCATAATCAAGCGTGCCCTTAACGTATCGAATGATACGTTTAAGAGCAGTAAAATGAGGCTCATTGGGGCATGCATGAACAAGCATACCTGCTGAACAACATAAGCAATGTCAGGCCTGGTGAAAGTAAGATATTGAATTGCATCTGCAAGACTCCTATACAGAGTAGGATCGGACACTAGATCACCATCAACATCACTAAGCTTTGATTTAGAGTCAACTTGAGTGGACATGATTTTGCAGTTCACCATTTTGGCACTGAACACAATTTCCTCTGCATACTTACGCTGACATAAAAACATAGTGTCTACAGATCTAGTCACTGAAATCCCAAAAAAATAACTCAGTTTTCCCAAGTCAGTCATAGTAAATTCAGTTTTACGCAATGCAATGATCTCATTTTTCAACACATCAAATGAGGCAGTAAGGACAATATCATCCACATATAACAACAAATAAGCAACGTTACTACCTCGATAAAAAATAAATAGAGAATTATCACACTTGTTGCATACAAACTCAATCTGCATAGATGAACTGTGCAAAGCGTTCATACCACGCTCTAGGGGCCTGTTTCAAACCCTATAGTGACTTACGAAGACGACATACATAGTGAGGGGCTTCAGGATGAACAAAATCTGGCGGCTGGTGCATGTAAACAATATCTTTCAAGTCCCCATGTAAAAATGTATTTTTCACATCAAGCTGATGAGTCGGCCAATGCTTACCCATAGCAATATTCAGAACTATGCAAATAGTAGTCGGTTTAACAATCGGACTGAACGTCTCACCACAATCAATGCTCTCTTACTGATTAGTATCATTACCCACAAGTCTCACCTTATATCTCTCAAGGTCACCATTGTCTCTGAATTTGTGATGAAATAGCCACATGCATTGATCACATTCACCTCATCCGGTCTAGGAACCAAATCCCAAGTGTGTTGTTTTGTTAAAGCATTAAATTCCTCACGCATTGTCGCATTCTAATTAGGGTCATGTTTGGTCAATTTTAGGTTTTTGGGAATTTGGGATATGGTTTGTGTGGTTAAGTTAAAATGGACTTTGGGTTTGAAAATTCCGTGTTGAGCATGGGTTTCCATACGGTGCGTGGGGCAGGGGATGGTTGGGTAATTTGGGTGGGTGTCAGGTCGTGGTTTTGGTGTGGGTTCGGTTCTGTTTGTTGTTGTCGGGTCAAGGTTGGTAGTTGCAGTAGGGGTAGGTCGATGGGGTGGGGGATTTGGCTGGTGGTGTCGGGTGATGGCGACGGATTCGTTGTTGGTGGAACGAAACTGAGTCTGGTGACTGTGGGTTTGGGGAAAAGTTGTATCGATTGGCTTGTGGTGGGTTTGTTAGGTTTTGGGCGATGGGTGGGGTGGCAGCAGTGGGTGGTGACACTTGGTGATCCGATTGGTATGGCCGGCGGGTGGGAGATACTTGTGGGTGTCGGATCCGAGAGGTTCCTGATATATCGAGAGTGGTGGTAGAGACGACAAGTCGACCTGGGTTATTGTCGACAGGACGATCGGTGATGGCAGAAATGATAGGACGACCTGGGTTATTGTCGACGGGACGACCGATAATGGCAGGAACGACGGGATGACCTGGGTTATTTTCGACGGGACTGTTGGTGGTGGGACCAAAAGGTGACTGATCTGTGGTGGCGGATATGGTACGGTAACTGGATGACTGAGCAGGTAGAGGATGGGGGGGAGGGTTCGGACTCCTCAAGGAACGTATAATCGGTAGTTCAAAATTTTTGGAGATTGGCGAATAGGAAGATTGCTTCGTTAAACGTGACATGACGGGACACGATGATCTTATGGGAAGACAGATCATAACTCAATGGAATCCTAAGAAGACACACAGGGTGGTACGAGGTGCTAATTTATGAGGGATGGTAGAGGTAAGATTTGGGTAGCACAGACAATCGAAAATTCTAAGGTGATCATATAAAGGGATCCGACGGTAGAGAATTTTGGTGAGGGTTTTGTTGTGAAGAGTATTGGTAGGTAAAATATTAAGAATGTATTCTACCATTTTGATTGCATAGACCCAAAACGACGGGGGAGAGGCATGGAAAAGAATGGTACGAACCATGTTGTTGATAGTACGGAGGATTCGTTCGACTTTTCCGTTTTGGGGGTGAGGTGTGGGGACATGAGAAATGGAAGACCATGTCATTATTGGTGCAAAAGTTATGAAACGCGGAATTATTAAACCCTCTACCGTTGTCACATTGGAATGATTTGATGGATTTTTCAAATTATGTTTTGATAAAGTTACGAAACTCAAGAAACTTGGTAAAGACTTCAGACTTGAATTTTAGAGGGTAAATCCAGATAAAGTGAGAAAAGTCATCTAATAACACAAGATAAAATTTATGACCCGGTGAACTAATAACAGGAGATGTCCATAAATCTGCATGAATAATATCAAACGGAGAAAACATAACACTTAGAAATATTGTCCTTGTTAACGTGAGAGTTGCCCCCTTCAGTTCCCTTTCCATGTTTGTTAACGTGAGAGCTGCCCCCTTCTGTACATAACTAATTGCAGCCGTTGGTGGCTTTGTCTCCACGACCAGCGCAAAAACTTCCTGGAAGAGTTGTTGTGGCTTGTTTGAGGTGTTCGTTGGATCAAATAGATAATTTCAGGTGGGAAATGATCCTTCTTTTTGATGTTTTTTCTCATGCAAATTCTCTTTTACCAGTGAAAGGTCTACAAGAAGAAAAATATTCTGGAGCTCTTTATTAGTTAGATATGTATACTTTTGATTCTTTCATGTTCTTTGTTCTTGAACTTAATTTTGTTCATATAACCAATAAGTGTTTTAGTCTGAAAATTAGACTTCTTGCTCCGTATCTTTGAACTGATACCATGTTGTTTCATTTATAAGACATTTCTAAATCTTTACCTGATTTATTACAAGAAGAAAGGACGATCATAAGAGTGTCTGTGCAGACCAAGGAAAGCTCCTGAAAAGCTGAATATACTGCTGATTGATTTCATTTCCTCCTGAAATTTATGAGCAGTCCTTTATACTTCTCTAAACTCATTGACTTTATAGTTCTGCACCAGCTTGAAACACTATGTTATGTCTGCTTAAATCCACCTATTGGTGGCAGTCCTATTTTGCAATCTAGTCGTTCCAGTGATGCTAAAGAAAACATATTTTAAATTGTACATGGGGTTTAAATGATATAGTTTTCATGTGTGACAAAAGTCGGGTAATGATCTGTTGTCCTGTCATATAAGAGCTTTGTATTAGGCTGTGTTGTCGCAACATATGTTTTTCTTCGAGAGGATTAGTTCTGGTCGTTTGATTGCAGTTGCATAATGCTTGATCTGTTCTGGCAATGGTTATTAGAATGACACTTCTCTATTGGTAGCACACCGTGATGATTGATGATTTTAAAGGGGGACGAGAAGACCAAAACCACATGGAAGAGGTTGTTTCAAAAACCAAACTCGAGATCCTGCCGATTTAGGGGGGAACATAATACATGAGGAGCATAGTATCTGCTTAGGTGAAACTTTTTAGTTGGGAGTCATTTTAAATTTGGTTATGGATTATATGTTGTAGGGATCAATATGAGATGTAGAGAATTCCTAGTATAGAATTCCTATATGTTGTAAAAGACAAATTGTTGAGTAGTGGAACAAAACAACTCAAATTGATTGAGCAAAAAAATAGAGGGTTCATAGCCAATCCTAACTAGTTTTGGGTTGAGGCTTAGTTGTTTTTGAATTGACTATCAGAATGCAAATGGTTTGGCTTCTATTTTTGCACAGCACCTGATTGCACTACTTTACTTCAGCTAAGAACTAATCAGATTCTCTTGTACTTCTTTATTGTCATGAAACCTCTTAGAATTGTTGAAGTTCTGGAATTGGCCGTCGTGCAACAAATTGACATATTCTCTTCACTAATTGATTATTTTCTTTTAACTTATTCCCTTGGGGTATATTTTACGTCTGCTTTAGTAGGGTTTCATCTTTCCTTGATCTTTTTGGGCTTCGTCTGAATAGACAAGAGAAGTCATTGGTTTAAGGTCCTCTCGAGGAACCATTAATGAGAGACAATTCCTCCAGCTAAATTCTTGGAGATCACAAGCTTTGCTCAATGTAACTGTTGAATTGTGTGGTCAAAATTTACTTTAGAGTAATTGTTCTGAAAAAGATGTCTTAAACGAGTATAATAATGAAAATACGAAGTTATGAAGGGGCCATTTGAACAAGATTTTTTTCCTGTTTCTAAAAAATAGTGTTTGGTTATACCATTGGATTGATTTTTTGACGAAACACTCAATTTTATAACCTGACAGATTGTCAAGATCACAAGATGTTAAAGATCTTAGTTAGAATGCATTGAGGACCATTCAGCTTTTCTCATGTGTTGATATGCCCACAATACTTTTGTTATTGTGCTAGTTAGTTATTCTGGCAAAGATGGGAAAGGAACCCCAATATGTAGTTGGCAACATGCTACCATATTAGGGGGAAATTAGAAAGGTTGCTGATGTATTTATGAAGCAAGGACCCTTCTTTTCCAAAAAAGGTCTTGACTGAAACTAACAGCTGAGAAGGAGGCCACAAGAGGCAGGATATTTCGAAATCTCTTTTCCTCGTGATAAGAACAAAACGTCATATTCAGCTCTCTTACCAACAAAGGAACTATGTTAAAGACTCAAGAAAACTATATATTCAACTACTTCTCATAAATCAACTATTGGAGGCAGGAGTATGGAAAATGATTATGGCTAACTCGAGGAGAGGGAAACTGGTATGGTCGTGCATTGAGTATTGCAAGACATACCTTTGCACAATGTTCATTTGTTCTTCAGTGATATGGTGATGATGATCATAATTCTGAGAAAGTGGGATGAGTTTCCACCTCTTTCTGTGTCCTTACTTGATTTACATCGTCTTGTTGTAGTGACTGATTTGACATTTTACATTTGACATGAGCATATCACTCATCTCTAGCCTTCTCTTTTGCCATTTTGACCATCACAACCTCTTCTTTTTTGACTTCTCTGCCATTGCATGACAAAAGGCAGACCCCAGTGTTTTCCAATTTGCACCTGTAGGGTTTTGTTGGGTTCAAAATACATAAGTAGGCACAGCAGAAGTTTAAAATTTTGTCCTACGTACCCCAACAATTTCTTCTGGTATGATTATATGACAATCAAAACCAGTAATATAAAACATGAACAAGAACTTACAGGAGTCTTTACTTTAGAAAGTACACGCGATTGTCCCTTCGACTGCAAGCACTATGCTATGGTGTATTCCTCTATCAAGAAAGCCAGGAAATCTTGCCAGAGGTTTGAGATAGTTTCGTCCTAGACTCTAAGTATAGAATTGTTTATGAGAATTGGTGTATTTAACATATGGGGTTTAGTGCTGTTTATATAGAGAGGATTACGTCAATTATCATATTAGGGTTGGGCTCCAAGCCTGACCCAAATCCCGAGGTGCAGTGGGCCAGTCAAACTAGGCCTACTGCCCGGTTAGAGCCGCGGCGCGGGTCGGCGTCGTGGCTCGGCCTGGTAGGCGCCGCAGCTCCTTGCCCGTATATATTCAACACGTTTTAATTTTAAATCCAAAATTCAATTTTGATTAAATAATTTCCATCAAATAGAAATTATCTCATAGTTATTATCATTTTAAATATCTCGATTCCAAATTGAATATTTAATATTCTATCAATACACTCTTAGATCGAAAAGACAATCGACATAGTGTGACCCTATAGGCCTTCACATATCGACACTAATCCAATTAAGGTCCATACGGAACTCCTAGACTGCGTCGTATGACGAACTCAATATGTGAAGTACGTTTACATAAATCCAGCAAACATAACCTTTATGTGAGATGATAAATTCCTTTCATTCGCGACACACTCGATCAAGCTTAGGATTTGCCATGTGTCTATCCAAATGGCTTGATCACTTTATCTCATATATATTAGTCGACAACTAGATTATATTCTAAATATGTCTCTTGCATTTGCCAATGACTTGGTCAACCTAATATCACTGAGAAGTTGAGTGCTCTCTCGAATATCCAATCGAGGAATGAATCCTATTCTTGGCTTAACTACCACCTTAATTTACATCATAATGCACCCAACACAAGCCGTATCTTATCCTATAAGAAGTTTAAGCTTAGGGCAGGGTCAAAGTACATTACTCTATAAACAAGGTACATATTGACCTCAAGTCAAATGACCTTCATCTCCTACACGCTGATAATACTTTAGACATGTATAACAAATAGTTTATCAGCAGGGTATACCAATACTTTCCAAAAGTATTCATGTGTCCATCACTAGTAACCATTACTAGTAGCAGGTGAGACATACTACATTCTCTAAGAATGTGACACAGACCACATGTCGACTTATAACATATCATCGATATCCCATTCTCGATGATCATTAGTCGAGGCTATTTCAGAGTTACGCTCTATCATCAATATCTCACTCTATTAATGACAACGTAAGCTCAAGGGATGCACATTAATAAATAATTACAAACAATCAAATAATAATTCAATAATTGAAAATGCCATAAATATTAATCTTATTAATAATACGAATGTGTTCAAGTACATTTGTCCCTAATAATGATTATCTCTAGGACATACATACTTTCAATCTCCCACTTGGCCTAGAGCCAATCTCCGATGTATCTAATACCCATGTTTTCAAAATGACCATTATGCTTAACTAAGTTTAATGGTTTAGTAAACTGGTCAGCTAGATTATCATCTGTGGGAACATAGTCTAATTTTATTTCTTCAGTTTCCACCATCTCCCTGAGTATGTGGTATTACCTCGGTACATGCTTGTTTCTATTTGTTGATCTTGGTTCCTAAGCTTGCGCAATTGCACCAATGTTGTCACAATAAATCGTTATTGGACAAGTGGCACTTGGAACAACCCCTAGTTCCTTCAGGAACTCAGATATCACGACAACTTCTTTACCAGCTTCCGATCCAGCAATGTACTTAGCTTCAGTTGTCGAATCAGCAGTTGTAGCTTGCTTGGAACTTTTCCAACTTACTACTCCGCCATTAAAAATGAAGGCATATCCAGATTGAGATTTGAAGTCATCAATATCTGTCTGGAAGCTAGCATCAGTGTACCTAGTACACACTAGCTTCTCTTGTCCACCATAGACTAAGAAATATTCTTTAATTTGTCTAATATACTTAAGAATTCTCTTGACTGCTTTCCAGTGTTCTTCCCCGGGATTCTGCTGGAATTTGCAAGTCTTACTAAGTGCATAGGCCACATCTGGCCTCGTACATGTCATGGCATACATGATAGATCCTATAGCTGAAGCATATGGGATTCTTTTCATGCGTTCAAGTTCTGCAACAGTAGAAGGACTATCCTTCTTTGATAACTTGATGCCTTGACCCATAGGAAGACTTCTCTTCTTCGAGTTTTCCATTGAGAATCGTCTTAGCACTTTGTCTATATATATGGACTGTGACAGCCCCAACAATCTATTAGGTCTATCTCTATAGATCCTAATTCCAAGAATGTAGCAAGCTTCACCCAAGTCCTCCATCATGAATGTGCTGGATAACCATTCCTTGACTGATTGCATGAGAGTCTTATTATCTCCCATTATTAATATGTCATCTACATATATAACAATGAAGACAATACTCCCTTTCCTTGCGCTTACTATAAATGCAGGGATCTTCTTTGCTTCTAACAAAGTCAAACAATTTGACTGCTTTGTCAAAACAAATATTCAAACTCCTTGAGGCTTGCTTAAGTCCATAAATGGACTTATGTAGCTTGCATACTGCTTTGGGCTTAGTCTTGGATGCAAAACCCTCAGGTTGTATCATATACACCTCATCAATTAGGTTACCATTGAGGAAAGCAGTTTTAACATCCATTTTCCAAATGTCATAATCATAGTATGCGGCTATTGCAAGAAAAATCCGAATGGACTTAATTTTAGCAACGGGTGAAAAGGTTTCATCATAATCGACCCCAGGCCGTTGATTATAACCTTTAGCCACCAATATTGCCTTATAAGTTTGTACCTTGCCATATGCATCAATCTTCTTCTTGAAGGCCCATTTACATCCTATGGGTCTAACCCCTGTTGGCAAATCAACCAAGTTCCAAACTTGATTGATGTACATAGAGTCCATCTCAGATTTCATGGCTTCTTGCCATATCTACGAATCAATGTCTAACATAGTTTCGATGTAGGTTGTAGGTTTATCGTCATCAAGAATATCTATCTCGTTGTGTATTTCAACAAGGAGATTAAGTCTTTCAGGCGGACGATAAGTCCTAGTGGTCCTACGGTACTCTGTGTTTCAGTGTTTGTTGTATTCTGATTGTGAGAAGGTCTTTGTGTGCTGGACAATCCATAACCTTGAGAGCTTTCAGGAATGTCATTTCATGTATTTCCTGAATGGATTGATGTACAACCATTGTATCATCTTCCATTGATTGTGTATGAAAGCCTTGCATTTCTGCACTATCTCTCACAGCACTCCCACTGGCTGAAGGGCGTACTCTAAGTAACCAATCTTCACCAAATACTCTCATTGAATCCTTATCTAGGTCTTTTGACAAGGGTTCAACTTCTGTGTTATCTTGTGGTTATTGAATTTCTTCAAGTTCTATCTTATTGGAGATCTGTTCCTTGTAGACATAGTCTTCTTCAAGAAAAGTTGCATTTCTGGAAACAATGACCTTATGTTCTCCATGAAGATAGAAATAGTATCCCTTAGTTTCCTTTGGATACCCCACAAAATAATATTTCTCACTTTTAGATTCTAACTTGTCAGTAAGCATCTTCTTTACATATGCAGGGCACCCCCAGGGTCGCATGTGTTTAAGTGCTGGCTTCTTGCCATTCCATATCTCATATGGAGTTTTCTCTATTGACTTTGAAGGAACCCTGTTCAAAATATAAATTGAGTTTTTCAATGCATAGCCCCAAAGGTATGTTGGTAGAGCTGAGAAACTCATCATGAATCTAACCATATCTAATAGGGTTCGATTTCTCCTTTCAGCAACACCATTCATCTATGGCATTCCAGTAGGTGTCCATTGTGATTGGACTCCATAAAGCTTCAAGTAATTCAGAAATTCTTTACTTAAGTATTCACCTCCTCGATCTGATCGAAGGGTCTTGATACTTGTTTTGAGTTGCTTTTATACTTCTGACTTGTACTCCTTGAATTTCTCAAAGGCTTCGGACTTGTGTTTCATAAGATACACACGCCCAAACCTTGTGAAATTGTCTCTAAAAGTGATGAAGTAAGGGAAGCATCCCTTAGCTTGAGTTGAAAATGACCCACATACATCAGTATGGACCAACTCAAGTACCTCTTTGGCTCGCACCCCTTTCCCATAAAGTGGCGTGTTGGTCATCTTTCCTCTCAAATAAGATTCACAGTTACCATAGAACTCCAAGTCAAATGGTTCCAGGTAGTCTAACTTTCTTAATCTTGCTATCATTGATTCATTGATGTGACCAAATCTACAGTGTCATAAGTAGGTGGGGTTTCTTGGATTACTTATCTTAGCTCGTTTATTTTGCACATTGAAAATTTCACGACTACAGTTTAGAACATACAAACCATCCACAAGCAGAGCATTTCTACAAACAAAACCATTAAAAGACAATACATAACTGCCATTGGCAATAAATGAGAAAAACCCCTCAATGTCTAACACTGGAATAGAAATAATATTCCTCGACAATGAGGGAACAAAATAACAATTATTTAGTTCTAAACAAAAGCCTGAAGGTAAATCTAGTCTATAAGTTCCCACGCGTTCAGCATCCACTCGTGCTCCATTTCCAACGCGCATGTCTACCTCCCAAGGTCCAACCTTTCTGCTATCAATCAGACCTTGCACATTATTACAAATATGTGAGCCACACGCGGTATCCAATACCCAGCAGTGATAGTTATTTATAGACATATTTATCTCAATGACAAACATACCTTGTCCAGTAGAGCCAGGAGCACCTAGTGATTTGCCTCCTCTTGGAGCTGTGCAGTCCTTCTTCCAGTGCCCCTTCTTTTTGCAGTTGAGGCACACATCCGAAGCTACCTTTGCCTTCTTCTGAACACCTCCTCTAGGTTTCATAACTGTAGGTGCAGCAATTGTCTTACCCTTCTTATTCTGCATGTTCTTACCCTTGGGTTTGAACTTACTAGAAAAGCCCGCTATGAGCACGGCTTTACCTTTAGAGGTAGATGATTCAAAGGTATTAAACATGTTGTGAAGCTCTGGAAGACTTGCCTTGGTCCCATTCATAATGAAGTTCACAATGAAATTCTCAAATGAACCAGGAAGTGAATTCAAGATCAGGTTGACAGAGACATTTATAGGCAGCTTTGTTCCAATCGAAGCCAACCTTTCTATCAGCCCAATCATCTTCAGAACATGTGCTGACACTTGACTCCCATCGTTTAGCTTACACTTGAAAAGGTCCATCAACAGTTCATACTCCATTGTCTGAGACTGTGAGTCATAGAGACTCTTCAAGTGTTCGAGCATTTCATTGGGGCCCATGTTTTCATGTTTCCTCTGTAACTCCACAATCATGGAGGATAACATTACACATTGTGCCGGGGTAGCATCGTGTAGATGTTTCTGATAAGCCACCTTATCAAACAGGGCATACTCAGCAGAATTTCAGCAGGGACTGTGAGGAACATTGTGTCTAACACATACTCAATTCTTTCTTATCTTAACACCAATCTCAGATTTCTTAACCAGTCATGGTAATTTGCTCCAGTCAACTTGTTTGTATCGACCAACATTTTCAGTGACAAATTTGACATTTTGTATAAACTGAAGATATAGATAGACTTGAAATTAAATTCTAATATACATTCTATTGAATACATTCGTTAACTAATTAACATGGCCTTTATTTAAATTAGCTCCCACTATTTTAACATACTCTTCGACCCCATGGAAGAATACAGACTCATATCAAATATGGTCATAATGGTCCAAGATCCAGGTTCATGTTATCTCCGCGTTTGCTGTGCCAGATAACTTCAATAGCATAACCCGGTAGGTCTCCAAACCAATTACAAACAATTTGTAACTCTTGTTTTACCGAATATTCTAAACAATCGATCTGCGTCCCTCAAGTTGTCCGACATTGTGGCGCCAAGACATCCTAGCAAGTCAACCCCGTTATGCGACTGCAATTATGTATCTAAGTGAGTTTTGCCTTATAGAGCAAACACTATGGTGTAAATATTCATGAAGGTTTATCACCCACGTCTACATTTAACATGCATCTATGAAATAATCTGAGTCCTCGTAGACTTAGAGCAAATGCTGTGGCATAAATACTCATCTCGCCGAAAAGGATTTTGCACTACAATCAATTATAACGGACGACGCGTTCATTTTAAATGAGACTTGTATTAAAATTTTAGAGAACATTTTAATTCAGGATTTTAACCAAGATCAACTCTAGCATGTTATGTCCAACAAAGCATTTTAATTATCATGCAAATGACTAAACATATATTTGGTACCGCCTGCCCAAGCATGATATTAAGCGGTTTAAACACATATTGGGTGCCGCCTACCTAGACAGTTATTTGCGTCCGTTATTCTAGTAATTTAAATGAAAAATAATTTGACATTTAGCACATAAACAGTATACTTATCAAATAATATACTTTATAATAATAATCGTGGGTTAAACATTTTGAATTTTTTTTCGGACCGATGGGGCCGCAGCGCCTACTATCCAGAATTTTAAAATGAAGCATTAGGGCCGCGTCGCTCTACCATGGAGTCGCGGCTCCGTCTTGAAATCTTAGCAAGTGCCGCATCGCTGACGTCCTAACAAAACATTTCTGTGTTGATTTTTATAAAATCATTCGAGCCCTAAATCCAATTTAGGGATCAAATCACATATCATTTATCTTCACCCACCATTATCAATAACGCACATATCGACCATCATTCATTCATACTCGTTCTTCGTCGTGCACTATGTGCAGATAACCGGTTCTAAATCAGCCTGGGCTCTGATATCACTATAGGGTTTTGTTGGGTTCAAAATACATAAGTAGGCACAGCGGAAGTTTAAAATTTTGTTCTACTTACCCCAATAATTTCTTCTGGTATGGTTATATGACAATCAAAAACTGTAACATAAAACATGAACAAGAACTTATAGGTTATAAAATTTGGAGTCTTTACTTTAGGAAGTACACGCGATTGTCCCTTCGACTGCAAGCACTATGCTATGGTGTATTCCTCTGTCAAGAAAGTCAGGAAATATTGGCAGAGGTTTGAGATAGTTTTGTCCTAGACTCTAAGTATAGAATTGTTTATGAGAATTGATGTGTTTAACTTATGGGGTTTAGTGTTGTTTATATATGGAGGATTATGTCAATTGTCAAATTAGGGTTGGGCTCCAAGCCTGACCCAAATCCCGAGGTGTAGTGGGCCAGTCTAACTGGGCCTACTGCCGGGTTGGCGTCGCGGCGCAGCTTAACATGCGTCGCAGCGCGGGTCGGCCTGGTAGGCGTCGCGGCTCCTTGCCCGTATATATTCAGCACGTTTTAATTTTAAATCCAAATCCAATTTTGATTAAATAATTTCCATCAAATAGAAATTATCCCATAGTTATTATCATTTTAAATATCTCGGTTCCAAATCGAATATTTAATATTCTCTCAATACACCCTTAGACCGAAAAGACAATCGACATAGTGTGACCCTATAGGCCTTCACATATCGACACTAATCCAATTAATGTCCATACGGAACTCCTAGACTACGTCGTATGACGAACTCAATATGTGAAGTAGGCTTACATGAATCCAACAAACATAACCTTTATGTGAGATGATAAATTCCTTTCATTCGCAGCACACTCGATCAAGCTTAGGATTTGCCATGTGTCTATCCAAATGGCTTGATCACTTTATCTCATCTATATTAGTCGACAACTAGATCATATTCTAAATATGTCTCTTGCATTGGCCAATGACTTGGTCGACAAAATATCACTGAGAAATTGAGTGCTCTCTCGAATATCCAATCGAGAAATGAATCCTATTATTGCCTAACTACCACCTTAATTTACATCATAATGCACCCAACACAAGCAGTATCTTATCATATAAGGATTTTAAGCTTAGGACATGGTCAAAGTATTGGAAATTTACTAGTGTGGAATTAAGTTTATCCCATTATTTATGACTCGAACAATTGGGGCCCTGCACGTCGGAAACGTCGTTTCCACACACGTGTACACGTAGTGCCAAGTATCGTAAATTTCATTAGGGAAAGAGATATTGGTACATTCGTAATACGTTTGAGACATAGAATGATGGACGGTTATTGGCCAAATGACAAGTATTCCACGTTGGTAAACGAAAGAAGAAGTGTAAGATGAAATGAGTCGAAAATCACCGCGGAGCTGTGAAGGGCCGCGGCGCAACACCTCGGTGCCACGATGTCGGAGCGCCGCGGCTCCCCCATGGCAGCGCCGCGGCGCTAATTGGTGGCTTAGGCTACTGGAGCTGCGCGCTTCGGAGGTAGAATGCTGCGACGGGAAGATGGAAAGTTCTGACTCTTGGACAAGTTTTGGAGCATTGAATCTCCATTATTTGGCACATGAATTCAGCCATTATTTGGTAGAATGTAACCCCTCAATAAGTGCCATTACATGGCTATTGAAGTCCATTAGTTGGCTAGTTGAGGGGTTATTTCCTTACACTATAAATTGAGGCCTTTTGCTCAATTGTTCAACACTTAGAAATTTTCTGAAATCTTCTTCTTCCTCTCTAGCAAGTTTTCCATATTCAAAGTTCTTCAAGAGTAATACTTGAGTTTCCTTTGCTCATTTGTTAAGTTGTTGTTGTATCTTCGGAGACTATTGCCCGACAACGTAAAAGGATATATACGGGGCAATTTTGTCTTAAAGACAGAGTGTCATCACTCGACTCAGCAAATCACAAGGAGTTTGTATCGTTCTTGATTACAGTTTGTTGTAATCTTTAGTTTATCCTTTCTAGCAATTTGTAATATTTACTTACTTCCCGTTTCCTGCAATTGTTGTAACCCACAATTTTAAGACAAGATTGTTGTAAGTGCTTAGAAAGATGAGTGGAAGAGAACAACTCGTTTCTAATTCTGATGATGCTGCTACTCAAGGCAACCCATCTGCCTTTCCCACTGCTCAAGTCAACCCCAATGCCATTCCTGCTGCTCAACACACCCAATGCCTTTTCGGTTGCTCAAGTGAACGTTATTGTTCCTCCGTCATCCAGTTTCCACAATGAACGCCCAGAGAGGTTTATGAGCTCCAACTTCAAGAGATGGCTGCAGAAGATGTCATTTTATCTTACTGTTATGGGAATGGATCGTTTCCTAACAGAAGATCCTCCACAAGCTGGAGATAAAGTGGACCCTCACCCTAATGAAGATGATTCTTGATGCTTGGAGTCATAGTGACTTCACGTGTAAGAACTATATTCTAAATTGTTAGTCAGACCCACTCTACACGGTGTATTGCACCGTTGGCAAACACAAAGAGTTATGGGAAAAGCTGTAGAAAAAGTACAACGCACAAGATGCTGGTACGAAAAAATTCATCGTTGGAAAATTCCTGAAATTTCAAATGGTGGATAGCAAAACTGTGATATCCCAAGTCCAGGAATTCTAAATGATTCTACATCACCTGGACTTGGAAGGTATGAAACCAAATGAGCAGTTTTTCGTTGCATCACTGATTGAGAAGTTACCTCCCTCGTGGAATGAGTTTATGAGTTACTTAAAACTCAAGACAAAAGAAATGACCTTTGAGAAACTTATTATCAAACTCCAGATTCAGGAAGATAATAAGAAGGCCTTACCTAGGGGAAAACAGCACGCTGAGGCAAAGGCAAATCTAGTTGAGGCAAAGGCAAATGTGGCTGAGGTCAAAGGGAAATCTGGCTGAGGCCAAAGGGAACCCAAGCAAGAAGCCCAAGTTCCAGAAAGATGGCAAGGCCCAGGCTACGAAGAAGTTCAAAGGGAACTATCACCACTGTGGGAAACCTGGTCACATGATCAAGGACTGTCGCAAGCTCAAGACTGAGCAACAACATAAGGCCAAGGCCAAAGGCAAGGCACATACTAACATCTTCAAAGACACGCTCCTTGACAACATGATTGAGGAGTTCTCGACGGTGGTGCTTGAAGCAAACCTTGTTGAGAATATCATGCAATGGTGGATGGACACGGGTGCTACCAGACACATCTGTTCTAACAGAGATGCCTTCTCCACATATACACCAGTTACAGACAAGAAATTGTCAATGGGTAACAACGCTTCCTCTGACGTGTTGAGGGTAGGAAAGGTAGTCCTGATTATGACTTCTGGAAAAGAGCTCACTCTGAAAGAGGTGATGCATGTCTATGATATTAGGAGGAATTTAATTTCAGGTCATTTATTAGTTAATGCTGGTTTTAGGCTAGTATTTGAGTCCAATAAATTTGTAATCACCAATAATGGAACTTTTGTGGGAAGAGGCTTCGTCTGTGAAGGCCTCTTCAATGTTAACATCATGTCTGTAATACGTGCAAGCAATAATATTGAAGTTTCTTCATACTTGCTTGAGTCCTCTAATTTATAGCATCATAGATTAGGGCATGTTAACTTTATTCATCCAAAGGTTGGTTAATTTGGAGTTGTTGTTGTCTATCGACGTAAACCCTCAACATAAGTGTGAGGTGTGCGTAGAGGCAAAACTCACAAAGATTCCTTTTTAATCCATCGAAAGGAATACCGCTCCTCTAGAACTTATTCACACATATATATGTGATTTGAAGTTTGCACAAACTAGGGGGAATAAGTACTTTGTGACATTCATTGATGATAGCACAAGGTATTGTTACCTTTACTTGTTGAAAAGTAAAGATGAATCCTTTGAAGCGTTCCGACGCTACAAAGCAAAAGTTGAAAACCAACTAAGCATGCAGATTAAATCTATTCGTAGAGATAGAAGGGAGAATACGTAGAGCCATTTGAGGAATATTGTGTCGAATCAGGCATTGTTCAACAAACGACATCTCCATACTCAACTCAGTCGAACGGTGTTGTTGAACGCAAGAACCGCACGTTGAAGAAAATGATGAATGCATTGCTCATCAATTCCGGTCATCCCCAAAATATGTGGGGAGAAGCCGTCCTTACCGCTAATACGATTCTTAATAGAGTCCCACATAAGGGTAAGGACAAAACTCCATATGAATCATAGAAGGGAAAGAAACCCACCTATAAATATTTAAATGTGTGGGGTTGTTTGGCTAAGGTCGAAGTGCCCAAGCCAAAGCAGGTCAATATTGGACCTAAGACTATAGATTGCATTTTCATCGGATATGCAAATAACAGTAATGCTTATCGCTTCTTAGTGCATAAGTCAGATATTCCAGATATCCATGGGGGTACAATAATGGAATCAAGGAATGCTCAATTCTTTGAGGATACTTTTCCTAGAACGGAAAAAGACATAACCTCTCACAAACGAAGTTATGAACAAAGCTCTCAGGAACCAGGAGTCGTTGACTGCCCGGATCTAAATGGTTCAGATCTAGTGGACTTTGAAGTGGCTGAATATTCGGAATCTAGTGTTCCAGATTCTCAGAACTTGGAGACTCTAGAGATGGAACCAAGGCGAAGTAAAAGGGCCAGGAAGGATAAATCCTTTGGTCCTGACTTTGTAGCTTATATGGTTGATGACGAACCAAGGATAATTGTTGAAGAATTGTCAACTCCAGAGGCACCGCTCTGGCAAGAAGCTATTAAGAGCGAAATAGACTCCATCCTACATAACCATACTAGGGAATTGGTTGATCTTCCTCCGGGAAATAAACCGTTGGGTTATAAATGATACTCAAACTGAAGTATAAAGCTGATGGGTCTATAGATAAGTACAAGGCCAGGTTGGTAGTCACGGGCTATCGGTAGAAGGAAGGCCTTGACTATTTTTAAACGTACTCCCCGGTGTCTAGGATGACGTTCATACGAATATTCATTGCGATCACAGAGTTGTGTGACCTTGAGAAACATCAAATGGATGTCAAGACAGCCTTTCTAAATGATGATTTGGAAGAAGAAATTTATATAGAACAACCCGAGGGGTATGTCGTTCCATGGCAAGAGAAGAAAGTCTGTCAGCTTATCAAATCTCGGTACGGGTTGAAACAGGCCCTGAAGCAATGGCACAAAAAATTAATAGTACTCTACTATCGAAGGGTTTCTCCATTAATGAGTGTGACAAATGTGTCTACACGAAAGGTAACTTTGACTCGTTCGTCATGATATGCTTGTACGTAGATGACATGTTGATCACATGGAGTAGTCCTAGCTTGGTCCTAGAGACTAAGAACATGTTGACAATGCTTCGACATGAAGGATATGGGTATCGTAGATGTCATCTTAGGGATAAAGATCTCTAAGACATCTGACGGACTGGTCTTATCTCAGTCTCACTACATCGAGGATGTGTTGAGAATGTTCGAGATGTTTGACAGTTTGTCTATGAAGTCACCACTAGATAGAAATCAAAAGCTTGATAAAAATCGTGGTGCACCCATATGCCAGGAGCAATATGCACAGGTGATTGGGAGTTTGATGTACATAACAAACTGCACTCGACTTCATATTACCTCTGCAATCAACAAATTGGCTAGGTTTACCCGTAATCCGAGTAATGATCATTGAAAGGCGTTGAATCGGGTACTACGATACCTGAAATACACGCAAATTTACGGGTTGTACTATTCGAGATATCCAGCTATACTAGAGGGGTACAATGATGCAAACTGGATATCTGATATAAAGAACACCAAGTCCACCAATGGGTATATATTTACAATTGGTGGTGGGGTTGTGTCTTGGAAATCATCTAAGCTAACTTGCATCGCCCGATCCACTATGGAATCGGAGTTTATCGCTTTAGACAAAGCAGGAGAAGAAGCTGAGTGGCTTCATGACTTTTTAGAGGATGTCCCTTATTGGGACAAACTCGTTCCCTCTGTAATAATCCACTGCGATAGTCAGTCGGCTCTAGGAAGGGCACGGAGTTCTATGTACAACGGCAAGTCTCGTCACATTCAACGGAGACATAAGACCGTTAGGCAGCTGATCACCACGGGTATAATATCCACTGATTACATAAAATCAAAGGATAACATAGCGGACCTACTAACAAAGGGCTTACCCAAAGATCAGATATTCTGCTTGTCTAGGGGAATGAGCTTAAGACCCAAGCTTTAATGACCAATATGGTGGCAACCCAACCTTACTGACTGGAGATCCCAGGAATTTGGTTCAATGGGAAAACTAAGTTGTAAAGGTTCAGTTGAGCGCTTCGGTGGAAGCAAGAGCACTTCGGGTTATGATCCATGTAAAGAACATAAACCCAAAGTCGTTCCCGCGATAGACGTTAAGTGCTATATGTTGTGTTGGTAAAGGTTAAGTTTCCAAAACCTTTAATGATTCTCAATGGTTGAGGTTAGGTTTGGGGAAATTTTTAATGGTTCCTAACACTTGTAAAGTGGGGTATAGCAGGATACCTTGTAGGAGACCACCTATTTAAGTGCGAGGATAGGCCGTCTCAATGAACGCACTTAAGAATCCAAGAAGTGTCCACGACCACAACGGATAAAATATTACGGAGAACAGAGTAAGGGAAGTTGTTGTGTTGGTACCGTTGACTTGGCTTACACTAAACATTGACGGTTCAAGACATCACGTTCACCGCGTAGTAAGTAAGTCCGATGGTGTTCAACTATGGAAGGTTCAAAGCGGAAGCTACCTTTCCAGATGCAACATCTGTCCGCTGAAAGATTGCTGGAAATAGGCACCTTGTGAGTGCACCAAAATCTCTTTCAAGAGGGGATTGTTGGAAATTTACTAATGTGGAATTAATTTTAACCCATTATTTATGACTCGAACAATTGGGGCCCCGCACATCGGAAATGTCATTTCCACACACGTGTACACATAGTGCCAAGTATCGTAAATTTCATTAGTAAAAGAGATATTGGTACATTCGTAATATGTTTGATACATAGAATGATGGACGGTTATTGGCCAAATGACAAGTATTCCACGTTGGTAAACGAAGGAAGAAGTGTACGAATTGTATGTTGAAACGAGTCAAAAATCGCCGCGGAGCCGTGAAGGGCCGCGGCGCAACACCAGCAGCTCCCCCATGGCAGTGTCGCGGCGCTAATTGGTGGCTTGGGCTACTGGAGCCGAGGCTCCGCGGCGCTAATTCGCAGAGTCGCGGCGCTTCGGAGGCAGAATATTGCGACGGGAAGTTGGAAAGTTCTGACCTTTGGGTTGGTTTTGGAGCATTGAATCTCCATTATTTGGCACATGAATTCAGCCATTATTTGGCTGAATGTAACCCCTCAATAAGTTCCATTACATGGCTATTGAAGGCCATTAGTTGGCTAGCTGAGGGGTCATTTCCTTACACTATAAATTGAGGCCTTTGGCTCAATTGTTCTACACTTAGAAATTTTCTGAAATCTTCTTCTTCCTCTCTAGCAAGTTTTCCATATTCAAAGTTCTTCAAGAGTAACACTTGAGTTTCTTTTTCTCATTTGTTAAGTTGTTGTATCTTGGGAGACTATTGCCCGACAACGTAAAAGGATATATACGGGGCAATCTTGTCTTAAAGACAGAGTGTCATCACTCGACTCATCAAATCATAAGGAGTTTGTATCGTTCTTGATTCCAGTTTGTTGTAATCTTTAGTTTATCCTTTCTAGCAATTTGTAATATTTACTTACTTCCCGTTTCCTGCAATTGTTGTAACCCACACAAAGTACATTACTCTGTAAACAAGGTGTGTATTGACCTCAAGTCAAAGGACCTTCATCTCCCACACGCTGATAATACTTTAGACATGTATAACAAATAGTTTATCAGCAGGGTATACCAATACTTTCCAAAAGTATTCACGTGTCCATCACTAGTAACCATTACTAGTAGCAGGTGAGACATACTACATTCTCTAAGAATGTGACACAGACCACATGTCGACTTATAACATATCATCGATATCCCATTCTCGATGATCATTAGTCGAGGCTATTTCAGAGTTACGCTCTATCATCAATATCTCACTCTATTAATGACAACGTAAGCTCAAGGGATGCACATTAATGAATAATTACAAACAATCAAATAATAATTCAATAAATGCAAATGCCATAAATATTAATCTTATTAATAATACGAATGTGTTCAAGTTCATTTGTCCCTAATAATGATTGTCTCTAGGACATACATACTTTCAGCACCTATAGCTTATACCAAGGGATTCATATGGTCCTGGTTCCAGGTGGATTTCGCTAGTGTATTCGCCAAAGTGTGTGATTTTCACAAACTTTTGGATCTTCTTAAAGCTTGGAGGTTTATTACCAGATGAAGAACCCTCCCATTCTCAAGTACAGTATGTTATTGTCAGCCGATTTTTTTGTTTCACGAGTTAAAGAGAATGAACTGTCATGCTTGCTGCTGCCAAAACTAATGTTGAATATTTGATGATTGATCTCAAAAATTGGTGCTTCGTAGGCTGATAAGTCTGAATTTGCAACCCCATGAGATTGTTCTTCCAACTTTTAGGCTGTTTTTGTCAAGGATGTTAAGGTTATCTGGTGCATCTTCCTGTTTCTGTGAATGTCTTTTTTCATTCATCCGAGACTGTTTCATTGAGTTTGCCTTTGTATAGTGTCTAGGGACTGGCTTGAAATCAACTTTAATATGCTCAGCAGTTTGGTATTCCTAAGTTGGAGTTCACTTTCTTTCCAGGCAAACCTGCAGAGGAGAGCATTATAATTAGTGGTGATATGTAGAGAAGAAAAAATGGAATGAAACTCGAGAATAGTGTGGTTATTGTGGAAGAATTTTAGAAACGCTAATGACTAATCCTATGGCAAGGACTGTGAGACTCCATGAAATGGTGTAAGGTGTCAATGGTTTTTCGAAAACCGATTATAACTGAACGAATCGAACTTAACCAAACCAATTATTAAGGTTCTTTTAAATGAAATTGTAAGTTTCGATGTCAAGCTATAACCGTACTGAAAACTAGATTAGGTTTTTTATTTTATAAAAAGAAACCAATAAAATATCTAACCATACCGAATAAATTTATACACATGAAACATATTTTATACATCAAAATTCATATATAAAAAACATATTTTATTTATTCTTAATCAAACTTAAATATAACAGCATTAAGTATTTCACCTTAGCTAGCCTTAGGCCTTGTGGTGAATCATTAATACCTAATGTCTCAACCTAATATATGTTACTATTAATAGTTGAAACTAAGGTGCTTCCCAAACTCTTTAAATCTAGTCCTCATAGAAGTATTGTGTTTGCTTTATAAGGTCTTAGCGAGTACTTTTTATAGTCTTGTGAAGTTTGTACACTTAGGGTGAAGGATTAATCTCTTCTGAGATTCATGTTGTCTAATTTTTTGTTTGTCTTAATGCATATGCGGCTCCTATACTTGCCCTTTTTTCCATTTTGCCACCTCAACTAAGTATTATTCCTATTAAACTCCTGAACTTGGCCTCAAGTGTGTCTATCAAACACAATCCGATTTATACATATATGTGAGTTTCATTTTTTTAGCCATGCACGTGAATGTCAATTTCTTCCTACGTGGAAAATTCAACCAATTAAAAGGCCTCGCCTATTTTAATTATACATATCAGATATTAAGTTTTGGTTTTGGTTTTTTAGTTTTCAGTTTTGGTATCCAGTTTTGATTTCTTATTTTTCAGTTTTTGATTTTCTAGTTTTAGCTTCTAGTTTTTATTTTTCAGTTTTGGGTTTTTATTTTTCAGTTTTGGTTTCTTATTTTTCAGTTTTAGCTTTTAGTTTTCAGTTTTAGTTTCCAATATTGATTTCTTATTTTTCAGTTTTGTTATTTGATTGGTTTAAGCGGTGGTTCTTCACTTGTAAAACACAGTAGCACACTTCTTCCTATCTTATGTGTATAATTAAAATGGGCTGCGCCTTTTGTTGGAAATTTGCCTTTGGTGGGGAGGTTGCCTCCACCCATATTTAATGACTTAAACACTAGGATTTCGCATGTTGGAGGCTTTGTCTCTTCACACATGCATAATCTACTAAGTGAGTAGATGACCGTAGGGCCAATGATCGTCAAATTTTGTTAAGAAATGAAAGAGATATTGATCCACGAAGTAAGGTGTTTGAGACATGAAAATATGGTGTGGGACAAATCTACCACATCGGTGGAAAAATGACTAATTATTCTCTTTATAAGCCTAAAAAATGGATAAGGGTTTGAGACCCCAAGGGGTAACCCATGTGTTTGAAGAGGTGTGCTTGGGTTCGAGGCTAGCCCCACACGCGCTCCGCCGCCGCCCGCCCGTTCGGTCAGGGCTCGGGTCACGGGTCGTAGGCTTCTGGGCTTCATCTGACATTATCTTTTGGACCAAACTGTTTAGTATTTACAGTTTGGTCCCTGGAGTTTCAGGAAGCAGCCAGAAAGCCACTTCTGAAACGTTTTGCACTTACTACAAAACGTTTCTGGCCATGAATATCCATGATTACACCTCTCTTAATCACCCTCTTAATCACCTCTCCTCCTCCAAAAACACTATATAAACTTCTGAAACAGATTTGAGGTAAAATAGAGAGGACGAAAACAAGAGAAAATCAGTCCAAAAGTGAGCACAACAGAAATAGAATTTTTTCCTTCCTTTTTTCTCTAAATCAGCAAGTCGTTTCATGTTCGTTTTCTTCGTCAGAATCAACCTATTTGCTTTGTAGTGTTGATTAGTTGTTGTTTTATCTTGAGAGACTATTGCCCGCTAACGTAAAAGCATATATACGGGGCAATCTTGTCTTAAAGACAGAGAGTCATCTCTCGACTCAGCCACAGTTATAACAATCCAGATGTAGTGTTTCTTGATTTCAGGTTATGAAGATTCAAGACTCAACAAGCTTGCGGCAGTTCTGAATATTGGTTGTTTGTTCATCCTTTCGAACACTTGTAATATTTATTTACTTCACGTACTGCAATCATATCCAACACCTTTTAATTAGTTGAATTTTTCACGGAGGATGTGATTGACATTCACGCGCATGGCTAAAAAAATGAAACTCATCATATATGTTATGTATGAGTCGGATTGTGTTTGATAGACACACTTGAGGCCAAGTTCAGGGGTTCAATAGGAACAACACTTAGTTGAAGTGTCAAAATAGAAAAAAGGGACAAGTTTAGGGAGCCGCATATACATTAAGCCTTTTTGTTTTGAACTATTGATTTATTGTAGAATTGTAGACGGTGATTAAATATTTTTCTAAAAAAAGTAAATGAACGTGAGTTTGATAGTCGAAATAATCTCAAAGTTTGGTCTTATCTAACTTTTTGTTTATACATACTTACCCACCCCCAGAAAATGTTATTTTGAGAAATTGTATTTTTAAAGTGCTTCACTTCCCTCGCATTACTCGTGAATCTGGTTTAGACACCCCTTGTCAAATTTAATATCCAACTAGAATATGATATTATTATTGGTCTATAATAGTGTTTACTTAATTAAGATGGAATCAGTGTCTTGATTAAGTTACCAGAACAATATGACTTTGACAAGGGGTATCACCTTATATGCCAAAAAAAAAAAAAAAAAAAACTTAATGTCTCCACATAAACTAGGAGTTGACTTGCTAACATCCTTAATGTCAATTAAATCACAAGAATCCCTCTCAATAAATTGTGTAGATTGTATTCGTGTTAGATTGATTTAGAACTAGGGAGCTACGTTAGTTTCAGAATTTTTTTAAGGTATGTTGAGATAAACCCTTTCATAGAATCATTTTCTCGGAAATGTCATGTCTTCAAATGTGATTGTTAAATTAAATGCCTTCTAAATTGTTAGTGTATAATTGTGGGAGACAAATGATTATACGATATCCATGGTTTCCTCATACATTATGATCTAAGTTATTATGCTCCATATAACGTTAAATGTTTCACACATTTAAACAAAATGGGCTATAATATTAAGATTTCTAGAGGACTCGTATATGAATTTATGACTTTCTAAATGATGATGGTTTATGAAATATAAAAAAGGTTATGTGGCTAATGAGTCGAATTTTGTGACTTATTGAAAGGATCATATTTACCCCTCTACTATTGAAAAGTGTTTTTTTTAACTGGTAAACGATTTTATTTATTCATAAACACAGCTAGAACATTACATTAGACTTGATAACACTTAGGTTACCTAGTTTAACTAGAATACTACCAGCATTGCGGGTTACAACAATTGCAGAAAACGGGATGTAAGTAAATATTACAAATTCTAGAAAGGATAAACTAAATATTACAACAAACTAGAATCAAGAACGATAACTCATTGTGATTTGCTGAGTCGAGTGATGGCACTCTGTCTTTAAGACAAGATTGCCCCGTATATATCCTTTTACGTTGTCGGGCAATAGTCTCCCAAGATACAACAACAACTTAACAAATGAGCAAAGGAAACTCAAGTGTTACTCTTAAAGAACTTTGAATATAGAAATGATGCTAGAGAGGAAGAAGAAGATTTCATAAAATTTTCTAAGTGTTGAACAATTGAGCCAAAGACCTCAATTTATAGTGTAAGGAAATGACCCCTCAACTAGTCAACTAATGGCTTTCAATAGCCATGTAATGACACTTATTGAGGGGTTACATTCAGCCAAATAATGGATGAATCCGTGTGCCAAATAATAGAGGAGATTCAATGCTCCAAAACCAGCCCAAGAGTCAGAACTTTCCATCTTCCCGTCGCAGCATTCTGACTCTGAAGCGCGCGGCTACGCGAATTAGCACCGAGGCGCCTCGGCTCCAGTAGCCAAGCCACCATTTAGCACCGCGGCTCCGACGGTGTTGCGCTGCGGCCCTTCACGGCTCCGCGGCGATTTCGACTCATTTCATCTTACACTTCGTACACTTCTTTCTTCGTTTACCAACGTGGAATACTTGTCATTTGGCCAATAACCGTCCATCATTCTATATCTCAAACGTATTACGTATGTACCAATATCTCTTTCACTAATAAAATTTGCGATACTTGGCATTACGTGTGTGGAAACGACGTTTCCGACGTGCGGGGCCCCAATTGTTCGAGTCATAAATAATGGCATAAACTTAATTCCACATTAGTAAATTTCCAACGATCTTTGGGTTTATGTTCCTTAACCTTCCATCGTTGATACCATCACTATCTCGAAGCGCTCATGCTTCAACGGTACCAACATAACAATTTCCCTTACTCTAAGCGCTCAACTTAACCTTTACATCTTAGTTTTCCCATTGAACCTAATTCCAAGTGGGATCTCCCCAAACCTAACCTCAACCGTTGAGGTTGGGTTACCACCGTATTGGTCCTTATACCTTGGGTTTTAAGCCCATTCCCCTTAGACATGCGAACATCTAATCTTTGGATAAGCCCTTTGGGTAAGCCCTTTGTCAGTGGTCCGCTATGTTATCCTTTGATTTTATGTAATCAATGGATATTATACCCGTAGTGATCAGTTGTTTAACGGTCTTATATCTCCGTTGAATATAACGAGACTTGCCATTGTACATAGAACTCCGTGCCATTCCTAGAGCCGACTGACTGTCGCAGTGGATCATTACAGAAGGTACGGGTTTGTCCCAATAAGGGACATCCTCGAAGAAGTCGTGAAGCCACTCAACTTCTTCTCCTACTTTGTCTAAAGCTATAAACTCTGATTCCATTATGGAACGGGCGATGCAAGTTTGCTTAGAGGATTTCCAAGACATAGCCCCACCACCAATTGTAAATATATACCCACTGGTGGACTTGGTGTTCTCTATTATCATATATCCAGTTTGTATCACTGTACCCCTCTAGTACAGCTGGATATCTCTAATAATGCAACCCGTAAGTTAGCGTGTATTTCATGTATCGTAGTACCCGATTCAACGCCTTCCAATGATCATTACTCAGATTACGGGTAAACCTAGCCAACTTGTTGACTGCATAAGCAATATCAATTCGGGTGCAGTTTGTTATGTACATCAAACTCCCAATCACCTATGTGTATTGCTCCTGGCATACGGGTTCACCACAATTTTTATCAAGCTTTTGATTTCTATCCAGTGGTGACTTCATAGGCAAACTGTCAAACATCTCGAACTTTCTCAACACATCCTCGATGTAATGAGACTGAGATAAGACCAGTCCGTCAGATGTCTTAGAGATCTTTATCCCTAAAATGACATTTGTGATACCAATATCCTTCATGTCGAAGCATTGTTTCAACATGTTCTTAGTCTCTAGGATCAAGCTAGGACTGCTCCATATGATCAACATGTCATCTATGTACAGGCATATCGTGACGAACGAGTCAGAGTTACCTTTCGTATAGACACATTTGTCACACTTATTAATGGAGAAACTCTTCGATAGTAGAGTACTCTCAAACTTTTCGTGTTATTGCTTCGGGGCCTGTTTTAGCCCGTATAGAGATTTGACAAGTTTACAGACTTTTTTTTCTTTCCCCCGGAACCACATACCCCTCGGGTTATTCCATATAAATTTCTTCTTCCAAATCACCATTTAGAAAGGTTGTCTTGACATCCATTTGATGTATCTCAAGGTCATGCAACGCTGCGATCGCAATGAATACTCGTATGGACGTCACTCTCGACACCGGGGAGTACATGTCAAAATAGTCAAGGCGTTCTTTCTGTCGATAGCCCTTGACTACCAACCTAGCCTTGTACTTATATATAGACACATCTACTTTATACTTCTGTTTGAGTGTCCATTTACTACCCAACGGTTTATTCCCCGGAGGAAAATCAACCAACTCTCAAGTATGGTTATGCAGGATGGAGTCTATTTCGCTCTCAATAGCTTCTTTCCAGAATGGTGCCTCTGGAATGACTTTGGGTTTATGTTCCTTACATGGATCACTATCCGAAGCGCTCATGCTTCCACCGAAGCGCTCAACTTAACCTTTACATCTTAGTTTTCCCATTGAACCTAATTCCCAGGGATCTCCAAATCGGTAAGGTTGGGTTACCACCGTATTGGTCCTTATACCTTGGGTTTTAAGCCCATTCCCCTAGACATGCAGAACATCTAATCTTTGGATAAGCCCTTTGTCAGTGGTCCGCTATGTTATCCTTTGATTTTATGTAATCAATGGATATTATACCCGTAGTGATCAGTTGTCTAACGGTCTTATATCTCCGTCGAATATAACGAGACTTGCCGTTGTACATAGAACTCCGTGCCATTCCTAGAGCCGACTGACTGTCGCAGTGGATCATTACAGAAGGTACGGGTTTGTCCCAATAAGGGACATCCTCGAAGAAGTCGTGAAGCCATCCAGCTTCTTCTCCTGCTTTGTCTAAAGCTATAAACTCTCTGATTCCATTATGGAACGGGCGATGCAAGTTTGCATAGACGATTTCCAAGACACAGCCCCACCACCAATTGTAAATATATACCCACTGGTGGACTTGGTGTTCTCTGTTATCAGATATCCAGTTTGTATCACTGTACCCCTCTAGTACAGCTGGATATCTCTAATAATGCAACCCGTAAGTTAGCGTGTATTTCATGTATCGTAGTACCCGATTCAACGCCTTCCAATGATCATTACTCAGATTACGGGTAAACCTAGCCAACTTGTTGACTGCATAAGCAATATCAATTCGGGTGCAGTTTGTTATGTACATCAAACTCCCAATCACCTATGTGTATTGCTCCTGGCATACGGGTTCACCACAATTTTTATCAAGCTTTTGATTTCTATCCAGTGGTGACTTCATAGGCAAACTGTCAAACATCTCGAACTTTCTCAACACATCCTCGATGTAATGAGACTGAGATAAGACCACTCCGTCAGATGTCTTAGAGATCTTTATCCCTAAAATGACATTTGTGATACCAATATCCTTCATGTCGAAGCATTGTTTCAACATGTTCTTAGTCTCTAGGATCAAGCTAGGACTGCTCCATATGATCAACATGTCATCTATGTACAGGCATATCGTGACGAACGAGTCAGAGTTACCTTTCGTATAGACACATTTGTCACACTTATTAATGGAGAAACTCTTCGATAGTAGAGTACTCTCAAACTTTTCGTGTTATTGCTTCGGTGCCTGTTTTAGCCCGTATAGAGATTTGACAAGTTTACAGACTTTTTTCTCTTTCCCTGGAACCACATACCCCTCGGGTTATTCCATATAAATTTCTTCTTCCAAATCACCATTTAGAAAGGTTGTCTTGACATCCATTTGATGTATCTCAAGGTCATGCAACGCTGCGATCGCAATGAATACTCGTATGGACGTCACTCTCGACACCGGGGAGTACATGTCAAAATAGTCAAGGCGTTCTTTCTGTCGATAGCCCTTGACTACCAACCTAGCCTTGTACTTATATATAGACACATCTACTTTATACTTCTGTTTGAGTGTCCATTTACTACCCAACGGTTTATTCCCCGGAGGAAAATCAACCAACTCTCAAGTATGGTTATGCAGGATGGAGTCTATTTCGCTCTCAATAGCTTCTTTCCAGAATGGTGCCTCTGGAATGACTTTGGGTTTATGTTCCTTACATGGATCACTATCCGAAGCGCTCATGCTTCCACCGAAGCGCTCAACTTAACCTTTACATCTTAGTTTTCCCATTGAACCTAATTCCTGGGATCTCCAGTCAGTAAGGTTGGGTTACCACCGTATTGGTCCTTATACCTTGGGTTTTAAGCCCATTCCCCTAGACATGCAGAACATCTAATCTTTGGATAAGCCCTTTGTCAGTGGTCCGCTATGTTATCCTTTGATTTTATGTAATCAATGGATATTATACCCGTAGTGATCAGTTGTTTAACGGTCTTATATCTCTGTTGAATATAACGAGACTTGCCATTGTACATAGAACTCCGTGCCATTCCTAGAGCCGACTGACTGTCGCAGTGGATCATTACAGAAGGTACGGGTTTGTCCCAATAAGGGACATCCTCGAAGAAGTCGTGAAGCCATCCAGCTTCTTCTCCTGCTTTGTCTAAAGCTATAAACTCTGATTCCATTATGGAACGGGCGATGCAAGTTTGCTTAGAGGATTTCCAAGACACAGCCCCACCACCCATTGTAAATATATACCCACTAGTGGACTTGGTGTTCTCTATTATCAGATATCCAGTTTGTATCACTGTACCCCTCTAGTACAGCTGGATATCTCTAATAATGCAACCCGTAAGTTAGCGTGTATTTCATGTATCGTAGTACCCGATTCAACGCCTTCCAATGATCATTACTCAGATTACGGGTAAACCTAGCCAACTTGTTGACTGCATAAGCAATATCAATTCGGGTGCAGTTTGTTATGTACATCAAACTCCCAATCACCTATGTGTATTGCTCCTGGCATACGGGTTCACCACAATTTTTATCAAGCTTTTGATTTCTATCCAGTGGTGACTTCATAGGCAAACTGTCAAACATCTCGAACTTTCTCAACACATCCTCGATGTAATGAGACTGAGATAAGACCAGTCCGTCAGATGTCTTAGAGATCTTTATCCCTAAAATGACATTTGTGATACCAATATCCTTCATGTCGAAGCATTGTTTCAACATGTTCTTAGTCTCTAGGATCAAGCTAGGACTGCTCCATATGATCAACATGTCATCTATGTACAGGCATATCGTGACGAACGAGTCAGAGTTACCTTTCGTATAGACACATTTGTCACACTTATTAATGGAGAAACTTCGATAGTAGAGTACTCTCAAACTTTTCGTGTTATTGCTTCGGTGCTGTTTTAGCCCGTATAGAGATTTGACAAGTTTACGGACTTTTTCATGGATCGGGCGATGCAAGTTTGCTTAGAGGATTTCCAAGACACGCCCCCACCACCAATTTTATTTTTCCCTGGAACCACATACCCCTCGGGTTATTCCATATAAATTTCTTCTTCCAAATCACTATTTAGAAAGGTTGTCTTGACATCCATTTGATGTATCTCAAGGTCACGCTACGTTGCGATCGCAATGAATACTCGTATGGACGTCACTCTCGACACCGGGAGTACATGTCAAAATAGTCAAGGCGTTCTTTCGTCGATAGCCCTTGACTACCAACCTAGCCTTGTACTTATATATAGACACATCTACTTTATACTTCGTTTGAGTGTCCATTTACTACCCAACGGTTTATTCCCCGGAGGAAAATCAACCAACTCCCAAGTATGGTTATGCAGGATGGAGTCTATTTCGCTCTCAATAGCTTCTTTCCAGAATGGTGCCTCTGGAATGACTTTGGGTTTATGTTCCTTACATGGATCACTATCCGAAGCGCTCATGCTTCCACCGAAGCGCTCAACTGAACCTTTACATCTTAGTTTTCCCATTGAACCTAATTCCTGGGATCTCCAGTCAGTAAGGTTGGGTTACCACCGTATTGGTCCTTATACCTTGGGTTTTAAGCCCATTCCCCTAGACATGCAGAACATCTAATCTTTGGGTAAGCCCTTTGTCAGTGGTCCGCTATGTTATCCTTTGATTTTATGTAATCAATGGATATTATACCCGTAGTGATCAGATGTCTAACGGTCTTATATCTCCGTCGAATATAACGAGACTTGCCATTGTACATAGAACTCGTGCCATTCCTAGAGCCGACTGACTGTCGCAGTGGATCATTACAGAAGGTACGGGTTTATCCCAATAAGGGACATCCTCGAAGAAGTCGTGAAGCCACTCAGCTTCTTCTCCTGCTTTGTCTAAAGCGATAAACTCTGATTCCATCATGGATCGGGCGATGCAAGTTTGCTTAGAGGATTTCCAAGACACAGCCCCCCCACCATTGTAAATATATACCCACTAGGTGGACTTTGTGTTCTCTATTATCAGATATCCAGTTTGTATCACTGTACCCCTCTAGTACAGCTGGATATCTCTAATAATGCAACCCGTAAGTTAGCGTGTATTTCATGTATCGTAGTACCCGATTCAACGCCTTCCAATGATCATTACTCAGATTACGGGTAAACCTAGCCAACTTGTTGACTGCATAAGCAATATCAGGTCGGTGCAGTTTGGTATGTACATCAAACTCCCAATCACCTATGTGTATTGCTCCTGGCATACGGGTGCACCACAATTTTTATCAAGCTTTTGATTTCTATCCAGTGGTGACTTCATAGGCAAACTGTCAAACATCTCGAACTTTCTCAACACATCCTCGATGTAATGAGACTGAGATAAGACCAGTCCGTCAGATGTCTTAGAGATCTTTATCCCTAAAATGACATTTGTGATACCCATATCCTTCATGTCGAAGCATTGTTTCAACATGTTCTTAGTCTCTAGGATCAAGCTAGGACTGCTCCATATGATCAACATGTCATCTATGTACAGGCATATCATGACGAACGAGTCAGAGTTACCTTTCGTATAGACACATTTGTCACACTCATTAATGGAGAAACCCTTCGATAGTAGAGTACTATCAAACTTTTCGTGTCATTGCTTCGGGGCCTGTTTTAGCCCGTATAGAGATTTGACAAGTCGACAGACTTTTTTCTCTTGCCTGGAACCACATACCCCTCGGGTTATTCCATATAAATTTCTTCTTCCAAATCACCATTTAGAAAGGTTGTCTTGACATCCATTTGATGTATCTCAAGGTCATGCAACGCTGCGATCGCAATGAATACTCGTATGGACGTCATTCTCGACACCGGGGAGTACGTGTCAAAATAGTCAAGGCCTTCTTTCGTCGATAGCCCTTGACTACCAACCTGGCCTTGTACTTATATATAGACACATCTACTTTATACTTCTGTTTGAGTATCCATTTACAACCCAACTGTTTATTCCCCGGAGAAAGATCAACCAACTCTCAAATATGGTTATCGCATGATGGAGTCTATTTCGCTCTCAATAGCTTCTTTCCGAATGGTGCCTCCGGAGGCACTTCGACCTTTGCCGAACAACCCCACACCTTAAAATATTTATAGGTGGGATTCTTTCCCTTCCATGATTCATATGGAGTTTTGTCCTTACCCTTATGTGGGACTTTATTAAGAATCGTATTAGCGGTAAGGATGACTTTTCCCCACATGTTTTGGGGAAGACCGGAATTGATGAGCAAGGCATTCATCATTTCCTTCAACGTGCGGTTCTTGCGTTCCGCAACACCGTTCGATTGAGGTGAGTATGGAGTCTTCGTTTGATGAACAATGCCCGATTCAGCACAATATTCCTCAAATGGCTCTACGTATTTTCTCTTCTATCGCTACGAATGGATTTAATCTGCATGCTTAGTTGGTTTTCAACTTCTTCTTTGTAGCGTCGGAATGCTTCAAAGGATTCATCTTTACTTTTCAACAAGTAAAGGTAACAATACTTTGTGCTATCATCAATGAATGTAACAAAGTACTTGTTCCCTCCTCCCTAGTTTGTGCAAACTTCAAATCACATATGTCTGTGTGAATAAGTTCTAGAGGAGCGGTATTTCTTTCGACGGATAGAAAAGGAATCTTTGTGAGTTTTGCCTCTACGCACACCTCACATTTATGTTGAGGGATTACGTCGATAGACGGCAACAACTCCAACTTCACCAACCTTTGGATGGACTTATAGTTAACATGTCCTAATATATGATGCCATAAATTAGAAAACTCAAGCAAGTAAGAAGAAGCTTCAATTTTATTGCTTAGACGTATTACAGACATGGCGTTAACTTTGAAGAGGCCTTGACAGATGAAGCCTCTTCCCACAAAAGTTTCATTCTTGGTGATTACAAATTTATTGGACTCAAATACTAGCCTAAAACCACCTTAACCAATAAATGACCTAAAATTAAATTCCTCTTAATCTCAGGGACATGCATCACCTCCTTCAGAGTGAGCTCATTTCTAGAAGTCATCTTCAGGACTACCTTTCCTACCCTCAGCACGTCATATGAAACGTTGTTATCCATGAACATCTTATTGTTTGTAACTGGCGTATATGCGGAGAAGGCATCTCTATTGGAACAGATGTGTCTGGTAGCACCCGTATCTATCCACCATTGCATGGGATTCTCAACAAGGTTTGCTTCAAGCACCACCGCCGAGAACTCCTCAATCATGTTGTCAAGAAGCGTGTCTTTGACGACGTTAGAATGTGATTTGCCTTTGGCCTTGGCCATCTCTTGTTGCTCAGTCTTGAGCTTGCGGCAGTCCTTGATCATGTGACCAGGTTTCCCACAGTGGTGACAGTTCCCATTGAACTTCTCTGCCGCCTGTGTCTTGCCATCTTTCTAGAACTTGCGCTTCTTGCTTGGGTTCCATTTGGCCTTAGCCAGATTTGTCTTTGCCTCAGGAGGTTGTTTTCCCCTAGGTAAGGCCTTCTTATTATCTTCTTGAATCTGGAGTTTGATAATAAGTTCTTCAAATGTCATTTCCTTTGTCTTGAGTTTTAAATAACTCATAAACTCGTTCCACGAGGGAGGTAATTTCTCAATCAGTGATGCAACCAAAAACTGCTCATTTGGTTTCATACCTTCCAAATCCAGGTGATGTAGAATCATTTGGAATTTCTGGACTTGGGACATCAAAGTTTTGTTATCCACCATTTGAAATTTGAGGAATTTCCCAATGATGAATTTTTTCGTACCAGCATCTTGTGTGTTGTACTTCTTCTGCAGCTTTTCCCATAACTTTTTGGCGGTGCCTACGACGCAATACATTGTGTAGAGTGGGTTTGACAGACAGTTCAGAATATAGTTCTTACACATGAAGTCAATATGACTCCAAGCATCAAGAACCATCTTCATGCCATTGACGACATGGATATCTTAGCCCCCTCCAATCGTTTTATTAGGCTGAGGGTCCACTTCATCTCCAGCTTGTGGAGGATCTTCTGTTAGGAAACGAGTCATTCCCATAACAGTCATATAAAACAACATCTTCTGCTGTCATTTCTTGAAGTTGGATCCCATAAACTTCTCTGGGCGTTCATTGTGGAAACTGGAGGGTGGAGGAACAGTAACGTTCCCTTGAGCAACCGGAAAGGCATTGGGTGTGCCTTGAACACTGGGGAAGGCAGAGGGGTTGCCTTGAGTAGCAGCAGCGGCAGAATCAGAACCGAGTTGTTCTCTTCCAATCATCTTTCTAAGCACTTACAACAAATCTTGTCTTAAAATTGTGGGTTACAACAATTGCAGAAAATGGGAAGTAAGTAAATATTACAAATTCTAGAAAGGATAAACTAAATATTACAACAAACTAGAATCAAAAACGATACAAACTCCTTGTGATTTGCTGAGTCGAGTGATGGCACTCTGTCTTTAAGACAAGATTGCTCCGTATATATCCTTTTACGTTATCGGGCAATAATCTCCCAAGATACAACAACAACTTAACAAATGAGCAAAGGAAACTCAAGTGTTACTCTTGAAGAACTTTGTATATAGAAATGATGCTAGAGAGGAAGAAGAAGATTTCAAAAAAAATTCTAAGTGTTGAACAATTGAGTCAAATGCCTCAATTTATAGTGTAAGAAAATGACCCCTTAACTAGCCAACTAATGGCTGAATTCATGTTCCAAATAATGGAGATTTAATGTTCCAAAACCAGCCCAAGAGTCAGAACTTTCCATCTTCCCGTCGCAGCATTTTGCCTCCAAAGCATCGCGTCTCTCGCGAATTAGCGCCGCGGCGCTGCCATGGTGGTGCCGCGGCACTTCACAGCTCCGCGGCGATTTCCGACTCATTTCATCTTACACTTCTTCCTTCGTTTACCAACGTGAAATACTTGTCATTTGGCCAATAATTGTCCATCATTCTATGTCTCAAACGTATTACGTATGTACCAATATCTCTTTCACTAATGAAATTTGCGATATTTGGCACTACGTGTGCACGTGTGTGAAAATGACGTTTCCGACGTGCGGGGCCCCAATTGTTCGAGTTATAAATAATGGGATAAACGTAATTCCACATCAGTAAATTTCCAACAAGCATTAGTAGAGACCTTCCTAGTAGAGTACTTTTCTTCTAGATCTTCAAGTCCTTGGGACAAAACAAAAGCTGGTGGATTATATAAACACACATTATAACTACTACCATCTTCCTTAGTTCCTTGTTGAGCCAACGCATGAGCGAATTGGTTCCCTTCTCTAAAGCAGTGCCGGATCTTTGGATTCCCCAACTTCTTCATCAGATACCTGCATTGAGATTTAAGAGAATTATATAAGGGTGAGTTAGTGTGGATGATGTTAATCACTTCCGTGGAATCCTTTTCTATTTCCACTGGAGTAATCTGATGCATTTCTGCCATTTGTAGCCCCCCCCCCCCCCGGACTAGAGCTTTTAATTCCATCTCCTTATAGTTAGTAGCATAAGCCTGTGTGCAAAAACCCATTATCCACTTCCCTTCATAATCAATATTGCCCTCTGTTTGACTATCAGTTCATATGACCTTAATGTTATTAAAGTGGTTCAAATGTATCTCTTCCGTTAACTTCATCCATTTTAGATAACATGTCTTTCATTTCTAACTAGTGATATTAAATATATTATATTTAAAAATGGAATAACTTTTTCAATAACAAGAATTGCTTTTTGTAATTTTATGTGTTACTAAGTAATATTTTTCATTAATTGACTTTTATTTAATAAAATAAAAATTGTATAGGCATGCATAAAATTAATATTTATTAAAACAAATATCTTTAAAAATGTAAAGAAAATAGGTGAAAAGGCCTACCCATTTGCCGAAAGTGTCGACATGCTCGAAACTACATGTGTCGATGTAGAAGATCGTTTCGTTGATTCGAGAGATTCGATAGTTTTCCTCAGTTGAGATTAATAAAATGATAGCTAATGACATGGAGAGCCACACAATATTGTGAGTGAGATGATTTAGCTAATGAGATCGAGATCGTTTAGTTAATGGGGTGGAGATCGGACTCCTACACATGGTGATTTAATAATATTATTGGTAAGTAATTGAAATCCTACAAAAATGTTATATTTTCTTAAAGTTCACTCATTATTGATTTTATTCGACAAAAATGTAAACCTTGAAAATTGCATATTATTTCCCCATTCTTTATTTTAACCATCTTGTCACAATTTATGTGAACTAATCAACAAAGCATGTGATTATGTCATGGGTTGCTTTCCTACCATGCCCCATGCACTCTTGGTCGTGCCCCATGACGCCCTGGCAAGCCTCCCAGCGCCTAGTGCCATGGACAGCCCCGTGATCTCGGTCACACCAAGTGACAAGACCATTTGTGCCTATGTCGCCCCACCTACGGCTCGTGCCCATGCCCAATACCCGGCAGTGCCCAAAGCACCCGTCAGCATGCAGTGCCCTCAAAGCTTGCACGCATGCAACGCCCAAGCACGCGCAACAACAGACAACCCGTGGGCGCGCGCCAAATCAGACAGCCCCCGCACGCGTCCAGTGCCCTACAGTCATCCCATGTGCGCACCAGCCGCCCAGCGCACGTGCACGGTGCATGTGAACAGCGCACCGTGCATGATGTCGATCCAAGGATGCGGCCCCTCAAAGTGTCGACAATGGACATGCTTTTACTTTGTATGAGTTTTGGTCCCTTTTTATTTAAATATTAAGTAGTCTTACTCTCCGCGTTGTCTTTATAATTTTCTAGCATAGCTAAGTCTAGTCATGTAACTTAGCTTTTTACTTTAAGAGCATATATAAGGGGTATAGTATGTGAAGCAAGCATTGAATCAACAATCAAACAAAGAAACATTGAATCAAATCTCAACCATCAATTTTTTTCTAACAAACATTGAATCAACAAAAATCCATTTCCAGTTTTTTTTTCTTCAAGCTTCAAACTCTAACAATGACTAACATGTCTTTGAGCCTTTTTTTCTTGCATATTCAATTAGAATTCTTCAAACTTTAGCTCAACAATCAAACAAAAAAACGGTTGCTCAGATGGTAAACGCCCCGAAGGTTGCGAATTCGAATCACCAAGGGAGCAAAGGAAGAGCTCCTAGGAGAGGGGTTTAAAAAATAAATAAATAAATAATTTTCAGATCAGTTTATTTCCCTCAAATCCTTTAGCTTACTTGAAGTCTTCATCAAGGCTTGGCTACCATACACTAATACAGGCAAACAGTTCGGATGTGCTAAAATAAACTCTTAATATGCTTGATTTAGACTTATACTACTAAGATCACCAACACAAAATCAGAATAACCATGTTACAAGATTAGTACTTTCAGGAATGAGACCACAACAGGTAAGAAGCAGTTTTCATAAAAAAGGGGCAGCCCATTATTGATACTTTCTCACATAACAATTAAACCACATTCAACAGAATTTATATGTGAATTTCTATTTGGATCACTTCTTAACTTCATTACTCACTTTAATTTTGAGGGTTTTTGTTCTTGAGGAAGAAATACACATGTAACTGTAATAAGTTCTTTCTTTCTAATTTTGATAAAAAAAATCCCAAAGCAAGTTTGTTATACCAAATCAGAGTCCGCAAAGCGAGACTTTGGATGCACCAGAATGTTATTATTTTTATCCAAGTCAAAGTCCACAAAGTGAAAGTAGTATGTTCCCATTGTTAGGGTTTGAAGCCGAAAGAAAAAAAAAGTTTTATTGATTCAAAATTGAAGGTTGAAATTTATTTATTAAATTTTGAGAAAATTACAATCTCAGATTGAGCTCATTTGATTGAGAATTAAATTAAATTTTGAGTATTATTCCTGGAGAAGATGAAATTAGGACTGGGTCGGGGCAAGTCAAAAGGAATTGGGTAATTTAATTTGATTTGTAGTTATCCATCCAAATAGAAATATATGTGTAAACTTTGTAGAAGGACATAAATACATTTATTCACAATAACTAACAGATAAAGTTAGTTAATAAAAAAAAATAGAGAGTTATTGTAATAGAGAGTTATTGTAGTACATCTAATGAAGTCTAGTATGACTATTGACTTGTATGACTTTTCAATTATGACTTTATAAATTATGAAAGGTAAAAGATTTTATTAAAAATTTTAATTTTCTCAATAATGTTCAAGTCACATTTATACTTTTTCATTTTCTCAATGATATACATCATGAATTTGGGGCATAACAAGAGCATACAGTCTATGTAATTATCAATTTATTTCAAGATAAAATTTACGATTAAAGTGAATTTACAACACAATAAAACATAATTTTAAAAACAACCAAAACACTACACCAAACAGGGGGGGTAGGAACATATCCAACATTACAATGTAATTGTCAATTTATTTCAATGAAATGTTTTTGACTTTCCTCAAAAATAATTGACCCAATACAATGGGCATACATCATAATAATATATGTTTAACCTAATGCTAATATTTTTTTAGAACGCAATCCTGACCTTCACTCCTCTATAGAATTAAACTAAGGTTGTCCAGTGGGCCGGATTGGCCTGGTCCCGCTCCTACACCGCTATTTTTAAAAAAGAATCGCGGTATCAAACTCGAACCGGGATGGGACATGGTCTCGTCCCGGCCCGCCCCAGCCCGCACAAACCGCCCCCCCCCTTTTTTGCAAAAATAACCGTTGCACCAACGACCATTTTACATTTTGGTTATTGTGCAACGACCATTTTACATTTTGGTTGTTGTGCAACGACCATTTTTGGCCTCTTCATCCCCCAACTCCCTTACCTCCTTAATATTTATTTTTAACTCATAAGTTATTATATTTACACTTTAACCCAATTTTTCAACTTTAAATATCTCATTTCCCTTCATCTTTCTCACAAACCTTCCTACAATCACTCTAATCTCTCAATTTATCTCTCTACAAGTCTATATTATCTACTAAATATTCATTTTTATTTATTCATTTCGAAGTGAAGTTGGCAACTAGCTTGAGATCTTCCGTCGAGCAAAATTTCAATTTTCAACTTTTCGATTACACATCGACGTTACGTCGGCGTTTGGTACATTCATTCCTTCAATAAATTATTATTGTCTGTTTATTTTATTTAGCGCACTTAATTTCATTTACTTTAATTATTTATTAGTACAATTATAAATTTATAATGGAATGATCTAAACGTATGCTTACGGATAGGGGTCATGCTTCTTCTAGTATAGGCAACAAGGCAAGAGTCTTATTTCTAGACAGAATCATATTCATACACAGGATGATTTTATTGATACTGAACATTTTCCTACAATACCATTAAATTTTGACAAAGAACAATTTTCTAGACTCAAAAAAAACTTTAATTTAAACAATGATCTAGATGATACACCCACAAGTTATATATATAACACACAACTCACTAAAAATACAATTTGCTATAAACTTTATTTTTAAAAATAATAGAATATAACGAAAAAAAATATAAAAAAACTTAATCACGATTATCAACTACCTTATAAAAAAATTGCGAAAGAAGTACCAACTAAGTAGAATTTTTTAAAACGACAATTAATTATTGTTTATTACTATAAAAAATCTATAACTTTATTTTTTAAATTTCATAATCAAAATTCAGCTGATATGATTGTAGATAGTGATTGGCAATAAATTTCTAAACTTATTATATTTTTAGAGAAAAGCAACAAAAGAATTTTCCAGTATATCTATTTAACTATGTAGTTTTATATAGCTCTAATATTTTTATTACTTAATAAATATATAGAAAAACAACTTATAAGGCGGCTAATAAAAAATATTTATCAAAATAAAAAATTATTTTATTCATATTTTCATTATTGATATTATTGGTGTTATATTAAATTCAATTATTAAAATAAACGATATGAAATAATTTACTGAAACTATTTATGATAGTACAAAAATACTACAAATCCAAGTTCCAAAAATCCAAATAATTCACCACCTATTGAACAAAGCAGTTTTTGTTTTGCAGAATTTTGTACATTACCAAGCAGTTTTTAATGAAGAACGACGTAAACATTTGCTGAAATACTGGAGGAGAAATGAGAAGACCTTTCCGACACTTACAATGATGACCCAAGATGTTTTGAACATTCAAGCGTCATCAACAACGTCTGAAAATATTTTTTTCTACCGACAGATATCAAATAGGAGAGCACATACACTCATTAGTAAAAGACAAACTTGAAAATTGTAGTATTATTCAGAGATTGAATACAAGCTAAGCAAAGAAAGTGTAGTCAACCGGAGATCAACTAAGAAGAAGACGAAAACTACAACAAAATCTTATCCGAAAGGGATGAAAGCGACATAAAGCAATTTGATCAACAAATACTAATTTTAACCAAAGAATCACATGAAATTATTAAAAAACTATAACAGATTTTTTTCAAAATGAAATTTTTTTAATTGCAATTTTACTATATGATTTGAAACTTTTGAACACCACAAAGTTACAATTTTGATAATTGTATTTGTATTATAAAATAAATCATATTTATTAAATAATATAAGAGACAAAAACAACTTGAGATGTTTTTATTAAACTATCTTCTTATTCAATTATTGAGTTTTTTAAATATTTTATTTTTTAAATTAAGTGCAAAAAAAAAAAAAACCGCTCCAAATCCCGATCCTGACCCGATTCAGACGGGATCGAGGCAGTACTTGGCAAATCCTGCATATCTCAATCCCGCCTAACCCAACCCGATCCCAACCCAACCCAACGATCTCGAGCCCAACCCACTGACCAACCTTAAATTAAACATAAAAAAGTGTCCCCAAGACATAGCAAGATGTCAAAAGAGTATAACTTAAAATACAATTGGAGACCTGCAACGTGATTTTGAAATCTGACAAGAGCAATTTGCTCTCTTCTAAAATAAAAACTTATAAGTGATATTAGTTGTTATGTTCTCAAACACGAGTTATTCAAACACATTTCTCACAATTTATTAGTAATAGTGTTAAAAACCAAGATATTATCTCCAGAATATGTCAAGAAAAAGCTAAATATAAAAAGGTGACATTCAATTGGTTAATGATAAAAAGATATGAACAGGGTTAAAGTAACAGAGAGCTGATTAATAGTGAAGCTAACTGTGTCGCAAAGACCTGTTCTTTTAGTTTAATTTCTGCCCTCAAAAACGAAACATCCAGACACAATGGAGACTCTGGACATTAGATACCACGGGCATTTTAATCATTTTATTCCAAATATTTCTTTCAACTATAAATAGAAGATTCATCATTGATTGCATCACATAATTAAAATCAATTACAGTGAACTTTTTTTTCTTCAGAAAAGAAAAGGAATGTTAAGGGGATAAAATTAGGATATGCAATAAGATCAGATGGTAGTGCATGTTTTTGAATTCATCACTGAAAATCCTACAGAATATGTGGATAAGTATCATCACACCTTTTTGCATATCTTCCATTGTCAAGAATATATTATAATAATAGGGGGGAAATGGAAAAAGAAGTAAACAATATAGCCATAGGAACTTTTAACATTATTATTGAGAGAATCAGATATAACGAGTCAATCACTACTCCTGCATCCAAATCCAAATATTGGATGCAAGTCAGATGACAATAAAAAACCCATCATTTTCCCTCTAAATAAAACATAAATTTAGCCAAAATCAACCAAATAAAGGAAAAATTGAAAAAGACTGGCTAGGATGAAGAAAATTTATACGAGTATCAATGGCTCAGATTTACTGTGATCAATAAAATTTATACATTATTGCTGAGAGAGAATCAGATATAATTTGTCAATCACCATTTTTTTACATCCGAAGTTGGGATGCAAAGTAAGACTGGGGCGACAATACCTATCATCAGTTTCACTCTGATTAACAAATTAATTAATTCATCCGAAAATAAAAATAATAAAGTGAAGAAATGGGGATAAAACAGAAGATATAAGGAGCGCAGCTTGGTTATGTGAGGGGGATAATACCAGGACGTCTTATATAAGTAGAGGAATGACAGTAGCTAGGGTTTGGATATGATATGTGAAGCCCAAGAAAATTTAGTACCTGTCATCATAAAAGCCCTTAATTACAAAAAAAAAAAAAATTGTCTGGTATTTAATTTTTCCCTCAATTTGCTGATCTATTTTTAAATCTATTTCTTATTTAATGAAAATTTGTGAATTAAAATATTTTTTATTCGTGAGTTTATTAAATTAAAGATTCTGAGTTTGAATTTCAACATAGATAAAAAAAAGATTCGCAAGACAAAATTTTCATATTAAGGAGGCATAATCTTTATATAACTTTGACCTAATATGCATAATTTCTATGAAATATTGCTTTGCGATTTTTTTTCTTTTTGAGTCTGCTGAATTTCGAACCCACAACTTGTATTTTAGAAGGTATAATTACATAAAAACTATGCCTCTTAAGACATAATTTCTATACAATTTTGACCGAATAGTTATATTTTCTAATGAAATTTTGCCTTGTAATTTTTTTTTACTCTTCTGAAATTCAAACTCATAATCTTAAGAATATTTTATATTATTTTTTAAAGCGGGGAAAAAAATTAAAGACCACCCTAAAATAGGGGCAATCGTCCAGTTTATTTTTCTTTGGGTCATTTGCACTTTTGCTCCAATTTTGTACTTATCTTTAATTTTCAGCCACAAAATTTAAGACCAACCATTTGAAAGGAGGGTATGAAAAATTGTTATTTATAATAGTTATACTCCACTTCCGCTTGATAGTAGAAAAGAAGTCACAAACTTCAATTAAAATTTTCTTCTCTTGATTTTACTTAATCTGACTATTTTTTTTGTTTAATCTAGTGTACTTGAAACATAAAAGATATCATACCACACTTGATATTTGTAAATATTGTTATATTATGATTATGGAGTATGTGTTATTAGTAGTTAGAAACTTAGAATTTAATATTACTTTAAATTAGGGGTGGCTTAATAACATTAGGGATAAGTTTTTAAAAAATCATATTTACTAACATGATTCATGTTTTATATCTTGAAATCTTTGAATTCTAAGAAATAAAAACATGTATATATCCTGTGAGGTAAAATTATTGAAAAATATATATTTAAAAAAAAGATATTTGAAAATTAGAAAAAGAGAACATATTTCTTGAATTTAATAACTTGATATCAGAAATTTCATTGTTTCAATTTATTTCCTGCCATGCTTGAGAAGAATGCAATTTAAAATTATTAAATGTCTTTCATTCCTTGTTTTTGGAGAATGGAAAAAGTGAGAATACAAAATACAAATTATGAGAAACAAAAAAAAAAGAATATAAATACAAGTTTCTTCCACTTGAAAGTATCCCTATAGATTAGGCTCTATTTGTTGGATAAATGGAGTTTTTGATTTATATCACTTGTTATAAATATTGTTGTTAAGTCATACTATAAAAGTTTGGGAAAGGGTCGTGGAGATGAGGGTAAGAATAGGCGTGTCTATTTTCGAGAACCAGTTTGGATTCATGTCGGGGCGTTCGACTACAGAAGTCATTTATCTTATTAGGAGGTTGGTGGAGCAGTATAGGGAGAGGAAGAGAGACTTACATATGGTTTTCATAGACCTCGAGAAGGCATATGACAAAGTCCCTAGGGAGGTTCAATGGAGATGTTTGGAGGTTAGAGGTGTACATGTGGCATACATTAGGGCGATCAAATATATGTATGATGGAGCCAAGACTAGGGTACGGACAGTAGGAGGAGACTCGGAGCACTTTCCAGTGATAATAGGGTTGCACCATGGATCATCTCTTAGCCCATTCTTATTTTCCTTTGTGATGTATGGACTACCGCGACAAATCCAATGGGAGGTGTCATGGTGTATGTTATTCACAGACGACATAGTCATGATTGATGAGACTCGCAACGCAGTGAACGCTAAGTTGGAGGTTTGGAGACAGACTCTTGAGTCTAAATGGTTCAGGTTGAGTAGGACCAAGACAGAATACTTTGAGTGCAAGTTCAGTAACGGGAGCGACCATGAGACATGCGTGGAGGTTAGGCTTGGTACTCAGGTCATTCTAAAGAAAGAAAGCTTCAAGTACCTCGGGTCTATTATCTAAGGGAATGAAGAGATTGATGACGACGTTACACGTCGTATTGGAGCAAGATGGATGAAATGGAGGCTCGCATATGGAGTCTTGTGCGATAAAAATGTGCCACCAAAACTTAAAGGCAAGTTCTATAGGGTGGTGGTTAGATCGACTATGTTGTATGGGGAGGAGTGTTGGCCAGTCAATACTTCGCACGTCCAAAAGATGAAAGTTACGAAAATAATGATACTGAGATGGATGTGTGGGCATGCAAGGAGGAATATGATTAGAAATGATGATATCTGAGACAGAGTAGAGTGGCCTCAGTGGAGGATAAGATGTGGGAAGTGAGGTTGAGATGGTTCGGACATGTGCAGATGAGAGACACAAATGCCCCAGTGTGGAGGTGTGAGAGGTTGGCTATGGACGGGTTCATGAGGGGTAGAGGTAGGCCGAAGAAGTATTGTGGAGAGGTGATTAGACGGGATATGACGCAGGTGCAACTTACTGAGGACGTGATCTTAGATAGGGGGTTGTGGAGGAGACGAATTAGGGTAGAAGAGTAGTAGGTACTCAAGCGTAGTCCTATTTATGCTTATAAACTGGTAGTTGTATTGTTATTATTGTAGGCATGCTTGGCCTATCATACCAGTAAGCGCAGTATTGCTTTATAGTCCCATGTCGTTTGATTTATGCTGCTATGTGTTCTTTAGTGTACTATGTTTATCTTATTTACATGCATTAGTTACTGCTTCTTTTTTTCAGAATGCGCTATCATGACTTATTCGCTTTTGTTACCATCATTTTCATATTGCTTTATATTTCTTGTTCGAGTCTGACCGTTTCTCTTACTTTGCTTGTGCGTATGCTTTGTCTTGAGCCGAGGGTCTTTCGGAAATAGTCGCTCTACCTACCAATGTAGAGGTAAGATCTGCGTACACTCTACTCTTCCTAGACCCCACGTTGTGGAATTTCACTGGGTATGTTGTTTTTTGTTGTTATAAATATTGCTATCAAATTGGGTTTATTCTAAATTTATTATTTTTCGCTTTAACTAGTGAATTTGTTAGTAAATTTAAAAATGATCTTTTATAAATTACGTCGTGATGAATTAGATAATTTGTTTTGCTTAGACCATAACTTCTTTTTCTTATTAAAAATTATATTATTTACCCATAATTCGGTACATTTGAATTTGTATATGTGGTCAAGGACACGTGGGTCTCAACTGATTGGGTTAGCGAATATATTAGCTGGTAAATATAACAAATAAAGAATAACGAGATGAGATTAAAAGTAATTAGCTTGAGCATGGTAGAAGCTTCTTGGTAAGGCTTCCTAGTAAAGTGTTCCGATAGTATGAAAGCACAGATATTGAGACAAATAATATGAATGGAGATATAATGTTGTAGTATTTTGAATATAATGCCTTTACAATGAGATAATTGGTCATATTTATACTTGCGCTCTTGGGTACACATCCCACGGTTTATGCCCCTATTAATACAAATAAATGAATGTTGCAATAATTAGACAATTAGTATCCTCATAAATGACATTAATGCACATTTGGAAGGTACTGAATCGGACAAGTAACGGCCGCTAGTTAGAATTCGAACCGGCCCTCTAACCTTCATACTCTCCGATGCGAGGGACCTTTTGATACCTCCGGTGCTATTTCTACGCGATCGGTAGTACTGAAAGCTGACTTTGATACGATTCATGCCGCTTTCCACGTGTCACGACATAATTCGTCCAACTGTACAATACAAATTTTACCCTATACAGATAGTCTCCATACTTTTCGGGCGCGTCTTCCGCGCGCTCAGGTAGAGGATTTGATTACTGAACAAACTAGAAACCCTATTCCTTGTAATCTGTTCGACATATATGCCTTCACTCGGGCCTCAAAAAAGCAGAGAAATGTTGAAGTGGCGTCCAAGCCCGTGGTCGCAATGCCGCCGCCTCTGTACCCGAAACAGATGCGCTGCGCCACCCAGCGCCTAACCTTGTCTCCCCTACTCCTCTTCTGGTTGTGCCATTACCAATCGCGGGTATGCATCCTGAGTTAGCAAAGCCGTCTTCGAATGCTTAGTGGTATTTGCTGCAGTACCACTAACCTCCGGAACCACATGTGAAAGCTGCAATTTTGTGGAATTGTTTGGGGCATCTGGAGTTTGTAGCTGTTTACCCGATGCTTATGTATCTATAACACTATCTCCAGGTTTAGGTGACAGTCCTATATTGACAAGGACGAGCTTTTTCACGAAGAAAGCTTCGCGCCCAACTGCTTGTATATCGATCGGAAAGAAGCAGCTGCAAATGCTATCAGTGGTTCTTCATTCCTATCCTATCCCACTTGTACGTAATAGAATAGAAATCAAGGCAAATTCTGAATCGCAATGATGACCTAATTTCGAACGTCAAACGTCGCATCCCATTTAATGTTTCTGAAATGGCGACGACCATCCAGTCACACTGATTGCCGTAAAGTTGTGCGATCATGATTAATATTGTCTTTTCACTTCCCAATCATTATTTTTTCCTTCCTTAAATAGGAGGCAAAAGCTTCTCACAAATTGCAACAAAGATTTCATTCTTTTTTTCAAAAACTCAACAACCCTTCAAGGTTCATTTTTTTCTTTCTTTCTGAACCTTCTACCGCAATATCATATTCCAAATCTTCCCCTTCACATTCTTCTAAGAACATTGACGACTATCCCCTGAGTCGTCGTTCAAGGAAAGAACCGACTTCTTCAAAGAGTGTGAAATTGGCCTGAACTCCCATCCTCCCCGTCTATAGAAATCCTCCCCACAGGGTTTGATTATTTAGGAGATTTTCGCGTTAAAGAATACTTTAAATCTGTGGAGGATATAGAATCACCGATAACCGTAGAGGTTCCCCCAGAAGTTATAAATGACTGCAACTTTGATTCCAACACTTATGTTAGGACAGTAAGTCCAACATCAAGAATGAACCATCACGTATAAGGATTTTAATAGTTCATACGTATCCATTCACCATCACTTTTCACCTCCCAGTCCTGAAGATTATCGAGGACATCTATCTTTGATATCGCGTATGCTTAGGGCAAGTCGCCCATCAAATTTGGAGACTGGTGTATTGCATTCAGTTATTAACTGACCATGCCAGCATGCCATTCAACATCGACCATCTTTTCTTCTTTACTATCCTCGGTTGTTCCGGGGTGGCATCATTTATTTATATCTTCGTGGGAACCACAGTCTCGTCAATGCTGAAGATAACTTCAACGAGGGCTGGCTAACTAGATTTATGATGATTCGCACTGACCAAATTCACTAGCCTTCTTCCGAACCTTTCCTGGAAGAATGGAACAGTGCTCGTAAGTTTTTTTCCTTTTAATCAATGCCAAATCAATTCGTTGTAAGTAGGGGACCTCACTACTCATTCATAAATAATGTTCTTTTGCAACCGTCCCCATTGAACCATCTTTGAGTGGGTGGTTAGTCTCATCCGTGCATCCCCCAACACAAGATGGACATAGAAGAGCATACCTTTCAAGTGGTGGAAGGGTAAATACCATGGTAAGATTCATCCATTCAAACTGATTTTGATACGTTATTTATGAGATTCCTCATCATCCTTCACGTATCTCTTACATGGCTCATAGCGAGAAAACCTGCAGCTCAGAAGGTGCATTCTCGTGCAGTCGCCCAGGCTAACATAATTCAATTGACCTCCAGCAATCGGAAGCGGAAACCCCATAAAAGAACTCCCGAGATCCCAGCGGGGATTGTCTCTAGGGTGAGAAGCCACCGTAGGCTTACGGAACTCTAGAGAGAAGTACAAGCATGAATTATACATATTGAGGATGAGGATATGGAAACCGGTAAAGACGTGAATACCAAAAACCTCTTGTTTGATGCTCCTGAAAATGAAACGACATTTCTACGGCCCATCTTTCCAATGATAGCTCTATTCCTTCATCCGGTACATGCCCGAGTGAAACCTTGGAAGCTTCTCTTTCACACCTAGCAAATTACTTTTTCAGGTAAAACTTTGCTTCCTCCTTGTAACATTTAAAAGCACGACTCCTTGGTTACACACTCTTTTTTGTTCAGGGGAATGCCACTGCTATTTCTACGGCAGATTTGGCCAGGGCCATGTCCCCCTCACAGGAAGAAAAGAAGTTATCAAAAGAGAATCAACACATGCGAACCGAAGTAGAGATTCTTCAAGCCGATGTTCGAGACTCTAACTCTTTTCAAGTCTCCCTCTGTTTACGTTTGTAGGATGCCATTGACTAGTTGAGGGACAGAGAATTCTCTTCAGATTCTGACTTCCTCGTACGTGACCCTTCAGGGAAAGACTGCTAGATTGGAAGTTGATTTGACGACAACCCTGGAGTAATTTATTTCTGCTGAGAATACCGTAACCGAGCTTCAAGCCAAATGTCAAAGGTGGAAGCTCCGCAGGGATCTGGCCGTCCTAAAGACTCGTAGGGATACACTTGAAGAGGCCAGCAAGCCAAGAATGGACATCCCCTTAGAACTTCTTGATGCAGATATTGACCTTCACGAGTCTGAGTTATCCCTGGAGGAACTACACAGTGAAGACGAGAATGATTCGGATGTGGAGGCTGATGAAGCCTCTCCTGCTTAATCTTTGATATATTATTTTATGATTTATGAGAAACACCACCGGCGAATCATGAAACGAGCATATCGTATCCTTTCGCGCGAGTTTTTTGTTGTCTTTTATCTTGTAACCGGGTCAGTTTTGGGCCCGATATTAAATTAAAATAATTAAAAATAATATAAAAAAGCCAAAAAGGGATAAAAAATATAAATATAAGCCTTGGCCATAGAGAGATGCCACAGGAGATTTTCTATTCCTATCTTTATATTTTAATAGATATAGATTGCTCATTCTCCATATCCGTTTCCTATCACTATTTTAGACAAACTTATTTAAACGGGGTGAAAACTTAAACAATGGCACATAAACATCCTATTTATTCAAATCATCCAAAGAATAAACGTGCAAGTTACTCCTTGTTGCATACATGTGCATCCATAAACTAGGCGTTGAAATTAATGGATAATTAAAATAATTAATCAAAATAAGTTGAAATCCCTTAACCAAACTTTGGTGATAAAATCGTCTTTTGAGTCGCACAAATTCAAGACTCAATAGCCAAAAGTGAAAATGCCTCAAACCCTCTTTTCTTGGTCTTGTATAACGTGTGTATGCACATGTTATTTTTAACTTATTTTCTTTATTAGATAATTAATTAAAAAATAAATAATACGAGAAAAATAAGCAAGTGTATTAGGACCCATATAGTTTAGGTGTGTATTTGATAATTTTGTCATAATTTAAATGTATTTCTATGTCTTATCCCTTTGTTAAGGACCGTTTATGTGGTGTGTATATATATATATCAAGGACTACAATAGTCCAACCCTTATTTATTAAAGACCATTCTGACTACGGGGAAAAGGATAAAGAACGCCCTTAAACTATTTGAAATTGGTCAATTTTATCGTTCGTTACGTATTTTTCTCAAAAATGGCCTCGTCGTTACATTTTGACTCAAAAATGCCCCCGACTAGTCAAAATAGCTCAAAAAATACCTTTCATACTAACATTTGCTTCAAAATAAGAGAAATTGAGTCAGTTATGCCCTTGAATTAGTAGAAATGAGATAGTATTACCCTTAATTTAAAGTTTGGGACAAATGCTTTTAATTGTAAAGACTTGAGTATAAATTTGTATTGAAGATTATGAGACTAGTTTTAATTACAACTTCTATACAATGGCAATTTTATGTTTTATATATAGTTTAATTATCGGCAATAATCTTTTTACTAAATATTTACTCTACTGTTTTCTTTCAAAATCATTGGCCGATCATCAACTGAAATTTGGGATGACTTAAAGTTACAATAAGTGATATAGCGTAACAAAGTATAATCAAAATTTGATTTCTTTTAATATATCATTGTTAGAGTTAGTAAAATAAATTTATTAATATTAATATAAAAAACTAAATTTTTAAATAGTTATATAAGATAAAGTAAATGATATCATGTTCATTAATAACAACTCATACATAAGAAAAAAATGTTATATGTCGTCATTTTTATTTATTAAAATAGAAAATATATAGTTTTTTGTGTCAAAAATAAAAAGTTAATTGTACAAGGACAAATTACGTCATTCAAATAGTTCAAGGGCGAAAATAATTCATTTTCTCTTGTTTTGAAGTAACGGTTAGTTGAAGGATTTTTTAGCTAAAAATATAACAAGCACATTTTGGGCAAAACAACTTAACAGACGGCAATAATGGATCTATTTCAAATAGTTGAGTATTTTTGACCTTTTTTCTGTGACTATTTTATACCCATTTGATCATTTTGATTGTGGAAGAAGAAATGAGCTAATTACTTTTACTGATAGTGTCTTAGTGTTAGTGGGTGTCCTCTGGATTGCATCCCCTCTCCATGTAAGCAATTAAGTACTGCTTTTCTTATGCTTTCCCCTCCACTGAAGTTATAATTCACTGCAGATTACTCAATTGCCTATAATCCTCGAAAGTTTGGGTTGTTGTTTCTACTTATTTTGGTTTCATAGAGTGGACTACTTCACACAGCAATTCAATACGTTATTATTGTTAGAAACATTTGATCAAAGACAATATGGGACATCATTCGCTGTCTCTGTCTTTTATTTTGTTAAATTAACTGAATGGATTATCTCCAGTGAAATGGACATCATTCGTTGTCTCTTGTAGTTCCATTATCTTATTTATCTACTGCTCCTTTTTCCGACTGCTTTATCATAGCTCTTTCGTTTTCGCTATTTTCGTTTTCATCGGATTTAAATTGCTTGTGCGTTTTTTTTTTCCATGCTTTCTCTTGAGTCGAGGGTCTTTCGGAAACAACCTCCCTACTTTCCAAGGTAAGGGTAAGGTCTACGTGCACTTTACCCTTTCCAGACCCCACATTGTGGGGTTTCAATGGGTATGTTGTTGTTGTAGTTTTAGGAGACTTGTACAGTTACTCCGTGTTCTTTGCTTTAATTAACTGGTAATCGGGAATTCTTTTTTGTTAAATAATGGTCAAAGTTATTGAAAGAAATAATCCCCTTGATTATTTTCATTAATTGAAAGGCTATATATACAAGTTACATATTACCATAATGGGAGAATCCTATTCCTATTCTATTTCTAAAATCTTATTCTACCATAATTCTAACTATACAATTATGGTAAGTGTATAACACTAATTAAGGTAACCTTTACACTACAATATACTACAAATATATATACCATATATACAATATTGTCTTGTCCTCAATCTGGCCGAGAATGGGCCATTCTTTGAGAGCCCACTGCGGCCATTCTTGAGAGCCCACTGCGGCCATTGCTTTGAGAGCCCACCGTTGGGCCGCCATCATTTGAGGGCCCGATCCCGATCCACGTTGGGCCGGTCCCGATCCGATCCGTCCATGTTTGCTGTCCAGTCCACTGCTTTGCCTGTGATATACACTGTTGTATATTGAGTGTATATCACAGGTATATTGCACTGTTTAACACACCCCCGCAGTCATAGCGGGCAGTTTTCGAACGCCGAGATCGTCCCTAAAATCTTCAAAGAGAACCGCTGGTAGACCCTTTGTAAAGATGTCTGCAATTTGATAACGAGACGGGACATGGCATACGTGAACGTGACCCTTTGCAACCTTTTCACGGACAAAGTGAATGTCCATTTCGATATTCTTGGTGCGTTGGTGTTGAACCGGGTTACCTGAAAGGTAGATGGCACTAATGTTATCGCAATATACCAATGTTGCCTTTTGAATAGACAATGAAGCTCCAAAAACAAATTACGTAGCCAACATGATTCAGAGACCACATTCGCTACCCCTCGATATTCTGCCTCTGCACTTGAGCGTGATAGAGTTGCCTGACGCTTTGCCGACCAGGAGACCAAGTTGTTGCCAAGGAACATACAATAGCAAGAAGTCGACCGTCTGGTGTCGGGACAACCACCCCAATCAGCATCCGTGTAAGAGACAAGTGTGGATATAAACGACGGATACAAGTGCAACTCATAGTCCAGTGTCCCCTGAATATACCGAATGATGCATTTGATTGCATTCATGTGCTCAACTTTGGGATCATGCATGATAAACACACCTGCTGAACCGCATACGTAATATCCGGTCTGGTAAAGGTAAGATACTGGAGGGCCCCTGCAAGACTGTGATAGCGGGTCGGGTCCTCGTATGGTGCACCTGCTGCGGCACTCAACTTGGGGTTTGCATCAACTGGCATGGAAGTGGACTTACAGGATGACATCCCAGCCCTCTCTATGATCTCAACATCATACTTTCGTTGAGACAAAAACAAGCCACCTGAATGACGCTTGACGACAATCCCCAAAAAATAACTCAAAGGCCCTAAGTCTTTCATAGCAAACTCAGACCTGAGCATGATCATGATAGACTGGCGCAAGGCATCAGAAGAGGCAGTCAAGATGATATTATCCACATACAGCAGAATGTAGGCCAAGGACGAACCACGGCGGTAGATGAACAAGGAATTATTTGACCTGCTGTGAGTGAACCCAATAGTGGAAACAAAGTCAGCAAACCTCGTGTACCAGGCCCTTGGAGACTTATTAAGCCCATATAAGGACTTCTTCAACAAACATACATGATGAGGGCGATTTGGATCCCTGAAACCCAACGGCTGATGCATATAGACCGTTTCCTTGAGATCACCATGTAGGAAAGCATTCTTGACATCCAACTAATGAATTGGCCAAGTCTTGGAAAGAGCCAAGCTAAGCACAGTCCGAATGGTAGCCGGTTTGACCACCGGACTAAACGTCTCACCACAATCTATCCCAACCTGCTGAGTCTTACCATCACTAATAAGTCGCGCCTTATGTCGAGCAAATGACCCATCTGAATTCTCCTTATGAGCAAAAATCCACATAGACCTGATAACATTAATACCATATGGACGGGGCACCAACTCCCACGTCTTATTATCAATAAGAGCATTATATTCATCAGTCATAGCAATTTTCCAATTAGGGTCATTTAATGCAGACACAGGATTGCGGGGCAAGGGGGATTTAGAGACATCAGAATGTAAATTAAAATATCTTTTAGGTGTAAAAATACCCCGCTGACTACGAGTGACCGGTCTATGACTCGAGGAAGAATTGAGGGAATTTTGGGAATTTTCGGGCTCGGGACGGACTAGCCAGCAGGCAGTGGGCCTGCTGGCCCATATCAGTAACTGGACTCGTCGTCTGGACCAGTTCCAGAATTGGGCTGGACTGGCCCAATTGTTGGAACTGTTCCAGTGGCGGAAACTAGGCACGGAACTGTGGGGCCACCGGGCAGTGGGCCCGCTGGAGAAGTTTGGGTGCGGGAGATGTCCAAAAAATTCCGAATAATATACGGGGATATTTGGTCATCCAAAAAATTATACGACTTAGGCTCGGGAGTATGAACTTTTGTAAACGGAAATTGGGTTTCATAAAAAATGACATGGCGATTAATTATGATTTTTTTGGAGGATAAGTCAAAACATTTATAACCACGATGATTTGACGGATAACCCAAAAATACACACGGGGTAGACCGAGCCTGAAGTTTGTTAATTGTGGTGGATGGGAATAACGGATAATACAAGCATCCAAAAATCCTAAGGTGAGTATATGAAGGGTTCTTATTATATAGGATTTTGAGGGGGAAGAATATGTCAGACCTTTAGACGGAATTATGTTAAGAAGATATGTGGCCATTTGTAGAGCATGATGCCAAAAATATGGAGGTATGGAGGCATGAATTAAGAGAGTTCGGATAATGTTATTTATGGAACGAATTTTGCGTTCGGCCTTCCCATTTTGTGAAGATGTATGAGGACACGAAAACCGAAAATTGATCCCATTATTAGCACAGAATTTCCGAAACTCCCTATTGTCATACTCTTTCCTATTATCACATTGAATATTTTTTATTTCTCTTTCGAATTGAGTACGAATGAACGCTCTAAATTTGATGAAGACGGAAAACACTTGTGGTTTATTCGCAATTGGAAACGTCCACAAAAATCTAGAATAATCATCTAAAAAGAGAACATAATATCGATGACCCAATGAACTAAGAACAGGAGACGTCCATAAGTCGCTATGAATAATATCAAATGGCATTGAAGTATGAGAATTGGAGTCTACAAATGGTAACTTAACAATTTTCCCTAATGAACAAGACTGACAAAGTGGAGTACGACTCGTACCCTTTTTATCTAAAACTGATAAAATAGAAGATCCCAGATGACCCAGACGAGCATGCCACATGGAAGGAGAAATGACTGCAAAAGCTGATGGCAAGGCTTGACTCGATGGACTGACACCAGGCATGATAGGATACAGATCCCCCATACTATCACACCTCATGAGATGACTCCCCGTCTTGAAATCCTTCACAGAGGAAACCAAAAGGATCAAATTCAACGGAAACAGAATTGTCAGTAGTGAACTTCCGGACAGACACTAAATTTTTAATCAATTTAGGAGCATGTAAAGTATTTTTCAAGAGAAGGGGTGGATTGGGGGGAGACAACTTTTTCTAACCATAAGCCTAAATTGGAATAGAGTTGTCATTACCAACAATTATACCCCGATGGGTGCTCAAATTGGAATAAGAGGAGAGAGTACCTGATTCGGAAGTCATATGAGTAGTGGCCCCGGTGTCCATGTACCAATTTGGGTCCGGTTGAGTCAACCCCAACGTGTGCATCGCGGTCTCGATATCGGTATGAGTGGGTCATGTTGCATGATGGGCTTGCGGAGGTCGGGGCCCAAGAACTCCTGTCCGTGATGGAGCCGGGCGTAGGCTATGCCGGAGCCTTCTTGTTGGGCCACGGCGGCCGGTGGGCGCCACCTGCCGGGTGTTGGGCCTAAACCGTTGGCCAACCCACCGGCCGCCGGAATTTGCTTTGCTGAAGAGAAGGGCTGCCGGCCCACGGCCCACCGCCCCGCCCCCCCCGCCCACCGCCCCGGCCCCATGCCATGGGCCCCACTGGTGGGACCGGGGGGTGGGGGCCACTGTTCCCTGGATAGGGCCCACCGCCTACTGCTGACCATCGGAACCGCCGCGTTTGCCCCCGCGGTTTTTGTTATTATTCTTGCGATTATTCTTGCCGCCACCATGATTATGGTTTTGGCCCGAATTGTTAACAAAACTCGAAGAAGTAGGAGAGGACGCCACCATGACGACGGGACTTGCTCCGGTAGCCGCCTTTTTAGCCAAACATGCTTCTTTCAAAGTAAGCATGGAGCGGGCTTGATAGAAGTGGGGAAGAGGGTTGCTTTGGCGAAGGAGAGTTCCAACACCATTATAGGCCTCCGAAAGACCGGCAACCAATTGTAGAATGAGATGATTATTAGTTATCGGTGAGCCAACATTACGGAGTTGATCGGCCAACTCCTTGAGTTTCTTGCAATATGCAGAAACGTTTGGAAATTCGTCCATTCGAACTAGAGAGAATTCCTGCTAGAGTGTGACGACATGTGAATGTTGGTTGTCTTGGAATATGTCACGCAATCTATTCCATGCAGCCATAGCCGTGGTATCCGGCTCAATAATCATCTGTAGAAGGTCCACCGAAATAGTGGCGTAGATCCACCGGAGAACGGTAGCATCAAGAGTAATCCATAACTCAGGATCCTCCGTAGGAAGGGGTCTAGCGGGAGGAATGATGTGATGAAGAACTTGATAAGAGATAGAGTGAATTTTAAACAACTCCGCCCACGTCGCATATTGGACGTTTTCCATCTCAAGGACAATAGGGATACAACTCTTGATATTGGAAACCATGAGGGCAGGATGATAATTGTTCTTAGACATATTGAAAGAACAAAGAAGGAAGGAAAATTTAAGAGAGGTGTTTTTAAGAGCGGAAGATGAATTTTGGAAGAGAAACCCGAGGGGGGTGGGGTGTCTCGGCCGAAATTAAAGAGAGGACAAAAGTTGAGAGAAAAACTTTTGTTTAGACCTAGTCTCTTGATACCATGAAAGAAATAATGCCATTGATTATTTTCATTAATTGAAAGGCTATATATACAAGTTACATATTACCATAATAGGAGAATCCTATTCCTATTCTATTTCTAAAACCTTATTCTACCATAATTCTAACTATACAATTATGATAAGTGTATAACACTAATTAAGGTAACCTTTACACTACAATATACTACAAATATATATACCATATATACAATATTGTCTTGTCCTCAATCTGGCCGAGAATGGGCCATTGCTTGAGAACCGCATTCTTTGGGCCGCCACTTTCTTGGCCGCCATCACTGGCTGGGCCGATCCCGATCCGATCCACGTTGGGCCGTCCCCGATCCGAGTCCACGTTTGCTGTCCAGTCCACTGCTTTGCTGTGATATACACTGCTGTATATTGGGTGTATATCACATGTATATTACACTGTTTAACAGTTATCATAAGCAATCTTTTGTAAACAAGCAATTGAAGCTCGGGTCTGTTTCAAATTTTGAACTTCCATTGTTACTTAAAAGTTTGTATACTTCATTTAAAAAAAAAAGTAAAACTTTGTATGCTACATTTAAAAAAAATTCAAAACTTGTATAGTAAATATATGGATGAGATTGTGGGGAGACAACTGATTATGGTTAGTAGTCTTAGTATCATTATGCATATCTTCCTTTCCATGGACTTCTTATGTTCCAATTGCAGGATGTAATAGCAAGAATATGTAAAAGCTGTGCTTACAACAACAACAACATACCCAGTGAAATCCCACAACGTGGGGTTTGGGAAGGGTAAAGTGTACGCAGACCTTACCTCCACCTTGGTAGGTAGAGCGACTATTTCCGGGAGACACTCGGCTCAAGACAAAGCATAATCACAAGCAAAGCAAGCAAAACAAAACAAGAAAAATGGTTAGACTCAGACAAGAAATTAAAGCAGCAGTATGAACATGCTGATAACAAAATCGAATCCACCATGGAGCGCATTCTAACAAAAGGAAGCAGTATCTAACACAACTAAATAAGATAAACAAAGTACACTAGAGAACACATAGTTGCAGAAATCAAACTACATGGGACTATAAAACAATAATGCGCCTATAAGAGTGATAGGCTAATCGGGCCTACTGTAAGAACACTACAACTATCATTTTGTAAGCGTAAGTAGGACTACGCTCGATTACCTACTACCCTTCTACCCTAATACGTGTCCTTCACAACCCCCTATCTAAGGTCATGTCCTTAGTAAGATGCACATGCGTCATATCCCGTCTAATCACCTCTCCCCAATACTTCTTCGGCCTACCTCTACTCCTCTTGAACCCGTCCATTGTCAACCTCTCATACCTCCGCACTGGGGCATCTGTGTCTCTCTTCTGCACATGCCTGAACCATCTCAACCTCGCTTCCCGCATCTTATCCTCCACCGAGGCCACTCTCACTTTGTCCCGGATATCATCATTTCTAATCCTATCTCTCCTTGTATGCCCATACATCCATCTCAGCAACTTCATCTCCGCAACTTTCATCTTTTGTATGTGTGAAGTCTTGGCTGGCAACACTCCGCCCCATACAACATAGTCAGTCTAACCACCACCCTATAGAACTTGCCTTTATGTTTTGGTGGCACCCTATGTAAAATATGTGCTTAAGTGTAGTTAATCTCAAGCTGCTTGTTTGCATGTCGATCCTCTTAATCAGACTCATGACCCTTGTTTCACAGGCATGGCTTGAGGAACATCCTAATAATATGTTAATGGCGAATTCAGAAGGCTTTCTGTTCACATAATATCAGGACATTTGGTTCTTGTTTGCCACTCACTTATGCTGAGAAGACATCACTGGACTTTGTAATTTTTGCTTCTGTTGTGCATGAAGGAAATTAAGGGTAGCATGAGTGAGGGCCACTCTTCACAAGGCAATAGGCCTAGGAAGCCAGAGCACTACCATAAGGATGTCATGCCAGGGAGTGAGCTGTGGACTGATGGACTTATTTGTGCTTTCGAGTTTATTAGAGGACACAAGAAACTTGGACCAAAAGGTTTACCACCTAATGAAATAGTTAATGAAATAGTTAAAAGGACAGTGCGTGCTTATAGAGTTGCTGAGGCTCCTGCTCAAAGAACCAAGGGGGACTGTTCGCCCGATTCTACCCCTCTTGTTGAGTCGAGAGTACAGGAGATTTCTCCTGCGGATGGCAAGATGGAAAGAATTGAAGGGAGCCATTGGATTCCTATTGGCTGGGCTAGGATTTCTGAAATAGGCCAAAATGTTCAAGCGGATGTTGGATGGTCCACCCAGCAGTTTGATCTCACTGTTGCGGATTTAAGCCGCTCCCTACTGGGAGCGTCCAGCTGGACCTATTTGGTGGTGCCATGTGACTGCTGGTCATCCTTCTGTAGATGCATGGTTCAGTAATGCCCCGTGGTTACATCCCGCAATTAGTGTTGCTTTAAGAGATGAAGGACGGCTAATAAGTGAAAAGATGAAACACCTCTTGTATGAGGTAATCTGCCGACTTACTCTGTTTGATCTACTTTTGTTGATGTCTTCACATTCTTGTCAAGTTTGACATTTTGTAGTTTATTTGTTGCTTAACATGTGGCAATATGTTTACATTATGTTCATGCTTTGTATGACACATAAGAGGTCTTCCTCTTGGAAACCAACATGGACATGATAATTATTTTTTGAAACTGTTGGAGACATGATAATTATTTGTAATGTACAAACTTACTACCTGGCAAAATTTTGTATTCTGTTCCTTGGACCATTTAGTTATAAGAGCGTGATAAAAAGTGCAAAAGTTTCTAGCCATGATACATTTTTGTTGCTATTACAGGTGTACTTTTCTTTCTTAATTTACTTGTGGATTTCATTGGAGAAACTTGTGTGCTGATAAGATAGTCAGTAACTTGATTGTCTTAACATGTTTCACTTGGGGTCTAGGAAAATTGGTCTATGAATCAACAATACTCCGACATGAATTCTGCTTATAGAGAATGATGATGTCCCCAACAATATCTAATCCTAGGCGGGGGTTGGAGTTCCACATCGGTGGGTTAAAGGATACAATATGGTCTTTTTATAAGGACTTGGACAATCCTCACCTCATGAGCTAACTTTTGGGGTTGAGTTAAGCCTATGATCCATTCTCAACATGATATCAAAGCAGAGATCGAATCACACCGTCACCATTATCAAAAAGAATTTTCACGTGCCTGGCCCATGAAAAAAAGAATCAAGCGCGCATGTGAGGGTGTGTTTTGAGAATATGATTAAATAATAAAAGTGTGATTTGTCTAACAATTTAAGCTTTTAGATGAGATGGTCACACACTACAACATGTATTATTATAGAAATGAGTTTGCGAAAGGTCTTTGTTTGAGACAATTCAACTTAGAGGATATGGCTTCAAAAAAACTTGAAAGTTGATGGTGCAAGATTCACCTTACAATTTGTTATTTTCTACTCCCTCCGTCACAATTTATGTGTCGGTGTTCGGATTTCGAGAGTCAAATGAGTATGTAAACTTTATTCTTAAAAAACTTCAAGATTCTTGTCTGAATTCATGTTCAAATTAAGAAGTTAGACTCTCAAAATTTGAATTGTGACATAAACTGGGACGGAGAGAGTAATAAATTATGAGACTAGAATTACAATTATATGCAGCTGCCAAATTGCGTGCTACAATGAGAAATTTTCATTCAAGTAAGGTCAAATAAGTCTAATATGAGAAGTAGTTGCTAGGTTCTTGTCACTACATAGGGTTTCACAAATGCAGTTAGCATCTTCAGGCTCATGAAACTATCACTTGCATGGTTAAGCTCTTAGATGAGATGGTCACACACTTCAACATACTCCTTCTCCTTCTCTAAAGGTTCAGTAGATATACTTGATTTCAGCTAACCGACAATTTTATACTCATTTCTGCTGGTTAATAACTTTAAAAGTTCATATTCAGTTCACTTTCCGTCTTCCTCCTCACTCTCTATTCCGAAGAGAAGAGGAACTTTTTATGCCTAGTAGCCACCTCTTTCTCTCTTTCCCCTTAGACAAAAGCAGTCCAATTTCCGCGACCTTCACCTGAGAAGCATCACCATGTGACAACCCTGTAAGACCACCTCATTTCACCGTGTCATAACTGCCAATATTCTGCAGGAATGTTTTCTCCAGTTCATCAGACTTTGCCAAAGGGTACATTTCATTTGCATTGTGTCAGCATGAGGACACTATAAACTGTATTTCAATAAATGTGGATGGATCTATCCCTGTTGTCTGCTTCACGTGTTACTCCTCATACTCTCATAGGAGGCACTGAAGTTTTCAGTAAGTGAAACCTTTTTTGGAGCTGTGGGGGTAGGTCAAAGTGATTGGTGACAGTGCTCTTCGTCACTTTGTGGTATTATACTCCCGTGGGGAAAAAAATCGATGGTGTTGCTGTATTGGGACAGAAGAAGTGCAGTCATGTCATGTTTGCTGGCAATTTAAGTGTTCATTCTGTTTTCTCCCAATAATTTTAGCAAACTATACAAAACATGTTTATTTGACAGAGAACTAACATAAGGGTCTTTAAATTCAAGTTTTCCAGAATTTGGGATGATTAACTGCTCTATCAGGGTTCTAAGTATCAGAATGAAGAAAAACCTCGACACCATAGAGTGATTAAAAATCTAATCCTTTAGTGTGCTTATGCATGTGAAGATTGTTTCGGAAATTGGTATTTGGTGCAGCAGATGAAGTGGAATTGAAGTTCGTTAACAGGTACAGGAATGCCATCTCATATTTTTGCTTCCTGGAAGTGATTGCTCTTTCATGTCACATATTCTGTTATAAATAAATCTTCTTTTCTTATAATAGGAGGAACAAGGAAGATCTGAGTCTCTTAGTAATATTTCTCAACCAGGAAATCAGAAGATTATCAAGACAGGTCTATCTTGCACCCTGATAAAAATTTAACTTTCTAAAATCTTTTCTAAATCAAATAGGGAGTGTCAATCATGACGACTTATTGCATGTTATTGGTCATTTATTGGTAATGCACAATGAGCTTTGAAGCATGGTCTTCTTTCCTTGTGTTAGAATAGAGGATTTCATATATAGTATCATACTAGAAAAGGATTATAATGTAAAATAGGATTAAGATTTCATATATGGTATCCTAGTAGAAAAAGGATTGTAATGGAGTGTCTATAAATACAACTTAGTGTAATCATGTAGAAACTAACAATTCAATAATAATATTTTCTCACATGGTATCAGAGCTTCTACGATCTTGATAGAGAATCAAAGAGCTTTCGCTGCCGGCGGGCGGCACTAGCCAATATGTGTCGCTCGTCTAGCCAAAGATAATGGTAGAGTGAAGATTGTTGAGAACTTTCAGATATTTATAAATAAAATATTCTCTAAAAAAAAGTAGGCATGAACAGTGTCGCATGAACAATGTTTTCCTAATATGAATAGTAATTTCGGCGTGAATGGTTACCAGATTCCGATTGTCTGAACTTGGGTTCCGGCGAATCCACGTTGTCTCGGGGCATTCCTTTAAGAATTGTTTTTACTGCCAGCATCGCGTAGTGATTCCGAGATAATTCACACCACTTTCTTCGAGGTTCGACAACTTTTCCAGCATAATTTCTTTTCCCGTAGTGTCGTGCCATTATTCCGATCCTACCCACAAAATACCATCACAGTCCCGTGCCTCAATTTCGGTGATTGTTTTGCGTCTTTCTCTTCTAGAGCATTAGTAAGAAAGTATCCGTTGTGCATTATTCCAACAAAGATTCAAAAAAAGAAAATATCACCATTGCACATATATTTCCGGTGATTGCTAGCGTCACATCTCTATCCAGTGGTGTTGTGCAGAATCCGACACCTCCACAACATAGATCAGGTTTAAGCTAGTGAGAGACTAATTGTTGTGCAAATTTTCAACAATTTCCAGGAAAGCAAATCAGTCACCGTGCAATATTTTCGGTGACAACATAGCTATCCGCTACAAAATTACTTTCGGGTAGTGTTGCGTAAATTCCAACACCACCACGAGGTAGATAGTCTCTTCCGACCAAAACCCAGTCAGTGGCTCCGACAAATACCCACTCATGCGCTACCACGTGCCGCTCGAAGTGCCAGCTCCGGTAGCGCGTCAGATCTCATGCGCCGCGCATGCACCTTTTTCCAGCCAGATCCACGCGTTGCGCATGCACCTTTTTCCGGCCAGATCTCGTTGATTTTCTTCTTGGGTTATGTTCATCAGATTCTATCCATCTTTCAAGTCAAATTTTGCTACGTCTCTCGATTTTGATATGTTAAACTCCAAAAATACGGAAATTGTAAGTTCAAGTCCTATGATTACTTCAAATCCCTTAAGGAGGAGATCAGAAAATCGCAAATCACAGTCCATGAAGAAGCGACAAGGACGAGGTCATCTTGGAAGATCTCAACCTAGGTGTAGTTACTGTAATAGGCTTTGACACATTCGTGAAGTATGATATTCTCTCCATGAACCTTGAGGAGGAAGTTTATATAGAGCAACCACTTTGTTGCTCAGGGAGAGTCTAACATGGTGTGATGATTACGTCGGTCACTTTATGGTTTGAAACAATTTCCCTGAGCATGGTTTAGAAAATTCAGCACAGTAATTCAAGAATTTGGCATGACTCATACTAAAGGTCTCAGCAGACTGAAGTATTTTCTACGTATTGAGGTTGCTCAATCCAGATCAGGTATACGCTCCGGTGATATTATTACAAAATTTATGAAGTCGAGTGATCAGCTTGCATATATTTTCACCAAGTCCCTCACTGGTCCTCGTATTAATTACATCTGTAACATGACTTGTATGCACCGGCTTGGGGGGGAGTGTTAGACTAGAGGATTTCATATATAGTATCCTACTAAAAAAAAGATTGTAATGTAGAATAGGAATATGATTTCATATATAGTATCCTAGTAGGAAAAGGATTGGAATGAAGTGTCTATAAAGAGAGCTCAATGTAATCATGTAGAAACAACAATTCAATAATAATATTTTCTCCCATATTTTCTCATACCTTGCATCATAAAGATTCCTTTTGAGTCAACAAATATGACCTACTCTAGCACTTGATCTTATTGTAGATGAATTACCTATAATAGTGTTGGCCTAGTCGCTTTGTCGTATTACTTTTAGAAGACAATAAAAGAAGAGGAACGTGTTGTCATAAGAAATCGTCAAACAAAAGAGGAATTTTTGTAGTTTTCAGAATTTCTAACAACTAACAACAACATACCCAGTGTAATCCTACACAGTGGGGTATGAGGAGGGTATAGTGTACGCGGACCTTACCCCTACCTTGAAAAGTAGGTAGGCTGTTTCTGAAAGACCATCGGCTCAAGAGAAAACATGACAAAATAGGTCATATAAGGTTTGAAGAAAGTGAAGTAAAGTAAAGAGATCATGACAAAATACTATAGATAAACATTAATGGAGAAATTTTAACAGTAAATGCATCAAACTAGTACGATAATCGAAGTACAAGAAATAGCAGATAGTAACAGAAAATCGAAGGGCAGGAACCCACAAGATAACACTACGTCTACTAGTATGGAAGGATACACGAGACACGTACTACTACCTAACCCTCTATCCTAATTCGCGTCCTCCACAACCTCCTATATAAGATCATGTCCTCGGTAAGTTGCAACTGCACCATGTCCTACCTAATCACTTCTAGGCCTCTTCTTAACCCGTCTAAAGCCAACCTCTCGCACCTGGACCTCCGTGCCTCTCCTCTGAACATGCTCAAACCATTTCATCCTCGCTTTCCGCATCTTGTCCTCTACCGAGGCAACTCCCACCTTGTCCCCGATTCTAATCTTATCCTTCCTAGTATGCTCACACATCCATCGCAACATACTCATCTCCGCCACCTTCATCTTGTGGACGTGGGACTTCTTGACTGGCCAACACTCAGCCTCATACAACATAGTAGGTCTAACTACCACTCTATATAACTTGCCTTTAAGTTTTGGTGACACCTTTTTATCACACAAGACTGTAGAGGCGAGCCTCTATTTCATTCACTCTGCCCTAATACGGTGTGTGACATCATCATCAATCTCTCCATTTTCTTGGATGATGGACCCAAGATACATAAATTCTAACAACATCTTTTAGTAAATTGAGTCAAGTACACAAAATCCGATTCTTCAGCTGAATTTACTGGGAAAAGTGGACAAAATTCACTTTTGTTAACTAGTAGCAAGTCATAGCATACATGACTTAAGCTGCTTATCTATCCTATGGGCTGTCATAGAATTACGTTGCCTAAATGACCATCCAACTTTTCCTTCAATCATGTCCATTGGAAGGTATTTGCTTACATTACAGAATTTATTGTAGCTACTCCAATATATTTTTTAGGCTTAATACCTAGATAGTCCCTTAAACTTGGTATGTTTTGTAAGATGGACATATAAACTTATGGAGTGACCAAATAGACACTTAAACTCGTCCAAAGTGTGTCTTTCCGACACAAGTATCTGATGTGGCAAAGAGTGTGTCTCAAAGCAAATTTTAAGCGCGTGAGAGTGTACTTTTAAACTTATTCTTAATTTTATATTTGAAAAAGCCTTGAAATTTCAATCCATCTCCTCCGGCCAATATCTGATCGGTAAAAGTGACTATTCCGGCATGAATTCCTCTTAATCAAAATCCAACCAAAATCAAAACTACTTAACATTCAGAAGAGTGGTTGCTCGCTAATTTCTCAAAACATCAAGCTTAAAAACTTGAAACCCAGAACAAAATGAATAATAGAAGAATGGTTGCGTGATAATTCTGGTTGATTTTTGCATTTGGATTGTACTGGAAAGATGCTCCGTCGGAGAACATGTTGAATTGAAGGGCCAAATTCAATTGTTTAATATCTCTGAAATTTTTAACAGCCTCTCTACCTCCCAAGGTAGGGGTAAGGTCTGCGTACACTCTACCCTCCTCATACTCCACTTGTGGGATTATACTGGGTATGTTGTAATATCTCTGATCCATCTAAAATAAAGGCTATGGCAAATTGGCGAAGACCTAAATCTCTTAAGCTATTGAGGGGATTTTTGGGTCTTATAGGGTACTATAGGAGGTTTGTACAGTCTTATGGCATCATTAGCAGACCATTGACTAATGTTCTTAAAAAGAATGCATTTCAATGGAGTCAGGAGGCCACAACAGCATTTGAAGCTCTCAAACTTGCCATGGCCACTTCTCCAGTGTTGGCTTTAGCAGATTTCAACAAAACTTTTGTCGTGGAGACTGATGCATGTTCTACTGGAATGGGGGCAGTCCTGATGCAGGAGGGTAAACCACTTGCTTTCTTTAGCAAGGCATTGGCTCCCAAACATCTTGGGTTATCCACATATGAGAAGTACATAACAGTCCTCTCAGTAGTGGATAGGTGGAGGCATTACCTCCAAGGAGCTCATTTTATTATTAGAACAGACCATCACAGTTTAAAATTCCTACTGGAGTAAAGGGTCAATACTGTGCTGCAACAGAAGGGATTAACCAAATTGCTGGGCCTAGACTATGAAGTCCAGTACAAGAAAGGAACAAACAATAAAGTTGCAGATGCTCTCTCAAGGAGGGAAGAAGAAGGCTCTAATTTGAATGCTATTTCTATGGTGGAACCTACTTGGATGCAAGAAGTCATTATGAGCTATGAGCATGACCCTATGGCTATTCAACTACTCACTGAACTCATTACAATTCCATCAGGTACTGCTGACTATACTCTTCATCAAGGGATTATTAGACATAAAGGGAAAATTCTAGTAGGCAAGTCCACTGATTTGAGGGCTAGGATATTTGCTGCATTTCATCAGTCCCCACTGGGAGGGCATTCAGGGCAACAAGGTACTTATAGGAGACTGAGTATGGTCTTTTATTGGCCTAACTTCAAGACTGACATATGTAGATGGGTCTCTGAATGTGATATTTTCCAGAAAGTTAAGAATGAAAATGTTCATTACCCTGGTTTGCTTCACCCTCTACCCATACCTGAGACTCCTTGGCAGGACATAGCCATGGATTTCATTGAAGGACTTCCTTGCTCTGGTCATAAGAACTCCATCCTTGTAGTGGTGGATAGATTAATTGTATAAGCATTTCTTATCTCTTAAACACCCCTATACTGCTAAGGAAGTAGATGAACTGTTTATGAATGAAATCTATAGACTCCATGGGCTACCCAAATCTATAGTTACTGATAGAGACACTATGTTCACTAGTCACTTCTGGCAGCAGCTATTTAGAACAATGGGGACCAAGCTTGACATGCCTGCAACCTATCACCCACAGTCGGATGGTCAGACTAAGAGATTGAACAAATGCCTGGAATCATATCTAAGGGCTATGGTTTTTTCTAACCCCAAACAATAGGTGAAGTGGTTGCCACTGGCCGAATGGTGGTACAACACTAATTGCCATACAACCTTAAAGACTACCCCATTTGAAGCACTCTATGGTATAGCCCCTCCTCGGGCTTCTTTTCTAGTCCTACCAACACTGCAGTTGGGGTTTGTTTGGCTCAAAGGCAACATTTGTTGCATAAGTTGCATGACAATTTACAAATAGCTCAATCTAGAATGAAATTCTATGCAAATAAAAATAGAACAGACAGGGTGCTACAAGTAGGTGACTTTATTTACTTAAAGCTTCAACCATACCGACAGACAATATTTGTTGTTCGAAAAAATTAAAATTGAGTGCTAAACATTTTGGACCCTATCAAATAACGGAAAAGGTGGGAACAGTAGCGTACCGTTTGGCTTTACCTGCAGGCTCCCAGATCCACCCAGTTTTCCATGTCTCTCAGCTCAAGAAACGAGTAGGACCAGCTGTGGTAGTTCAGTCGCAGTTACCTCTTTGTGGGGATGACGGTCGAGTTCTGATACAACTGTTGGAAATTTTGCAACGTTGAATTGAGAAGCGTAATAATGCAATTGTGGTCAAGGTTCTCATGCATTGGTCGAATATGAGTGCTGACGAAGCTACTTAAGAAGATTAAGGGTATATTCGCGGCCAATATCCGGAGTTTGCAGCTCAGATTTGACCTTGAGATCAAGGTCATATTCAAAGGGACGGTATTGTAATGAACGAAATAAGAGTGGGTCGATGTCTTAATCGAAGAGGACACGTGTCAATGAAGCGGACGAAAGGCTTATTCGTGTGGAAGCAGATCGACGGTTAAGATTAGCTTTTCATTAATTGACTTGGACGGCTCAGATTAGAAGATTAAAAGTTGTTAGAGTTGTTAAATAACAAAAACTACAGCTGGGATTGGCAGTTATGACCTGGTAATACAAAACTACTTTCTCTCTTCTTCTCTCTACTCTATCTCAATCTTCTTTCCCAATCTCTGTCATTTCTCTCACTTGATGTCACACCTACTATCTCCATTGCAGGGTTATCAAGCTTGACTGATTTTACGTTGAGCTAATTAGGGTTCCTGTAACCTTAATTGTAACTATCATTGATCAATAAAGCCCAAATAGTCGATTGTAATTTCATTTCTCATTTCAAATTTGATTCAATTTACGAGTCCATTACATTGTTACAAGGAAGAATTTGCTGGGAGAGGGAGTCTGACGACCTAAGGGGTGTGGAAAAGGAGTGGACTAATACGGGTGGCATTTGGAGAAGTGAGATCAATCTTTCTTTGTTTTGTTCCTTATTTTATTTCTTTTGACTTTTTAGTTAAATTTTTAGACATACATGTAATGGAGGCTCGCATCTGGAGTCTTGTGCGACAAAAAGGTGCCACTAAAACTTAAAGGCAAGTTCTATAGGGTGTTGGTTAGACCGACTATGTTGTATGGGGTGGAGTGTTGGCCAGTCAAGACTTCGTACATACAAAAGATGAAAGTGTCGGAGATGAGGATGCTGAGATAAATGCGTGGGCATACAAGGAGAGATATGATTAGAAATGATGATATCTGGGAGAAAGTGGGTGTGGCCTCGGTGGATGATAAGATGCGGGAAGCGAGGTTGAGATGGTTCGGGCATGTGCAGAGGAGAGACATAGATGCCCAGTGCGAAGGTGTGAGAGATTGGCTATAAACGGGTTCAGGAGGGGTAGAGGTAGGGCGAAGAAGTATTGGGGAGAGGTAATTAGACGGGATATGGCGCAGGTGCAACTTACTAAGGACATGACCTTAGATAGGGGGTTGTGGAGGACACGAATTAGGGTAGAAGAGTAGTAGGCACTCGAGCGTAGTCCTACTTATGCTTATAAATTGATAGTTGTAGTGTTATTACTGTAGGCCCGATTAGCCTATTACACTTATAGACACATTATTGCTTTATAATCCACTGTAGTTTGATTTCTGCTGGTATGTGTTCTTTAGTGTATTTTGTTTAGCTTATTTAGTTGTGTTAGCTACTGCTCCCTTGTGTTCGAATGCACTTTATACTTATTTAATTACTTATATGAGTCTGACCGTTTCTCTTGCTTTACTCTTGCTTTGTTTTGATTGTCTTTCTTGTGATTATGCTTTGTCTTGAGCCGAGGGTCTCCCGGAAACAACCGCTCTACCTACCAAGGTGGAGGTAAGGTCTGTGTACACTCTACCCTCTCCAGACCCCACGGTGTGGGATTTCACTGGGTATGTTGTTGTTGTTTTTGTTATACTTGTAATTTTTATCTTCAATTCCACGTGTCATTAAATGATTAGTCTCATTTGACTTGTCAATAGCAAGTGTATTTCACACACTTGGTCTTGTAAATACGAGTGTTCAGAAGACACACATCTGTCAAGTTAAGGTGTCTAACTGGTCACCCTGTAAGTTTCTAAGGCTATCTTACAAAACGTGCCAAGTTTAAGTGGCTATCTAGGTATTCAGCCTATTCTTTATCATGTTTGTCAATTTTTATTTTCTTTTCAAGTTCCTATTTGAACGAGGTGCTGGGGTTGGAACAAGATCCCAGTTCAAGAAGTAAGATTGCCTCCCACCTTTTCCAATTCCATCATCTTCTGGATCAGAACATTAAATCCAACAAGTGCCAATTTGAAGAACCCCTTTCTGAGCCCCCAATATTGACAATCAAGGGGTTGGTGGTATTCAATATTGGTGACAGTTAAAGTTCTGTGTTTAGGCTCTTCAAACTTTTACATGGGGTAGCAGTTACGGGATTTCAAGTTTTTCAGGAATTTTTAATCTCGTGCTAATAATTACGATCCTGGGAGGAGTATGCTACTTCCTGAATCATGTAAAGTATTAACATTATAATCTTGTAACACCTTGGTGCTAAGGATGGAGTCAATTGATATCACTTCAAAATGCATTATTTATTCACCATAACCTATGTTGCTCTGACTCTTCAAAGATTCCGTTGGGTGCATGTCGGATCCTCCAAAAGTAGTGAATTTTTGGAGGATCCGACACGTGTGCATTAACATTTTTAGAAAGTTTGAACAACATAGACCATAAAATGCTTTCCAAATTCCACTGTTGACAACGTAAATAGGCCATTTATCCTCGTCTTTTTCATGCTTTGTTGAGTGTTCAAGTCAGAGAACTTGGTGTGTTCTAATGCTTATATAGTGTTGACGCAGGTTATCAGAGTGAAATGGTCTCTTCATGCTAGTGAAGAGATTATTTTTGAACTTGTTCAGCATTTGAGAGGAAATACAACTAGAATTGTACTTGAAGGGATAAGAAAGAGTATGAGGGAAATGATTGAAGAGCAAGAAGCAGTTCGTGGGCGCTTATTTACTATTCAAGATGTCATGCAGAGCAATCTTCGCGCTTAGTTGCAGGTTCGTATGATGTTAGACTAGGAGGGTTCAACTTCATTCTAATACCAGATGATCAAACTTCATTTCACTAAGAGTTTTGTCAAGATCTAATGTAATGTTTTGGCACATTTTCAGGATAAGAGCCTCAGAGTTTCTCATAATTTGGCTATCTTTGGTGGAGGTGGACTTGTTCTTACAATCATCACCGGTCTTTTTGGAATCAACATAGATGGGATTCCTGGAGCTCAGAACACACCATATGCATTCGGTTTATTCTCACTCCTCCTTGCCGTCCTAGGCGTCGTGCTAATTGATGTTGTGTTGCTATACCTCGGGTTAAAAAAGCCTATTAGTGAAGAACATGTCGAAATTAGGAAACTCGAATTGCAGGAGTTGGTCAACATGTTCCAACATGAGGCTGAGACTCACGCACAGGTTCATAAGCATCTCTCTCGGCATAACTTGCCCCCAACAGCTGGTGATAAGTTGACCGAAGATACAAATTATGTTCTTATCCAATGACTTCAACAGCCCTCAAAACAATTCATTAGTTAAAATAACTGTAGGTAGTAGGATAATCAAGACATCAATGATCATGGACTGTTAGCGTTCAACTTTATTGGTGCCCATTTACTTGTAAATGATCTTTCAAATTCTTCTCGTAAATCATCTGAGGTTATACCAATAAGCAGTTTTCCTTGCTACATTGTACCTGTCTTTTCTGCGCTTCTCCATCAAGGTACCTTATAGCTCTCTGACTCTAGTGCTGATTAATGTTTAATTTCTTTGAGTAACCTTTTATTCATTTCAGATTGATTCATTATATAACTGAACCAGGCAAGAAGATGAATGAGCAATTCTAGCTCAAATTGACAAGTACTTGTTGTCACATGTATTCACAGAAAAGAGTGGGTAAAAGAAAAATAAAACAAAAGGGAAACCTTCAAATAAATTATGGGATAATTAGGACAAAAAATAGTTAAAGTGTACCAAATAATAAACGATGGGGGGGTTGGGGTGTCTCGAGGTATTATGCCAAACAAACATGTCGAGGAGATTGCCGACAATAGGTTTAGTTAAAAACTAACTAGAGATCAGATGCTATATTAAAGTAGCCAACGGACTCATATGTGAAAAATAGAAGTATGGGAGAACTAATTATAGGTGACAAAAAAGTTTGAAAATTGAGTGGGAGCAATTCAAGTTATTTTTATTGAGTAGGGGTGACAAAAATTAGATTGGTGATTAGTGAGTTTTGACCACTTTTCTCATTTGCCTTCAATTGTTTTGTACACTTTAACCCAGTTAATATGAAACTCTAAACTACCTAAAATGGTAAAAAAAAAAAAAAAAGGCACGCACTCTGCCCCTCTTCTTTCTCCACCGACCAACATCGGACCTTCTCCCAAACGCCATTTTCTTCGTGCTTCTTCCGTCGTTGCTGCTCCTTCTTCGGTCAATGTTGTTGCTACTGGTTCTTCTTCTTTTTCTTCTACTTTTAGAAAAAAGTTGCTCAAGATAAAAAATGAAACTCACCCAATTTACGTAATTTTTGGATCAAATTTCGTTCGTGTAGCACTATGCATTACTTCATAGGTGTTTTTCACTCATTTGGTAAGTAAAACAATGTTGTTCTATTTTGATTATTCATTTGGGTATAGCTGCTGATTTTCCAACAATTTACAGTAGCAGTTTCAGTTGTTGCAACAAGTGCTAAAGTTGTTGTATAAGAGGTTCTGAATTTATTCCAACAACTAATAAAGAAATTGCAATAGCTGCAATAGTTGCTGCAACAATTGCAACAATTTATGCAGTTGTTACAACTTCTGTACTAATCTGTTGAAACAACTGCTAAATATGTATATAAATGATTTGAAATAATTTTTTCATTTTTTCAACAATTAGGTTTACTTGTTGCAACAACTATGAAAGTTGTTGGACATAGTGAGTTGTTGCAACAACTGCAGTACTTGTTGGACATATTTACCGTTGTTGGATGAAACAGGGACAAAAACTGAAGATGTCTCAAACAACTAATGCACATGTTGCAACAACTAAATGAGTTGTTGCAACAACTTGGTGTGTTGCAACAACTGCATTAGTTGCTGCACATATTCTACAACTATTGGATGAAACAGAGACAAGAATTGAAGTCGTCTACAACAACTAAGTGAGTAGTTACAACTACTCATCAAATTGTAGCAATAACTCACTTAGTTGTTGCAACAACCACTCAAGTTATTTCATTTTGTTGCTATATTGTTATGACTTTTTAAACAAAATATCTTTAGGTACAATTAATGGAGGACTCAAAATAATAGGGGTAGAAAAATTTCATGAGAGGCGTATGGAGTTCATCGACTCACCAACCATCTTTGTTCCTTAAATGGGAAAAAATATCAAAGTATGTCAACTACAAGTTCAGCGTCACCGGTCACGGTGAAATTGCAACGATCAATCTTTAAAGAAGATGTTGTACCTGTAGAGTTTTTTACCTGAACAAAATACCTTATCCACATGCTATGACAGCACTCCAAGCCCAACAACAACAACAATAACATACTCAGTGAAATCCCACAACGTGGAACCTGAGGAGGGTAGAGTGTACGCAGACCTTACCTCTATCTTGGTAGGTAGAACGACTATTTCCGATAGACCATCGGCTCAAGACAAAGCACAAGCACAAGCAAAAGAAAAAGCAAAGTAAGACAAACATAATTGCATACTATGAGAAAATTGAAGAATCTTGAGATGTTCCTGTGGAGATTTTAGAGAGATATATATCTCCTCCATATATTGACTCGAGCAAAACAAAAAAAATTGAACAAGGAGAAGACATGGAATTGAGGAATCATTTCTAACGAGGAAAAACAAATGCTCCATATGCAAAATGCTTAGTCACAAGAAAACTACATGCTTAGATGAAAATGCTCCATAGTTGTGAATCTTGCACTGTCTTGTAATAATAATTACTGTTGTTGGTGTTTGTGAACTTGAGTTTTATGACATTTTAATGTTGTTCTTTCTTGTAATGGTAAATTCTGTTGTTGGTGTTTGTGAACTTGGTTTATATGATATGTTGATCATATTCAAATTATAAATGTATGTTTTGATGCCAATTCCGTTGTTAATAATTACTGAACAATTTCCAACAAGTAAGAAATCTATTGTGACAGCTTTGTAACATTTTGGGTTTTTTCCAACAAGTGACATGCCTTGTTGCAGCAACTAGTTAGTCTTTAAAAATATCACAACAAATGAGAAGACTTGTTGCAATAACCAGTTATCAGTTGGACATTCTCCAATGATCGATAGGATTTTTTGGAGCAACTAGTTAGTTGTTGAAAATATCACAACAAATGGGAGGACTTATTGCAACAACACGTGCTAGGGTGTGTTGCCACAACTAACAACATGCCATGATGAAAATCCGTGGAATGGTCTTTAACAAGTAACAAATCTGTTGCAACAACTAAGTTACTTGTTGGGGTTTATCCAACAAGTGACACGACTTGTTACAACAACTAGATTGGTTGTTTGATTTTATCTAACAAGTGGAATGACTTGTTCGACAAATATCTTACTTGCTGCAATGGATACTTCAATTGTTGCAACAAATAAGGCAATTCTAAGTGTAGTCTTCCTAAATCGAGTGATATTTAGAGTGATTTGTTGTGGACTACTTTATTCAACCATATTTAGTGGTCAAAAAAGGGATTTAATGATATTTAGTGATCAATATATAATTCTAATGACATCCTTAATGGATTAGATAGTAATTTGTCACGATAGGTGATCTACTAAGTGTAGTCTTCCTAAATTTAGTGATCATTAGAGTGATTTGATGTGAATTACATTATTTAATCATATTTAGTGATCAACAAATGGATTTGATGATATTTAGTTATTAATATATAACTCTAATGACATCCTTAATCGATTATATAGTAATTTTATCACGATACATGATCAACTAAGTGTAGTCTTCCTAAATCGAGTGGTCATTAGAGTGATTTGATATGAACTACTTTATTCAACCATATTTAGTGATCAACAAAGGGATTCGATGATATTTAGTTATCAATATATAACTCTAATGACATCATTAATCGATTATTTAGTAATTTCATCATGATAGATGATCAACTAAGTGTAGTCTTCCTAAATTGAGTGATCATTAGAGTGAATTGATATGAACTACTTTATTCAACCATAATTAGTGATAAACAAAGGGATTCGATGATATTTGGTTATCAATATATAACTTTAATGACATCCTTAATCGGTTATATAGTAATTTTATCACGATAGATGATCAACTAAGTGTAGGCTTCCTAAATCGAGTAGTCATTAGAGTGATTTGATATGAGCTACTTATTCAATCGTATTTAGTGATCAACAAAGGGATTTGATGATATTTAGTTATCAATATATAACTCTTATGACTTCCTTAATCGATCATATAGTAATTTCATCACGATAGATGATCAATTAAGTGTAGTGTTACTAAATCGGGTGATCATTATAGTAATTTGATATGAAATACTTTATTCAACCATATTTAGTGATTAACAAAAGAATTTAATGATATTTAGTGATCAATATATAACTCTAATAACATCCTTAATCGATTACATTATAATTTCATCACGATAGATGATCAATTAAGTGTAGTCTTTCTAAATCGAGTAATCATTAGAGTGACTTGATATAAACTACTTTATTCAACCATATTTAGTGATCAACAAAGGAATTCAAATGAAATTTAGTGCCGAATAACGTGAAAATGTTGCAACAACTGAAAAAACTTGTTGCAACAGATTTGAAAGTCATTGCAACAGATGAGTAAGTTGTTGCAACAACCTCGACAACTGTTTGATTTGTTGCAACAAGATTTCTCACATGTTGAAATAGATTCCTCAGCTGTTGAAACAATTTAAGCAATTGTTTGACCTTTTCTAACAAGGTGAGGAATTTGTTGCAACAGATGAGAAAACTGTTGCAACAAAGTTTTAAAACAATTGCTTGGTTTTTTTCAATAACTTATGAACCTGTTGCAACATATTGCTGATCTGTTGCAGCAGATTCAACAACTATTTGATTATAACCAACATGTTAGGAATATGTTTGTAATGACAATGTGACTTGTTTGAAACTACTGAACATAATGTGAAAAACGTACATACATATTGAACATACAATATTGTGGTACTGAACATATAACATCTATATTTAACACAATTACATAATGTCTTTATCATTCACCATAATTCACCAAGAACATAAAATGCAATGAGCATGGCATCTCAGTCCGGTCATTATGGCAAACTCCTTCATGCCAAAACAAACAGGAATGCTTGTCCAAACATCATCATATTTGTTACAAAGATTCCTATATTTGAGAAAACCATACACCATAATCATTTGAAATCGTTCACTGGTGTCCTCAGGCAAAACGATATATTGCCAAAACAGCTGGCCCTGAAGGAAGTCTCCGATTATTCCTCCTGTATTATCACCCTAAACTTATCAGAGTTCTTGACCATGCCTGATTTTACCATAATATCACCAGTTAAATTATTGTGTACATCCAATGACATCTTCATATTGTACTTATCAATATTGAAACTTTTGACGACTTCATCGGTGGAAGGTCTGTTCAGATTAGTCTCAGTAGTAGAAGACTCAACAGTACAAGACTTGGCATTCTCTTCATGTTGAGTGTTTAATACTAAGTTCACCAACGATCGTCAACCTTTGAATAGAAGCATTATTATTATCTGCATTTTCTTGTTCATCTTCATCTTTATTTTCTTCCTCTTCTTTATCTTAATATTCATCTCCATCTCCAACTTTATTAGATTTCTATTCTTGTCTATCCACATCTCCTCCTTCTTGGCCATTTCCAGACCATTCTACTTGAGAGCTTTTCTTAGATTCTGAGCCTCCTCTTGGTCTGAAAATTGTTTATCAGTTTGACTATCAATTGGATCTACATTTGCTGATTCAGAAATAACATTTGCTTGTTCAACAAGCTCTTCTGATGATGTTTGCCCTATAGGTATTTTACCATCTCTAGATGCCTTAGTTGATTTATCTCATTTTCTTCTTCTTGAAGCCACTTTATATACACACATGAGATTAATAAAAATAATTTCAATTGATTTGTGCATCATTTAAAGTAAACAGGGAAAAAGAACTGTAGCGGTTGATCGAAAAAATACAACAAGTAATGAGTTTTTCCAACAACTTATTAATTTGTTGCAACAACTGATAAAGCTATTACAATAGGTGCATAAATTGTTGCAGCACCTAGAAAGTTGTTGCAACAGATTCTTCAGCTGTTGGAAAAAATCAAAATAGTTGCAACAACTTTCTCGGGTAAAAAGAACTGCAGCAAGTGACCAAACAAATACAACAAGTAATGAATTTTTTTCAACATTTTATTATGTTGCAACAACCGATGAAGGTGTTGCAACATGTGCATAAGTTGTTGCAACAGGTTCTTCGGTTATTGGAAATCAAAACAGTTGCAACAACTTTCTCAACAACTGTTTTGATTTTTTCCAACACCTTACAAGAAGAAGAAGAACAACAACAACAACAAAAACATTTATTTCAGTACTTGTGTATGATATTTACAAACACACAACCATCACAGGTTAAACAAAATATACCAAATAAGGGTTTTTAAGCATGTAGCCTAAATAGATGTTTGTTTTTTCAAACAAGTGATGAACCTGTTGAAGCAACCATTGCAGTTGTTGGAAAAATCAACAAAAGTGCAAGCCCTATTTCCATAACTCTAGAGGAGAACAAGAACAAAAGCACCAGCACAAATCATAATTTCACAATCACCTATACTATTTACAAACACACAATAATAACAAAAAGTAAAACAAATACTCCAAATAAGGTTTTTAAGTGTGGAACAACAAAATAAACAACTTTTAAGAGAAACCCATGTTCTTCTTCTTTAACCAAAATCACCATTTTCATGCTTGATTTCAAAACCCTAACATTTTGAACCAAATGAAAGAGAAAAAAACATTACTTGAGAATCTATCCAACGTAGAGGAGAGAAACGATGGGCTTCAGTGCCGGATTCAAGGGACGTTCGCCGGTGAAGAGGAAGAACAAGTTCAATAGGTGAAGAGGAACAAAGTAGTGAAGAAGAAGAGGGATGATTTTGAGTAGCTTTGATTGTTTTATTTATTTATTTTGAAATAAATGGATTTTGATTTTGATATAAATGGGTTGGGGGGTGGGGTTAAGTTGTGATTTTTTTGTATTTTGCAAAAATTTAAGAATTACATTTTTGACTCCATTTAATTTAATTAAAATTATAAGTGGGTTTTGACCTTAGCTAGTCAAACTTGTCACTTTTTCTAATTTAAAGACTTGAAAGGTACCTTTAGTTTATTTTTTCTCTAGAAACATGTTCAATAGATGATCCAAGTTTAAAATTTACACATTACTGTTTCGACCTTCTCCTACCTTGGATAATCAATCATTAGCTTCCTCGACTTCTTTCTGTACTAAAGTTTTGAGATCGAATTCTTTTAATCGTACAATCTGGAATGGTTGTCAAGTTTAGTGTCCTCTTCACTTTGAGATATATTTGACTTGCATACAATCTAGAATGCTAATAACTTTTTTAGCTTCGCTCTTAGATTTTATGTACACTTCAAAAGATTTTTGATATATCACTTTTGGTAGCTTCATATACCACTGTTTTTTTTTGTTTTACTTAATAACTATTTGCGCCTCCATGCTGTACTATTTTTGGAAAAAGGCCAAAAATACCCCGAACTATTAGAATTGGTATAAAAATGTGTTCCACCCACCTTTGAGCCCTCAATATCTATGCCGTTAACCTTTTGGCTCATAAATGCCTTTATTTTTAACGAAAATATAATTAAGAGTTTTATTTAATATGTGTCATGTTCTTATTGGTTAGTTCTATAATTAACCTAAATTAATTAAATCTCAACCCAAATTCTGGATCAACTAATGGTACGCCTCGATTAAAATCCCCAACAAACCAAGGAGAAAACCCCTAATTGCCGGAGACCAGTCCCTTTGCTCCGCCGAGCAACTCCGTCTTCGGCCACTCCATGGCCGCCTTACATAAATACTAGAATTGGAAACAAAATGGAGTGATACACCAAAAAGAACAGTTGATTGCCAACATCCTCATCTTCTTCTCTCTTCTTATTTTTTGGGAGTTTTGAAATCGATAAGTCAAACTTAGAATTTTTTTAGTTGTTTGAGTTTGAATCTGATTTAAATTGTTTATTGAACTTATTTGTGTTGAAGTCTAGTTAAATACTAGAAAAAGTTTACTCCTTCTTTAATTTAAACTCATGAAACCTCCACAAAATTCAGATATCCATTAATGAACATTGAGCTCAATTTGAAAATTTGATTTCGAGATTTATAGGCGATTTGAACCTGGTCTGTTAGAATTCGGTTCTTAAGCTCAAGTGTGATTGAACATACTTGAAATATAAAACTCCATTGAAGAAGTGAGCTAAAATAGCTATTGAAGGAGCTTTTCGAAGCTTGCCTTGAAATTTTCAAATTTGTGAATTTGAGTGTTAAAATCAATTGAGTGATACTATTATTTAAGTTGGTAGCATGAGTAACCATAGAATTTGAGCTTAGAGCCTAAGAAAAAAGCTTTAAACTTAATGGAAGCCATTAATGAAGCTTGAGGCTTCAAGTTAGAAGATAAAAGAAGAGGGATTGGATCTTTGACTTGGCGGTGGTAGACGTTTTTCATACGGGTCGGATCAAAATTGGGGCATGGGTGGATTTTTTTAATTTTTTTGGAAGGGTTTAAAATTGGGTCAATCAGATTAGGCCACGTAATAAATAATAATTTTATTATTTTATTTTAAGGGAAACATTAGAAATAAGGGCATTTATGAGCTAAAAGGTTAACGCCGAGGGGTATTTAGGGTCTCAAAGGTGGGTGGAGGGAATTCTTGTACCAATTTTAATAGTTCAGTGACATTTTAGGCCCTTTTCCGTTATAATTATTTTGGTCGAGGTCTTAAGCCTTTAGGCACACCTAGAAGTTCACTAGATGTTTCCTTAATGCAAGTTGTCATTTTCTTATGTTATTTCCGTTTCTTCAGTCACCAAAGTATAACAAATGAATGTAAATCACAAGAAATTTTATCGTGGAAAACTCTTTGCTTAAGGGAATGAAAGATTTCCCCAAATCTCCACTAACTTCACGAGCTGTTTTAAGGCTACAATCTAATAACCAAAAGGACTATAAACTTAATACTTTTCCACCCTACAATTACCTAATTGTAGCTACCCTTTCAATACTAATCCCATAGTATTAAAAGCTTTAAACAACTTGAATACTGAACACCTATTACTATACTTCTAGTAAAGCAAGTAGATTACAATTCAAGAACACAAGACAGAAGCCTAACAACTCAAGAACTAAGCATCAACTTCTTTTTGGAACATGTTCTCTTCGTTGAACAGTTTGAATCTCACAAAACGCTCCCCACAATTACTACTATTTGCCAAGAATAATTCCCAACATGTGTGAATAGCGTAAATGACAATAGCATCAATGTTGTGCTTTATATAGGAGTAGTGATGGCCTATTTCCCCTGACTTCATTCTACAAATCTCAAAGGAATATGGTTAAGTAATCCATTCCTATTTGGATTTAGTTTCCTTATTTGTTTCAACCTTCACACAGTTTACTCCTAATTCAAAAGCTGTCCATATATTCAAGTCTAGCAATATTTCCATGTAGATACCATATTCCTTGATCCACACATTTATCTCATAAACCCAATTCCTCAAGGAATCCTTCTTGCACTTTAAATCTTCTTCGGAACTTCTGATCACCAGTCATCTCCAATCGTCTACTAAGGACTTGGTTCTTCAATGTCCGCGTAATACTTCTGCAACCTAGTTGTCAGCATAACCAGCCCTCAAAAAGACCTGCTAAGGACATGGTTCTATTGTAATGTTTGTTAATCATCACAATTTAATTTCAACTCAGCTCAACACCTTCCACTGAGTATTTGCTTTAGCTTCTATGACTCATGCTCTCTGCTTCAATAACTTGTTCTTAAATACTAGTATATGATTTCTCATTTAGTTCCCACCACGGAATTTTCGCCGCATGCAACTCTAATATTTTTCTTAACTCTTTCACTTCATATCTAGAATCATCAGTACTCCAGGAGGGATATTGCAATCACAAACACATGGTTCCCCCAAGATCCGTTTATTTATTTCACTAGTCGACAACCAAATCATATGCCATAAATATGAATTAACACAACATAGATTCTTAGTATCTAAAGATATGTATTTAACATCATATTATGTAAGTTAAGTTTTCAAAAGATATGTAAATTAAACCTATCAAAACTTCTATTTCTAGAGCTGAAGTTGTAAGTGAAGGATATGTCCTCAGACTCCACGAAAGAAGAAACAAATAAAAGAATTCCTTATGCCAGTGCAATTTGTAGAGTAATATATGGCATGATTCTTGATATTTGTTATGCTATTATTTAGTTGGTGGATATCAATATGGCCTAGGACAACAATCCAGGAAAGTAGTTCAAATTTTCTGAATACCCTTGGGCCCATATTCATTAACCGCTTCACGAGCAAACATATGACTGATTAACACAAGGTGTACATAACCCTCAATTTGTTGTGTCAACTTTATGAACCTGCTTCGTGCCCATCTCATCAATGTTCTTAGTCAACAGGTTCATTTGAGTCATCATAGTGGCAATGGTTTCAATATTTGGATCTAGAGCCACTGAATGAATAATTGGAGTAATTGATGGATCTCTAGTTAACAAGCCTGAGTTTTAGGCCATCTTGTCTAGGAGAATTCAGGCTTTAGTGAATACCTTACTCAAAAATGCTCTGCCTGATGAAGCATCAACATTAGCCTTCAAACTGTCAGCAAGCCCCATTTAGAATCCTTGTACCAACATCTGATCTGGAATACCGTAATTCAGACTCTATTGGCTTTGATTGAATTGAAGGATCTCTATATTTCCTATTTCTTTAGTAAGAACTCTATTGGATTTGCTTGAAAGGATCTCATCAATATGCTTTGTTGTTCTATTTGGTTGGAAGAAATTATTTAAAATCTGTTTGATCAGCTCGTACCAAGTAGTAACATAGTTGATTGGGGAAAAATTTAGTCAGATTTGTGCTTCCCCATTTACTGAGAAGGGGAACAAGAGTAGCTGAGTGCTTCCGGTGTCACAATTCACTTCCTCTAAGTGAAACATACTCATAAAATAATTATTAGGTGTTGTTGAGGGTCTTTATATTCTAACAACCCCTTGTTTTGCAACATATTATTTGTAATATGAAAACTGTCAGCTTGTATTTGCGGGACTGCAACTGTTGTTGCCAAGTTGTCAGCTATATCATAGAGAATCTTTTGGCACAATAGGTTGATTCCTAATACAATTAGAATCCTAAGTTACCTAAATATACATCTATTATAATTACAAAATATACGGTGAATATTCGCTAATACTCCCCCTCAGACGGAGCGGGAGGAGGCCGAACGCTAAGGCTGGATCGGAAGTTGGTGAAGAGCTGTTGCGGTAGTCCCTTTGTGAAAATGTCTAGATACTGATAAGAGGAAGGCACGTGTAAAATTTTGACCTGACCACGGGCAACCTTCTCTCGCACAAAGTGGATATCCATCTCAATATGCTTAGTCCGCTGATGTTGGACCGGATTATGAGACATATAGATGACAGATATGTTGTCACAATAGACTATAGACGCCTTGCGTAAAGGACACTGGAGCTCCAAAAGAAGATTTCGGAGCCAACAGATCTCAGCAATGACATTAGCAACTCCGCGATATTCTGCTTCAGCACTCGAACGGGATAGTGTGGCCTACCGCTTGGCGGACCATGAGATAAGATTATCCCCAAGAAATACACAGTACCCTGAGGTGGAGTGACGTGTGTCGGGGCATCCTGCCCAATCTGCATCCGTGTAGGCGAGCAACTTGGTTGGGGCAGAGGGGTATAGATGTAATCCAAAGTCTAGTGTGCCCTTAACGTATCTGATAATACATTTGAGGGCTGCAAAATGGGACTCTCGGGGGTCGTGCATAAACAAACACACCTGCTGAACGACATATGCAATATCAGGCCTAGTGAATGTAAGATACTGAAGAGCACATGCAAGACTCCGTTATAGAGTGGGATCAGAAACTGGCGCACCGTCATTGGCACTAAGTTTGGATTTTGAGTCCACCGGAGTTGGCATAATTTTACAATTTGCCATCTTGGCCCTATACACTATCTCTTCTACATACTTACGCTGACACAGGAACATAATGGCTGCAGATCTGGTCACTGATATACCCAAAAAATAACTCAGCTTGCCCAAGTCAGTCATAGCAAATTCATTTTTGAGTAGGACAATGATTTCATTCTTCAAACCGTCAGATGAGGCCGTAAGAACAATGTCATCAACATATAATAGCAAATATGCAGTGTTGCTACCTTGGCGAAAAGTGAAGAGAGAGTTATTACACCTGCTACATATAAAACCAATCTGCAGAAGATACCTGGCGGAACGATCATACCAAGCGCGGGGTGCCTGTTTCAATCCATATAATGACTTCATGAGACGACATACAAACTGCAGAACTGCCGGATGAACAAAGCCAGGGGGCTGATGCATGTACACAGTTTCTTTCAAATCCCCATGAAGAAATGCATTCTTGACATCAAGTTGATGAATTGGCCAATGCAAGCCCATAGCTATACTAAGAACAGTCCGAATAGTGGCCGGTTTAACCACCGGACTGAAGGTCTCACCATAATCAATACCCTCCTGCTGATTAGTGCCATTGGCAACTAGTCTTGCCTTATACCTCTCTAAGTCACCACTGTCTCTGAACTTATGACGAAATAGCCACATACACCGGATAACATTCACACCGTCTGGTCTAGGTACCAAATCCCAAGTATCCTACTTGGTTAAAGTATTGAACTTCTCGCACATGGCCACATTCCAATTAGGGTCCAGTTTGGCTAGTTTTGGATTTTTTGGAATGGGTAATAAGGTTTGTGTGGAGAGGTTGAAGTGAACCTTGGGTTTAAAGATCCCATATTGTGCACGAGTCTCCATGCGATGGGTAGGCAGGAGTGGTATGTCTGGACTGGGAGTTTGTGACGGCATATGTGCTGGTTCTAAAGGCAGTAGCATCTGCAGGTCGATAGGGGGCTGTGGACTGACTGTTTCTGGAGGGGTGGTGAATGGTCTCGGGTCGATGGTTGGTCGAGCAGTGGAGATGTCGAGCAGTGAAGGGTTCGACCGAGACAGATGGGGTGTGACAATACCGGACAGTGAGGGTGGCGTAGGCTGGAGCAGTCCGCGACTGAACTGGAAACTGCCGAGATACATCAAATGGATTAGAGGAGACAGAAGAGACTCATCTAAAAATGTGTAATCCGTAGTTTGGAATTTTTGAAGGTTGGAAAATGGATAGTTCGTCTCGTCGAATGTGACGTGACGTGAGATGATGACCTTACGAGTGGTTATGTCATAGCACAAGTAACCCCGATGATTTGTGGAGAAACCGATGAATACACAAGGGTGTGGTGCGTGGGGCTAGTTTGTGAGGTGCAGTGGAAGCCATGTTGGGGTAGCATAGGCAACCGAATATGCGTATTTGGTCATAAGAAGGGAACCTACGGTATAAGATTTCGGTTGGGGTTGTGTTTTGGAGAGTGGTGGTTGGTAAAATGTTAAGGAGGTATTCTACCATTTTGACAGCGTAGACCCAGAATTACGGTGGAAGACTGGCATGAAAGAGAAGGGTACGTACCATGTTATTGATGGTTCGGATGATTCTTTTAGCTTTGCCGTTTTGGGAGGAAGTGTAGGGACAGGAAAAACGGAAAACCATGCCTTGTTTAGAGCAGAAATTGTGAAATGCCGAATTATTAAATTCACTTCCATTGAAAAGATTTTATAGATTTTTCAAACTGTATTTTAATGAATTTTTGAAATTCAAGAAATTTGGCAAATACTTCAGATTTGAATTTCAGAGGGTAAATCGAGACAAAGTGTGAAAAATCATCTAAAAACACTATATAAAATTTGTGACCTAAAGAACTAACAACCGGAGATGTCCATAAATCAGCATGAACAATATCAAATGGAGAAAAAGCAACACTATTTGATGATATAAATGGAAGACGAATGTGTTTGCCTAGTGGGCAAGAAAAACAGTGTTGGGCAATTTTCCCATTATTACATTGAATACGCTTAGAAGTCCTAAGAAAAGTAAAAATAGGGTCTCCGGGGTGTCCGAGTCTGTTGTGCCGAGTTGAAGGAGAGATCGCCGCAAGGGATATAGGTGCTTGCGCTCTGACATCGGAAGATTGAGTAAATTGGTAGAGGTCTCCCACACTATTGCAGCGTGTAAGAATTTTCCCTGTATTGAGTTCCTTCACAGAAAAACCAAAAGGGTCAAACTCGACATACACAGAATTATTGCTAGTGAATTTTCTAATAGAGATTAAGTTTTTAATGATGTTAGGGGTGTATATGACGTGGTTTAGGAAGAAAGGCGGGTGTGGATGTTTGGTGTGTGTGTTACCGTAATCTTCAATTGGAATGCGATGACCATTGCCGATAGTAATAAATTGAGGACACTTTAACTGACGTAGTTGAGATAGGTTACCTGGCGACCAGGTGAGGTGAGATGTGGCTCCGGTGTCCATGTACTAATTTTTGTCGACCGTTGAAGGTTCACGGTGTTTTAGGCTTGACCCAAATCACTAGGGGTCAAGATGCTGGGCTGCTGGACCGAGATCAGGTGGGCCTGCTGCTGCTGCTGGTGGGCCTGCCTGGTGGCTGGAGAAAGGCCCAATAGGCCAGTCGACCATGCAAGCCGCTGGGAACCGGGCTGCTGCGGTCGGGTATGGGCATGCGGCGAGGCCCGGTTCGCTGGTTGGGCCATGCTTGGTCGCTGTCCGACACCGGAAAACCGCATGATTTGGACTCGGGCGCTATCCGATCAACGGTTGCGTTGGCCCTTGCCGCGACCCTTGCCTTTGTTGTTGCGACCTCTGCCGCCACGACCTCCGCCGCTGGACTGTTGCTGTTGGTGGACATACGGTGGTGGCGGGGTAGAGTTGGTCGCTATTGGTGCCATCCCGTCAACGGCTAATGCCTTTTGATTATGTTCCTCTTGTTTAGCACGTCGGGTTTCTTCCAATAATAGTTATGACCGTGCCTTGGTGAAACTTGGTAGTGGGTCGGCCTGTTGAATCATTGTTGCAAGAGTATCGTATTCACCTTTTGGTAAACCCGCAACTAATTGGAGTACCATTTTGGTTTCAGAAATAGATGTCCCGACGTTGGAAAGTTGGTCGGCTATGAGTTTTAGTTGTTTGCAATATTCTGACATGTCGTTGAAATTCTCGAGGCGCGTATTGTTGAATTGCTCCTCCAAATACACGGCCCGAGTATTTTTGTTGTCCTGAAAAATTTCTTCCAACCGTACTCAAAGGTCACGTGCCGTGGCACCTGTTTTCATGATAGTACACAACAAGTCTTTTGAGATGGTGCCGTATATCCACTGTTTGACGATGGCGTCAAGGCGACGCCATATTGATTCGGCAATATCGGTGGGACGAGGAACAGAGTCATCAATATGGTCGAGCACGTTGTACGCACATGTATGACTATAAAATTGTTCTGTCCACATGGAATATTGACAGTCTTCTTGGTCAAGAATTATAGGGATAGAGTTCTTGATGTTTGTAACGGCGAAAGCCGGGTGAAAAGAAGACGATGATCGTTGAGAGGGGTTGTCAAAAGTGCTAGTGGAGGAACCAGAATTTGTGGGGGAAGACATGGTGGCAATTGTTGCCGCCGGCCGAGATGAAGGGAGAAGGGGGGGGGGGGGGGGTTAGGCCGAGAGGTTTATTTGGAGAGGAGAGTAAGGTTTAGTCTCTTGATACCTTGTAAGATAGAATAATTTTCCTTAGGGATTCCTTTCATTATTCACAATATATATAGTTGTACAAAAGTTGATTCCTAATACAGTACGAATCCTAACTTACCTTAAATGGTTGATTCCTAATACAATTAGAATCCTAAGTTACCTTAAATATACATCTATGATAATTATAAAATATACGGTAAGAATATTCGCTAATAACAATATTTCTAAGTTATAATTAAATAATAGATCCCCCGCTATAATGTTAAAATTTGATCACGATCAACTCTAGTCCTTAAAAAGGATAAATGATCGCGACAAATATATCCAGTTCAAGAGTCTAGAGTCAAATCTCATAGAAACTAGTTTCAGTCACAACTCTTCACTATCACCAAGAAAACTAATTTAATCAACTTTTTTGAATTATAACGATTGTGATTATTATCGTAAACTAATTAACTAACAAATAAAAAAAAGTAAATTTATCAAATAAAGAAAATGAAGTACTTACGAGAATAAAAATGGTTAGGATAGTTATTTCTCAATTATCGGAATGATACTCGACGTGTTCACTATAATTTTTTCAAACTATTTTCCACTGATCGTGAGTCTTTACTTACCGTACTATCTCTCAATCTAATACACTAATTTTCCAGAATTATTCTCTAGGACTAATTCTAGCTAGCAATTCAAACTACTCACAAGACCACATTAAAACTTTATTATTTATAATGGCACTTTTAAATCCAAGCAATTAATCTCTTAACTACCTAGAAGTGATGTTGTTCAACAACAACCTAATCATATAATTTTTCTCAAGTAATACAAGATATAATGACACTGTTAATTGAGGGACCTTCAATTAACAACAAGAAAAATATTGTGTCATGACCCAAATTACCCCTAGTCGTGATGGCACCTGATTAACTCTAAGTCATGCGAACCAAGTACAAAACCACTTAAACCAAATACCAAAATATGTGAAAGCCGCAATAATAAAACTAAAATATGCGGAAGCATCATTTAAGTCTCAATAGAATAAAACATAATAAAGAAGCAAATCTGATATAAGGGGAAGCTATAAAACTCCAAATGAAATAATAATACTAAGATGACCTCCAAGACCATGTGTCACATTGTCATGAGAAAACTAGAGTGAAAATACAATTATCAACCGATACAAGTCTGTCTAAGGAGAAGACATAACATATAAGTAAAGATAGACTGTGAGACTGTGAAGGAAGGCATTAGACTCAGAATAAAGTTGGATCCACTGTATTGGAACTCACTCATGCACTATACTAGAACTGGAATTCAAATATGCACAACTGTGCAACAGGTGTTGTATGTGTACGAGTCAACGTGTACCCAGTAAGCCTCTTTGATCACTCCCAATAGAGTAGTGGTGAGATTTACCTAAATCCCAAGTCTTACCGTAAATTTTGTAGTTCATATAGAAATAATGAAAGCATGTATGGAATTGATTATCAGCAATTAAGCATTTGTTGTTGGAAATTTTCTTTTGGTGGGAGATGCGTCCACCCATATTTAATGACTTAAACACTAGGATTCCGCATGTTGGAGGCTTTGTCTCTTCATACGTGCATAATATACTAAGTGAGTAGATGACCGTAGGGCCAAGGATCATCAAATTTCGTTAAGAAATGAAAGAGATATTGGTCCACGAAGTAAGGTGTTTGAGACATGAAAATATGGTGTGGGACAAATCTACCACATCGGTGGGAAATGAAGAATTGTTCTCTTTATAAGCCTAAAAATGGATAAGGGTTTGGGACCCCAAGGAGTAACCCATGTGTTTGAAGGAGGGAGGACCTAGGTGTGCTTGGGTTCGAGGCTAAGCCCACACGCGCGCCGCCGCCCGCCCGTCCGGGCCGGGCTCGGGTCGTGGGTCGAAAGCTTTGGGCTTCTGGGCTACTTCTGATATTATCTTTGACGATAACTTTCCTTGAGAAGGAAAAAGAAGTAATTGCTCGAGGTTAACAAGAACCCGCGAGTGCCTGATTGTCCGGAACTAGAAGTTCTGTATCTACAAGACTCGGAAGTTGCTGACTATCCGGAATTTAATAATCCAGATCTACAGAACTCAGGGATTCTAGATGTCGAACCGAGAAGGAGCAAAGACTTGTTCCAGGCCTTCTATCTTGTATGATTGAGAATGAACCATGGATAATTAACAAAGAATTGTCATCTCCAGAAGCGCTGCTTTGGAAAGAAGCTACAGAGAAAGAAATAGATTCCATCATATAGAACCATACTTGTGTAATGGTTGATCTTCCTCAGGGAAAAAACCTTCATTTTGGTCCTGGAAGTTTCAGGTAAAACAGAAACAATGAATCTGACAACAGAAACATTGACTCTGAAGTTAGAAAGGCAACAGTTGGAAAACCAACAGTCTGAACGTGAAAGTTATATTGAAACAAAAGTCTCGATATGTAAGATATGGGTATCATAGATGACATCTTAGGAATTGAGATTTCAAAGACATCTAACAGACTGGTCTAATTCCAAACTTATTTATGAGGTAGTTTTGAAGCCACCAATAGATATTAATCCTATAACTAATTGGAATCATGGTGCACCCATATACAAGGAGCGATATGCGCAGGTCACATGTAGTTCAATGTATGGAGCGATATGCGCAGGTCACATGTAGTTCAATGTATGTTATACACTACAACCGACCTGGTATCGGCCTACAAAGCAGATCAGTTGAACTAAGGTTCACTCGTGATTCTAAAACTGATCGATAGAAGGCGTTAAGTCGGATATGACGATATCTGAAATATTCGCTTATCTACGGATTATGGTATTCTGGATGTCCAGTGATTCTGGGAGAACACAGTGATGCAAACTGGATATCAGATATGAAGAACAGCAAAGCCACAAGTAAATGTGTAAGATGGGTCTTGGAAAATCCTCTAAGCAAACTTGCATTGGCCGATTCATGATGGAATCGGAGTTTATCGCTTTAAATAAAGCATGAAAGAAGTTGAGTAACTTCACCACTCCTTAGAGGATGTCCCTTATTGGGAGAAACCAGTGCCTTAAGCAGTTATACACTGTGGCTAGTCGATTGGCTTCAGGAAGGTCACGGATAACGGCGTCTGGACATATATGTCGGAGACATAAGACCGTATGGCAGTTGATCATCACGGGTGACACTTCCTTGATTACTAATCAAAGGATATAGCGGACCCTTTAACTAAGGGATTACCCGAAGATCAAGAATTCTGCTTATCTAGGGGAATGGGCTTAAAACCCAAATAATACGAACCTTTGCGGCGGTAACCTAACCATACTGACTGGAGATCCCAAGAATTTGGTTCAATGGGAAAACTAAAATGTAAAAAGGTTTAGTTGAGCGCTTCGGTGAAAGCAAGAACACTTCTGATAATGATTTCTGTAAGGAAACATGAATCCAAAGCTGTTCCCACGATAAACATTAAAGTTCTACCTGCATGGTGGGTAAAGGTTAAGCTTCCAAACCTTTAACGATCCTCAAACGGTTGAGGTTAAGGTTGGGGAAACTTTTAATGATTCCTAACACTTGTGAAGTGGGGTATAGCAGGATACCTTGTGGGAGATCACCTATTTAAGTGCGAGGATAGGCCACCTCAAATGAACGCACTTAAGAATCCAAGTGTGTCCACGGCCACAATAATAAGAATGAAAACAATTAAGATGAGTTATTGTGTTGGTATCAGTGTCTTAGCTTACACTAAACACTGACGGTTCAAGACATCACTTTCACCTCGCAGTAAGTAAGTCCGGTGGTATTCAACTAGGGAAGGTTCAAAGCAGAAGCTACCTCTCCTGATGCAATATCTTTTCACTGAAAGATTGCTGAAAGTAGGCACCTTGTGTGTGCACCAAAGTCTCTTTCAAGAGGGGATTGTTGGAAATTTGCCTTTGGTGGGGAGGTTGCGTCCACCCATGTTTAATGACATAAACACTAGGGTTCCATATGTTGGAGGCTTTGTTTCTTCACACGTGTATAATCTACTAAGTGAGTAGATGATTGTTGGGCCAAAGATCATCAAATTTCGTTAAGAAATGAAAGAGATATTGGTCCATGAAGTAAGGTGTTTAAGACATGGAAATATGGTGTGGGACAAATCTACCACATCGGTGTGAAAAGGAAGAATTGTTCTCTTTATAAGCCTAAAAAAATGGATAAGGGTTTGGGACCCTAAGGGGTAACCCATGTGTTTGAAGGAGGGAGGACCTAGGTGTGCTTGGGTTCGAGGCTAAGCCCACACGCGCGCCGCCGCCGCCCGCCCATCTGGTCCGGGATCGGGTTGAAGGCTTTGGGCGTCTGGGCTACTTCTGATATTATCTTTTTAGACCCCAAACTATTTAGTATTTACAGTTTGGTCCCTGGAGTTTCAGGAAGCAGCTAGAAAGCCAACAGAAACATAAACTCTTCCTTCTTTTTTCCTCTAAATCAGCAAGTCGTTTCGTGTTCGTTTTCTTCGTCAGAATCAACCTATTTGTAGTGTTGATTAGTTATTGTTTTATCTTTGGAGACTATTGCCCGCTAACGTAAAAGCGTATATACGGAGCAATCTTATCTTAAAGATAGAGAGTCGTGTCTCGACTTAGCCACAATTGTAACAATTCAGATTTAGTGTTTCTTGATTTCAGGTTATCAAGATTCAAGACTCAACCAACTTGCGGCAATTATAATATTAGCTTGTTTGTTTATCCTTTCGAATACTTGTAATATTTATTTTACTTCCCGTACTGCTTTACATATCCAACATTTGTCACATTTCAGTAACTCATGAGGAACAAAATCAAATTTACACGAGCACATGATACTTTCTTAATCTTATGGCCCTCACATGTTACTTTCTTAATTTGGCTTAATAGCCCCACATCTATATATCAATACCGGACTCATATATTCCATACATCATCTCATTATCCGAACTCACACAATCCCACAACAGCTCAAACATCGGGCTCACAGGTCCTCAATACTCATATCTCAGCTCCACAACAATAATATTCCCTTCGTCCCAAAAAGATTGTCTTAGTTTCACTTGACATAGAGTTTAAAAAATAAAAAAAGACTTTTGAAATGTGTAGTTCAAAACAAGCATTAGATATTTGTGTGACTGTAAATCTATCACACACTAGTCTTGGGCACCCGACACCCTAAGGCCTGAGCATACCAATTGTAATATCTGAACCACATAACATGAATCTTGGGCAACAAGGCCTCCTAAAAGATAATAAGAAGACAGAAATCAACAATATAATGCACATAGAAAAGGCCCAACACAACATATATACATAAACTACGGTCGACAAGGCTGTAACAAGTATATCAACAACTGACAGGGGACAACATGGCTACACAAGTCATATATACAATAATGTCTAGTATATAAGTCTCTACGAGTATTAACATGTATTACCCAGCCGGGATAGGGCCCCGACATAACCCAAAATAACCATATACATATGCAATAATGTCTACCGACTATGTATAGAAACTCTGGAGAAGTGGAGTGCGACAACCAACAGCTGGAAGTAGATATCATATTGTGGAGGCAAGTCAGTCTGTCTATCTGTACATGCGGGCATGAAACACAATACCTCAGAAAGGGATGTCAGTATGAAAGATGTACTAAATATGTAAGACATATAAACATATAAATAAGGAATGTAATCCAAAGGAAGAGTACATAAGTCAACCTAAAACATAGAAAAAGCCTCTGAGGGCATACAACTACATAACCATGAATATATGCATGTACATAAAAATCAAGTCTCTCAGTGGGGCCATATAATATAGTATCAAGTCCCTCTGTAGGGTATGCTCATCATAAACTACATGTCCATATAGGACACGATGATATCTGCCCAGCTGATCAGTGGTAATTGCCCAACCGATGATATGCACATATAAGTGCCTGCCCGACTGGCTATAGTGCAGCGCGGTAAAAAAATAGATACATATATAAGTGCAATGCAAGATAGACCTTAAGGGATACCAGGAATAGAGTCGGAGTGACCTATGGTTATTATCCTCTGAATATCATTATTGTCGCTACGTCAACATACCTTTCATTATGAGCTAATAAGATGAGATATACATGAGTCGATAAACTTCTTCAATAGAATGAAAAACATCGATATTTATATCCTTTGAGAGTAGAGTCAATTTGGATGGACATTTGTTTACGTTTGTCGACATACGGGTCATGCCAAAAGAAAGAAGAGTTAGCCTTAACATACCTTGTCGTTGAAGCTATTCAAGTTCCACAAGCCCTCATAAGCTCTATGAACGATTATCTATATTAAATGAATGGTTTGTATCAATATCAAATCCATAGCTTATAAGGGAGTTCACTTAGATACTTTATCGAACAACTTGTGTGCATAACTTTATAGGATCGGTTGTAGCTCAAATTCTACATACTCATCACCCCAACTCTATCCACATCCGTACAACTTCATTTAGTAGCTCAAATCACATACAAACAGCCCGCACAACATAACTTGGTTCCAAGGCTCATGAATATCAATTCCTTAAGAGTTCTCCATTAATCGTTGACTCACTTACTTGTACAAACCTAAGAATAAGCTAAAAAAGATGAGACTTACCTTAAATCCACCAAGAATACTCCAATTCTCAGTTTACTTCGTTACCAAGACTTCTCCGAAATCATTGCAGCAAAGAAGAGGAAGATTTAATGATATTCACGGGATTCTCTACATCGATCTTGCATATTTATCTTTGGATTTAGGTCTAGAGTATTAGGAGACCTTTGAGAGAGAGGAAGTAGTGTCTTGGGGTCTGGAAGAAGTGTAAAGTGAAGCCACAAGGCGAGATATAAATATGAAAAAGAACTTCCACTGCTAGATGTGTGGTGCAAATGTATGGTTCGTACATTGATGTACATTCCTACATTTGGATTGTATATCTGGAGTAGAAACTTGAAAATTGCAGAAACGTTACGGCCAAGAATTCCTCAATTATATGATACATACAATGATGTACGGTCCGTACATTTGGACCGTATATTAGGCAAAGTTTGCGAATTCGCTGAAATATATTTTCTTCGATCCGTTTAACTTCTATATCCCCGATATTTCTATAAACAAGCTTTAAACCCCCATTACCCCTTCCGTAAGGTATCATATCTTCCTAGGATATCGGTGTTAATTGACAACACAATTAGATATGAAACTATGAGGCATAACATCCTCCCCCCTTAAGAACATTCATCTTCGAATGTTTGGAAAATGTTCTAACTTTTAAGATTTTTGAAAATTTTGACAGAGTTTCCTTTATAGACATGACTATCCAAAACCTGTCAAATAACCTACAACATATATCCAATGCCACTCATGGCCACAATAAACCAAAACACAATAATATTAGTCTCACACGACCATCAATCTACTCAATAATCAAAGGGTTAACCATAACTCCCCTCAAATGCCAGAACTCTGGGCTGCATCTGCCATATCTATCTCAAGATCATTACCTAAATAAGATGTATACATATATATAATATAAGCTCGACATATAGAATAAAAATAAGAAAGTCATATCACACGAGTGTCATTGTAAATATGTAGTCTGAAATAAATAAGGGTATCTGGACTTCATGTCCTCTTCAGCCTCCCATATTATCTCTTCCATATTGTTATTCCTCAAAAGTACCTTGACTGAAGCTACCTCCTTGGTCTGTAACTTATGGACTTGACGATCTAGAATGGCAACAGGGATTTCCTAGTACGACAAGTCCTCTATGATATGGACATCCTCTATAAAGGAAATATAAGAGGGATCACCTATACACTTTCGAAGCATGGATACATAGAATACCATATGAACTACTTCTAATTCCGAGGGTACGTCTAGTTTGTAAGCAACTTGGCCAGTTCTCGGAATTATTTTATACGGTCAGACATACCTTGGGATGAGCTTGCTCTTCTTGCTGAATCTCATAACACTTTTCATAGATGATACTTTTAGAAACACCCAATAACCAATAGCAAATTCTAGGTCCCGGCACTGATTATCTAAATAAGATTTTTGACAACTCTGAGCGGTTAACAATCGCTCCTGAATTAGCTTCACCTTCTTTATTGCTTGTTGTACTAAATCAAGCCCCAATAGCTTTGTTTCACCTACATAAAACCAGCTGATAGGAGACCAACACTTCCATCCATATAGGGCTTCATATGGTGCTATCTTAATACTAGAGTGGTAGCTATTATTATAGGCAAACTTAATAAGCGACAAATGATCCTCCCAAGTTCCTTTGAAGTATAAGGCACAAGCTCGTAGCATATCCTAGAGAGTCTGAATAGTACACTCGATATGTCTGTCTGTATGCGGATGGAAAGCTATACTGAGATTAACTTGAGTACCCAAACCTTTCTGAAAGGATTTCCAGAAGTTAGTTGTAAACTGGGCACCCTGTCAGATATAATAGATAGTGAAACTCCATGTAACCGGACTATTTCTCTAACATATAATTTAGCATAATCCTCGGCCACATAAGTAGTTCTGACAGGTAGAAAATGAGCTGACTTTGTAAGCCTATCAACGATAACCCAAATGGAATCGAACTTTCAATGAGAATTAGGTAACCTCGTAATGAAGTCCATATTAATTACCTCATATTTCCATGCCGGGATGTCAATATTCTAAAGTAGTCCTCCGGGTTTTGATGTTCAACTTTTACTTATTGGTAAGTTGGACATTGGGCCATGAACTCTGCAATATATTTCTTCATATCATTCCACCAGTAGATCTACTGAAGGTCATGGAATATTTTAGTAGAACCAAGATGCATGGAATACCAGGACTGGTGAATTTTTGCCATAATCCGCCTTCGGAGTCCTTCAATATTTGGTACACATAATTGACATTTGTATCTGAGAACCCCGTCGTATGATAATTCAAACAATTGCTTCTTTTGGAAAGAAACCCCTTCCTTTATCTTGAACAACTCTAGATGTCGAATTCATTTGCTTTTACTTCTGCTACGAAAGATGATTCTACAGTATTCTGAACAACAACACCCCTGTCTACTGCATCAAGTAATCACATACTCAAATTGGCCAATAGACATAGATATTTGGTCATCTCCAATTTATCAGACTCTACATTTCTTAGATTGTCCATAGACTTACGACTCAGTGCGTCGGCCACTATATTTTCTTTACCTGGATGGTATAGGATGTCAACATCATAATTGTCACACCCAACTTTGGGGGGCCTGGACGGCCTGAGAGAACCACCTAGATACTAGCACACAAACATACAATTATCTGGGCCGACGAGGCCTCAGAATAATAACTATGACATGCACGACATGAAACCCTGTAAGCAAAAGATACTAACCTAACATAGATATACATACTAAGGTCGACAAGGCCATACTAAAACAAACTGTACAATATAGAGCATGTCTACAAAGCCTCTAGAAGATTGTCAACACAAAACATAAGTTGGGACAGGGCCCCTAACATACCCAAAATGCCAAAGAGATATAAACATAAACCCGACTCAGCAATACTCTAGAAGGAAATGGAGCTCACCAACAAATGCTAATATCTGCACACGATCTATGAGGGCGGTTCCTCTCCTCGCCTACCTAAACATGCGTGGTATGAAACACAGTGTCCCCAGGTAAAGGGACATTAGTACGAATAATGTACTAATATGTAAGGTGAAAATAAAACATAGTAATAAATAATCATAAAAGAGAGAGGTACAAAGCAACTTGAGTCTCTGAACTACCTTTGAGACTATAACATATACATGAATCATACCTACCATATAATCTTATTTGTATCTCTACATTAATATCATAGATCTATCTGTTCGACTGCCCAACTGATCAGTGGTAAATAGCGTGTCTGCCCAGCCAGGGGTAACCAATGATACATAACTGCCTAACTCGTGGTAACTACATAACTACCCATCCATCCATAGCCCAATAGGTGGATACATATCTTCATAACCGGCCATCACCCAGTGGTAAATGCATATCTACCCAACCAAACATTGCTTGGCGATAAATACATGTCTGCCCAACATGCCATAACTCGATGATAGGTAACGGTCTACCTAACATCCCATAGCTCAGTGGTAACACTCGTTCGCCCAATCAGCCGCCGCCTGGTGGTAAGTTGTACTACTATGTCCATGCCCATATAGGTATTCCATACATACATACATACATACATACATATATACATGAGGAGCAGCCTTCTAAGAGCTTATTGTGAGACGAAAGATCGTTACTTTCTTAATTAGCGTTTTGGGACTATCATTATAACGATAATATACCCTTCATCTTCTATTCTTTTGCGAAAATTAACAAGGCAACCTACATATCTAGCCTTCATGGAACTAACCAAAGGAAATAAAGGACCATGGAATCCTCTTAAGAATGAAGAACATATCCCTTTAGCAGACGTTTCATCGTATGTCGACACTTCAATAAACATGCTAAGAAAAGAAGGAGGGAGCCTTAACATACCTTTAACCTCCTCTTTTGCCAACTACCAGATACAAGAGATCGTTTCCGTCAATCTATAGAAACAATCAGAAATCATCTCTTAGTCTATGGAAACTAGATTCCAATACAAAAAGAGTAGCAAGCTCTTTCTAGGCTAATTTGGACAACACCTCCCCTATGCCTTCTACTTTCCTCTACTTAAAGTAACAAGATCTATACACCCATCATACAACCAAACATCTATGCAATCATATCCACCCTTATATCTACCATAACCACCTTAACAAGTATCTTAACAAGTTATAACAACAATCACAACTCATTTAAGTGTTAATCTTGCATTATCTCCCCATATAACTTAGCTAGGGCTTATGTATTATCAATTTCATAGAAAATGAGGGAAAGCATACCTTAATCCAGTAAAATAAACCTCTTCAACAACTCCTCTTTTGCTTAAGAAGAAGGCGCACATCCACAATAACACCAACTAGGTGGTTCTACTACTTTTACTTTACTTTTACGGGAGGAGGGGAGTGATTTAGCTTAGGGTAGGTATAGGAACCCTTGTAGATGTTATAGGGAGAGTTTAGAAGAATCTAGGGCTTATGGAGGTCAAACTAAAGTGAAATAAGGCTTCCACCACTTAAATAGGCAAAGAAAGGTGGCTACCGCCTACTAGATGCGAGGCCATACGTAGTCGTAGGTGGGGCCGCATATGCTTCAATCCGTGATGCAAAACTCTTAGCCTAACATCCGACCTTCATCAAACTTTATCGAGGGATATTTCCTTCAATCTCGATGACCTCCAACCTTCTATACATTCTATTAATGTCCCTCTAAGTTGTAAGTGACCCTCGTAAAGAATCTTGAGTCGCCGGAGCTCAAGTTGGCTAACTACACTCTCATTTGCATACGAAACTTTGGGGTGTAACATCCTTCCCTTCTTAAGAACATTCGTCCTCGAATGTTGGAATATCGTACCCTGAAGACTTTAAATTTTGATCCCTTTCGAAAATTTAACAAAACTTCATTTGTACACAATACTATCTTAGCCTATCGCGCAACCTGAAAATACATCTATCGCCTCATAAACTATATAACACTACTCATAATATGACGTTGGCCTTCCATAACCGCACCATTATCCATAACATCATAAGACATATCATAAAATTTCCCAAGATCCATTGGTCCATATCAAATCGTGCTGAAACTTTTCTATCATAACCCTCAGATTTTCAACTATCACAACTCACCTATATGTAAGGTTACGTTATAAGGCTTATTTTATAGCTTAGAGTTTACAATCGACTTATACTCCGGATAGCATACATAAAAGTTCAATCTAAAATGGTCAATACCTAATTCTATATAAGAAAAGAATGGAACATCGTTAGAATACCTTCAGCGAGGTCAGGCGCCTCCTGATCCTGTCGCCCTATCAGAGCATAGTTACGGTGTTAGCTACTACCAGGGCCAGATGCCCAACCCCTACCTCCGTCCCTACCAACTATTGTCTAACGCCCACGCTCTATGGGATGCACTGAGGATGACGAAGCTATTGCTAATCCAGTTAGCTGAGCTACACTACCACTATTCCTCATCAGACAACTTCGCATAAAGTGACCGAGATCCCCACAAATGTAACAATCATTTGAATCCTGATGACATCACCTGTAATGGCCCCTACCACATTGATCACAAGGTGGAAGAGGTGGTCGCATCTGCACCGATCTTCTCCGCTGTTTAAAGCCCGAAGCTCAGGAACTCTGACCCGAACCTAAATAAGCATATCTATTATATTATGGCCCTTGGGCCCCATAAAGAGTATTAACTATATGATTAGCTAAATTTCTATGGTTATTCCAATCATGCTCAGCTTGGCTGGCCAATCTAGCCCTCTTAGGTTGACTTTCGTTGCCCGACTCGTATTGTTGCCGCTTTTAATCTTCCAAATTCTAAGTGTATGCCTAGATGCGGGAGATATCCATACCTATGTTCAAGGGGGCCGTAGTATACTTAGTAATTAGATCTAGTCCCAAACTGTTCACAAATCGGTGCACCTGATCACTAATTTCGGCCATAACTGTATGAGCGTACCTAACCAACAAATTAAAGTGAAGGATGTACTCCAATACACTCATATCGCCTTGTTGTAAAAGTAGAAACTTATCTTTCCTAGCCCTTTGAAGTTCTATTGGTAGGTAATGTTGCATAAAGGCTTCGAAAAATTCCTTCCATATTGTTGATGGTGCATTCAATCCCCTAGACTGTACCCACATCTCATACCATACAACCATGATATCCTGCAATCTATACGAGGCCAATTCTAATGCCTTGATATCTGTAACATGTATTACCTACAATGTCCTGTACATCTGATATAGGAAATTATGCGGATCTTCATTTAGATCAGATCCTGAAAACACTAGAGGATCCAGATTGATGGAATTTTAGACCCCTGCATTGATTGCCCTATCATATGATCCAATAGGGTGCCTGAGCAATCACTAATCGAGTCAACAATCATACTGTGCTCCACATCCATGTCTTCATCATAAGTCTCAAACGGAGAGGCTAGATGCGTTGGTTCCCTCATCTGTTCTTCTGGGGCTAGCGGGTTTAATGGATCATGTGGAGGTATCACATTTACGCTCTGGGCCTCACTCTGGACCTCACTAATAGGTGGTTACTTGCAACCTCATTAGCTAGTGCCTTTCTCTTTTAGCTAGCTGAAGCTCTTCAATTCACATGCATCACTGTATCCAAAACAATGCAAATGGTTAAGAATCGAATTCCTTATACTTCAGCTCTATCGTATGATTTGGAATAATAAAGAAAGGTAACCATCCTAAATGTCATGTAGCCTTCTATTTATAAATGTGGTGCACAACATATCCATAAGACTCTATTAGACACGACTTTGTAGACTCCCTTAGACAATATTACTCTGATACAAAGCTTGTCACACACCAACCTTGGAGGGTATGGCTAGCACCCGGCGCCTGGATGGACCGAGCAAACCGTATGGATACCATCACATAAAAATACAATCGTCTGGGTTGAAGAGGCCTCAGAATAATAACTGTGACATACACGACATGAAACCCGGTAAGCAGAAGATCCCAACCTAACAGATATATACATACTAAGGCCAACAAGGCCGTACTGAACAAACTATACAACATAAAACCTATCTACAAAGCCTCTAGAAGATTGTCAACACAAGACATAAGTCAGGACAGGGCCCCCGACATACCCAAAATACCAAAGAGATATAAACATAAACCTAACTCGATAATACTCTAGAAAGAAATGGAGCTCACCAATAAACACTGATATCTACACACGATCTACGAGGGCGGTTCCTCTCCTCACCTACTTGAACCTGCGTGGTATAAAATAAAGTGTCCCCAGGCAAAATGACATTAGTATGAATAATGTATGAAATATGTAAGGCAAAAATAAAGCATAGTAGTAAATAATCAGAAAATAGAGAGGTACGAAGCAACCTGAGTGTCTGAACTACCTCTGATTCTATAACATGTACAAGAATCATGCCTACCCTATAACCTTAGTTGTAACTCTACATCAACATCAAATATCTATCTGTTCAACTGCCCAACTGGTTAATGGTAAATAGCGTGTCTGCCCAACCAGTGGTAACCAATAATACATAACTGCCCAACTGGTGGTAACTGCATAACTAACCATTCGGCCATATCCCAATGATGGATACATATCTGCCCGACCGGCAATTGCCCGGTAGTAAACACATATCTTCCAAGCCGACCATTGCTCGACGGTAAATACATGTCTGCTCAACCGGCCATAACCCGGTGGTAGGTAATTGTCCGCCCAACTAGTTTTAGCTCAGGGTAATGCTCGTCTGCCCAACCAACCACCACCCAGGGTTAAGCCATACTACTATATCCATGCCCCTATATGTATTCCATATGTACATACATACATGAGGAGCCATATTAGCCTTCTATGAGCTTATCGTGAGACTTAAGATCATTACTTTCTTAATTAGCATTTGGGGACTATCATTACAACGATAATATACACTTCATCTTCTACTTCTTTTTTTACAATTGACAAGGCAACCTATAACATTTCTAGCCTTCATGGAACTAAGCAAGGGAAATCAAGGACCATGGAATCCTCTCAAATATGAAGAACAAACATATCCCTTTAGCAGATGTTTCATCGTACATCAACAATTCAATAAACATGCTAAGAAAAGAAGGAGGGTGCCTTAACATACATTTAACATCCTCCTTTGCTAGCTACCATATACAAGCGATCGTTCCCATCAATCTATAACAACAATAAGAAATCATCGCTTAGTCTATGTAAACTAGATTCTAATACAAAAAGAGTAGCAAGCTCCTTCTAGGCTAATTTGGACAGTACCTCCCCTATGCCCTTTACTTTCGTAATACTTCAAACAAAGGATCTATACACCCAATACAGAACCAAACATCTATGCAATCATATCCACCATTATATCTACCATAACCACCTTAACAAGCAGCTTAATAAGTTACAACAACAATCACAACTCCTTAAAGTATTAATCTTGTACTAGTTCCCATATAACTTAGGTAGGGCTTATGTATAATCAATTTCATAGAAAAGGAGGGAAAACATACCTTAGTCCAATAAAATAAACCTCTTCAACAACTCCTCTTTTGCTTAAGAAGAATGTGCACATCCACAATAACACCTACTAGGTGGTTCTACTACTACTTCACTTCTAAGGAAGAAGGGGAGTGATTTAGCTTAGGGTAGATGTAGGAACCCTTGTAGATGTTCTAGGGAGAGTTTAGAAGAGTCTAAGACTTGTGGATATCGAAATGACGTGAAATAAGGCTTTCACCAGTTAAATAGGCAAAGAAAGTCGGCCAACGCCTACCATATGCGAGGCCATATGCGGCTGTATATGGCTATATACAGTCGTAGGTGGGGCGACATATGTTTCCAAAAAATTCCAAGATTTTCACTTCTCTTATGCGACCTAATCCGCGAGGCGGATCACATATGTGATGCAAAACGCTTAGTGTATCATCCGACCTTCATCAAAATTTGTTGAGGGATAGTTCCTTCAATCTAGATGACCTCCAACCTTCCATACATTCTGTTAACATCCCTCTAAGTAATAAGTGACCCTTATAAAGAATCTTGAGTCGCCAGAGCTCAAGTTGGCTAACTACGCTTTCATTCGCATGCAAAACTTTGGGGTGTAACAATAATCCTTTAGCAACTCGAGCCACCTTCTTTTCCTCAGATTCTTCTCTTTCTATCTGAATATATATTGTAAGATCTTATGATATGTAAATAGGTCAACATGAACCCTATAAAGATAATGATGCCATATTTTTAAGGCAAATATAACATCTGCTAGCTCTAGATCGTGAGTTGGGTAGTTCTTGTCATACCTTAACCTTGGGGGGAGGGGGTGGCTGCGAGTTGGCGCCTGGATGGCTTAAGAGTACCACCTGAATATCATCATGCAAAGGTATAACCGTTTGGGTCGACAAGGCTTCAGAATGATAACTGTAAAAGAACAAGACATAATATTCTGCAAATAGAAAAACCCAACCTATGCATATATACATACTAAGGTTGACAAGACCAACATAATCTCTAACCAACATCCAGGCCTACAAGACTGTATTGAACAAACTGTACAGCATAGGACACGTCTACAAAGCCTCTAAGAGAACACCAACGTAATACATAAGTCAGGACAGGGCCTCCGACATATCCAATCTGCCCCAAAACGTCAAAACTTGTATGTGTTTATATAATAAAGAATGAAATAATTTTAAAAAGCCTTAATTCGATTTGAACATGATATAAAAATGAAATGTTTTACTTTAAAGAAATTTGGACTTTTTGCCATAAAATCTGGACTGAGTAACAAAAAAAGAGATTGTTTTTTAAAAGAAAAGAAAGTTGAAAACTTGAATTTCAGGAGTTGTTTTAAAATGGAAAAATGGTCAAGTTTACCAAACTTTTAAGAACTATTTTTGCCAAGCCCAACTAAGTTGTTTTCTAAAAAATGGAAGAAACCCATTTTAAAGACTTGAGTTAAAGATAATGGTTTGGATACGGTTGACCTTCAAGATAACAAATGGAAAAGACTTATATTTCAATTTTATAAACCTTAGTATGTCATTCTAAATGGACTATACTCTTTTTCAAATAACTTTCTTCAAACATATAGGAAAATTAAACTATTCATTGGACTAATTCAAGTGAGATTCTACTCAATGTAAAATATTTGGTGTATCTTAGTCCGGAAATGGATTGGCTAAAACCTTATATGAGCCTTCCAAACGAACTTCAACTCTATTGATTTTCAAAACACTTTTTAACTTGAAAAGAATGAAAAAATGAAATGACATACTATTTTGTGAAAAAGTAAACACTCTTAAGATAATTTTTAACCATTAAACATGCTATAGAACTCGAAGATCAATCGTATTCTACGGATCCTTAATATCGGGGTGTCTAACAACTTCCCCTGGGAATCACCAGAAGCTCACATTGAAATCTGGTTTAAAAAGGATTTTTCACGGATTGTTGAATAAACTATTTTACCCGATTTTCCTAATTTTCCTATAAATTAGGTGACGACTCTATAAATAATATCCGAAATAGAGTTCCAACAATCTCCAAGTAGCTTTTATGTCTCCGCATAAAAGTGAATCATAACACCATATATTTGTGCAATTGATGCATTTATCTATCTTGTTATAACTATGAGCATGATATAATTTCTCTCTTATATGGAGATACTGAAATAAGATGCATTTTGTAATGAAATCCTTGACATGAATGTGTTTATCCAAACAAATATTGTCAAGTGTTTTGGATATACAGGGCATTCATATGATCGATATTAGAGTTCGATCCAAACATATTATTGTTACACCTCGCGATTCTGCATGCAATCAAGTGTATGGTTTACTCGATTTGTGCTCCGGCAACCCAAGACCCTTTTCGAGCATCACATATGACTTATATGAGTATTATAAGGATATACGGAAGGTTAGAAGTCAATTGGATCAAAAAAATCACACCTCGGCAAAATTAAATGAAGATTGAGTGATACACTAAGCAATCCGCCCCACGAAAGTTGTTCCACCTCATGGATGGGGCAGCGGATTAAGGGCTCTATTCCTTCACCTAACTTCTACTATCTACGGTGGCATATGCGGCCGCATATGGTGATCAACAACGCATAACCAACCGCAGATAAGAGGCGGTGGTGATGTTATAAATAGCCAAAAGTGATGGCACCTTCATTTTATCTCATTTTCAACCAAGACACCTCCTAAGCACTCTCAAACACCTTTCTAGGGTTTCTAGATTATCAAGGACCTATTCCATACTAGTTTGAAGGGATATCTTCCACGGATAATCCATAGGAGCTTGGAGATCTTTCTAGTAGCAAGAGGAAGTGGAGAATCTTCTTGAGGTTGGGGAAGAGATCATGGTGTAAGCCATCTCAACTGGTTTAAGGTAAGATCCTGATGTTCTAAAGGATATCTAGATTCTCATAGCATATTTGGAGTTATTGATAAAGGCAACTTGTGATAGTTAAGCTAAGAACTCCATGAAGAAATTGCTATTGTTCTTGGATTATTTTTGGATTATTATTGAATAAACTTTGAAGATGATCATGGATAGAAGTTGGAGTGTGTATTATTGTTGTTGTAGTAGTTGTTTTGGTTGTTGCTATTAATATTCTGTTGAAGGGAAGTTAGTAAGATGTTGGTGGCTTTGAACTCCATAGTTTGAGACGTACACCTTCTAGGTGCTCATTGGATTGTCTGAGTGAAACGATTTCTAGTTGTTGATCTAATTTTGATCAAACCTTCGATATTATGTAGACGATCACTCGTAAAGTGTTCAAGGGTTCGTGAGGCATTGGTAGCTAAGAGACGCATGCATGTAAGGCTATTCTCTTCTTTCATAAGCATGACCTCCCAAGTATTTATTATTTTAAAAAAGAAACACTAAAGAACCATTCTAATCACATGCCAATCATCCCTTGTCGGGAGTAGTCCCGTTGCTATTATAGCATCCCCTATTCATGGTTGATCTTCTGGTTGAGACCATACTTCTTCTTGATGAAGTCTCTCAAGTTACAGTCTTGTATATCGACATGTTATCACTGAAAAGCAAAAGGAAAGATCGAGCCAAAGTTAATGGCTAAAAGTCATAGTTACCTTATAAGGGCCAACCTCGTTCATATGTCGTTCATTGAGCATATCTTTTATCTCGCTATTGAATTATATATATCTTGGTTGTCTCCTAATTTTATAGACATCAAAAGGGAGAGTTCCAATGATTTAATCGTCGAGTCAACCAAGAGTCGTGTCAAGTGGAGTCAAAGAGTTCATGAGTTTCAAAAGAGGCCAAAGAGCCATTGTTATCACAATATGTTGTCCATACCCCCGATTCCCATTGGTGTTGATATATTTTCATTGGCATTTAATATCATTCATACAATCATGATCATACATTTGGAACGGGTTGCGCACCGTAACATATATACATATATTGGAATGGGTTGCGCATTCCGCAACATATGCATACATTGTACCGGGTCGCAGTTCTGCAACATATACTTATATTGGATCGGGTTGTGCTCCACGCAGGTACATGGACTTCACAGGTCTCCCATGGGTCATGACTACCGAGGCATAAAGATATTTCATCCAGAGCATGTGTATCATTGCATTGCATATGCATATGCATATATACACCTCTGAGTATACCTGAGAGTAATGATAGATTACACCCCGAGTTATAAGTCGAGGGCTGATTACAAACCAAAGTTGCTATACCAAGAGTTCAGTACAGTTTCAGAGTTTTATTGTTCAACCTATATGCCATACAGGTTATCAGAGTATCATAATACTTTTATGCTTCTCTTTACATCTTATATTGTCATATTGTTATTCATGCTTTACATACTAGTACATTTCATTTGTACTGATGTCCCATTTTCCGAGGGCACTACATGTCATGTTGCAGATTCAGATAGAGGAGCATGCATACTTCCCCTATAGGAGCTGGTTGAGTTCTGTGGATCGGGTGATGAGCTTCACTTCACTCGAAGCTACTGAGTCAGAGTCATGAGTTGAGTCTGGTACAGGTACAGTAGATGGATAGGTAGGGGCCCAGTCCCAGTCACATCACATTTATGTTTTTCATAGAGGCTTATAGATAGGATATAGGTATAATTGTCTCATTGCGACCTTATCGGTCTTGCTGTATATATATTGGCCTTGTTGTCCTTATATCAGATTGTCATATTCATTTCCCCTTATATTGATCATTCTGAGGCCTTGGCGGCCTAGATCATTATATGCTCAAATTATGATATACAAGTGGTACACTCGGACCGTTCAGGTGTCGGGTGCCGGCCACACCCCCAATTTGTGGTGTGACAAACTTGGATCATAACAGGTCAGTTCTAAAGAGTCTACAAGCCGTGTCTAGCAGAGTCTTCTTTATGGGTATGTTGTGCACCACTTTTAAAAGTAAGAGGTTGTCATGTATTTAGGGATGGTTTATGTTTTTTCATATCATATATCGTGCGGTAAAGGTAAGTTGTAAGAGTTTGAGTCTTACTCGTGCTTTACATAGTTTTAGTTCTGACAATAACCAGAAAGACTTTGGCTAACTCATATTCATAGCCAACCCACGAAAGGTTCTGACCAAGATTATTGAGATGCTAGAGGTGCGAGTGTGATATTGAAATTTCAGAGTATAAATGATTGCCTCCTGTTTATATACGAAGGAAGTGATGTAAGTTTTGAAAGATGAAGTATCAACTTTAGAAATATAGAAAGATTAAGGTGGTGGAGGTACCAACTGTTGGAAACATAGAAGATTGTAGCGAGATCAGAATTCAAATAGAGTAATGAAAGCCTTGTTGTTCCATCTTCATCGGTGATAAAATTTCAATCCCGTTTTCAGCGATGATAGAATCATAGTGAGAAGTACCTATTTCTATTATTGATTTATTAACATTAATGGACATAGTTTCAAAGGAGTGGGACCTCAGGATTTAGCACGATACTCAAATGAGCCGCTATTGCATAAAGGCTTATGAGCCCTCTTAAAGGTAATAAAGTTTTGGGAAAGGAGAAGAAATTACGTAGACAAGGGTGAACCCTGATGATGTATTCATCGTGACTCTTCTTAAGAAGAAAATGTTTCAAATAAATTCGACTTTATCAAATGAGTTGCCCACAAATATGTTGGAAAAACAAGAGCATAACATAGTTCTAGCTGACCGATTGAGAGTCCAAGGAGGGGACCAAATCAATGATAGATGTGTTATATAGAACCTAATAGTATCACTCCTTTACGGAATGGAGCGGAAAATGATCGTATAAGAGTTCGATCTTACTACCTTTCAAGGAGCAAGTTCAACGGTACAAAATGATAGTCATCAAGACAAGATATATAAATAGTTTAGCCTACCTAGAGGCTCGACGGAGGAGCGACTAGCCAAGGGACTTCAATAGATGACAAAGTTCTCCAGCACTAAGTTAATTGTGTGTCCCAAGTTTAGTTGGGTTATGAAATGAGATTAGAGCGGATGTGCCTTGTTCCCGCTATTTTGTTCATCTAGATTCAATAAGGACGTATTTCGATACCAAAGGTATGGACTGATGCGAAAATGATAAGTAGAGCAGTGTCAAGTTTTGGGTATAGCAACTCAATGATCAGTATGGGAGGACAAAACATCTGAGACCCAAAGGATTGGTGTGCATAATACAGACCCCCACCTAAAAGGGATAACGTGGGTTGGAGATAAAGATTTATTATGAGTTTATCCCTGATCCTATTGAAAATATATTATTCTAAGATTATGTTAGTCGACGGGTTTACTAGGTTCACTCAATTATTGCCAAGTTAGATCTATTCGCGAAGTTGAGGATTATACTAGCTGCCCATTGATAAGAGGTCGTAATTTCATGACTTTTAAATACCCCCGTACCCCTAGTAGAAGGGGCTCGGTATAGTATAATTCCGAGACCCTCCAAATAAAGTCTAGGAATACAGAAAAAAGCCTTTGTAGTTTGCTCCCAAGCAAGTGGTCAAGTCGAGCGCACGATTTAAACACTTGAAGGTATAATACATGAAGATATGCTTGATCTATGAGAAGAATGAGATGATCATCTACCCTGCTACGAGATACATTTTACGGCAATTATTGAGTTATTATAAAGGTAGATTTTATGGGACTCTGTGTGGTCGGGAGCACGAGTTGTCGCTCAAATGAGTTGATGCGAAAAGAATGGAATTGTTCAAACCGGTGTTAATCTCGCTAGTTCTCCAACCTACGGGAGGAGCAAAGCCCCTGTCAGAAGTTGATATTGATCATTCAGGATTGCTAGGAAACACCTACCGATGTCTGATACCAAAAGTTTAAAGAACGTCGCTAACACTAGAGTAATTTTATAAGTGCTGCTTATAACAAACATGATGAGCTTTGACAGAAAAGCAAGTTACCCTCAGATACTTTGGGTTGTATAAGATTACTCAAGAATCTAACAAAGTTATTTACCACCTTAATATTTTCTTCAGAATCAGATAAAGTTCAATCAGTTCTCGTATAATGATATCACCAAAGTATATATAGAAGATCCATTTCGCATTATGTGTATCGAGAATGTTCAGATTGCTTGAGACCTATCCTATGAAGAGGTCTCGACTACTATCCTTAATCACTAAGTTCATGAGTTTCGAACTAATGAAATGGCATTTGCTAAAGTATTATGGAAAAGCAATGACATAGACGTAATGATATGGGTGACTAAGAAAGGTATGAGATCTAGATATCCTCCCATAGTCCAGACATCAATTTCACATAATACTTGTGCGATACGATCCCTTTATTCCTACTCGATAGTAGTGAACTTGTTTTATACATCTGTACGGATAATGATAATAGCACAGATATGACGGATGCTACTCGGATGCCAAGATTGGACATTCAAGGTGAGTTGTAGCTTACCCTTTTGAGTACCGTGATAAATAGATGATCGTGTGAGGTCGATATGATGATACATTGCTTTGGATAGCCTTGTGTGTCATTAGTGTTGATTCTGGATGTTTGGCAGAGTTTGAGTTAGTCCTATTTGTAGAGGAAACTTTGCCAAAATTATGGTAAAACCCAACAGTTAAAACCTCTCAGTTACGTCCCTCAACATTTGAGGACGAATGTTCTTAAGGGAGGAAGGATGTTACACCCTGCAATTCTGCGTGCAATAAAATGTATGGTTAGTCAATTTGTGCTTCAGCAACCCAAGACCCTTCCCGAGGATCACATACAACTTATATGAGTATTACGAATATATACGGAAGGTTGGAAGTCAATTGAATCAAAAGAATTACATCTCGACAAAGTTCAATGAAGATTGAGCAATACGCTAAGCAATCCGCCCCACTGAAGTCGTTTTGCTTCGCGGATAGGGGAGCGGACTAAGGCCCCTGTTCCTTTACCTCACTGCCACCATATGCGATGGTATATGTAGTCACAAATGGTGATCTGCATCTTATAACCAATCATAAATGAGAGGCGATGAGTGATGTTATAAATAGCCAAAAGCGGTGGCACATTCGTTTTATCTCATTTTTTACCAAGACACCTCCTAAACACTCTCAAACACCTCTCCAGTGTTTCTAAATCATCAAGGACTCATTCCATACTAGTTTTAAGAGAAATCTTCCATGGATAATCCATAAGAGCTTGGAAATCTTTCAAGTAGAAAGAGGAAGTGGAGAATCTTCTTGAGGTTGGAGAAGAGATCATGGTGCAGGCCTTCTCAGCTGGTTAAAGGTAAGATCCTAATGTTCTAAAGGATCTCTAGCTTCAAATCTCATATCTTATTTGGAGTTATTGATAATGAAAGAAATAATCCCCTTGATTATTTTCATTAATTGAAAGGTATATATACAAGTTACATATTTTCATAAAGGAGAATCCTATTCCTATTTTATTCCTAAAACCTTATTCTACCATAATTCTAACTATACAATTATGGTAAGTGTACAAGACTAATTAAGGTAACCTTTACACTACAATATACCAACCATATATACACCAAATATACAGCCCGTGATGGGCCATTTATCGCTTGCGTGATGGGCCGGTCACCGGTCCGAGATACGCTTTCAGCCCATTATGCCTGTGATAAACACTTCTGTATATCAAGTGTATATCACGGGTATATTACCTTGCTTAACACACCCCACAGTCATAGCGGGCAGTCTTCGAACGCTGAGACTGTCCCTAAAATCTTCAAAAATGACCGAGGGAAGACCTTTTGTAAAGATGTCTGCAATTTGATATCTCGACGGGACATGACAGACGCACACCTGAACCCGAGCAACCTTTTCGCGGATAAAATGTATGTCCATCTCGATATGCTTAGTGCGTTGGTGCTGAACCGGATTACCCGAAAGGTAAATGGCACTAATATTATCGTAATACACCAAGGTTGCCTTTAGAATGGGACAATGGAGCTCTAATTGTAAATTACGTAACCAACATGATTCTGAGACCACACTAGCTACCCCTTGATATTCAGCCTCGACACTTGAATAGGAGACCAAGTTGTTGCTAAGGAACATACAATAGTCAAACGTAGACCGTTTGGTGTTTGGACACCCACCCCAATCAACATCCGTGTAAGAGACAAGTGTGGATGTCAAGGATGGATATAAATGCAAACCATAGTCCAGTGTACCCTGAATATACCAAATAATGTGTTTGAGTGAATTCATGTGCTCAATCCTGGGATCATGCATGAATAAACACACATGCTGGATGGCATACGTAATATCCGGTCTTGTAAAGGTAAGATACTTAAGGCCCCCTGCAAGACTGCGATAGCAGGTCGGATCCTCGTAGGGTGCGTCGGCCGCGGTACTAAGCTTGGGCTTTGTATCAACTGGAGTGGAAGTGGACTTACATGATGACATCCCAGCCCTCTCGATGATCTCAGCTGCATACTTTCGTTGAGACAAGAACATCCATCTGAATGACGCTTGACGTCAATTTCCAAAAAATAACTCAAGGGCCCTAAGTCTTTCATATTAAACTTAGAGCTGAGCATGGTCATAATAGACTGGCGTAAGGCATCGGAAGAGGCAGTCAAAATGATATCATCCACATACAATAGAATGTAGGCCAAGGACGAACCACGACGGTAGATGAACAATGAATTATCTGACCTGTTGTGAGTGAACCCAATATTCAAAACAAAATCATCAAACCTTGTATACCAGGCCCGTGGTGACTACTTAAGCCCATATAAGGACTTCTTTAATAAACAGACATGATGAGGATGGTTAGGATCCCTGAACCCCAACGGCTGATGCATATATATTGTTTCCTTGAGATCACCATGTAGGAAAGCATTCTTGACATCCAACAAATGAATAGGCCATGCCTTCGAAAGAGCCAAGCTAAGCACATTGCAAATAGTAGCCGGCTTGACCACCGGACTAAACGTCTTCCCACAATCTATTCCAACATGTTGAGTCTTACCATCACCCACACGCCACACCTTATGTCGAGCAAATGACTCATCTGAATTCTCATTATGAGCAAAAATCCACATAGATCTGATAACATTAATACCAGATGGACGGGGCACCAACTTCCACGTCTTATTATCAATAAGAGCATTATATTCATCATCTGATATCATTAATACCAGATGGACGGGGCACCAACTCCCACGTCTTATTATCAATAAGAGCATTATATTCATCACTCATACCAATTTTCCAATTCGGGTCGTTTAAGGCAGACACAGGATTACGGGGCAAAGGAGATTTAGAGACAGTCGAATGTAAATTAAAATGTCTTTTTGGTGTAAACACACCCCGTTGACTACGAGTGACTAGTCTATGACTCGAGAAAGAAGTGAGCGGATTTTGGGAATTTTCTGGGCTCGGGATGGACTGGCCAGCATGCAATGGGCCTGCTGGCCCAATTCGACAAACTGGAGCAGAAACTGGACCAGTTCTAGAATTGGGCTAGACTGGCCCAATCGCTGGAACTGATCCAGTGATGGGAAACTGCGACGGAACAGTGGGGCTAACGGGCAGTGGGCTCGCTGGATAATTTTGGGTGCGGGGTATGTCCGAAAAATGGTGAGTAATATACGGGGATATACCATCATCCAAAAAATTATATGAACTAGGCTCGGTAGTATGAACTTTAGTAAAGGGAAATTGAGTTTCATAAAAAATTACATGACGATTAATGATGATTTTCTTGGAGGATAAATCAAAGCATTTGTAACCATGATGATTAGACAGATAACCCAAAAACACACACGGAGTAGATCGGGCCTGAAGTTTGTTAATTGTGGTGGACTGGAATAATGGATAACACAAGCACCCAAAAACCCGAAGATGAGAATAAGAAGGATTCTTATTAAATAAATTTGGAGGGGGGGAGAATATGTCAGACCTTTGGAAGGAATTATGTTTAGCAGATATGTGGCCATTTGTAGAGCATGATGCCAAAAATATGAGGGTATGGAAGCATGAATTAAGAGAGTGCGGACAATGTTATTTATGGAACGAATTTTGCGTTCAGCTTTCCCATTTTGTGAAGATGTATGAGGACAGAAAAAATGAAAATTGATCCCATTATTTGCACAGAACTCCCGAAACACCCTATTGTCATACTCTTTTCCATTATCACATTGGATATTTTTTATTTCTCTTTCGAATTGGGTTCTAATTAATGCTCTAATTTTACGAAGACGAAAAACACTTGAGATTTATTTGCAATTGAAAATGTCCACAAAAATTTAGAATAATCATCCAAAAAGAGAACATAATACCGATGACCCAACGAACTTAGAACATGAGACGTCCATAGGTCGCTATGAATAATATCAAATGACATTGAAGTATGAGAATTTGAGTCTACAAATGGCAACTTAACAATTTTTCCTAACGAACAAAATTGACAAATTGGAGTACGACTCGTACCCTTACAAGAAATAAAACTATTTTTATCTAAAACAGACAAAATAGAGGATCCCGGATGACCAAGGCGAGCATGCCACAAGGAAGGAGAAATGGTTGCAAAGGCTGATGGCAAGGCTTGACTCGATGGACTGAAACCAGGCGTGATAGGATAAATATCTCCCCTACTATCACACCTCATGAGAGGACTCCCTATCTTGAAATCCTTCACAGAGAAACCAAAAGGATCAAATTCAACAGAAACAAAATTGTCAGTGGTGAACTTTCGGACAGACACTAAGTTTTTAATCCATTTGGGAGCATGTAAAGTATTTTTCAAGATAAGGGGTGGATTGGGGGGAGACAACATTTTCTGACCATAACCTTGAATTAGAATAGAGTTACCATTATCAATAATTATAACCCGAGGGTTGCTCAAATTAGATTAAGATGAGAGCGAACCTGAATCGGATGTCATGTGGGTAGTGTCACCTATATCCATATACCAATTCGGGTCCAGTTGAGTCAAACCTAGTGTGTGCATCGCGACCTCGATATCGGTCTGAGTGGGGTCTACTGCGTGGTGAGCTTGCAGAGGCCGGGCCCCAAGTATTCCAGAACTGGGCTGTCCTGGGCCGTAACTGCTGGAATTGCCGTTACTGGGCTAGTGGGCAGTGGGCCGTTTGGGTTGCTGGAAAACCCACTGGCCAGATGTTGGAAACTACTGTGGTGGTGGCCGTAGGGCCACTGTCCACTGGTCCAAGCCCACGACCCAGAGGCCCAAGGCTGAGACCAAGGGTTCGGTGGCCCACTGTAACCTGGATGGGGTCCACTACCACTGCTTTGGCCACCGTGACTACTGCCGGAGCTGCCGCGTTTGCCCCTGTGATTTTTTCCATTATTTTTTCGGCCATTTTTGTTGCCCCCGTGGGATTGGTTTTGGTTCAAATTGTTACCAAAATTTTGAGGACTAGGGGAGGAAGTCATCATGACTACGGGACTAACATTAGTAGCTGCCTTTTTAGCCAAATCGGTTTCTTCCAAGGTAAGCATGGATCGGGCTGGATAGAACCTTGGAAGAGGATTACTTTGACGAAGGAGAGTTCCAACGCCACTATAGGCCTCGGATAGGCCAACGACCATCTGTAAAACAAGATGATCTTCACTAACTGGCGCACCAATTCCTTCAACCTTTTGCGATATGCTGAAACGTTTGGAAAATTTTCCATGTTGACATGGGAAAAATCCTGTTCAAGAGTAACAGCTCTGGAATTTTGATTATCCTGGAACATGTCACGCAGTCTATCCCATGCAGCCATCGCCGTAGCGTCTGGCTCAATAATCGTCTGTAATAGGTCGGTAGAGATAGTAGAATAAATCCACTGAAGGACAGTGGCATCAAGTGTTGTCCATAACTTAGGATCATCCTCGCGTTTAGGCACCTCGGTATCATCAGGAACCGCGGAGATTATATGATGGATGACTTGATGCGAACGAGCGTGAATTTTGAACAACTCGGCCCACGTCGCGTATTGGACGTTTTCTTTTTCAAGGATTAACGGGATATGATTCTTGTTGTTAGAAACAACAAGGGCAGGGTGAAACGTGTTCTTTGATGTAGACATAACGAAAGAACAAGAGGTGAAAGAGGGATTTGTAAGAGAGATTTTGAGAACAGAAGAACAATTTAGTAAACCCGAATGGGGGGGGGGGGGGTCTCGGCCGAGAGGAAGAACAAGAACAAAATTTGGGAGAGAAAATTTTGTTTGACCTAGACTTTTGATACCATGAAAGAAATAACCCCCTTGATTATTTTCATTAATTGAAAGGTATATATACAAGTTACATATTTTCGTAATAGGAGAATCATATTCCTATTTTATTCCTAAAACCTTATTCTACAATAATTCTAACTATACAATTATGGTAAGTGTACAATACTAATTAAGGTAACCTTTACACTACAATATACCAACCATATATACACCAAATATACAACCCGTGATGGGCCACTATTTACTGCCCGTGATGGGCCGGTCCACCGATCCGAGATATGCGTTTCACCTATTATGCCTGTGATATATACTTCTGTATATCAAGTGTATATCACAGGTATATTACCTTGTTTAACAGATAAAGGCAACTTGTGATAGTTAAGCTAAGAACTCCATAAAGAAATTGCCATTGTTCTTGGATTATTTTTGGATTGTTATTGAATAAACTTTGAAGATAATCATAGATAGAAGTTGGAGTGTGTATTATTGTTGTTGTAGTAGTTGTTTTGGTTGTTGCTATTAATATTCTGTTGAAGGGAAGTTAGTAAGATGTTGGTGGCTTTGAACTCCATAGTTTGAGACGTACACCTTCGAGGTGCTCATTGGATTGTCTGAGTGAAACGATTTCTAGTTGTTGATCTAATTTTGATCCAAACCTTTGATATTATGTAGACGATCACTCGTAAAGTGTTCAAGGGTTCGTGAGGCATTGGTAGCTAAGAGACGCATGCATGTAATGCTATTCTCTTCTTTCATAAGCATGACCTCCCAAGTATTTATTATTTTAAAAAAGAAACGCTAAAGAACCATTCTAATCACATGCCAATCATCCCTTGTCGGGAGTAGTCCCGTTGCTATTATAACATCCCCTATTCATGGTTGATCTTTTGGTTGAGACCATACTTCTTCTTAATGAAGTCTCTCAAGTTACAGTCTTATATATCGACATGTTATCACTGAAAAGCAAAAGAAAAGATCGAGCCAAAGTTAATGGCTAAAAGTCGTAGTTACCTTATAAGGGCCAGCCTCGTTCATATGTCGTTCATTGAGCATATCTTTTATCTCGCTATTGAATTATATATATCTTGGTTGTCTCCTAATTTCATAGACATCAAAAGGGAGAGTTCCAATGAATTAATCGTCGAGTCAACCAAGAGTCGTGTCAAGTGGAGTCAAAGAGTTCATGAGTTTCAAAAGAGGCCAAAGAGCCATTGTTATCACAATATGTTGTCCATACCCCCGATTCCCATTGGTGTTGATATATTTTCATTGGCATTTAATATCATTCATACAATCATGATCATACATTTGGAACGGGTTGCGCACCGTAACATATATACATATATTGGAATGGGTTGCGCATTCCGCAACATATGCATACATTGGACCGGGTCGCAGTTCTGCAACATATACTTATATTGGATCGGGTTGTGCACCACAACAGGTACATGGACTTCACAGGTCTCCCATGGGTCATGACTACCGAGGCATAAAGATATTTCATCCAGAGCATGTGTATCATTGCATTGCATATGCATATGCATATATACACCTCTGAGTATACCTGAGAGTAATGATAGATTACACCCCGAGTTATAAGTCGAGGGCTGATTACAAACCAAAGTTGCTATACCAAGAGTTCAGTACAGTTTCAGAGTTTTATTGTTCAACCTATATGCCATACATGTTATCAGAGTATCATATTATTTTTATGCTTCTCTTTACATCTTATATTGTCATATTGTTATTCATGCTTTACATACTAGTACATTTCATTTGTACTGATGTCCCATTTTTCGAGGGCACTACATGTCATGTTGCAGATTCAGATAGAGGAGCATGCATGCTTCCCCTATAGGAGCTGGTTGAGTTCTGCGGATCGGGTGGTGAGCTTCACTTCATTCGAAGCTACCGAGTCAGAGTCATGAACTGAGTCTGGTATAGGTATAGTAGATGGGTTGGTCGGGGTCCTGTCCGGTCACATCACATTTATATTTTTCATAGAGGCTTATAGATATGATATATGTATAATTGTCTCATTGCGACCTTGTCGGTCTTGCTGTATATATGTTGGCCTTATATCAGATTGTCATATTTAGTTTCCCTTATATTGATCATTTCGAGGCCTTGGTGGCCCAGATTGTTGTATGCTCAAATTATGATATACAACTAGTACGCTCGGGCCGTTCATGCATCAAGTGACGGCCATACCCCCTAGTTTGAGGTGTGACATTTATCTATTCCCATGAAGGGTACTGCCATATCATGTTATTCTATATGATAGTCAAATCATACAAATATAACAACAGTTTATGGGGCAAGCCAAAAATATACTTGGCGTGATACCAACAAATATCATATGACGATGATGTAACTCTATCAAAGAATGCAGATGCTGATACAAATGATCAATCAATTTATCAAGTGATAATTTGACAGATCTTATCACAAATGCACTGCCAACCTCAACATATGATAAGTTCGTATACAAGATCGGAGCATGTCATCTTCAAGAATCATGTGATGTTTTATTCAGGAGGAGTGAAATACGCGTTGGACTTTTTTTTCTTTACCAAAATTTTATCCCATTTGGTTTTTCTGGTAAGGTTTTCAATGAGACAACTAGCAATACGTATTACTAGATATGTGTACTCTTTTTCATCTAGAATTTTTTCCACTGATTTTTTTCTGATAAGGTTTTAACGAGACATATTATCTATTAATGATCCAAGGTGGAATGTTATATATACACTGTAATATGAATGTCCATTCAAATACATAGTTATCTGGATAAGCTTACAATCTAGCAGACAACTTGCAAATAACTCAATCAGATAGCTTGCAAGTAGGCCTAACAACAGCTTTCTGAAAAGCCTTGCAGCTATTTCTTTTCCTCTATAAATAGAAAATCAATTCAGTTCATTTGTACATCAGTTTGAAGATGAATAAAATTCTCTTTCTCCTCCCAGCTTCTTTAGACTTTAGCTATATTTGTTATTACCTTGTATTTTATTATTAATTCATAACAAAATGAAAAATGAAAAATGAAAAATGAAAAATGAAAAATGAAAAGAAGTCCTTCATTTTCAGCTGTAATTTGCAGTGTCTTTTGTTTTTTATCTCTCCTCTCTCTTTTCTTCTCTGCCGTTAGTGACAAGCACGCCTGGCAACAAATAATTCCCTCCAACCCCCGACTTTCTCTCTCCCTCTCTCGAACGTATATTACCATATATACTGTTTCTCTCTCCTTTCTTTTTTCTATCACTCTCTCTTCAAAGAAAAAGAACCACTTTCCATTGTCCAAAATTTACATTTCTGCTTAATTGTCTGGTTGGATTTGATCTGTTGCAGTGGATTTGGGTAAATTCACTCGATAAAGCTAGGTAATCTTATTGTTTTTCTCTTATTTCTGAATTTCCTTTTGTGCGTTGTTTTTGGGGGAGGTTGTTTATGAGATACTTTAAACTGAGATCCTTTGTGTGTGATCTGAGAATGGAAATTGCATTTGAGATGGAAATAGGTGGCAATTTCAATGCTCTCTGATGCTGGAATGTTCGGACTTCGGACCCCTTTTTTTGGGGACTGTGCAATCTGAGCTTTTCTTTTTATGTTTATGTTTATTATTATGTTTATGTTTTGTTTGGTTTTGGGAGGTTAGATTTAGAATTCCCAGATCATTTCCTAGGACAACAACAACAAAAAAATGATGGAAAACCTCAAGTGTGCAATTGGGTGGGTGGTATAAGTTGTGACGCCCTTCTCTTTTAGTTGCTTATTATATGATTAAAATGGAATTTTAATTGCTGAAATGGGAAAATAATTGTAGGCGATGAAGGGAGGGTGGAGGATGACTTTTGAAAATGGGTGAGTTTACTCGAGAATGAAGCTAAAACCAATGAAATTGGGTTTGGTAAGAAGAAATTGGTTGGCTATAGAAACGTTATTTATATCACTGTGAAACTAGTAGCTTCAAGATTAAAAGGGCTTCAAGTAAGAATATCTTGCATGTGTTTAATTTGAAAACTGTTTTTGTTCCTTCATATGCCACATGTCCCTTTCTTAGATGTAGTTGTGGATATGTTTATATATGTTGCACCAAGATTGCTTTACTAGCTCCTACACCCAAGGGTGTGGCTTAGTGGCCAATGAAGTGGCACGTCTTTGAGACAAAAACACTTGGTAATTTCTTCCCATCTATCCAAGCTTTATGGAAAGAGTTACCTGGTACCTATCGCCGGAGGTAGAAGGTACCCCGTGAAATTAGTTGAGGTGCACACAAGGTGGCCCGGACAACACGATTATAAAGAAAAGCTTTACTAGCTCCTTTCATAAAAAGAGACCTTTTCTTTTGTTTTAGTGTTATCTGGAATTCGAGCAGTATTTGAGTTATGAGAAGCCACAGGGTGATATCTGTTTTGCCTTGATGAAGCATACATTCAGTTGGTTTGATGTTTGAGGGAATGTTTCTGTTCTATGGGTTTTTGCATAATTTGTCTTTTTCTGCTAAAGATTGTGACAGCTGTTACTTATCTTTTCATCTTTGTATTCTTTCTTTAAGTAGTGCAACCTGTCTCTACCATCTTTTTTTGTCTTTTGGCTAATTATGTTTCTGAGAAGTTTCTGAGGTCCTCTCTTGTGCCATGCACCTAGTAGAAAGGATTTGTTTTCAAACTTCCTCTTCGTCTAGTGATATTATCCCTGATTGTATTCACTTGTCAGTTATTTTCAGCCTTCTCTTTAGTTGAAGTACTGAAAGCAGAAAGGAACAACTATGGCTGTTTCAATGAGAGATTTGGATCCAGCTTTTCAAGGAGCAGGCCAAAAGGCGTATCCTCATTTTAGGTCATGTAGAAGTAGAATATTGTCGTGAAATGATATTTTTATCTCTCTTTGCTGTAATGAATCCTTAAAAGCTTGTTTTTGAGAGCCACCTTTTTATGAAGAGCTGCTGCTTCAATGTTAATTAGAGGATGTACTCTCATCCTAATATTCTGAAGAAATAGATAGAGAAAACATTGCACTCTGAAAGAAAGAAAGAAATAACCTGCGAATGATGAGTTAATTATAATTTCTAATATCATTCATGTCTATCTTTATTTCCAGATTTATCTTCCAATTTCATTGGCTAATGTTTTAGCTAAACAATAGTGCAAATTCAAATTCCTTGACCTCATTAATAGTGGAATAGAGATCTGGCGTATTGAAAAGCTAAGTCCAGTTCCTGTTCCAAAGTCATCACATGGTAAATTTTACACAGGAGATTCATATATTATATTGAAGGTATGTTATTTTTGGTGATCTATTAGCTTTCATCATATGCTGAAGGATCTTACTGGTGTCATTTTGTTTTACTTCTATAATGTTAGACTCTAACAGGAGAACATCGGTTGTGGCTGCATAATGTTTTACTGTTATATCATACAAGTATGTGGTATAATTTTAAATATACAACTTATCTCAATCTAGAAGCTATTAAACTTTTAAAACATAATAAAATATTCTTTTGGCAGCTAGATTTCTTGAATGTTTCGTCCTTTAATATGACTGTACTGATCCAAAGAAGATACTGCATCATATGGATGAGAAATAATCTGACTAAACACATCCATTCTAGTCATTTCTGGCTTGTTGTATTGTACTGCTTGACAGTTTCAAATTGGAAAATAACCTCTTATTTCTAGAAGGCTTTGTACTTCCATATCATGGTAAAGGGTAACTGTCATTGTTCTATTATGGAGCCATTTATGATGTTGGACCAGCGTGAGGCTCACTTAATGTAATTGGAAAACATTTGTGTCTTATCTAGTGGAAGGTACAGTGCTGACTTGACTTTGGCAGCTTAATATGTCAGAGTTGTCAGCTAGAAGGGCTTAGTCTTTCTCCTCACTTTTGGATTGTAGGTTTTGCTGTGGTTGTAGGTAAAATTTGATGAGGCCCGAATATTTATTAGACCTCATACATCTTATTCTTCAGTTGGATTATGTGTATAGGTTGAAATTGCTGAAAATTTCAAGAATTAAGAAGACAAGGAAAAAAAAATCAATTCTGCTTGGCCTAGAGAAAATTCTCAGATGTAGACCTGTTTCAGAATTCTAGAAACAGAGGATTTATGAAGTATCCGTAGATACAATATCCTTGAGAAAACATTCCTTTTAAATATGTTATAAACTGCTGTAACTTTTCAGTAGAAATATTTTAGACTGCTATACTTGTTCATCTGAGGGTTTTATTCTCTTCTTTTTCAGACCAGCGCTTCAAAAAGTGGTGCCTTACGGCATGATATTCATTATTGGCTTGGTGAAGATACTAGTCAGGTATGTTTCTATTTAGAAGATTATGCAGCCAGTGTTATTTTTAATGTTATCTCATAGTTGAGTCTGTTTTATTAGGATGAAGCTGGTGCTGCTGCCATAAAAACTGTTGAACTAGATGCAGCCCTTGGTGGGCGTGCTGTTCAATATCGTGAAGTGCAGGGCCATGAGACTGATAAGTTCCTTTCCTATTTCAAACCATGTATAATCCCTCTAAAAGGTGGAATTGCATCTGGATTTAAGCATGTGGAGGAAGAAGAGTATAAGACCTGTTTGTATGTATGCCAAGGGAAGCATGTTGTCCATGTGAAGGAGGCAAGTCTGCCCAACTACTTTGCTTCTGATCTATGTTGCTCGGACACTTCAAAAATGTCGACGGGTGCGTGTCGGATACTCTAAAAGTAGTGCATTTTTGGAGAATCGGACACGGCTGCGGCAACATTTTTGCATAGTCTGAGCACCATAGCTTCTGATAATGAATGATGAAAAAATTTAAGCTTATATTTTCATTACCATTTTTCTACATTATTGGGACAGGTTCCTTTTGCTCGATCCTCACTTAATCATGACGACATCTTCATTCTTGATACCAAGTCTAAAATCTTCCAATTTAATGGTTCCAATTCCTCTATTCAAGAAAGGGCTAAAGCACTTGAAGTTGTGCAGTACATTAAAGATACGTACCACGACGGTAAATGCGAGGTCGCTGCAATTGGTAAGTACTAGTTAGTAATTTTGTTACTCAAGGGAATTATACTGAAGTGTTGTGGTCTGATTGACGTATAGAGGATGGTAAATTGATGGCTGATGCCGAGACCGGAGAATTCTGGGTTTTTTTTGGTGGCTTTGCTCCTCTTCCAAGGAAGACTGCACGGGATGAGGCTAAAAGCATTGATATTGTTGCTACCAGATTGTATAGGTGAGTTATTCCTACATCTGATGTTGCACAATTATAGGGTGCAATGTTTACTTGATAAACATTTTCCTGTTTACTTGAGAAACATTTTCCAATAAAGAAGGATAAAGATCTTGTTATAACTGATAAGTTTCAATATGTTCCAAGTGTAAGTTTCTTCTTTTGTTATGCTTACCTTATAGCATCTACATCTGAATTCTGCTGGTATTTGTTTACTTTTATAGAGTTCATAAAGGGCAAGCAGAACCTGTTGAGATTGAGTCTTTGACAAGGGAGTTGCTAGATACAAATAGTTTCTATATTGTTGATTGTGGGATAGAAGTTTTTGTGTGGATGGGAAGAAACACTTCTCTTGATGAGAGGAAAACTGCAAGTGGGGCTGCAGATGTAATATTTCATTTGGCAGTTTGGATTATTAAACATGTATCTCAACTTATATGTACCTAATCATTATCTCATTTCACTATCACCTATAGGAATTACTCCTAGGCCTTGATAGACCAAAGTGCCATGTAGTTCGTGTAATTGAAGGGTTCGAGACTGTCATGTTCCGCTCAAAGTTTGACTCTTGGCCTCAATCAACTAATGTGGCAGTGACAGAGGATGGTAGAGGCAAGGTTGCTGGTTAGTTACTTACTGGTGGATTTCTGCTAATTCCTAGAACTTAAAGCAACCTACTTTTGTTTCTTCATGCAATTTTTCTGAACCTCCTGATTATGATAATACTGATGTTCTCCTTCGCTCATCGTTCTCCAGCGCTTCTAAAGCGTCAAGGGCTTAATGTGAGGGGCCTAATGAAAGCAGCTCCTCCAAAGGAAGAACCTCAACCATATATAGATTGCACAGGCGATTTACAGGTGGCTAACTTCTGTCTATTTCCAAATTGATCTACAAAGATTTTCTTGAATTTTCATTTTAACATAGAAATTACTTGCGAAGTAAAGTAAGAAAAGCGTGTGAAGAAGTATCTTTAACAAGAGCATTCCAATGGAACATTACATTGCTGTAAAGTATCTGATTCATTGCTTTTATGTCTATGTTCAGGTGTGGCATGTGAATGGACAGCAGAAGACTCTTCTTCAAGCATCCGATCAATCAAAATTCTATAGTGGAGACTGTTACATATTCCAGTATTCTTATCCTGGAGAACATAAAGAGGAGCATCTCATTGGTACCTGGTTTGGGAGACGAAGTTTTGAGGTAAAATCTTCAGCATTATCATTCTCTGTTTTATTTCTGGAGCAATTTATGTTCCATACAGCTCTCTCTTTTTAAATTTAAATTTGAGAATGTGAGTGGAAGTGATTTATCCTGTAAGTTATGTCTTAAAGCTTGGCTTAAAAAATAGTCCAAGAATAGTGCTTCTCGACTTGACGCTTTCTTTTGGTAAATCAAACTCATTTTATTCTGGCACCAAGAAAGTGCCAGAATGAATATGATAACCAAAATATCAAGCCAGACAACTATTCTTCTCTACTCCAACGTGGACAATAGAGGACAACTCTTGATCTTCCACACAAGTATTTTCAACTTCTTCAAATTGTGGGCACTTCCATAAAATCCAAAAGAATACTTGAAAGGTGCTTTGATCCACCTCTTCTCTTGTTCCATGTTTATTGAACATTGTATCTCGTAGAGTTTTTAACTTGTGAACAATCGGAAAGGCAATGATCAATATAAAAAGATACAAGAAAATTATATAAGATATAATACTTGCCATTTCAAAAAAGATAATTATACTCCCTCTGTCCCGCTTTATGTAAGGGCAGACAGGTGCACTAAGCTCATGCTATGCGCGGGGTGAGGGGAAGGCCGGACCACAAGGGTTTATTGTACGCAACTTTACCCTGCATTTCTGCAAGAGGTTGTTTCCACGGCTTGAGCCCACTTTCTGTGACTGTTACTATTTGGAGAGTCAAAGGAGTTCCTCTTGACCGCTTTTTTTCATATGCCTTTTGAATATTTTGAAGTGTTAATTATAATGACTTGTAGTACTTGTTATCTAGTTTCTAAATATGTACATTTTATTTCAAAAAACTTGAATATTCTCTATGTCCGAATCCACACAAAAAATTAGATAGTTTGACCATCATACTCCGAATTGTCTCAATAAAGTGGGATGGGGGTATAAGATATAAACGAAATATCTTTCAAATTATCAAGTCAGCAAGGACATGAATGTTAAGATCTTCTAGAACTAAAAATAGCTGGAGTAGATGTTACCATCCTCAAAAACAAAAAAAATAAAAGCTAGCAGAGAAAATGGCTTTTGGTTTTGTTTCAGGAAGTAGAGTGGCGATGTGTAGCTTTTGAAAGATTCCCTTGTGTTTGTGTCGAAACAAATGTTAAATGGCTATTAAGCATTCCTGCTTTCTGTTATGGAACATAGGAAGACAGAGTTTCAGCAATTTCTCAAGCAGGCAAGATGATTGAGTTACTGAAGTTCTCCGCTACTCAGGTAATTCACTGGCATGATTATAGTTCAGAATTAAATATTGATCGTTAACCTAGAGTTGATGCTGAAGTTTGGTTAATATGGAAAACTTCCAGGCTCGCATTTATGAAGGATATGAACCACTCCAGTTCTTTGTTATCTTTCAGAGCTTTCTTGTATTTAAGGTTTGTGGAAGTGCAAAAGTGTCTGACTCAGACTATTGTTTCGTCTTTGTTTAAATTCACGTTTGAACATTTATTGATAACTTATTTCTACTAAAAATTTTGACAAGGATTATTTCTACTAAAATTACCAGGGTGGTCTTAGCGAAGGATACAAGAAACACCTAGTAGAGAAGGAACTTGCAGATGATACATATAAAGATGATGGAATTGCATTATTCCGAGTTCAGGGTACTGGACCTGATAATATGCAATCAATTCAAGTAGAACCTGTAAGTGTATTCTGACAGTTCATTTTCTACATGCATACATACACATACATACCTGACAACATACATACATTCTCCCAACTACCTATTTGGACCATGCTTGGACTTGGTGCCAAAGATGTCATATATGTGGCTGGATAGAATGTGAACCAATATAGAATGTTTTACCCTGTGCGCTCCTGAAGGGTAGCGGCTGCGGGTTCCCTTGTCATAAAATAAAAAAAATGATACACAAAGGATGCTACAAGGGGGGAGAAGGGAGCGGGTGGGGGTGGTTTATTTGACATGGTTGACTTAGTAGTCGTCTCGTTCTTCCTAATATCTTTGGCCCCAATCCACATTAGAACTTTAGCTTGGAAATACCTAAAGTGTGTGATGATTCGATTTCCGAAATATATAAATGTAAAGAAAAAAGCCTCCTCTTGCTGTTCTCTTTTTTTCTCTCCTATTGACTATTGACATAGCAAAGTCTGGTTGTATTGAGCATGATATCCTCCAATAATTAAAATAACAAAAATCATTGCTCATCCTCAAATTTCATCTCTATCGAATTATATCAAAATAGCAGATGCTGAAGCCCATTTAAGTGAGACTAGAAGTTAAGATTTGAAAGTGAACGGCATTACTCTGACACAGCTGAATCGTCAGCATTTGGTAATTATACGTCTTCTCCACTCTGTCCAACTGACTGGGAATGAGAAGGGGTGGGGAATTACCATTTATCATGTACTGCTCAGGTTGCAGTATATATTATTCTTTTTTGATTTCTTTGTTTCGTGCTTATATAATTTTGCCTATTTATTTTAGGATCTCTGTTCTTTTACTTTATTTTCTTTCCTCTTTTAGCTGTTCTATTCGGCAATGAATAAGAACTCTAGTTTAGGATGCCATTTTTTCAAACTCTTTTCTCATTATTTTACATAGACATTGAAAGTTTTTATTTTTATTTTTTATAAATCAATATTGTTTCTTGGTTTTATGATGTCAATTATCACAGTTCTTATTTGTTGCTTCCCTGTGCTCACTCTGTATTCTATCTAGCTGTCCCACCATACTCTTCAAATTCTAGATATAGGACTGTGGTCTTGTCAGTTTCTGAGATGCTTCTTAGAAAGGGAGATGCTTCTAGATGAAAGTTTTATGGACCTTAGAGTCTTACTAAGCACCTCAAATTAGGGTCTTGTCTGCTTCTTTTTTCATAATGCTATATCTGGCTTATTCGCTTTTGGTACCATCATTTTCATACTACTTTAAATTTCCTGTTCGGGTCTGACCGTTTCTCTTGCTTTGCTTGTGCTTATGCTTTATTTTGAGCCGAGGGTCTTTCGGAAACAACCGCTCTACCTACCAAGGTAGAGGTAAGGTCTGCATACACTCTACCCTCCCAAGACCCCACGTTATGGGATTTCACTGGGTATGTTGTTGTTTGTTGGTGTTATGCCGGCTACTGTACTAGTACGCTTCACAGAAGTGTCATCCTGTAGATGACATAGTTTATCTTGTCAAATCTTCCCTTCGAGCTTGTTGTAGTCCAAATTCTTTTGTCTAATGTGCCCTCCCATTTTATGCGTGCTTAACTTGTTGCAGAGATTAAGAATTAGTCTGACAGTGTAATGTATTTGCAGAAGTAAAAAGAATATATTTTACTTGGTTTTTTATTTTCGCAAAAGACAGATTAGTTTATTGAGAAAACATCAAACTACTTGAGTTGGAATGCTTGAGAGCTCTTCGAAGAGCTGAAGTAACAACTTTGGGACCAATTAGTTGAAGCTTGAGAGCTCTTCGAAGAGCTGAAGTAACAACTTTGGGACCAATTAGTTGAATTCTTCCAATCTATTTGAGGCTGTAATATGCAGAATTTCCCAATACATGTATGGGTGGAGGTAGCATGTATCCGGTGAAATAGTTGAATTGCGTGCAAGCTCACCAAAATATCATAGTTATAGAAAAAAAGAGGTGTTCTTATTAACTGAGATGTTTATCGAATATTTTACGTAAAAGGGTCAAACTAAGTTGCTCGGACTTGGGTGCGGATCTAGAGGTCGGATCCTTCATGATCTAAATTTTAAGATTCGGGGATACGGATCTAGGTAATTAAGACCCTATCATTATCCTATGGCACAAATATACCCCTAATTTAAACGGAAGGACACGTAGAAGCTTAGGAATAAAAAGAGACACCCATTCAATTAAAACCCACATTTTCTACCCATTACCCAACCCACCCCCAATAATTAAAGCCCGACATATGCCATCTCATAATTCCGTTTAAAGGAGGGTAATTTTTAACCGTATAGGACAATTGGGGTCCAATAGGTGGAATGATGGGCCTTGTAACCCGAAAATTAACATTAAGGGCAATTGGGGTCCAATAGGTGGAAGGAGGGCAAAAAACATTTCGTATATGGTAGGGACATTTTTGACCCCTTCTCCGACAATTTTAAGATGTCCCAATTTGGATTTTGGGAAGTTTGTAACATGAAATGATAGGAGTAACTAATAAACCATTGAATGGATGAGATATACCATATATTATTCCTGAAAGTGTCATGTTTGTGTATAACACATCGTGATTTTTGAACATCTCCCTATGTGGTTCTTCAGCAAAACAATTATTGGATTTTGAAATTAGGTTTTTGCAAGTTCTCTCTGCACATCCCTTGTTTTTTGTAGATCTTAATAGAAACAAAACAAATATTAGATCGGTAGTCCAATTACTTACCATTGAGTAGTCATTGGTTTTAGGGGAATTTATTTTACCTTAATTTGTATCTTTTGTGCTTAGATAATTCTGCACTTTCCTACATAAAAAGGGGCAGCCCGGTGCACTAAGCTCTCGCTATGCGCGGGGTCCGGGGAAGGGCCGGACCAGAAGGGTCTATTGTACGCAGCCTTACCTCACATTTCTGCAAGAGGCTGTTTCTAGCCTTACTATGCACTTTCCTACATACTGTTTGGTAAATAATCATAATTTTTCTTTTCTCCATTTTAATGAAATCAGGTGGCATCATCTTTGAATTCCTCATATTGCTACATATTACACAGTGGCTCCTCTGTCTTCACATGGACAGGAAATCTTACCACGTCTGAGGATCAGGAACTTGTTGAGAGGCAACTGGATCTTATCAAGGCAAGTTGTCATGGAATGTTTTCCCATAGTAAACATGTATTACTTGACCTTTATCTGCAAGCAGCAGAAAATATGCTTGATGGTCTTCACTTTTTCTGTTTATTTTTTGAAATCTTTGCTGCACAACTAGCAACAGTCAAACTGAACCAGTTTTGCATTCTCATTGAACTATCTTAGTTCTATTAATTATGCTAAATCTTTGTCTTATTTGTCACACAACGTGCAGCCTGATATGCAGTCGAAATTGCAAAAAGAAGGGGCAGAATCTGAGCAATTCTGGGAAATGTTGGGTGGAAAATCTGAATATCCTAGTGAGAAGATTGGACGGGATGCTGAAAGCGATCCTCATTTGTTTTCGTGCACCTTCTCAAAAGGTAGGATCCTCACTTTCTATTTATTTTTATTTTCAAAAACCTTTTTACTTACAAAATAGCATAAAATTTTGCATTCTATGTTTCTTTGATTTTAATAGTTCTACTAATTTTGTTTTCTTATTCTCCATTTATGGCTACTGGAATTTGACTTGATCTCCAGGGGAGTTGAAGGTGAGTGATCCCTTAATCTTGTTAGACTTTTACACTTTGTTGTTTTGCCGAATTACCTATTGGGAGAGGGACGTGTTAAAATAGAAAGGTCACAAGATACATACTGTTTCTTTTACAAGTAGCTCTGTATATAATATGCATATTTTCTTACACACACTGAAAAGACTGGACGTCCACTTATCGTCAGATCAACACTGACTGAAATATTTCTAGACTTCTCTTGGACTTGATTCTCTTAAAATTTGCAGGTGACAGAGATCTACAATTTCAACCAAGATGATTTGATGACAGAAGATATATTTATCCTTGATTGTCATTCAGATATTTATATTTGGGTTGGCCAGCAGGTGGAGTACAAGAATAAAATGCAGGCTTTAGCCATTGCTGAGGTATGCCTTAAACGTTTTACAAGGAAGTTCTTTCATTCCTTAGGTGATTATGAACTACTAAATACAAACTTCTGCATTTATAAAGTTGGTTTACTTTAGGTTAATGGTGAGTTGCAGAAAATTGGGATGAGCAGATATAGGATTATTATCCTGGTATGGCTTTTCAAGTAGGGAGGCCTTGTTTGAATTCCTTGAATGACTGGAAGCTTCAAGGGGTAAAAGCTCAGTTTGTTGTGTTAAATGGCTGATGGAGTACCAGAATTAGCTTTTTGCTCTGTGCCATCGAGTAATTTCACAAAGCATAGTAACAAGATGAATTTGCAATTTAAGTGAGATATTTTTAGTTCAAAATAATAAAACAAATTGACTAAGGGATTTTTGACTGGATATATGAAAGTCAGGAAAATGTTTCAATAGTAAAGTACCTATAATAGATCGATCTAAGTAGTGAAGGTGAGCGTATTAAGAGAAAATAAACTTTCAGCAGTCAATACTGCTTCTTTGAGTAAACAAAAAGAGAAAAGGGAGAAAAAAAAAGCTCCCAGGTACATTTCCCAATACTTTTCTCTCTCCTACTTCCTAGGAGGGGGCGTCTTTCTGCTGGAGAAATCCATTTTCTTTCCTTTCCTATTAAGCTATTACCTTATGTGATAGTTATTCTCTTTTGTTTTTCCTATTTCAGCCTAGTTATCTCTCTTCACAAGGATGGGAGAGAACAAGATCTACTTTAATGCTGGGTTCAAGTCCTTTGATGTTACCAGATGGTTTTCTGAAGGCATTGTGTGGTATGAATGGGTAGAAAGAATTCGGAAGATGATGAGAAGGTCATCCATGAGCAGAAAGATCATGGAATGGATATGTTTCACTCTAAAAGAAGCATCAAGAGTCAAGAAGATGGTGGTTAGGAGATGGAAAACCACAGAAGGTGACACAGAACACTTTGTACCAGGAAATATAATGAACATGGGAGATATATGAGCATTTTATTATTAAATGGTGGTGGAAGATCAGTACTTATCATTCATGAACTAGCTTTGAATGCAAGTTGGTGTGACTTAGCATTTAAGATCGAAAGGTTCATTAAATGCTACACAAAACCAGAGCTGGTAGCCTCCTCAAGAGCTACTAATGCCAACTACCCATATGCAAAGGCTGTTAAAGAAAGTAAGTGGCAATCAAGATCACTTCGTGAGGCTGAGGTTAAAAGCAAGGAAGGAAACATTGTAGTTGCGAATCCACAAGTGTCACAGGATGACGGGCTGCTGAGAAGATGTTTAGTTGGATACGTTGGAGAGGATGACAATGACAGACCTACTCTTGCTGATATAAGGAGATTGTCTACTTGTAACTGGAAGAATGCATTCGGGGTGAACATCTATGAGATGTATGGTGAAATGTTCCTGTTCGAGTTCCCGAATAGACATATGGTGTCAATGGAGATGGAAGAAAGTATTTCAAGAGATAGGTGAGAATTGTGGGGGTTGGCCACAGAAGAGGAGACTGAACTTAAAAATCATATGAAATTTGCTAGAATTCTTATCTCGAACGACGGTAGAAGCTTGCCAAGGGAGGTGTCTATTTCCAGGAATGGAATGACCTATCACATTCCAATCTGGGTGGAGAGCAAAACCAGATTTTAACCATCGGAAGAAGGCAGGGGAGGTTCCGTAGAAGAAGAAGCACTGGAGAATCCAGGAAATGTCTTTGCCCATCGGGTAAAGAGGGGTAATCTCTGTGGTAAAGTACAAGAATCCCATCAATTTAGGGATTTTACTGAAAGACGACACATGGGCTATACTTTATTGACAGCTGGTGGCTCAATTAAGGGGGAATCATGTGACTTGCACATGTAATTTTTAAATGAACCTTCAGTCTTGGGCCTAACACACAAGCCCATATCAGGGGTCTCTCCAAAAAAAGAAAATTGGACCTTATTTTGCTGGCCCAGTCATCTTTAATGACTTACAAGGCCCAAATCTCTCTATTTCCACTTGGCAACATAATGACTGCTTCATAGAAGCTGTGGAACTTCCAGTTCAGAGCTCTACTCATGCAAACTCAAGAGATACAGAAGAAACACATAGTTATGCAGAGATGGTGATGAATTCTAGTGAGATGGTGATTGGGGAGAGTTCGAAGAGGACAATGTGGGCAGAAACTCAAGTCAAGGAAGAGGGTCTTGAAAAGGGAACACTGGAAGAAGGGTCGATTGAGTTGGTAAATCAAAATTTGATCAACCCTATCGAGAATTGGGAGGTAGAAGAGGCTGAACCACTTCTTATTCTTCAGCAACAAGCTATCATGGATAAAGAAAGAGAAAATTCGATTTGGGTACAACAAAATATGATCAAACTGAGTAAAATTTTTGGGATAGATTTCAAGGGTCATGAACATGAGGCCCTGGAGTTGTTATTGCAGATTGACAGTTATAGACAAGCCAAAAGAATGGAGCCTGATTCTGAGTGCAAAAAGACAAGGTTTAAAGGAGCGCAAGAATTAAAAGGTCTTGTAACCTTTGATGTAAAATTCAAGAGCAAGGGGGACAGGAATAAGGGGAGGAGTATGATCTCTATTGTCTAATGAAATTCAAATTAATTTCATGGAATCTGAGGGGTCTTAACAACAATAACAAAAGAAGTTTGGTGAAAAGTCTAGTGGTTGACTGGAATGCAGATATCATTTGCTTCCAGGAGACTAAACAAGAAGGGGACATCACAGAGTTGGCGAGGCAGATTTGGGGAGGAAGATGGATTAAATTCGCATGCTTGGAAGCTAGTGGAACAAGAGGGGGGATAATGATGATGTGGGATGATAGAGTTTGGAAAGGGGAGGTTCTGGAAATTGGTGCCTATACTCTGACTTGTAAGTTTGAGGCACAACTTCAGAATTTGTCATGTCATATTACAGGAGTTTATACTCCTAATTGCTATATTGAAAGGACTGTTTGGGAAGAAATTAGATCTGTGAGGGGTTTGATGGAAGGACCTTGGGCTGTTTGTGGTGACTTTAATGTTGCCAGGTTCATATTAGAAAAAAGAAACTGTATCAGAAGAACAAGAGGTATGAGGGAGTTTTCTGATTTCATTGAAGACATAGATCTCATTGATCTTCGACGGGAGGATGCCACTTTCACTTGGTTTAAAGGGGACAACCAAATAATAGCCTCTAGGATTGACAGGATTTTGATCTCTGAAGAGTGGGATGATTGCTTCAGTAATTTTAAACAAACTCCTCTCCAGACTCTATTCAGATCATATCACTCTAGCTCTACAAGGCAGTTCTTGGAACAGGATAAAAAATTATTTCAAATTTGAAAATTGGTGGCTAGGATCTGAAGGTTTCATTGACAAATTAGAGTGGTGGAAATCATTCAACTTCATTGGAAGGCCTGACTTCATATTGACTTGCAAGTGAAAAGCTCTGAAAACTAAACTGAAGGATTGGAGTAGGAGTGAACAAGGAAATTTGGGCTCTCAAAGGAAGAAACTGTTAAGAAAAATTGGCAATATTTGATAAAATTCTTGAAGATAGAATCCTAACAGAAGAGGAGACAGGAGACAGTTAGAAAGGCAACGGTTACCATGGAATATGAGGAATTGGTTAAAAATGAAGAAATTTTCTGGAGGCAAAAATGAAGATCACTGTGGTTAAAAAGAAGGTGATAAGAATACTGAGTTCTTTCACAAGATGGCAAATGCACATAAGAGATACAACAATATTGACCTGCTGATACAGGGTGAACTGACTCGGGATCCAGCCCGAATTGAAGGAGAAATAATTGATTTTTACCAGAAGTTATATTCAGAAACTGTACAATGGAGACCTGATTGCCAATTTACAAGCTGCCCAGTATTATCAGAAGAAGAAAATGAGGCTCTACAGGGTAGATTTGAAGAAGTAGAAGTCTTGAGGTGTTTAAAATTGTGTGCAACTGATAAAACACTTGGTCCAGATTGATGTAAATGAATCCCCATACTTAATTCCTCAAATCAAGACAAGGGGTAGGACTCCGAGATCGCCCAAGATTAACCATCAATACACGGATAATAGCTTGAAGGTGTATGGAGTATGGAATGTCTTAGGTGACAACACTTAATCATCTAAGAGAATTGAATTTAATCGGCCTTGTTGGTCTTGGCCGAGGCCTTGTTTTAATCATTGTCTTTAATTCTTATCTTTAAATTCCTAGCTTAGTGTTAGTTAGTTAGGACATATTAAAGGGATGCAATAACCCTTAGCTACGCCTTAGGACACATTTAAGAGGGACGGTGACTCCTTAGGACACATTTAAGAGGGACGGTGACTAGGCCGAGGGAATCCTCATCCAAGGGTGACATGTACATGACAACAAGAAGAGGATGTGCCATCTAGTGGCGGGGTGGCAAGGCCATGTTGTTAAGTTGGAAGCCTAATCCAAGAAGGTACGGACGAAGTGATGGGCCCCCTTTATAGCCGTTATGAAAGCTCCCGAAGAGAAAGAGGTCTTTGCTGCTTGACTGCGTGAACCAGGTCCAGGTCTTGCATTTGGCATTCCCGCCACTCGAAGAGGAGATTAAGATGATAGTGGGGCGTGCGGCGGAAATAAAAAAAGAAATTGATTCTAAGATCCAAACCTTCCTTCAGCAGTAAGCGTATATAATAAAATAGAGTGAAAAGGTCCACCTCGAAACCAAGGGGGTACTAACTAACATCTGAGTCCTCTCCGAACCGCAGGAAATCTGTTCTGTTTAGTTTTTCACTAAGCCTCATCTGAGTGCTATATACATAGCTCATTGATTACAACTCAAATAAAATGAACATTCTTTAAGAACTTTTTCTCCCGATCTTATTTCCAATTTGTGAGATGACAGTGATCTTTAGCCGGTCATGGCCATAATGTGCTGTTTTTTTCCTCGTACTCATTGGAACCTTCTTTTTCCTCGCGAAATTTCTGATCCTTTGAGAAAAAAGATTCATTCTCTTCATAAAAAATAGGAGATAGAACCAATAAAGATTTCTTTTTCGATTCATCCCTGGCAGAAAAAGCGCTTTCAAGACGCTGTTGATGACGCTTGAATGTTCAACAAATCTCGGGCCATCTTTGATAGTGTCAAAAATGTCTTCTCATTCTCCCTCTAGTATTTTATTAAGTCTTCACGTCCTTTTTCATTGAGAACTGTTTGGTATGGTACAACACCCTGCAAAACAAAAACATCAAACTCGCTAACTTGATTAGTAGTGGTACCACTAAACATTCTATGTCTAAGGCTTTCAATACTAGCCGCAGAAACATGTCTTATTTGAAGTTTTATTGAAGAAGAAAATGGTATGGAAGCCAGTTGGTTGCCATCACTTTCTTGTTGGTAGTGCGTGTATACTTTTTTGCATTCATCGTGTATGCTAGACAAAACTTCTTCTTTAGTTGGTTCCTTATGTGGTTGTTCATTTGGATTTTTTGGAGTTGGAGATGGAACTACTACTATACAATCATAAATAGTTTCAATAAGTGCTTTTCAACCTTCTATTTTAATAGTCGGATTTAATACAACAACAATAATATAAATAGTGGGAATAGGGAAAAAATATTTTTTTAATAGGTGCCTTATAAGATGAGTTTTTCATATTTTCACTAAGTAACAAAATGTTAGAGCTATATAAAATAACATAGTTGAAATAGTAGGATAATATATACCAGAAATTTTTTTAGTTGCTTGAAAAAATTTCTTTAAAAATACAATAAGTTCGATTTTTTTCCAATCGTTATCTACAACCATATCAATTGAATTTCGATTATGGGTGTTAAAAAATAAAGTTATAGGTCTTCTATAATCATAAGTAACAAGTAGTTGTTCATATAAAGAATTGCACCTAGTCACTACTTCTTCGAAAATTTTTCTCTAAGGTAGTCTACAATCGTGACAATTTTTTTATATTCTTTTTTTCTTTGTATTCTATTACTTCTAAATATAAAGTTTATAGCAAATTGTACTTCTTTAAGAATATCTTCAAAAGTGATAGACCATCCTTTACAACTAAGTTATAAATATGACACACACATTTTATATGAAAATGATTAGGAAAAAATGGAGTTAAAAGATCTTTTAAAAGTCTAATAGCATAATTATTAGAAGAAGCATTATCTAATGTAACAATCATTATTTTGTCAGTTATACCATAATAATCGCAAACCTGATGAATATTTTCTGCAATAAATTTTTTGGTATGCCTATGATCAATATATCTATATGCTAAAATACGTTTTTGCATAGACCATTTGTAATTTTCGTTTTGTGGGCCTCGTCTCATGCTACGGGGAATAGGAGGCGTTCCAGTTTCAGTTTGAGGTGCATTAGTGGGTGTGTCATCTAGATTATTTTTTAAATTAAAGTTTGGTTGAGTTGCAGAATATATCTCATCGTCTAATGGTATATCATTAAAAAATTCAGTTTCATCTATATGAGTATAATCAATCAAATCATCCTGTCTAGGAATATGATGACTAGAAGAAGTACCCCTGCCCTTCCCCTTACCCTTAAACATACCTCTTAATCCTTTCATTTTAATTATGCAAATATATATTTAAAGATAATGAAATTAAGTGCGATAATTAAAATAAAGTAACAATAATAATTTAAAGAAGGAACGAAGGTACCAAACGCCGACGTAACGTTGACGTGTAATTAAGGTTGAAAATTGAAACTTTGCTCGATGGATGATCCTCAAGCTAGTTGCCAACTTCACTCCCAATTTTTGAACTTTGATACAGTTATACAAATGAACAAATAAAATATAATTTTTAGTAGGCAATGTAGACTTGTAGAGAGAGATTAGAGAGATTGTAGGAAGATTTGTGAGAAAGATGAAGAGAAAATGAGATATTTATAGTTGAAAAATTGGGTTAAAGTGTAAATATATTAACGTAGGGTTAAAAATAAATATTAAAGTGGTTAGGGGGGGGGTTGGGAGGAGGCCAAAAATGGCCGTTGCACAACGACCAAAATATAAAATGACTGTTCTGCAACGACCATTTTTTGCAAAGGGGAGGGGGGCGGGCGGGATCGGGCCTGGGGCAGGACGGGCCAGGTCCCGTCCCGGGCTTGAGTCCCGTGCCCATTTTTTTTAGGGGGGGATCGGGTCAGGACCAGCCCACTGGCCATCCCTAACTAAAATACTAAACCTCGACCACCACCTTGATCCTCAACCCACCTGTAACCACCACACAAAACGCCTTGACGCGAGTCCAACCAAACTTACCCGAAACTCCACCACGCCACACTGTCCGGCCTTGCCGATTACCCGAAAACCTCATTTTCCTCACCTACTTTCGAATCAACCCAAATCTCACCAAGGCCCCGAACCACATACCAACTCAAAGCCCTCTGTACTTGCATCAATTTGGTATCAGAGCCAAGCCAAGCGTTCCCGTCCCACGCAACAACGCTATGGCATACACTGAACAAGAGTTTTGGAGGATCATGAGTAACGCACTCGCAAAGCGCGTGCAGGCAATAAGAAAGGAACTTGGAACTTGCGGGATATGCCGTGAGTAAGAACACTCTTACAAGGGTTGTATAAGACGATCCAAGATATGAGAAGGAAGAACCTCACGATGGTGAGGACATCTTTTCTACGCAGCAAACGAAAATCGAGGAATGCCGAAAGGAAGGGCTAGACCATGCTTTGGTTGCTAACCCGTTGTACCACGCTAAGATAAAGGACAATACTTCTCTTATGAATCCATTATATGATCGGAAGGATGTGGACATGTGAAACCTCCATTTCTCGACATGTCCTAAGTATTCAACTTGATGCACACGAGGAGGCGCAAGATGAACAATTCTTTCATACTCGGTGTAAGGTGAAAGATCGTGTGTGCAACATGATCATTGATGTGAAGAGTTGTATCAACGCGACTTCAATAGAGATGGTAACCAAATTGGACCTACCGTCCCGCAACCATCGCCGCCCATATATTCTCCAAAGGCCAACCCAAGATGAAGAACTACGAGTAGCAAAACAAACTTTTGTTAGTTTTCGTATTGGAGGATACGAAGATAGCATTTGGTGTGACATCCAACCGATGGATGCCTGCCATATCCTATTGGGCCAACCATGCAACTTGATCACAAGGCACAACACGATGAGGAGCGGAATAGCTATTCTCTTTGGAGTAATGGCAAGAGGATTCGGTTGTTGTCTATGTTGCCTAGTGAAGTGAAGGACATGAGAGTCCGAAGGGCGGAGAAGCGCAAGGCTTTATTAGTCGATGTGCAAGGAATAGAAAAAGCCAAAAAGGGGAGTCTTTTAGATTCATTAGTCGGCAAGAAAGACCTTGCAAAAGACAAGGTTAAAGATACGGCCCCAAAAGAGACCGTAAAGAAATTGGCAAGAGATACGTGCACGGATGCTGTCATAACCATGCCACCATCCACGGGAGATGCTAATCTCATGGAGTTCGCCACCTATCTATCAAGTCTTTAATTCTTATCTTTAAATTCCTAGCTTAGTGTTAGTTAGTTAGGACATATTAAAGGGATGCAATAACCCTTAGCTACGCCTTAGGACACATTTAAGAGGGACGGTGACTAGGCCGAGGGAATCCTCATCCAAGGGTGACATGTACATGACAACAAGAAGAGGATGTGCCATCTAGAAGTGTGGTCTTCAAAGTGAGAAAACCGTGTATGGATTTCCTCAAACGGAGAACAACAATTCACAGTTTTGAGAAAACGAAGAGTTGCTCGACTTGCTCTCTCCTCCAACGACCGAGGGCCATGCATATCACACTCTCCAAAGAGCTCATTCAAGTGCCATCAAGGGAAGTCTAGAACACATTGTACTTGGGCATAAAGTCTCACTCGGCCGATGCCCTTTCCCTTTCCCCGTTCCCACCTTAGCCGTGTAGTCCTAGGTTTGTGTCTTTATGTTTGTTCTTCTAGAAGGTTCCTTATTCTACTATAAAAGGAGCCCTTAGGATATTGTATTAATCAGTTGTTGTTGAATGAAAAACTTAGAGTGTTAACTCAATTTAGCTAAGCATTTCAATCCGGTATTTAGTTGATCCTCTGGGAGGGTCGCTTGGTTCTCCGGGAGAACCACCCTTGTGTCGAAGGTTTCGATCACCCTTGCTTGGTTAGTGTTGAGCCTAGCGGTCAGCAAACCTCAACCTAGTCCTTGTGAAATTGGTCACAACATACTTGGAGACCACACGAGCAATTGACTCCTCATGTTACCATCCAAGAACCCCATATCGACCGAATTGGGACTTGGTGTGTAATCGAATTGCCATCCGCATATCCGTTCCCATTCCTTGTTTCAATTACTTGTTTGTTTATACCACCACCCTCCACATCATCTCACAAACACCTCCACCAAAGTTCACTACCCGCAACCAACCACAAACACCCGCAAGTACAAACAACCACCCCAACGTCCCATCGAACCCTCTTCTCGGACCCTCACTACCTCAGGTTGTTTACGCGACCGTAGCTCCACTAAAACACTAAACCCCGACCACCACCCTGATCCCAAACCCACTTGTAACGACCACACAAAGCGCCTTGACGCGATTCCAACCACACTTACCCGAAACGTCCACCATACGCCACACTGTCCGGCCTTTTCGATTAACCGAAAATCCCATTTTCCTCACCTACTTTTGGATCAACCCAAATCTCACCAAGACCCGAACCACTTACCAACTCAAAGCCCTCCGTACTTCCGTACTTGCATCACAGATGGTTTCACCATAGGCTTCTTCATTAAATGTTGGGATGTGGTAAAGTAGGATATCATGAATGCATTTCACAACTTCTATGAACAGGAAGTCTTTGGAAAAAGCCTCAATGCTACATTCATAGCCCTTATCTCCAAAAAGAAGGGTGCCAAAGAACTACGGGATTTCAGGCCTATTAGCTTAATAGGCAGCATGTACAAGTTATTCTCTAAGGTACTGACAGAGAGGTTGAAAGGAGTAATGGCACAATTGGTTGATTCTCAACAGATGGCCTTTATAAAAGGAAGGCAAATCATGGATGCATATGGTCATATAAACTGGAGATTCTTCTTGTGCATATTGGAGAGGATGGGTTTTGAGAAGAAATGGATTAATTGGATCAAATTTTGCATCTCAACAGTGAGTTTCTCAGTACTTATCAGCAGGTTTCTTCAGAGCACAAAGGGCCTCAGACAAGGTGACCCTTTGTCACCTTTTCTGTTTTTGTTGGTTATGGAAGGACTCAGCAACATGGTTAAAACTACAAACTTGAATGGATGGTTAAAAGGTTTTGATGTGGCTAGAACTGACAGGGAAAGTTTGGAGGTGACTCATCTACAATATGCAGATGATACACTCATATTCTGTGATGCTGAAGAAGAGCAACGTAGATATCTTCAGGTGATTCTAGTATTGTTTGAAGGGTTATCTGGCATGCATATAAACTGGACAAAAAGCTTTTTGTATCCCATTAATGAAGTCACAAATATGGACCTATTGGATGCAATCTTAGGTGGTGAAGTTGGTTCCCTTCCAACTATCTACCTAGGAATGCCCCTGGGAGCTAAGTCCAATTCCACAGAAATTTGGAATAATGTGATTGAGAAGTGAGAGGAAATTGGCCAGGTGGAAGACCCAATATCTGTCATTAGGTGGTAGACTGACTCTTATTAATTCCGTCCTTGATGCTCTCCCCACATACATGATGTCCTTGTTTTCTATTCCAACAAGAATCATCAATAGGTTGGATAACATCAGGAGGAACTTTTCGTTGCATGGGGATAAAGAAAGGAAAGGATACCGCTTGGTTAAATGAAAAAAAAATGGTAGTTGGAAAGAGATACGAGGGATTGGGAATTAAAAACCTGAACACACAGAGCAGGGCTCTTCGAATGAAATGGCTATGGAAGTTCACTAATGACAATTAGTTATTGTGGAGTAGTCATTAAAGCAAAATATGAGGAGGAAGACAAGTGGATGACTAAAAAGGTTACTACACCTTATGGGGCGAGCTTGTGGAGGTCCATCAGATACTTATGGAGTGACTTCAAAACCAATACTAAGATCAAAGTACTAAATGGGGACAAAACTATCTTCTGGAAGGATGATTGGTATGAGGTTGGTAAACTGGAAATATTCTCTTCCCAGACATATACAATCTTGTTCTTCACCAGCATAGGTCAATACTAGAATTGTGGACAACCCAAAGATGGAATTTTACTTTCAGAAGACATTTGAATGAATGGGAAATAGAAAGAGTGGCTCAATTTTTAGCACAATTGAACAATTTAGTGGGCTTCATATAGGTGAAGATGCTTTAAGGTGGATGGACAGTAGTAGTGGTTCCTTCAAGGTCAGTACAACTTACAGAATGATGAATCACCCCAATCAACAACTAAATTGTTGTCCTTGGAAACTCATTTGGAAAACTAAAATACCACACAAAGTAGCTTGTTTTGTGTGGCTTTTGGCTAAGGAAGCAGTCCTTACTCATGATAACTTGATGAAGAGAGGGAACCCCATTATGTTCCAGATGCTTCTTTTGTGGAGAAAAGACAGAGACAGTTAATCATCTATTTCTACATTGAGAATAAAATGCAGAAGGTCAAGCTGAATTGCATTTTGTTGTTAGGTTTTTGGTGTAATCAGATATACTCAAATGATACTGTCTCTATCATTGATGTTATAGATTCAATATAGTCAGAGGACAGTAGAATTTTGGAGTTCTCTTGTATATATGGTTTCAGTACAACCCATGTACTGTTTTGCTCATAATGAAATATAGTTACAATTACCAGTTTCAAAAAAAGAAAGAAAAAAGGGAGAACAGTCACTCGGCAGGAACTGAAGAGCTTAAGGAAAATGTTCTAGTGATTGCATTGTGGTAGACAGTTCCAATATAACAGAAAATGCAGAAGTTAGAAAAACAACTTGAGCCTTATTGATTTTAGAAGGGATAGAAAACAAATAGCGGAGTGAATGGTACAATACTCCGGGGGGGGGGGGGGCTTAGTTATGGAGTCAAAGCTATTGAGATGTAGGTTCCCTTCTTGAGAATTGAAAGAAGACTAGGAGGGTTATAGAAGCATCATCTTTGGGAGGGAGGGGGGGGGGGGGGGGGGTTGTGGCAAGCTTATACCCTTTCTCTGTTTTTCTACTCCAGATTGATCATAATATAGTTCACAAGTTGATGGAGAATTTTGGTTAGCTGTCAGTTATAGGGAGAGTCGCTCAGTTATTTGGCATGCAATTTTTTGCCCTGGACACTTGAAGCTTCTCTCATTCAATAGAGCTCTCCTAGCCATGTGGTGTTGGGAGATATGCTGCAGTAGTGGCAGACTTTTGGGACAAGATCATTACCTTAAATTTAATGCAGAGCTATGGGTTGGTTGAATAAGTCAGTTTGTATGTGCATGTGGTGCTGCCGGTTATAGGGAGGGAGTCGCTCAGTTATTTGGCATTCAATATTTTGGCCTGGGCACTTGAAGTTTCTCTCATTCAATAGCTCTCCTAGCCATGTGCTGTTATGAGATATGCTGTAGAAGTGGCAGACTTTTGGGACTAGATCATTTTCATTAAATTTTAATACAGAGCTATGGGTTGGTCGAATAAGTTAGTTTGCATGTCCTATTGGATTAAGAGAGGAATTAAATGAAAGCTGAACAAACCAACTCTTAGATTTTGTAAAGGAAACATAATCAAGTATGTTTACGTGACTGGTGATTCAGCTCTTATAGATACAACATAGAGTTAAAGATAATTGGTGCACTCACTCTGTGTTTATTCAAATAGTGCTGTATGGAAGTAACAAGGCCTTTTCCGGAGAATTTCAGTGTAAAGTTGGACTAAAGTTGGTCAACTTGAAGAACAATAGAATGTGAACTGATAAATAGCTGTAGGATGTTACATTGAAAGAGCTCTTCTCAGATTTGTTCAGCCTTGTCTTTTATAAAAAGTACACTATTACAGACCCTGTACCCACACTCTGAATGGTATTTATGATTAAGAAGACAAGTCCATTATTGAAAATGTCAAACTGCTTTAGAAACTATAAACAACGATATTACAGGAAAATATGGTTACTACTATAGAGGAGCTTGATATTGAAAGAAGTCACTAACGCAAAATATTGGGGCTCAAAATCACTGGTGTACTTAAGTTGTCTAGAGCCCATGGTGTAGGGACTCTGGGAAAACATTAGAAAGTTGTGGAATGAATTCTTTCATGAATGTAACCTTCAGAGAATTGGAGTTCATATAAAGTTTTGGAAGAAGTGGCTCACAACTCAAAACTGATGAACCCACCCCTCTTTTCCAGATAGCCAATAACCCAGAGACTTTACCATTTCACTGAATAGAGAACGTAACATCTGGATGCCTCACTTCAGAAGAAATGTTCATGACTGGGAGCTAGAAGAGCTACTTGACCTGCTCTCGAAGTTGGGTAGTTGGAACTTAGATGAACAAGCCCATGGTAAGACTATTTTAGGGGAGTTCAAGTGGATATTCAAAAGTTATAAGCATCTATATTCGCACAATCAAGTGATTGAGTCCTTGCCCTGGAAACTAATTTGGAGAGCCCACAAAAATTCTATGCTTCACTTGTACAGTCCACAATGAAGCATGCCTGATGCAGAATAACCTCAGTAGAAGGAGTATGCTATTTGCCAACACGTGCTACATGTCTCTTCATAGCACAAAAAGTATCATCTCCTCACTGTACAGTTGTTAATGTCTTATTGAACACGTTCCACTCTATTTGGACTCGACTAGGTCATGGTGCAAATAGTCAGAGAAGCATCTTAAAGGTTGGAGCTCTTGAGAGTTGATAAGCCATCAAGAAGATCTGGGTTATGATTCCTACAAGTACTTTTTGGTGTCTTTTGCGAGAGGAACAGAAGATGTCTTGAGATGATGTTTTTGATGAAAAATCTCAACTTCAAATCATTCTTCATTATCAAAAGAAAAGAACCTCAAACCATTCTTTAAAAGCTAGATACCTACTTAAGTGTTTTTGCTGGAAAATCTAACCCCTGTAAATAGCAATGATTAGTTTTTGGACTTTGTTAGCTCCCTGAATCAAGTATAGTTTCTTTTTTATATATTGAAACCTTGCCGCCACGTGAGAGGTTGGCTATGGACGGGTTCAGGAGGGGTAGAGGTAGGCCGAAGATGTATTGGGGAGAGGTGATTAGACGGGATATGGCGCATGTGCAACTTACTGAGGACATGACCTTAGATAGGGTGTTGTGGAGGACACGTATTAAGGTAGAAGCGTAGTAGGTAGTCGAGCGTAGTCCTACTTACGCTTGCAAACGGGTAGTTGTAGTATTATTATTGTAGGCCCGCTTAGCATATCATACTAATGGGTGCAATATTGCTTTATAGTCCCCTATAGTTTGATTTCTGCTGCTATGTGTTCTTTAATGTACTTTGTTTAGCTTATTTATATGCGCTAGTTACTGCTTACTTTTTCAGAATGCGCTATCATGACTTATTTGTGTTCTTTAATGTACTTTGTTTAGCTTATTTATATGCGCTAGTTACTGCTTACTTTTTCAGAATGCGCTATCATGGCTTATTCGCTTTTGATATCAGCATTTTCATACTGCTTTACATTTTTTGACCGGGTCTGATAGTTTCTCTTGCTTTGCTTTTGCTTTTGCTTTGATTGTGCTTATGCTTTGTCTTGAGTCAAGGGTCTCTCGGAAACAACCGCTCTACCAACCAAGGTAGAGGTATACCCTCCCTAGACCCTACGTTGTGGGATTTCACTGGGTATGTTGTTGTTGTTGTTGTCATGTGACCAGGAGGTCATCAGTTCAAGCCGTGGAAACAGCCTCTTGCAGAAATGCAAGGTAATGCTGCGTACAATAGACCCTTGTGGTCCGACATTTCCCCGAACCCCGCGCATAGCGGGAGGTTAGGGCACCGGGCTGCCCTTTTTTTATATTGGAACTAACAATCCTTCTTTTGTACCTTTTGCATCTTCTTGGTGTCTTTTAATGAAACATTTTATTCACAAAAAATGCTTTTGTTGTAGGATGAACGTGGTAAATGATATACTTCATTTCATTTGTGTCGTACTTTTTTTAGTCCGTTTAAAAAAAGATGTCTCTTTTCCTTTTTAGCAACTTGTTAGTTTCAATTTTCCACATGGCATGTGTAAGACCACAAGATTAAAGGGTATTTTGGTACATTACACAATATTAAGTTTAAGACCACAAATTCATAAGTCTTCTTTACTCTCGTAAACTCTGTGCCAAGTCAAAACCAAACAAATAATTGAAACGGAGGGAGTAGCACATATTACGGACTTGTTAGATTCTTTCAATCTATCAGATGACTCGAGTCCATGCTCAACTGTAATCTTTTAACCTTGCTGATTGCCAAAAAAGTACACCTAAGAAAAGAAAAAGGATACCTGTTCAATCTTACATATCATTTAATTAAACTTATCAAAGAAAATGTCATGTGTTATAACTGTGTGTTATTTGTTCCTTTATAATCAATTCTTTACACATTAAAAAAAAGGAGCAGGAAAGAGCCGTGTTGAGAGCCATTTCCTCGAACATTAATGCAGGGAGCCACACGAGAGGACTGCCAAGTAGAGAATTGGAACGTAGTTTCTAGTTTGGACCATTTGGTTCATAGGCTAGTTATTTAGGAAATCATTCCATAAAGAAAATAAGTAAAGAAGAAAGGTGAACAAGAAGGGAATAAGCTCTCAAGCCTCGGAGTAGAGCAATCTCTAGCCAATCTCGATTCTCTCTGAATGCTTCAAAGAAGAAGAGTCAGCCGTGAATCTAAAGATTAAATAAAAAGGGAAGCCCGGTGTATTAAGCTCCCGCTATGCACGGGGTCCGGGAATCCAAAGATTATAATTCAAAAATTGATATTCGGTGAATAATAGTTAGAGATTGTTATGTGATTGAGATATATTACAAGGATTGTTACGAGTTGTAAATACCAAAGTGAAGAATTAACTTTATCATGGTATGCTAATACACTTGTCTTATTCCACGTCTATCCAGTATAAAATAATACGTTGATTCCCATATAAGTTATACAGGTATTAGTGTGTTATAATAGAGACCAAACACTTCACCTTGAGAGTATAAGATAGCTAGTATAATATATACAATTCTTTGGAAACCTGAATGCTAGTTTTGCATAGTTTGTGAAGTGCTAAAGCATAATTTTATAGCTTCACAAAAGTTCTACAAAACGAGAATTGAATTTGTGATCTCATAGGCTGTTCTGTCGTTTGCTAATATGACATAATTTTTGATGAATTCCATCAGAAATTCCTGGAATATGATTTTCTTATGGAGAAACTATCTCACCAAGCTCCAATATACATTGTTATGGAAGGGAGTGAACCACCTTTCTTCACTCGTCATTTCAGTTGGGACTCCACCAAGTCTGCTGTAAGTGTTATCATGATGTTTGCATATGATTTTGAAACTAATTTTCGCTAATAGAGAACACTTTGGCAGATGCACGGAAACTCATTCCAAAGAAAGCTCACACTAGTGAAGAACGGGGGCCCTCCACCGATGGATGTAAGTTTCTTCCTATATCTGCTTGCTTTCTTTCCTTTCCTGGAACTACAGAGGTAACGGATTACTATGTGTTTTGTCCATGTTTGCTTTAGTTTCTTGTTTTATCATCTGGGTGCTGTTCAATATGACACTTTCTTCTTTGATGTATCCTTCCGAAGTGTTGTTGGAATTGCAAAAGTCAAAGCTGTTTTATCCTTCTAATAAGATATGACTTGTAGAATGCAAACTTTATTCCAAAGTCTACTTAAGGAGATGACTTTTTCCTTTATATTCATAAATTCTGGAAATAGAATCATCATGCTAGTCCCTTCTACCTGATTTTGGTGTCATCGTTTCTTCTCTGTATTGACTGAATTTTCCTTTCTAACTTTTAGCTTTTGGGTGAGTTCTTTGAGTCGTTGTTTCCCTTCATGTAAGGACTTCTCTGTCTTAGTTCTGATTTTCTAATTTTGCATGCTTTGCTCCAATTAGAAACCTAAAAGGAGAACACCTGTGTCATATGGTGGAAGGTCTGCTGCTCCCGAGAAGTCACAGCGATCGAGGAGCGTGTCTTTCAGCCCTGACCGAGTTCGTGTTAGGGGAAGGTCTCCCGCTTTTAACGCACTAGCAGCTACTTTTGAGAACCCAAATGCAAGAAATCTCTCCACGCCTCCACCAATGGTGAGGAAGCTTTATCCAAAATCTGTGGCTCCAGATTCAGCAAAATTGGCACCCAGATCAGAAGCTATTGCAGCATTAACAGCAAGTTTCGATAAAGCTTTACCCGTCAAGGAAGTCATAATACCTCGCTCTGTCAAAGGTACAGTCTCTTCATTTTGGAACTAACAACTATGCTTCTCCATATGAGAAAACTAAAGCTCTTCAAATGATGAAGGGAGCCCTGAAGCACCAAAATTGAGCACGGAGGCCCCAAAATCAAGTCCTCAGGGCAACTCTAAGGAGAACTCAGTTAACAATGTAACGGAGGAGGCTCCTAAACCTAAACCAGAAACAATACAGGAAGACGTGAAAGAGGGTGAAACTGAAGATGAGGAAGGACTTCCGATCTATCCTTATGACCGGCTGAAAACAACAGCAGAAGATCCTGTCACTGAAATTGATGTAACTAAGCGAGAGGTGCGTTTTCACGAAGCTTCATTTGGAGATTGTACATGATGCTTTTCTTGATTTTACTATAATCCTTTCTTTATTGTTTTTGGCTGCAGACTTACTTGTCATCGGAAGAGTTCAGAGAGAAATTCGGGATGTCTAAGGAGGCTTTCTACAAGTTACCCAAGTGGAAACGGAATAAGCTAAAAATGGCACTCCAGTTGTTCTGACTGCAGTTAAGGCCTGCTCTCTCCCAGGTTGCTGCAGCACATATAATACGGATAAAAGAAACATACTAAGAGAATTTTACAACCCTTCTCTATCAATTTTTGCCCACTCCAATTGCTTCCCCTTTTTTCTATAATTGACTCGCACCTATACAGCAGCAAGGGTCCGATATCAACGGTGTTGAGGGACAACGCCAGTGTATTTTTAGCTGCTACTGCTCCTATGTTTCGGAAGTGGACAGGACTGAAGATCCCTTCTTTACATGCAGTGTTATTTTTTGGGGCTGTCTTCATGCTAATTTATTATAAGTTAGTTGCTTGGTATTCTTTTTGTTTGTTGTGAGTTTGCATTTTCAAATGCATCCTATTTATTTTTTATTTTTTATCTCTTTTTTCTCTTTTTTTTTTTAGCCGTCATTGATTTCATAGAAAACTTGGGGGGTTTGTGATGCGAGGTTGTGTACAGTGTGTAACCACTCCACTTATTATTTGTTTAGTGAATGGAAGTCTGATTGGTTTTCCCCATTTCCTATTTTCTTTACAGTGTTTGACTTCTTAAATTTTTTATCGTCCGACTGTTGATTATCTCCCGTTTATTCGCATTCAACATTTCACCCAATCTTTTTTGAATTCTTTCAACAGTTCATATATATCGATGTACTCATGTACCTTTGTTTCTTCAAGTCAAGCTATATTATGTTTTTTTTCTAAAGTATTAAATTTACGGTGGAAATAATTTACACTTTTTAATTTTGCTTAAAATGGTAAATTGCTCAACTTTAAACAATAAACATTCTCCCCTTTTATGCAATGTCCATATTACTCTTGATATTTTCAATATTTCATCTATCTAATATTTTTTTTGATGAAAAAAAAAAATCTATGTAATATTTTTTTATTTAACCTAGGTGTTTATAGATTTGATTCAAGTTCATTAACATTATAAGTAAAAAGTTACTCTTTCCGTTTCAAAATGTTTATCTGATTTTGACTTGTCATAGAGTTTAAGAAAGTGAAGAAAACTTGAATCATGTGGATGTTAACTAAAATTATGTTGAATGTACCAAAATGTCTTTTAATCTTGTGATCTTTCATATGCTATGTGAAAAGTTGGAATAGAAGATTTACCAAAAAAGAAAAGACATTCATTTTGAAATTGACTAAACAGGAAAGAAACATTTTTAAACAGAGGGAGTAGTAAAAAAGATATAAATAGAACTATCCTTTAATGAATTTGATATAAAATGTAATGTTACTGCAAATGCCATGGACCACCCTCTAAGGTTGTTCTGATATTTCATTTTGGCAACTTATATAAAGACTCATTCCTATTGAACACTTACAACTTAAAATTTGTACCTATTAGGGGTCGTTTGGTAGGAGGGATAGGATGAGATGAAATTATTAGTTCCATTGGATTATCCAATGTTTGGTGTGTGGGATAACTCCTTTGGTATTCCACCCAATTTCATCTATATGAGATAAAAAGTACAATAAGTTATCCCATATAGAGGGTGAGATAAGTTCTCCCATCTTATCCCACCCAATCCCATCTATATGAAATAACTTATTCCTCATTTTATTCTTTTTTGACAATCAGGTAAAATTATAAAGTCAGTGTCATAACTTGCCGGTGATGTGGCGTGATGACTAATTAAAAGAGGACATGTGACAGTTAGCGTCAAATAATTTAAAAACAAATAATAAGAAAAAAAAATATTTTTCAACAAAAAAATAAAGAAATAAAAATCTATATTCTAAACCCTAGCTATCGAACCCCTCTTTCTCCCTTTCTACCTGGGACCCTCCTCTATTATTGGGCCGTCCCGTTAAACCATTTTCTTTACTCTTTTTTTTTTTGTTATTGTAGATCTGATTTCTTTTAAATTTAAATAATTGATCCTTTTTCTCATTAGCATTCACTAGCCATCAGCCACTTATCTCCATTTCCGGCGTTGTCATCGTCCCTCTAAACCCTTCAGTCTTCTCTATTTTTCTTGGTTTTCAAAATTGATTATTTTGTGGTTGTAATTTATATATTTCTAGCAAAAGAAGGGGTTGGGGGGTGGAAGTGGTGATGGTTTTTATTTTTTCTAGCGAAGAAGGTAACAATGATGATATTAATGGAGATGATGATGGTGGTGATTTCAAGATCTGAAAAAGATGAAAAAAATAATTATATCAACTGCAATGGTGGCAATGACGACGGGTTGGTGGAGGAAATAATGACAAGGAAAGAATGAAGAAGAAAATAATTATTTTTTTGGCTAAACTAAAAGCAACATGTGCTGATTTTGAGTGTATTACACTCACCATGTCATGTCCCCAAAAGTGATAGACCAATTTTTGAATAGTAAAAATATTCAAATAAGAACAAGTCTTAGATAAGGTCTCAAACCCATAGCAGCTTCATATATCTTCGAGCGCCCTTTGATCAGCTTACTTTAGTCTTCTTCTGCTCTAGATCAAATCTCCCCCCTTATGCTATGCTTTTATGTTGACAATCTTTCCCCTTAGGACTAACTCCATGTTGTTCTAACTCTATAACTTCGTGTTGATACAACTAAGGCTTACTACACGAGGCTTGTAAGATCGCAGTAGTTCACCCACAAGACTAAGCAAGTTTTGATAGCCTGCTTAATCTCTCTCAGGGAGTACCTTCCACTCTTTGCAACCCTTTAGACGATTAGGTTGACCGACTAAGCAAGTATGATGCCTGCTTAATCTCATAGGGACTAACCTTTTACTCTTTGCAACCCTATAGGCGGCTAGGTTGCATGGAATATGAAAAATGATGTGTCCTACTTATATGTGTTTGAGGACTAGGTTGATACAATATTGAATGCGGAAGACAAAAATAAAAAATAACCAAAAGCTATATTAAAGCTTAAGACCTCAATTGATTATCAATCCAAAGCACCTAACATATTAGAGAGACCTCAAGAGAATTGAATTCTCAGGCAACTTTCCTTTCCCAAACAAAGTTCAAACACTAGCTTCAACAAGCTCACAAACTCTCAAAGAGTAGCAAAATATCAATATTCAAAGTAGTCTACCTAATGAAATAACAAGTATAATATTTATACTAAACAGGATAAGAATACTAAGTTAGCTATTACAAAAATATCCTTAATGATATAAGGGCCTTCTTAAGTCTTTCCTTGGAGATGATGACTTGTATTTATGGAATAGCCTCTTTGCATGCATATCCATCTTCTTCTCTATTTCGACCTCGATGCTCTCTATTCTCTACTTCGTCCTCCCATGCAATCATCAACACTTGGAATCATCGGGAAGGCGGTGTTCTAAAGTATATCCATCTTCATGAACAACCCTTATAATGCTTGAAGTTCACGAGCTTGGCTCCTTGTGAAAGGGCTTGATGCAACTTGAGTTGTATATTCTCCCCTTGTTGAAAATAGTTTATCCTCAAATGGGGTCGCCATCATTCATCTCGAAAAGAGAGAGATCACACACGTTGAAGGTGTTATGAACTTGATATTCCAGAGAAATGTCAATATTGTATGCATTATCATTGAGTCACTCAAGAACCTCAAATGGACAATCTCCTCTAGGCATCAACTTGGTCTTTCTCTTGTTGGGAAACCTTTCCTTGCAAAAATGTACCCAAATTCAATCACCTGGCTTGAGTACAACTCTCTTGTGGCCTTTGTTTGCTTTCTTGGTCGTATCTTGATTCTTCTTCTCAAGGCGAAGCCTCACCTTCTCATGAAACTTCTTAATGGATTCAACTATTTTCTTTCCATCTAAACTCAAAACAACATCTTGAGACAAATGAATGATATCTAGAGGGGTTAGTGGATTAAAACCATAAACAACCTAAAATAAAGACATGTCAATAGTACTATAAATGACTCTATTATATGCAAATTCAACTAAAGGAAGTTGATCCTCCCAAGATGCTAACTTTACCTTAACCATGGCCTTAAGCATAGAACCCAAGGTCCTATTCACAACCTCGGTTTGACTATTAGTTTATGGGTGACAAGAAGTAGAAACCAATAATTTAGTTTCAAGTTGTCCCCACAATTCCTTCCAAAAGTGGCTAAGGAACTTAGAGTCCCTATCACTCAATATGGTTTTTGGAATACCATGCAACTTGACCACATTCTCAACAAACAAATATGAAACATGAGATGCCACATCACATTTATGGAATGCAATAAATGAGCCATCTTTGAAAATCGGTCAACAATAACAAAAGTGTTATCTTTTCCCCTTTTTGTCCTTGGAAAGCCAACACAAAATCCATAGAGATGTCAAGCCAAGGTCTTTGAGGGGTGGAGAGAGTGGTATACAATCCATGGAGAGGAAGTCTAGACTTAACACTTTGACATTCAATACATTGACCACAAATGTTTGCAACATCATTACGCATTTTAGGCCAATAAAATTGCTCTTCAAGAATTCCCATGATTTTATCAATTCCAAAACGTCCCATTAAACCCCCATCATGTGCCTCAATCACAAAAAGTTTCCTCCAAGAGCCCATGGGCACATATAGTCACTTGTTGTTGAACAAGAAACCATCAAATTTTGAATAGGGAGTAGAGAACTATCCCTAATCCATATTTCCTTCTCCCAAAATTCACAATCTTGAAAGATGTTTGCAAAGAAAGGGGGTGGGGGGTCTTTGGAATCGTAACACCCCTAAACTGGAGGGGTACAACTGACACCCGAGTCTTACTTACCGAGCACCAACATACATGACTGAACCTTATTCTTTAAAATATATATGGGTCGTCAAGGCGGCCATGATAGATTGAAAGACATACAAAAGCAATAAACATCTGATAGTACCAACCTAACATGAATATACATAGATACAGGCCGACAAGGTCACCATGATAGACTGTACATCAAACATATGCCGACAAGGTCATACATAACATCTATACACATTGACTCATTTATACAAGCCTCTAAGAGTACATCATCATCATCATAAGGTAGGGACAGGGCCCCACCATACCCATAACATGTACATAACATCATACCGACTCGAAAGCAGCATCTCCGGACAAAAAAGAGTGCACCAACCACAGCTGAGATAAGAACCTACTAGCTAGGTCATCAATCCGTCTATCTGAACCTACGGGAATGAAACACAACGTCCCCTAACCAAAAGGGACGTCAGTACGAAAGATGTACTAAATATGTAAGGCAGTAAAATCATAAGTAAGAGCCTCAATATAAGAGAGAGTAAAGAAGGATCAACCTGTACTCATAATTTGCCACTATTGGCCATGATATACAATACAATATATACGCGTATATAACGTCTTTATGAATCATCAAGCCACTATTTTGGGCCATATCATATCATAGACTTTAACTGCCCAACTGGTCAGTGGTAACTGCCCGACCGACCGTAGCTGGGTGGTAAATGCATCACTTCCCAATCGGCCGTAGCTTAGTGGTAAAGTAGGAATACCATAGCCATGCGTATATAATGCCATCATGATAATCATATGCATGAGAGATATAATATACTTATTTGAACGTGTCGCAGTGACGTAAGGTCATTGCACCTCCGACTAACGTTATAAAGCTTACATATCAACATACATTTCATTATGAGTCAATAAGACAAGATATACATGAATCAATAAAATTCTTCAATAGAATGAAGGACTTGGACATTTCTAGCTTTCAAGAGTAGAGTCACTTTGGACGGACATCCGTTTACATACGGTTCATGACAAAAGAAGGAAAGGATAAACTTAAGATACCTTTGTCGTTTACTTAACCACACGATGTTGGTTCATCCTTTTAGTACTTCAATCTATAATAAATGATAAGGGACCATTGTTAAGCTTACATAAGCTAGAATTCAACACAAATGAGCGACTAGCTAGTCTATGAAAATTTGGACATCACCTCCCCTTATTCTTTTCACTTCCCTCAAATCAAACAACAACACCAACAAGACCAACATGTCCAGAATTTCAACAAACATATTACATCAATATCCAACCTTATATCCATCACAATACATCACCAAAATTGTCCACACCATCTCACATAACAACCAAGTGATAATTTGCACTTTTCCATCCATACAACTTAGCTAGAACTTCAATACACTTCAATAATTGCAACCACAACATACTCAGGTTATACCTATTGATTTTCAGCCACAACGCACAATAAAAATGACCTTATAATAGTCTAACAAGTTACAACAACCTAGAACCGATTTTCAGGTCATTTCTTCATAAATTCTTACTTCCATAACTTACCTAAGAATCCAATAATCTCAAACACATTAAGAAAAGAATATTATTCACCTAATTCATGTTCTTCAAGGGTTGGAAGTGGCAGTATCTTTCCTTGGAGGAGAATCAACCTCCTTCACGTGGATTCTTCAAGTTTAGAGGTAATTTTAAAGGTTGTCCAGCTTGGAAAGAGAGAGAGATCTTCCATAGATATTCTTAGGTTGTAAGATTAATATTATGAGGTGATAGATGAGATAATTCATCCCCTAAAAGGTGTCCTTGGTCGACCATAATGGTGTCTTCCTTTAAGACATTAAGGGCATTTTCTTTAGCAAGTAGGTGATGCACCTTCTTGTCACCTACTTGCTTAATTAATAGGTGTCATTGTTGGTCCCTCTTATTTCGAAACATGTATAGTCCTTACTTAAAAATTAAGACATCTGTCAAATAGCTCAAGTAAGTAGGGCGGATAAGCAAGCAGCTCAAACAGGTAGGACGGGTAAGCAAGTAGCTCAATTTTATTTGTCTGAAATCTCATTTCTCGTTTAAGTGCATTCGTCAACCTCAACTTAGTCGTACATATATTGAATAAAAATATGGGATGTTACATCTTTTTTTCTAAGTCTCATTCACCTTAACTAATATAAAGGGATTTCACTCTCTTCGAGCTTATGTGAGATAACTTACGATAACAACGACATACAAAGTACATGGTGTAAAATCCTTCCCTTCTTAGGAACATTCATCCTTGAATGTGGGGGCATACACAAGCATACAAATTCTCCTTAATACTTTCTGTAAATTTTGACATTGTCTCCCCTGTAATTGGGGCCATCCGTATCTATATGAACAAGCAGGAAACATCCAAATTCGCCTCGTAAGGCCATACATCATAACATACATATGGTTATACCTCATACGGTCATCAAACATCATGTATAACATTCTGGAAAAGGAACTCATCTCATAACCCAATACATCAGCTCTTGGTTATGCTATTCTTTAGTCGGAGTATAAGCTAATCATAAAAATGAAGGGTTAGTATCAAATCCCACATTATGATAAGGAGAATCACAATTAAATCATAGTTGTGTAGAGCCTTTGGCTTAAAACCATTGACGGTGCCTTATACTTCATCTCCTTTTATTCTTTGTACATCATTTCTTTCACTTTCTTTCTTTGCCATAAAAACTTTTAATGAAGGCTATCATTTTTAGTACACAAATTGCAGATTTGTCAATCTTGGAAAGGTAATAGCAATTTATTCACACGATATGTCCTTTATAACTTATACATCATCAATGGGTATGATCCAAGATGAATTTCCCCAACATACCTTCTTATCATTGGAACACAAAAAACTGGGTGGATAAACTTTAACTTTTGAGACATGTCCAACTTGTAAGCAATTTGGCCTATTAGTTTAATTTTGCGATATGATACAATATACGATAGCTAGAGTATCCTTTTCTTCCCAATTATTATCACGTCCCTCATTGACACAGTTTTTAAGAATTATCCATCACCAACTTGGGACTCTAAGTCCCGTCGCCGCACATCTGGAAATGACTTTATGTTGACTCTGAGTCATTCATGTTTGTTCTTAAATAACTCCATCCCCTTTACGACTTGGTGCGTTAAGTCAGATCCCATTAACTCTGGTTTACTTACTTCTAACCACTCGATATGAGCTCTACATTTCCCTTCATACAGAGCCTCATATGGTACCATTCAGATTCTAAGCATGATAGTTGTCATTGTACACAAACTTACTAAGAGGTAAGTGGTCATCCCCACTTCCTTTGGAATTTAATTAGCAAGTTCATAGTATGTCCTCGAGCGTCTAACTCATATGCTTGATTTGTCTATCTGTCTGAGGGTGGGGCTATCCAGAGTGCCTAAAAACCCTTTTCAAAACGATCTTAAAAACATACCTGTGAGTTGAGCATCCATGTTATAGAACCAAAGACATCATGAAGGCGAACAATTTTCTTAACATAAAATCTCGTATAGTCCTCGGTCGTATAGGTAGTTCATGGTAAAAATCCATTTTAGTAATTTCCTATTTTTACATAGAGTCTCAATGTCCTGAGCTAGTTTACCGAGCTTTGGGTACTCTTTCCTTACCTGTTGACTTTTATTACACTGGCTATAACTTTTGTGAGGATCCTTCTCATATGATTCTGTTAACATACCCATTTAGCATCATGATGCGTCTTAGTAGATCTTCAGTGTATAGGATGTCGAGAATAATAGACCTCTATCATAATCTGGCCTCAAACCCCCCACAACACTGGGATTACATAATTGACCCTGCCATCTAAGGGTCCCACTACCATTATGCTCAAAGGATGTGGTTTTCTTTTGCTAAATACCCTTTCTAATTCTCCATAAAAATGGAATATTCACCCCGACGTTCCTTATTTTCCAATATAATGGATGACTCTACTGTATTTTGAGTCATAAGGCTGTCATTATCTGAATTCACCAATCGTATTCCCACTTAGATAACTGATGCATTTCCTGAGTCAACTTCTTTCCTTAGCCTCCACATTAGTCAAGTGGCTTGTGGGCACATGACTGGCCGTACTAGCTTCGATATTAACCTTATCCAAAAGGCATAGGATTATCGATACTGATATCTTTTAATATACTTAGGTCATCACTTCTTTCATCCACTTAGCTCTGCTTACCTAACTGTGTCCTGGGACTCCTATGGTTTGTAGTGTCTGAACATGAACATTCTATAAGTAACACCATCGAATCTACTGTGGTTACCTCTCATTCATAGTCTAAAAGAAAAATCCTTTTCGTACTTTCTCATCACTAATGATCATAAACAATTCCTTTCTTTACTTATTTTTGACACTAGCTCATTCATTTACTTATTTTATTCTCATTCCGTTTGAAATATTCTGGTATATATACATAATCTGAAATATTGCTCCCAGTTCCAATCCTTCATGTTAATATCTTGTAGATGATAAGTTGTTAACTTATTCCCTCATTGGGTACGTATAAGATTATGAAGGATTTGATGTTATAAGATGTTGTTCTATTATATCCATATCTAATAGCCGTACTTAGACCAAAACCTCCTTACTTGACTCATGACTATGAATTTTCGCCAGTGGCACTTTGGGGAAGAGATTTCTTTGTTCTCATTGAGCTGTAATCTCACTTCATTATCTATTTCGTAGAACCTTTAGTTAATTTGAAGCATCCATAGTCATCTTTATTTGCCAATCAGTTCATCTTTATTCTATTATCATTATCTCGAAACACATCTCTTTAATTCCTACCTTGTATCCTTAGGCTCAATGGCCCCTGTTCAATTCTTTATATGCTATATCAAACTTTACTCACTGCTATTTCCGTTTACATTCTCTCTAATAGTCGTGGCTGTATGTGTTGCAAAACTGATGCTTCATACGTGTAGATCCTATTCATAATTTTATATGATCTGATGACTCGTACGAGTTTTGTTGACTTAGTGATAATTAGGTCTCCCATCAACCGATTTTCCAATCGTATTACCTTTACATTTCTATTTTGAGTTACCTTGACAGATCTCTTTTCTCAATGTATTTCTCATACTAACTTCCTAGACATTTGTTACACCCCGTAGTTTTATGTCAAATCATATCGTTTATGAATATCTGTGTTTACAGGAAGGTATAGGTGTTACATATCGTATTTTATTTCAATATAGGTATGATCAAGTGGAGATCTACGAATGCACTTAAATACGAGAAGCGGGATTTTGGGCAAATAAAAATGAGCTGATTTCTTACCTCAAACGAGTTGCTTGCTTACCTGTCCTACTTGCTTGATCTACTTAACACATGTTGTAATTATTAAATGAGGACAAGACACGTGTTTAATTGGGATAAATATCAACAAGTAGCACTATAATTAATAAAGTAGGTGACAAGTAGGTGCATAACCTACTTGCTTAATGAAAGGCCACAATTAAGTCTCCAAAAGGCAAGGGTGAGGTGGCTAAAAGAAAGCCCTTATAGGGGATGATTAAGCTCATTCTCACCATAATTTTTTCAAATCATAATACATGGCAGAACCCACGAAATTTTCTCTACAAAACCTAAGTGATTTCAAGGGTTTCAAATGAATCTACTGTCGAAAACCCGAAATTCTTGTTTGTTTCTATTCCTTTTTCTTGTAGCTGCATCAGATGTTATTTATAGGTGAAGAGAGCTTATGTTTTGGCTGGTTCTGATCACTTCAAGGTGAGTTTATGCCTCTCCTTCCTTTTCTAAGCTTCTATGAGTTGTAGCTCGCTTGTAAAGACTAGAACTTGTAAGTTTTGAAAGAGTTAACATGCTGATTGTTGTTGAGCAACTACTGGGTTGTTGTAAGCATATTTTTAAGTTGAATTAATGGCTGATTTATATGATAAGCGGTCTTAATTATATACGTTTGGTTGTGTTTCTTGATTTGAAATAAAAGAGAAGTCGGAAACGTGTTTTTAGTAATCTAAAAAAATAGTTTTAAGTTGGTGTAATTTTGTGGCTGTTATAAGGTCATTTTTATAACATGCTGCGGATGGAAATCAGTAAGAGTAGCTTAAGTATGTCATGGGTTCTATTATGTTATAGTTGAATGTCATAACGTGTGGATTGATTTGAGACGTTTGTGTGTATGAGCGTTTTGGGGTGTTCCTGAACTCTATGCGGCTAGATATTGATGGAATGACCAGGTATGTTATTGTTGTTCTGTTTTTTGTTGATGGTATTTTGAATTGGGAGGAAGTGATCATTATAGGGGAGGTGCTGCCCAATTTTCTAGAAATGAGCTACTAGCTTAGTAACACGTTTTAAGCTCTTCCGTAGCTTAACCATAATTTTAATATCTTAATATAGGTTGAAGTACGTCGGGCAGTATATATATATCGAGTCATTGATTAAGCGACAAAGGTATGTAAGGCTATCCCTTTCTTCTAAAAGCATGAATTCAAAATGAAAATGATTTTCCAAATGAATTGTCAAAATAATTATTCAAAGTCACATCACTTTATCGTATTGTTATCCTGTTCTATATCACTTGGTTGTTAGCTATATATATGAGTTTCATAAACCTCCAAAAGGAGCGTTCCAAGGATTTAATCGTCGAGTCGACCAAGAGTTGTTTCAAAGGGGCCAAAAGTGCCATTTTGACTATAGTGTCTTATGAACACCACCGACCTAATGACGTTGGTAGTTATACACATATAAGATACACACCATCGAACTAATATCGGCGGGCAGTTATTTATGCGCATACACACCCCGTGCTATAACAAGAAGGCATGCATTTATATATGCATCCATACACAAACCTCAGACTATTACCTGAGGGCAGTACCTGATTTAAACACCCTGAGTTATAAGCCGAGGTCAGATTATATAATAGCACACATGTATAGAAGTTTCAGTATAGTTTCAGAGTTTCACTGTTCGCCTTGAGTGGCACACATGTTATCAGAGTATCAAGTTGCTTCTTATGCCCTATTTTACAGCTTATGCTTTCATATTGCTATTTATTCTTTACATATCAATACATTTCATTTGTACCGGTGTCCTTTTTGTTTTTGGACACTGCATTTTATGTTGCAGGTTCAAGTAGAGGTACAGATAGACCTCCCTAGTAGGAGCCTGCTTAGTTCAACTATTGATTGGTAAGCTTCGCTTCTTCTGGAGCTACCGAGTCAGAGGTTTTTAGCTGAGTTATGTATATACAAATCAAATGATGAAGGAAATACCGTTGATTCGTCGAGAATCTACATCCAGGACTAGTAGACATATGTACAATTTATGGGTAGGTTGGGGCCATGTCCTGACCATATGATAGTTATACTTCTTAGAGGCTTGCTGATTTGTACGTTTAGTCAGTTGTTTTGTATGGCCTTGTCAGCCTGGATGTTAGTCAGTTGGTCATTATGATTACCTTGCCGATCTTGTATATATATGTATATATCTATTTTGGTTTTGTTTATCCTACTTGTTGATCTATCCAGACGATGTTCTATGTTTCCAACTTGTGGCCTTATCGACCTTGTATGTATGTTGGTTACACCTCCATACTTATCATGATTTTATGGCCTTGTCTGCCCCACTTTCCATATGTTCAGGTGTTATGTTTAAGTGTGGTACGCTCGGGCTAGGGAGGCACTGGGTGCCGGCCACACCCTCTAGTTTGGGGTGTGACAAACTTGGTATTAGAGCAGGTCTGTCCTAGGGAGTCTATAAACCGTGTTTAGTGGAGTCTTATTTATGAGTGTGTTATGCAACACACTTATAAGCAAGAGGCTGTCGGGCATTTAGGGATGGTTTTGTTCTTTTATCTCATAAATCGTGCCATAGAGTTGAGTTGTAAGGATTCGAGTCTAATTCATGCTTTACTCATTTTCAGCTATGACGATTACCAGGAAGACTACCGCTAGTCGACGAGCCAGTGTCGTTAGGGGAGAAGGTACTAGTAATGCCTCGCTTGGCCAGGGTGAGAGAGTTTAGGCATAGGGTGAGTCCCATTTTCATGTATCACCTACTCTGCCTCCACTTGAGGAGATCAGAGGAGACATAGTGCCCCAGCTCTTCAGGACACAGTACCCCCAGCTCTTCAGGACACAATACCTTTAGCTCCCCAGAATCTAATTCCTCCAGTTCCTCCATCCGAGTCGATAGAGCAGGGTGTTGCGAGTGCCGTACAACTATTGCCACAGATAGTAGCTTCACAGAAGTGATAAATTATGGTATCCACAGGTGTTAGCTCTTCTAATAGTGTAGGGAGTTCTACAATTCGAGAGTTCATCGACCTTAGTCTTCATGTGTTTACAAGTTCCCATCCGGATGAGGATCCGTGAGATTTCATTGATAAAATGGAGAGGGTATTGAGGGTTATGCATGCTTCAGAGATTGAGGCAGTGGAGTTGGCATCATTCAGGCTACGAGATGTGGCCATCTTATGGTATGAGGCTTGAGAGCGATCTAGAGGTTCAGATGCATCTCCAACATTATGGAGGAATTCTCAGATGCCTTCCTTGATTACTATTTTCCATTAGAGGTGCGGGATGCTATGATGGAGAGATTCTTAACCCTCAAGTAGAGGGGTATGAGTGTTAGGGAGTACAATCTACAGTTTGACTCCTTGGCTAGATATGCTCCGATCATTGTGGACACGATGAGGGCCAGAGTTCACTGGTTTGTAGTAGGTCTGGATATCCATATCTGATTAGGGAATGCATGACACCTTCCCTGAATAGATATAATGATATTTCCAGAATATAGGCATATGCTCAATATGATAAGGATCATAAGCGCTAGTTCCGAATCGATATGGATGCATAAAGGGATGTGAGTAAGAGAGCTAGATCAGCTTGATTCCTTGGAGAGGCTTCGGTTAGTTACAGACAACGATTCCCTAGCAGTGCTCCACCCCAGTTTTAGGAGCCTAGATATGATAGATATGCATAATACATACCATATCAAAGTTTGAGGGCTTCAGGTTATCAAAGACGGGACAACCATATAAGATGAGACCCCATTACCACCTTGTGGTTAGTATGGTAAGACATATTCGGGGAAGTGCCATCAGGCTCATGATGCATACTATGGGTTTGGACAGTCCAGTAATTATAAGCGCTAGTGTTCGAGTATAGGTAGAGGTAGTATGGCTCAGCCGACAGGGTCGACAACAACTTTCTCATTGAGTGCACATCCACCAGCTAATGGACCACATACCTTAGTTGGTAGAGGTAGAGGCAGATGAGGAGCATCCAGTTCAAGTGGTGGTCAGAATCTCATATATGCTTTAGCAGGTCGACAAGACTTGGAGTCATCATCGGATGTTGTTACATGTATACTATTCGTCTTCACCTATGATGTATATGCATTGAAAGATCCTGGCTCCACATTGTCCAATGTGACACCGTTCATTGCTAGCAAGTTCAGATTAGATCCAGAGTTATTATCTAGGCCACATGAGGTATCTACGCCAGTTGGTGAAATAATTATGACTAGATGGGTCTATCGAGATTGTGCGGTGATAATTTGTAACCGCCATACCTCGGCTAATCTATTTGAGTTGCCAATGGTTAATTTTGATGTTATTATGGGAATGGATTGGTTGGCTTCATATTATGACAATGTTGAATGCTGATCCAAGAATGTTAAGTTTCAGTTCCCAAGAGAGCCGATCCTATAATGGAAGGGCAATTCAGTTATGCCTAAGGGTAGGTTTATATCCTACCTTAAGGCACGAAAGATAGTTACCAAGTGTTATATTTATCACCTAGTGCAGGTCAGAGATGCGGATGCTGGATCCCTGATCCTTCAATATGTTCCTATAGTGAATGAATTTCTAGATGTGTTCCCAGATAATCTTCCAAGTCTCCTCCCTCCAGAAAGGGAGATTGATTTTGCTATAGATGTGCTTCTAGACACTCAGCCAAACCCTAACAATACCACTCGGTCAACCCAAAAAGAACACTTTTTTGAGATTGGCATACAACCACTCACTCAATAAGACATCAAACACTTGCCTCAAATGGCCCATATGATCCTCAATAGTCTTGCTATAGATAAGAATGTCATCAAAATAAATGATGACAAAATTGTTTATGAAAGGCTTCAACACATGGTTAATTAATCTCATGAATGTGATAGGTGCATTGGTTAGACCAAATGGCATAACAAGCTACTCAGAGAGACCAAATATAGTCTTGATGGTCATTTTCCATTTATCACCGGGGTGCATGTGAATTTGGTGATATTCACTTCTAAGGTCAACCTTAGAGAACACACTTCATCCATATAGCTCATCCAACATATCATTAAGTCTAAGAATATGATGTCGATATTTTACTGTTATTTTGTTGACGACTCTACAATCAATGCAAATCCTCCAAGTACCATCATTCTTTGGAACTAGTATCACCTGGATGACACATGGACTAAGACTTTTCTTCACTAGTCCCTTGTAAATGAGCTCTTCAACTTGCCTTTGTAACTTCTTAGTTTCCTCCAGATTTCTCCTATAAGCCAGTTTGTTGGGAATTTAAGAACCCGACACAAAATTGATTTGGTGCTGAATTCCTCTCAAAGGAGGCACTTCGTTGGACATCTCATTTGGAAATACCTCATCATATTCATGCAATTGAGAAGATGCAATACTAGGCAAAGTACTAGTGTCATGGTTAGCTTGTAATAAAAGTTCTTTGTTTATTAGGCACACCTTGAAGTACCTCTCGTCAACCCTTTAAACCCCTTTCAAACAACAATAGTTCATTCACGACTCTATAATCCTCACTCACTTGATATGGCGTTAGTGGAGTGAGAATATGCTTGGGACCCCCAAACACAAAAGAGTATGTGTTTGTCTTTCCATTGTGTTGTGAATCCCTATCAATTTTCCAAGGATTTACTCTTGCATTGGTGCAATATCGCACACTTCATCTTGGTACTTTCCAATGTTAAACTTGACACTAACCCTCTTGGATACCTTCACCTTTCCACAATCATTGAACCATTGTAACATATAAGGACAAGGATGCTTCATTGTATGGAAATTAATATGCTCAACCAAGGTTGTACGCACCACATTGGTACAAATACTACCATCAATAATAAAAAAACACACATTTTCTTGATTTTTGCATATAGCATGAAACTAGTTCTCCCTTTGGTCATACACTTTACGAGTCATGGCACCCATAGTTCTACTTACTACACAATCCAATCCTACTCCCTCTTCTAGTCGCCTCACGCCATCATCATCTAGGTTTTTCTCATTTTCTTACCTTCGTGCACCCTCATCACTGTCATCACCACACTATTCCTGTTTATCGTATACCATACCCATCATATAAGGCTATAATTGATCTCCTATTGGGACATTCATATGCAATATGTCCCCTAGCTTGACACTTGAAACATGTAATGGTAGAAGGATGAGAAAAGTTGGGTTTAGCATTGTTACCTCCTTTACCCTTGTCATCGACTTTGGATTTGTGTTAAAATTTAGCTTGGGAAGTTGGAGTAGTGATCTTGGGATTTTCCCATTTATCTTTGTTCTTACTCCATGATGAGGAAGACACATTATTCTCATTGCAACACATTTCTGCTTTCAAGTACGTTTCAACTTTGGTTGCATTATGAAATTCTTCTTCAAGTGGTATAGTATTGAAGCCAAATGGGATTGGAGATGTCGTAGTTCAAATTGGCCACAAATCGGATCACCGTGTAGTTCAAGTGCTCTTTGATCTTGGATTTCTACCTTAAGTTCTCAAACTCATCGAAGTATTCTTCAACACTCTTACTACCTTGTCTTAATATGTACACCCTATTAACAATGCTTTGGTAGTAGTTGGGTGTCACATACCTTACTTCCATGAGCTCAATAAACTCTTTCCAAGTTGGAATATCAAACAGGTATTGCTGAGCTCATTCACGTTTCTTGATTCCTACCAAGTGGATGTGATGAAAGAAAGGATCCAAACTTAGATTCTACATTTGACAAGTGTACCAAAGGATCAAGGGATTTGAACGATGGCCATCAACCCGTGAAGAAAGGCCCAAAATGGCATGGAATATGGGGAGGAATGGGAACCATAACTTGATAGCCTCTTATGAACAAGTTTATCCATCTTTATATGTTGGTCCTAGTTGAGACCTTGCTTTATAATTTATGTCTTCAAGTTCTAGTCTAGCTAGTAGTTTTATTATTAAGTTCATGTAATAGCCCTTAGACTATCTTAGGACACAATAATTGTTGGTAGTAAAGATGTAGAATCTGAGAAAGGGGCAAGGCCAAGGTGGCACGGACAACACACCATAGCACATACAAGAATGACATGGACAAGAAGCGTCCAAAGGCGAGTCAAGTCGGAAGAGGAACGTTGAAGGTCGGCCAAAGATCAAGATATTGGTATAAGAAAAGGAAATACTTCCAAGATGATGGAGTCTTGAAAATGCAAGCACATATCAACCTCCACAAAGAAGGTGTGAAAAGATTTTGGCTTACTCAAGTCTCAACACAAATCCAAAACTATTTCAAATGCAACTCGCCGAAGCCGAGGACCAACTTAGTCTCCAAGACAACCAAACCCTTTCCTTGTTCCCATTAGGCCGAATGACCTTGTAATTGTCCCTTGGTCTCCCTTCTAGAATAGTCTTTAGGATACTATAAATAGAGCATTAGGACTTTGTATTTGGATAAGCTTGTTTTGAGATAAATATAAAACTAAGTCTTCAACTTGTGTGTTGAAACTTATTCGATCCTTGTGTGGATCAAATCTCATTCGGTGCAAGTATAGATTAGGAATTGTGTGACCTAGTCTCTACCAAAGCTTGATGAACACCCTTGGTGGTAAACGACAATTGGTACATATGTGAACCAACATATTCTAAGCCTTGGGAGCAATAAGGGCATAGATCACCCTCACTTGGCTTGTTCACGGGCATTGCAAATAGTAAACCCCGGTCTTGACCTTGTGGCGTTGATCACCAACCCTTGGTGTCGGTTCGGGCAATTAACTATCCATTCCTCTATCCTTGGGCATATCCTTCATACCTCACAAAATAACCACCACTACTAAACATCCAACCCAAAGTCACTATAGCCAACACTTATACAAAATTCCTTATCTATTCTCTCGAGTTGTATTCTATAATTCGGTTCCCATCCTCACTAAATATACCAAACACCGGTCACCCTTATCTCCATTAATATATCCTAAAACTCTCCACTAAAGTCCAACTCCCGAAACAGTCCACAAATACCCGCTCAATCTAAACACCTCCACATAGTCTGCGTATCACAAAATTCTAAGTACCTCACTGTCTTAGTACTGTTCCATCAACCTACCATCATGCAACCACCAAATTCCGATCATCACAACCTCCCATAATACCCCTGAAACAACCTCCCAAAATGCCTCAACTGGCCTCTTTATAGATGCTCCCGAAATCACATTCAAACACCAAACTGTCCCATTTACCCGAGAAGCCGAGAACTCGATATTGCTTTCCATTTTCGGGTCAACCCGAACATATTCCATACCGGACCCACTTACCCCTCACCTTATATCCATCAAGATGCATACCCACAAATTGATTGAGGGCATACTTCACTTTTAAATCATCCGAGATGTTGTTAGTAAGGAAGATCCTCTCGCTTTGCAACTTCTATTCTAAGAATTCTTCTAGGTGACTCCACCTTTTGAACTTGGGAAGTTTCACATTGATAGTATGCAAGTTGCGATCTAGACCTCCTCTATCTTCATAACCTTACCATCACACTCAATCATCTTGACCTTGCCATACCCATATCTTCATGAACATAGGGTACTGATACCTCATCGCCTCTCTCATCCCTTAAGTGGATCATACCCACGTGTCCCGACATACTGTGGCTCCCCCCACCATCTCTCTTGCTCAAACTCCTCAACTTCCTCATCAAAAATAAAGTTTTGGTTAGGGGTTAAAAATAGTTCTGGGGGAATGTTTTGTGCTAATGCATGTAAGGGTATATGGGTATATTTTGTGGATTGACTCTCGGGGTCACTTATGGTGGAGGTTCCTCTTGGGGTGGTCGATATAATTGGGTTAGGTAAGATAATTGGTTCGCCTCACATATTCTGAGGCATTGGTATTTGGAATGGTAGCGGGTGGAATATGCGGAGAAGGATTGGTGTTGGCTTGGGGAAAGCATATCATATGAAATTGCCCCAGGGTTATAGTTTGTGAGGTGTTAGGGTTCTTACTTGATTCATCTCCAACCTTTCGCATTCCCACCATGCGATTGGGAGTGGCCATTTGACTTCCTTGTTCAACATTCACCAACCTAGAATCCTTACTACCCACTTGCTCCCTTACTTCACTTACCTCCATACTCATCCTTATTAACTCCCTAATTATGAGCAACATCGGGTCCTCTCCATCATGAGTTTTACCTCAAGAGTTAGCCATAGTACCTATAAAACTCAACAAACATGTTAGAAGTAAAAGTTCCTCACATCACTCATATTGACCTACCCCCTCCTCACTTCACTCAAGTGCTCTTGCAAGGTTGTAAAGAACCTAAGTTCAATCAATAACAAAAGGATTCTTAGCCTATATGGATGAATGAATTCTTGTTAAGTAGAAAGACAGACGACTAAATTCTAACGGACGGAGCCAAGAACTTTCAACAAAATAAAATGAGAAAAGCATGAAAGAAATTGGTACGGAAAAAATTCAAACTCAAGAACTAGTTAACAAAGTGTAAGATCGATTACCAGTCGATAATTAGTTAGGAGAATCAAATAAATGAAGTTAGGATAGAGACAAACCGTTTAAAACACTTAGAAAAGTTTTCCAAAAATCATTGAAGTCTGTGCGTTGAGGGTGTGTCATGGATGTAGTGTACAATACTTCTCTTTGAACTTTCTGCAGAGCACGCGTTGTGTAGGCATTGCGTGTCCAGCACACAAAAATGTCTCTCTGAATCTATATCAGACGCGCGTGTTGGGCGCGCATCGCACTTGGGAAGGAGGTCCGTCAGTACTTTTTTTCTCAAACTTTGGGCCCCTAACATAGATTTTCTGACCTCCTAAAGTGCCTTAGGCCCACGAATTTAAGATATTTCGCTAAATTTGGTCCAACAAACTCTTTTCCACTTTGGACTTGAATTGTTTGGATCAATGGCCTCTTTTGGGTGTCTTCTTCCTATTGAAGATTGCTCAAGAACACCAAGAACACCCAAATTCCAAGTACCTCAATTCTAACTCGAATTTGCTTCAAATTTGAGATTTAAGCTTCCCTCAACTTGGAGAACAAATTACCCTTCAAATCAACAATTACTATTAAAATCAACAAGACCCACTTGTTGTTATGCTATGCTCATAAAAACACCTTGAAATTTTAGATCTAGGTAGATTTGACCTCTGGGAACTCAAATACAACATCAAACACGCCCAAATCCAACAACACACGAATCCTTTTGTGATTTTTTGAAATTTTCAAAATAAGAACCTAGGATTAAGAATTATAGAGACAATCCTTTAGCCTAAGCTCTCATACCAAATGATACAATTCCTAAAGGTGAAACTTTACAATTTGAAATTGAAAATGTTGAAATTAAAGTGAAGGTAGACACAAAGAAAGAAATCGAAAAGCAACAATGGATATATTAAACCCAAAACGTCAATTGGATTGATCTAACAATGCACCTAACTTATAATTGGATCATTCCACAAGTGAGCATGCTCATGTGCAAATCATAAACAAGGTTCAAGACAACCGAACAATTACACTAAATGTTGGCTATGATTATGGCTAATCCCTACGCTAGACTATCAACTGAACAAACACTCATAAGAGTTCATCTTCATAATTCAAGCTAAAGGATGAAATAATACTAAGGGTACTATTTATAGTTTTCCTTATTTCAAACTAGGCCGAAAAGTGACCATAGTCTTCAAATTGCAATTATAACCCAAAATGGGCTCTTCAAGCTTCTTTCGATTCTAACCACTTTCGGTGGCTTCCAATTCCATGCCCTTCTCTTCTTATTCAGTCGAAGATATCATCCACACATTATAGACTCTTGTGAGGTGCTCCTCAAGTGCCTCCAAAGCCATCATTTTCATGAATAATTTGTAGAGATTGGAGCTCTTTAGCTTGGTTACAGGTGAAAGGTCTTGAGATATTTGGGGTCATATTATTATGAAAGTAGTTACTAATTAGCTCTAAACACGTGTGTCATCCTTGATTAATAATTAGGGTCATGTGCCGAGTAGCTCAAGAAAGTAGGACAGGTAAGCAAGAAGCTCATTTATTTGTCCAATATCTCATTTCTCCTCCAAGTCACACTCACCATAAATTAGTCGTACGAAAGTAATGTAATCTAATGTAAGAATATGGAATGTTACATAAAACTTTGTCGAAACTTATTTCCTTCTATATGTTTTAGTCTCAAACTTTTACGAAACTTACTTAACACTTGTTTGAACTCATTATCAACTAAGTATGGGGCTTGAGCCTCATCGTGATTATGTTACATTACTTATGATACATACTAGCGTGAAAACCCCCCCCTCTTTAAAACATTCATCCTCGAATGTGGGGGCATACATGGAGGAGTATTAATTCTCAAAAGTTCTGAAAAAATTTAGTAGAGTTTCCTCTATAATCGGACAACTCACAAACCTGCCAAGCTATTACACCCCGTTAGTTTGTACGTTGACATCGTCGTAAGCTAGTTAACGTAAGTCGGAGAAGTCATAATATCCTTATAAGGTTAAGTAAAACTTTAGACAAGTGTTAAGAGTATACCTAAAGGTTTCAGGTTTAAACAGATCAAAGAGAATACATTTCGTCGAAATTTGGAAAATTCTAGATTTTGGCAGTAGGATCTAAGGCCGTATAGTAGACATACAGACCGTATAATGACCGCCCTGGACCGTATAAATTTTCAAAGAATGTCTGCAAGATTTTTCCAATTATATGGTCCAAAGTACGGATCGTATGTTGATTTCACGGCCGTGTAACATGCCGTATAATGGAGGCGGTGAGAAATGTTAAGTTCATTTAAATTTGTTGGGAACGACCTGACCTTCATTTCATCTCATCTTCAACCTTAAAAAAAAATCCTTGAGGCCCTCCTAGAGTTTTCTAAGGTTCCTTGCTGATCCAAGTAAGTTTCAGAAGTGAAACAATGTGATTCTCTCATTCTGAAGGTCTTGAGCTTAGTCTACTACTTCTCCTTTTCTTCTTGAATGTTGTGGAGGTTGTGTGGATGCAAGTGAAGTGTTTCAAGGAGTGATTTACAGCCCCTAAAGTAAGCTCATCTTCTTCTCCTTGTAGTTGAACTCATACAAGTGATGGTGAGTTATTTTGCTAGGAGTTTGTAGCCAAATGTTTGGGAAGAATTTAGTTAATGTTGTGTTGATGTTAGGCTATTTATTTAGAAATATTTATGGATGTAAGATTATTGGATGTTTTTGGTTATTGCATGAAGACGATAAAGAGGCTAAGTAGGGTTGGAGGGATTGTCTTGATAGCTAGTTACCATTAAAGATTGTAGAAGCTCTATACACATTAGGTGCTCGATTAAATGTTTGAGTGAGTCGACTTAGAGTTTATTGATTCGATTTTAATCCAAATTATTCTTATAATGTAGATTATCATTCGTAGTTCGTCTCAGAACTCGTAAGATATCACAAAGGTATGTAATGGCTAACCTCTTCTTCAAATTATGACTTTCTGAACTTTATGTCAAGTTCTAAAACAAGAGAACGTTTGAAGAAGTATTCTATTTCCGTAGTGACTGTCCTTTGTCAGGAGTACGTTTCTGTCTTTGAGCTTAACACTTCATTTGATACATGTGCATAGATTTGCCGAACATAGTCCATGACTAATGATATTTGTTACCTCATTTATCGTATGTTCATAATCCTTGTTTACTTCATCTTGGCCTATCAGCTGGTGAGTTACCTAGCCTATGAGCTAGTGAGATGCATGGCCAATCGGCTGGTGAGTTACCTAGCCTATGTGCTAGTGAAGTACCTAGCCTTACGACTATTGAGAGATATACACCGAGCCCTATATGTGGCCGGCTAGCAACGCTATTACATTTCATACACATTTTGTCAGGGCATGTAAGTGGATTTAGAGTATCTTAGAATTCTTGTTCTTGGTTGTTGATTATTTTAGTTACAGTTATTTCAGTTGCCTTACATACTCGGTACATTATATCCGTAATGACATCCCTTTTGTCGGGGTTGCTGCACTTCATGCATGCAAGTTATGAGAGACAGCCAGATAAACCCTCCCAGTAGGCAGTGTTGAGTTCAATTGATTGGTAAGCTCCAGATCTTTTGAAGTTGCCAGGTTTAGAGTTTGGAGTGTTTATGTTTGTACAAATCATATGGGTAGGCGGGGACCCTGTCCCGACCATAGTACAATTATTATCTTTAGAGGCGTGTAGACATGTTGTGTTGATGTATAGTTTGTCCGTTTTGAGGCCTTGTCGGCCCTTGTATATATCTCTTTAGAATTATACTTCGACAACCTGCCAGGTGGCCTAGTTAGCCCATTTTTATATATGTTTTGGAGTTGTCTTTGTTATGAATGAGTTAGTACTTATTCAATATGTACCCTGAGTATGGCCTTATTATCCTATGTTGGTTTCGTTTACGTTTCAGCTTGGCCCTAAGGGCCAACGTATGCTTGTTTGCATCCAGAGTATGAGTTATAGCTTGGTACGCTCAGTCAATTATGGAACTGAGTGCCGGTCTCTGCCCTCATGAGCTGGGGTGTGACAAACTTTGTATTAGAGGAGGTCTGTCCTAGGGAGTCTACAAGCCATGTCTAGTAGAGTCTTGTTGTTACACTATGTATTTTTGTGCTTGTACGCATTATAAGTAAAATAATGTAAATATTAGTGAGGCTAAGATCCCATATTTGGATGAAAATAATTTTAAACATGTGCTACAAAAGTTTTGTAAGAATTCAGGGTCAAACAGATCAAAGAAGATTAAGTTCGTCGAAACTCAGGGAAGGGCAGGCTGAATTTCGAACAAGATTTTTGGCTCAACTTAGCAGGGATATATCTGATGATATATGAGTGGTTATGGGGTTAATAACCTATCTATGTTCAATTTCATGAAGTCTTATTTCCAACTCAACAAACTGTTCGTCGATACGACATCGAAGTTGAAAGGTATTTGTTTTTTTATCGAATTGTGCAACTACCGACAAACTGGCCAAGAGAGCTCATTGAGCGAGCTCCATAGAGAGTTGTAGCTCACTTTGGGATTGACGTTATTATGGGTATGGATTTGTTGGATTCTTGTTATGCAAATGTAGATTGTCGGACAAAGATTGTCAAGTTCAATTTCCCCAGGTGAACCGACCTTTGAATGGAAGGAAAATGCAGCCACAGATAAAGGCATGTTTATTTTCTACCTAAAGGTAAGAAAGATGATTTCTAAAGGTTATATATATAATATGGTTTGGCTCAAGGATGCAGATACAAAACCCCAACCCTTCAGTCTGTCTCAATAGTCAATGGATTTCTGGATGTATTTCCGGATGAGCTTCCGGGCATCCTTCAAGAGCGAGAGATTGAGTTCACTATTGATATACTTCTAGATATAAAGCCAATATATATCCCTCCTTATTAAATGGCTCCTTCTGAGCTGAGAGAGTTGAAGGAGCAGTTGAAGGACTTATTGGAAAAAGGTTTCATCAGACCTAACACTTTTCCATGGGGCGCGCCAGTGTTATTTGTTGGCAAGAAAGATGGTTCTTTAAGGATGTGCATCAACTATATACAATTGAATAAAGTCACTATCAAGAATAAGTATCCACTTCTGAGGATCGATGATTTATTCGATCAGTTACAGGGTGCTATGTATTTCTTGAAGATTGACTTAAGGTTAGGATACCACCAATTGAGGGTAAAGGAGAAGGATATTCCAAATACAACCTTTCGGATTAGGTATGGCCATTTTGAGTTTTGGGTGATGTCTTTTGGACTCACTAATATGCCAGAAGCCTTCATAGACCTAATGAATCGAGTCTTAAAGATATTCTTGGACATCTTCATGATCGTATTTATTGATGACATTCTGGTGTACTCACGGACTGAGGCAGACCGTGCGTACCATTTCCGAGCGGTGTTACAGATGCTCGAAGACCGTAAGTTATACGCCAAATTTTCTAAATGCGAGTTTTGCCTTTTTGGGCCATATTGTCTCAGCAGAAGGTATTAAAGTGGATACTCAGAAGATTAAGGATGTAAGGAATTGGCCGAGACCCACGACTCCTACTTAACTAAGTAGCTTCTTGGGTTTAGCTGGAAATTATTGGAGATTCGTGGAAGGTTTTTCTTATATATCTGCACCTATGACCAAGCACACTCACAAAATAGTTAAGTTTCAGTGGACAGATAAGTATAAGTACAATTTTCAAGAATTAAAGGACAAATTGACATCAACATCTATGTTAGCTCTTCTCGAAGGTACCGATGGGTATGTGGTTTATTATGATGCCTATAGAGTCGTCCTAGGGTGTGTTGTGATGCAACACGAGAAGGTTATAGCATATGCTTCAAGGAAGTTAAAGAACCACGAGGTAAACTATCCGACTCTTGAGTTGGCAGTGGTAATCTTTGCGTTGAAAATATGGCATCATTATTTATACGGAGTCTACTTTGACATATTCACGGATCATAAGAGTCTACAGTACATGTTTTTCCAGAAGGAGCTGAGTTTAAGGTAAAGAAGATGACTGGAATTATTAAAAGACTACGATGTCTACATTTTATACCATCCCAGAAAGGCAAATATTGTAGCTGATGCCTTAAGTTGTAATCTATGGGGAGTTTGGATAGTATTGAAGCTAACAAGCTGGAAATGACTAAAGAGTTATGTCACTTAGACAATTTAAATTTATGACTCTTAGACACAGATGACGGAGGAGCAGTAGTGCAGAATACCACAAAATCATCTTTAATAGCTGAGGTGAAGGCAATACAGTTTGATGACCCCGAGTTGGTCCAGATGCAAGAAGATATCTCCTTACAGAAGAAGCCAATATTAGAACTTACAGGAGATGGAGTCCTTACATATCAAGGTCGGCTATATGTACCAAATGTAGGAGGGCTCCGAGAGCAAATTATGGACGAAATCCACCAGTCCAAATATTCCATTCATGCTAGATCAAAAAATATGTATCATGACATTTGACATATTTATTGGTGGAATGACATGAAGAAACATATTGCAGCATTTGTGGCTCAATGCCCGAATTGTCATCAAGTTAAGATCGAGCATCAAAATCCAGGAGGTTTGCTACAATATATAGAAATCTCTACATGGAAATTGGAAATGATTAATATAGATTTCATTACCAGTTTACCCCATTCTTATCGGAAGTTCGATTCCATTTGGGTTATTGACGATAGGCTAATGAAATTGGCTCATTTCTTACCCGTTCATACTACCTTCTCAACTGAAGGGTATGCCAAGCTATACATTAAGGAAATAGTCTGTCTGCATGGTGTTTCGATCTTTATCATATCTAATAGAGGTGCTCAGTTTATGGCTCATTTTTGGAAGTCATTACAGAAGGGTTTAGGCAACTAAGTGAACCTTAGCACAACCTTCCATCCATAGAATGACAATCAAGCCGAACGCACAATCTAGACACTCGAATATATGCTACGGGCTTGTGTAATAGATTTCAAAGGTAGCTGGGATGATCATTTTCCCCTTATTGAGTTCACTTACAACAACAACTGTCATTCTAGCATCAAGATGGTCCTGTATGAGGCATTGTTTGGGAAAAAGTGTAGACCATTGCGACACACATCAAAGGAGTAGTTCCCCATCCAGGAGCTACTTTACCATATTCCGAATTCAATGGTTTTAATAAATCTCCTACCGCAGTTCATCTTGGACCATGCCCAGGATGAGGCGGTACTTGTGATATTTTGGCATGGGACGCATTTTATTTGGCAGTTTTTTGGATGTTAAATACTATTGGATGGGTTATTTTTTATTGGCATTGGAAGAATCCCAATTAGTTGGTTTGAAGTGGGCAAATCCGGGTTACTAGGTCTCGTTTTGATCCTGCAAGCAGTTGAAAAAGTTAAACTAATCCAAGAACGCTTACTGACTGCCCAGAGTCGGCAGAAATCATATTCAGATGTTTGACACCGTGACTTAGAATTTGCAGTTGGTGATTGGGTATTATTAAAGGTTTCTCCTATAAAAGTAATTATGAGGTTTGACAAGAAAGGAAAACCTAGACCAATATACGTCGAACCATATAATATTATCCACAGGATAGGCCGAGTGGCTTATGAGCTTGAACTACCCTCAAAATTGGAAGCAGTTCACCCGATATTTCATTTGTCTATATTGCGTAAGTGCATAAGAGATCCTTCCCGTATTACTACCATAGAGGATGTGAAGATCACTGATGATTTAATCTATGAAGAGACTCCGGTAGCTATTCTAGATCACCAAGTTCACAAGCTAAGAACTAAAAATATTTCCTCCGTTAACGTGCTATGGAGAAATAACAATACAACAGAAATGACTTAGGAGGACGAAGATATGAAATCCAGATACCCTCACTTATTTTAGTCTTTAGGTATTAATGTTGAGGCAGATATGACAAGTGCAGCTCAGAAGACAACAAATGATGGTTAAGGTGAGTTATGGCTAACTCTCTTTGCTTTTGATATATATAGACTGTCGTGTGAAACATGGTTGATGTTATTTTGTTATTATGTTTCCTTGTATGGCATTGGGTATATATTTGGGCTGTTTAGTAGGGTTTGAATAGTCCTGCTTACAGAGGAAACTCTGCCAATTTTTTTTGAACCCTTGAGAGTTAACAATATCTTCAATATTCGCGGACGAATATTTCTTAGGGGGGAAGGATGTTACACCTCGTATTGTTCGCTCGTATGCATTGTAAGTAAAGTAACATAAATCTCAGTGAGTCTAAGATACCATATTTGGATGATAATAAGTTTAAACATGTGCTACAAAAGTTTTGTAAGAATTCGAGGTCAAACATATCAAACAAGATTAAGTTCATTCGAATAGGATTTTGGCTCAAATTGGCAGGGATATATCTGATTGTATATGAGTGGTTATAGGGTGAATAACCTATCTAAGTTAAAGTTCACAAAGTCTTCTTTCCAACTTAACAAATGGTTCATCGATACGACATCGTAGTTGAAAGATATTCACGTTTTCGTCATACTGTGCAAGTGCTGGCAAACTGGCCAAGGGAGCTCACCAAGGGAGCTCCATAGCAAGGTTTATCTCACTCTGGGCTTCACTTAGCGAGATAGGATGCCCAAATGAGGCAGTGCCACCGCCCTAACTTGCTATTTAAGTGCCATCTTCGACCTTAATCTCTATTTTCTTCCTTTTTCACACCCAAAACACATCCAAACCCTCCCAAGAATATCCCTTATCATCCCAAGACCAAGTCTAAGGTCAATTACATGAGATTAACGCCACTAATCTTGTGGTTATCATATTAACTACCTTCTCCATATTTAATCAAGTTTGGAAACCCTGGAATTTGGGGCAAGTAGCTATTTTAAGAGGGTTTCGACACATTGAGGTAAATATTATCCTCCTATATCTATGTTTATGGTTAATTGATGATTTGGGATAAGTTGTAAAAGAATTTTCATAATCGAAACCCATAAACCTATGAAATCATTATAGTATGACTTGCGGGCTGTTTTGGTTGAGATATGAATTGGAATTTATTAGTAAATTGATTGTTGGTATTGCGAAACTAAGAAAAATATTTTGGAAGATCGTGAGATCAAATTACATAAGTACCCTTTGTTAACAAGTCTAAGAATCCTTTGTGTTAAGGTCATCGATAGGATGCCTAAATGAAGTTTCTTTATTGGATATGGATTCGATATTGATATCGACCCTTTGTTGCAATAGATAATCATTCGTGAGAAGTACGAATGTTTATAGAATGAGTTATAGATTTAAGAATAAGGTATGTAGGGCTATCCTTTTCTTCAATAGCATGAATCCAAAGGGTTACCTTTTTCGAAAATAAATGTCAAAAGCTTCGTTCTATGGTATATTGAAACCTCTTGTCGAGAAGTATTCATTGATTAATATCATTCTTATAATCATTGTTGTTGGTTACTAGTTTATCTTATCATAAGTCTTCGAAAAGAAGCATTCTAAAGAGTTAATCGTCGAGTCGATCAAGAGTCGTGTCAAGGTAAAGTCAAAGAGTTTATGAGTTCAACAGAGGCCAATGAGTGAGTGTCATCACAGTCTATTGTCCACACCCTCGATTCCTATTGGTATTGATAATTTTGTTTCATTGGCATTTGATATCATGCATACAATTATGATCAGACATTTGGATCGGGTTGCATGTTCCACAACACATATATTTGTTAGATCCGGTTGCACGTTCCGCAACACATATATTTATTGGATTAGGTTGCATATTCCACAACATATATATAGATCGGGTTGTGCCTTCCACAACACATACATACATCGGTGTGCACATTGCATTGCATATCCATACATAGATCTTAGAGTATACTTAAGAGTAATGACATGTTATACACCTCGCACTATAAGACGAGGGTAGTTTATATAGTAAAGGACTATCTAGACATGTTGTATTTGAGTTTTAGCGTTTCATACCTCATATGTTATCAAAGTTACTTATGCTTTCCTTTAAAGCTTATCGCTTCATATTTCATTTTTGTCTTTCTTTACAGCTTATTCACATTGTTATTCATGCTTTACATATGCGGTACATTATTTCGTATTGAAGTCTCTTTTGCCGAGAGCACTGTGTGTTTATGCCGCAGGTTCTGATAGAAACTCTACTAGACCACCGCAATAAGAGCTATCGAGTTCAGCCATCAGTAAGTAATATTTGTCTTCCCAGATATTCCTGGTCATATATGAAGTATATTTTGCAGGGTTATGTATAGTATGGGTAGGTTGGGGCCCTGTTCGGGCCATATGTTAATTTAGGTACTCGTAGAGGCTCACAAACTTATTTTGGTATGTATAGTGTTGATGTGTAGTCTTGCCGGCTAAGTTTTATTTTGTTGAACTATGTTGTGACCTTGTCGGTCATGTTGTGTATATATGTTGGTTTAATTCCTCTTATCCATAGTTGTCATTGTGCTATATCCAGTACGACCTTGTTGGATGGAAGTTCTACTCATATAGAAGACTAGTCATCAGAGTGGTAGCAGGGTACCAGGTGCCGGGCAAACCCCCTATTTTAGGGCGTGACATTTGTTTATGGATGTGTTGTGCAACATATTTATAAATAGGAGTCTATAGGGTATTTAGGAGTTGGTTACCCTTTTTTATGATCCCAGATCATGTTGTAGAGTTGAGTATAAGTAGTTCAAGTCTAACCTATATTTTCAATACAGATTGTTCAGAGATGCCTATTACTAGGCGGAAATCAGCTAGTTAGAGGATTTATGTTGCTGTAGGAGAAGGTATGAGCTGAGCACCACCTGGTAATGAGGCCCAGCTTGAGTCTTAGGGAGAGACACCCACTCAGCCATCACCGACTCCTCCTACACCTGAGGAGCTTCCTAGAGCTACATCAACACCAGTTCAGCCTCCAATTCCTCCTCCTGTACCATCTGACCAAGATATCAGGAGTAGAGTGCATTTATTGACTTAGATAGTGGCTATACAGAGGCATCCAAGAGTACTGTCTAGTGTTGGGTCTCTTGAGGGGATCGAGAGTTTAAGAGTTAGAGAGTTCTTATTATTGAGTCCTCTAATGTTAACAAGTTCAGATGTGAATGAGGATCCTCAGAACTTCACATACCATCTTCACATGATCTTTAGGGTCATGCATGGTACAAAGATAGAGGCAGTAGAGTTAGCAGCCTTCAAGTTGCGAGATGTTGTTGTTCTATGATATGAATCATGAGAGCGGTCTAGGGGTCAGGATGCCTCGTTGGCAGTTTGGGAAGATTTCATAGAGGCCGTACTAGATCATTATTTACCGCTGGAAATTCGTGAAGACAGAACTGATCAATTTCTTACCCTTCTACAGGGTAGTATGAGTGTTCGAGTGAATAGTCTCTGATTTGATTCTTTAGCCAGGTATGCTCCTTCTATGGTAGAGACTATGTGGGCTAGAGTTCATTGGTTTGTGTCCAGTCTTGAGCCACATTTGATTGACGATTGTACGATCGTATCCCTGCTCAATAATATGGATATTTCTTAGATTTAGGCCTATTCTCTTAATTTAAAAGAGTGCAAGCACGAACGTCGAGTGATATAGAAGGATGACAGAGAACATTAGAATAGAGCGAGATTCACCAGTCATCACGAAGCGTTTTACGGCAATTTTAGGCCAAGATCTTTTGCACGACCACCCAAACCACCACCATTCTAGTCCCAGGGTTATGGATATGATCGATATGCCCAGTCTGGGCCTGGCGATGTTCTAGAGCATCAAGGTTTCAGTAGCAGAGTGCTTTCGATCAGATGAGGTTGCCTCCATAATAGTGTAATAATTGCAAGAGGGCATATTTCGGGCAATATCAGTATGGTTCGAATGCTTGTTACTCATGTGGCTGCCCAGATCATTTGATGAGGGATTGTCCTTAGAGGGGTCAGGGTGGCATGGCACAACTAACCGGTTCCGTAGCAGGGTTTTCTACCTCAGTGCATAATACCGGATGCGAGACTCAGTCTCGAGCTAGTGGAGGTTGTGGTAGATGTGAAACGTCCATTTCAGGCGATGGTCAGAACTGAGTTAATGCACTATCAGGCCGTCACAACTTTGAGATGTCTCCAGATGTTGTCATAGGTATACTATCTATCTTCACCTATGATATGTATGCTTTGATAGATCTTGGCTCTATGTTGTCCTTTTTACGCCCTTTGTTGCTAGTAAGTTTGGATTAGAGCCAGAATTATTATCCATACCATATGAAGTGGCTACGCCAGTTGGAGAGATGATTATGGCTATGCGAGTTATCAAAATTGTATAGTGACAATTTGTGACCTCCAGACTTCGACAAATCTAGCTGAGTGGCCAATGGTCGATTTCGACGTTATTATAGGTATGGATTGGTTGGCTTCATCTTATGCCAATGTCGATTGTCAAACAAAGTTTTAAGTTCAGTTTTCCAAGTGAGCGGATATTAGAATGGAAGGGTAATTCAGCTATGCCTAAGGCCAAGTTTATTTCCTACCTAAAGGAAAGAAGGATGATTTCTATAGGCTATATATATCATCTAGTGCGAGTCAGAGATACAGATATAGAGCCTCCGACCCTTCAGTATGTTTCGATTGTGAATGAATTTTCAGATGTGTTTCTAGATGAGCTTCCGGGTATTCCTCATGAGATAGAGATTGAATTTACTATTGATGTGCTTACAGATACATGCTCGATATCTATCCCTCCTTACAGAATGGTTCCTGTTGAGTTGAGGGAGTTGAAAGAATAAATATGAGACCTATTAGAAAAGGGCTTTATTAGGCCTAGTACTTCACTGTGGGGTGCACCGATATTGTTTGTTTGCAAGAAGGTCTATTCTCCGAGAATGTGTATTGACTATCAACAACTGAACAAAGTTATTATCAAGAATAAATATTCACTTCCGAGGATTGGTGATCTATTTGATCAGTTGTAGGGTTTTAAGTACATCTCAAAGATTGATTTGAGATCCGGATATCACTAGTTGAGGGTAACGGAGAAAGATATACCCAAGATAGCTTTCAGGACCATGTATTGTCACATTGAATTCCTTGTAATGTATTTTGGGCTCTCTAATGCACCAAGGGATTTTATGGACTTAATGAATCAGGATTTCAAGCGTTCTTGAATGTTTTTATAATTGTATTCATTGATGATATTTGATATATTTGCGTATGGAGGTGGTTCATGCGGATCATTTCCGAGTGGTGTTACAGACGCTCTAGGATCATATGTTATATGCGATGTTTTCTAAATGCGAGTTCAGGTTGAACTCATTTTCTTTTCTAGGTCACATAGTTTTTGCAGCGGGCATCAAAGTGGACAATCAAAATATTGAAGTTGTAAAGAATTGGTCGAGCTCCACGACTCTTACTAAGGTACATAGTTTCTTGGGCTTAGCAGGTTATTACTAGAGGTTTTTAGAAGGGTTTTCTTCTATGTTTGCACCTATGACAAAGCTTACCCACAAGGCGACCAAGTTGTAGTGGTCAGAGGCGTGTGAACGAAGTTTCCAAGATTTAAAGAATAGATTAACCTCTGCAACCATCTTGGCACTTCCAGAAGGTACTGTATGGTATGCTATTTATTGTGATGCCTCCAGAGTTGGCCTAGGCTATGTTTTAATATAGCACAACAAGGTTATTTCATATGGTTTGAGATAATTGAGGAAGTACGAGTTGAATTATTTGACTCATGACCTTGATGTTACTTCCCGTGTTTTGTATGCTATCATATCATAATGTTATCTGACATAAGCTCAGAGAGAGTATGTCCCCTCTAACAGACTAATGAAGGGTTAGGAAAGTGTTAAGTAAGTTTTGGGAAAGTATAAGACTGATCAGAACAACGGAAGTAAGTTTCGACGGAAGTTTGATAAAACATAATGATCTAGACACTTTGTGAGTCGCAGAGCATGATCTGTGAATCGCAGACCATTCCTATAGATTGTAACAGCATCGAAGGATGGGACAGAGAGTTGAGGTATTCTGGGCAAGGCCTGCGACACCACCTATGAGACGCAATCAGTGTCTACGAGTTGGAGACCTTGACACAGGCTGAGGTTGGTGCAAGCTTGTTTTTCGGTTATAAATTACTTTAAGTTCGACTAACACATCATTCTTCCCCAAAATTAGAATGCAGGAGTGTTTATTATGTTTGGAGGTATGGTTCTTCTTCTCCAAATATAGGAGTTCAGACAAGTTATATTAGTATGGTTGTTAGGATTTTGAAGCAAGAGTACTGAAGAACATAGTGTTGTATTATTTTATTTTGTTGGGGTTGGTTGTTGAGATGGTGTGGTGATACAAGTATTGAATCTTGATAGGGTAGGTTATAAGGTGAAGGAATGAAATTATTGAAGCTTGTTGTCTTGATATAAGTAAATCTCCATGGTAGAAAAGTGTGCAAGTTTTATGCACTCTTGGTGTTTGACAAATTGTCTAAGCAAAAGTTTATTGTAGTTAATGATTTGATTTTGATCCAAATCATTCGTATAATGTTGACTATTGTTCATAAGGAGTTCGAGAGATCGGGAACTATCGATATAAGGTATGTAAGGCTATCCCATTTCTTCATGAGCATGAATTCCAAGAATATCGATTTCTAAACAAAATTTCAAAAGAAGTACTATAATCATAAGTTGTTTGACCCTTATCGGGAGTACTTTCCTGTTATGTTATCATATCCTGTATAATTGGGGTTGTCAGTTGTAGATCGAGTCTCATATCCTTACTGAATGAAGTATGTTTAAGAGTTCATTATTGGGCAGACCAAATGTTAGTCTGAGCAAAGAGAAGAATGTTGTGATTCATAGAGGGCCAAGAGTGATACCACTATGATATAATATGGACACCACCAAATTAGCATCGGTTAGGCAGTTATTTATGTTTACAAACACCCCAGATTATAACCGGCAGGTAGTGATATATATACAAACACCTCAGACTATATTCGGAGGGCATATTATATAGTAATACATATGTATATAAGTTATGTATGATAGTCTCAACATTGTCTCATGGTTTCATAGTTTGCTCTGAAGGTATACAAGTTTCTTCTTATGCCCTATTTGCATTTTATTTTTTTATATTGTTATTCATGCTTTACATACCGATACATTTCATTCATACTGACGTCCTTTTTGCTAGGGGCGCTGCATTTCACGCTGCAAGTTCAGGTAGGGGCACTGATAAGCTTGCACAATAGGAGTTACTGAGTTCAGCCATTGATTACTAAGCTTCCCTTTTTCCGGAGCTACCGAGTCAGAGGTCGTGTGCCGAGTTTTGGTGTATATATACAATTGATGGGTAAGTTAGGGCCTTGTCCAGACCATATGACAATTGTACTTTCATAGAGGCTTATAAACTTATATTTTCAGTTAGTTTTTTTGTATGGCCTTGATTGCCTAGATGTTGATCAATCGATCTATACGATGACCTAAACGGTCTTGTATATGTATGTATATAGATGTTCTGGGTTTATTTACCCTTTTTATTCAGATGTCCATATGAGGTTACGTATTTCCAGGTTGCAGCCTTGCCGGCCCCATTGGTTTGTTGGTTAAACCTCCATACCTTTGATTATAATTGTGGCCTTATCGATCGATGTTTTTATCAGTGATGGTGTTATGTTTTAGAGTGGTACGCTTGAGCCAGTACGACACCAGGTGTCAGCCACCCCCTATTTGGGGTGTGACAAACTTGGTATCAGAGAAGGTCAATCATAGGGAGTCTAAAAGTCATATCTGGTAAAGTCTTATTTATGGGTGTGTTGTGCACCATATTTATAATTGCGAGGCTACCGAGCATTTAGGGATAGTTGCTGTTGTTTTATCTTATAGATTGTGTTATAGAGTTGAGTTATTAGTATACGAGTCTTATTCATGCTTTATCCTTTTTTAGTCATGTCGGTTACTAGAAAGACTACTTCTAGTCGATGAGCCAATATAGACAGAGGCGAGGGTACTAGTAATGCCCTGCTTGGTTAGGGTAATAGATTCAAGGCACATGGTGAGTCACATTCTCATGCATCACCTCTTCGATCTCCTGTAGAGGAGGTCAGAGGAGAGACAGTACCTCCAGTTCCTCACGATACAGTGCCACCAGTTCCTCAGAATCCACTTCCTCACGATACAGTGTCACCAGTTCCTCAGAATCCACTTCCTCTAGTCTCTCTACTTGAGACTACATAGCAAGGTATGTCAAGTGTTGCACAGTTGTTGGAATAAATAATATCTTTCCAGCAGCGACATATAAGTGCATCTACATGTGTTTGGTATTCTGATGGTGTGGCGAATTCTAGAGTTAGAGAGTTCCTTGAATTGAGCTAGCTAGTATTTATGGTACTGATCCAAGTGCAGATCCTCATGATTTTATTGATCAGATGCAGAGGGTATTGAGAGTCATGCATGCTTCAGATACTGAGGCAGTAGAGCTGCATCTTTTAGGCTACGAAATATGGCCATCTTATGGTATGAGGCGTGGGAGCGGTTCGGAGGGGCAAATGCACCTCCTACTGTATGGGTGGAATTTTCAGACACCTATCTTGACAATAATTTCCCATTAGAGATATGAGAGGCTATGGTATAACGGTTCATAAACCTCAAGTAGAGGGGTATGTGTGTGCGGGATTATAACCCTCAGTTTGATTCTATGGCTAGGTATGCTCTGAATATAGTTGATACAATGAGAGCTCGAGTTCACTAATTTATATCATGCATAGACCCTCATATGATTGGAAAATGTACAATAACTTTCCTGAATATAGATATGGACATTTCTAGGATACATGCATATGATCTGAAGGTCGAGGATCATAAGTGCCAGTTTCGAGTTGAAAGAGATATAGAGAGGGAGTTGAGTAAGATGGCCAGATCTGTCGGGTCCTCCATAAAGGCATCGAGTAGCTCTAGGGATCGATTCCCTATGCATCCACCCCAGTTTAATAACAATTCTCCATCTCAGTTTCAATATCCCATGTATGACAGGTATACCCGGTCTGGACCAGGTTAGAGTTTAAGGGCTTCTTGTTTTCAAAGACAGGAGAGTTCAGTTCAGGTGAGGCTTCCGTTGCCGACGTCTATCCAGTATGGTAGGTTATGTTTGGGGCAGTGTCATTACGGTTCTTATGTATTTTATTGGTGTAGGAATCATGGTCACTATATGCGGAAGTGTCTGAGAAGAGGTAGAGGTTGTATGGCTCATCCAGTTTAGGCGTTGTTCAGAACCGTATATATGCTCTATTAGGTTGGCAGGACTTAGAGTCGTCCCCGGATATTGTCACAATTATATTATATGTTTTCACTTATGATGTTTATGCATTCACAGATCCTGGCTCCACATTATCCTATGTTACGCCATTCATTTCTAGTAAGTTTGGAATAGATCCAGAATTATTATCTAAGCCATATGAAGTAGCTACCCTGGTTGACGATATAGTTGTGGCTAGATGAGTTTGTTGGGATTTCACGGTGACAATTTGCTACCTCTATACTTCATCCAATCTAGTAGAGCTGTCTATGGGTGAGTTTGATGTTATTATGGGTATGGATTGGTTTGCTTCATGTTATGCCAGTGTTGATTGTCGAACGAAGATTGTCAACTTCCAATTTCCAGATGAACCAGTCCTAGAACGGAAGGGTAATCCAGCTACGCCTAAGGGAAGGCTTATTTCTTACCTTAAGGCATGGACGATGATTTCTATGGGTTATATTTATAATCTAGTACGAGTTAGGAATGTAGATGTAGAGCCTCTGACCCTTAAATTTGTTCCTATTGTGAACGAGTTTCCAGATGTGTTTCTGGATGAGCTTCCAGGTCTTCCTCCCAGAGGGAGATTAATTTTACAATAGATGTGCTTTTGGATACTTAGCCTATATCTATCCCTCCTTATAGAATGGCTCCTGCTGAACTAAGGGAGTTGAATGAGCAATTGCGAAATCTATTGGACAAGGGATTCATCAGACCTAGTACCTCTCTGCATGGTGCACCAGTGTTATTTGTATGCAAGAAGGACGATTGTTTTAGGATACGCATTGACCATTGGCAATTGAATAAAGTCACTATTAAGAATAACTATCCACTTCCGAGGATCGACGATCTATTCGATCAGTTGCTGGCTGCCAAATATTTCTCGAAGATTGATTTGAGATCTAGGTATCACCAGTTCAGGGTAAAGGAGAAAGATATACCCAAGACAGCCTTCCGAACCATATAAAGTCACTTTGAGTTCCCGTGTTGTCTTTTGGACTTACTAACACACTAACAACCTTTATAGATTTAGTGAATAGGGTCTTTAAGACGTTCTTAGATGTCTTTGTGATTGTGTTTATTGATTATATTCTGATCTATTCATGTATGAAGGCGGATCGTGCGAATCATTTGTGAGCGGTATCACAGACATTTCAAGGTCGTAAGTTATATGCTAAATTCTCTAAATGTGAGTTCTGGTTGAACTTAGTTGCTTTTCTAGGTCATATAGTCTTTTCGGAAGGTTTTAAAGTGGATAATGTTACGCCTCATAGTTTCACATCTAACCATACCATCGACTGAATACCGATGTTCCCAAAAAGAGATATGATATTATGACGGGGTAACAAAGGTCCACAACTTATTTATAGAAGTATCAAGAGGTGTAAAGGTTAAGCCGATCCATAGGAAATAAGTTCGTCGTGATTTGGAGATCCTATGTTTATGGTGAGATTACAACCAAAATTATGTTTTACAGTCCGTAAAACTCTGAGACTTGCACCGTAAAACATAGCAAAAAGTTGGTAGAGGCAAAGGTATTTTACGGAGGTGTAAAGGTTAAGCCGAACCAAAGGAAATAAATTCATCGCAGTTTGGAGAATTCCTATATTTTACGGTGAGAATTACAACCAAAATTATAATTTACGTTCGTAAAATATTTTATGGTGGAAAGAGCCACCGTAAAAGCTGGTCGGTGAGGCGGTGCTAATTCCATTTTAAGTCGATAAGGGCTCCTTTAACTTCATTTTCTCATAAGAACATACCCCTTAAGTTCCCAAAAGCTTCATAGGGTTTCATACTTGTCTAGGCGCGATCCGGAAGGAGGAACCACATCAAACTTTTGCTAGAAGTTTGTGATACAAGTTCAATCCCTACTAGCTTATTGTTGACACCCAATTTTGTCCCGTCTTTTCCAATTTATTTGCAATTTAAAATATTTTTAACACCTCAAAATAATTTTAATCTATATGCATACATGCGTGTATGTGTATATATATATATATATATATATATATTATTATTATTATTATTCGCATTTTTTACCGTCATTTCGTTATGTTTTTATATATTATATATTATCACATCGTTATGTTTTTATCAAAATAATTTACATTTTTTTTCAATGCATTTTTAATATATATTATTATCACATCGTTATGTTTTTATCAAAATAATTTACATTTAAACCCCTTTTATATTTTTAAACCCATAACACATTTTATTTTCCAACCCAAAACAATTTCTACCCAAACTAAAACCCATTTCACCAAAGCCCAACCCATCACCCATTTAATCCTACTCAACCCAAAACAATTCAACTCCCTCTTCCCTTATTTCGGCCCACCCGAAAACCCCAAACTCCTAAGCCCAACAAACCCTTATTCCTTTCCCCTTTATTTGCCCCAATTCCCACAACCCACATCCGAGGCCCAATCGGCCACCCCCTAACAATACCCAAACCCATTCCCCTTTTATTTCCCTTACCACCAAAGCCCAACCCGAAAATCCCCTAAACCGGCCCAACCCCCACACCCTTTTATTCAACTCCCAAACCCCCAAAACCCAAAAAAACAAAAACAAAAAGAAAGAAAACCCTAACTCCCTTCAGCCGCCACCCTACGCCCCTACCCCCCACGTCGCACCCTACCCCCTGCCACACCTACACCGCACCCTATACCCCTACGCCTGACACCACCAATCTACCCCATCACCTTTCTGCAACACATGCCCCAAGAACACGCCCCAAAATTCAGATTTTTTTTGCCTTTAATTCAAATTTCAAACTCGTTCTTGGGGGGGGAAATCTACCTATAAATATCCCCCTTGTTCTTCATTTTTGGGAGGTGGAAAATCTGAATTTTAGAGGAGGAAAATCTGAATTTTGGAGGTGGAAAATCTGAATTTTGGAGGTCCGAAAATCGAATTCAAGTGTTGAAATCCGAAATTTAAAATCTAAGATTCTCCTAAGGTTGGTATTGTTTCTTTTTTTTTTTTGTGTTGTTCATCATCTTAAAGAGTCCGAAAATATAAGTTAAAATAATTGGGATTTTGGTAGTGAATAATCTGAAATTTTGCTATTTTTTCACTGTTTTCGGATTCCGGGTCGGGTTCGAGTTTTGTATTTTAATATCTTGTTCCGGTCGGGTCGACCGGTTCGGATAATTTCTAGATTTTTGCATTTTATATCTTGTTGTTGGTTATCTGAAATTTGGAAAGAAATCGATCCGGGTTGAAAAACCCGATTCGGGTCGGGTCGACCCGGTTCTGATAAATTTCCGTATTTTTGCATTTTTCATATCTCGTTTGGTTATCAAAAAATCTGAATTTCTGATTTCATTCGGGTCACCGTTCATAATCCGGGTCTGTTTATTTTTTTTCATAAATGCTTCTTAGTCCTGTTTTGGTTCCGAAACTTCAGAATTCGGGTCGGATAGTTTAATCGCTACTGTCTGTTTCTTTGTCATTGTTATTATGTTATTGATGGAATTAATACCGCATTCTCTTTGTTGTTTTATTGATTCAAACCAATATTGCGTCCATCTTCGGAAGACGCTTCTCGGATATTTACTTGTTTTACTTGTTTTACCGTTTTAAACTAAACATCGCATCTTTTCGGAAATTTCCTCTCGCTTTTTGTTCTCACTTCACTTCACTTCTCACTTCCTCTCCGTTTTCTCGCTTCTCGCTATCGCTTTCATCTTCGTTGCGGTTTCTTCGTTCCGATTTAATTTTGCTGATTTGAACACGATACTACACATGGCCGATGAAAAATATCCGTCGATTTTGAGGCCTCCACAGTCGTAAAGACAGAATATAACTTCTGGGCAAGGATGAGGCTTAAACCTTTTTATTTCATCCGAGATCAACATGTTTAGTAGGCGAGGTGACTAAAATAACCAACAAGTTATATATTCGCAGCCACGACGTGATTATAGTGATCTTTTCTTTTCATCCGAGAGACCAACACGTTTAGTAGGCGAGGCAATCAAAAGTAACCACTTAGTCATATGTTTGCAGCCACGACGTGATTGGAGTGGTCTTTTCAAAATTTAAGTCTGAGTCTCCGTGATCAAAACATTCACTGTTTTGGATACGGATCCGAAGTTATTTGTATTTAATCTGTTTCTAATCGTTTGTTCTTGACAAATTGCAAGGAACAAAGTCAAGGAAGGCAAATACTCCTCGGAGTTTATTTAGTTTGTTGTTTTTACTTTCTTTAAATTCAGCTTTATTTTGCTCTGTATTGTAATATTATCTATTGTACTTATGTAATTATTGAAATGCTTAGAATAGGCAAACCTAGAATTAATTCATAGGGTAGTTTAAGACTTGCAACCCGTCGCTAGTTTATTCACCCCGTCGCTAGTTTATTCATTTGTAGGCTCGGTTAATTCATACTTAGAAATCCCTTCGCTAGTTATTTATTTTAGGTTCGTGATGCATGTTCAGAATTTTCTCAACAACTTTGATCATCTTCTATTCATTTTATCAATCATACAAATAAGTTTATCTTTTAATTTGCAACTCAATGATTTCCAAAAGATTTACTTCTTAGACATTATAAATAATTTGTTTTACTATCAATTGTTAAAAAATGCATACTTTTCAACTTTACATGTATTTCTCTTTAAAAACCATACAAATGCACACTTGTACAAAAATGCATTCTTTTACTAAATACTTGCAATATTAGTTTAACTTTATATTTTTAAAACATGTATTTTCTTACAATAATTAAACCTGAGTTTGACCGGATAACCGCAAGTTAGCGGATCTTAAAGGATGCCTAACCCCTTCCCTTTAGGATAATAAAGAACCCTTACCTAGAATCTCATTAGTTTCGCAGACCTTAAAATCGGAGTTTACATTGCAACATTAGTTTAAATATTTAGGTGTCCTAATTCACCGTAAAAAATAATTAGGTGGCGACTCCTCAATCCATTTACCCAGGAATCACCTGAACACGTCGTGCTCTGCTTTCGACCTCTCGCGGGGTCGGGTCCAAAATAGGGCGCGACAACGCATGGCGACTCCACTGGGGGAATTTCAGGTTCTTAACCATAGCAAATTCAGGTTAATTATTATTGTGCTTTATATTGCTCCTTATTTGATCTATTGTTTTTAATTGTTTCTTTTTGAAATTTTGTATGCATAATCGCTTTAATTGCTATACTCTCTTTCGCTTTCCTTAAATTGGCATTTCGCTCATATTTCTTCCACTCGGAAAATTGACACTATCACACATTACACGCGAGGTGTGCTTTGCGCACCCGCAAACTTCTTTCAAATTTCCAAATTTTTAGGAGAGTTGGTATATGCGCGGAGCGTCCGGACCATCCGGACCATCCGGTTGGCCGCGTAGCCTTCTCACTCGAGCAGTCCGCTCGGGAACCTTGAGTCTAGTCGCCCAAATCTTAGAAAATTTAGGATAGAGCTATACCACCCTTTATTTTAAGTCATGCATGCATACACCTTAGGTGGGTCGATCCTTGGTATCAACTCCACAATTAAGAAATCTACCAAAATTGTCAACGGGTCTCGCAACCCAACGACCAATCAAGATATTACGTGTAGCGTGATAATGATAGACTAATCCAAGACTAATCATGACATGCTGAAATTGGAAAATGTACATTCATTTTGTCTCGTTTCCGACAAAAGCATTACGGTTTAGCACTTGATCAAATCTGTCGTAATCCCGCATATCCGGCGTTTAGGCCCACCTCCGCATAAGGGAGGCCCCATGCATATTAGGATGCGCATTTAATTGCCTTACAATCATTTTGTTGTTTTCTCTGCTTTTTCACTCGTGCATATTATTTAAAGCAATAATTACTCGCCTTATACTAACTTGGTTTTCTTCATTTTTTTTAGAAGGTTTATTTTGTCTAGATTATTTTCCCAAAGGTTGATTTGCGTTGACTAAAACTGGCGGATCATCCCTACTTCACGAGGTCAAAGGCACAATCCTTCAGCAAAATGACTGATTCAGATGCATCCGAACAGATCGCACCGGAACTTATCACTCTTTCAAGAGATGAACCAGAGGCTTCGGAAAATAGAAATGCTACCGTCCAAGAAAAATACATCGCCCAACTGTTACAACAGATGGCAGCCATGCAGACTGAGATAGAGCGGCTCCAAAATCTCACCAACCTGTCCATTAGCGCCAATACCCCACTCCCTGAACAAGGGACGAATGCAACTGCACCACAAAATTTTTCATCTCCTGAATCGCCATTTCCCCAAAACCTCCCCGATAATTCGCCACTATGCAAAACCAATCCACAACACACTAACCCGCAAGCAAGTCCACAACAAAGCCCGCTACAAAATGATCCGACCTCATTCACAACTCCACATACCCAAATTACCCCACTCGTCCAAAATACCCCTTCCACGCAAAGTCACCCTACAGACTAACACATATTGATGGCACACATCGCCGATCACGCAAGCAGCGTATGTGCCGCCGGTATATGTAATGGAAGCCCAACCTTTTACTACCGCAACACCAAACATGACTCTTCGGAAATTGGCCAGTGTGAAGAAATGGACAAAGGGGTAAGGATCGAACCGATGAAAGTGTGGCGAGAGAGATTTACAGCCTAAAAGAGGCATTCAAGAATATCCAAACCAGCAAGGGACATGAAGGACTTGAGTACGAAGATCTGTGTATGCATCCCGACATTGAATTGCCTGTAGGATATAAGGTGCCAAAATTTGGCTTGTTTGATGGGAAAGGAAATCCTCACGCTCATTTAAGATCATACTGTGACAAACTGATTGGGGTAGGTAAAGACCAGGCCATCATAATGAAGTTGTTCGTAAGGAGTTTAACAGGAGAAGCACTCGACTGGTACACGAGCCAAAACCCGCGAAAATGGTGTAATTGGGGCACGATGGCACAAGATTTCGTGGACATATTTAAATTCAACACTGACACAGTCTTGGACAGATTTTATCTGATGAAGTTGGAAAAGAAGTCCACAGAGACCTTCAGAGAATATGCCATGAAGTGGAGGGCGAAAGCAAAAAAGTTCAACCCCGATAGAAGAAAGTGAGATGACCACTCTCTTTGTACAATCTTTGAAAGATGCAACATACTATGAGAGAATGATAAGCGTCATAGGACGAAGTTTCTTTGAAGTTATAAGGATGGGAGATTTCATAGAAGAGGGAATCGAACAGGGAAGAATTACAAACTTTTAGCATTGCAAGCAACGAGTGAGACAATCCAAATCGGACTCATTTGAGGGAGCAAAGAAAGAGGAAGAGAGACGGAGTGTCCTCTCGTGGTGACAGTTCGAAACATAGGCCAAATCAAATGTCAACCTACCAAATGCCATCACCCCACCTCCCTACTACAATCAAAACAACCAAAGTCCTCACCTTTCCTATTATTGCCCATACGTCCAAATCCCTCAACCTTACTATCAATACCCACCGCTCCCTACCCCGTCTACCATACTCGGCCAATATATAGCCTCGCCTCGAGCGCCACCTATCCGAATCCCCCACAATATCAGCCCGCATACTTACCTCACCACACGAGTCCATGCACCCACCCCGCGCAAAACACGAAAGAAAGCCACCAAAACCTATACACCTTTAGCCGAACCTCGAGCCCGCTTATATGAAAGACTAAAACCGCAGAATACTCCACCCATCCCAGGAAATGTCCCCAATCCTCGTTCCCAAATGGCATGATGAGACTAAGCATTGTGCATACCACTCGGGAATCCCCGGACACGACACCGAAAATTGCTATGCCCTCGCAGACAAAATCGAGGCATTAATCAAAGAAGGAGTTATCCGACTGAAAGGACCTGCCTCTAATGAAAACAATAACTCTTTGCCAGATCATGACGATGCAAATGTGAACATGATTACTGTTGATGAAGAACACAACTTGGAAGGGACTATTGTGCCGGTCCGGAGAAAGGAAAAGGTTAAATCATCGCCTTTGTCACCCCTATGATTACGGTCAATTGAGGGCACCGTTTGGAGTAGAAGTACTTCCTCCAAAGTCGCGGGTCATGGCACCATCTTTTCTTGGAAAAGTCCTATCAACCAATCTCCGAAGGAAGAGAGATGCTCTTTTGCCAAAGCCTGTTCCACCTCTGAGTCAATCATTCGTCGAGCATGCGCCACTCGGAATCAAAGGAGGACAATGCACCAACCTCGTTGAGGATTCAAAAGTCTTTTCATTATTGAAGAAGAAGCAAGATGCAATGTGATTCTCGATGATTACGCTAAAGACTCAACCATTTGGGATGCGAGCAAGAAGATGATTTGGGAAATTGGACCTGTGCCCCGGCCTTGTTTCTCCCGAGAACTAGTTAATTTCGTTAATGTTTAATGAAACAATGCGATTCATATTGAGGCCCGAATCACATATATGCATTTAATATGTTTTACCTCCACCTTTTGAAAGCTTAAAAAGACAAATCTGCATTGCTTTTGCTATTTAAAAAAAATCTGTTTGTTTAATAATCTTCTTTTCTTTTTCATCACGCAAACTAATAAATCTGTCGATAATATGTGACATATAATGAAACAAGCAAACAAGGTCCCAAACAACAAGCAAGGCTTCGAAGAATATAAGGAAGACTCACAACCGGAAGAACTGGGGCATTTTTTTTTTTTGGAATAAGTCAAAGCCAGATTTGGATGAAACATCAGGATGGTTGATAAGTTACAAGCATTGGCACGGACGTTTGCCATTTGTACTCTTGGGCTACCACGCTACGACCAGGACTTCTACTGGGGCATTTCCCTATCGTTCGAAGCCAAATCATGTACGAAGAGACTGATTGATGAAAGCAGATGGACGCAATCGTCCGGGGCAACCTTATCAGAATAGAATGGCCGATGCAGTGAAGAGATACCATATCTAAGATTAGTTATTCTCTATGTAATACTTTTTCTATGTTGTAAAAGTTGCGCTCCCCAATGGGATACGCAAAGAACCCATGTCGGGTTCCGTTTCCTAGATTGCAAATTTCCCCAAAAAATACATTTTTTGTTGTAACATTAACTACGTTATGACCTGGATTCCCTCGGCGGGATACGTAGGCGGCCACATCGGCTTCGGTCCCATTTTCAGAAAATCCTTACAAATCTCTTGTTTGCTACATGAACTACGTTACGACCTGATTCCCTTGGCGGGATACGTAGGCGGCCACATCAGCTTCGGTCCCACTTTTAGAAAATCCCTTACAATCCCATTTGCTTGTAATGAACTACGTCATGACCTGATTCCCTCATGGGGATACGTAGGCGGCCTAAATCGGCTTCGGTCCCACCATTAGGAAATATTTTCTCTTTTATCTCACATATGACAAAATGCACCCATCTGATCACCCTGATAGGACAGGCAAGCAACCCACACAAGACTCGGTTGTCCGTTCGAAAGTTCATCATCCTCACATATCGGAAACTGGGGCATTTTTTTTAAAGGGATCACTGCCAGAGAGGACGCCATAAACATGGAAAAGCATCGGCAAACTAAGTCTTCAGCCAGAAGAAGGATTTTGGATAAAACGTTTGCTTTGTTTCACCGCATGTCACTGCTCGACAGACATTTACATACATGCATACTTTCTTACAAGCAAATTATTTTCAACAAATATTTTCATTAGAGTTTGACAAGATTTTTTTTTTTACTAATATGCATACTTTCTTATAAGCAAATTATTTTCAACAAATATTTTCATTAGAATTCGACAAGAACTTTTTACTGATAAACATACTTTCTTATAAATAAATTATTTTCAATAAATGTTTTCATTAACGGTTAGCCGAGACTGGGAACCAGATAGGGGCTACAGGTCCGAATCAGCAGGATATGCAACTATCAAGAGCAGAAGCTACAAAGTCAACGCGAATCAACCGTCCCTCCCCCGAACTCACAATTTTTTCTTTGAGTACATGTTCTTCAGGTTGAAAGAAGCAGGAAGCCACATCACTTATGATCAATTTCCCAAAGAAGTTCGGCATCACAGCTCATCACAAGGATCACGCTCCTATTTTGCATCTATACAAAGACATCGTCTTGACCTACGAGGGTCCAACCATTATGTCCGCACAAGGATTTTATTTCGAATCACAGGGAGCTTAAACACAAAGAAACCGACGTGGAACCATCTATTTCAAAAACCGACGGCAAGAACGTCATTTACATCAAACGATGACAAGGATGTCGCATCATATTTTCATCCGGGGCGACATTTCAATTCACAAATCCACGAGTTTGAATCGGCGGAAGATTCAAGACAACGTGGAACAATCTTTTACAAAGATCTCAACGACGTCAACAACATTACAATGACGTCTTCAGCGCAGCAGCTATCTTTTATGGCAACGCAACAACTATCTTTTACCGCATCTCAACGACGTCAACAACATTACAATGACGTCTTCAGCACATCAGCTATCTTTTATGGCAACACAACAACTATCTTTTACCGCATCTCAACGACGTCAACAAAGATTACAATGACGTCTTCAGAGCAACATTATCTTTTACGGCAACACAAGAGCTATCTTTACAGCATCTCAACGACGTCAACAACATTACAATGACGTCTTCAACAAAGCAACTATCTTTTACCGCATCTCAACGACGTCAACAGCATTACAATGACATTTTCAGCGCAGCAGCTATCTTTTACGGCAACACAGCAACTATCTTTTACCGCATCTCAACGACGTCAACAGCATTACAATGACGTCTTCAGCACAACATTATCTTTTACGGCAACACAACAACTATCTTTACCGCATCTCAACGACGTAACAACATTACAATGACGTCTTCAACATTACAATGACTATCTCTTACAACACAACAACTATCTTTACCGCATCTCAACGAAACAACATTACAATGACGCGTCGACGTTATCTTTTACGGCAAACACATCAACTATCTTTTACCGCATCTCAACGACGTCAACAACATTACAATGACGTCTTCAACACAACACATTATCTTTTTACAACATTTACAATGACATTTTTTAACAACATTATAACGATGTCATCGACGTATCATCACAACGATGTCAATAGCATTACAATGGCAATTATCTTCTTATAGCAAACTATCTTTTACAACATTTACAATGGAATCAACGACCTTACAACAATGTCATCACAATTATCATCACAACGACATCGATAGCATTAAATAATGACGACGTCTTCCAAAGACATCTATCTCTTATAAGAAACATCATTACAACAACGTCATCGACAAGTTATGCATCACAACAACTATCTCTTACAACAAAAATCATTACAACAACGTCATCGACGCGTTACGCAACGTACAACAATTATCTTTTACATCAACATTACAACGACACCAACAACATTACACGACGTCATACAACAACAACAACATTACAACAACGTCATCAACATTATGACAAAGACGTCTGAAAAACAACTATCTTATAGCGATTACAACGACATTACAACAACGTCATAAGTATTATGTCTACACAACACGACTATATGACGATGTCTTCAACACAACACGTCCATACAATGACGTCATCGACAACATTACATTCTTGCAACAACAACATCACAATGATGTCTTCAACACAACACGTCCATACAACGACGTCATGAACATCATTACAACGACGTCAACAACAATAATACAACGACGTCTTCAAAGACAACAATTATCTTTTACAAAGATTGCAACGATCAACGACGTCAACAACAATACAACGACGTCTTCAACACAACAATTATCTTTTACAAAGAAAACGACATTACAACAACGTCCTCGATGTTACGGCAAAGACAACAACAAGCTTTTTTACATCATTGCAGCGACGTCAACAATATTACGACGACGTTTTCAACACAACACGCCAATCCAATGACGTCATTCCAAGCACTCCGCCTCATAATGCGGGTATTTTAATTTCAATCAGGCGCCCACCTTATAATGCGGGTATTTTAATTTCAAGTTATACCTCCTAATGCGGGTATTTCCAAGTTATATTCTCTACAATTTTTCTCAGGAGTTATACACTAATTTTATCTTGAGCTTTAGTTTGCAGGAGCTTTAATTTGCAGGAACTTCATCACAACGTGGAACTATCTCTTACGGCGAATCGAGGCAAATTGGTCAACGACCTGCTTCGAACGTCGTTCCGCTCTTCCCCAATAAGTTTTCACATCTGCAACCAGTGTCATCATAACTCGACACTGGGGCATTATTTTTGGAATCTGCACCATCTTCTACAACTCCACTCCCCTCGGGATTCTATTTCTACCAAGTGCACCCCTAATCTTCCTTCAAGTCCCGTTGATCAGGACAAAATTGGCTACTCAGTCAACTTCTTTGGCCGAAAACTCTTTCATCATCTCTGGCCAAAGAGGGGCATCTGTTGACACCCAATTTTGTCCCGTCTTTTCCAATTTATTTGCAATTTTAAATATTTTTAACACCTCAAAATAATTTTAATCTATATGCATACATATATATATATATATATATTATTATTATTATTCGTATTTTTTTACGCATTTTTTTTTATCATAATCATAAGTTTTATCATTTTATTTTATTTTTCACAAAATTATGTTTTTATATATTATATTATTATCACATCGTTATGTTTTTATCAAAATAATTTACATTTTTTTTCAATGCATTTTTAATATTAAACCCCTTTTATATTTTTAAACCCATAACACATTTTATTTTCCAACCCAAAACAATTTCTACCCAAACTAAAACCCATTTCACCAAAGCCCAACCCATCACCCATTTAATCCTACTCAACCCAAAACAATTCAACTCCCTCTTCCCTTATTTCGGCCCACCCGAAACCCCAAACTCCTAAGCCCAACAAACCCTTATTCCCTTCCCCTTTATTTGCCCCAATTCCCACAGCCCACATCCGAGGCCCAATCGGCCACCCCCTAACAATACCCCAAACCCATTCCCCTTTTATTTCCCTTACCACCAAAGCCCAACCCGAAAATCCCCTAAACCGGCCCAACCCCCACACCCTTTTATTCAACTCCCAAACCCCCAAAACCCAAAAAAAAAAAAAAAAAAAAAAAAAAAACCCTAACTCCCTTCGCCCCTACCGCCACCCTACGCCCCTACCCCCCACGTCGCACCCTACCCCCACCTACCACACCTACACCGCACCCTACGCCCGACCCCTACGCCCGACACCACCAATCTACCCCATCACCTTTCTGCAACACATGCCCCAAGAACACGCCCCAAAATTCAGATTTTTTTTTGCCTTTAATTTAAATTTCAAACTCGTTCTTGGGGGGGAAATCCACCTATAAATATCCCCCTTGTTCTTCATTTTTGGGAGGTGGAAAATCTGAATTTTAGAGGGGGAAAATCTGAATTTTGGAGGTGGAAAATCTGAATTTTGGAGGTCCGAAAATCGAATTCAAGTGTTGAAATCCGAAATTTAAAATCTAAGATTCTTCTAAGGTTGGTATTGTTTCTTTTTTTTTGTGTGTGTTGTTCATCATCTTAAAGAGTCCGAAAATATAAGTTAAAATAATTGGGATTTTGGTAGTGAATAATCTGAAATTTTGCTATTTTTTTTTTATTTTTTGTTGGATTCGGCTTTGGGAAATCGGGTTGAAAAATCCGATCGGGTCGGAGTCACATTCGGGTCGGATCGACCCGGTTCGGATAATTTCCATATTTTTGCATTTTATATCTTGTTTTTGGTTATCTGAAATTTGGAAAGAAATCGATCCGGGTTGAAAAACCCGATTCGGGTCGGGTCGACCGACCGCTTCGATAAATTTCCATTTTGCATTTTTCATATCTTGTTGTTGGTTATCGGTTATCAAAAAATCTGAATTTCGATTTCATTCGGGCATCACCGTTATATAAAAAAAAAAGAAAAATTCCGGTTCGGGTCGACCGTTTGAGTAAATCCGGTTATTTTTTTTTTTTTTCATAAATGCTTCTTAGTCCTGTTTTGGTTCCGAAACTTCAAAATTCGGGTCGGATAGTTTAATCGCTACTGTCTGTTTCTTTGGCATTGTTATTATGTTATTGATGGAATTAATACCGCATTCTCTTTGTTGTTTTATTGATTCAAACCAATATTGCGTCCATCTTCGAAAGACGCTTCTCGGATATTTACTTGTTTTACTTTTTTCTTGTTTTAAACTAAACATCGCGTCTTTTCGAAATTTCCTCTGTTTTGTTCTCACTGCTTCACTACTCAATGTTCACTGTTTTTTCTTGCTTACTGTTCACTTCTTCCTGCTTTAATTTAATTTCGCTGATTTGAACACGATACTACATTGGCCGATGAAAAATATCCGTCGATTTTGAGGCCTCCACAGTTGTAAAGACGGAAATATAACTTCTGGGCAAGGATGAGGCTTAAACCTTTATATTTCATCCGAGATCAACATGTTTAGTAGGCGAGGTGACTAAAATAACCAACAAGTTATATATTCGCAGCCACGACGTGATTATAGTGATCTTTTCTTTTCATCCGAGAGACCAACACGTTTAGTAGGCGAGGCAATCAAAAGTAACCACTTAGTCATATGTTTGCAGCCACGACGTGATTGGAGTGGTCTTTTCAAAATTTAAGTCTGAGCCCTCCGTGATCAAAACATTCACTGTTTTGGATACGGATCCGAAGTTATTTGTATTTAACTGTTTCTAACTATTTGTTCTTGACAGCTTGCAATGAACAAAGTCAAGGAAGGCAAATACTCCTCGGAGTTTATTTAGTTTGTTGTTTTTACTTTCTTTAAATTCAGCTTTATTTTGCTCTGTATTGTAATATTATCTATTGTACTTATGTAATTATTGAAATGCTTAGAATAGGCAAACCTAGAATTAATTCATAGGGTAGTTTAAGACTTGCAACCCGTCGCTAGTTTATTCATTTGTAGGCTCGGTTAATTCATACTTAGAAATCCCTTCGCTAGTTATTTATTTTAGGCTCGTGATGCATGTTCAGAATTTTCTCAACAACTTTGATCATCTTCTATTCATTTTATCAATCATACAAATAAGTTTATCTTTTAATTTGCAACTCAATGATTTCCAAAAGATTTACTTCTTAGACATTATAAATAATTTGTTTTACTATCAATTGTTAAAAAATGCATACTTTTCAACTTTACATGTATTTCTCTTTAAAAACCATACAAATGCACACTTGTACAAAAATTCATTCTTTTACTAAATACTTGCAATATTAGTTTAACTTTATATTTTTAAAACATGTATTTTCTTACAATAATTAAACCTGAGTTTGACCGGATAACCGCAAGTTAGCGGATCTTAAAGGATGCCTAACCCCTTCCCTTTAGGATAATAAAGAACCCTTACCTAGAATCTCATTAGTTTCACAGACCTTAAAATCGGAGTTTACATTGCAACATTAGTTTAAATATTTAGGTGTCCTAATTCACTGTAAAAAAATAATTAGGTGGCGACTCCTCAATCCATTTACCCAGGAATCACCTGAACATGCCGTGCTCGCTTTTGACCTGCGAGCGGGTCGAAAATAGGGCGCGACACTTATCTCTACTTTGGTGGAGGAATTACCCAAGAGTTAAGATTAGGGTTCAAGGTGCAACCTTTGTGATTAAGGTAAGGATTCTCTCTTTCTTTACATACCTAAGTTGTGCAAGTTGTTGAGATTTTGTTTTACTAAAGAACCGAGAAAAAAGAAGTGGAAATTCTTGAAGTTGTTATGTTGTTGATGGTGATAAAGCTATGAAAGGGGAGACTTGGAGTAACTGGTAAAGTTGCTGCCATGTGACCAGAAGGTCATGGGTTCAAGCCGTGGAAACAGCCTCAGCAGAAATGCAAGGTAAGGCTGCGTACAACATACCCTTGTGGTTCGACCCTTTCCTGGATCCCTCGCATAGTGGGAGCTTAGTGCACTGGGCTACCCTTTGGGTGATAAAGCTATGATCTTCCCCTATGAACATAAATGATGAAATTGGAAAATTAGGAATGGAATTGTGGTATTATGTATAGAGTTGAGTTATAAATAAACTTCTTTATGAGACATGAACTCGGTTTTGATACAAACCCCTCTTTTAATGTATAAAATCATTCATACCATGTGGGAGGCTCCTCAGAACATATTCAATTTTATTGATAAGGTATGTAGGACTTTACTTCTTTCCTTTATGGCATGATTCTCGATTACAATCGCTATAATCGTTTTAGTAAAGAAACTCCTAGTCAATTAAGAATGCTCTAGTGGCTAATCCGTATTCATTAGAACTATATTTCAATTGATGTTATTCCCTTTTCATCGGTCAATTAGTGGTATTTCACCTTATAATTGAAAGTTTAAAGGAAATAAAAGGTCTTCTTTCTTATAAAATATAATAAAGTAAAAGAGTATACGAGTCCACATAAGGATAGTCGGGGGTGAAATGACCTTACGTCACCTCGACTAGTTGATGAGTATCTTATTGACTTGATATGGCCCTTATATATATATATATCATGTACTTATATTGCCCACAGAGGCCTATGGTGTTATATACGCGGTTATACATATATGATATTGATAATATTTCCCACAAAGGCCTACGACGTTACATACACGATTTATTATATACATAATATTTCCCACAAAGGCTTATGACATTATATACGCGATCATATACTTATATATATACCCACATATGAGTCTAGTATGACACTTGTGAGGTTTCATGTGGTATTTTGACTTAATTGATTATTGTTGCTTCATTTACAATTGATTATGCCCTACATATTTAGTACATCTTTCGTACTGATGTCCCTTCTAGGTCACTATTTTTATGCCCGCAAATACATATAGATAGAGTGGTGCTCCACCTTAGTAGGTTGTCTATCCAGCTGTGATTGTCGCACTCCCCTCTCTCAAAGTTTCTATACCCGAGTCTTAGGTATTGTTGTATATATTACTAGAATTTTGGGTATGGCGGGGCCCTGTCCTAACATGTTGATGTATTATATCACTCTTAAAGGTTTTCATACTTGTATGTAGTGGGTGTATGTATGTCATGGAATTGTCGACCCTTTTGTTAGCAGTGTACTCATCTAGTGGCCTTGTCGGCTTTGACTATCTATATATATATATCGTGTTGGGACTCTTTGACGTGCAAGTTATCATTAAGTCATGTTTTCTATGGTTATTGGGAGGCTTTGTCGACCCAAGTTTCATATCACATGTTTCAGATACTGCAGTGGTAGGCTCAGTCCTTCGGGCGCTGGGTGATGGCCACCCACCCCAAGGATGGGGTGTGTCAGATAATTAGAAGATTGAAGCGAGGTACATAGCTTGTTGGGTTTGGTAGGTTATTACCGAAGGTTTGTGAAGGGCTTTTCTTCTATCTCCGCACTTTGACAAAGATTACACATAAGGCGGAAAAGTTTCAGTGGTCAAATGTGTGTGAAAGAAGTTTCCATGAGTTAAATAGTAGATTGACGTCCGCACCTATTTTGACACTTCCAGAAGCTACAAAAGGATATGTTTTCTATTATGATGCATCCGGAGTTTTCCTAGGCTCTATTCTAATGCAGCATGGCAAGGTTATTACATATGATTCAAGACAGTTGCGGAAGCACGAGCAGAATTACCCAACTCATGATCTTGAATTAGCGACTGTTGAATTTGCTTTTAAGATATGGCGTCATTATTTATATGGAGTTCATGTTGACATGTTTATCATTCATAAGATCTTACCATATATATTCTGAAATAAGAAATTGAATTTGAAATATAAGAGGTGGCTCGAGCTATTAAAAGATTATGATGTCGATATCTTATACCACCCCGACAAGGAAATGTTATAGCTGAAGTCTTGAGCCGTAAGTCCATAGGATGTTTGGTCCATATTTAAGCTTACAAGTTAGAGATGACCAGATAACTATATCAGCTAGCCAGGCTGAATATGTTACTGCTTGATACAGGTAAAGGATGCGCCGTGGTCCAGAACACCACATAATCATCCTTAGTAGAAGAAGTGAAAGCAATGTAGTTTGATGATCCTATGTTAGTCAGAACAAAAGAAGGAATTCCTCTACATAATAAGCCAATATTAGAGCTTGACTGAGAGCCTTTGTTGGTTAGGCTGTTGATCTTTCCGGACTTGAGGCCGTCTTCTATGGCCTCTCCCATTTCAATTAATTCAGAGAATGGCAACCCGACCATAGAGAGCATTCTATCATAAAAGTCTAATTATTGGGATTGGATAAAGGCGGAGACCAATTTTTTTCCTTCATAGGTGGATGTACTCGAGCGACTTTGGATCTCCACCTACTTTCATATTCACGGTAATCCTCTGTAGATTTCTGCATGATCTTTTCTAAGTAGTGTCGGTCAGGCACGGTCTTGACATTGAATCGGTATCTTTCTATGAAGGATTCAATCATATCTTCCCAAGTAACCCACATATGTATTTCCTACATAGTAAACCATTATAAGGATTCTCCGATCAAACATTGGCTAAACAACCTCATAATTTAAGCAGGATTATTTCTGACTCCCACCAATTGGTCACAGTAAGACCGTAGGTGAGCTTTCAGGTTTCCTAACCCATTAAACATCTCAAATTTGAGTACTTTGAAGCCCTCAGGTAGATCTAACTCTTGGGGTATGCAGACTCAATTAGGTAACTTTTCAAGCGCCCGCGCAGTGTGCGACCATTTCCCTCATTCTTTGTTCCACCTCTTGTGCTATCTCCAATTTCATATTTTTCTAGTGCTTACTTGATTCGTCTCTCCAGGCCCTTTCCAACACGTCATAGTGTTCAAGTTTAACATAGTCTAGGAAGAGGTGGTTTTAAGCAACAGGGGTATGGAATCAAATGGTTGGACGTGTGGAGTTGTTTCAGGAAATATTGGTACTGCAGTTTTGGTGCATAGTGGAGCTTGTGTGCAATGGATATTGGTAGGAAGGGATAGAGTTAGTAGTTTAGGGAATTTGATTGGTGTTCACGAGTGGAGGAGTATGGTAAGAAGTACCAACAACTATGGTTTGGAGGTAGATGAATTGTGAGTGTCGGGACCAGTTCCCGCAAGGTAATTGGGGAAATGCTTAGGCACTAGTGAGCATAGAGGAAGAAAAGGTGGTGGAGGCCTCCTCTCTTCAGGTTGCGCTTCTTGGCAGCCACGACCTTCTCCATCCATGTTGTCTTTTCTTGGAGATCTTTTACCTTTTTGAAAAATATGTTGATCATGTCCTCTTGATGTGTTGGGTTCTATGGTTCAAGAGAGTTAGAGTTCCAGATGTTGCGTTCCCCTTCTGAGGTACCAATCATTGTCTCTTTTCCTTTGTTTTGCTCGTACATGGATTATGTTGCAGCTTTAGACCTTGTGAACTATGCCAGTGTTACATGACATGAACAACCCTCCTGTTTAAGAAATGAAAAATTCAAAGGCAGATGACGTCAGTACGTTAGTTAATAATAATCATAACTGCAAAAATAATTACATAATTTGCAAATAAACACAAATTCATGCATTCAGATATGAATATTCAATTGATTCTTTGTTCCGGCCGTTTCTGGGTGTTTTGGCTCTTATAGTAATTTGGTTGGGTTTGGTTGACTTGCTTCATATGAGAACACCGATGATTGATCCGCCAGCTGGACTCGGTTGCTCTAACGAAAAAGGGGGGATATATATTTATATAATATATGGACCGACTCTTACGTAGATTGCCTACGTATCCCGCGGTAGAAAGTTAGGCCCTTCCATAGTTTGGTTTACTTAAAGATAAATATCTTTCCTCAGTCGATTCTTTACCCAAAATTCCCAGACCAGACCCGATAAGGGCTTCCTACATATCCCCCATGGTCATCAGGTCAGACGTAGTGTCGTTTACATAAAAAGGGAGAGGATGACATTTGATTCATATGGGGTTCCTAGATCTACCAAAATGATGACTTCTCCTTGAAGTCATGGCTGGTTGTCACCCTTACAACCGCTCATTCGACCCTTGGCCCTTACTTTTTAGTAGCGAGGAGGGAAAACTACCCAAATCTACTCGTTGACCAAATGTTTTATTTTGAACTTTAAAGGTTCACATTCTTTAATATCATGACCCGATGCTCTTGAGTGAAATAAACAACCTCCTTATTGGGTGATGGTTTCCAAGCGGTCCCTACGGGGTAGATCTTCCTCATGCTGACCGATTTTTGGATGATGTTGGCACACGAGTCCTAAAAAATGGGGAAGTCATATCACCATATCGGGGATGATGCCCAGCCTACTGTTAATAGAATTTTTTCTTTTTAGAAATAGTGGCAGAGGCTGCGATGGTGGCCTTTATGGACGGACAAATCTCAGATTCTGCTTTCAATGTCTTAGTCTTAGAAGTTCTTAGATTTCCCTAGATGGGTATGTAGTTTTTCACCATCCCTTTCACCTCATCCGGTAGGTCGTTGTTTTAGTACTCAGTAGGAGTAACTCCTTCGTGATGGGGGTGGATAGATGTTCTATATATATGCTTCCGGATACTCAGCCTATAACTATCCCTCCTTATAGAATGGCACCTACTTAGCTAATGGAGTTGAAGGAGCAGTTGCATGATCTATTCGAGAAGAGCTTCATCAAACCTAGTACCTCACCGTCGGGCACACATGTGTTCTTTTTTGCAAGGACATTTCTATGAGGATGTGCATTGACTATCGGTAATTGAATAAAGTCACTATTAAGAATAAACATCCACTTCCGAGGATCGACATCGATTTGATCAGTTGCAAGGCGCTAAGTATTTCTCAATGATTTATTTGAGATCTGGTATCACCAGTTGAGGGTAAAGAAGAAAGTTATACCTAAGAAAGCCTTCTGAACCAGATACAGTCACTTTGAGTTCCTTGTTATGTCTTTTGGCCTTACTAACGCACCAACAACCTTTATGGATTTAATGAATCGGGTCTTTAAGTTGTTCTTAGATGTCTTTGTGATTGTGTTTAATGATAACATTCTGATCTATTCACGTATGGAGGCGGATCATGCAAATCATTTGCGAGCGGTATTGCAGATGCTCCAAGATCATTAGTTGAATGCTATATTCTAAATGTGAGTTTTTGTTGAACTCAATTTCTTTTCTGGGCCATATATTTTCTTCGGAAGGTATTAAAGTGGATAATATTAAGATTGAAATGGTAAAGAATTGGGCGAGACCCACGACTCTCACTGAGGTACGTAGCTTCTTAGGCTTGGCAAGTTATTACCGGAGGTTTGTGGAAGGATTTTCTTCTATCTTCGCACCTCTGACAAAGCTTAAACACAAGGCGTCCAATTTTTAGTAGTCAGATGCGTGTGAAAGAAGTTTCCAAGAGTTAAAAAATAGATTGATGTCCGCACCTATTTTGACACTTCTAGAAGCTACAGGAGGGATATGTTATCTATTGTGATGAGTCCAGAGTTGGCCTACGCGGTGTTGTGATGCAGCATGTCAAGATTGTTATGTATGCTTCAAGACAGTTGAGGAAGTATAAGCAAAATTACCCGAATCATAATCTTGAGTTAGCGAATGTTGTATTTGCTTTGAAGATATGGCATCATTACTTATATAGAGTTCACATTGACCTGATTATCGATCATAAGAGCTTACAATATATATTTTGGCAGAAAGAATTGAATCTGAGACAGAGGATGTGGCTACAACTATTAAAAGATAATGATGTCAATATCTTATACCATCTCAGCAATTATGTGTAGCAGTTGTTGGTAGGCTCCGAGTGTAGATTATGTCCGAGATCCACTAGTCCAGGTTGTTACACCTCATAGTTTTATGTCACATCATGTCGTCGAGTAGCTTAAGTATCCTCAAGCAGGTATGAGATATTATGAATGGGTAATGATGACATAAAACCTTTTTATACATGTGTCAGGAAGTATAACAGTTAAACGAACCTAAGAGAATATGTTTTGTCGATGTTGGACAAGTTTTCGCTAGTTTCATGCAAGGTATGGACCGTATAAAAGTGTGAGGTGGTTGTATAATGTCCACCATTGAGCATAATAACAGAGGAACCCTCGAGTACCATAGCAACATATGTATTCCCAATGTAACCGAACTACGAGACAAAATCCAAACCAAAGACAATTGTCTGCAATATCCTATCTACGACATCCTAAGATGTATCAAGACCTTAATGAGAATATTAATGAAGTAAAATGAGAAAGAAATTTATAGAGGTTGTAGCCAGTACATTAATTATCAATAGATAAAGATTAAATACCAGAAGTAGGTGACTGGACTTGGAACATAAAGGACCCGATAGAGAGAGGTAAATGGATAATATAGATTTTACTAAGGGTTTATTTCATTGTTGTCATAAGGTTGATTTTTTATCTGAGTAAATGTTAGTAGGCCGACTAGCTAACTCATTTCTTATCAATCAGAGTGGTTCACTATAACAACCTATCTAGTCATTTTGAGCTAAGGACCCTTATTTGCCTATTTTACCCTTCTCGTGGTCTCCGTGTTGGGTTTGTGATGCGCGGCGATGGGTAGCATGGATCCCGAGGCCTATTTTTATGAGTTTCAGATAAAAAGCCTAAGTCTGGAAACTTAGAGTTGATTAGTTTGACTCAAAGTTGACTTTTAGATAGATGGGTTTGTTCCTGGGGTTTTTCACTTTCGGTAGTTCCGGAGGGTCATTTATGACGTATTCGAGTCATTGGTTCTCTTCTCGAGGCAATCAAATGTATTTTATGGCCTTATTTGTAAGTTTGGATTTTTGGTTTGTCTCTGATGATTCTTTAGAAAAGTATGCCTTAGCTCGGTTATATGTGAAATTCGAGGGTACGAGCGAGTTCGTAGCATTGTTACCATAAACGAGCATGTTTAGTTTGTGTTCGGGGGATTTCGGGAGTGTTTCAGGTGTTTGATAGAGGATTTGGCAGTTTTAACTTTTGCTGGTGTCTGGTGTGTGCCGTGGCGATACCAACATTCACTCTATCAGGTCCGCCTCATTAAGAGGTCATCTCACCGAAGAAGAATCTGGGAGTCGTGGGAGTTCCGCCACAACAGAGTCGTGTCTGCCATGGCGAGGGTTAAGGTGTCAAGTGACTCTTACCCCAACGGAAGGTTTTCCACCGCAACGGGTCCGCTCTAGCGGAGTCGATTCTGCTGGGGAGGATCAATGTTCAAGTAGCCTATAAATATTTTTAGGTCAAATTTTCTTTCCCCAAATAGCGAACTTCGAAAGCAGCACCGCATAAGGGTATTTTTAGAGCTTTAGGAGCATTTCCAACGTTGAGGTAATAGACTCATTCCCTTTTATGGATCAAGTTATGATTACAAGTTCTTTTAATGGTGGTTTAGCATATTATGTAAGTTGGGGAAGATGAGTTATGCATATTGAGAGATTAATAGAGTTATATGGTTAATTTTAATGAGGGTTTATGGATTAAATGATGTTAATATCATGAATTAGGATTGGATTATGTTAAATTATCATGTTATAAGTCTTAACTTGGTTATAGAAGCATGTTTTCAATTGGGGGAAATTTTTAGGGTTTCAAATTGGGGATTTCTTATTATTGTCCAATTGAGGGATCAAATGAGAATATATTTTCAACTAATTTAAGGATATGGTTATCTAGTATGTAATCTTGGGTTTTGTGTATTAAAGTTTGAGTCTTGGTGGCGTGGCCCCAGGATAGGTATTTAAAGTCTTTCTTTGTTGTGATGAGCTTATTATTAACTATGCAATAAGCATGAATAAACTTCAAGTATCACGGGGAAAGAAGAAAGGGCAAGGCTATCTTCGAGGCTTGATTTGGTAGTGCTCCCGCTCAGCTCTGAGGTAGGCTACAATTTAGCTTTTCAAGACTCTAATAGAAGTATGTAATTAGTTATAAATATTAAGGGAGTATTCGGCATGTTTGGGGAGTCCCACTCAACTGGTTGTGATGAACGTCTAAGTTGGTACTAGTATTGAGCTGTGATGATGGGGTTTAGGGAACCAGCCTCGTGTTGGTTCCGACTGCTGTTTATTTGGACTTGTCACCATGTTTGCTATAGTTTGTTTACCCATCACACATGATTTCGATTGATATCCTGATTTGACTTAGATTTCCCTATGTGTTGTTGAACTCTTGGAAGCATGCCTGGTCTTTTGAGGTTAGAGTGGAGAGGCCATCCCAACCCTTCTCCGAGGAAGGTGATTTCTTATATTTGGGCTAGGAAGTTAGTGGACCAGGGTTTTTTGGCTTACCTTTCTCATATTCAGAATACGAGTGCGGAGACTCCTTTCCTTGATTTTGTTCTAGTAGTTAGTGATTTCACGAAGGACTTTCCTTTAGATTTACTGTGTATACCGCTAGACAGAGATATTGACTTCTGTATTAGCCTCGAGCCAGGTATTCAACCCATTTCCATTCCTCCGTACTGTATGGCTCCAATAGAGCTGAGTGAGTTGAAGGAGCAGCTTCAGGATTTGTTGAGTAAAGGCTTCATTCGATCGAGTGTATCTCCGTGGGGCTCTTCTATCTTGTTCGTGAAGAAGAAGGATGGAACTATGCGTATGTGATTCTGTGTTTTTAAATATTGACTTGAGGTTTGGTTATCACCAGCTGAAGATCCGGGCCGAGGATGCCCCCACAACATTTATAGACTTGATGAATGGGATACTTAAGCCGTACTTAGATTCTTTGGTGATTTTGTTTATTGATGACATTTTGATATATTCGAAGAGTTAGGAGGACCTTGACCAACACATGAGAGTGGTTCTTAGGATTTTGAAGGAGAAGAAATTGTACGCTACATTTTTGACGTGTGAGTTTTGGTTGAGTTCAATGGCATTCTTGGGGAACGTGGTGTCCAAGGATGGGATTATGGTTGACTCTATGAAGATACAGGTAGTCCGGGACTGGCCTAGATGAACTTCTGTGATAGAAATTCAGAGTTTTGAAGGTCTTGGTAGCTACTATAGCTAGTTTGTTGAGGGATTCTCTTCTATTTCTTCTCATCTAACGTGTTTGACTAAGAAGAAGGTTCCTTTCTAGTGGTCTGATGATTATGAACAGATCTTCCAAAAGCTCGAGACTTTATTGACCACAACCCCAATTTTATCCCTTTTGGTAGAGGGAAAGGACTTTATAGTGTATTGCGATGCTTTTAGGATTGGATTAGGATGTGTGTTGATGTAGGAAGGTAAGATGATCACTTATGCATCTAGGCAGTTGAAGGTGCATGAAAATAAATATACTATTCATGATTTGGAGTTAGCTACCGTTGTGTTTTCTTTGAAGATCTGGAGGCATTATCTATACGATGTCCATTGTGAAGTGTATATGGACCACCACAGTCTTCAGTTGAATTCTAGGAAGCGTCGATAGATGGAGTTGTTGAAGGATTATCACATGACTATTTTGTATCATTGGTGCAAGGCCAATGTGGTGGCAAATGCTTTGAGATGAAAAGTGGTTAGTATGGGGAGTTTAGCTTGTTTGGTTGTTCCTAAGCATCATTTAGCATTAAAGGTCCAGTCTCTAGCCAATCATTTTGTGAGGCTTGATCTTTTGAATCCAGGTAGGATTCTGGCTTGTATAAAGTCGAGGTCATCTCTTTTGGATCAGATTCGGGCACACTAGTATGATGATGTGGGGTTGTGCAAGATTCAAGATAAGGTGATGAGTGTGAAGGCAAAGGAGGCCATGATTAATAGTGAAGGCATTCTGAGGATTAGAGTAGAGTGTGTGTGCCTCGTGTGGGAGATTTGACTAGATTGATTATGGAAGAGGCCCACAACTCTAGGTATTTAATTCATTCGGTTGCTACTAAGATGTATCGCTATTTGAAGCATACTATTGGTGGCGGAGGATGAAGAGAGACATTGCTGACTTTGTGTCTCGTTGTTAGAATTGCCAGTAAGTCAAATATTAGCACTAGTGTCCTAGTGATGTGTCTCAGAGTATGCCTATTCCCAGTGGAAATGGGAGAAGATCACTATGGAATTTGTTGTGGGATGCCCAATACCTTGCGAAAGTTTGATACGATTTGGGGTATTATTGATTGATTGATCAAGTCTGCGCATTTCATTTCAGTTCAAACGACGTATAATGCAGAGAAGTTGTCTAAAATTGACATTTTAGAGATTGTTCATCTTTATGGGGTTCCAATTTCTATCATCTCGGATCGGGGTACTCAGTTTACTTCACACTTCTTGTGGACTTTGCAGAGAGAGTTGGGTACTCATTTGGATCTCAATACAATATTTCACTCTTAGACCGCCGGTCAGTTTGAGCAGACTATTCAGGTATTGGAGGACATGTTATGAGCCAGCATAATTGATTTTGGTGGTCACTAGGATCAACACCTAACTTTGGCAGAGTTTGTGTACAATAACAACTATCATTCTAGTATCAATATAGCACCGTTTGAGGTATTGTATGGTAGGATATATCGATCTCCGATTAGTTGGTTTGATGCATTAGAGGTCCGTCCTTAGGGTACTGATTTGTTGAGGGAGTCCTTAGAGAGATTAAAGGTGATCTAGGGCAAGCTCATGGCAGTGCAGAGCAGACAGAAAGAGTATGCGGACCGGAAGGTCCGATATTTAGAGTTCATGGTTCGTGACAAGGTCCTTCTAAAGGTTTCGCCCATAAAGGGTGTGATGAGATTTAGCACGAGAGGGAAGTTGAGTCCGAGATATATTAGACCATTTGAGGTTCTTCAGATAGTGGGAGAGCTAGAACATGAGTTGGCTCTGCCACCGGGTCTTTCAAGCGTTCATCCAGTTTTCCATATGTCTATGCTGAAGAAGTATCATGTCGATGGTTCTTACATTATCTAGTGGGACTCAGTATTGCTTGATCAAAATTTGGAGTTCGAGGAGGAGCATATGGATAATTTAAGGAAGTTGAGATCGAAGGAGATAGATTTAGTTAAGGTTAAGTGGAGGAATCGTCCTGTCGAGGAGGCGACTTGGGAGATCGGGTCTGATATGCGGAACATATATCATGGCTTCTTCTCTACTTTTGGTATATTTCCTTCATTCGTTCGAGGATGAACGTTGTTTTAATTGGTATATGATGTGACAACCCGTCTAGTCATTTTGAGAGAAGGACCTTTATTTACCTATTTTACCCTTCTTGTGGTCTCTGTGTGGGGTTTGTGATGTGCGGGAATGGGTGGCATGAATCTCGAGGCCCATTTTCATGAGTTTTGGATGAAAAAGCCCAATTTGGAAACTTAGAGTCGGTTAGTTTCACTCAAAGTTGACTTTTGGATAGATGGGTTCGTTTCTAGGTTCCGCTGCTTTCGATAGTTTTGGAGGGTCATTTTTGACTTAGTCGAGTAATTAGTTCGCTTCCCGAGGTAATCGAATGTATTTTGTGGCCTTATTTGTATGTTTGAATTTTTGGTTTGTATTTGAGGATTCTTTAGCAATGTATGCCTTAGCTCGGTTATATGTGAAATCTGAGGGTATGAGAAAGTTGGTAGCGCCGTTTACCATAGACGAGCATGTTTTGTTTGTGTCCGAGGGTTTCCGGGAGTGTTTTAGGTGTTGGATGGAGGATTTGACTATTTCCCTTTTGTTATGTCTGGTGTCCACCATAGTGGCACCAATATTCACTCTGGTGGGTCTGCCTCGGTAAGAGGTCAGCTCGCCAAAGCGGAATCTGAGATTCAGGGGAGTTCTACCACTGCGGAGTCGGGTCTGCCATGGCGAGGGGTGAGGTGTCAAGTGACACTCGCCCCAACATAAGTTTTTCCATCGTAGTGGGTTCGCTCCAGCATAGTCGATTTTGCTGGGGCGGATCACTATTTAGGTGGCCATTAAATATTTTTAGGTCAGATTTTCTTTCCCCAAATAGCAAACTTCGAAACCAGCACCGCATAAGGGTATTTTAAGAGCTTTAGGAGCATTTCCAACCTTGAGGTAATAGATTCTTTCCTTTTTGTGACTTAAGTTATTATTATCTTTTAATGGTGGTTTAACATATTATGTAAGATAGGGAAGATGAGTTATGCATATTGAGAGATTAAGAGAGTTATATGATTGATTTTAATGAGGGTTTATGGTAAATAATGTTAAAATCATGAATTAGGATTGGATTATGTTAGATTATCATGTTATAAGTCTTAACTTGGTTATAGAAGCATGTTTTCAATTGGGGGAAATTTCTAGGGTTTCAAATTGGGGATTTTTTTATTATTGTCCAATTGAGGGATCAAATGAGAATAGATTTTTAATTAATTTAAGGATATGATTATCTAGTATGTAATCTTGGGTTTTGTGTATTAAAGTTCGAGTCTTGGTGGTGGGGGCCTAGGATGGGTATTTAAACTCTTGCTTTTGTTTTGTTAAGCTTATTATTAACTATGTAATATATATGAATAAACTTCGAGTATCACGAGGCAAGAAGAAAGGGAAAGGCTATCTTCGAGGCTTGATTTGGTAGCGCTCCTACTCGGCTTTGAGGTTGGCTATGATTTATCTTTTCGAGACTCTGATAGAAGTACGTAATTAGTTATTAATAATAAGAGAGTATTGGGCGTATTTTTGGGTCCCACTCAGCCGGTTGTGATGAACGTCTAAGTTGGTACTAGTGTTGAACTGTGATGATGGGGTTTGGGGAACCATACTCGTATTGCTTTCGACTGCTATTTATTTGGGCTTGTCACCATGTTTGCTATAGTTTGTTTACTCATCACACATGCTTTCTGTAACACCCTGTACTCTCGCATTCCGTCGCAGCGTCGATTGATACTTAAGTCCCGGGAAAGGGTACGGCCTTCCAAAAGGATAACCAAGATTTATAACTTATTTACAGAATTTATGGAGTGTTTGGAGAATGTACTACATCCTCGCTGAACAAAGATATGGATATTGCTAGAATCCAGGAATATGCTAAGGGTGTTGAAGACCGCAAATGGTAGCTCTCGGAGGATAGTAGTGCAGAAAGAGAATTAACCAAGAGGGCTAGGTCAGTTGGATCGTTTGTAGAAACATCAGGTAGCTCTAGGAAACAATTTCCTAGACGTCCGCCTCAGTTTGCTTATAGTGCTCCATCTCAGCTTCAAGGGCCTAGATATGACAGGTACATCGAGTTTGGGATAAGGTAGAGTTCAAGGACTTCATATTTTCAAGAGCAAAGGAGTTCGGGCTAGATGAAACCACTATTGTCACCTTGTGTCCAGTATGGTAGGAGGCATCTGGGACAGTGTCGTCAGGGTGATGATATGTGTTATACGTGCGGTGAACCTGGTCATTATATGTGCCAATATCCAAATAGGGGAAAAGATAATGCAGCTCAGCCGATGGGATTGACATCAACATCTTCATCGAGTATGAATCTGCAGAGTGGTGGACCCTAAACCTCAACCGGTAGATGCAAGGGCTGATGAGGATCCTCTAGTTCGGGTGGTGCTCAAAACCGCATCTATGCTTTATCCGGTCGTCAGGATTTAGAGTCATCTCCAGATATCATCACAGATATGCTATCCATGTTCACCTATGATATCTATGCATTGTTAGATCCAGGATCCAATTTGTCCTATGTTACGCCCTTTGTTGCGAACAAATTTGAATTTGAACCAGAACTGTTATCTAAGCCATATGAGGTGGCTACTCCGGTCGGTGAAATGATTGTAGCAAGATGAATTTATAGGAATTGTACCTTAATGGTTTTCCATCGCCCTACCTTGGCTGGTTTAGCCAAGTTCCTTATGGTAGAGTTTGATGTTATTATGGGCATGGATTGGTTGGCTTCTTTCTATGCAATGTCGATTGTCGGACAAATATTGTCAAAATCAGTTTTCCAGGAAAATCGACCCTTGAATGGAAAGGCAATGCAGCTACGCCTAAAGGCAGGTTTATTTCTTACCTGAAGGCAAGAAAGATGATTTCTAAAGGCTATTATATCATTTGGTTCGAGTCAGGGACACAGATACAAAACCCCAACCCTTCAGTCTGTTCCAGTAGTCAACGAGTTTCCTCATGTGTTTCTGGATAAGCTTCTGGGCATCCCTCCAGAGTGGGAGATTGAGTTCCCTATTGATGTACTTCCAGATATACAACCGATATCTATCCATCCCTATCGCATGGCTCCAGCTGAGCTGAGGGAATTGAAGGACTAGTTGAAGGATTTACTGGAAAAAGGGTTTATCAGACCTAGTACTTCGCCATAGGGCGCGCCAATATTGTTTGTTCGCACGAAAGATGGTTTCCTAAGGATGTGTATCGACTATAAGCAACTAAATAAGGTCACCATGAAGAATAAATATCCACTTCCGAGAATTGATGATTTATTCGACCAGTTGCAAGACGCTAAGTATTTCTCAAAGATTGACTTAAGGTCAGGATACCACCAGTCAAGGGTAAAGGAGAAAGATATTTCGAAGACTGCCTTTCGGACTAGGTATGACCATTTTGAGTTTTGAGTGATGTCTTTTGGACTCACTAATGTGCCAGCAACCTTTATGGACCTAATGAATTGAGTCATCAAGCCATTCTTAGATATCTTTATGATTGTGTTTATCAATGATATTTTGGTATACTCACGGAATGATCCTTTCCAAGCGGTGTTACAGATGCTCCAAGACCGTAAGATGTACGCTAAATTTTCTAAATGCGAGTTTTGGTTAAACTTTGTTGCCTTTTTGGGCCATATTGTCTCCTTAGAAGGTATTAAGGTAGACACTTCGAAGATTGAGGCCGTAAGCAATTGGCCGAGGCCTAGGACCCCTACCGAAGTACGTTGATTTTTGGGTCAAGCAGGATATTGTCGAAGAATCGTGGAAGGTTTTTCTTCTATATTTTCCCCTATGACCAAGCTCACTCACAAGGCAACTAAGTTTCAGTGGACGGATGCATATGAGCGCAACTTTCCAAAAATTGTAGGATGGGTTGACATACACACCTGTGTTAGTTCTTCTAGAAGGTACTGATGGTATGTGGTCTATTGTGATGCCTCCAGAGTCGACCTAGGAGGTGTTCTGATGCAACATGGAAAAGTTATAGTATACGCTTCAAGGTAATTAAAGAAGCATGAGGTAAATTATCCGACTCACAATCTCGAGTTGGCAGCGGTATTTTTTGCCCTGAAAATGTGGCATCATTATTTATATGGAGTCCATGTTGATATATTCATGGACCATAAAAGTCTAAAGTATATATTTCGTTAGAAGGAGTTGAATTTAAGGCAAAGAAGATGGGTGTAGTTATTAAAAGACTACGACGTAGATATTTTATACCATCCCGGAAAGGCAAATGTCGTAGCTAATGCTTTGAGTCGCAAGTCTATGGGAAGTTTAGATGGTGTTGAAGCTAGAAATGATCAAAGAATTACGTTGCTTATCTAGTTTAAATGTTCAACTCTTGGACATAGATGACGGAGGTACGGTGATGCAGAATATCGTAGAGTTGTCATTAATAGCGGAGGTGAAGGCAGGACAGTTTGAAGACCCCAAGTTGGTCCAAATGAAAGAAGGAATTCCTCTACGGAAGAAACTGATATTGGAACTTACAGGAGATAGAGTCCTTAGATATCAAGGTCGACTATATGTACCAAGTGTTGGAGGACTCCGAGAGTAGATTATGGCGGAAATCCACCAGTCCCAATATTCCATTCATCCAGGATCGACCAAGATGTATCATGACCTTCAACAGGTTTATTGGTGGAATGACATGAAGAAAGACATCACAACATTTGTAGCTCAATGTCCAAATTGTCAGTAAGTTAATATCGAACGCCAGAAGCCTGGAGGCTTGTTACAGAACATTGAAATCCCTACTGGGAAGTGGAAAATGATTAATATGGATTTTATTACTGGTTTACCCCGTTCTTATCAAAAGTTTGATTTTATTTGGGTTAGCGTCGACAGGCTTATGAAGTCAACCCATTTTCTACTAGTTCGTACTACTTTCTCGATAAAGGATTATGTCAAGCTGTATATTAAAGAAATAGTTCGATTGCATGGTGTTCCAGTCTCTATCATATTTGACAAGGGTGCTCAGTTTATGGATCACTTTTGGAGGTCGTTTAAAAAAGGTTTAGGCACCCAAGTGAACCTTAGTACAACTTTTCATCCACAGAAAGACGGTCAAGCTAAGCCCACAATCCAAACACTCGATGACATGCTACGAGCTTGTGTATTAGATTTCAAAGGTAGCTGGGATGATCATTTCCCCCTCATTGATTTCTCTTACAATAACAACTATCATTTCAGCATCAAGATGGCCCCGTATAAGGTACTGTATGGGCAGAAGTGTAGGTCCCCAGTTGGATGGTTTGAAGTGGGAGAATCCAAGTTAATAGACCCTGATTTTGTTTAGCAGGAACTATAGAAGGTGAAGTTGATTCAAGAATGCTTATTGACAGCCCAGAGTTGACAGAAATCATATTCAGATGTTAGATGCCACGACATAGAATTCAAAGTTGGTGATTGGGTATTTTTAAATATCTCTCATGTGAAAGGGGTTATGAGGTTTGGTAAGAAAGGAAAACATATCCCAGATACGCCAGACCATACAAGATCATCCACAGGATAGGCCGATTGGCTTATGAGATTGAGCTACCCTCGGAGTTGGAAGCAATTCACCCGGTATTGCATGTGTCGATGTTGCATAAGTGTGTAGGAGATCCTTCTCGTATTACTCCCGTAGAGGATGTATAGATCATCGAGAATCTAGCCTATAAAGAAACTTCGATAGCTATCCTATATCACCAAGTTTAAAAGCTGAGGACTAAAGAAGTTGCCTCGTTAAAGTGTCATGGAAGAATGACATTACTGAAGAGATGACTTGGGAGGCCGAAGAAGATATGAAGTCGAAATATCCCTTCTTATTTCAGTCTTCAGGTTTATATCCATATTCGTGCGATATGATTCTCTCGTTCTTATTCTATTAAACAGTTCTAAGTCCTATGTCTTGTTTAGGTATTAATGTTGAGGCGGATGTGATAGATGTAGCTCAGAATACGACAGAGGATAGTTAAGGTGAGTTATGGCTAACCCTCTTGATACTTGCCTATATAGATGGTCGTGTGAGGCTAAGTTGTTCTTATTTTGTGATTATGTTTCCCTGTGTGGTGTTGGATATATATTTGGGCTGTCTTTCACGTTTTGGATAGTCTGATTTACAAAGGAAACTCTACCGAAATTTTTAGAACCCTTAGAAGTTAAGAATATCTTTAACATTCGCAGATGAATGTTCCTAAGAGGGGAAGGATGATACACCCTATAGTCTCGCATTCTGTCGCATCATCGATTGATACTTAAGTCTCAAGAAGGGGTACGACCTTACAAAAGGATAACCAAGGTTAATAACTTGTTTACGGAAGCTCCAGAGTGTTTGAATGCTAAACGGATCAAAGGAAATATGTTTCGATGAAATCGGGGACAATGGAAGTTTGACGAGACAGTTGACAGACCGTCAAACTGCCAAGGGGAGCCATCAAAAGGCCTGAAAATTTCTGATCTCAGGTTGCAGATCGATGGGCCATCAATCATTTAATGGACCGTCGATCCCAACGTCAAAGTATGGAAGTGAATTTTTTTGACAGGTTAAATATGGGTCAAGTAGATTTAGACCTCATTTTCACCCAAAATTATATCCTAACACTCCAAAAATCCTCTGTAGTAATTCCCAAACATTCAAGACCAATTCCAAAGCATATTACATTAGATTAACGTCACTAATTCCATGATTTCCATAGAAATCATCATCCCTGTATTAAGGCGATTTGCGAAAACCCTAGGCGTGGTGTAACTTGCTATTTTCAAGGGGGTTTGATGCGAAAAGGTAAGATCCAACCTCCTTTATCTTTAATTACGATTAATTTATGATTTGGAGTAAGTTGTGAAAGGATTTCCGTAACTGAAACCCATAAACTTATGAAGTTAAGATAAGTTGAGTTTTGGGCTGTTTGTTGAAACTATAAGTTGATATTTATTAATATATATTTATTGTTGGTATTGTAAACCTAAGATGGTATGTTTCGGAGAATCGTGGGGCCAAATTACATGAATATCCCTTCATTAAACAAGACTAAGAACCTTTTTAAGTCAAACTGATTGCTAAGATACATATGTAAGGTTTCTTATGGAATATGGATTAGATGTTGATATCGACCCTTTAGTTTTTATAAATAATTGGTCGTGAAGAGTACTAGAGCTTATAGCACGACGTATCATTTCGTGGATAAGATATGTAAGGCTATCCCCTTTTTTCAAAAGCATGAAATCTACAGGATTATCATTTTCGAAAAGAAACGTTAAAAATTCCATTCTATTGTCTATCAAAGTTTCATATTGAGAAGTATTCATTGTTATTCTAGTTCTTACGATCCTCGTTGTTGGTTATTGTTCGTGCCATAAGTCTTTGAATAGAAGCTTCTAAAATATAGTTGTCATGTCGACCAAAGAATCGTTCTAAGAGGAGAGTCAAAGAGGTTATGAGTCTCTAAGAGGATCAAAGAGCCATTGTTATGCCCAAGTACAATGACTAAGATGGGAACGGGGGAAAGGGAAATGGCATCGGCCGAGTGAGACTTTATGCCCAAGTAGAATGTGTTCTAGACTTCCATTGATAACATTTGAATGAGCTCTTTGGAGAGTGTGATATTCATGGCCCTTGGTCGTTGGAGGAGATAGCAAGTCGAGCAACTCTTCATTTTCTCAAAACTGTGTATTGTTGTTCCCCAAACCGTGTATTGTTGTTCCCCAAACCGTGTATTGTTGTTCTCTATTTGAGGAAATACATACACGGTTTGCTCATTTTGAAGACCACACTTCTAGATGTCACATTGTCTTTTTTTTGCCGTGTACGTGTCACCATTGGATGAGTATTCTCTCGTCCTAGTCACCGTCCCTCATGAAATGTGTCCCAAGGTGTAGCTAAGGGTTATTACACGACTTGATGGTGTCCTAAGTAAACTAGTAACTAAGCTAAGAAGGTAAGTATAAAAAATTAAAGACAATAGATAAACAAGGCCTCGGCCAAGACCAATCATGTAAGGCCGAATAAAGTACAACTCTCTTAGATGATCAAGTGTTGTAACCTACGCCATTCCATACTCCATACATCTTCATGCTATGATCCGTGTGTTGAAGGCTAACCTTGGGCAATTCCGGAGTCCTACTTCTTATCTCGACTTGAGAGATTTGGTAAGGGGTTTTATTTACATCAATAGTCTTGGCTAGGAAGGTTTGCGTACCATTTCCTTGCTATTGTCCTTATCTTCAATGATAACCATATTGTTGTAGGTTCCACCATGGTTTTGTTATCAGTATCCTTGTTATTACAATCTTTCCGCCTGTCTATCCATTTGGGGAACATCCTTCGGCCTTATTACTTTGTCATTACACTTTTACTTGCACTTCTGTTTACCACTTATAGTTGCTTTCCTGTCACATCGAAATATTTATTGCAAACGATCTTTAACAAGCCATTCTTGCTTGGTTGGCTTATCAATTTACACCATAAAATGCGAAAATCTTATGACCCAATATTGAAAATTTGCTATCTTACTGCCACCCACACACGTATGTTAATGGTAAAGAGAGTGTGCCTTTTCCATTAACTAACGAAACTCATCTTATCTCTCGGTCTTCACAAATGGTCCACTACTTGTGGAGGAGTTGGGGTTACTAATTTGGGCATGACATTTTACACACTTCTTTAAACATTCCCCGAAATGAGCCTTTGCATGATTTAATCTCAGAAGTTCATTCTCCTTACCAATTCTTTGGGTTTTCCCCTTATTCCTTAGAACCGAAAGTACTATTTGAATCTTGCATTTCTAACGAATTTTGACATCCCAAAGACATAAGTCACTAAAGGACGAAGGACCTTCTAAGGATTTTCCATCTTTCCCAAAACCCTTTTTGGTTATAGTCTGACTTCGACTTGCCATTTTCTTACCCCAAGGTCTGGAACTTTCATACAATCTTCGGACAGCATATTATCACGAATTCAGAGGTTACCTAATAGAGTCATGTGAAAACATGCCACCGATCCGGCTTAGGATGGGTTAGGTGCCCTATATCTTTTCCACCTGCAAAATGCATATGTAGCTTACTGTCTGTTGGGCTAGGAAATTCTTTCTTCAGTTAATATCATTTTGATCACGATTCTTTCTCATCGAATTATCTTACCCCATGGGTCATTCAAAAAAATTGGCTTTCCAAAATAGTATTACTCATATAGAATATTAGAACAAATCCATATCATGTATGTAAAAGATAGGTAATTGAGTAAGAAAATCAATAGCATACATGCGCTTTCCAGATCTCCTCGGGTAGCGTCCGAACTCGAGGCTATGCCCTCGCTCCCCTCTTTTCCCCTATAGGCTAACTTGGGACACTCTCGTATCTGGTGCCTTCGATCACCGCACCAATAACAACCTCTTGCTTCCTTACGACAAGACCCAACATGTATCCGTCCACATATCCTAAAACATGGCCAAGATGACCCACTCAATCTAAACTACTCCTACTATAAACCTACAATATCGAAGAATGTGACTCCTACCTCGGCCTTACCTGAGAACTCTTATCATACATGGTCTATTGAAAACATCTATCATGTTGACCACACATTCAAAATCTTTCCTCATTATGCCTTCACTAATAACCACCATCCACTCTAACTCTCTTAGTCCTTCCTTTTCTCCAACTAAGTTAGCCCTACCATCATTAACTATCCCTGACCAACGAACTCCCTAGGCTGAGAACTCCCTGACCCTTCCAAGGGTCTATCATTGTAAGTCATACTAGGATGGTATCATTCTTGAGAGACCACCAGCTGGGTTAATACCTAAACTGTTGTCCTAACATCCTTATTAGATGGTGTTGATGGTATATCTAATGGTACGGGGGGGGGGGGTCTATTGGTGCCTCTGATCGTATTTGGGTCAAATACTAATGGGGAGGTAATACACTCGTATCTTCTGATGAGTCTATCTCAATAGAAGGTTTATCTCTTGAAGAGGACATTGCTGAAATCATAATACGATAATATTTGGAAAGAAATACTTACAGCTCGGCTCTAGTGCACAATCTTGATCAAGAAAGAAGGAAACAATCCTGAATGTCCTATAGCCTCTTAGTTATAAGTATGGCACGTAACGCACCCATAAGCAAGACTCTACTAGACATGACTTGTAGACATCCCTAGGACATACCTTCTCTAATACCAAGTTTGTCACACCCCAACCTTGAGGGTGTGGCCGGTTCCCGGCACCCTAAGGCCCAAGCGTACCAATCCTGATACATATAACACGTTCTGACATAACATAGGCTGACAAGGCCTGTGATGAATGATTAATGATCAATACACAATCACCTACACACATAAAAGGCCCAACCTATACATGTATATACTACAAGGCCAACAAGGCAGATATAAACACAACAAATCTACTAAAGAGGCCGACAAGGCCACACAAGTCCATTGTACATAACACAACTATGTACAAGACTCTACAAAGTATGTCAACAACATATGGTCGGTACAGGGCCTCTCTATACTCAACTATATACATATATGCAATCCTCATAGCTATCAGCTCACTAGACAGCTTCGAAAGAATGGAGCGTGACAAATCTTAGTTGAGTTGAGCCATCTACTAAAAAGGTATCGTCTGAATCTTTATCTGTACCTACAGGAATAAAATGCAGTGCCCAGAAATAGTCATTAGTATGAATGATGTGCTGAATATGTAAGGCAGAAACTATAAGCAATTACAACACTGTAAATGAAGCATAAGCTGAAACTGTAACTGAATGCATAACTGTGAGGTAGAGCAATAGAAAGACAACTTGTACTTTGAGTGCCTATGTGGGATAGAATATGCATAAATGAAATATAATCATGTATATAACGTCGTAGGCCTCTGTGGGATATATCCTCAGCCTCATATTTGTATAAACTGCATATATAACGCCATAGGTCTCTAAGGGAAATATAGATATAAAATACATGCATATGATGACCTCTTATGGAATATGAAATACTCTTTTGAATCAGTCGGAGTGGGGTAAGGCCGTTACACATCCGACTCCCTTATGAGGGTTACATATTACATGTTACTCTTTCAAATGATACCATAAGGACTTTAGATCACACTATTAGCTTAGCTTTCGGGAATCAATAAGTAGCCAAATTTTATGGACATCAGAAGAGTTCTTTGGAACAAGGATGTACTCTCGTCGATGGATGGGTACTACATAACAACACGTCTATAGGAAAACCACAAGAACTTTCTTCAGGACATAAAAGTAGATTTTTTATCGGATTTCATTTTAGAATTGTTGTTTCAATAATGATCATGCCAAGAAAATAAAGAAGTTAGCCTTACATAACTTGTTAGCATGTCAACACTACTCCTATGACTTCTCTCTCATCATATAATTATTAACCTAAACAATTACGACAATCTATATTAATATCAAATCAACGCATTCATGATTTCGTCATTGTGATATTTCATCAAACACAACGTACGTAATCTTTTTATCTTGTTCTCAAGGTAACCAAGATAAAATAATCCTTCCATCCTCATCAAACTAAATACCAAGATTACAACAACCATATTCTACAAGGTTTCAATTATAATAACCTCAAGAACTGAACTAAACCAATCCAACAACATCATAGTTCTACTAAGAAATTTTAACTTAACTTTTTATAGACTATCTTTACAAACTAATACACCCAATCTAGGAACGGTTTAAGGATACTATAAAGTAGTAAGAACATACCTCAAAACAACCAAGAAGTCTCCTACACCAAGTCTCCTCTCAATTCATCAAGAAGCTCCAAGCTTGTCAAATGATCTATGGGGATTCTTGAGATAATCCAAGCTTTCCAAGGGATATTTCACATCATATGCTTATATAATTGATCTTTAATGGTATCTATGTCTTGTGAGAGTGTTTGAGAGCACCTAGGGTTAATTTGGGATGAAAAATTAAGTTAGGCTTTATTTAGCTTGTCCACCGATACCTTTCTGTGGGAGGACACATATTACCATCTACAACCGTATATCCCATTGCAGATGGTGGCAGGAAGGTGGCTAGTGGGGTGGCCTTCATCTACTGCCCCATCCGTGGTGTAGAATGGGGTTTTTGGGGTGAAATGTTTAGTGCATCGTCCTATCTTCATCAAATATTATCGAGATGTGATCCCTTTAATCCCAAATACTTATAGCCATCCACAAACCTGTTAACATACATTTTTGTCATATGTGACCATCATAATGGGCCTCGAGTTGTCAGAATATAAATTGGCTAATCGGGTTTTCAAACGTGTACAAATGACGGGTATAACTCGAAATCTTATGGATATGTTTCCAACTTTGGCCTAAGGACTTCCTCATCCATTTTAATAGTCATTATGTTATTCTCATATTACATCATCTTGACATGAAACACTCAATGTAAGGATTATAAGAACGAAGGGCATAACAACATTTTTTACTCTTATGATTTCTTTGGTTTTAAACCAACCATTCCTTAATTCTTCCAATTGTATCTTCTTCCTTCTCTTATGCTTCTTAACTCAAGGTATATTCAATACACAAAAATCACGGGGTGTGACACCCAGGCTCCACTTTATCGTATATATTACTCCTTTTATTGGTGGAAAGATTGGTAGAGAATCTGATTTATTAAATAAGACATTTGTGGTGTCTACATTAGTCATTGAATCAGTGAGAGTTAGACAGGTATATCGGGATTGTGAGGTGGTGATTTGTAATCATCATACTCAAGATGACTTGCCGGATTGGAGATGGTTTATTTTGATGTCATTATGCGAATGGATTGGTGAGCCTCTTGTTATGCTAATGTGGATTGATGGATGAAGGTTGTTCATTTTAATTTTCCAGACGGATCTGTTATAGAGTAGAAGGGTAGAAAAACAACACATAAAGGGAGTTTTATTTCCTATCTTAAGGCATGACTGATGATTTTAAAAGGGTATATTTATCATTTGGTGCGAGTATGAGATGCACAAGAAGAATGTCCAACCCTTCAGTCTATTCCTGTTGTTAATAAATTCCCTGATGTATTCCCTAATGACCTTCCTGGTATTCCTCTTAAAAGGGAGATTGATTTTGCTATTGATGTGCTTCCAGATATCCAACCTATATCTATCCCTCCTTATAGAAAGGACCCAACTGAGCTAAAAGAACTAAAAATGTAATTGAAAGATTTATTGGAGAAGGGCTATATTAGGCCTAGTACTTCCTCATGGGGTGTACCAGTGTTGTTTGTTCATAAAAAATACAGTTTGTTGAGAATTTGTATTGATTACCATTAGCTGAATAAGGTTACCATCAAGAATAAATATCCACTCCCAAGGATCGATGACTTATTTGATCAATTGTAGGGCGCTAAATATTTATTAATGGTAGTTCTTAGGTCTAGATACCATCAATTGAGGGTTAAGGAGAAAGAAATTCCGATGACTACTTTCAGGACCTGATATGGTCACTTTGAGTTTCTTGTTATGTCCTTCGGTCTTTCTAATACGTCAACGACTTCATGGGCTTGATGAATCGGGTGTTCAAGCCATTTTTGGATACCATCATAATTGTATTATAGATGACATTATGGTATATTCTCGATCAGATGCAAAGCATTCAGACCATTTGTAAGTAGTGTTACAGACACCCCAATATCATAAGTTATACATAAATTCTTGAAATGTGAGTTCTAATTGAATTCAGTGGCCTTCTTTGGTCATATAGTATCAGACGAGGGTATTAAAGTTGATAGCCATAAGATTAAGGCTGTGAAGAATTGGCTGAGGCCAATAACTCCTACTGAGGTACATAGTTTCATGGTCTTGGTAGGCTACTATTGGAGGTTCATGGAAAATTTATCTTCATTGCTGCCCTCTTGATGAAGTTAACTCATATGGGAGTTATGCTTCAACGGTCGGACACTTGCGAAAGGAGTTTCCAACAGTTGAATGGAAGGCTGACCTCAACACTTGTCATGACACTTCTATAAGGTTTAGAAGTGTATGTTGTTTATTGTGATGCCTCTATAGTAGGCTTGGGATGTGTTCTGATGCAGTATGGCAAGGTTATTGCATATTCTTTAAGATAGTTGAGGAAGAATGAGAAAAATTACCCGACTCATGATCTTGAATTGGCAATGGTAATATTTTCCCTAAAGATATGATGTCACTATATATGAGGTTCATGTTGATTTTTTTTCTAATCATAAGAGCTTACAATATATATTCAGGTATAAAGAATTGAACTTGAGGTAGAGAGGATGGCTGGAGTTGTTGAAAGATTATGATGTTGATATTCTGTACCATCCTGGGTAGCCATAGGCATGTGGAGGCTGATAAATTAGAGATGACCAAAGACTTGTGTTGGTTGGCTAGTTTGAGTATACGACTGCTTGATATGGATAATAGAGGCGCTATAGTTCGAAATGCCGCAGAATCATCTTTAGAAGCAAAGGTAAAAGCAAAACAATTTGATGATCCAGAGTTGATCAGATTAAAAGAAAGGATTCCCTTTCAGAGGAAATAATTTTTTGAGTTGTCAGATAACGGAGTTCTTAGATACAAAGGCCAATTATGTGTGCCTAATGTTGGAGGGCTCCGAGAGCGGATTATAGCAGAGATTCACTAGTCCAGGTATTTTATTCATCCTGGTTATACTAAGACTTACCATGATCTTCAATACGTTTACTGTTAGAACGATATGAAGAGAAGTATTATAGAGTTTGTAGCTCAATGTCCCAATTGCCAGCATGTCAAGATTGAGTATGAAAAACCTGGATGTTTGCTTCAGAGTATAGAAATCCCGACATAGAAATGTGTGATAATCAATATGGATTTCATTACAGATTTGCTTGTTTCTTATCGAAAGTTTGATTCCATCTGGGTTATTGTTGACATGCTCACAAAGTCAACCCATTTTCTACCTGTTAGAACTACTTATTTGGCTGAAGATTATGCCAAGTTGTATGTCTAGGAGATAGTTTGACTTCATTGGGTCTAATTTTTATTATATCTGACAGAGGTGCCTAGTTTACAGATAACTTCTGCAGATCTTTCTAGAAAGGTTTGGGTACTCAGTTTAATTTCAATACAGTTTTCTATCCACAGACATACAGACATGCTGAGTTGGGAGGATCATTTGTTGCTTATTGAATTTTCTGATAATACCAATTATCATTCTAGCATTAAGATGGCTTCGTATGAAGCCTTGTATGGGCGAAAGTGTAGGTCTCCTCTCAGCTGGTTTGAAGTAGGTGAGGCAAAGTTATTAGGAACTGACTGGTGCAACAGGCGGTAGAAAATGTAAAGCTAATCCAGGAGCAACTATTTACTGGCCCGAGTCAGTAGAAGTCTTATCCAAATGTTCGATGGTGAGACCTAGAGTTTGTTGTTAGTGATTGGGTGTTCTTGAATGTACCACCTATGAAGGGCGTGATGAGATTTGGCAAGAAAGGCAAGCTTATCCCCAAGTACGTCAGACCGTATAAGAATGTTTAGAGTATCGGACATGTGGCCTATAGGCTTGAACTACCCCCATAAATGGAAGCACTCCATCCAGTATTCCATGTATCTATGCTTCAAAAGTGCATAGGCGATCCCTCCCGTGTTACCCCTATAGAGGATGTTAAATTACAAAAGTGTTGTCATACTAGGAGTTCTAATTTCTATCTTAGATCGTCAAGTATGCAAGCTACGGACCAAAGAAGTAGCCTCTTAAAGTGAAGGAATAATAATATGGAAGAAATGACGTGGGAGGTTAATGAGGACATGAAGTCCATATATCCTCACTTACATGTTTATATTAACTCTCGTGAGATATGACTCCTATTCCTATCTTATATATCAAGATTATTTTGTGTGCCTTGTATAGGCAACATTGTTGATACATATGTGACAGACGGAACACAAATTTCGACATTTGATAGTTGAGGTGGGTTATGTCTAACTTGTTTTTGGATAGATAGACGGTCGTGTAGGGCAGATATTGTTATATTATGCTATGGTATAGCCATGTATGTCATTGGATATATTTTCTGGTTTCTTGACAGGTTTTGGATAGTCTTGTTTATAGAGGAAACTCTGCCAAAATTTCTAGAAAATCCTTAAGAGTTAGGATCCTAAAGGTACGTTACCCCTACATTCGAGGAGAATGTTCCTAAATGGGGAAGGATATTACACCTCATAGTTTTACGTCAAAGCGTGTCATCGATTAACTTAAGTATCCCTAGAAAGTATTAGACCTTACGAAAGGGTAGTAATGGTTTAAAATCTATTTTATAGATATGTCAGGAAGTACAAGAGTTAAGTGAATCAAAGAGGATACGTTTCGTCAAAGTCCGACAAAGTTGTAATTGTATAATGAGATGTACGGGCCATATCTTGAGGTACATCCCATACAATTTTGTCTGATGGACCATATCAATATTGGACGGTTTCGTAATTTTCTATTTTTGAAGTACGGTGGAGGCACGGACCGTACCTTTGGCCATACCTTGTGGCGGTGGGAAATTTTAAGACGTTATAAAATCATTGGGATGGCATTTGAAACTCATTTTCTCCCATCAACCCTATGCAACTCCTAAACTCTCATCAAGATATCTTGCATGATCCATGGTGAAAATCAAGGCAAACCAAGTAATCACAACGTAAGGGATTTGGTGGTTATCATAATGTCGTCATTCTCTTTGTTATGTTGATTTTGGAGAATTCTTGGAAGTGAAGTAACCCTTCATTTGGAAAGATTCTTGTTTTTGAAGGTAAGTCTCATCCCTCTCTTCTTGTTCTTAAGATTATACAAGTGTTTGAAGTGTGATATTTGAAGAATCTTATAGAACAAATTCTTATAAATCTTGGAACTATGGTATGTTGTTGTTGGGCTATTTTGTTTGAAGTTATGGATTGGTGTGAGTAGTAAATCCTTGTTGTATGTGCTATGGAGATTAAGGATAAGGATTTGAGAAGCTTGTTGTGTTGATACATATATAGGATTGGGTATAACAAATAACATAAACCTTATGCACACAAGGTGTTCGACGAAATGTCTAAATGAGTTTTCTTATAAGTTATGGATATGTCATTGATACCAATCATTTGTATATTGTTGATAATCGTTGGTACAATATACGAGGACTTGTGCAATCTGTATAGCTGAGGAGACAAGGTATGTAAGGCTTACATATCTTTCTATCGGCATGATCCTAGAGAAAATATCATAGAACAAATGTTCCTTATCTTGACTCTATTCTTGAATATAGAAGCATGTCTACTCATAGTAAGAAATGTCGTCTGAATCTTATATGTCCCTTGTCTAGAGTAGTTTGCGCACTTCATAGCATCTCTTCTACATTGACATAGTATGGTTCCTTGTTGGTTTCCCAAAAGTTAGAAATGATATGGTTTACCTCTTCTTATTGATTTATATGGAAAATTCAATTGATATGTTGTCCACATAAGGATAGTCGGAGGTGTAACAACCTTACGTCACTCTAACAAGCTCAAAGAGTATTCCATGTTCTTTAGATGTCACGACCCATTTATAGGAGTCGCGGTGACACCTATATAATCCCACCATGTAGGCGAACCACTCCCAATCATCATAAACAAGATCAGTTATAAATAAAAGCAGAAGAAACATAGTTGTACATAAGCTGTCTGAATAATATGTAATGTAGAAGAAAATATAAGTCTGTCACAACCAAACACCCCCAATGATCTAGTCTGTAGGTACGAGAGCACTAACAATCTAATACAAGTCTGAGAAATAGGCACGCAGGCAAAAACCAAATGCATAGTCTGAAACAAGTCTCTCAAGTGCTATAAAAAGTCTATGATAATGAAGGAGCATCTAAGGGTCTGCCGAAAATAGCATCCTCACCCTTAATACCAGGGTTTGCTGCTCGAACTCAGCCACGTGGTCTCGAGCAGGTGATCGGATCTGTATCTACATCAAGGAAAGATGCAACAAGTGTAGCATGAGTACATATCGTACCACCGTAGACATCATATATCGATAACGATGAAAGTACATAATAAAATATAAATACCAAGTTGACACCAAATAACCCTATGCTACACAGTCCGATAATCCAAATAAAGTCACATAATCCACATTAAGGTTCACAGAGTTCGTGTGCTTCCTTGTTCCATAAAGTTCAAACCTATTCACACTATTCCCCTTTCAAAAGTTATACCATAACTCAAGTATCAAAACAATTATAATCCTTCCATATCCAGACTCAGTCGAATCATCAACAATCACTTCAAATACAAGTTCAATAGCAACTAATCAATGATATGGCAAATATATGTATGATATGTATTCAATGCATATGCAAGGTACCTTTCCATCAACCGGTATACACAGTTCACATACGTATGTCATATGAAAGTAACGCATGGGGGACCCGTGAAGTCCATATACCTCTTAGCTCTGAAGTAACTCATCGGATCACGGAGCCCAACTCTTGGCTGTAATAATATCATGTTGCAGGCGTGCAACTCTGAGCCATCCCCGCGTATCAATATCATCTCAGTGTTTCCATAATCTCTGTTGTGTTCTTACCTTTTCCGGTCGCCTAGACCCACATCATAATCATACCACTCGAATATCATATCATCAAAACCATGAGTGTGAATGCAAATGACATATATAAGGCAAATATCATGATACAATGAGATGCAACCAAATAAAAGATGAAATATCACATGCTTCCAGGAATTCATACGGATACACAGTCCAAGTACAATCTAAGATATCATATCAAAAGCATGTGTGATGAGTAAACATATCAAGAAACTATGGCGACAAACCCAAATAATCAGCAGTTAGAACCAACATGAGGCTGATTCCCCAAACCCCATCATCAAAGTTCAACATCAGTACCTATTCAGATGGTCATGACAATGGCCTGAGTGGGACCACCAAACACACCCTATACCCCTAAATATTTATAACTAATTACATACTTCTATCGATGTCTCGAAAAGCTAAACCATAGTCTACCTCGAAGTTGAGCAGGTGTGCTACACAATAAAGCCTTAATGAAAGCCTTGCCCCTCATTTATGACTCACGACTGTCGAAGTGTATTCACGTATATACTACTAGTTAATACAGGCTTTCACAACATAAAAGGATAAAGACCTTACAATCACGACTTTAAAATACCAACCTGAGCCTATATCACCAAGGCTCGAACATTAATACTCAAAAACCATTATTACATACTAAGTAATCATAATCTTAAATTAATTGTAAATCTATGTACAATTGAACCTCAAATTGAACAATAATAAAAAATTCCAAATTTGAAACCCTAGAATTTCCCCCTTTTGAAAACAAGTTTCTATAATCAAATTAAGATTAAAAACATGATTATCTATCATTACCCAATCCCAATTCACAAGAATATCACTTTTAAATCCATAACCTCCATTAAAATCCACCATACAACTCTCTTATTCTGATAAACATAAGAACTTCATCTTCTCAAACATAACGTCATGATAAAAGGAAGGAATCTATCACCTCAAGGTCAAGAAGCTCAGAAGGTTTTGAATTTTGACTCCCAATTGGCGCTGATATAGAGAAATCTATTTTGGACAAATAATTTTCTGATCTTAGGGAATATATAGCGGTCTGGTATAGTGTTTCGGCCCTAGCAGAATAGATTCCACTAGAGCAGACTTGCTGCGGCGGAAAAACACTTCACTGGGGCGAGAGTCACTTGACACCTCACCCCTAACCACGACAGACATGACTCCGCAGCGGCAGAAATCTCCATTCTTCAACTTCTCACCGTGGCGAACACGATGGAGCGGACACTGGTGCCAGCGTAGCAATCATCAGACACCAACAAATATGAAATTAGTCCAAACCTCAAACAAATACCCTAAAACACTTCCAGAACCCCCCTGACACAAATCGAAGAAGCTCCCGAAACCACCAACTGCAATATGGACAAATGAAGCGAAATACTCAATCCCCAAACAAAACATCTCACTCACTCTGCCTTGGTAGGTAACAATAGTTCCGCATAATGGGAAAAGGCACGGAAGCGAGTCTCATAAAAGTCTCTCAAGTGTAATAAAAAGACTATAATAAAGACACCCTGAATATTGATGATCAACTACTCAAACTCAGCCACGTGGTCTTGAATTGGTGGTTGGATCTATATTTGTATCAATGAAAGCCTTGCCCCTCCTTTGCGCCTCGCGACTATTGAAGTGTATTCACGTATATACTAATAGTTAATACAAGCTTTCACATCATAAAAGGATAAAGACCTTACAATCACGACTTTAAAATACCGACCTGAGCCCATATCACCAAGGCTCGAACATTAATACTCAAAAACCATTATTACATACTAAGTAATCATAATCTTAAATTAATTGTAAATCTATATACAATTGAACCTCCAATTGAACAATAATAAAAAATTCCAAATTTGGAACCCTAGAATTTCCCCCTTTTGAAAACAAGTTTCTATAATCAAATTAAGATTAAAAACATGATTATCTATCATTACCCAATCCTAATTCACAAGAATATCACTTTTAAATCCATAAACTCCATTAAAATCCACCATACAACTCTCTTATTCCGATAAACATAAGAACTTCATCTTCCCGAACATAACGTCATTCTAAAACACCATTAAAGGGTCTATAAACATAAATTAAACCAATAAAAGGAAGCAATCTATTACCCCAAGTTCAAGAAGCTCAGAAGGATTTAAATTTTGACTCCCAATCAGAGCTGATATCAAGAAATCTATTTTGTGTAAATGATTTTTCTGACCTCGTGGAATATATAGCGGTCTGGTACAGTGTTTCTGCCCTAGCAAAATAGATTCCACTGGAGCGGACCTGCTTCAGCGGAAACACCCTTCACTGGGGCGAGAGTCACTTGACACCTCACCTCTTGACACGGCAGACCCGACTCCACGGCGACAGAAATCTCGTACCTTTGGATTTTGCAAATAACCAAGATAAGGCATACTTTTCTAAAGAACTTCCCTAAAAACCAAATATCCAAATTTTATAAATAAAGCCACAAGACTCTTTTGATTGCCTAGAGAAGTAAACCTATGAAAGAAAGCCCACAGACTTGAACTCTCAAACTAAGCCAAGAGATGTTTTGATTAGAGTGCCAACGATGGTCCGTCAATCTACATTAATATGCCTCAAATGGCATGGAAAATATAATGGAGTTGTAGTTGTCACGTGAAGATCTAGGAAGCAAGTTTTTATTTGGCCTTTGTATGTAGGTCTTGGCCGAAGACCATGCATTTCTTTTAGCTTGTTGTTTCCTTTAGTTCTTAGCTTAGCTATTAGTTTTTATTAGGACACATTTATTAAGCCATGTAATAAGGAGACAAGGCCAAGAGTACTTCCTACAAGTTAACAAGGCCGAGAAGAGTGTAAGAAGGACAAGGTGGCAAGGACAAGAATGATCTAGAAGCTAAGGCTTCCAAGAAGACAGTTCATGAACCAACTAGTTCACGAATTTGGCTACATTAAATTCTTCAAAATAGTCCAAGGGGAGATGAAGAAGTTGGCCGAAATGGAAGTACAAAGAATGGAAGCTTCTAAACTAGTTTCAAGAAGATGAAGTCTTGAGAAGCCAAATCCATCCACTCTTCTACTTGGAATCCACAAAGTGAGTGTGAAAGATTCATTCTTTGTCCCCAATAAAATCCAAGACCTTTCCCATTATCTTTGTTTGGTCGAAACACCCTTGGTCACCAAGTAAACCCGAACTCGTTCCCATTTTTTCCCACTAGGCCGAAATTGTCATGTAGTTTGTGTCCTTTAGTTTGCCTTCTAGAATAGAACATGTTGTACTAAAAATAGGACCCTTAGGATATGTAAATATTCAGAGTTTGATTATATATAAAGTTGAGTTTTACTCACGAAAACTAAGTCTCTCAATACGGGATTGATACTTTTAGTTGGTGCTCCGGGAGTACCTTCGGTTCTTGTGTGAACCAAACCCTTGGTGCAAGTTTAGCTAAGACTGTGTGACTTAGTTGAACCCAAACTAAGTTTTCCCTTTGGTGTATGTTTGGTTAAGACTTTGTGACTTAACTAAACCCAAGCTTAAGGAACACCCTTTGGTAAGAGTGGACGTTGGGACTATGTGACCCAACCAAACCCAAACCTAGGGTCCATCCTAAGGTTTTCGGCCAACCTTACTTGGTTAGTATTCGGGCATGTACTTAGCAACCCCGATCTAGTCCTTCTTAAATTGGTCACCCTCAACTTGGTACCGACTTGCGCATTAGAACCCCCTTGTCATTATCCTTACCATATCGACTACTTCACTTGAGCCATACCGACCGATCCAGCACTTAACCAAATAAATCCTAAACTCATCTGAGGTTGTTACTCGCAACTCGTTTGCAACCCTTACTCATACCACCAGATACTGATGACCCTCACCTCCCAAAAACCTCATAAACACTAACAATAAACTCCAACATCCGAACCAAGCGTACCTCCCCCTTCAAACACAACACCACCAAACAGTCCACAAAGTCAACCCTTATCGGAACCTCACTAGTTTAGTTCTGTTCCATACCCTTACTACCATCCAACCATCAAACAACAATCATAAAGATTATCTTTAGTCTGTATATCACTTCACCATAAAAATACTTGGATCAATTCCCCATACAACTACCCGAAACAGCCACCAACACCACACTGCCCAGTCGTAACACTCAGACCGAGGACCTCACTGTTTCAGGTTTGTTCTATGGACTTGCCTCTATCAAAACACCGAACCCCGAACATTTATACAACTCGAAACACACCCGTAACCATCCCACAAAGTACCATAATTCAACTCTTTGTAATTCCACCCGAAACAGCCAATAAACACCCCACCATCCAGCCAAACCGAGAACCCGAGAACCCTATTTTTTCATCATTTTCGGGTCAACCCGAATATCATCCACACCCGACCCACTTACCCAACATCACCACTCCTTACTTACATCAAAACCAATGCCTCGACTAAGTCATAAATGACTCTCTGGAACTACCAAAAGTGACGGAACCCAGAAACAAACTCATTTAGCCAACAATTAAGTTTGAGTCAAACTAACTAACTCTAAGTTTTCATACTTTGGACTTTTCATACGAAACTCATATAAATGGATCTTGGGATCCATTCCACCCATCCCCACAAATCAAAAACCCCTCAAAGAGACCGCGAGAAGGGTAAAATAGGCAAATTAGGGTCTTTTGATAAAAACGACCGGATGGGTCATTATATCCGATGGTTCTCATGTATATGTATTATATATCTATGATGCCAACAGAGGCTTATGATATCATATACACAATCTATACATGTATGCTATCACTAATTAGTTGGCTATGGTATTGATGATATTACCCACATAAGCCTACAACATACGTCACATACTATATAAAGGGTATTTCCCATAGAGGCCTACAACAATAGATCATGATTATGTCTCATTTATGTTCAACATGGTCCATAGTGACACTTTTGAGTTACAGGTTGTGTATTTTGATTTCCTTTGCACATTGATGCCTGCATTTATGTTTTATCATGCCTTACATATTTAGTACATTATTTCGTACTTATATCCTCTTTGTTGGGGCACTGTGATTCATGCCTGCATGTGCAAGTTGATGATAAGACGCACCTCTTCGGTAGGCTATATGGTTCAGCTATTGGTCATCGCACTCCATTTTCCCAGAGTTATTAAATAGAGCCAGTAGGCTATGTCACTTATATTTATAGTTATTTTGGGTATGGATGGGCCCTATATTAACCTGGTGACACATTGTATTACTCTTAGAGGCTTGCATACTAGTGGGTGATGTATAGTAATTTTGTACGACCTTGTCGGCCTCCTTATCAGCTGTTGATACCCTTGTTATGGCCTTGCTAGCTTTGTTATACGTATATATTGGTTTGGTTGTCACTTGTTATGTGTTATTATTTCCATATCATCCTTATGGTTCTCCTTCTGAAGCCTTGTTGGCCCAGATTACTGTATGTTCATGTCATGATATACATGTGGTAGGCTTAGGCCGTTACGGAACCGTGGGTGGGCGACACCCCTAAGGTTAGGGTGTGACATATACGAACACCCCAAAATATAACAGAGGGGAAGTTATATAGTAATACATATGTATATGAATTATGTATGCGACTCTCAGTATTGCCATAGTGTTTCGTAGTTCACTCTGAAGGTATAATGTATGTCCTATTTGCAGCTTATTCTTTCATGTTGTTATTCATTATTTACATACCGATATATTTCAATCGTACTAATGCCCTTCTTGCTGGGGCCGCTGTATTTCATGCTGCAATTTCAGGCAGGGGAATAGATATGCCTCCACAGTAGAGTTCATGAGTTTAATGATTAATTAGTAAGCTTCCCTTTTTTCTGGAGCTACTAAGTCAGAGGTCATATGCAATTGATGGGTAAGTCGGGGGCCCTATCCCAACTATATGATAGTTGTACTTTCATAGAGGCTTATAGACTTATATTTTCGGTTAGCTCTTTCATATGGACTTTTTGGCCTAGATGTTGATTAGTTGATATGTAAAATGACCTTGCCGGTCTTGTATATGTATGTATATTGATGTTTTGGGTTTTCTTACCCTTTGTATTCAGATGTCTAGATGACGTTATGTATTTCCACGTTGCAGCCTTGCTGACCCTATTGGTGTGTTAGTTAAACCTCCATGCCTTTCATTATAATTATGGCCTTGTCGGCCGATGTTTCTGTAAGTCATGGTGTTATGTTTTAGAGTGGTATGCTTGGTCTAGTAAGACATCGGGTGCTAGCCACACCCCTCTATTTGAGATGTGAAAAACTTAGTATCAAAGAAGGTTAGTCCTAGGGAGTCTACAAGTTGTGTCTAGTCAAGTCTTGTTTATGGGTGTGTTGTGCACCACACTTATAAGTGAGAGGCAGTCGGGCATTTAGGGATGGTTTCTATTCTTTCATTTCATAGATCGTGTTATAGTGTTGAGTTATAAGGATTCAATTCTAATTTGTGTTTTGTCCTTTTATAGTCATGCCAGTTACTAGAAAGACTACTGCTTGTTGACAAGCTAGCGCAGACGGGGGAGAGGCTACTAGTAATGCCCCACCTAGAAAGGGTAATAGAGCCAAGACACAGGGTGAGTTGCATTCTCACACATTACCTATCCCACCTCTTATAGCGAAGGGTAGATAAGAGACATTACCTCTTTTTACTCGTCATACAGTGCCACTAGTTCCTCAAAATCTAGTTCATCTATTCCCTTCACCCGAGACTACTGAGCAGGGTGTGGCGAGTGTTATGTAGTTGTTGGTCCTTCCCAGTAGCAACAAATGAAGGCATCTACAAGTGTTGGGCCTTCTGATGGTGCAAGAGTTCTAGAGTCTGAGAGTTCCTCATATTGAGCTCGCTAGTATTTACGATACTAATCCAGGAGCAGATCCTCAGGATTTTATTGATCATATCTAGAGGGTATTGAGAGTGATGCATGATTCAGATACTAAGGCAATAGAGATGGCATCTTTCAGGCTACGAGATGTGTCTATTTTATGGTATAAGGCCTGGGATTGGTCTAGAGGGCTAGATGCACCTCTTGGTGTATGGGAGGAATTTTCAGATTTCTTTCTTGACCATTATTTCGAATTGGAGGTACGAGAGGCTATTGTAGAGCGGTTTTTAAACATCAAGCAAAGGAGTATAAGTATGCGGGATTATAGCCTTCAATTTGATTCTCTAGCTAGGTATGCTCTGATTATAGTGGATACGATGAGAGCTCGGGTTCACCGGTTTGTATTAGGCCTGGACCCACATCTAATTATCGATGTTACTCCTCATAGTTTCATGTCTATTCATATCGTCGATTAACAAAGGTATAAGATATGAGAATCTACGGAAGGGTAATGAGGGCTTAAAGTTTATTTATAGAAGTATCGGTGTGTATTGAAGTTAAACGGATCGAAGAGAATACATTTCAACAAAATTTGCAAACTTTCTAAAAAGTGCCTGAATGTCACATCCCAACCTTGGAAAGTGTGGCCGGCACTCGGCGCCTGAAGACCCAAGACTACCAATCCTGATACTTGTAATATATTTCAACCAAATATAGGCCGACAAGGCCACACAAGAACACTACCCACAATATCAATGTCTACAAGCCTTTAAAGAGTATATCAACAACATCTGGTCAGAATAGGGCCCCACCATACCCAACTATATATATATATGCAACTATCATACCTATCAGCTTACTAGATATCTCCAAAAGAATGGAACATGACAATCCTTAGCTGAGTCGAGTCACCTACTGTGAGGTATTGTCTACATCTCTATCTATACTTGTGAGCATGAAATGCAGTGCCCCAGAAAGGGATATCAGTATAAAAAATATACTAAATATGTAAGGTATACAACATATAAATAAAGGATGAAATACGAAGGAAGATTATAGAAGTCAACCTGAAACTCATACCAAACCTCGAAGGGACTACCTATCATAATCATGAGTATGGATGCATGTCTTGTAAATATTAAGCCACTCATCGGGCCCATATGTATATGATATAGTATCAAGCCACTTTGTGGGTAAAATCATGTCATATCATATCCTACCTCCTAGAGGACTCGGTCATACCCGACCCTAGATATTGGACTCGATAATATCAAAACCAACTACAGTGGTGAACGCTTATAAGTGCCATACTCAGCCAACTATAGCACGACTCCGTGAGAAAATAAATACATATATAGGTGCAATGCAAGCAATGACTTTGAAGCGTCTTAGGAATTCAATAGGAGTGACTTAACATCGTTATCCTCCGGCTATCATTATGTAACTGTGTCTATATCAATTTTTAAAAGATCAACCAGGTTTCCAAGAAGGCATATTATTTTAAATGAAATCAAGGCGAGAAGTTGATGTAAAGAAGACCGTGAGCTTAAGTGTCCAACATGAGCCACGAGGTGATTTGCTACGAGTGACAAAGATTTCCAATCATCCTATGATGATATGCTTAATGTGGAATGGAGTGTGGAGTGTAGTTGGAGAAAAGACTTGAAGATCCAAGAAGTGTCATTAATTTTTGGCATTTATGTAGGTCTTGGCCGAGACCATCTTTTAGCTTGCTTTTAATTTCTAGCTTAATTACTAGTTTCCATTTTAGATTAATTACTAGGCCTTGTAATAACATAGGATGACTAAGCCGAGAACCATCTAGATAGAGAAGCTTCCAACGTCTCCCAAGGAGGTAATTCATTAACTAGCTAGTTCATGCACTTATCTACATGGATGACACAAAAGGTTGGCCTAGAGAACCTGAAGGTTTGGTCGAAAATCTCCCCCATTTGGCCGATATACATGGATGACACAAAAGGGTGGACTAGAGAATATGAAGGGTTGGTCGGGCATCTCCCCTATTCGACCAAGATACATGTTTATGTCTTTCTTGTTTCCTCTTCTAGAAGGTCTAGAACTAGTATAAATAGGAGATGTAATTAATGTGAGGGGACATCAAAGTTTTATGAAATATATTTGAGCTTACTCAAACTTGCTAAGTTTTCAACTTTTGTGTTGTTATCTTAGTCAGACCTTTTGTGGACCAAACCCCTATTTTTTTGTGGTCCAAACCCCTGTCCTTTTTTGGTCCAATACCTTGGTGTAAGTCTAGTTAGAAGTTTTGTGATCTAACTATACCCAAGCCATGGTTCTATCTAGTTACTTGTTACAAACACATTGAAGGTCTTCTCGACCTACATTACCTTACCCGCACATGAATTTGTTTATGAATTTCGTGCCCCATCCTTGTTCGAAATGCGTAATTCCTTGCACCCGAATACACTCCAACACTTCCCAAACTCACACCAAAAAGGTCGTCAACCGACTCCTCCCACAAACACCCGAAACCCTCGACCCATTCCCCACCGTCCCGATGGCACCCCTATTCCGCCAACCTTAGTGTTCTGACCAATTGACGCCACCTTACCACCACCCAACCACAAAATACCAGCAACAAACATAACCTAAAACATGTCTAGTTCATCCCCTCTAAACGCCTTATCCCAACACCCTCCAAATTCTCCGCACAGTCCCCGCCAAACACACACTGGCCCGAAACCCGTCAACCTCCATTTGACCCCCATTTTTGTATCCACCCGGTCCCAATCCAACTACGACCAACCTAACCATACAATACCCTCCTTATATAAATCATAAGTACTCCCAACACAACCAATAAGGTCAATGAGATATATCAATCAAAACATGGATAAGCACAATCTTGAGTCTTAAGATTAGAGTTCCTTTTGAAGGGACATCATTACTGTTATGTTTATTCGTCGATCATGCCAAAATAATTAAAGAGTGAGACTTAACATACCTTGTTGATGATCGATACCACTCCAATGATTCCATGCTTGTTCTATAATCGCCAACCTAAGCAATAAGGACAATCCAAAGCAAATCCATTTGAGAGTTTCAAGAACTTGTCATTGTGACATTTCATCAAACGCTTAGTGTTCTAAATTTACCCCATGGTGTTATTATGGCAACTTAAGCTATTCTAACTTTCCTCTACAACAACAACAATTCAATCAAAATTACAACAATCACATTTCATAAAATCTAGCCATAGTTTCCTCCAAGCTTCATTGCAACCATCCAATAACAACACAACAACTATGATGACCAACTAAGAAGTTTATCTTATCTTTTAATGGATTAAATTTGCAACAAGGTTACTCTAAGCTATGAGAGTTTTAAATACATGAGTGGTATCAAGAATCTTACCTCAAACTTGCCAAGAGTTTCCCCTACCATGCTCTTAATGAAAGAAAGCCCGCAGACTTAAACTCTCAACCCAAGTCTAGGGGTGCTTTACTAAGAGTGCCAACGATGACCCATCAATCTACACTAACATGCCTAGTGTGGCATGGAAAATGGAGTGGAGTTGGAGTTGTCATGTGAAGATTTAAGAAACATGTTTTTATTCGGCCTTCTTATTGGTCTTGGCTGAGACCATGTTTTCTTTTAGCTTGTCTTTATTTCCAATCTTAACTTGTAGTTCTCCTTAGGACATGGTGTAACGTGTAAATAACTCCTATCTTCCATTAGGAAACAATTAATAAGTCATGTAATAGGAAAGAGGGTGATAAGGCCGACAAGATGACAAGGCCGAAAGTGACAATGTGACATGAACAAGAATGGTCTAGAAGATGAGGCTTCCAAGAAGACAATTGATGAATAAACTAGTTCATGTATTTGACTACCTAGAATACATAAAGGTCGGTCTAGGGGAGGAGAATAGTTGGCCGAAACAACTCACCCAAAACACATATGAAAGGAATGGAAGCTTCCAAACACATTCCAAGAAGATGAGATTTTCGAAGAACCAAGTTCATGCATTCTTCTACATGGAAACCACAAAGGGGTGTGAAAGAGATTGAGTTCAACCTTTTCCCAAAGTAAAACCAAACCCTTTCCCATTTGTGGAATTGAAGTCGAGAAGCACCTTACTCCCAAAGCAATGCCGAACCCTTTCCCACTTGTCTACACTTGGCCAAAAATCTAAGAAGTTTGTGTCCTTTAGTTTGCCTTCTAGAAAGGTCCATGTATTACTATAAATAGGACCCTTAGGATATTGTAAATTTCAGAGAGTGTTTGATGAATAGAAAACTTGATTTTTATTCAAACACTAAAGTATTCAACTTGTGTGTTGTCCACCTTAGTTGGTCCTCGTGTGGGCCTTCGGTTGTTGTGTGATCCAACCCCTTAGTGTAAGTTGAAGCTAGGACTTGTGTGACTTAGTTAAACCCAAGCTAAGGTCCATTCGGTGTAAGTCTTGGTTAGGACTTGTGTCACCTAATCAAACCCAAGCTTAAGGAACCCCCTTGGTGGAAGTGGACGTCGGAACTTGTGTGATCCAACCAAACCCAAGCCTATGGTCTATCATAAGGTTACCGGCTACTCTCACTTGGATTGTTCACGATCTTGTACATAGAAACCCCATTCTAGTCCTTTTCTAATTGGCGAAACCCATATTGGTGTCGACTCGGAGCATTAAAATCATCGTGTCATTATCCTTGTTTATATTGATCGTCCAACACTTGGTTTGTGCCCGAGATTGCACCTAGCATCTAGTGTTCATTCCTTTTTCAAACCACCATCTTCCTTCCACAAACACTCCATAAACATCCCCACTAAATCTCACTGTCCAAAGCTACCCACAACTTCACGCACAAACCCAACAACCACAAACAGTCCACAAGATAGCCCTTACCGAGACCTCACTGTTTTAGCCAGCTTCTGCCACCTTGCCACTATCCAACCACCAAACGCCGATCATCAAGACAACCCTCAACACAACCAAAACACGCCCATAAAACGCGTTGACCTAATTCCCTATATAACTACCCGAAATAGCCACCAAACACCACACTGCCTGGCAGAAATGTTCCACCCGACAACCTACTTTTGATCCCATTTTCATGTTAACCCATGTTCAACCAAAATTTGACCCACTTATCCACTTACACCCTTCCTTATATACATCAGATCTTCTTTGAATCTCCAAGAATCTCCAAGATTTCTTTCAAGAATCAAGATGATGATCCAAAGTGATCCAGTCTCTTGTAATTGAAGATTTGCATTTTAAGACTTTTGGGAGGGTCCTTTAATGATTTGAGAACCTTAGGAGAGATGTTTTGAGCTCAAGGGGTCGAAGGGGTGGTAAATGAGGGTGTGGAAGTGAAGCCACCACTTCCTTCTATTTCTATAGAGGTGGCACCGCCTATGGCCTCTGCTAAGGTTTGCATCGTAGAAGCCATATGTGGCCGTAGATCCAAGGGCAGACTAAGGATGATTTGCCCTCTAGGCCAAGATTTGATATGCCTTCGATTCTATGAGGTGGATCCCATCTGAGGTACAAAATGCTTTAGCGTATCAGCTGATCTTCATAAAACATTATCTGTGATTCCTTTGATCCCAATTATATATAACCATCCATAAACCTTCAAATCAACCATTCAGGTTGTATGTGACCCTCTGAACGGGGCTCAAGTCATACGAACTTAAATTGGGTTCTCAAACATGCGCGAAATGACTAGTATAACTCGGAATCTTTTAGATATGATTCCAACATTAGCCCAAGCCCTTCCTTGTCCTTTTTATGAACATTATACTTTTCTCATCTTGCATTGTCTTGATACGACGCACTCAACATTTGGATTGCAAGCACGAATGGTGTAACGACTCTTTAAACTCTTATGATTTCTTCGATTTCAATTCGAGCATTCCGTAATCTTTCCAATAGAACATTCTTTCTTATATTAGGCTTCTTAACGTAAGGTATATTCGATATTTGAATTTACCATGTGTAACATCCTTCCCCCTTAAGAACATTCATCCTCAAATGTTGGGTCTTTATTATAAAGGTATAACAATTCTTATGTTTTCTAGAAACCTTAGCAAATCTTCTTTTTACATAGGATCATGTCAACATGTCACGCAATAAGATATCATAACTATTGCCTTATATGGTTACACAAACACAATATTATCACAACATCATTGACCCCACACAGTTGTACATCGCCCTTACAACATCACTTAGTAACTGTCCTTTCCCCAAATCATTGAATCCCGACAGTGGAACTATATCTTTCATTCCTTTATTACAATTTTCGTCGCATGATAGGATTTGTCTGATAGAAGTTCATAGGTATGAAGTATAAGTAGAATTATAATGAGAAGACATTGCGCAATGATCATCATAAGTAAGGAGCGTTTGAAAACACTATGGTTATCTGCGTTCATTTCTCCTTCTATTCTTTTCTTCTATCATTATCCCGTGTTCTTATACATTCTTTTCTTACCTTATTCATATTGTCACACTTATGGATATAATTTTTTCATTCGATAACTTCTTCATTACCTTTACATTCCTACCACGGTGATATTTGAAGTGGATACCCAATAAACGCTCTTAGTATCTAATGTAAGAACTAGGTAGGTAGGTCAGTATGTCATTGCATTCCTTGTTCAAATTCAGGTACTACGATAATTAATTTTCTCGGATTACGTCATTCCTTCTTTTCGAATTTTTATTCTTCTCTTGTCATCAAGTCTTTTAAAACATCCTTCTATTAACCCAGGCATTTTCTCATGACTTAATGTATCCAATTTAATACCGCTACTATGAATCACTTCCTTTTTCATCATTGGATAGGAGTCTTGTCCATCTTCATTACACAAAGCCTTATGTGTCAACATGCTAGTAACATAGGCTAAATCATAACGTCCAAAGTCATTTTTGAGCCGGTTCCTTAAAGGTCATTTTCCAAAGAAAGAGTGCTTGTACAATGATTTGAGATAGCATCCGGAACATGGGTGGTCTTCTTAATATGAATTGTTAGCCAATCTTTAACCTTATAGATTGTCCTAATTACCACGATGCAAACTGTCGAGCCATTTATATATCAGTCTTTCAAATCTGAAGGGTTTATGATGATAAGGGATAAACTTTAGCAACTCCTGTGCCATCCAATAATCCTTAATTAACTCTTCCCGCTTCGAGTGTGCATCCTCTGATATCGACCATCAATCTATGATTTTTGTATGGTTTTCATTGTTACCTTCACTTCACATCACACTATATTTCCTCATATTCTAGATGGATGGATTTCTACTACATCCTTCGTCTCAACGTTCCTTTAATTCAAAATATAAGATAAGGTTCTTCCGCATTTGGCTTTTGAGAATTATCATCATTTGGCTCCCATTTTGGCTAGCTACTTGGTACCTGAATATCCTTTTTAATCTTCATATTCCTACTCTTACCAGTAGTGCTCGACCATATCGTTAGCTACGTCATTGTCTATTATGTTAAAATCTCTTATTTCTCATAATAACTCCAATACGGATATTCTATAAGTGATTAATCCAAAATTGGTCCATCTTCCCTTAGTCGTATCCCCTTTTTGCTCAAGTATCCTTTCTCGATATATATCACTCCTTTAATATCCATCTTACTTTCCCTTTTTCTTATGCACTGAAGACCAGATACCTCTTTCTCTTTGACACCACCTTTTCCCCTTTGTTAGCCTTATTTCATAGGCATCCACTATTCTTACTTGCTCTAAACTGGTGCCCTTTCGAGAGAAACCACTTACTAAGAGCGCAATACAAGACTCTGGTAATTTCAAGATTTGTTACTCACCCCATTCAGCTATCCTTTTGCCTAGTATGTCGTATATATCTTATCTGCAGGAAGAGCTCTGACATAATCATATTGTTCATCAGTATTGTTTACTTTGAGAGTAGTCCACCTTCTTCTCATTGAGGGGTTTATGTTTTAAAGGAGTCGATCTGCCGAATTCACCGCGATCACCGTACTTGGACTAATGCTTTCATCTTTATAGCTCAGTTTAGGTTCCCCTTTGCAACCCACGACTTTAGTACTCACGTTAATCCCATCACCTATCTCGTAGAGTTTCCAGTAAATTTGATAACTCCAAAAATTTACCATAATTTGCTTACTTTTATCCTTATTTCATTATCCCTACTTTTCGATTCCTTTCCTTAATGTCTACTTTAACATCTTTGAGGTTCGCCGATCATTTTGTCCTTCCATTATATGCCCACCTCAGGCCTTATTTTCTATTATTTCTACTTACTTTTCTTCCATTATCTTGCTGGTATTCAGGACTATGCTAGTGTTTGACATTTCTAAGTTTAAATTATAGCCCGATTTCCATTTACAACTCACTCCGGCTCCCCCTTAATGGTATTAGATCTTCTCTAAAACCACCACTCGATCCTTTAACCTTTACATTTCTGACTTAAATTCCTTTAAGGATCCCTTAATTTGATATATCCTTTGTACTTATTGCTTTCGTGAATTGGGGTTCTATTCTTTTGGCTGAGAGGATCTACATATCGTTTATTTGCCATGGTCTTCATCTTAAAGGTGCCCTTACTTTTGTGGGTTCCTTCCTGGTCTCATCATTGATACCCTTACAATTTAAAATATTTTCGCCTGTCTACCCCTACGAGGAATACCCTATGGCCTTAATATCTTGTCATAACATTCCGCTTACTCTTGATGAACATCCGTATAATTATCATAGTCACTTCTTTGTTATATCTTAATCTTTATTATAATCTATATTTAACCAGGTGTTCTTACTTGATCTGCTCATAGAATCACACCACAAAACTTAAAGTCCTCATCACCTAACGTTGGAAATCTATAATTCTTTGCAGCCACCGACGTATGAAGTTGTTCACAGCAGATGAGGTATGCCCCCCCTTTTTTTCTCAATGGGACTTACCTTGTTTCCAACCCTTATACATTATCCTATCCTTGGGGAAGGATTCTGCTAGTTCGGGCATAATATTCGACGCCCCTTTTTCTTCAACCACCTTCTGAAATGAAGCTTCACTTACTTAATTCCAAGAATCTATTCCCCTATCATTCTTCTCTCTAGGGGTTACTATTTAAATCAGACATTCATCGCAAACTATTATATTCAAAAAGACGTAATTCACTAAGGGGAAAAAAATATTCTCAAAATGCTTCAGACTGTCTAATGCCCTTTTTTTACTTTGCGTTCCCATTTTTGATCTTATTTTGGCTTGCCCTTTCTTAACCAAAGCCTAGGATTTTATACAAGTGTCATACGATATCTTATCATGAATTGGAAGTTCATTTAGTATAGTCATTTGAAAATATGCCACCTATTCCGTCCCTAGGTTAGTTTAGGTGCTCCGTATCTTTTCCATTCGTAGTGTTCATACATAACCTTACTGAATCTTGGAATATAAGTTTTCTTCTTCAGTTAACATTATTACCATCACGATTCTTTCTTATCAGAATATTTTACCCCAATGGGCAACTCAGAACATTGATCCCTAAAATATCATCACTCTTCCAGAGTATAAGACATGTCCATATTGTGGATGTAGAAGGTAGGTAAATGAGTAAGAGAATTGGTAGCATTCCTGCACTCGTCCACTCTCCCAGGGTAGCATCAAAACTTGAGGATATATCCTTATTTTCCTCCTTCCTCCTATAGGCTAATTCGGGACACTGTTGTATCATGTGTCCTCTATTACCACATCAATAACAACCATATATCTCCTTGCGACAAAGCCAAGCATGCATCCATCCACATATACTACAACATGGCCTAGATGGCCCCACTCGGTATGAACTACTCCTATTCTGATCCTGAGAAATCGAGGGTTGTGATCCCTACTTCGACCTTACCTGCAAACTCTGATCATACTTGATCTGTCACAAACATCTGTCATGTTGATCACGTATAAAAAATCCTTCCTCATTCTGCCTTTCCTGATAACTATCAACCAGTTTAAATCTCTTATTCCTTTCCCTTGCTCCAACTGAGTCGCCCTTGCTCCAACTGAGTCAGCCCTACCTATCATTAACTGTCCCTGACCAACAGACTTCCTGACCCTTCCAGGGGTCTATCATTGTCAATCATACCAGGATGGTATCATTCCTGAGAGGCCACCAGCTGGGTCAATACCTGAACTGCACTTCTAAAATCATCGTCCAATGTTGTTGGAGGTATATCTGACGGTATAGGGGTCTTTCTGAGTGCCCATGATTGCAACTGGGTTGAAGACTGATGGGGAGGTAATCCGTTCGTATCCTCTGACGGGTCGATCTTAATAGAAGGTGTATCTCTTGAAGAGGACATCGCTGAAATGAAAAATATGATGAGATTAGGAAAGAGATAATTATAGATTGGCTCTAGTGCATGATCTAGATCAAGAAAGAAACATACCATCCTAAATGCCCTGTAGCCTCCTCTTTATAAGTGTGGCGTGCAACACACATATAAGCAAGACTTTACTAGACATGGCTTGTAGACATCCCTAGGACTGAGCTGCTTGGATACCAAATTTTTCATATCCCAAACTTGGAGGTGTGGCCCGCACCCGGTGCCTGAAGGCCCGAGCATACCAATCATGATACATGTAACATATTCCAACCAAACATGGGACGACAAGGCCACATAAGACCAGTACATATGAAAATACTGCCTACAAGCCTCTAAAGAGTTTATCAACAACATCTGGTCAGGATAGGGCCCCACCATACCCAACTATATACATATATGCTACTATTATACCTATCATCTCACTAGATAATTTCAGAAGAAAAGAGTGTGACAATCCTTAGTTGAGTTAAGTCACCTACTGCGAGGTATCATCTTAATCTCTATCTGTGCCTGCGGGCATGAAATGCAGTGCCCCATAAAGGGACATCAGTATGAAAGATGTACAAAATATGTAAGGTAGGCAACATATAAATAAAGGATGAAATTCGAAGGAAGAGTATGGAGGTCAACCTGAAACTCATAACAAGCCTCGGAGGGCCTAAGTAAATGATACAGTATCAAGCCACTCTGTGGGGAAAATCATGTCATGTCATATCATACCCAGCCTCGTAGAGGAATCGGTCATACCTACCCCAGATATAGGACTCGGTAATATCAACACTAACTGCAGTGGTGCACATATATAAGGGCCATACCCGACTGACTATAGAGCGACTTAGTAAGAAAATAAATACACACACACACACATACATATATATATATATATATATATATATATATGTAATTCAAGCAATGACTCTAAAGGGCCTTAGGAATCCAATGAGAGTGACTCAACGTCGTTATCCTCCAACCAATTTTCCAAGGATAAAACAAGTTAACAAGAAGGCATATTATTTGAAATTAAATCATGTCGGGAAGTACTCCTAACACAACCAATGAGGTTAATGAGATATATCAATCTAAACAAGGATAAGCACAAGCTTTAGTCTTAATATTAGAGTTCCTTTTGAAGGGACATCGTTACGATTAAGGAGTGAGCCTTAACATACCTTGTTGATGATCAATACCACTCTAATGATTCCTCACTTATTCTAAAATCATCAACCTAAGCAACAAGGACAATCCAAATCAAAATTCATTCGAGAGTTTCAAGAACTTGTCGTTCTGACATTTCGTCAAACGCTTAGCATGCTAACTTTACCCCATCTTGTTATTATGGAAACTTAAGCTATTCTAACTTTCCTCTACAACAAAAAAAATTCTAACAAATTTACAACAATCATATTTGATAAAATCTAGCCATAGTTTCATTGAAACCATCCAATAACCAACACAACAACTATGATGACCAACTAAGAAGTTTATCTTATCTTTCCATGGATTACTCTTGCAACAATATCACTCTAAGCTATGAGAGTTTTAATGACATGAGTGGTAGTAAGAATATTAACTCAAACTAGCCAGAGTTTCCCCTATCATGCTCTTCTTTGAATCTCATCGAATCTCTAAGTTTTCTTTCAAGAATCAAGATGATGATCCAAAGTGATCTAGTATGTTTTGATGGAAGATTTGCATCTTAATACTTGTGTGAGGGTCCTTTAATTATATGAGAATCTTAGGAGAGAAGTTGTGAGTTCAAGGGGCTGAATGGGTGGAAAACGGGGGTGTGAAAGTGAAGCCATCGCTTCCTTCTATTTATATAGAGGTGGCACCGCCCTTGGCCTATGCCAAGGTCTGTAACGTAGAAGCCATATGTGGCCGCAGATCCAAGGGAATACTAAGGCAAATTTCCACGCTAGGTCAAGCTTTGATATGCCTTTAATTCCATGAGGTGGATCCCATCTGTGGTACAAAATGCTTTAGTGTATCGGCCGATCTTCGTCAAACTTCGTTGAGATGTGATTCTGTTGATCCCAATGATATATAACCACCCATAAACCTTCTAATCATCCATTCAGGTCGTATCTGACCCTCTAAATGGGCTCGAGTCATCCGAGCTTAAATCGGTTAATCGAATTCTCAAACGTGCATGAAATGACGAGTAGAAGTCGTAATCTTTTGGATATGCTTCAAACTTTAACCCAAGGCCTTCCTTTTCCTTTTTATGAACATTTTACTCTTCTCATCATTCATAAGCTTGACACGATGCACTCAACATAAGTATTGCAAGAACGAAGGTGCGTAACGGCTCTTTTAAACTCTTATGATTTCTTCGGTTTCAATTCGACCATTCCTTGATCTTCCTAATAGAACCATCTTTCTTAACTTAAGGTATATTCGATATGCAAGTTTATAGGGTGTAACGCCCCAAACGTATGGACCGTACATAATTATACGGACCGTACAATTTGGGATATGGATTGTGACATTTCCTGCATTTGTTTCAAGTTTCTGTTGTGGATATATGGTCCAAATGTAAGGACAATACATTCACACTGTACATCATGGAGGTGGAGGCTCTTTTTCATGTATAAATCATGTCCCTCGACTTGTAAGCTTTATTTTACATTTCCCCAAACACTTTAACACGTTTCACACACTCTCAAGGGTCTCCTAACACCTTGGAACTAAATTCAATGATAAAATACGCAAGATCGACGTAGAGAATTCTGAGAACACAATTAAATCTTAATCTTCTTTGTTGCGATAATTTCGCAAAAGTCTTGGTAATGAAGTAAATATAGAATTGGAGTGTTCTTGGTGGATTTAAGGTAATTCTCATCTTCTTTAGCTTACTCTTAGATTTGTGCGACTAATTGAGTTAAATATTAATGGACAACTCTTGAAGAAATTGTGTTTATGAGCCTTGCGGCCAAGTTATGTTGTGTGGGTTGTTTTTATGTCAAATGAGCTACAAAATGAAGTGGTAGGGATATTAATAGAGTTATGGTAATGATTAGGAATGGTATTGGAGATTGTTGTCAAAGGATATGTAGAATTTGAGCTACAAATGATCCTATAAAGTTACGCACACAAGTTGTTCGACAAAATGTCTAAGTAAACTTCCCTATAAGCAATGTATTCAATATTGATACAAATCATTCGTGTAATGTAGATAATAATTCGTAGAGCTTACGAGGACTAGTGGAACTTAAATAACTTAGACAACAAGGTACGCGTGGCTAACTTCTTTCTTTGGCATGATTCTATACTATCGTTTCTCTAAAAGACAATTTCCTCCTTGTTGAGATTTCATTGTTAATATCGTTCTTGTTATTGAAGGAACTTTTGTCTCCAATGACCCTCGTGTTAGAAGTACTTTTCATATTCTATATATCTCTTGTTAATTCATTAGAAGTAGATGCACGTAGCGACAATAATAATAGTCGAAGGATATGACCATAGGTCACTCAGTCTTTGTTCATGGTGTTCCTTAAGGTCTGTCTTGCATTGCACTTATTTATATATATGTATCTATTTTCTTATTGAGCCGCACTATAATCGAATGCGTACGTCACACATATGTACACACCATTGCAGTTGGTTTTGACATTACAGAGTCCTATTAAGGTCGGGTATGGCATTACCAAGTTCTTTTGAGGCCGAGTATGTTATGATATGATTTCCCCACAGATAGGCTTGATATTATACTATATGGCTCCACATAGTATCCTAATTTTACTTTCACGCATATCTTTCATGATTATGTCAGTTGTGTGCCCTCATAAGATTTTTCTAAGTTTCAGGTTGACTTATGTACCCCTCTCATGTAGTACATTCCTTATTTATATGATTTACCTGCCTTACATATTTAGTACATCTTTCTTACTGACATCCCCTTCTAGGGCGTTGTGTTTCATGCCCGTTGTTACAGACCGACTTGCCTTCACAGTAGGGTATCTGTTTTTAGCTATTGGTTGTTGCACTCTAGTTCTCCATAACTATTATACAACGTCAATAGGCATTATTACATATGCATATAGTTGTTTTGGGGTATGTTGGGGCCCTATCCCGACTTGATGATACATGTTATTACTTGTAGAGGCTTGCAGACTAGAGGTTGTTATATATATGTCTTGTGTGGCCTTGTTAATTGTTGATATACTTATAATGTCCTTGTTGGCTGTCATACCCCAAACTAGGGGGTGTGGCCGGCACCTGATGTCGTACTGGCCCAAGTGTACCACTATGATAACCAAGCACCTGTACGAGTAGAACTTTCGGCCGACAAGGCCGTACTAGGATATAATCTAAACAACAATACTATGAGAGGGCCGACAAGGCCACAATCTATGAGACAAGCTGTAATACAATCTTTGAGGGTGAACAGAAAGGAATAAACCCAATATATGTACATAAACATGACCGATAAGGTTGCAACATAAGTTAACCAAAGACAACCTGGCCGCCAAGGCCATACATTAATAGTTGTACATACTAGACAAGTCTATGAGCCTCTACGAGTACATTTACTGTCATATGGTCGGGACAGGGCCCTGACCTACCAAATATATACATATCTATGAAAGCCATACTCAACACCTGACCAAGAAGCTCCGGGAAAGATGAATCTTACTCACTATGGATGAACTCGACGACTCCTACTATGGTGGTCTATTAGAGCCCCTATTAGAACCTACGGCATGAACACACAACGCCCTCGGCAAAAGGGACGTCAATACTAAAGAAATGTATTAGTATGTAAAGCATAAATAGCAACATGAAATTATAAGCTATAAAGAAAGACATAAAAGCAATCTGATAACCTGAGTGCCACTTAGGGAAAATGATGTAAACTTTGAAACTGTACTGAACTCTTGGAATAGCAGTTGTGTTATACAATATACCCCAGTCTTGTAGCTTGAGGTGTAATATGTCACATCTTTCAAGTGATGCGATGAGGTATATGTATAGATGCACATATAAGTGCCTACCTAACCGACTATAGTGTGGCGCAGTGTGTATACTGTATATATATTTATAACTGCCCACTGGCATAGGTTCGGTGGTGTGGATAATGTATTGTGATAACAATGGCACTTATGGCCTCTTTGGAACTTGGAACCCTCTGGATTTACTTTGGAGACTCTTGGTCGACTGGATGATTAATTCTTTGCAACACTCCTTTTCGGGGGCTTGTGATATTGCAAACAAGAAACCAACCAACAATGGCTATGAGTGCAACAATAACAAGAAACAACTACTGACAAGGGATAACAATATACGAATAGAGTAGTTTTATGGACGTTTCTCTTTTAAAAATGATAAATACTTTGAATTTCATTCCATTGAAAGAAGGGGATAGCCTTACATACATATATTTATTAGTTAACAACATCTCGCGAACCCTCGGATGCTTTACGAGTAGACATCTACACAATATATATGTTTTGGATCATGATACGATCAACAAACTAAGAATCGGTTTTCTAGAACAATTCAATGAACACGTAGAATGTGTATTCCTCTAGTTATGGTCTTCATGTCAACCAACCATGATATTAACTCCTTTTTTCATACTATGTCATTTAGTGACAACAACACCAACACAACAACATCAACCATAACCACAACCACAACCACAACCACAACAACAAGAAGATATTCTCCATGATTTTTGGCACCATATCTTTCAACTACAAGCCATGATCATATCAAAGTTACTCAAGAACTATCCAAGACTCATAGAAACCCTTTCATGGAGTTCTAGCTCAACTTATCATAAGTCTATTTTATCCATTATTCTCAACAAGGCTATGAGAAGCTTAAGACTATCAATAACATCAATATCTTACCTTAAATTAGCCCAAAAAACTTGTAGCTTCAGTTCTCCTTCAAGCTCAAAGAAGTCCTTCACTACATCTTGCCAGTAAGAGGATTTTCCATGTTCTTAGTGATCATTCATGGAATATTTATCTTCCAATTGATATAGAGTTGTTCATAGATGGTGTAGAAACCTTAAGGGAATGTTTGAGTAGGTGTTGGAAATGTTTGGGTTGAAATTGGAATGAATTGAAGAAGCCACTACTTCAAGGCTATTTATAGCACTTCCACCACCCCTAACATGCGGCCAGTTCTTCACCGTAGAATGCCATCTGAAAGCGCAAAACCCAACATAGATGGGCGCAGTGAGAAGAGGAAAATGAGAGTCTGATCGGTGGCCTGAATCGACTTTTGTGGGGCATAATGCAAAGCATATTTCCTTATCTTAATCAAACTTTGTTGAGATGTACTTCCTTTAATACATGAAGTAAAGAAGGCCGTGAGCTTAAGTGTCCAACATGAGCCACTGGGTGATTTGCTAGGAGTGTCGAAGATTGCCAATTGTCCTATGGTGATATGCTTAATGTGGAATGGAGTGTAGAGTGGAGTTGAAGAAAAGACTTGAAGATCCAAGAAGTGCCATTAATTTTCAGCTTTTATGTAGGTCTTGGCCGAGACCATCTTTTAGCTTCTTTTAATTTCTAGCTTAAATACTAGTTTTCCTTTTACCTTAATTACTAGGCCTTGAAATAAAATAAGATGACTAAGTCGAGAACCATCTAGAAAGAGAAGCTTCCAACGTCTCAGATGTAGATAAGTGCATGAACCATCTAGTTCATGCTTGTGTATTTCTTGTTTCCTATTTTAGAAGGTGTAGAACTAGTATAAATAAGAGATGTAATTGATGTAAGGGGACATTTAAGTTTTATGAAATATATTTGAGTTTACTCAAACTTGCTAAGTTTTCAACTTTTGTATTGTTATCTTAGTCGGACCTTTTGTGGTCCAACCCTCGGTCCTTTTGTGGTCCAAACCGCGGTCCTTTTGAGGGCCACCCCTTGGTCCTTTTTTGGTCCAAATCCTTGGTGTAATTCTAGTTAGAACTTTTGTGATCTACAACTATACCCAATCCAAGGTTCTATCCGGTTACTTGTTACAAAAACGTTGAAGGTCTTCTCGGCCTACATTACCTTACCCGCGCACTAATTTGTTTATCAATTTCGTGCCCCATCCTTATCCAAAATGCATAATTCCTTTCACCCAAATACACTCCAACATTTCTCCAACTCACATCCAAAAGGTCATCAACCTACTCCTCCGACAAACACCTGAAACCCCCAACCAATTCCCCTACGTTCCGATCGCACCGCTATTCTGCCAACCTTACTATCCCGGCCAGTTTCCGCCACCTTACCACAACCCAAAAACCAAATACCAACTACCAACATAACCTACAATGTGTCTACTTCATCCCCTCCCAACGCCTTAGCCTATCACCCTCCAAATTCAGCCGCACACACCCAACCAAACACACACTACCTGAAAACCCACCAACCTCCATTTGACCCCCATTTTCGTATCTACCCGGTCCCAACCCAACTCTGACTCTCCTAACCATACAATCCCCTCCTTATATACATCAGTTTAGTATCAAATCAAGTCTTTCCCATCCCATTTCTTGACGCCATGGCTAACGTGAATGATGAAATTCGGAGGACCATAAGTGACCTTATTGCGGAACAAATACAACTCTTGAGAAGAGAGTTTGCGGAGTGTGCCATGATTAATGATGTTGAGTCCGGGGAGGAGATTGTACAAAACAACCCAAGGCATGAAAGTGAAGAATATCAAGAGTGTAGGGATTCATTTGATATTGAGGAACCCAAAGTAAAGGAGGCCCTAGAAGAAGATGTTGATCTTGCGAAGGAGGGTGGCAGTTTAGTACTCCGAAGTGTGTTGATTGTTCAACTTAAGATCAACCATTTTACATTCGATGTAAGGTAAAGGACAAGGTATGTAATATGATCGTTGATGGAAGAAGATTTTCCAACATGGCCTCCGTAGAAATGGTGGATAAATTGAAATGGCATACCCCCAACCATCCTAAACCATATTCTCTCCAATGGATGAACGAAGAAGAAATTCTAAACATAATGAAACAAGCTCTTGTTAGTTTTTGGGTTGGTAAGTATGAAGATGAAATATGGTGTGACATCCGACCTATGGGTGCTTGTAATATTTTATTGGGTTAGCCATGGAAATTTGATAAGAAGACGCAACATGATGGAGAAAAGAATGTCTATTCTTTTAAAAAAGATGGTAAGAAGATTTGGTTGGTACCATTGTCACCAAGTGAGGTGAAGAAAATGAAGATCCAAATTGTCATGAAACGCAAGGAGAAATCAGAGACCCTCTTGCTTGATGCACGAGAGATCAAAGATGAGTTGAAGAAGGTGAGTCCCATATATGCATTGAAGTGCAAGGATAAGAAGATTGTTATGGGAGATGCTATTGAGGATGCTGTCTTGAATGAACTCTTGAAGAAATTTGAAGATATGTTTTCGGATGACCTTGCACCCAGATTACCACCAAATAAGAGGTATTGAACATGCTATTGATTTTATTCTGCGAAGTTCATTACCTAATCGTCCAGCTTATAGATGCAATCCGGAAGAGGCCAAGGAATTGTAAAGACTAGTGCAATAATTATTAGACAAAGGTTTTGTCCGAGAAAGCCTTAGTCCATGTACGATACCCGCCTTGTTGGTGCCAAAGAAAGATGAAACTTGGCGCATCTGTATCGATAGACGAGCAGTCAATAACATCACCATGAAGTATAGGTTTCCTATGCAGAGATTAAATGATCTTTTGGATGAATAGAGTAGGGTCAAGTTGTTCTCCAAGATAGATTTGAGGAGTGGCTACCATCAAATGAGGATACGAGATGGAGATGAATGGAAGACAACTGTCAAAACCAAGTATGGCTCGTACGAGTGACGTGTGATGCCATTTGGATTGTGTAATGCTCTCAGCTCTTTCATGAGGCTCATGCATAAGGTGCTATGACCGTTCATGGGTAAATTTATTGTGGTTTACTTAGATGATATCTTGATTTATAGTCAAGATAGGGAATCTCACTTGTTGCATCTAGAAGCTATATTTGAGAAGTTACGAGAAGTAAAGTTGTATGGAATGTTAGAGAACTGTGTTTTTATGATTACTAGTGTTCCATTTTTATGGTACATAGTAGCATCCGAGGGCATTCATGTATACCCATCCAAGGTGGAAGCTATACGGAGTTGGCCGGAGCTTACAAATGTAAGTGAGGTAAGAAGTTTCTATGGTTTGGCATCTTTCTATCGTCGTTTCATTTGAGATTTTAATACCCTTGCTGCCCCTATTACTGAATTAATGAAATGGTGAGTTTAAATGGTCCCAAGAAGCACAAAGACCTTTTGAAACCTTGAAGGGAAGGTTGTGTGAAGAATCGGTTCAATCTATTCCAAACTTTGAGAAACTATTTGAGGTTGAATGTGATGCTAGTGGAGTTGGTGTTGGTGCCATCCTGATTCAAGATAAATGACCTATTTCTTTCTTTAGTGAAGAATTTGGTGGTGCACGACACTATTATTCTACTTATGACAAGCAATTTAATGCTATCGTGAGATCCTTGGTCCAATGGGAACATTATTTGAGGCCAAAACCTTTTGTCTTATATTCAGATCATGAATCCTTGAAGTATTTACCTGGGGAAAGAAAGTTGAATCCAATGCAGTCTAAGTGGGTGGAATACTTGCAAAATTTCACATTCTCTACAAGGTACAAAGATGGTAAGTCCAACATAGTGGCGGATGCACTTTCCCGGAGGCAAGTAATGTTGATCATGCTTGAACAATAACTTGTGGGATTTGAAGTGCTAAAGGAATTCTGTGAATGAGATCCCGAGTTCAAAGACGTAATGATAGAATATGATAATGGAGTTCATGGTTCATATTCCATAGTATAAGGTTTCCTTTTCAAAGGAAACAAATTGTGTGTGCCCAAATGTTCCATGAGAGAATTACTTGTACATGAAGTGCAATCGAGTGGACTAGCTATACATTTTTGGGGTAGTGAAAACATTAGAAAATCTACAAGAACACTTTTACTGGACATGGATGGATAAAGATGTAAATGGAGTGGTAAGTAGATGTTCCACTTGTCAAAAGGCTAAAAGTTTCTTCCACAAAGGATTGTATACTCCTTTATCAGTTCCGAAGCGACCATGGGAAGGTGTGAGCTTGGTTTTCATCCTCGGCTTACCAAAAAAACAATGGGGCAAGGACTCTATCATGGTGGTTATGGATAGATTCTCAAAGATGTCTCACTTCATTGCTTGTCAAAAGACCAATGATGCAACACATATTGCGGACTTGAATTTGAAGGAAGTGGTAAGATTGCATGTCGTTCCTAGGACAATTGTGTCTGATAGGGATGTGAAGTTCCTAAGTTATTTCTGGAAAACACTATAGAGACTTCTTGGTACCAAGTTGCTATTTAGTACCTCCCATTATCCTCAGACGGATGGTCCTTTCAAGATATTGCCAAGGTTCGGGGAAAACGCCTACAAGGTAGAACTTCTAGATGAATATGGAGGTATTAGTTCAACGTTTAATGTTGGAGACTTATCACCATACTTAGATGATGAGAATTTTAGGCCAAATTTTGTTAAAGAAGGGGAGTATGATGTAAAGAAGGCCGTGAGCTTAAGTGTCCAACATGAGCCACGGGTGATTTGCTAGGAGTGCCGAAGATTACCAATCGTCCTATGGTGATATGCTTTATGTGGAATGGAGTGTGGAGTGGAGTTGAAGAAAATACTTGAAAATCCAAGAAGTGCCATTAATTTTTGGCTTTTATATAGGTCTTGGCTGAAACCATATTTTAGTTTGCTTTTAATTTCTAGCTTGATTACTAGTTTCCCCTTTAGCTTAATTACTAGGCCTTGTAATAAAATAGGAGGACTAAGCCGAGAACCATATAGAAAGAGAAGCTTCCAACGTCTCCCAAGGAGGTAATTCATGAACTAGCTAGTTCATGCACTTATCTACATGGATGACACAAAAGGTTGGCCTATAGAACATGAAGGTTGGTTGAGCATCTCCCCCATTCGGCCGAGATACATGGATGACATAAAAGAGTGGCCTAGAAAATATGAAGGGTTGGTCGGGCATCTCCCCCATTCAGGTAAGATACATGTTTGTGTCTTTCTTGTTTCCTCTTCTAGAAGGTTTAGAACTTGTATAAATACGAGATGTAATTGATGTAAGGGGACATTAAATTTTTATGCAATGTGTTTGATTTACTCAAATTTCTATGTTTTCAAATTTTGCGTTGTTATCTTAGTCGGACCTTTTGTGGTCCAACCTTTGGTCCTTTTGTAGTCCAAACCCCGATCCTTTTGTGGGCCACCCCTTGGTCCTTTTGTGGTCCAAACCCTCGGTGTAAGTCTATATAGAATTTTTTTTATCTAACTATACTGAAGCCAAGGTTCTATCTGGTTACTTGTAACAAACACATTGAAGGTCTTCTCGGCCTACATTACCTTACCCGCACACGAATTGGTTTATTAGTTTCATGCCCCATCCTTGTCCAAACTGCCTAATTCCTTTCACCCCAATACACTCCAACACTTCCCAACTCACGCCCAAAATGTCTTCAACCGACTCCTCCCACAAATACCTGAACTCCCAACCAATTCCCCAATGTCCCGATCACACCCCTATTCCGCCAACCTTACTGTCCCGACTAGTTTCTGCCACCTTTCCACCACCCAACCACCAAATTCTAACCACTAACATAACCTACACGTGTCTAATAAATCCCCTTAAAAATCCTTAGCCCAACACCCTCCAAATTCATCCGCCTACCTCCCACCAAACACACACTGCCCGAAAATCCACCAACCTCCATTTGACCCACATTTGCGTATCCACCCGATCCCAACCCAACTCCGACCCACCTAACCATATAATCCCCTCTTTATATACATCAATAAAATTTACTTCCATACTTTTATATACCTCTGTAACACTCATATAAATCATACATGACCCGGTAGTAAGGGTCTCGAGTTACCAAAACCAAATCAACTAACTATAAGTTTGATCGCACAAAGAATTGCGGGGTGTAACATCGGCCGTAGTTTATGTATATATGTTGTGTTGGACTTTTTTTGTGCAGGTTATTGTTTCTTTTCTGTCTTCTTATTATCATTTGGAGGCCTTGTCGACCTAAGATTCATGTAATATAGTTCAAGTATTTCAGGTTGTACGCTCGGGCCTTAGGGTGTCGGGTGCAGAGTAGGTCTATCACAGGAAGTGTACAAGTTGTGTCTAGTAGAGTCTTGTTTATGGGCGTGTTGTGCACTACATTTATAAATAGGAGGCTCCAAGAAATTTAGGATGCTTACCTTTCTTCTTGATCTAGATTGTGCGATAGAGCCGAGTCATAAGTATTCAACTCCTAATATTCAACTTCTAATATTCATCTTGTTTAAATTTTTAGTGATGCCTGTTGCTAGATGAAAAATGAATATTTAGATGTTAGATATAGAGGCAGGAGAGGGTTCCAATCAGGTACCACCCATTGACCTAGGGCAGTATGAGCATCATGATGATGCAGTATCACGAGCCTCCAAGACACCACCCCACCACCACCAGAGGAGCATAGGGGAGTATATGTACCCCCTATTCTATCCCAGGTTGCTCCTAATCATGATTTAGATATATAGAGTGTTTTACAGTTATTCACTCAATTAGTGGCCGCTCAGTCCCAGCGCCAAACTATTGTTCCTTTCGATAGAGGAGTCAGAGAGAGAGTTTGGGATTTCATCAACCTAGACCTCCAGTATTCACAAGATCATATCTGAATGTGGATTCACAAATTTTTTGGATCAGATGCCGCATACTTTGCGGGTAATGCATGCTACACATATTGAGTTAGTGGAGTTAGCCTCTTATAGGTTGTGAGATATTGTCGTGACCTAGTATGAGACTTGGGAGCATATGGAGGACCCTATGCACCATAAGTAGGATGGAGGGAGTTTTTTTGCTGCCTTCTTACAACATTTCCTGCCAATTGAGATTTGTCGAGTTGTCTTGCGTCTGGAGCAGGGTAACATGAGTTTTCAGGAGTACAACTTGTAGTTTAATTTATTGGCCAGGTATGCTCCTACGGTTGTGGATGAGATGAGTGAATCAGTACATCGATTTGTTAATAGTTTGGGACCAGACTTAGTTAATGAGTGTACCACGACCTCTTTAATCCGAATATGGATATCACTCACATTCAGCTTACGTACATAATTTGAAGGACTGTAAGAAGAAGCAATGGGTTAATCGAGAGTGGGATAAAGGCCAACATAAGAGGGTCTGGTCCGCAGATGAGTTCAGAGGTGGGTTTAGGCCATAATTTCTAGGCGACCATCTTATCCAGCAGCCAGTGCACAACCACAAATTTAGGGCTAGTATCGTGGTTAGACCACTTATTATGGTCAGGGTCAGAGTTCACGGGCATTAGGCCCATAATTTAGGAGAGACTCCAACCAAATGTGACCTATGATGCCTTATCGTGATCGATGTGGCAAAGCTCATTTTAGGCAATGTAATTAGTGCTCGGATCTATGTTATTTTTTTCATAACCCAATCATATTATGTGGTATTGGATGAGTAGCAGAGGTTGTATAGCATAGCCAAAATGAATGCTAGTTGTTTTTTCTTCATCTGTACTCCCTCTTATGCAAGGTATGCTATCATCGGCTAGTAGGGGTCGAGGAAGAGGTGGAGCATCTAGCTTAGGTGGTCATCAAAACCGCATCTATGAACTGTTAGATCGAGAAGATCTGGAGTCATCTCCTGATATTGTTACAGGTATACAATCTATCTTTTTCTTGATGTGTATGCACTAATAGATCTGGTTCTACCTTTTTACATATTACTCTCTTTGTTGCTGGTAAATGTTGTAAGGAACCTGAATTATTGCATAAGTCATTTGAAGTATCTACGCCTATTGGTGAGTCTGTGGTTGTTAGGTGGGTATATCGGGGTCGTGATGTGATGACTTATGATCGTCATACTTCAACCGACATGAATGAATTAGAGATGGTTGATTTCAGTGTTATTATGGGTATGGATAGGTTGGCTTCTTGTTATGCTAAGGTGGATTGCTAGACGAAAGTTGTTCATTTTAATTTTCATGGCGAGCCCATTATTGAATTGAAGGATAATTCTCCAATGCCTAAGAGGAGGTTTGTTTCCTACCTCAAGGCTCAGAAAGTGATATTGAAGGGGTATATCTATCACCTTGTTCGAGTACATAATGCGGAGGTAGAACCTTCAACTCTTCAGTCTGTTCCTGTTGTTAATAAATTTTCTGACGTATTTCTTGATGAGCTTCCAGGCATTCCTTTTTTAAGGGAAATTGATTTTGCTATCGATGTGCTTCCTAACACGTAGCCTATATCTAGTCCTCCATATAGGATGGTCCCTACTGATTTGAAGGAATTAAAAGCGCAACTGAATGATTTGTTAGAAAGGGCTTTATTAGGCCCAATATTTCGCCATGGGGCACATCTATAATGTTTGTTAATAAGAAAGATGGTACGTTGAGGATGTGTATTTACTACCGTCACCTGAATAAGGTTACTATCAAGAACAAATATGCTTTTCCCAGTATCGATGACTTGATTGATTAGTTGCAGGGTGCCAAATACTTCTCGAAGATCGATCTTAGATTCAGATACCATTGGTTAAGGGTTAAGGAGAAAGATATTCCAAATGCACCATTGGCTTTTATGGATTTGATTAATTGGGTGTTCAAGTCATTTTTGGATATCTTTGTAATCATATTTATAGATGATATTCTGGTGTATTCTTGATCATAGATGGAACATGTAGATCATTTGCGAGTGATGTTGTAGATGCTCCAGGATTGTAACCTATACACTAAATTTTCTAAATGTGATTCTGGTTGAATTCAGTGGCCTTTCTTGGGAATATAGTATCGGATGGGGGTATTAAAGGTGACAACCAAAAGATTGAGGTGGTAAATACTTGTTTGAGGCCCATAACTCCTACCAAGGTGCGTAGTTTCTTGGGCTTGGTAGGTTATTATCAGAGATTCATATAGAATTTCTCCTCCATTGCCGCTCCATTGACAAAGTTGCCTCATAAGGCAGCTAAGTTCCACTGGTCCGACGGTTCTGAAAGTAGTTTCCATGAGTTAAAGTGTAGATTGACGTCGACACTTGTCTTAGAACTTCCAAAAGGATTAGTGGATTATGTTATATATTGTGATGCTACCAGAGTCAGTTTGGGTTATGTTCTAATGCAGCATAACAAAGTTATCGCATATTATTCAAGGCAATTGAGAAAGCACGAGCAAAATTACCCGACTAATGATCTAGGCCTAGCAACTATTATATTTGCCCTGAAAAGATGACATCATTATCATTATGGTGTTCACGTTAACCTACGTACCCATCATAAGAGCTTACAATATATTTTCATAAAGAAAAAGGTGAATCTAAGTCAAAGAAGGTGGCTCGAGTTGTTGAAGGACTATGATGTTGACATCCTATACTATCCAGGTAAAGCAAATGTTGTGGTCGATGCATTGAGTCGTAAGTTGATGGGCAGCTTGAGATGCATAGAAGCTGAGAAGTTGGAGATGACTAGAGATCTATGCCGATTAGCCAGCCTGAGTGTATGGTTGCTTGATGCTGGAGACGGAGGTGATGTAGTTCAGAACACTACAGAATCATCATTCATAGGAAAAGTGAAAGTAAGGCAATTTGATGATCCATAGTTGGTCAGGATAAAAGAAGGGGTTCTTTTAAAAAAGAAGCAGTTGTTTGAATTATCAAACGACGGGGTTCTCAGATACAAAGGTTGATTGTGTGTAGCCGATGTTGAAGTACTTTGAAGGCATATTTTGGAAGAGATGTCACCAGTACAAATATTCTACTCATATTGGTTCTACTAAAATGTACCATGACCTTTAGCAGATCTACTGGAGGAATGATATGAAGAAGAATATTACAAAATTCATAGCCCAATGTACAAATTGCCATCAAGTAAGTTGAACATCAGAAGCCCGGAGGATTACTTTAGAATATCGAAATCCCGAGATAGAAATGGGAAATGTATAATATGGACTTCATTACGGGTTTACCTAATTCTCGTCAGAAGTTCGATTCTATATGGGTTATCGTTCATAGACTTATGAAGTCAACTCATTTTCTACATGTCAAAACCACTTATTCGGTCGAGGATTATGCTAAATTATGTGTTGAGAAGTAATTTGGATACACACAGTTCCACGTTCTATTATGTATGAAAAGGGTGCCTAGTATACAACTAATTTAACAGAAAAGCAAATTGTCGTTGAGCGTGGTCTGAAGCAGTTCTCAACTAATGTCCAAAGATCTTAACTCTAGTTGGAACTCTGTCTCGAATGGCTGCATAAGAAAAAGTTCCACATTAGCTCCGTATGTGTTTGGATCTAGTTTAACCGGCTTGCGCATTCAGCAGCTTTGAACCTATTTTCCATCTGCTTGGTAACATTTTGGATTGTGTGGTGTCATCATCATATTCTTCAAGTTTGATTTTATGAGCGGGTGTCCTCTCAACAGTTCTTGGCTCTTACTTTCTTCCCGTGATTATGAAAATATGACTCCTTTTGACTTTGTCAAATTGATGGACCTCTCAGAAATTTTGTCTGAATATATGGCCCTCTCGACATCATGTATGAATCGCCCTCTTGGCAGTTTGTATGAATGGCGCTCTCGGCAGTTTGTATGAATGGCAGATATGGCCTTTTTGGCTGAATTGTCTTTCTTCTATCCTTTGCATTAGTTGTGTACCCCTGGTTAGATTGTCATTTTCCCCCTTTATTGGATGTGACCTTCTTAGTCAGATTGCCATGTCGTCTATTTGTGTCGGTCATGACCCTCTTGGTCGGATTGCCAGTTTCATCCATTTATCGGTTGTGACCCTCTCGGTCAGATTGCCATTTCGTAAATTTATTGGTCGTGACCCTCTCGGTTAGATTTCCATTTTATTTCATTTATGTAGGTTGCGACCATCTCTGTTATATTGTCGCTTTGGCCGTTTGTATGACCCTCTTGGATTAATTGTGTTGCCCTTTTGGCGCTTTTTCCTTTTATAGCCCTCTCAGCTAGATTGTGCCGCCCTTGTGTCGCTTTGTCCTTTTATAACCCTCTCAGCTGGTTTGTGTCACCCTTGTAGCACTTTGTCCTTTTACAACCCTCTCATCTAGATTGTGCCATCCTTGTGGCTCTTTATCCTTTATAGCCCAAGATATTAGATTCTGCTGCCCTTCATTATTTTGACAGATTGGGAATCCTCCCGGTGTGCTGCATTTATCCTATTTGACATCATGAACAAATAGGTTAGCGAAATAGGTTGTCATCCTCCCTACGACATTTGGGAACTACATCCGCAATTTTTTTTTTTAGTTTTAATGAGGTCAACTCTTGTCATTGATTCTTCCGTTCCTTCTTTGTTGGGCTATGGCCTTTGCCCCATCCTGACTTCTAACTCGATAACTTAAGAGATGATGTTTTTGGGACAGAGTAAAAATATTCAAAGATGTTAATTAAAAAATATATTAATCAGAAAAGACAAAGGAAATTTATTTTCTAAATATTTATATTATTGTCATGACATGTGCGTTCGGAGTGAGACTCTCTTCTGACTTTCGTGGAGTCCTGTCTTGTCTTTGTCTTTCAGAATTTTGAGAAGATCTCAAAAATTTAACCCAGTCTGATGCTTGTACCATCGAACTCTAGTGTTGTCTATGATGAAGGAATTTTTGAGAAACATTCTGCCCCAATTTGATTCCGAACTATGTATGATCTTTGTCGATTGATCTTTTCTAAACTTTGGAAACATTCTGCCCTAATTTGAAGCTGTGTCGATGATCATCTTGTAGCAACTATGATTTTTGGAATTTTTGAGACCTTCTCAAAAAAATTTCCCATATGGCTTCCTATGGGTTTCTTTAGTTTTTTCACTTGGGGCCACTGAGCTCTGAGAGCGCCTACGTATCTTGTCACATCAGGATTCAAGTCTAACATAGTTCGGAATAAAATAATTTGATTTTTCTAATAATTTGACCGATTCCTGTATGCACTGCCCACGTATCCCAAAATTAGGTCATCGCGTAGTTCGTATTACAAGGTAAGTTATTTGATTTTTTCTATTACAAGAGAAAAAGACTGAAATTCGATAGGGATTTTTCTACGTATCTCTTCCATCAGAAATAGGTCTTGGTGTAGTGATTACAAGAAAAAGCTATGATTACAAATTGAAAGCGCTCTCTCACGCGTAGTATCTCTTGATTGCATCAGAATTGATAGCTTTAGGCCACTCTTGACCATCTATTTCAGCTAAGATCACCGCTCCTCCAGAGAGTTCCTTGTAGACCATTTAAGGACCTTGTAAATATGGTGTGAATCTTCCCTTTGTACTCATCCTGATGCAAAAACACACATTTGAGCACCAGTTGTCCCAATTGGAAACGTCAAATTCTGACCCTTTTGTTGGAAGCTCGGGTCATTCTCTGTTGGTATAACTGGCCGTGGCATATGGTGATTATCCTTTTCTCGTCAATCAGGCCAGCTGCTCATATCATTTTTGGAATCATTATGAGTTAACCAGTTCTTCTTCTTGAATGATTCAGAGCGATGGTATTTCTACGTTGTTCTTCTTCTTGAATGATTCAGAGCGATGGTATTTCTACCTTGGCCAGGATGACTGTTTTTGTACCATAAACAAGTAATACGTCGTACCTCCTATCGAAGTCCTGTTTGTTGTTTGATACCCAAGGAATGCGTAGGGCAACTATTCGTGCCAACACTTGTAGTTATCTATCATCTTTCGTAGTATCCCTTTGATGTTCTTATTAACGTCTTCTACGACTCCATTTGTTTGTGGTCTGTATGCTGTGGAATTCTGATGACTTATACCGAATCGTTTACAAATGTCTTTAATCAGATGACTGTTTAGATTTTCTCCATTATCTGTTATGATGGATTCCGAAATGATGAATCGGCAAATGATGTTCCTTACAAAGTCATCTACCACTTTCTTTGTTACTGACTTTTGTGAGTTGGCTTCTACCCATTTGGTGAAGTAGTGTATGGCGACCAAAATAAATCGATGCCCATTGGAGGCAACAGACTCAATAGGTCTAAAGACATCCATGCCCCAAGCAACGAACAACTAAGGTGAACTCATGGCGTTGAGCTCGTTTGTTGGGACTTTGATCAAATCTCCATGTATTTGGCATTGGTGTCACTTCTGCACGAATCTTCCGTAATCGGTATCCATAGTCATCCAGTAGTAACCTGTCTGTAGAATATTTTTTGCCAAGAAAAATCCATTCATATGGGGTCCACAAGTCCTAGTGTGCACTTCTTATAGTAGTTTCATGGCCTCTGCGGTGTCCACACATTTGAATAACCTGAGGTCAGGAGTTGTTTTGTAGAGCATGTCTTTTCTTAGAAAGAAACTGTTGGCCATTCTCCGAAGGGTTTTCTTTTGGTTGCTTGTAGTACACTCGAGATATTCTCCCTTTTCCAATAAGGTTTTAAATCCGTGTACCATGGCTTGCCATCAGGTTTTGCTTCCATATGAGAACAATAAGCACGCTCTTCTTTCCAACTTATCTCATGTGGGTTGATGTGATTGCTTAAAGGATGTTGTATCATGGACACTATGGAAGTGAGGGCCTTCGCGAAGTCATTCTGCACTCTTGGCGTGTGCTTGAACTCAATCTTCTTGAATCTCTTACTCAATCTTTGGATGAAATTCACGTACGGTAGGATCTTGGCGTTCTTTGAGGCCTATTCTCCATGTACCTGATGAATCAAAATGTCTTAATCACCTATCATAAAAAAAATCATCTATCTCCTTGTCTAATGCCATTCAGAAGCCATATTCTGCCATGTTAATTGTATATCGGAATGTGAGCTTAGAGGCCATTGGATATTGTTGCCCCGTTTCTGATACTAACACTACTTCGATTCCCGAATCTTGATAATTGACTGCACCATAGAAAAACATTCTCCAACACGAATAGGGTTTGACTATTCTTTCATCTAAAATGAGCAACTCTTCATCGGGGAAGTATGTTATGAGTTGTCACACCCCAACCTAGGGGGCGTATTTAGGCCGATAAGGTTTCTAATCATCAGTTGTGGGGTAATCCAACACAATGACCTGCACACATAAACTATCCATCTAACATATATACATGCATACTAGGCCGGATGCCATCAAAAGTGCGATAAACTATTTAGAAAGGGACAACAAGGACACACCACACTACTAACCACATGACTCTACTCTACAAGCCTTTAGATATAACATAGAGTAATCATAGGTGAGGACAGGGCCCCGCCCTACCTAAAATTCATATACGTACAACCACCATCACCCACTACGACACTAGACAACTCTAGAATAAAGGATCATGACCACCAACTGCTGGATCAAGTCTCCTATTGCGAGAGATAGAATGAATGTCTATTAGTACCTGCAGGCAGGAAACAACTCACCCCAGCAAGGGACGTCTGTATGAAAGAATGTACTGAAAATATAAGGCAGATAAATTGTAAGCAAAGACAATAATAAGTGCGTTAGAGGGTAAAGAAACCACCTGAACCTCGGGAAGCCACTATGGGCATATGCCATGCATAATATCAGTAAAAACTATTTTTTCATACATAGCCACGCTTTGGGGCATTGTCAATATCATATTGTACCCAACCCAAATATGATACTCGGTGTTATCATACCCGACACTAATACAAGACTTGGTGATATCGTACCCGACCCTAATACGAGACAGTGTTATCGTACCCATTTGCAGTGGTGTGCACATATAAGTAGGTACCCGAAAGACTAAAGCGTGGCTCGGTAGAAAATAGATACATATATATACAATGCATGAAAGACCTCAAAATAACAACTTGAACATGGGGGAGTGACCTAAGGTCTTTAACCCCTCCTATTATTATGAATTATGTACAACGATCGTTACAATCCAAAAAGAATTGTTGAATTAATCACATAACAAAAGAATATCATAAGGTGCGGAAAGTACTCCGACAAGGGACAACAAAGATCATGAACCCATTTTCAAGAGTAACGAACATACATGTTATCAATGATCAAGAATAGAGTCTCCTTTTATAGACGTTTTGATACATGTTACTATTCTTAGGATCATGCCAAAATGAAAGAGAGGGTAAGCCTTACATACTTCGAATCTATCTTGAGTGACTATAACGATTTAAACCTTTCGATAGATGTCTAAACTTAGATGCTCATAGGAGCTCATTAAAGGCCATACATGGGGAATTACTCTTGGGCTACCTTCATAAATGCTTCCCATAACCTTACTTCACCATGAAAAAATTCGCAACTTGCTATGATCCAGAGGAAACTGACACTTCACTACGAATTAACCTTTGATCCGCTAAAATTGGAGGAAAACATTGTTACATACCTTGTCTTAAGGAGAAAAATATTTAGCAAAGGTGGGAGGGATCAAAACCAATGTAGCAACATTTATTTTTCTTAAATCTATATATGGAAAGTCTTAATATATATGTGTGTATATATGTATATACATATATTTATAGAAACGTACAACCCCCCTATTTTATTTTATGTGTCTACGTAGTCAAGGAAATGAAAATAGACTTCTTAATAAATGTCTTTTACATGTGTTGCTCTTCTAGGTAGTCCTCTAATACCCATCATATGATCTTTCCATCTCTTACTTGTGTGAATGAAATTAAATTCACTTTATGCCATTTGTCCATAACACATACGGACCATGTCTACATAATAATTCTCCACAACCCAAAATAATTTCTTGCTCTCAAACTATTTAAATAATGATCAGTTTTAACACACTTCAAATACTTATTATCATGTTGATGTGATGTAATACTAGTCCATAACCTATTTTTTCATGTCAAAAATATTATTCTGAATCATCCTCATCACACTTATTAAGTTCAAAATTATTTTGGGACTTCATCCTTTTATACACCAAGCTCTCGATTTGCTTACATGAGTATAACCAAAATTTCACATGGTCCGTATAACTTGTTCAATATTCCAAATATCAACAAAACTTATTTTCTCTGATTCATTCAACCTCTAATCCCCACGTAACCTCTTATTTAAGATTTTTTTTATAAACCATCGTTATCCCTATAAGAGATCTCAATCTCTCCGGGTTTACGATAGTTAACGCACAAAGCATACTAGCGCAAAAATACGTGGTGTAACATTCTTCCCTCCTTAGGAACATTCGTCCTCGAATGTTGAGGCATAACAAAGGGATATAAACTCTAAATGGTTCTATAAATTTTGACAGAGCTTCCTTTATAATCGGACAACTCACACACCTGCCAACTAGTTAAATACCAAACATATTGTCACACAGGGAATAAACAACATTTATTATATCTTGGGCCTCTCACTACCATCTAACATTAAACATGAACATAACAATATTATCTCACCTCGAGCATAAATAACCCTGTCTCCTATGATGTCTTAACATCTAAATTATGAATATCATCTTAGTGTTACATAATGTTAGCATAAATATTTCATAACATAGTTTAACGGAAAACATAGAATCAATAAGGTTGTAGACCTTCTATCTTGAACAAGCAAGGGTATTCAGATTTTCATTGTTTCCTCGGTTTCTCACTTTACTCCTTCTATGTTCTCACTTTACTCCTTAAATGTTCTAATGATTCCTCTTTGGTCTTTAACTCACGGACTTGCTGATCTAATATAGAAAGTTGGACTTCTCATAGGATAAGTCCTCGACGATCTGAATCGTATCAACTGATTCAACTTTGGAAGGATCTCAATGCCCTACCATTGGATGAATGCATGGAAGACTGAATGCACACATTACAATTTTGGCCGATTTCATCAAAATATATTTTCTTTGATCCGCTTAACTTCCATACACTCCGGTATTTCCATAAAGAAACTGTAATCCTTCATTACCCTTCCATAAGGTCACACCTCTTCCCGGGATATCGATATCAATTGACGACACGACAGAATGTAAAACTACGAGGTGTAACATCCTTCCTCTCTTAAGAACATTCATCCTTGAATGTTGAAGGTTGCTCTAATGCTTAGGATTTCAGAAAATTTTAGCAGAGTTTCCCCTATCTTTCTCCTTAACCCATAGCTGGTGATATCCAGACTTGAGATCAATCTAAAAGAAATACTTAGTGTCTTGTAACTGGTCAAACAAGTCATCAATTATGGGGAGCATATATTTGTTTTTATTATTCACTTTGTTGAGTTGATGGTAATCAATACACATTCTTAGCAAACTGTCTTTCCGATGAACGAATAACACCGATAATCCTCATGGGGAAGTACTAGATCTAATAATGCCCTCCTCCAGGAGATGTTTCAATTGTTCTTTTAATTCATTCAATTCCGCATGAGCCATTCGATATAGAGTAATAGATATAGACTGGGTATCTTGGGGTACATCGATAGCAAACTCAATTTCCTTTCGGGAGGAATAAAGGAAAGTTCGTCAGGGAATACGTCAGGAAATTCACTAATGATGGGAAATGATTGACAGGTTGGAGGCTTTGCCTCCATATTATGAACTCGCACGAGGTGGTAGATATATCCTTTTGAGATCATCTTTTGAGCCTTAAGGTAGGAAATAAACCTACCCTTGGGTGGTGCAATATTTCCCTTCCATTAGATAACGGGCTTGCCTGGAAAGTTAAAGCGAATGACTTTTGTCTAACAATCAACATTAGCATAACAAGAAGCCAGCCATTACATGCCCATAATAACATGAAATTCCACCATTTCTAGCTCATTTAAGTCGGCTATAGTATTGCGATCATATATCTTCACGTCATAATCCCTATACACTCGCCTAACAATTACAGGCTCACACATAGGCGTTGACACTTTAAACGACTTATGTAACAATTCAAGCTCTTTTCTACTCTTACCAACAATAAAGAGTGTAATATATGACAAGGTGGAACCCGGATCTATTAAAGTATATACATCAAGAGAGAAGACGATAATATACTTGTAACCTAATCCGGAGATGACTCAAGGTCATGTCGACCTGACAAGGCATAAATGTAGTTCTAGGGGCTGCTCAAACTGGATGTTACTCCTCTGCCTTTTGTCCTACCAGCCATTGCATGTGTACCCTGCCTTGAAGGGCATACTGATAAAGAAGAAGCTGCTACATACCATGTGAGTTGTGCTATACCTCCTCCACCTCTCGGTTGCCAATCCCTAGCAAACTTCCTAGGTAACCATAAGAATAACATATATTTGTCTCTAGATGGCATTGCCCTAAATATGCCCTACCATACTAAGACTATTAGGGCAAAAATGGCCTAGTCCGGCTCGTATCCTCTATACCTTGGGCCTAGTTCCTGTGAACTTTGACCCTGATCAAATCAAGTGGTTTGGTCATAAAGATGGCCCTGGAACTGCGGTGGTGCACTATCCACTGGGTAAGATGGGCGCCTAGAAAACTGTGGCCTAAACTCGCCCCTAACATTCCCCATATCACATGCGGACCAATCCCTCTTATACTGGCTCTTATCTTGTTCCCAATCAACTCACTGTTGCCTCTTATGATCCTCTAAGTTCTGCACATAGGCATGAATGCAGGAAATATCGATATTCGTGTTCAGAGAAGTTGTCATGCACAACATTCAACAAATGTGGCCTAAACCATTAACAAATCAATGTACCCGGTCGCTCATATCAGCCATAATCGTGGGAACATACATATACAACAAATTAAACTACAGGCTATACCTTCGTATGCTCATATCACCCTGCTCCAAATGAAAGAACTTATCTCGCCTGGCTCGACAAAGCTCAACCGATAGATGCTGCTATAAAAAGGCATCAGAGAACTCCCTCCAACCCATATGGAGGGCTTATGGTCCCCAAATCTGCTCCTAAGTCTCAAACTAGGTCGTGGCAAAATCAAGCAGTGTATAAGAAACCAACTCTACTATCTCAACGCATGTAGTGTGCATAACATGTAAAGTAGGCGTAACAGACCTTGACAAAAGGGAAATCGGTACGAAAGATGTACTGAATATGTAAGGAATATAACATATGTAAACAATAAATATAGTAAAGAGATAAAGGTATAGAAGTCAACTTGGATCTCAAAAAAAGGCCATGGAGGGCACATAACTGATACAATCATGAATATATGCATGTAATAAAAACCAGGCCAATCGATGGGGCCATATAATATAATATCCAGCCTCTCTATGGAGCAAATCGTATTATGTCATACATACCCGACCTCGAAAGGACTCTGTCATACCCGGCCTTAATATGATTCGGTAATGTCAAAACCAACTACAGCAGTGTGCACATATAAGTGTCGCACCTGCCCGACTATAGCGCGGCTCTGTAAGAAAAAATATATATATGTATAAGTATGATGCAAGATCTCCAAGACACCATGACTAGAGCCGGAGTGACCCATAGTCGTTATCCTTTGAACATCACACAAAGGGTCGGTATCAATTTCAAATTCATATCCTATAGGAAAGTTCATTTAGACACTTAATCAAATAACTTATGTACGTAACTTCGTAGGACCATTTATAGTTCAAACTCAACATATTTTAGCACAACAACCTTCTTATCACTCCTACTAATCACCACAGTCTTATACTTGTCCTTATAACTTCATTTAGTATCTTAAATAATATACAAACACCCTACACAACATAACTTAGCTTCAAGTCTCATAGTCACTAACTTCTTTAATATTCTTTCAACAAATTACAACTCAACACTTGCACGATTCTAAAAATATGCCAAGGAAGATGAAGCTTACCTTAATTATACCAAGAACACTCTAATTCATAGCTCACTTCAGGAGGAAGATATCTCCGAAGTCGCCACAATGAGGGAGAAAGAAAGTTAGCGATAGTCATGGGATTCTTCACGTCGAACTTGCATGATTTAACTTGGGATTAAGCTTGAAGTTCATGGAGAACCTTTGAGAGAGTATTAGGGAGGTTCTAGGGTTTGTATGGATGAGAAATGAGGTCCCCAAGTCGAGCAAAGGATATAAATATAAGCTGGAATTTTTTGACCGCCTTAAAAAATGGCCAAATTGTACAGACCATACAGTTTTTTACGAACCGTATTTTCCACCGTACTTCCTATATTCACAAACTGTTTGTTGCATTGGAAAGTAGTCTTTCTGAACTTTAATTTAGATAGGTTATCCACTCTATATTTCTATATATACTAGGATATATACCCAGACAGGTTGGATAAAAAATCAGGTCCGAAATTCTGCATGTCTTTCCCCGAGTTTCGACAAACTTAATTTCTTTGATATGTTTAATCCCAATTTCTTAAGAAACATACGTAACACTTGTTTAAACTTGTTTCCATCCAAAAAATAGGATTCCAGCCTCACCAAATTTTACATGACTTTACTTATGACGCATACGAGCGCGAAGATACGGGTGTAACATCCTTCTCCCTTAAGAACATTCGTCCTCGAATATTGGGGTAGCTGAATTTTCAAAATTTCTTACCTATAGGATTGCTAAAAATTTTGGCAGAGTTTTCTCTATAAATAGGACTATCAAAACCTGTCAAATAGGCAGAAAAGATATCCAATGCCCCACTGGGTAATAAAATTGAATAACATGACATATCGACCTCACACGACCGTGTATCTATACAGAAATCAAAAGGGATAACCATAACTCACCTTAAATATAAAGTGTCGTAGTCTGGGTTGCATTTGTCCCTTCTGTGTCGATAATATCGCCTATACAAGGCATACAAGATAAACTTCATCACTACAAAATAAAAAATGGGGAAAGCGCATCGCGCGAGTGTCGATATAATACTTTTTTTGCCATAATAAATCAATGATACCAAGTCTTTATGCCTTTCTTAACTTCTCAAATCATTCGTCTTACCCATAATACCCTTTACAATGCCTCATATCTGAGACTATCTCTTTAATTCACAACTTTTGCACTTGACGACTTAGCAGAGTAACTGAGGTATATTCGTAAGGTAATTCTCCATATTCTAAACATTCCTGACTAGGGATACGTGAAATAAATTTCATGTAGTCTACTGAAACATCGATACATGAAAAACTTAATTAGATTTTATTTAACTCACGGAGGTAACCCTAGCTCATAGTTCACTTGTCCAGGCCTTTAAATAATCTTATACGGTCCAATATCACTGAGGCTAAACTTTTTTTGCTGGTCGAATCTCATTACACTTTATAGGCAAGAACCTTTAGAAATACTTAATCATAAACGGTATTCCTTAGGTCTCAGCTTTGCACATCAGCAAGTGATTCCTGGAAAATTCTAAATTATTAACACTTGCCCTTGAAGAGGCTTTACATCCTTTACCATTCAGTAGGTAACCTTTCCTACATACTCGTATTTTCTTATGTCAAATAAATTGGTAGAAAATCTATACCTCTGACTATACAAGGTCTTATAAAGCTCAATCTACATAATAAAATGATAACCATCATGGTACGTAACTCTTTGCGGGACAACGATCCTCTCACTCTTCGTAAAAAATTAGCATACCTGTCTGCCATATGTCATTGAGCGTTTAAATCATGCGTCTAGCCTGACCTCATATTATGGATAGAGGTATGATAGGATTTCTCCATGCCACCAAACCTCTCTCGAGAAATCCTAGAAGTTCATGGCAATTAAGACCCTATATATGAAATGATAGACATTTGAATATCCTGTATTCATACGGTCTTCTTAATATATTTTACTTGCATAGTTCTTAGTTGTGCGGATAGTTCACTCTAAAAATAAATGGGTCATCCTTATAAATCCACCGATTATTAACCATTTGGGTATCATTTCTGGTAAGAACGGAGTGAGTTCATAATGAACTTTATCCTTGAAACACTTTTCTATTTCCATGTCAGGAAGTCCATTCTCTACAATGGCCCACTGGACCTAGATGATATTCCTTGCTTGTCGACCATTGGGTCATTACGCTAAAGCTTGGAAATTTTCCTTGCGCATCATCACGCCATTACATATCTTTCATACCATGCTACAGTTTCATCAAACCAAGGTGAGTAATGTAGCAGGAATAATACACTTCTGCTTAAATATTATTCTGTAAATTAGCCAGATTTGGAACAAACAATCGACCTAGGTATTGGATAGCTCCATCACCCGTTATCTCGAATACTGGCTTCTCTTGCCGATAGTACCAACTGTGTATTTTCATATTACCATCTCTTTACTTCAGTCACTGGGGAAACGTTGATAACTTATGGACAATAATTCTATTAACTAATAAAGCTCCATTGGTGTCCTTTTTCTTTCCATGGACTCTAGATAGGCTATGCCGCTCAAATCTCTTACCTTAATTTGTCTTAAAGATTATTGTCATGTTCTATTAAACTCTCTTTTCAAACGATACTTGAACAGAAAATCCATTATCCTTGTTCTTTTACTTCAACCACTACGAATGCAACTTCTGAGTTCTAGTTAGTATCTCTATCCATTGTAGTTTAGCTTCTGAACCATCTCCTTCTCGTCGAGGGCCATACTCTACCATACCATCCAAGCTCACTTTTACTTACTTCTTAATCCTAAGAACGGTTATTCTCATTAAAGGGACTCATAGGTCTCTATATAATTGCATTTATCTAAGAAGACACCCTTACTATTTGTAAGAGAAACTTATCTTAATTTTAGTTACTATCACCGAAAGGTGTATTGGATGTCTTTATGGTTATTAATGATTTCACGTCATACTTTTAATGCGTGCTCACCGTTGCCGACCCTAAGTCTTGGTTCTGCATGCCTTCTTGGCTTCCCAACCACCTTTTAAGCATAAACGTACTCCTTCCCTAATCCATCCCGAACATGTGCATTGCAATGTATTGGTTTATCTCAACTTCTATTCAAGAGTTCCTTGCATACTTTGCCTTAAGTTCCACTATAGGGTTATAACCTTGGTTTTTTTCCCAATCAACATATTAAATGATATTTATTGACGTACTTCCCTATTAAATATACTTATACCTAAATAAATATATTCGGAAACTTGGTTAACACCCCCTAGAAATATAGTTTTAGCAATGTCATCATCAAATACACTTATAGGTTCTTGGTTATCTTTAACTGCTCACCATTATTCCTACTATTTTCATATGCATTTTCATTATGACAGTGGTAATGCTAAGTGCATACTTAATGGCTTGGATCCCTTTTCCATGAATCCCTAGACTTTTAACTTGATTCGCTTTATGCTAGACCTTATGTCGTTAATTTCCATTTGGATTGCTTTCTGAAAGTTTTGATCACTTACCAGAGAAGTTAAAACTCCAAGCTCTAGGGCCATTTTGATACTGTAAAATATGTATTGACTGGCGTCTCTTCCGGCTTCATATACCATATTTTGTATTACCTCAACTTACCCCATTTATTCACTAATTCTGAATACCCTATTTTTGGAATTATATGTCTCTATCTTCACTTATGGCCATGCTCTTCTTTTCTGAGCCTTATGTATTTAGTGGCTCATACCGTTGCTTATTTTCTTTAATCAGGAGGTCGCGACCATTCCTTTCTTAGCATTGACACTTACATCTAATGTCATAGTCAGGTCATATTCGTCAAATCTTGATGACACAATTTGGTTCGTCTTGACATCCTTAGTCATAACCTTCTCGTCTTCTTATTAAACCACCAGATGAGTTCTGCATCAATTCATCATCATACTACCTCCACTTTAGAAGGAGAACCACTTTATGTTCTTAAGATATTTCCTCCCTAAAATCATATGATTGTCTCAACTCCTTCCATACTTTTATGATCCTTTAACAACTTAAAATTTGCTCTAATCTAATTCTTCTTACTAGGGATTACTAAATCAGTTACACGGATAGGACATCATGCATTCTTAACTGATATACTTAGTCTCGATAGACTTTCTATCTTCTAGCTATAACGTAAATTGTAAGGGCTCCTTTCCTAATAACCTCTAAGATTCCCCTTTCCTTTGCAATTTGTTCATTTTACTGCTTGATTGCTTACCTTGCAACTTCTCAATATCCTTTATCATAACAATCTTTTAAAGCTCCAACTCTTTTTTCATCTAACCGAGCGATCATGCCAATATCAATTCTTATCTTGATCCAGAGAGCTAAATCATCAGATCGATATATCCTATTAACATTTAGCCATTCAGACCTCATAGTCATTTCTCATTCTCGTTCAGGTGTCCCACGTATATTTGTATCATTCCATTGTTGTCAATCTCACTTCTTACCTTAGTCCAGATATTTGTAACAAAACAATCTACTAAAACTTGTAGAAAATCAATCTCAATAAGAGATGATAAAACTTACCTTTAGGGATTAAAGTCAGTCCCTTTAGCACCCTTTACTTGCGCAAACAACCTCCACAATCAACCAACAAGAGATGACAAATAGTAGGCTAGTTTTATGATGATCTGAAGAAGAGAGTCATGTGGTTCTACGTCTGAACCTTACTTGAATCACCAAAAACACTTAGCGAAACTTTGGAGGAGCTCAAGGAGCAAGTTAGGGTTGTAGGAAATGATAAATGGGCTATAGATCGTGGCTCATAAATATAAGGACTTAAAAGTCTCCACCGCCGCATTATATGTCAACCAAGTATGGTTCGTATAATTGGTCGTACAAAATGTATGGTTTGTACCTTTTGAACAGTACCAACAACCTCCCAAACAGAAAGTTTCCAAACTTCTCCAATAAAATACTGTCACCATCCCAAAAAGGCATGGTCTGTACCTCAATTATATGGTATGTATATTAATTGTATGGTCCATACTTTAATTATACGTTCCGTACATCCTCCAAAACAAACAAGCTTTGTCAAATTTTTGTCGAACAAACTTTCGTCGATCCGATACGTCTTAAACTCTTTCAAAACATACTCAACACTTCGTTAATCATCCTAAAATCAACACATCACCTTTCTACGCTCGTATTACCTTCCCTGCATATATGCAAGACAAATATTCATATTCTAAAATCTTTTATAATAACTGCACCTCTAACATCTCAGCAACCCGGTAGGGATATTTCATTCACTTACTACAAATACGAATGAGCTGACATCTTTCTGGTAATTGGCATTACAAAAATTGTATAAAACACGAGTTGGATTTGAATTCTTAAAACTCAGCTCTATTGCATGATCTATGAAATGAATAAATGGAAACCATCCCTAAATATCTTGTAGCCTCTCACATATAAGTGTGGTGCACAACACACCCATAAAAAAGACACTAATAGACATGGTTTGTAGACTCCCTAGGACACACCTGCTCTGATACGAAGTTTGTCACACCCCAACTTTAGGGGGTATGGTCAGCACCTGATGCCTAAACTACCCAAGAGTAACACATGTATATCATAGTATGGACCTAAACAAGTGACAACAAAATTAAACATGTGTACATATCTTGTAAAGCTGACAAGGCCATAACAATAGTATTATCAAATTGACTAGAAGGTTGACCAGGCCATACAAAATGACAATACATAACTTATTAGTATACAAGCCTTTAAGAGTCATAAAACAACTAACTAGGTCGGGATAAGGCCCTGCCATACCCATTAATTTATACATAAAAACATACCGAAAACTCAGACAATAACTATATAAGAAGAGGAGTGCTCCAACTCCAGCAGAACAATGGCTCTACCAAGAAGGCTCATCAAATCGTCTATTTGTACCTGTAGGCATGAAATACAGTATCCCTCGACAAAAGGGACATCAGTATAAAAGACATACTGAATATTTAAGGCATATAACATATGTAAAGATGAAGTGTAGTGCAAGAGATAAAGGTACAAAAGTCAACCTGGAACTCAATAAAAGGCCATGAAGGGCACACAATAGATACAATCATGAATATATGCATGTAAGCAAAACTGGGCCACTATATGGGGCCATATAATATAATACCCAGCCTCTCTATAGGGAATATCACATTATGTGTTAACATACTCGGCCTTAATAAGACTCGATAATGTCAAACCAACTACAGTAGTGTGCACATATAAGTGTCGTACCCGGCCGACTATAACATGACTTAGTAAGAAAAAAGAAAAATATATATATATATATATATATATAGTATGGTGCAAGATCTCAAAAACACCATGACCAGTGTCAGAGTGACCTATAGTCATTATCCTCTGACTTCTATTATTGTCGCTACATTTATCACTTCCAGCTAAGTAACCATTGACATATAGAATACGAGTTCACAAAGGACATGAATTAATTTAGCAATAAATGAAAAATGGATGATTTAGCTAAGATTTGAAAGTATTATTTTTAGGAAGTCTTTTGGTTTACGAGTCATACTAAAGAACGGATAAGAGTCAATATCAAATTCATATCCAGTTATACCCTGATGTTTCCCATGCGAATGCGAGAGTAGTTAGCCGACTTGAGCCCCGACAACCCGAGACCCTTCTCAAGGGGAATGTATGACTTATATGAGAATTACGAAGATATGGAAGATTGTAAGTCAATTGGATTAAAGGAAGTACAACTCGACAAAGATTGATGAAGTTTTAATGATACGCTAAGCGTTTCAAATATTGGATGCCATTCTGCATCGCAGATTTGGTTTCGTACCTATGAAATCATTTGCCCACCACACTACCACCATATGCGGTGGAATATGTGGACACATATGGGTATATTTTCCACAAATGGGGCCGCTATGTGAGGCAGTGGGTTGGCCTATTCAATCCCCAAAGTCGGCCAATTTCTATTCCTCTATCATTTTCGAGCCTTGAGCTTCCAAAACTCTCTCAAACATCCTCCAAAGCTCTCTCCACTATTGAAGAACGTCCCTCCATGTATCTAAGGTGAATTTCACCTTCCAAGAATCAAGAACACCTTGAGATCCTCATAAGTTGGCTCGGCAAAGTTGTGAACTTCTTGGAGATTGAAGTGAAGCTTATGTGAGGGATACCTTTGTTGGTTAAGGTAAGGTTACATCCCCTCTATATGTCATTTACCTCCTCGTATTTTGGATTGATTGATTTGTGAAGAAAATTTATGAGTTATGGAAGTATTGTAAACATGTCTTTAAAGGATTAACTTTTGTTGTATGAAGTTGTGGTAACTTGTTGTTTGGAGTTGTGATTGAACTTAAAACTAAATTGAAGTGTTAAATCATGTTGGTGAGGTTGTGAAGTTAAGGAAGGGAGTTTTGGAAGATGGTGTTAAGTTGAGTAGGAATCCATGTTAGAATAACTCTAGAACTTCATGTATGCAAGTTGTTCAACGAATTGCCTAAGTGAAACCTCTTATTAGATGTAAGCTTGATATTGATATAATCCCTCATTTAATGTAGATACTCATCCACAGTATGCTTGAGGCTCCACGGAATGTAACTAGCTTCATCGGTAAGGTATTAAGGCTCATTCGTTCTTTTATTTGTATGATTGTTGAAGTGTCAACTTACAATGAAACGTCCGCAATGAAATATGTTGTTCTTTACTCTAGAAAGGATCCTATGGTCCATTATACTCTTGGCTTAACTTCTTGAAGGCTATAAATGGTGTGGGTTTCCTTGTTAGTTATTGTAAAAAGGGTGAAAGAGGATGGGTATGTTATCATCATAATGATAGTCCCCGAATGCTAAGTAAAAAGGTAACAAATGTAATAATCCCAAGTATTGCGATGGGTTATAGATATAGAAGATTAGCATGGATTTTCATGTATGTTTGTATGTAGGAAACACCTATAAGGGAATGAAAATGATAGTATGGTATACCACCTTGATATGGTCGGTGTGGAAGATAAGCATCACCATTACAGTTGTCCATGATAACAGCGAGTCCCGTATATGGGTCGGGTATGACCGAGTACCTCCTTAGTGCCGGATATGCTATGATATTGACCAAGTTTGGGCAAATATATATCCATCACCGGGCTATGGCCAGATGGGCAGTCATACAGTTACCACCAGTTGGGCAATTACGTATCATTGGATACCACTGGCTAGGCAGACATGTTGTTTAACACTAATTAGTCAGGTAGTCGAGCAAGTAAATCTAGGGTGTTGATGTAAAGGTATATATAAGGATATACTATAAGCGAGATCTTGGCATATGTTGTAGCTTCAGTAGTATTTCAGAGACTCAAGTTGACTCGAACCTCTCTTTTCTCTTATGATTATGCACTATTATGTTTTATTGTCGCCTTACATATTCAATACATTATTTATACTTATGTCCCTTTGTTTGGAGACACTGTGTTCATGTTGCGCAGGTTCAGGTAGGCGAGGATAGGACCTGTTCTCATAAATCATGTGCGGATATCAACATTTGTTGTTGAGCTCCATTTCCTTCTAGATTATTGCCGATTCGGGTCATATATATACCTCTTTTGATATTTCAGGTATGTCGGGGGCCCTGTCCCAACTTTTGTTTGTACTTACAAACTCCTAGAGGCTTTGTATACAGGTTTTATCTTGTACAATTGTTTGATAAGGCCTCGTCAGCCTTGGTATGTATATATGTTTGTTAGGTTTGGATCTTCTTCTTGCAGGGTTCCATGTTATGTACGTTACAGTCATTATTTGGATGCCTTGTCAGCCTAGACAATTGTATCTATGTGTGATGATATAAAGGTGGTTAGATCGGGCCATCCAAGAGCTGAGTGCCAGCCACCCACTTACCTCGAAGGTTAGGGTGTGACAAAATTTGTATCAGAGTAGGACGTGTCCTAGGGAGTCTACAAAGTTGTGTCTAGTAGAGTTTTGTTTATGGATATGTTGGGCATAATATTTATAAATAGGAGGCTACTCGACATTTAGGATGGTTACCTTTCTTTCTTACTATAGATTGTGCGATAGAATTGAAGTGTAAGGGATTGGATTCTTAACTCTTTGCCTTGTTTTGGATACATCGATGTCTGTGAATCGTAGAGCTTTAGCTAGCCAAAAGGGAATGGTAGTAGCTGATTAGGGTGCGAGCGGAGTGCTATCTATTAGTGAGAGCTAGAGTGTTGCCCAGAGCATAGGTGTGATACCCACACATGATCCGTTGAACACGCCAGTCATGGAAGAGTAGATGGGGGAACCATTGCCTCCAGCCCCTCCGTTTATGACTTATGATGAAGACATGGATATGCGTAGCGTAGTACGATTGTTGACTTGCTTAGAGGCCACTCAGGCCCAATTCCAAGGTGAGATTGTTGGATCTTATAATAGGGCAGTCAATGCGAGGGTTCTGGACTTTATTAATTTAGATACTTTTATATTTACGAGGTCTGACCCTAATGAAGATCCGCAAAACTTCTTGGACTAGATGTACTGTATGTGATAAGTGATTCATGCTATAAACACAGAGGCTATGGAACTGGCTTTATATATTTATTAAGGGATATCACGTTTGTATGGTATGAGGAGTGGGTACAGTCGAGGGGATCAAATGTACTAGCAGCAGTATGAAAGAAATTTTCTGAAGCCTTTCTGCAACATTACCTACTGGTAGAACTTTGAAGGGCCAAGAAAGATAGGTTTCTAATTTTACAGCAAGGTGATATGAGTGTATTGGAGTATAGCCTTCAGTTTAATTTGTTGGCTAGGTACGCCACTATGGTCATGACCGAATTGAGTGACCGGGTGCACCGATTTGTGAATGGTTTGGTACCATATCTGGTTAATGAATGTATGATGGCCTCCTTAAATGTGGGTATGGATATCTCCTATATCTAGGCATACGCTCGGATCTAGAATATCGAAAGCAGAAATAACAGGAGGCAGGCGATGAAAGTCAAAATAAGAGGGATAGATAGGCCAACCAAATGAAGCATGATTGGAATAACCCTATGCCTTCAGTCGGTCCTACAGTTAGTACTCCTTCTCAGGCCCAAGGGTCGTAGTATGATAGGCTTGTTTATTCAAGATCGGGTCAAAGTTCCCGCACTTTAGGCCTTCAGCCGTGCAAATGATCAGTGCATATGAGACCACCTTCTCCACCATGTGATCAGTGTGGTAGGGTCCATTCCGGCTGATGTTATCAGTACTATAATGTTTGTTACACTTTTGGGGATCCCAGTCACTTTATGCAAAATTGTCTGATGTGGAACAAAAGTAGTATGGCTCAGCTAACTAGATCAGTGGTGGCTTCTTTATCCCCTAGAGCATGGGCCTCAAATAGTAGCTGGTAGAGGCCGAGGTAGTGGTGGGGCATCTGGCCCTAGCAATGGCTAACATCATAATTATGCCTTGATAAGACGACCAGATCAGGAAACACTTGATGTTGTCTAAGGTATTCTAATGATATTCCATTCTTTCTTTATATAGAGTAGGTATTGATCGCTTTAGATTCTACTTTAATGTATGCTAGCGATGTATATGTAGAGTGTGACCCTTAAGTTCTAAAATGGGCCTTAAAATATAACCTCACCTGTAGTTGAGTTGTGATAATCAGAGGTTTGAGAGTTAAGATAGAAATGTTCCAGGACGGTTTGATATGGGCCAAGGGATTTTGGGGTGAGAGGTTATGATATGTTCTATGATTCTATAGATAATGGTGTGGTTATTCAAGGCAAACATCATATTACGGGGTGTGTTATATATTCTCTGAGGAAATAGATGCATTCTCAGGTGGCGCGGTAGGTTGAGATAGTCCTATGTACAGAGGAGGTTTTGTTAAATTTTTTGAAAGGAATTAGAGTTTAAAGTCATCCGGCTACGAATGAGAGTGTAGTTAGCCGACATGATTTGCGGAAACATAAAACCATTCCTGAGGGTCATGTATGGCTTATATGAGTATTACAAAGGTATACGGAACATTGGAAGTCAATTGACATAAAAGAATTACAATTCGAAGAAGATTGACGATGTTTCGATGATACACTAAGCGTTTCGTATCGCGGATGCCATTCTGCCTCATGGATTTGGCTATGAACCTAAGGCATTATTTCCAAACCTCACTGCCACCATATGCGGTGGCATATGTGGCTGTATATAGGGATATGCACCACATATGGGGCCGCATATGAGAGGCCGTGAGTTGGCCTATTTAAGCCCCAAAGTCAGTCAATTTCTATTTAAGGTTTCATCCCCTATATATGTTCTTTAGATCCTCTTAGTTTGGATTTGTTGATTAGTGAAGAAAACTTATGAGTTATGGGTGTATTTAAACATGGGTTTAAAGGATTAACTCTTGTTGTATGAAATTGTGGTATCTTATTGTTTGGGGTTGTGATTGAACATAAGAGTAAATAGAAGTGTTAAATCATGTTGGCGAGGTTGTGATGTTAAGAAAGGGAGTTTTAGAAAATGGTGGTGTTAAGTTGAGTAAGAATCCATGGTAGAATAGCTCTAGAACTTCGTGTATGCAAGTTGTTCGACTAATCGCGTATGTGAAACCTCTTATTAGATGTAAACTTGATATTGATACAATCCCTCATTTAATGTAGATAATCATCCACAGTACGTGCGAGGCTCCACTAAACGTAACTAGCTTCATTGGCAAGGTATGTTAAGGCTCATTTCTTCTTTTCTTGGCATGATTGTTGAAGTGTCGACGTACTATGAAACGTCCGCTATGAAATATGTTGTTCTTTACTCTTTAAAGGATTCTATGGTCCTTGATAGTCTGGTGTAAACTTCTTGAAGGCTAGATATGGTGTGGGTTACCTTGTTCGTTCTTGTAAAAAGGGTGAAAGAGAATTTTTATGATGTCATCATAATGATAGTCCCTAAATTCTAACTAAGAAGGTAACAAATGTAACGATCCCAAGTATAGCGATGAGTTATAGATACAAAATATTAGCATGGATTTTCATAAATGTATGTACGTAGGAAATACCTAGAAGGGAATGAATATGATAGTATGGCATACCACCAAGCTATGGCCATTTGGGCAGAAGAGCATCACCACTACAGTTGGCCATGATAAGCTCGAGTCTCGTATATGGGCCGGGTACGATCGAGTCCATACTTAGGGTCGGGTACGCTATTATATTGACCATGTTTGGGCAGATATGTATCCACCACCGGGCTATCACTAGATGGGAAGTCATAAAATTACCACCAGTTGGGCAGTTACTTATCGTTGGATGCCACTGGCTGGGCAGACGTTTTGTTTACCACTAATTAGTTGGGTAGTCGGGCAGTCGAGTAGGTAGATCTAGGGTGTTGATGTAAAGGTATAGATAAGGATATAAGATAAGTAAGATCTTGGTATATGTTGTAGCTTCAATAGTATTTTAGGGACTCAAGTTTACTCGAACCTCTTTTTTCTCTTATGATTATGTACTATTATTTTTTATTGCCTCCTTACATATTAAGTACATTATTCGTACTAATGTCCTTTTATCTGGGAACACTGTGTTCATGCCACGTAGGTTTAGGTAGGCGAGGAAATGATCCGCTCCCTTAGATCATGTGCGGATATCAGCCTTTATGGGTGAGCTCCACTTCCTGGTAGAGTATTGCCGAGTCAGGTCATGTATATACCTCTTTTAATATTTTTGGTATATCGAGGGCTCTGTCCCAACTTATGTTTGGTATTGACAAACTCTTAGTGGCTTTATAGACAGGTTATATGTTGTACAGTTGTTCGATAAAGGCCTCGTCGGCCTTGATATGTATATATGTTTGTTAGGATTGGATCTTCTACTCGCATGGTTTCATGTTTCGTACATTACATTTATAATTCTGAGGCCTTGTCATCTTAGACGGGTGTATCTTTGTGCGATGATATGCAGGTGGTTCGCTCGAGCCATCTAGGTGTCGGGTTCTAACCACCCCCCAAGGTTGGGGTGTGACATAACCTATAGGAAATTTCATTTAGACAATTCATTAAACAACTTATATATGTAACTTCATAGGACCATTTATAGTTCAAACTCAACATATATTTAGAACAACTAATAGCATCCATGGAAGCTCAACATCACTAAAGGACATGGATGAAGCTTTGGATGTTCCAAGAAGACCCATGATAAGATCTAAAACAAGGAAACATCAAGACAGGCTCAATGGGCCGCAATTAGCAAATAAAAGTGTCTTGTGATGGAAGAAGAGCTCCAGCCCAATCAAGATATTTTTCTCAAGTCTTACACCTATTTGTAGGCCCAAATTAAAGTACAAGATGAGATGGAATAAGGCCCAAATCCACCCCAAAAGGGATAAAAATACAGCATCCCAAATATGCACCAAAATAGTATCTAGAATCTACATTTAAGAGTTGTTTTAATCTATGTTGACTTGCATTTGTCTAAGTGTTTTTAGTCTTCTATGCACCTATGAAATTTCAGGTTTTTAGTCTTCTATGCACCTAGGAAATTGTACTTTATTTATTTTAGTTTCACAAAGTGTTGGAAGCCCCCTTCTTGGCTCCAATATAAAGAGGTGTTTTCTTTTTTCATTGAAACTAAGTTTGAAGAATATTAATATTATTAGCCTTATGGCTTGTGGAGATATTTCAGGTTCTCTTTTGGTTTATGCCCTTTTTGTGTTTCTTTGAACCTTAGCTCGGATTCTTCAATGGTAAGATTTCTTATTTGAGTTCCCTTCCTACTATTCTTCTTTTTCTTAATTGATTCAACTCTTTCTTTTACTATTTAAACAAGGTTTCATGTATTAAATCTTTAAACTTGTGTTATTCTCTCCCAAGAATCAATCCCCCCCTCTTTCAAACATTTAATTATAATGTCTTCTGCTATCCGTGTTGTTATTAAGTGATTTCAGAGCTTTGGATGGTTGGGTATTCTTATACCACCCGATCTATTGATTTGAACTCTAGTAATTTTTGAACAGAAATCTGAATAAAAGTTACTGTAGCGTGAACACTAACCAAAAAAAATTAAAATCTACTCAATGAATAGTGTGTGAACATTACCTTTTTGGTATTATTCACTTATTCTTGATATGTTTGTACTCAATCTTGTGATTTTGTGATTCGAAGGTGTTGAGATGTTCTCTCTAGTTGTTATTTTGTGAAACACATTGGGATTTGAAGTTGTATTCAAGTATTGTTCATCAAAATTCCCAATAGGTCACAAAGAATCTCAAATGTCATTTGGAGAAGTGCAAAGGTCATTGCATTACTTTTGGATAAAAGCTCATTTGATATATTCTAGATCTTCTCTTGAAAGTGTTTATTCACTATATTTAGTTCTCTTTGTCACTTGCTAGAGACTTTATGTATTTGTTCATACTTACTGTATTCTAGTGATTTTATGTCTATCTCTTTACATTGTTCTAATTTGTTTCATTTTCTCTCTTTATTTTCGTTGTGTATTTCCTTGTTTCTTGTCTGTTATAGTTTTTCTTGTACTTTTCTTTGTTTGACATAAATTCCATTATTGAACCAAGCTTTGGAACTTACTTTGAAGTGTTTGAGTTACTGTTTATTGAAGAACTTCGAGGAGAACCATTGAGTGGTAAAAGGCAAGAGTGGTGATATTCTTTGAGGATAAAATCTTACATGTGTGATGCATGAGTGTTGAGAGACACTTCTTGAGAGATAAACATAAGGGTGTGATTCTTTTGGTGAGGTCCTTTTGCTTCTAACAATCTTTTGTTTGTAATTATGTAATTTGTAGGTCTTTGGAATTTATGGATACATTCATGAATACCAAAAGAAACAAAGAAGATAAAATATTTTTAAAGGAAGAGATAAAGATGTCTTTTACAATGAGTTAGGAAAACTCTATGAAGTGATGAAGAAAGCAAATGATGAGTGGGATGAAGGAAAGAATAAACAACATAATTCTTCAAGAATATCTTCAAACTATCCTTCATCTAACGAGGGGGAGTTGAAGCGCAAGGCATATAAAAATAAGGGCCAAAGGGACACATCAAGTTCTTGTAGAAAACCGAAAATCAGAGTTGATGTTAGAAGTCCTCCAAAGGATAGAAGAGAAATTCTTGTCAAGTATGTGGGTTCTTATGATACGTCAGATAGCATATTCTTTCAAGGAAAGCAATGGGGTGTTTCTTTATTAGTTCGATCCATTTTAAATCAAAATAAATGTGAGTAAAAGAGACAAAAGAAAGAGAGAAGCAAGGGTGAGCAGCGTGACAACTCTAGAGAGGAAAAAGGAGAGGAAGTGGTGATTGAAAAGAGTAAGTTGTCAAGAAGTAGAAATGAGCGAATAAAATTGAGTGAAATGAGTTCAAAAGCTAAAATACAGAGTGAACAAGTGAATTTGAGAGATGAGGAAAAATAAAAGATAGAGTGCATAAGTGTGAAAGATTCTTCTTCAAGCTCTAACAAATTAACTTGCTCTTTTTCTAGTGTTTATGTTCCAAATGTGCAGGTTATGGAAGAAGAGCCTATTGAAGAGTTGGAACAACAATTGAAAGGAGAATCTATCTGTGGAAGCAACATCAAGATGAACACTAAGTTGAGCTTGATTATCTCATATGGTATGACCTTGTTGATGATCTATTTGTAGATGCAAATGAAGCTGAACTTATACCACAATTTGAGAAGGTCAAATCTTTAAGTGGAGATGTAACTCAGATTTGGAGATAAAATGATCTTGTTCACTATTCTTCTCATGTGAACAATTTACAACAAGTTGAGTGAACATATCAAAGAAAAATTGAGAGATGATGAATTTTGTTCATATGACGATCCCCTAACTAATTCTTGTTTTAGTCATACATCTCCTTTCATGCAGAATATTGAGGATGAACTTTGTGTAAAGGATGACACCTCACTTGAAAAAGACAATCTCATTGGTCATGGTTTTAAAGTGTGTGATAACCCATTGTGGGTTGATACTAAAGATGAGTTTTCAGTACATTTATACCACTTTGGGATGCCAAATAAGGAGGAATAGATGATGAAGTTCTCAATAAAGACAATGAGACACATGAAGCTTTTGATGCCATAGATATTGAGGAAGTTGAGCTATATTCAAAATGTAGTGGCTCAAGTATGGAAAAGAATAATTGCTCACATGTTGCTAACTACACAATATCTTTTTCTTGTGTTTGTAGATCATTTTTGGAGGTTAATCCAAAGGAAATTACATTCCATATCTTGACTATGGTACATCCAATGTTGAGGTTAAGTTGTTTAGAAAGCACAAATATGGTATGTTTTCTTGGTATTCACATGATTTTAATCTAAGTAATGACCCTCTATTGTTTAAAGAGCTTACAAATTGTTCTTATAGTGGTTGTGTTGGTAATCACATTTTTCTATTAGATGATGCTATTCTTGGATATTTAAAGGGAGTGTTCGTGCATAAAAGAACTAAGTGGATTAAATGGTTGCATGGTCACTACCTTGTATTATTTTTACCAAGTGTTTGTTGTGCCTTTCTACTTATTGGTGACTATCATGTTGGTTGCAGGTCAATGTCAAGATTCGAGAATGAATCTCCTTTAATAGGGGGAGAATGATAGCATCCATGCAAGCTCATCATCACTAAAGGACATGGCTGAAGCTTTGGAAGTTCCAAGATGACCCATGACAAGATCTAAAATAAAGAAACTTCAAGACACACTCAATGGGCCGCAATTAGCAATTAAAATTGTCTTATGATAAAAGAAGAGCTTCAGCCCAATAAAGATATTTTTCTCAAGTCTTACACCTATTTGAAGGCCTAAATTAAAGACCAGGATGAGATAGAATGAGGCTCAAATATGCCCTAAAAAGGAGAAACAGCAGCCCAAATATATCCCAAAATAGTTTCTAGAATCTGCATTTAAGAGTTGTTTTAATCTATGTTGAGTTGAATTGGTCTAAGTATTTTTAATCTTCTATGCACCTATGAAAATTTCAGTTTTTAGTTTTCTATGCAACTCAGAAATTGCACCTAGGAATTTGAACTTTATTTATTTTAGTTTGACAAAGTGTTGAAAACCCCCTTCTAGGCTCCAATATAAAGGGTGTATTCATTTTCATTAAAACTATGGTTGATGAATAATAACATAAAGGGGTGTATTCATTTTCATTGAAACTATGTTTGATGAATAATAACATTATTAGCCTCGTGGCTTGTGGAGACCTTTGAGGTTCTCTTTTGGGTTATGCCCTTTTTGTTCTACTTTGAACCATAACTCAGATTCTTCAATGGAAAGATTTCTTGTTTGAGTTCCCTCCCTCCTATTCTTCTTCTTCATAATTGATTCACTGCTTCTTTCACTATTTAAAAAGATTACAAGTATCAAATACTTGAACTTGTGTTCTTCCCTCCCAGGAATCAATCCTTCCCTCTTTTTAACTTCTAATTCTAAAGTGTTCCGTATCCGTATTGTTATCAACAAAAACCTTCATTAGAACTCATACCTATCCCCACAATGTTATCCATGTCCTTATATCTTCATTTATTAGCTTAAATCATATAGAAACAACCCACACAACATAGCTTAGCTTCAAGACTCATAGTCACTAACTTCTTCAAGAATCTTCCAACAAATTTCAACTCAACACTTGCACAATTCTAAAAATAAGCCAAAGAAGCTGAAGCATACCTTAATTATACCAATAACACTATGATTCTTAGCTTACTTCAGCAACCAACATAACTCCGAAGTTTCCACTATGAGAGAGAAAGAAAGTTAGCGATAGTCATGGGATTCTTACGTCGAACTTGTGTGATTTAACATGGGATTTAACTTCAAGCTGATGGAGAACCTTTGAGAGAGAATTAGGGAGTTTATAGGGTTTGTATTAATGATATATGAGGTCCCCAAATTGAGCAAAGGATATAAATATAAGCTGGAAATTTCTGACAGCCTACAAAAATGGCCAAATTGTATGGACGGTATAGTTTTGCACAGACCGTATTTTCCACCGTACTTCTCAAATTGACAAACTGTCTGTTGCATTGAAATATAGACTCTATAAAATTGACTTTAGATAGGTTATTCACTCTATAATTCCTAATATAATAGGAGATATAGCCTTGACAATTTGGACAAAAATCAGGTCCAACATTTTTTGTGTCTTTCGCCCAGTTTCAATGAAAATAATTTCTTTGATCCGTTAAACCACAAATTCCTATGAAACATACATAACACTTGTTTAAACTTGTTTCCATCCAAAAAAATAGGATTTTAGCCTCACCGATCTTTACGTGACTTTACTTACGACGCATACAAGCGCGAAGATACTGGGTGTAAGACTTCCCCCCTTAAGAACATTCATCCGTGAACATTGAGAAATATTCTAACTCTCAAGATTTCTAAATATTTTTTCTAGAGTTTCCTCTGTAAACAGGACTATAAAAACCTATCAAGCAGCCCAAACACATATCCAATGCCTCATAGGGCTATAACATAATATAATAACATCATATCGTCTCCACACGACCGTCTATATACGCAAAGAATAAAAAGTGTTAGCCATAACTCACCTTAACTTTTTTTTGCTAACATTTCAGCTGCACCTGCCATATCTTTCTCAACGATATCATCTAAGTCAAGATTTATAGATTAAGCTCGATAGATAGAATAGGAATAAGGAAATCGTATCAAATGAATGTCGATTTAAACATGATGTATTAAAAAAATGTATATAGACTTCATATCCTCTTCGGCCTCCCATGTCATTTCTTCAATGTTATTATTCTCGAATGTGCTTTAATCGAAGCTACCTCTGCCGATCTAGGATAACAACAGGGATTTCCTTGTATGATAGATCTTTCGTGCCCTAAACATCCTTAATGGGGGTAATGCGGGAGGGATCACCCAAGCACTTACGAAGCATAGATACGTGGAATACTGGATGAACGACTTCTAACTTTTGGGCAACTCAATCTTATAAGCCACTTGTCGATTCTATGCATGATCTAATACGGTCCGATGTATAGGGCTAAGCTTGTCTTTCTTACCGAACCTCATCACACCCTTCATAGGCAACAGCTTCCGAAACACCCAATCTGCCACAATGAACTCTAAGTCTCGACGCCAGTTATCTGAATAGGACTTTTATCGACTCTGAGCCATCAACAATCATTCCTGAATCAATTTCACTTTCTTTGCTACTTGTTGTACCAAATCAAGCCTTAATTTCTTTGTTTCACTAACATCGAACCAGTCTATAGGAGATATGTACTTCCTTTTGTACAAGGCTTTATATGGTGTCATCTGGAAACTGGAATATATAGCTATTGTTATAGGTGAACTAAATGTGCAGCAAATGGTCTTCCAAACTTCCTTTGAAGTCTAAAACACAGGATCACAACATGTCCTCGAGCGTCTAAATAGTGCGCTCGGCCTGCCTATCTGTCTGTGGATGGAATGTTGTGCTAAGGCTAATTTGAGTACCCAAGCCTTACTGGAAGGAACTCCAATAGTTAGCTTTAATATGGGAACCTCAGTCAGATATACTAGAAACTGAAATTCCATGAAGTCAGACTATCTCCCTGATATATAAAATGGCATAATCCTTAGTTGAATAAGTAGTTCTGACAAGTAGAAAATGAGCTGACTTTGTAAGTCTATCCACGATAATCCTAATGGAATCAAACTTCTGACAGGAACTGGGTAATCTTGTAATGAAATCCCTGTTGATGATTTCCGATTTCCAAGTCGGAATCTCAATATTCTAAAGCAATACTACATGTTTATGATGCTCAACCTTAACTTGCTGGCAATTTGGACACTGAGCAATGAATTAAGCAATATTCTTCTTCATATCATTCCACTAGTATATTTGTCAAAGTTCATGATACATCTTAGTAGAGTCAGGATGAATAGAATACCTGGACTAGTGACTCTCCACCATAATTGGCCCTTGATGTCCTCCAATGTCGGGCACACACAATGGACCCTTACATTTAAGAACCACATCATCTGATAGCTCAAACTCCATGTGTCGTCTCTAACATTTGCCTTGTTTGGATGATATAACATATCAACATCATAGTCTTTCAGCAACTCAAGCCATCTACTCTATCTCAAATTCAATTATTTCTGCCTGAATATATATTGTAGGCTCTTATGATCTATAAACAAATAAAGATGGACTCCATATAAATAGTGGCGCCATATCTTCAGGGCAAATATAACAGCCGCCAACTCAAGATCATGAGTCGGGTACAACCACTTGTGCTTCCTCAGTTGTGATGTATATAAGGAGGCGATTGTAAAGTTAGGTTGGTAGAAGTTGTTTTGGGGATGGACGGACACAAATATGTGTTTAGGTAGTTCGGGGCTAAGGCGTTTCTAGACAATTCAGATTTGTGGGAGGTGTACGGGTGTCCTTAGGTGGTTCGGGGCTAAGGCATTTGGAGAGGATGAACTAGACACATTGTAGGTGATGTTGGTGGTTGGTGGTTGGATGGTGGTAAGGTGGTGGAAAGTGGTTAGGACAATAGGGTACGAATGTTGAACTCGGTGAGGATAGTGGAGTAGTTGGTTGGGTTCTCGGGTGTTTTTTGGAGGAGTTGGTTAACGACCTTTTTGGTGTAGGTTGGGGAAGTGTTGTAGTGTATTGGGATAAAAGGGATTAGGCAGTTTGGACAATGATTGGGCACAAAATTGATATACAAGTTTGGGTGCGTGTAAGGTGATGTAGGCCAAGATGACCTACAAATGTGTTTGTGACAAAGTAACCGGATAGAACCTTGGCTTGGGAATAGTTAGATCACAAAAGTTCAAACTAGATTTATACCTAGGGTTTGGACCACAAAAGGACCAATGGTTGGACAACAAAAGGACCGAGGGTTAGACCACAAAAGGACCAAGGTTTGGACCACAAAAGGACCAACTAAGATAACAACACAAAAGTTGAATAACTTTGCAAAGTTTGCGAAAACTCAAATATATTTTATAAAAATTCAATGTCTCCTTTCATCAACTACATCCCCTATTTATACTAGTTCTAAACCATCTAGAAGAGGTAATAAGATAGAAATAAAAATGCATCTAGGCCGAATAGGAAAGGGAGAGAGGTTCGGCCATTTTCAGAGAAGGGAAAAGACCCAACTCTTCATGTTATCTAGGCCAGTCTTTTGAGTCTTCCATGTAGATAAGTGCATGAAATAGCTAGTTCATGAAGTACATCCTTGGGGAACGTCGGAATCTTTTCCTTCAATATGGTTCTCGACTTGGTCATCTCATCTTATTACATGGCATAGTAATTAAGCTATAAGGAGATCTAGGAATTAAAACAAGCTAAAAGGTGGTCTCGGCCAAGACCTACATAAAAGCCAAAAAAATGCTTCCTTATTGGATCTTTAAGTCTTGTCTTCAACTCCACTCCAGATTAAGCATGTCACCATAGGATGGTTGCCAATCGTTAGCACTCCTAGAAAATCACCTTGTGGCTCATGTTGGAACTTAAGTTTACGGCCTTCTTTTCATCATACTCCCTTATTTAACAGAATTTTCCCTCAAATTCTCATCATCTATGTATGGTGATAAGTCTCCGACATTAAACGTTGAATTATCACCTCCGTATTTGTCTGAAAGTTCTACCTTGTAGGCACTTTTGCCGAACCTGGCCAATATCTTGAAAGGACCATCCGCCCTCAACATTAGCTTGTTCTTTCTCATATTGGGAAATCCATCCTTCCTTAGGTGTAACCAAACCAAATGATCCGAATACAAGACAAAAGTTTCATCCTCAAATAATGTCCCATTGGACTAAGGATCTCACAATATAAAATTCCTTGTCATAAGTAGAATAATTGAGTCGGGCACCACCCAATATTTCACTAAAGAAAGCAATGGTTCATTTGTTTTGAATCAAGATGGTACCAACACCAATTCCACTAGCATCACATTCAATTTCAAATAAATTCTCAAGGTTTGGAATAACTAGAGTCGGTGCTTCACATAACCTTACCTTAAAGGTTTCCAAAGATCTTTGTGCTCCTTGGGACCATTTAAACTCAGCCTTTTTCATTAGTTCAGTGATAGGATTAGCAAAGGTATAAAAATCTCGAATGACCAATGATAAAAAGAATCCAAACCATGGAGAACTTCTTACCTCACTTACATTCGTAGGCTTGGGCCAACTCCGGATAACTTCCACCTTGGATAGTTACTGATGAAAAGAAGGTCGTAAACTTAAGTTTCCAACATGAGCCACCGGGTGATTTTCTAGGAGTGCCAAAGATTGCCAACCCTCCTATAGTGACATGCTTAATGTGGAGTGGAGTTGAAGACAAGACTTGAAGATCCATGAAGGAAACATTTTTTTGGCTTTTATTTAGGTCTTGGTCGAGACCACCTTTTAGCTTGTTTTAATTCCTAGCTTAATTACTAGATCTCCTTATAGCTTAATTACTATGCCATGTAATAATATAAGATGACCAAGCCAAGAACCATCTAGAAGGAGAAGCTTCCAACGTTCCCCAAGGAGGTAATTCATAAAGTAACTAGTTTATGCACTTATCTACGTGGATGACACAAAAGGGTGGCCTAGAGAACATGAAGAGTTTGGTATTTTCCCTTCTCCCAAATAGGCCGAACCTCTCCCCCTTTCCTATTCGGCCTAGATGCAATTTTATGTCTATATTGTTACATCTTCTAGAAAGTTTAGAACTAACTAGGGGATGTAGTTGACATAAGGTGACATGGAATTTTTATGAAATATATTTGAGTTTTCTCAAACTTTGCTAAGTTATTCAACTTTTGTGTTGATATCTAAGTTGGTCCTTTTGTGGTATAACCCTTGGTCCTTTTGTGGTCCAAATCCTAGGTGTAAGTCTAGTTAGAACTTTTGTGATCTAACTATACCTAATCAAAGGTTCTATTCGGTTACTTTGTCACAAACACATTAGAAGGTCATCTCGGCCTACATTACCTTACCTGCACCCGAACTTGTCTATCAATTTTGTGCCCAATCATTGTCCAAACTGCCTAATACCTTTCACACTAATACACTAGAACACTTCCCCAACTTACACCAAAAAGGTCGTTAACCAACTCTTCCTAAAAATACCCGAGAACCCAACCAACTACTCCACCATCCTCACCGGTTTCAAACTTTGTACCTAACTGGCCTGACCAGTTTCCGTCACCTTACCACCATCCAACCACCAATATCACCTAAAACATATCTAGTTCATCCTCTCCAAACGCCTTAGCTTCAAACCACCTAAGGGCACCCGTACACCTCCCACAAACCTAAACTGTCTAGAAACTGTCCTATTCCACCAACCTCCATTTGACTCCCATATTTTTGTCCGTCCATCACCAAACCAACGCCAACCAACCTAACCATAAAATCCCCTTCTTATATACATAAGTTTGGTATTAGAGCAAGACTTTCCCGTCCCACGCCTTGACACTATGGCTAACATAAATGAAGAACTTTGGATGATCATAAGTGACCTTTTTGCGGAACTAGCGCAAATATTGTGAAGAGAATTTGCGGGGTGTGCCATAATTAATAATTCCCAGTCTGAGGAGGATTTTGCACAAAACAACCCCAAGGCATGAAAGGGAAGAGTATCAAGATTGTGGGGATTCCTTTGTTATTGAGGAACCTGAAGTCAAGGACGTCCTAGATGAAGATGTTAATCTTAAGGAAGAGGGTAAAAGTTTAGTACTCCGACGTATGTTGAGTGTCTAACTTGAAGAATAGGAGGAGACACAAAGAGAGAAACTATTTTACACTCGATACAAGGTAAATGAACAGGTATGTAATATGATCATTGATGGAAGAAGTTGTACCAATACGGCCTCCTTAGAAATGGTGGAAAAATTTAAGTTGCCTACCTGCAGCCATCCTAAACAATATGCTCTCCAATGGTTGACCAAAGACAAAGGGCTAAAGGTAATGAAAAAGCTCTTGTTAGTTTTCGGGTTGGTAAGTGTGAAGATGAGATATGGTGTGACATCCTACCTATGGATGCTTGTCATATTTTATTGGGTAGGCATGGAAATTTGATAGAAATGCGTAATATGATAGAGAAAATAATGCCTATTCTTTTTAAAAGGATGACAAGACGGTCCAGGTTGATACTGTTGTCACCTAGTGAGGTGAAGAAAATGATGATCCAAAATGCCACGAACCGCTACGAAAAGTCTGAGGCCCTCTTTCTTAATTCATCGGAGATAGAAGAGGAGTTGAAGAAGGGGAGTCCTATATATGCATTGGTGTGCAAGGATAAGAAGACTCATGTGGGATATGCGGTTGAAGATGCCGACTTGAAGGAACTCTTGAAGAATTTTGAAGATGTATTTCAGGATGATCTTGCACCCAGATTACCACCAATCAGAGGTATTAAACATATGATTGATTTTATTCCAGGAAGTTCATTACCTAATCATCTAGCATATAGATGCAATTCAGAAAAGCCTAAGGAGTTGCAAAGACAAGTGCAAGAATTACTAGACAAAGGCTTTGTCCGAGAGAGCCTTAGTCCATGTGTGGTAGCCGCCTTGTTGGTAGAAACGAAAGATGGGACTTGGCACATGTGTATTGATAGTCAAGTGGTCAATAACATCAACGTGAAGTACATATTTCCTATGCTGAGATTCGATGATCTTTTGTATGAATTGAGTGGGGCCCAGTTGGTCTCTAAGATAGATTTGAGGAGTGGCTACCGTCAAATGAGGATATGAGAGGCAAATGAATGGAAGACGGCTTTCAAAACCAAGTATGGTTTGTACGAATGGCTTGTGATTCCATTTGTATTTTGTAATCCTCCAAGATCTTTTATGAGGCTCATGGACGAGGTACTACGACCATTCATGGGTAAATTTGTTGTGGTTTACTGAGATGGTATATTAATTTATAGTCAAGTTAGGGAATCTCACTAGTCGCATTTAGAAGCTTTATTTGAGAAGTTAAGAGATGTAAAGTTGTATGGAAAGTTAGAGAAGTGTGCTTTTATGATTACTAGTATCTTATTCTTAGGATTCATAGTATCATCCGAGGGCATTCATATGGATCTATCCAAGGTGGAAGCTATCCGGAGTTGGCCCGAGCCTACAAATGTGAGGTAAGAAGTTTCCATTGTTTGAATTCTTTTTATCATCGTTTCATTCTAGATTTTAGTACCCTTACTGCCCCTATCACTGAACTAATGAATAAGGTTGAGTTTAAAAGGTCCCAAGGAGCACAAAGAGCTTTGGAAACCATTAAGGGAAGGTTATGTGAAGCCCCGGATCTAGCTATTCCAAGCCTTGAGAAGCTATTTTAAATTGAATGTGATGCTAGTGGAATTGGTGTTGGTACCATCTTGATTCAAGACAAATGACCCATTACTTTCTTTAGTGAAAAATTGGGTGGTTCCCGGCTCAATTATTCTACTTATGACAAGGAATTTTATATTGTGATCCTTGGTCCAATAGGAACATTATTTGAGGCTGAAACCTTTTGTCTTGTATTCGGATCATTTGTTTTGGCTACACCTAAGGAAGGAAGGATTTTCCAACATAAGAAAGAACAAGCTAATGCCGGGATGGTCCTTTCAAGATATTGGCCAGGTTTGGGTAAATCGCCTACAAGGTAGAACTTTCGGACGAATATGGAGGTATTAATTCAATGTTTAATGTTGGAGAATTATCACCATACATAGATGATGAGCATTCGAGGGACAATTCTTTTAAATAAGGGGAGTATGATGAAAAGAAGACTGTAAACTTAAGTTTCCAACATGCGTCGCGCGATGATTTGCTAGGACTGCCAAAAATTGTCAACCGTCTTATGGTGATATGCTTAATATGGAATGGAGTGGAAGACAAGACTTGAATATCCAAGAAGGAAATATTTTTTTGGCTTTTATGTAGTTCTTGATCGAGACCACCTTTTAGCTTGTTTTAATTCCTAGCTTTATTATTAGATCTCCTTATAGCTTAATTACTATGCCATGTAATAAGATAATATGACCAAGCCGAGAACCATCTAGAAGAAGAAGCATCCAACGTTCCCCAAGGATGTACTTCATGAACTAGCTATTTCATGCACTTATCTACATGGATGATAGAAAAGGGTGGCCTAAAGAACATAAATAGTTGGGTCTTTTCCCTTCTCCCAAATCGGCCGAACCTCTCCCCTTTCCTATTCGGCCTAAATGCATTTTTGTGTCTATCTTGTTACCTCTTCTAGAAGGTTTAGAACTAGAATAAATATGGGATGTAGTTGTTGAAAGGAGACATGGAATTTTTATAAAATATATTTGAGTTTTCTCAAACTTTGCTAAGTTATTCAACTTCTGTTGTCCAACCCTTGGTCCTTTTGTGGTCCAAACCGTAGGTGTATGTCTAGTTAGAACTTTGTGATCTAACTATACCAAGCCAAGGTTCTATCCGGTTACTTTGTCACAAACACATTAGAATGTCATCTCGTCCTACATCACCTTACCCGCACCCGAACTTGTCTATCAATTTCGTGTCCAATCATTGTCCAAACTGCCTAATACCTTTTACCCCAATACACTACAACACTTCCCAAGCTACACCAAAAAGGTTGTTAACCAACTCCTCCCAAAAATACCAGAGAACCCAACCAACTACTCCACCATCCTCATCAGGTTCAACCTTCGTACCTTACTGTCCCGACCGGTAGCCGCCACCTTACCACAATCCAACCACCAATACCAACCACCAACATCACCTACAACGTGTCTAGTTCATCATCTCCAAACTCCTTAACCCCAAACCACCTAAGGGCACCCGTACACCTCCCACAAACCTAAACTATCTGAAAATCATCCTATTCCACCAACCTCTATTTGACTCCCATATTTGTGTCTTTCTAACCCCAAACTAACTCTGACCAACTTAACCACACAATCCCCTCCTTATATACATCATATGCATATGAATGCTCTCGGATGATACTATGTATCCAAAGAATGGGATACTAGTAATCATAAAAGTACACTTCTCTAACTTGCCATACAACTTTATATCTCTTAACTTCTCAAATAAAGCTTCTAATTATGACAAGTGAGATTCCCTATCTTGACCATAAATTAAGATATCATCTAAGTAAACCACAACAAATTTACCCATTAATGGTCATAGTACCTCGTGCATGAGCCTCATGAAAGAGCTTGGAGCATTACATAATCCAAATGGCATCACAAGCCATTCATACAAACCATACTTGGTCTTGAAAGCTGTCTTGCATTCATCTCCCTCTCATATCCTTATTTGATGGTAGCCACTCCTCAAATCTATCTTGGAGATCAACTTGGCCCCACTCAATTAATCCAAAATATCATCCAATCTCGTCATAGGATACATGTACTTCACGGTGATGTTATTGACCGCTCAGCTATCAATACACATGCGCCAAGTCCCATATTTCTTTGGTACCAACAAGGCTGGTATCGCACAAGGACTAAGGCTCTCTCAGACAAAGCCTTGGTCTAGTAATTCTTGCACTTTTCTTTTCAACTCCTTAGCCTCTTCTAGATTGCATCTATAGGCTGGACGATTAGGTAATGAACTTCCTGGAATAAAATGAATATCATGTTCAATACCTCTGATTGGTGGTAATCCGGGTGCAAGATCATCTGGAAATACATCTTCAAATTTCTTCAAGAGTTCCTTCAAGTCGATATCTTCAACCGCATCTCCCACAAGACTCTTCTTATCCTTGCACACCAGTGCATATATAGGACTCCCCTTCTTCAACTCCTCTTCTATCTCTGATGCATTAAGAAAGAAGGCCTCAGACTTTTCCTAGCGGTTCATGGCATTTTGGATCATCATTTTCTTCACCTCACTAGGTGACAACAGTATCAACCGGACCGTCTTGTCATCCTTTTAAAAAGAATAGACATTATTTTCTCCATCATATTGCGCATTTCTATCAAATTTCCATGCCTACCCTATACAAATATGACAAGTATCCATAGGTATGATGTCACACCATATCTCATCTTCATACTTACCAACCCGAAAACTAACAAGAGTTTTTTAATTACCTTTAGCCCTTTGTCTTTGTTCAACCATCGGAGAGCATATGGGTTAGGATGGCTGCAGGTAGGCAACTTAAATTTTTCCACCATTTCCATGGAGGCCATATTGGTACAACTTCTTCCATCAATGATCATATTACATATCTTGTCATTTACCTTGCATTGAGTGTAAAATAGTTTCTCTCTTTGTGTCTCCTCCTATTCTTCAAGTTAAACACTCAACACACGTTGGAGTACTAAACTTTTACCCTCTTCCGCAAGATCAACATCTTCATCTAGGACATCCTTGACTTCAGGTTTCTCAATAACAAAGGAATCCCCACAATCTTGATACTCTTCGATAGTCATTACCCGAGGGTTAGGCCATTCATTTGAAAAGTGTCCTAATCCTTGACATTTAAAACACCTTTTTGTACTTCTATCTACCCCCGTTTTAACCTCTACTTTCTTTCCTTTATTTTTCTCTACACTTTATAGGCTATACAATTGGTTAGTAAAAGAGGTACTGCCCTTTTCTTTAACATTAGTGGGCTTTACATAGGATTTTGAGGTACCTTTCTTTTGTTGTTTTTCAAACTTGAGTGCCAAGTGACATACATCTTCAAATGTGTTGTACGTTGCAAATTCGACCTTCTCTTGAATCGCCACGTTCAAGCCTCCAATGAATCATGCAATCCTTTGAGCCTCCTTTTCTTCTAAGTTACAAAGCATGGTGACTTTCCCGAACTCTCGAACGTATACCTCAACTTTAAGAACTTCTTGATGAATTTTTGTGAGCTTGAGGTATAGGTCTTGTTCATACCCCCTTAGCAAGAACTTCGTCTTCAAATGTTTCTTTAGTTTGTCCAAAGATTCAATCTTGGTTTTCCCATTCCTCCTTCGGCTTGTTTTGAGGTTTCATACCACACAAAAGTGAATTCCTACAACTTTAATGTAGCAACCTTAGAACAGTTGTGATCATCATATTTCTTGTATTCGAAAGCCTCTCAATGGCCCTAAACCATTCAAGAAACTCTTCCGGGTCTATATTTCCTTTGAAGGTTGGAAAATTAAACTATAGACTTCGGTCATCTTCCCTTTTATGCCTCAAGTTATTTTATGAAACCTCCTCCCCAAACTTGGCATCATTAATCATGGCACGCTCCACAAACTCCCTTCTCAAGATTTGCATTTTTTCCATAATAAGGTCACTTATGGTCCTCCGAAGTTCTTCATTTATGTTAGCCATAGCGTCAAGGCGTGGGACGAAAAAGTCTTGCTCTGATACCATATTGATGTATAGAAGGAGGGGATTATATGGTTAGGTTGGTCGGAGATAGTTTGGGGCTGGACGGACACAAATATGGGAGTCAAATAGAGGTTGATGGAATAGGATGGTTTCCGGATAGTTTAGGTTTGTGGGAGGAGTACGGGTGTCCTTAGGTGGTTTGGGGCTAAGGCGTTTGGTGAGGATAAACTAGACATGTTGTAGGTGATGTTGGTGGTTGGTATTTGGTGGTTGTATGGTGGTAAGGTGTCAGAAACTAGTTGGGACAGTAAGGTACGAAGGTTGATCCCAGTCTTGTCTTTAACTCCACTCCACATTAAGCATGTCACCATAGGACGGTTGGTAATCTTTGGCACTCCTCGCAAATCAGCTCGTGGCTCATGTTGGATACTTAAGTTTACGACCTTCTTTTCATCAAGTTGTCTTGTAGAATATGCAATAACTTTGTCGTGCTGTGTCAGAACACATCCCAACCCAACTATGGAGGCATCACAATATACAACATAACCCTCTAACCCGTCATGAAGTGCTAGAATAGGTGCTGATGGTAATCTACTCTTCAACTCCTGAAAGCTCCCTTGGCAAGTATCCGACGACTGAAACTTGGTTGCCTTATGCACTAACATTGTCAATAGAGAAGCAATAGTTGAGAAATTCTATACGAACCTCCGATAATAACTGGCTAAGCCCAAGAAACTACGTACCTCATTAGGAGTTGTGGGTATCATCTAATTCTTCACTGCCTCGATCTTCTGACTGTCAAATTTTATTCCCTCATCTGATACTATATGCCTAAGAAGGACCACCGAGTTCAACCAGAACTCATATTTAGAAAACTTAACATACAACTTATGATCCTGAAGTTTCTATAATACCACTTACAAATGATATGCGTGCTCTGCTTCTGATTGAGAATATACCTGAATATCATCAATAAATATTATTACAAAGATATTTAGAAATGGCGTGAACACCCGATTCATTAGATCCATGAATGTCGCTAGTGCATTTGTATGACCAAAGGATATAACGAGAAACTCATTGTGGACATATCTGGCCTGGAAAGCTATATTTAGAATTTCATTCTCCTTGACTCTCAGTTGATGGTATGTAGACCTAAGGTCGATTTTTGAAAAATACATAGCACCCTGCATTTGGTCAAATAAATCATCGATCATGGGAAGCAAATATTTGTTCTTTATAGTTACCTTATTCAACTGATGGTAATCAATACACATCCTCAGCGAACCATCCTTCTTATGGACAAACAATACAGGTGCACCCCAAGGTGAAGTATTGGGCCTAATAAAGCCATTTTCTAACAAATCCTTCAGTTGTACTTTCAATTCTTTTAACTCAGCAAGGGCCATCCTATATAGGGCAATAAAAATAGGTTGGGTATCTAGGAAGAACGTTGATAGCAAATAGATTTCCCTTTCGGGAGGAATGCTAGGAAGTTAATCAGGAAATATGTCAAGGAATTCATTAATAATCGGGATCGATTGAAAGGTTCAAGGCTTTGCCTCCACATCATGTACTCGTACTAAATTATAGATTTATCCCTTTCAAATCATCTTCCGAGCCTTAAGGTAGGAAATCAACCTCCATTTAGGTGCTGCAACATTTCCATTCCAATCAATAACAGGCTCACCTAGAAAATGAAAGCGAACAACTTTCCTCCAGCAATCCACGTTAGCAAAACATGAAGCCAGCCAATCCATACCCATAATGACATCAGATTCTACTATGTCCAACTCATTTAAGTCAGCCATAGTATGATGATCATAAATCATCAAATCACAATCCCGATATACCTGCCTAAGGATCTAAGACTCGCCCACAAGCGTAGAGACTTCAAATGACCTATGCAAATATTCAGGTTATTTACCACACTTACCAACAGTAAAAAGAGTAATGTATGAAAAAGTAGAACCTGGATGTATCAGGGCATACACATCAAGGGAAAATACAGATAATATACCTTTAACCACATTCAAAGATGACACTAGGTCCTGTGGACCTGACAAAGCATAAATATTGTTCTGATGACCACTTGAGCTAGATGATCCACCCCCTTCTGTACCTCTACCAGCCGACGTCTGCGTACCTTACCCAGGAGGGCGTACAAATGAAGAAGAAAAGCTGATATAGATCATGTCAGTTGTGCCGTACTACCTCAGCCTCTCGTCTGAAAAAACTGCATAATATGACTGGGCTATCCACACGAATAACACACATTCGAACCTTGATAGCAATGTCTAAAATGAGCTTTCATCAATCACAATAAGGCAATGAAGGTCTCATCTGACTTGACTCACTTGTTTAATGTGCGCCTAATGTCCGTGAACTCTGACCCTAACCAGAATAAGGGACCAATGACGATGCTAGACGTGAAACTGCAATGGTGCACTAGCTGCCGAATAAGATAGGCGTCTAGAGAGTTTTGGCCTGAACCCACCCCTTAAATTTCTTGTATCACTCGCATATCGGGCCCTCATATGCTGAGCCCTATCTCGCTCTCAATCAACCCATTGCTGCCTTTTATGATCCTCTAAATTCTTAGCATAGGACTGAATGCGAGCGGTAACCATATTCAAATTCAAAGAAGCTATAGTGAATTCATTAACCAAGTGAGGTCCCAAACCACCCACGAACCGATATACTCGGTCACTCATATCATCCACAATTGTAGGAGCATACTTAATCGAGAAGTTAAATTGAATATTGTACTCCCGAACACTCATATTGCCCTGTTCCAAACATAGAAACATATCTTGCCTAGCTCGGCGAAGCTCAACAAGCAAGCACTACTACAATAATGCCTCAAAAAACTCCCTCCACCCTATGCAGTTATGCTTCGGATGCTTCACCAATGTATAGATCGATCCAGTTCCCGTGCTGATGGGCACGAGGTCCCCTAGCCTACTCCTATATCTTTTACAAAGTCACTACAATTTCCCGTAGTCTATAAGAGGCAAGCTATACCAACTCAACATCGGTAGAATGAATAACTCATATGGTCCACTACATCTGGACTAGAAAACTATGTGCATCTGCATTTGGATTTGTCCATGTACATACTAGATGGTCCAGGTTGATAAAATCCTAAACTCTCGCACTGACTTCTCTATTAGAAGAACTAGGGGTCTAGTACTGCTCTTAAGAGTACACTAACTGAGTCAATAGTTGTACAACACTCTGCATATCTGAATCCTAATAGGGAGCAACCTGTGGAGGAATTAGGGGTATATCAGCTCCCCTAGACTCTTCTGGAGTTTGTAAGGGTGGAGTCTTGGAGGCTCGAGATACAACCTCATCCTAATGCGCATGCTGCCCCGTGTTAGCGGGAGGTTCCTGACTAGAACTTTCTCCCATCTCCATAGCTAACCTCTGAATAGCCTCATATTGTCTAGTAGTATCACGCATCACTGAAAGTATAAATGAGATGGCTATTAAAAATTAAACACTTACGTCTCAGCTCTATCGCATGATCTAGATCAGGAAAGAAGGTAACCATCCTAAATATAATGTAGCCTCCTATTTTTATGTGTGGTACACAACACACCCATAAACAAGACTCTACTAGACATGGCTTGCAGAATCCCTAGGACAAACCTACTCTGATACCAAGTTTATCACACCCCAACCTTGAGGGAATGCTCGACACTCAATATCCTAAGGCTCGAGTATACCAACTTTAATACCTGAACCACATGGCATAATTACTGGGCTGACAAGGCCTCCAAATAACAACAAGAACACATAGTGTAATAATAACTTGTACATAGAAAAGGCCCAACACAATATATATGCATAACTAAGGCTAACCAGGCGGTCATAAGTATATCAACTAACAAGGGCCGATAAGGCCACATAAGACAATATATATTAAACATCGGTTTGCAAGCTCTAAAAGTTTTATGATATATCAACTTGTCGAGACAGGGCCCCACCGTACCAAAAATACTTAAAATATATACAATAGTACCTATCGATCCTATACAACAACTCTAGAGAAGTGGAGTGTGATTACCAAGGTAAGTTGGCCTGTCTATATGTACCTGCAAGCATGGACATAGTATCCTAGAAAGAAACGTCAGTACGAAAGATGTACTGAATATGTAAGGCAGGTAAATAAAAGATGTAATGCTAGAGAAAAGATTATAAAACTAACCAAAAACTTACAAAAAGGTCATTAAGGGCATACAACTGATATAACCATGAATATATGCATGTAAGTAAAATTTGGTCACTCTATGGGGCCATATAGTATAGTATAAAGTCCGTCTGTAGGGTAATTTTATCACAAATTGCCCGACCATATATGACACGATAATATCTTCCCATCTGATCAGTGGTATGCACATATAAGTCCCTTCCTAGTCGATTATAGTGCGGTGCGGTAAGAAAATAAATACATATATATAAGTGCAATGCAAGACCAATCTCAAAAGATATCATAATCTAAGTCAGAGTGACCTATGGTCATTATCCTCTACTATCATTATTAGTTCTACGTTATTCTATCTTTAATCAATACCAATAGACTTATAGGATGCGGGAAATTCTCCCGACCACGGACAAACATGGGATGTGAGTTAGTTCTATAGCAAAGCAAACATGGATAACATATTTCAACAAGAAGATGTTGTCTTTTAAAACAATCGGCCAAAGCCATACCAAAGAAGGAAGATAACCCTACATACCTTATCGTTTAAGCTATTTAAGTTTCACAGGTCCTCGAAAGATCTACGAATGATTATCTACATTATACGAATGGTTTGTACAATATCAAATCAATAGCTTTTAGAGAAATTCACTTAGACAGTTTATCAAACAATATGTGGGCGCAACTTTATTGGATCATTTATAGCTCAAACTACATATTATATCACAACAATCTTCAATATCACCCTTACTTATGACCACAACTCTATCCCTTTCCTTACAACACCATTTGGTAGTTTAAATCACATACAAATATCCCACATACCATTACTTGACTCCAAAGTTCATAAACACAAACTTGTCAAGAATACTGCAAAAACCTTATCTCAAATACTTGCACAAACCTAAGAGTAATCTAAAAAACACTAGACTTACCTAAAATCCACCAAGCACACTCCAATTCATGGCTTACTTTGTCACCCAGATTTCTCCGAGATCGTCGCAACAATGAAGAAGAGAAGCTAACGATGTTCACGAGATTCTCTACATCGAACTTGCTTATTTTATCTTTGAATTTTGTTCCATGGTTTCAAAAAACCTTTGAGAGGGTATGAGAGGTGTCTTAGGGTTTGGGTAAATTTAAAATGAGACATTTAAGTCGAGCAACATGATATATATATATATAAGAAAAAGAACCTCCACTTCCCAGATGTATGGTGCAAATGTACAATCCATATATTGAGCTACGGTCCGTACATTTAGACCATATATTTGTAGCTGAAACCTAAAAAATTGTATAAAAGTTACGCCCAGGATTACCAAATTGTACGGTCCGTACATTTGGGTCGTATTTTTGGGAAAGTTGTGAATATCGTCGAAATGTATTTTATTCGATCTGTTTAACTTCTATACATCCTAATACTTGTATAAAAAAACTTTAAACTCTCATTAGTCTTCTGTAAGGTCTAATATCTTCTCGGGATACCGGTGTCAATCAATGGAACTACTACGAGGTGTAACAATTTAAAAGACAAAGTAAGTGTGCAATCAATTCAGCAAATATGTGAGACAACAGATATGAGCAATCAACTAAGCAAAGGTAGCATTCCAGACATATAGGATCACTTAGGCTACACTAAGCACACAAAATCACATTCATGTTATCCATTAGACATAATGACACGTCATAACAGGGCACAACATGATTGGGATGGTTCTCAAGTACACTACAAGTCAAATAACCAACATACCATAGCTAATAATCAACTAACATCTACTGAAATTGTTATAGGAACTCAACAAGACAAGCAAACTTCAACATTTTTTTAGTCCAACAGGATCATACAAGGTCCAGAAACCAACACATACACATACAAAGCTCCTTATCACATTTTACTATCCTAAACTCATGCATATAGATTTACAAACATGCTAGTAGGGATTCAATGCTGAATCTATCCTATACCGTTCATTATTCACAGAAATGGCATATAACCAAGTGAACAAACATATATCTCTATCCTCATCTAAACTATGTTGTGATCTCAAAACAATGTAAAAGAACATGACCACACACTAAGACCTCAACTACCACAAACCATAGTTTTAAAAGTAAAATAAGCATCATATTATATCAATCATGCTAAAAACTTAGCTAATCTACATAATGATTTCACTAAACAAATACTACTAAAACATATTATATTAATCAGGAACCTAACAAAAGCATATCTAAATATCAATAGTCAAGTAAAAAGGTTATCAAACAAAATAAACAATAGTAGACATCATAAAGCATTTAACTAATAATAATCCCTCTAAACAGGTACTAAACAACACCTTCAGCCCATTACACTAATCTTGAACCTAATAGAACAACCAAAGCACATCTATCCATTTAATAATTAACTAAACATGCTATCATACTCAATACACTTATCCACAACAACATAATGATCGATTACTACATAATTAACACATAACACAAGAAATGCAGAAAATAAACTTAGAGGAAATTGTGTTTACCTCTTTTATGCACAGCCTTAGTCGAGATCTATAGTTGAGATCTTCCTTCTCCACTCACACGAACTCAGCAAATAAAAATAAAGAACAATGTTTAGACTATAAGAAACCTTAGAAAATAAGAAGAGACTATTAGGGTTTCAGCAAAGGCCAAATCCCAAGTCGCAAATTCAAATCTAGGTTTTTTTGCTTGAATTGAGACTTGTTGAGAATTGGTTTTGATAAGGGGTGGGGTTCTTTATATAGAACTCCAAATCCCCTAGAAGCGGACCCAAAATGATGTGGGATTTTTTGTCATGCCCTGAACCATGGCCTTGGAAAAACACGACACTCGGTGCCTGACTGCATATGACAAAGTGAACCACATAGCTGCTGAATCAACATGTGAATCAAAACATGCTAAAGTAATGACTTAAAAACATGTAATTCAAACTACTGAATTTATAATCTAAAAGCATATTGCATAAATAGTCTCGTATTTATACTTTTTACTGTTGAACAAATTCTACGGCAAAATTCAATTGGCCGTCGAATTTTATACAATCTGGGTTGGGACCGTCAATAAATATACAGTCCGTATAATCAGACCATCTTGAAATTTCCAATTTCCCAAGGTTCTGTAAAAGTTGAGGGAATTTGATGGTTGAAAAGGATGGACCGTCAAGTGTTATATGGTCCGTAAAAGTTACTAGGTTCCATCAATTTCAAAATGAAATCGACTATTCATTTCGATGGCCCGTAAAATATTTTACCGTCCATCAATCCTGGTGTAAAATCTAATCTGCAGAACTTAAACTGGTTTTCAAATTTAAGCTCCCCGTTTTGGTTTCCTAACCCCTAGATCATGAACATAACTTAGTTTAGAGGTACGAGGTGTTACAATATCTACCCCTTAGGATCATTTATCCTCGAATGATGGGTTTTGGTTCTGGTGATCAAACTTACATATGTTAAGAACGTAACTGCACAAACACTATACTGATTGATTATCTAACTGAAAAGAGTGTTTGAATTACTGAACTAAATTCTAAACTGAATTACTGAACCGAATAGGAGGTGCGAGTTTAAAGGTTAGTTACCTTCAATTTTTTATGCTTTCCCCTCAAATAAGTATGTATATCTATACTTCATGTCATATTTGGCTTCCCATGTATCCTCCTCAACATTTTGACTACTCCATAACACTTTTACTAAGGCAACATCCTTAGTTCTTAACATTTAACTAGACAATCCAAAATAGCCATAGGGACCTCTTCATACGTCAAGCCTTCCTTAACTATAATGAAATCGGTAGGAACAACCAACGATGTGTCTCCCACACACTTTCTCAAAATGAATACATGAAACACTGGATGAACAACAACTAAATCTTGTGGCAATTCAAGTCTATAATCCACTAGACCAACTCTCCCCAGAATCATGTATGGTATGATATACTAGGGACTGAGCTTCCCTTTCTTTCCAAACCTCATGACACCTTTCATAGGTGAAACGTTCAGAAATACCCAATCATCAATATGAAACTCTGAGTCCTTATGCCTCATATCTGAATAAGACTTCTGGCAACTCTAAGCTATTTTCAAACGCACCTAAATCAACATAACTTTCTACATATCCTGATGGACCAAGTCTTGTTCTAACAATTCTACTTCACCAACTTTGAACTAACCAATTGGAGATCTACACCTTCGCCCATATAGAGCTTCGAATGATGCCATTTGGATACTATCATTATAATTGTTGTTATAATCAAACTCAATGAGAGGAAATTGATCATCCCAATTACCTTTAATCGAGAACACATGCCCTCAATAAATCCTCAAGAGTCTAAATAGTAAGTTTTGCCTGGGCTGCTGTATGTGGATGAAAAGTTATGTTGAGATTTACCTTGGGACCCAATCATTTTTGGAAAGACTTCTAAAAGTGCGCTGTGAATTGAGTACCATGATCTAAAATAATGGACACTAGGGTCCCATGAAGCCTAACAATTTATCGAATATACAACTTAGTATAATCCTCTGTTCAATCTGTGGTCTTAACTAGAAAGAAGTAGGCTGATTTGGTGAGTCGGTCCATAATCACCGAAATCGAATCATGCGTTCAGGTTGAATGAGATAGACCTATTATGAAGTATATGTTTATAATCTCTCATTTCCAAACATGAGTATCAATATTCTGAGCCAACACACTAGGCCTCTAGTGCTCGACCTTCACTTATTGACAATTTGGGCATTTGGCTACAAAGTCTGCTACATTCCTCTTCATATAGTTCCACCAATAAATCTCGTTAAGATCATGATACATCTTTGTAGAACCTAGGTGAATAAAATACCTGGAGTTATGTGCTTCTTCCATGATTTTCTCTCTGAGTCCGTCCACATCTGGAATACATAACCTGCCTCGGTACCTGAAAGTACTGTTATCTCTCCCTTGTTCATAACCGTAGTAAATGCTTGTGAATCCCATCTTTCAGCTGCAACAAGTAGGGATCACTAAACTGCTTCTCCTTTACTTTAGCTACAAAAGAGGATTCAGACTTGTTCTGGAAAACTACACCACCGTCGTCGAAGTCCATGAGTCAAATCCTAGAATGTCTTGTTGATGAATATACATCATCATGGTTCTCTTATCTTCTTCAACATGACCTAAAATTCCTATAGATCACCGACTAAGAGCATCGTCTACCACATTCGCTTTCCCTGGGTGGTAGAGAACATTTACTTTATAATCCACTATCAATTCGAGCCATCTCCTCTATCTAAGATTCAACTCCCGCTGCTTGAAAATATACTGAAGGATCTTATGATCTGTGAAAATGTCAACGTGAACTCCATACAAATAATGTTGCCATATCTTGAGTGCAAAAATTTTGGCTACCAATTTTAAGTCATGAGTTGGATAATTCTTTTCATGAGGTTTAAGTTGTATGTATGCATAAGCTATAACCTTATCATACTGCATCAAAACACATCCAAGACCAATTCCTGATGTTTCACAATATTCTACGAACCCCTCGGTTCCATCTAGCAATGTTAAAACTGGAGAAGATGTCAGTCTAATTTTAGTTCTTCAAAACTATGCTCACAGGCATTTGACCACTGTAAAATAACTTTCTTCTAAGTCAATCTAGTCCATGGTGCTGAGATGGAAAGAAATCTTCTATCAAACATCTGTAATAGCCTGCCAGACCCAAGTAACTCTGTATATCTGAAGCTGAAGTGGGTCTAGGCCAATTCTTAACATCTATTTTCTGAAAGTCAACCTAGACGTCTTCGCCCAAATAACTGGGCCTAAGAATGCCATTGACTTAAGCCAAAATTCACACTTGGAAAATTTTGCATAGATCTCGCGGTCCTGAAGTGTCCATAATATAATTTTGAAATGCTCTGCATGATCAACCTTATTACGGGAATAGACTAGAATATCATCAATGAAGACAATAATAAAAAGATAGACATAAGTCTTGAAGACCCTATTCATAAGATCCATGAAAGAAGCTGGGGAATTCCTCAATCCAAATGACATGACACAAAATTTGAAATGACCATAATGAGTTATGAAGGCAATTTTCGGAATATCAACTTCCTTAACCTTAGGTTGATGGTATCATGATCTGAGGTAAATCTTGGAATAACACTAAGCACCCTGAATTTGATCGAATAAATCATCAATTCTGGGAAGAGGGCTTTTGTTCTTAATGGTGACCTTGTTCAACTAGCGGTAGTCAATGCACATACGCAAAAACCCATCTTTCTTTCGGACAAACAATAGTGGTGCACCCCAGGGTGAGACACTTGGTTTACTAAATCCATTATTAAGGAAATCTTTCAACTAGTCTTTTAGTTCTCTTAACTTTGCTGGAGCCATTTTGTATTATGTAATCGCTATCGGCTCAGTGCTAGAAAGTATATCAATTCAAAAGTCAATCTCCCTATTAGGAGGAACTCTGGGAGGATCATCTTGAAAGACTTCTGGAAACTCACTGACAATTGGTACTGACTAAAGAGCCGAGGTCTGGGTATCTGCATCTCTAACCCGAACTAGGTGGTAAATGTACCCCTTGGATATCATATTTATTGCTTTAAGATAAGAAATAAACCTTCCTATGGGTGCTACAGCAACACCCTTCAATTTTATTACTGGCTCGCTGGGAAATTTGAAACTGACAATTTTAGTTTTACAACCTACTGTGGCATAACATGAAGACCACCAATACATACCCAGGATTACATCAAAGTCTACCATTTCTAACTCTACCATATTAGCTATGGTAATAAGGTTTTAGACATTAACTAGATAACCCTTATAAATTCGCCTAGTTATAGCTGACTCACTAACTGGAGTGGATACCTCAAAAAGTTCATATAACTTTTATGTTCTATCTCAAATTTCATAGCAACAACTGGAGTTACATATGAAAGAATGGATCTAGGATCCATAAGCGTATAAATGCCAAAAGTAAATACCGTTAATATATATGTGATGACATTTGTACGAGCCTCTTTATCTTGACAGCCGGCTAAAGCATATAGGCGGTTTAGACGTCTGACTATGTTACCAGATTTAGCCGCACCATGCCTTGGTTGGGCCTGAGAATTGTGATTAATTGCTGAATTGTTAGACTCGAGCTACGTTACCACCAATACGTTTCCTTACCGATGCAAAATACTTTAGAAAGTGACCCTACTGACCACACCCAAAGCAATCATACATGCCTAAATAACACACCCTTGATGTCTCTTACCATAAGTGTTGCAAATAGGATGATGGAAACCCATGTATCCCAAGCTGACCATTGATTGTGAGCCTACTGCTTTGAAGTTGTTCCTCTTATTATGATTCCTGAACTTTGGGACTGGGGCACTGGCTGAGAGATAGAGCAGGTTCTAAAGACTTCCTTTTGAAGAATTGTCTGCCTCCACCTCCCTATGACTGATGTGACCTGAGGATTTGGCTCTCTTACTGAACGCTTTCTCCTTCTCTTTTTGCAAGGCTTTCTCTTCTTTGAACCTACTCTCATTATCCTATACAAAAGTAACCATCTTTGTAATAGTTATCTCTTTGTTATGATCTGTAATATTAATTGCATCATACAAATGGGGATCAAGACCATACACAAAATACCTAACTCTGGCCCTCATGTCTAGAACCATATGTTGAGCATACATTGCCAAAGAGACAAACTAAACATAGTACTCCTGTCATTCTGCTTAATCTTTTCGAATTCAACCACCTTTTCCTCCCTGACCTCAACTAGAAGAAAGTGCTCAATAAAATCATTAACAAAGTCATCCCAAGTTGTTGAAGGTGCATCTACCTTGCGAAACTACTCATACGACTCATATCAGATTTAGGCTACATCCTGCAACTGATAAGCTCCCAACTCTGCTGCCTGTATCTCAGTAACATGTATAACATGAAATATATTCTGCAGCCTATCAATAAAGTCTGTGGATCTTTCTTTTCATAAGACCTGTGAACACTGGAGGCACTATGCGTAAAAATTGTCGAGTCCTGAAACTGGATGATTCCCCATTAGCTCCTGTACTCGGAGTCGATCCTTGCCGTTGGGATTGAGTAGCCACAAACTGGGTGCGTAGTTAAATATCTCCCCTAACATCTGAGTCAGTGGTACTGGGTGGCTGTATTGGAATCTCCGCAGGCCCTGTTATCTTAAGTGAGAGTGTTGTACCCAAGTTGTCTCTCTGAGCTTGAGCATCTTCCTCGCGAGCAACGTTAGTAGCAACCCTCTTGCTTGTAGCTGATTTCCTTTTCACAGGTATTTTCTAAAATACATAATACACATGAGTTAAAAGGATGTCTTGAAGGTATAACTCTAATTGCACGATCTATAGTATAAAAGAAGTGAGACAATCCTAGATATCTTCATGGTCAACTATTTAGATATGTGGGGCCCTCACACATATAAAAGTGACCCCATTAGACACAGTTTCATAGACTCCCTAAGACACTTGAACCTAGTGCTTTGATACCAATCTTTGTCACTCCCCGATCCATGGCCTGGGTGAAACACGATACTTAGTGCCTCACTTTATGTGACCAAGTGAACCTCAACACCTACACCGTGAAGTGCAGGCCCTATGCAAAGGGATGTTAGTAAATTTGATTTATAATATAGGTAAATAAACTGAAAGAATAAATAGTTGTAGGGTGCTCATGAAAGGGCAACCTAAATTAATAAATAGATATTGTACTGAATCTGAAACAGAAACTGATAACTGTGCAAGGAAGTAAAGAATATGAATACTTCCTGTATTGAACTGGAGAGTCACATATTTAAGTGAAATAATCAATAATTATGGCCTTAGGCCCAATATGTGTGCACAAATCTGTGGCCTCGGGCCCAAGTATACGTATACATAAACTGTGGCCTTAGGCCCTTTTTTTAATTAGTGGCCTCGGGCCCAAAAATGTAGTTGCTCAACATGATATTGAAATATTGTAATATATTGATATGAAATACTAAATATAAACTCATAAACTGATTATGAGTGCTGAAGCATTAACTAATTTACAAACATGCTGAGCATTCTATATTGAGACTCGTGGATATCAAACACAAGTCTATATTGATTACACGCTGACTTCACAACAATCAAAGTGATAATTATGAACTATGAATTTATATTCTTGAGCATAGACATTCTAGTCTTTTCATGAACTAGGGCATAATTATTAATTCTGAAGTAATTCAAAGTAATCTCGATGAATGAGGCGTGGGGTTGATTAAAGACATTCCCACACGTAGATACAAGCTCTACATACCTTGTTCACTCCTAGCCTTGTATTAAAAAAATCTAAACTTTGCGGTAGAAACCAAAAGATTAAACTTTGAAACATTGGATGTGGTTTACCTTGAAAATCCTAGGTTAAGAATAATGAATTTCTATTTAGAATTCATGTATGTAAGTTAGAATTCACTTGAAATACATGGAATAGGCTTACCTTGATGTAGGAAGATGATTGAAGAATTGAACCTTCATGCCAGGGCTTGGGAATTGTGAAAACTGATTTTTCTGAACTATGACTCATATTTATATTGTTTACTATCGGATATATTCTACAACGTAATTCGATGGGCAGTCAAATTTTATACGGTCTGGGATGGGAACATCAATAATTCTATGGTCTGTATAATCGGATCATCTTGAATATTTGAATTTCCCAATGTTCTGTAAAAGTTGAGGGAATTTGACGATTTAAAAGGATGGACTGTCAAATATTATATGATCCGTAAAAATCTACTAGGTTCTATCAATTTCAAAATGAAATCGACACTTCATTTCGATGGTCCGTATAAATTTCAACTTTAAGCTCCCCGTTTTGATTTTGTAACCCCTAGATCATGATCATAACTTAATTTTGAGGTATGAGGTGTTACACTTGTGATTCATCGATATACAATAGTAATGGTAAAAATCCATTAAGGATTTGTCCAAAAGCGCAGAAAAAGTAAAAGAAATGGTGTAGGTATTACCTCGATGGTGGCGTACTAGTGGGGTGGGAGGGGGAAGGCAAGAAGATTGAATGCTCTCGCCAAAAATGGCCAATGACGACTAGTAAAGGGTTTAAGCCTCTGCATTTGGCCATTTTTGGCACCATTATGCGGAGATATATGAGAGATAAGAGAGGCTAGGGTGTTGGTAACCCTAGCTGATTTCACGAATATGAAGTATGTAAGGGGTCTTTGCCCTTTGAACGTGAGTTTGGGCCAGGTTCTAGTCTGATTTGGACTGGGCACAACTAAATAAAAAAGAAATAGGGCCTAAATCGTTGAATAAGAATGTGCTGATGAAAAATGAGCAGTTTTGCAAATGTAGACTTGAATTGAAATTAAAAAAATGGCCACACGGTTTAAATTGTGGTCAAATTGGCTGAATTTCTTTAAATTAAAGAACAATTGAAAAATCAATTTAAAATATACCATTTCAATAAAAAAATGCAAAATTCTCTAAAATCATACCAAAATTAACCAATTAATTGAGATGCTATTCCCCACTTCATTCAATTAATCAAATTTTCTAATTATACGGAGTAAAATATTTATCAATAAATCATCAATTAATTTAGACAATTAATCAACTAGTTGTCTTCATCAATTTGAGTTACAATTTGATAAATATATTTCAAAAATATATAAAAATATATAAATGATATATTTGATGAGATTTTGTCAAATAAAATGGAAAAATGTCACCGGGATAATTTTGTAAAATCATTTTCATCTTGTAAAATGCATATTTTATTCCGTTTATGACTCAGAAACTTTGAATAATTAAATAAAAGTATTAAAGGATAAAAAATAGGGTTAACATTCCTATTTATAGGGGAAACTCTGCCGAATTTTCAAGATAATCCAAGGGTTAGAACCCTAAATCGCTTAGACCAACATTCGAGGACAAATTATTTTCAGGAGGGAGAATGTTACACCCCGTGTTTCGTATGATATCGTATCATAATGTTATCTGACATAAACTCGTAGTTACTAAGTCCCCTCCAAGAGACTAATAAATGCTTAGGCAAGTATCGAGTAAGTTTCAGAAAAGTATAAGAGTAATCGGAGCAACATAAGTAAGTTTCGATGGAAGTTCGACAACATGTTATGGTCTGGGACACTCTGCGAGTCACAGAACATGCCTGCAAGATGCAGGAGCATTGAAAGAAGGGATAGAGTTTTGGTGTTATGGGCAAGGGTTGTGACACCACCTGCGAGACGCAAACAGGGTCTTTGAGTCGCAAACTTGATTTTTAGTTATAAATGTTACACCCCGTAGTTTCATATTTCTCCATGACGTCAATGGATACAAAATTCTTTGGAAGAGGTACGACCTTACAAAAGAATAATGATAGTTTAGAACTTATTTATGGTGGTACCAAATTTTTTAGGAGTTAAACAGATTGAAGGAAGTACGTTTTGACAAAAACAAGATAATTGGGTAACTTGATAGGATAGATGACAGACTGTCAAACAATTTGACGGACCGTAAAATACCCAGTCGGAGCCATCAATCTTCAAGGAAGTTTGACAAGGAAGATTGATGGACCGTCGGAAGTTTGATGGTCCCTCGAGTGTACCGTCGATTACGGCGGTGCAAAACATTTGATGAGTTTATATTGGGATTTTCCGATTTGGAATTCATTATTACTCTATACCAAACCCTAATACCTCTCCTAAACCCTCTCAACAATACTCAAACACCCTAAGTTGGAATGGAAGACATAATCAACAAGAATTTTGTAACAAGCCCTGTAATTACCAAAGAAACTTCCATCTTTTTAAGGCGTTGGTTATTTAAAACCCTTGGAGCAAGATACTCTACCATTTACAAGAGATTTGGATACTTAAAGGTAAGTTTTACCCATATCTACTTATGATTGAGATTAATTGTCGATTTGGAGGAAGTTATGAAAATGTTATCATGATCAAAACTTCAAAAATTTGTGAAATCTCCGTAATATGAATTATTGGGTTGTTTTACTCTAAGTATGAGGTTAAATGGATGATGGTATTGATTATATATATTGTGTATTAAGGAACATAAGGTTTGAAAAGTTGTGACCTTAATTCACACAAAGTTTTCCATATAATAAAAGTTTAGTGAATTACTATTGCCTAAGAGATGTCGAAGAACACCTAACTAAGGTTTTATGGAAATTGTACTTTGATTAGACCGTTGGATTAAATTACATAAGCATCTCTTGTAAAGGAGTATAAGAATCCAAAGTGTATAAGGAAGTCGATAAGATACTTTAGCAGAGTTTTTATCGAATTTAGATTCGATATTTATATTACTTCCTTGTATGGTATAGATGAGTATTCGCAAAGGGATTGAGAACTTGTAAAATGATTGTAGTAACAACAACCAAGTATGTAAGGCTCAATTCTTTCTTGTTGGAATGATCTGTATCAAAATGATTTCTACAAAGCTAAATACATTAAGTATTCTACTATGAATATTGATTATATACGTAGCTATACAGATATGATATCTCATACATAAATGACGTAGATAATATTTCCTCTAGAGGCCTACAGAGTTATATACACATTTATATTTCATTATGCATATTCTGGCCCAAAGAAACACTCAGAGTACAAGTTATATTTCCACTTCTTTACCTTACATTTATTCATTGAGTTATAGTTTCTACATATGCTTCAGATATAGCATTGTACTTATGTATAGTTTCAGTCAAACATATTTAGTACATATTTCACACCGATGTCCCTTTCATGTGATACTGCGTTCATCCTGTAGGTACAGATAGAGATGTAGTTGCTTTCCTCACAATAGGACTCGACTAAGCTGGAAGTTGTCACGCTCCTTTTTTCTGGAGTTGTGTAGTAAGCTGATAGGTATAACATGTTTGCATATGTATATATTTCAGTATGGAGGGGCCTTGTCTTGACCAGTTGTTGTCAGTACACTCTTTAGAGGCTTGTCGATAGTGTGTTATGTGTGAAAATCGTATGTTGCCTTGTCGACCTCGCCAGTAGATTTTTTTATACTTATGTTCGCCTTGTTATATATATGTATATAAATATATATGTTTTGGGAATTTCCTGAGTGTAGGTGGCTATGTCCTTAGATAGTTGAGTATGTGTCAGAGGCCTTGTCGGCCCATGAGTTATTGTATTTCCCTCAGGTATCAAGAACTGTACGCTCGGGCCTTAGAGCGCTGGGTGCCGCCCCTTCCGCCATAAGGTTGGGGTGTGACAAAGTGGTATCAAAGTACATCAAACCTAGGGATGTCTACAAGCTGTGTCTAATAGAGTCTTTCATATGGGTGAGTTGCCCACCACACTTATAAACATGAGGCTACAGTGCATTTAAGATATTAATTTTTTTTGAAAATATAGATTGTGCAATAGAAGCGAAGTCATAAGTCACTAAATCTCTATCTTTTCATCTTGATCTTCTTTTTAGTAATGCCGAGATCTAAGGAAAGTTCTTACAACAGGAAATGGGGTAGGAATGTGTGAGAAAGTACTAACCGACAACCACTCGCCAGTATGAATACGAGGAACATAAGAACACCAGAGAGAAATGTATGTTATTCAATAGAAGAAGAACCGTCCATGAACAATGATCTGTCTATGCAGGAAGATATGTATGAGGATACATCTATGGAAGATGACCCATCTGAGATTCCATAGGAATCACCTTTTCCGTGTGCCACCGATTCCAGTGGTAGTGACAAATTATAGGAAATACCATACAGTACAGAGGCCATTGGCGCAACGGTCATTTCTATTTGGGTTGGGTGTGAGTGCTCCTGTGTATGTAACAACACCTCTAGTTATCTTTCTAGAGCAGGGTCATATTCAGATACCCTCACAAGCTAGACCTTTAGAGAGTATCAGAAGCCTATTATCATGGACATCAGTTAACCAAAGCTCGCCCATAACAAGTAAAAGTGAGAAAGAAGTGACTAGTAAATAAACTAGAAGGTTCGGGATGGATGCAGGTTCTGAAGAATTGAGAATGGGGGGAGAATCACACCAAATCTCCCGGGTAGCAACCAGTCAAGTAACAGAAGATGTTGGGAGTAGTAGAAGATGTTTATCCGATATCGAGCTATGTTCTGGTTGTGGATATTTGGGCCATAGGTCCAGGGAATGTCCCGAAAGATTTCAGTCATTGTTCCATCAGTGCAGATAGGTGTATTATGGCCCATGCCTAGGTGATCTTAAGGTATGTTATTGGTGTGGGAGCAGGAGACATAAAGTTTATAGATTCCCAAGGTTTAGTCTGGGAAACTAGTTGATTCTGATGTTACCTAGAATCATGCAATCAATCAAGTATGTTGATAACTTTATTAAGAATAGTTATGTTTATGTTTGTGAATAGTTAGTTATTAGTGATATAAGGATTGCGTCAAACAAGACATATATGAACGGTAAATCAATACTAGGAGTTGAATGTGGTAACTAAAATTACTATTATGTTAAAGGATCTATGTACGATGATTAAGGATCAACCATTTATTGATTACAGACATATCCAACACTCTTAGACTCTATAGCATGAGTAATACAGGATTGCCAAGGACATATATCCATGACCCGAATAAGGGAGATTCACGAGCCCAAAGAACTAAGAGACACCCCAAAAGAGTAATAAGGGAAAACAATTTTTTAGGCATGAATTACCTAATGTTTTGTCCAGAAGACAGTGAGAGGAAGAAAAATGACTCAGAGGGTTACACCTTAAATAGTAAACTCCAATCCCGTCATAAGGATTAAACCATTTAGGAATAACTTTTGAACAAAATGAGACTCTTCAATCAAAGGCAAGTGATATACCTTCTTCATCGGGAAAGATGGCAGTATTCTCGACATTAAGTGGAAATAATTTGCGATGAAAGTATGACTAACAAAAAAGCGGAGACAAATGATAAATAGGTGTTTGGTAGACAAAAGTAAGAGCATTATGACAACTTAATTGAAGGATATATCTTACACAAATAGATTAGTGGAAAACCGGGAATAGCATTGATGGCGATAAAGGAGTTGGAGTGGGACTTCCAAGTAACCAGAATACCATTAAAGGATAAAGGTATAAGTAAAGGAGTGTCATTTAAGCTTCCAGAACTAAATATCTAGGTTATAAAGTCCTCAAACGATTATACCAAAGTACGCTAGGACAAGGAGTCTTCGAAGAAATTCAAATCGCCAAGCGTCAAGTTAAGTAATCGGAAAATGGTTAGAAAGGAATTCTAACACCAGTTTAGGGAGAAATCCCAAAGTTAGGAACAAGGATGAATACAACTATGACTTGAATTAAATATACCAAGCCTTAGGTTCACCGTGAATATCAGCAAGGCATTTATATATATATGAGTGGGAGCAAGCGCTAGTGAAACCCGATGTATGGTATAACAGAGCAACGGAAAGAGGATTTAAAGTAAACGATAAGGAAAAGAGCTAAAGAGCAAAAGTAAATGAATACGATATGAGCAAGCAAGTGGTAGTAAATGTGGATGACCAAGTAACCAGAAAACTTACAATAAAGATAATGTAATAATAATAATAATGATAAGAACATAGATCGAAAAGGAGATCGAGACATAGCAAACAAAGGGAACAACATGTATTTAAATGCTGTAACCATGAAAGGAGCAAGTAAGAAGATCACCTTGCAAAAATAAATCTTTCGAGAAAAAAAGGTAGGACAACCCCTAGCATGAGCCATATTGAAAAAATAACCAGATGATGTCAAATATTTTCTTCGAAGAATAGGTGTACAAGAAATACCCAGTGAATGAACAATCGAATGTGAAGCATAATTGATTTTTAAAGTTACAAGGGGCAAGTATACGCTCTTAGTATGAAAGAAATATCATGAGTTCGGAGTCGGTGAACATAGTAGATGCCCTAGTAATAAGGCCACACAAAAGAAGAAACAACGCCGAAAAGGAGAAAGTACCTTATTTTCAATATTTGACGAACAATATAAATCCAGAGAGGATACTTGAGAAATTATGGGGTATAACTAAGGAAATGATGAGTCTATATCAGAATGCATAACATCGCCAAATAAGTATACAAGCTCGAGACATTGTAAGAAGCAAGAGGGTCGGATGTAAAAAGTAGGAAGGTAATGGACCATAGGGTCATATATCGTTGAACAAAGAGAGTTAATAAGGAAGTCACAGAAAGGGACCACCCAAAAGAAGTAAGAGGTGGCCAACCATAATAGAGCCGGGTGATACCCCCTTGGAGCTATATGTAAACCAATTCTTCTTTATATTTGGAATTGAGGAGTGTCCAAAAAAATCATATCATCTAAAACCCCTTTAAGAAGTGTTGCTTTTGAAGTGGAGGTATTACGTATGGATTATTGAATGAACCGGGGATCTTAAGAACAGCTTAAAATAAGCCTTGAGTATTCAGAATTTCTATTGTCCCGCCCTATCATGAGCAATGAAAATTTCAGGTTGGAATGTGCCGAGGGTGAACAAATAAAGTTTGGAAGAAGTTTGAAATAATGATTGATGACTAGTTTGGGGTTATAACAGGAACAGAAACAGACCGGAAGTAACGATACCAAATTTAAGGAAGTAAGTATAAAGAAATACTTAGTGCAAAGGGGAGGCGAATTGAGAGATTTGATGTTAAAATAAAGAGTTAACTTAAAAAGGGAGGAAGATTTCATCTAAGCGTGATCAAGATCGTATTATCGAATTCAGTTGAGACAAGAAGTAGATGTGAACAAAATCCAGTCGCAATCAGAAACATTTATTTAGAGACTGCTTCAAGCAAAAGCGGACAAAAGATTTATCAACAATTTTTTTTAAGGCCAGTAGGTTGCTTAAAACTCATGTGCTATATAAGGATATTATCGAGAAAACAAAAAGAAGAATAGATAAAAAAGGGCTTGGATTCAAGCAACCTGACTATTTTCACATTCTTGATTGGGAGTTTATCGTACGAAAATATTTTATTATTATCTTACACTTCATCATACTGACTCAATTATCTTAACTCCTTCATAAGATGAACATTATAACCTAGAAAAGAAAGATGTGGTCCAGATGTAAGAATACAACAACTCAGACAAAGTATTGACGTCAGATAATTGTGTAAAAAGGACTGTACGACTATGAAAAACTAGACAATACACCAGCAATATAATGTTAATGTAACCTGGTCAAGTGATGGGTTGAGGCAACTTTTGGTTCAAAAAAAACTTTATTAGAATGATTAAAGAACCTATGAATCACTCTACTAGATTAATTTAGATTTCCTATTAGTATTCGTGTGGTATAACCCCTCTATTTTATTACGTTTATCGAAGATGGACCATGTATCTTATGTATGTTATATTTTTGATGCAAGTGTATCAAGTGCAGCTCAGATGTTAGCAAAAAGATATTAAGGTAAGTTATAGTTGAACCCTCTTAATTTCTGCTAGTATAAGCGGTCGTGTGAGGCCGATTGATTTTATTTTGATATGGTGTTTCCATATCTGCCATTGGATATATGTTTGGACTGCTTAACATATTGTGGTAGTCCTATTTACAAATGAAACTCTGCCGAAATTTCTGGAAAACTTGAGAGTTAGGATATTTTCAACATTTGCGGATAAATGTTTCTAAGGGGGGAAATATATTGCACCCCGTAGTTTCACGTTCTGCCATGATGTCAATGGATACTGAAGTCTTGAGAAGAGGTTTGACCTTATGAAATAATAATAAAGGTTTACAACTTGTTTATGGAGGTACTAGAGTGTTTAGGAGTTAAATGGATCAAAGAAAGTACGTTTCGATTAAAACGGGAAAATTGGACAACTTGATGTGAAAGATGACGTACCGTCAATCTATTTTACAGAACATCAAATACCCAGCCTGAGCCATCAATCTTCCAGGATGTTTGACGGGGATGATTGACAGACCGTTAGAAGTTTGAAGGTACATCGAGTGTACCATCTAATTACGGCGTTGCAGAACTTTTAATGAGTTTATATTGGGATTTTCCGATTTGGGATTCATTTTTCCTCCATACCAAACCCTAAGACCTCTCCTAAACCCTCTCAATAATACCCCAACACCATAAGTTAGAAGTGAAGCCATAATCCGCAAGAATTTCGTAACAAGCCTCGTGATTATCAAAGAAACTTCCATCTTCTTGAGGCAATGGTTCTTGAAAACCCTTGGAGCAAGATACTCTACCGTTTTGAGGAGATTTGGATACGTAAAGGTACGTTTTACCCATCTCTACTTATGATTGTGATTAATTGTCGATTTGGATGATGTTATGAAAAAATTATCATGATCAAAACTTCGATAATTTGTGAAATCTTCGTAATAATAATTATTGGGCTGTTGTAGTCAAAGTATGAGTTGAATTGGATGATGGTATTGATTGTATATGTTTTAGAATACGGAACGTAAGGTTCGAAAGTTTGTGAGATTAATTCACATGAAGTTTTCCGTATAAGAAAAGTTTAAAGAATTATTATTGCCTAAGAGTTGTCGAAGAACACCTAACTAAGTTTTTATTGATATTGTATTTGGATTAAACCGTGGGATTAAATTACATAAGCATCCCTTGTAAAGGAGTCTAATAATCTGAAGTGTATACGGAAGTCGATAAGATACTTAAGCGGACTTTTTATGGAATTTAGATTCCCTATTTATATTACTTCCTTGTATGGTATAGATGAGCATCCGTAAAGGGAGCGGGGACTTGTAAAATGATTTTTGTAACAACAACTAAGTATGTAAGGCTCAATTATTTCTTATTGACATGATCCATATCAAAATGACTTCTACAAAGCTAAATGCGGTAAGCATTCTACTCTGAATCTTAAAGGAAGTACTTGTAGTTCATCTTCAAATGTAATATGACATAATTCCTCATTTGTCATCGAGATAACATCCTCATTTAAAGGCATCCTTTTAATGTCAATAAGAGTCGGTCCCTTATTGTTTCTTGGAACTTAATTTAATGATGTGATTCATGGTTTCTATAGAGTCAGTAAAAGAATAACAAATGAAGTGTTAACCATCATAAGGGAGTCGGAGGTGCAATAACCTTATGTCGCTCCGATGAGTTCAGAGAGTATTCGTAATTCTTAAACTCCATTTTTCCTGATATTATGCATGGATCAGGTATATCATGGCGAATTCTTCAGAAAAAATATTGGTTGTCATATGCATGCATTATATATCTATATTTCCCACAAAGTCCTATGGCGTTAGATATGTAGCTTTATGGATACGATATTCATTATATTTCCCACAGAGACCTATGGTATTATATATGCAGCTCATACATATATGACGTAGATAATATTGCCTCCAAAGGCCTACAACATTATATATGTGATTATATTTCATTATGCATATTCTTGAGACAGAGGCACTCAGAGTACAAGTTGTATTTCCACTGTTTTACCTTACAATTATTTATCCAGTTACAGTTTCATCTTATGCATCAATTATAGCATTGTACACATTTATAGTTTCAGCCTTTCATATTCAGTACATCTTTCGTACTGATGTTCCTTTCCGGGGACATTGCATTTATGCCCGCATGTACAGATAGAGATGCAATTGCTTCCCTTAACATAAGACTCGACTCAGTTGGAGGTTTTCATACCTTTTTCTTTCGAAACTGTGTAGTGAGCTGCTAGGTATGACATATATGCATATGTATATAGTTGGGTATGGCGGTGCCCTGTCCTGACCAGTTGTTGTCAGTATACTCTTTAGAGGATTGTAGACAATGTGTTATGTGTGACAGTCGTATGTGGCCTTGACAACCTCTCCATTAGTTTTTTTATACTTATGTCAGCCTTGTTGGCTTTGTTATACTTATATATATATATATATATATATATATATATATATATATATATATATATATGTTTTTGGTATTTATTGAGTGCAGGTGGTTATTTCCTTAGTCAATTAAGTATGTGACAGAGGCCTTGTCGGCCCATGAGTTGTGGTATATCCCTCAGGTATTAGGAATAGTACGCTTGGGCCTTAGGGCGTCGGCCACACCTCTCAAGGTTGGGGTGTGACAATAAATTACTCCAAGTTCGATTAACATAACATTATTCCCCCAAATTAGGCCTAATCAACTCCTAGGTTCTCTCTAAAGGTCCTCTTATGGTCATAAGCTTAAAATCAAAGGGAAACAACTTAATTTTGACGTAAGGAGTCTCGTGATCATCGTTAGGTTGCTCTTCTCTTCGTTGTGCTATGTTGGAGGAATCCTTGGATGCGATGTAACATCAGATTTGGTGTGTTTATTGTGTTTGGAGGTAAGATTATTCTTCTTCTACATATGGAGGAGTTCATACAAGTTATAGATGTATGGTTGTTAGGATTTTGAAGCAAGAGGATTGAATAACATATAGTTGTATTATTTTCTTTTATTGGGGCTGGTTGTTGAGATTGTGTGGTGATACAAGTATTGAATCTTGATAGTTTAGGTTGTAAGGTAAAGGAAAGAAATTATTGAAGCTTGTTGTGTAACTATACGTAAATCTCCTTGGTAGAAGAGTGTGCAAGTTCTATGTACTCTAGGTGTTTGACAAATTGCCTAAGTGAAGATTTCTCGTAGTTAATAATTCGATTTTGATTCAAATCATTCATATAATGTAGACTATAATTCATAGAGCATCTGAGAGCTTGGGAACTATCAGCATAAGGTGTCTAAGGATCTCCCCTTTCTTCATGAATTCCAAGAATATCGATTTCTAAAAGACATTTCAAAAGAAGTACTACAATCATATATTGTTTCTCCCTTGCCGGGAGTACTTTCTTGTTCTATTATCATATCATATATAAGTTGGGTTGCCAGTTGTACATTGAGTCTCATATCCTTACCGAATGAAGTATGTTCAAGAGTTCATTAATTGGCCGACCAAATGTCATTCAAAGCAAAGAGAAGAACATTGTGAGTCATAGAGAGCCAAAAGTACTACCATTATGATATAATATGGACACCACCGAATTAGTATCGATTGGGTAGTTATTTATGAATACAAATACCCCGGACTATAACCGGCGGGAAGTGATATATATACAAAACACCCAAAACTATAACTGGTTGGCAGTGATATAGATACAAACACCTCAAACAATATTTGGAGGGTAGATTATATAGTAATACGTATGTCTATTAGTTATGTATGAGAGTCTTAGAATTGTCTTAGGGTTTCATAATTTTCTCTGAAGGTATACATGTTGATTCTTATGCCATATTTGTAGTTTATTCTTTCATGTTGTTATTCATGCTTTACATACCGATACATTTCATTCGTACTGACACCCATTTTATTGGAGCACTATATGTCATACTGCAGGTTCAGGTACAGGCGCAGATAGGCCTCCACAGTAGGAGTTTGTGAGTCCAGTGATTGATTGGTAAGCATCCCTTCTTTTGGATCTACCGAGTTATAGTCATATGCCAAGTTTTAGTGTATATATACAATTGATGGGTAGGTCAGGGCTCTGTCCTGACCATATGACAGTTGTAGGTATATTGATATTCTGGGTTTGTTTACCCTTCATATTGAGATGTCCAGATGATGTTATGCATTTCTAGGTTGCGGCCTTGTCGGCCCTATTGGTGTGTTAGTTAAACCTCTATTTCTTCTATTATAATTATGGCCTTGTCGATCAAAGTTTCTATGTGTCATGGTGTTATGTTTTAGAGTGATAATTTTGGGCCAGTACGACATCGGTTACTAGCCAACCCCCCGTTTGGGGTGTGACAAAATTTGTATCAGAGTAGGTCACTCATAGAGAGTCTACAAGTCGTGTCTAGTGAAGTCCCATTTATAGGTGTATTGTGCACCACACTTATAAGCGAGAGGCTTCCGTGCATTTAGGGATGGTTACTATTCCTTCATCTCATAGATCGTGCTATAGAGCTGAGTTATAATGATTTGAGTCTAATTCTTGCTTTGTCCTCTTTCCGTCATGTCGATTACTAGAAAGACTACGCTAGTCGATGAGCCAACGTAGATAGGGGAAATGGTACTAGTAATACCCCGCTTGGCCAAGGTAATAGATTCAAGGCACAAGGTAAGTCTCATTCTCATGCATCAGCAATTCCACCCCTGTAGAGGAGGTCAAAGGAGATACAATACCTCTATCTCCTTAAGATATAGTGCCACCAGTTCCTCAGAATCTCATTCTTCTAGTCCCTCCACCCAAGACTAGTGAGCAGGGTATGGCGAGTGTTGTGCAGTTGTTGGCACAGATTGCAGCTTCCTAGTAGCGACAAATAAGGGCATCTACAGATATTGGGCCTTCTGATGGTGGGGGGAATTCAAAAGTCATACATGCTTCAGACACTTAGACAAATAAGGGCATTTTCAGTACTGATTTAGGTGAAGATCCTAATGATTTTATTAATTAAATGCCAAGGGTATTCAAAGTCATACATGCTTCAGACACTTAGACAGTAGAGATAACATCTTTCAGGCTATGAGATGTGGCCATCTTAAGGTATGAGGCTTGGGAGCGGTCCAGAGGGCCTGATGAACCTCCACCTATATATGAGTAATTTTAAGACACCTTTATTGACCATTATTTACTATTGGAGGTACGAGAGGCTATGGTGGAACGGTTCTTAAACCTCAAGCAGAGGGGTATGAGTGTGAGGGATTACAACTGTCAATTTGATTCCCTGGTTAGGTATGCTCTGAATATAGTGGATACGAAGAGAGCTCGGGATCACCGCTTTGTATCAAGACTTGACCTGAACCTAATTGGGGAATGTACGATAACTCTCCTGAATAAGAATGTGGACATTTCTAGGATATACGCATATGCTCAGAACATCGAGGATTATATGTGACAGTTTTGAGTTGATAGAGATGTAGAGAGGGAGTTGAGTAAGAGGGATAGATCTATCGGGTTCTCCAAAGAGACACCGAGTAGCTCTAGGCAGCGATTCCCTAACCGTCCACCTCGATTTACTAACATTTATCCATCTCAGTTTCAGGATCATAGATATGATAAGTATGCCCACTTTAGACCATGTTAAAGTTCGAGGGCTTCTGATTTTCAGAGATAAGAGTGTTCGGTCAGGTGAGGCCTCCATTGCCGATGTGTGGCCACTGTAGTGGGGCATATTCAGGGTAGTATTTTCAGGGTTTTGATATATGTTATTGGTGTGGGAATCATAGTCACACTATGCGCCAGTATCCAAATAGAGGTTGAGGTGGTATGGCTAAGCTAATTGGGTCGACAACAACTTCTTTATCGAGTTTACATTCGCTAGGTGGTGGGCTACAGACCTAAGTTAGGTAGAAGTAGAGACAGAGTGAGAGCATCCAGTTTAGGCGGTGGTGAGAACCACATATATGCTCTATCGGGTCGGCAAGACTTAGAGTCGTCTGCGAATGTTGTCATAGGTATATTATCCGTTTTCACTTATGATGTTTATGCAATGATAGATCCTTGCTCCATATTGTCCTATGTTATGCCATTCATTGCTAGTAAGTTTGGAATAGAGCCAGAATTATTATCTAAGTCATATGATGTAGCTACACCGGTTGGCGATACGGTTGTGGCTAGACGAGTTTATCGGTATTGCATAATGACAATTTGCAACCACCATACTTCAGCTGATCTAGCAGAGTTGTTGATGATTGATTTTGATGTAATTATAGGTATAGATGATTGGATTCATGTTATGCCAATGTTGATTATCAAATGAAGATCGTCAAGTTCCAATTTTCGGATAAACCAGTCCTAGAATGGAAGGGTAATCCTGATATGCCTAAAGGTTGGTTTATTTCCTACCTTAAGGCACAAAAGATGATTTCCAAGGGTTATATTTATCATCTAGTGCGAGTTAGGGATGCACATGTAGAGCCTCGGACCCTTTAATTTATTCCTGTTGTGAATGAGTTTCCAAGTATTCCTCTTGAGAATAGGATTGATTTTGCTATAGATGTGCTTCCGGATACTTGTCCCATATCTATCCCTCCTTATATAATGGCTCCTGCTGAGGTAAGGGAGTTGAAGGAGAAGTTGTGGGATCTAATAAGAAAGTCTTCATAAGACCTATTAAGAATAAATATCCACATTCGAGGATCGAGGATCTATTCAATTAGTTGCAGGGTGCCAAGTGTTGCTCGAAGATTGATTTGAGATCAGGGTAGAACCAGTTAAGAGTAAAGGAGAAAGATATACCCAAGACAAACTTTCAAACTAGATACAATCACTTTGAGTTCCTTGTGATGTATTTTGGCCATAATAACGCACCAGCAGCCTTTATGGATTTAATGTATCAGGTCTTTAAACCGTTCTTGGATGTCTTTCTGATTTTGTTTATTTATGATATTCTTATCTATTCACGTACGGAGGAAGATCATGCGAATTATTTGCGAGCGGTATTGCATTAGCTTCAAGATCGTAAGTTGTTTGCTAAATTCTCTAAATGTGAGTTCTGGTTGAACTCAGTTGCTTTTCTAGTCCATATATCTCTTCAGAAGGTATTAAGGTGGATAATTTGAAGATTGAAGCGACAAAGAATTGGCCAAGGCCCATGACTCACACCGAGGTACGTAGCTTCTTGGGATTGGCAAGTTATTACTTGAGGTTTGTTGAGGGCTGTTCTTATATCTCCACACCTCTAACAAATCTTACACACAAGGCGGCCAAGTTTCAGTGGTCAGATGCGTGGGAAAGAAGTTTCCAAGAGTTGAATAATAGATTGATGTCCGCACCTGTTTTGACACTTCCAAAAGCTATGAACGAATATGGTGTCTATTGTGATGCATCCAAAGTTGACCGAGTCTGTGTTCTGATGAAGCATGGAAAGGTTATTATGTATTCTTCAAGACAGTTGAGGAACCACTAGCAAAATTACCCAACTCATGATCTTGAGTTAGCGACTGTTGTATTTTCTTTAAAGATATGGCGTCATTACTTATATGGAGTTCATGTTGACCTATTTATCGATAGTACGAACTTACAATATATATTTTGGCAGAAGGAATTGAATTCAAGTTAGAGGAGGTCGCTCGAGCTATTAAAATATTATGTTCATGTTGATATCTTATACCAACTTGGCAAGGCAAATGTTGACACCTTAAAGACGTAAGTCCATGGGATGTTTGAACCATGTTGAAGCCAACACGTTATAGATGACCAAAGAATTGTGTTGGCTAGCCAACATAAATTTCATTATAGGTTAGCCCTATTCTTATCATAAACATGACTCTATTTAGGTTATCGTCGATAGACTTATGAAATCATCACATTTTCTACATGTTCGAAGTACTTATTCGAATAAAGAGTATGCTAACTTATACATTAAATGAATAGTTCAACTTCATGGCATTCCAGTTTCCATTATATCTGGCAGAGGTGCCCAGTTCACAACTAATTTCTGGAAGTCCTTTCAGAGGGATTTAGATACCCAGTGTGATGTAAAGAAGGCAATGATCTTAAGTGTACAACATAAGCCATTAGATCATTTGATAGGAGTGCCGAAGATTTCCAATCGTCCTAAGGTGATATGCTCAATGTGGAATGGAGTGTGGAGTGGAGTTGAAGAAAAGACTTGAAGATCCAAGAAGTGCCATTAATTTTTGGTTTTTATGTAGGTCTTGGTCGAGACCATTTATTTTAGCTTGATTTTAATTTCCATCTTAATTACTAGTCTCCCTTTTAGGTTAATTACTAGGCCTTGTAATAAAATAGGAAGAGTAAGCCGAGAACCATCTAGAAAGAAGCTTCCAACATCTCCCAAAGAGGTAATTCATGAACTAGCTAGTTCATACACTTATTTACATGGATGACACAAAGGGTTGTCCTAGACAACATGAAGGGTTAGTCGAGCATCTCCCCCATTCAGTCGAGATACATGGATGACACAAAAGGGTGGCCTAGAGAACATGAAGGGTTGGTCGAGCATCTCCCCCCCCCCCCCCCCCATTCGACCAAGATACATGTTTGTGTCTTTCTTGTTTCCTCATCTAGAAGGTCTTGAACTAGTATAAACAGGAGATGTAATTGATGTAAGGGGACATTGAAGTTTTATGAAATATATTTTAGTTTACTCAAACTTGCTAAGTTTTCAACTTTTGTGTTTTTATCTTAGTCGAACCTTTTGTGGTCTAACCCTTGGCCCTTTTGTGGTCCAAACCCTGGTCTTTTTGTGGGCCACCCCTTTATCCTTGTGATGCCATTTGGATTGTGTAATGATTCTAGCTCTTTCATGAGGTGCTACAACCGTTCATGGGTAAATTTGTTGTGGTTTACTTAGATGATATCTTGATTTATAGTCAAGTTAGGGAATCTAACATGCTGCATCTAGAACCTATATTTGAGAAGTTAAGAGAAGTGAAGTTGTATGGGAAGTTAGAGAAGTGTGCTTTTATGATTACTATTGTCACATTCTTAGGGTACATACTATCATCCGAGGGCATTCATGTGGACCCATCCAAGGTGGAAGCTATCCGGAGTTATCCTGAGCCTATAAATGTATGTGAGGTAAGAAATATCCATGGGTTGGCGTCTTTCTTTCGTCGTTTCATTAGTGATTTTAGTATCCTTGCTGCCCCTATCACTGAAGTAATGAAGGAGGGTGAGTTTAAATGGTCCCAAGGAGCACAAAGAGCTTTTGAAACCTTTAAGGGAAGGTTATGTGAAGCACCGGTTCTAGATATTCCAAACTTTGAGAAACTATTTGAGGATGAATGTGATGCAAGTGGAGTTGGTGTTGGTGCCCTTTTGATTCAAGTTAAGTGACCTATTGCTTTCTTTAGTGAAAAATTGGGTGGTGCACGGCTCAATTATTCTACTTATGACAAGGAATATTATGCTATTATGATAAGCTTGGTCCAATTTGAACATTATTTGAGGCCAAAACCTTTTGTCTTATTCGGATCATGAATCCTTAAAGTATTTACATGGGCAAAGAAAGTTGAATCCAAGGCATGCTAAGTGGGTGGCATACTTGCAATCTTTCACATTCCCTACAAGTCATAAAGATGGCAAGTTCAACATAGTGGCGGATGCACTTTCCTAGAGGCACGTAATGTTGACCATGCTTGAACAAAAACTTATGGGATTTGAAGTGCTAAAGGAATTCTATGAACGAAATCCTTAGTTCAACGACGTAATGATAGAATGTAATAATGGAGTTAATGGTTCTTATTCCATAGTAGAAGGTTTCCTTTTCAAAGGAAACAAATTGTGTGTGCCCAAATGTTCCATGAGAGAATTACTTGTACATGAAGTGCATTCGGGTGGACTAGTTGGACATTTTTGGGTAGTGAAGACTTTGGAGATTCTACAAGAATACTTTTACTGGCCACAGATGGATTAAGATGTAAATAGAGTGGTAAGTAGGTGTTCCACTTGTCAAAAGGCTAAAACTCTCTTCATAAAGGATTGTATACTTCTTTACCGGTTCAGAAATGACCATGGGAATGTGTGAGCTTGGATTTCATCCTCGACTTACCAAAAACACAATGGAGCAAGGCCTCTATCATGGTGGTTTTGGATAGATTCTCGAAGATGGCTCACTTCATTGCTTGTCACAAGACCGATGATGCAATACATATTGCGGACTTGTATTTGAAAGAAGTGGTAAGATTGCATGGCGTTTCTAAGACTATTATGTCTGGTAGGGATGTGAAGTTCCTAAGTTATTTCTGGGTAACACTATGGAGACTTCTTGGCACCAAGTTGCTATTTAGTACTTCCCATCATTCTCAAATGGATGGCCTTTCTAGACATTGGCAAGGTTCAGGGAAGGCGCCTACCAGGTAGAACTTCCAGACGAATATGGAGGTATTAATTCAATGTTCAACGTTCAATGTTGGAGACTTATCACCATACATAGATGACGAGAATTTTAGGGAAAACTCTGTTAAAGAATGGGAGTTGGATGTAAAGAAGGTCGCGAGCTTAAGTGTCCAACATTAGCCAGGAGGTAATTTGCTAGGAGTGTCAATGATTTCCAATCGTCCTATGGTGATATTCTTAATGTGGAATGGAGTGTGGAGTGTAGTTGAAAAAAAAGACTTGAAGATCCAAAGTGCCATTAATTTTCGTCTTTTATGTAGGTCTACGTGAGACCATTTGTTTTAGCTTGCTTTTAATTTGTAGCTTAATTACTAGTTTCCCTTTTAGCTTAATTACTAGTCCTTGTAATAAAATAGGAAGATTAAGCCGAGAACCATCTAGAAAGAAGCTTCCAAAGGTAATTCATGAAGTAGTTAGGTCATGCACTTATCTACATGGATGACACAAAGGGTTGGCCTAGACAACATGAAGGGTTAGTCTAGCATCTCGCCCATTCGGGCGAGATATATGGATGACACAAAAGGGTGGCCTAGAGAACATGAAGGGTTGGTCGAACATCTCCCCCTCCCCCCATTCGACCAAGATACATGTTTGAGTCTTTCTTGTTTCCTCATCTAGAAGGTCTTGAACTAGTATAAATAGGAGATGTAATTGATGTAAGGGGACATTGAAGTTTTATGAAATATATTTGAGTTTACTAAAACTTTCTAAGTTTTCAACTTTTGTGTTGTTATCTTAGTCGGACCTTTTGTGGTCCAACCTTTGGTCCTTTTGTGGGCCACCCTTTTGTCCTTTTGTGGTCTAAACCCTTGGTGTAAGTCTAGTTAGAACTTTTGTGATCTAACTATACCTAAGCGAAGGTTCTATCTAGTTACTTGTTACAAACACATTGGAGGTCTTCTCAGCCTAAATTACCTTACCGGCACACGAATTTGTTTATCAATTTGGTGTCCTTCCTTGTCCAAACTGCTGAATTTCTTTAACTCCCATACACACCAACACTTCCTCAATTCACACCAAATGGTCGTCAACTGACTCCTCCCACAAACACCCGAAACCCCCACTAATTCCCCACCATCCCGATCTCACCCCTATTCCGCCAACCTTACTATCCCAACCAGTTATTGCTACCTTACAACCATCCAACCACCAACATAACCTACAACGTGTCTAGTTCATCCCCTCAAAACGCCTTAGCCTAACACCCTCCAAATTCACACGCAGACACCTTACTAAACACACACTGCCCGAAACCCGCAACCTCAATTTGACCCCCATTTTCGTATCCACCCGGTCGCAATCCAAATTCGTTCGACCCAACCATACAATCCCCTCCTTATATATATCACAGTGACTCTTAGTACAACATTTTATCCCAGACAGATGGTCAAGATGAGTGCGCTATTCAGAAAATTGACAACATGTTATGAGCATGTGTATTGGATTTCAAAGGTAGGTGGGACGACCACTGCTTATTAAGCTTGCTTATAATAACAGCTACCATTCCAGCATAAAGATGGCCCCATATGAACGGGAGACCCCTCTTGTGTTTCATGTGTCGATGCTCCAAAAGTGCAAAGGAGACCCCTCTCATATTACTCCTGTAGAGGATGTCCAGATTTTAGAGGACCTATCTTATGAAGAGGTCCCAGTCACTATCCTAGATTGTCATGTCCAAAAGTTATGAACTAAAGAAGTAGTCTCCGTTAAGGTGTTATGGAGAAATAATAATATAGATGAAATGACGTAGGAGGCTGAGGAGGACATGAAGTCTAGTTATCCCTCACTTAATTCAATAAGCATGTTTATGATTGACCGTCGTACGATACTATTATGTCACACCACAACCTTGGGGGTGTGGCCTTCACTCGGTACCCGAAAGTCCGAGCGAATCAACTATAGCACTTGGAATCTCTAGCACGAAACTTCGGCTGACAAGGCTTCCAAATAACCATAATATGACAAGAATATACAAGCTGCAAGTATAGGAGGCCCAACAACAGGACATATATACATATCTAATTCCGAGAAGGCCACATCACGATTATCTACAACCAATAAGAAGGCCAGCAAGGACAACAAAATGAATACACACTGATACTGGTCTGCAAGTCTCTTAGAGTACTATGATACAATAACTAGTCGTGACAGGGCCCTGCCATACCCAAAATGCCAAAATATATAAACAAGTACCTATCGACTCCAAATAGCAACTCTAGAGGAGTAGAGTGAGACTACCAACAACTGGAACAAGCACCCTACTGAGGAGGTGCGTCACCATGTCTATCTGTACCTATAGGCATAAACACAATGCCTTAAAAAGGGAATTAGTATAATAGATATCCTGAATATCTAAGGCACATAACATATGTAAAACGGAAATATAGTAGAAGAGATGAAGGTACAGAAATCAACCTGGAACATAGAAGGAGAGGCACCCGACTGATACAATCATGAATATATGCATGTAAGTAAAAATGGGCCACATATGGAGATATATTATAATTTGAAACCTCTCTATGGGGAAAACCATATCATATCATAACATACTCAACCTCGAAAAGACTCGGTCGTACACGACCTTTATAGGACTCGGTAAGGTTAAAACCAGCTAAAATGGTATGCACACATAGGTACCATACCCAACTGACTATAATGTGGCTCAGTAAGAAAATAGATACATATATATAAGTGTTATTCAATATCTCAAATATACCATGACCTAAGTCAAAGTGACTTATAGTCGTTGTCCTCCGACTATCGTTATTGTCGCTACGTTCATCACTTTCAGCCAATCAACTAGAAATATATTAAATATGAGGTCACTAAGGACATGAATGGTTTAGCTAAACTTGTAATGTATTACTTTTTTGGAAGTCATTCGTTTTACAAGTCATGCAAAAGAACGAATAAGCCTTACATACCTTATTCATGAAGCTACCATGTCCCAAGAGTCCTCGTACCTTCTATGAACGATTATCTATATCGCAGAAATGGTCGGTACCAATATTGAATTCATACCCTATAGAAAAGCTCACTTAGGAATTTTATCGAACAACTTATGTACGCAACTTCATAAGGTCATTCATGGTTCAATTTCAATATATCCTAAGACAACAACCTTCATCATCACACATACTCATCACTACCATACTATCCATGTATTTATAATTTCATCTAATACTGTAAATCTCATAAAATCAGGCCACACAACATAGCCTAGCTTCAAGTTTCATATTCACTATTTTCTTCAAGAATCCTCCAACAAAATTCAACTCAACACTTGTACAAACTTAAAATTAAGCTATGGAAGATGAGACTCGCCTTAAATAAACCAAGAACCCTCTTTCCCTTAGCTTAACTCAGCACCAAGTTATATTCGAAGTCCTCACAACGAGGAAGAAGGGGGCTAATAATAGACATGCGATTCTTTACGTCGAACTTGCATGATTTAACCTTGGATTTTTCCTCAAGTTGATGGAGAACACTTGAGAGGATGCTAAGGGTGTTTTAGGGTCTTATTGGAAGTGAAATAAATACCCAAAGTTGAGAACCTCACTTATATACAAAAAACAAAGTTGCTCCACCCTTTTATACAGTACAATTATACAGGTCCTACATTTATGTATGGTCTATATAATTTGACCTTATAATCGGACTTGAAACCTGAAATATTGTAGGAAACATTATGGTCGATATCCCAATTTCTACGATCCATACAATATTATATGGTCCCAATATTTGGGCTGTAATTTTGGGAAACTGGTTGATTTCGACGAAACGTATTCTCTTCGATCCATTTAACTTCTATACATTATGATACTCCTATACACAAGACATAAACTCTCATTACCCTTCCGTAAGGTTACATATCTCCCCAGGACACCGGTATCAATAGACAACACGACTAGGCATAAAAACTACAAGGCGTAACATCCTTCCCCCTTAAGAACATTTGTCCATGAATTTTGAGGGATATTCTAACTCTCACAATTCCTAAAAACTTTAGTAGAGTTTTCTTTGTAAACAATACTATCCAAAACCTTATATAAATAACCCAAACATATATACAATGCCACACCTCCATAACAACATATCAATATCAAATCGGCCTCACATGACCATATATATATAAAACCATCGAAAAGCGTTAGCCATAACTCACCTCAACTTCCCCGTACCGACACCTGTTCTCCACTTGCCACATCTGTCTCAACAATATCACCTAAATAAGGCACAAGGATTAAGCTTGATAAATAGAATAGGAATAGAACAATTGTATCGCATTAATATTGATATACACCTGAAGTCTGAAACAAGTGAGGGTATCTATATTTCATATCTTCCTCAATCTCCCTATTGGGAGGAACTATGGGAGGATCATCTTGATAGACTTCTGGAAACTCATTGACAATTGGTATTGACTAAAGAGTTGAGGTCGGGATATCTGCATCCTTAACTCGAACTACGTGGTAAATGTACCCATTGGATATTATATTTATAGCTTTAAGATAGGAAATAAACCTTCCTATGGGTGCTACTGCAACACCCTTCAATTCTATTACTGGCTCGCTGGGAAATTTGAAACTGACAATTTAGTTTTACAACCTACTGTGGCATAACATGAAGACCACCAATACATACCCACCATTACATTGAAGTCTACCATTTCTAACTCTACCATATTAGCTATGGTAATAAGGTTTTAGACATTAACTAGACAACCCCTATAAATTCGCCTAGTTATAGCTGACTCACTAACTGGAGTGGATACCTCAAAAGGTTCATATAACTTTTCTGGTTCTATCCCAAATTTCATAGCAACAAATGGAGTTACATATGAAAGAATGGATCTAGGATCCATAAGCGTATAAATGCCAAAAGTAAATACTGTTAATACATATCTGTGACGACATCTGTACGAGACTCTTTATCTTGACAGTCAGCTAAAGCATATAGGCGGTTTGGACGTCTAACTGTGTTACCAGATTTAGCCACACCATGCCTTGGTTAGGCCTGAGAACTGTGATAAATTGCTGAATTGTTGGACTGAGCTATGTTACCACCAGTACGTTGCCTTGCCGATGGGAAATCCTTTAGAAAGTGACTTTACTAACCACACCCAAAGAAACCATCCATGCCTAAATGACGCACCCTTGATGTCTCTTACCATAAGTGTTGCAAATAGGATGATGGAAACCCCTGTGTCCCAAGCTGACCATTGACTGTGAGCCTACTACTTTGAAGTTTTTCCTCTTATTATGATTCCTGAACTTTAGGACTGGGGCAGTGGCTGAGAGATAGAGCAGGTCCTGAAGACTTCTTTTTGAAGAACTGTCTGCCTCCACCTCCCCATGACTGATGTGACCTAAGGATTTGGCTCTCTTACTGAACTCTTTCTCCTTCTCTTTTTGCAAGGCTTCCTCTAATTTGAACCTACTCTCATTATCCTACACAAAAGCAACCATCTTTGTAATAGTTATCTCCTTGTTCTGATCCGTAATATTAGTTGCATCATACAAATGGTAATCAAGACCATACACAAAACGCCTAACTCTGGCCCTCATGTCTAGAACCATATGTGGAGCATACTTTGCCAAAGAGACAAACTGAACATAGTACTCCTGTCATGCTGCTTAAGCTTTTCGAATTCAATGACCTTTTCCTTCCTGACCTCAACTGGCAAAAAGTGCTCAATAAAAGTATTAGCAAACTCATCCCAAGTTGTTGAAGATGCATCTACCCTACGAAACTAATCCCATGACTCATATCAGATATAGGAAACATCCTGCAACTGATAAGCTCCCAACTCTGCTGCCTATATCTCAGTAACATGTACAATATGAAATATATTCTGCAGCCCATCAATAAAATTTCGTGGATCTTTCTTTTCATAAGACATGTGAACACTGGAGGCTCTATGCGTAAAAATTCTCGAGTCCTAAAACTGGATGACTCCCCATTAGCTCCTGTACTCGGAGTTGATCCTTATTGTTGAGCTTGAGTAGCCACAAGCTGGGTGAGCAGTTAAATATCTCCCGTAACATCTGAGTCAGTGGTACTAGAATCTCTGCGAGCCCAGTTATCTTAGGTAAGGGTGTTGTACCTGAGTTGTCTCTATGAGCCTGAGCATCTTCCTCGCGAGCAATATTAGTAGCAACCCTCTTACTTGTAGCTGATATCCTTTTCACATGTATTTTCTGAAATACGTAATACACATGAGTTAAAAGGATGTCCTGAAAGTATAACTCTAATTGCACGATCTATAGTATGAAAGAAGTGAGACAATCCTAGATATCTTCAGGGTTAACTATTTACATATATGGGGCTCTCACACACATAAAAGTGACACCATTGGACATAGTTTCATAGACTCCCTAAGACACTTGAACCTAGTGCTCTGATACCAAGCTTTGTCATGCCCCGATCCATGGCCTGGGTGAAACACGATACTTAGTTCCTCACTGCATGTGACCAAGCGAACCACATGGATGTTGAATCAACATGGACATCAAAACATGCTATAGTAATGACTTAAAAACATGTAATTCAAACTACCGAATTTATAATTTGAAAGCATATTGTGGAAATAGTCTGTAATTATAATAAGTCTAAGTAACTGAAAAACTTACATGACATGCTAACTCCTCTAGTTTATAAAACCTGTACCATGAGTCTGACTGAAAATTATCTACCAGGACAAGGCCCTAGCATACCTCTATCATAAGTTATAATGTTGAAATAATAGACTGACACCCCGAATGAGATGGGGCTCACCAAGCAGCTGATATTGTAGCAATCCTACTGAGCAAATAGGTCATCCTGAAACTCAGCACCTACACCGTAAAGTGCAGGCCCTATGCAAAGGGACGTTAGTACATTTGAATTAAACTATATGTAAATAAACTGAAAGAATAGATAGTTGTAGGGTACTCGTTAAAGGGAAACCTAAATCAATAAATCGATATTGTACTGAATCTGAAATGGAAACTAATAACTGAGCAAGGAAGTAATGAATATGAATACTTCCTGTATTGAAATGGAGAGTCACATATTTAACTGAAATAATCAATAATTATCGCCTTAGGCCGAATATTTGTGCACAAATCTGTGTCCTCGGGCACAAGTATACGTATACATAAACTGTGGCCTTAGGCCCAATATATATATTAGTGTCCTCGGGCCCAAAAATATAGGTTCTCAACATGATATTGAATTATTGAAATATATTGCTATGAAATACTAAATATAAACTCATGAACTGATTATGAGTGCTGAAGCATTAACTAATTTACAAAGATGCTGAGTATTCTATACTGAGACTCGTGGATATCAAACACAAGTCTATAGTGATTATGCGCTGACTTCACAACAATCAAAGTGATAATTATGAACAACTATGAATTTATATTCTTGAGAATAGTCATTATAGTCTTTTCATGAACTAGGGAATAATTATTAATTCTGAAGTAATTCATAGTAATCTCGATGAACGAGGCGTGGGGATGATTAAAGACATTCCCACATGTAGATAGAAGCTCTACATACCTTGTTCACTCCTAGCCTTGTATTAAAAATAATCTAAACTTTGAGGTAGAAACCCAAAGATTAAACCTTATTGGATGAGGTTTACCTTGAAAATCGTAGGTTAAGAATAATGAAGTTCTATTTAGAATTCATGTATGTACGTTAAAATTCACTTGAAATACATGGAATAGGCTTACCTTGATGTAGGAAGATGATTGAAGAATTGAACCTTCATGTTAGGGTTTGAGAATTGTGAGAACTGATTTTTCTGAACTATGACTCATATTTATATTGTTTACTGTCGGACATATTCTACTACCCAATTTGACGGGCCGTCGAATTTCATGCGTTCTGGGATGGGAACATCAATAATTCTATAGTCCGTATAATCAGATCATCTTGAAATTTTGAATTTCCCAAGGTTCTGTAAAAGTTGAGAGAATTTGACGGTTTAAAAGGATGGGCCGTCAAATATTATATGATCCATAAAAAGCTACTAGGTTCTATCAATTTCAAAATGAAATTGACAGTTCATTTCGACGGTCCGTAAAATATTTTACAGTTAGTCAATCTTTGCGTAAAATCTGATCTGTAGAACTGAAACTAGTTTTCAACTTTAAGCTCCCTGTTTTGATTTCGTAACCCCTGGATCATGATCATAACTTAGTTTAGAGGTATGAGGTGTTACACTTGTGATTCATCGAGATACAAGAGTAATGGACAAAATTCATTAAGGATTTGTCCAAAAGCGCAGAAAAAGTAAAAGAGATAGTGTAGGTATTACCTCGGTGGATGCGTACTGGTGGGGGGGGGGGGAAGGCAAGAGGATTGACTGCTCTCGCCAAAAATGGCCAACGACCAGTAAAGGGTTTTTGCCTCTACATCTTTGCATTTTTGGCACCATGATGTGGAGATAGAAGAGTGATAATGGAGGCTAGGGTGTTGGTAACCCTAGCCAATTTCACGAATATGAAGTATGTAAGGGGTCTTTGCCTTTAAACGCGAGTTTGGGCCAGGTTCTAGTATGATTTGGACTGGGCTAAGCTAATTAAAAAAGAAATAGGGACTAAATCGTTGAATAAAAATGTGCTGATGAAAAATGAGAGTTTTGCAAATGTATACTTCAATTGAAATTTAAAAAATGGTCACACGGTTTAAATTGTGGCCAAATTGGCTGAATTTCTTTAAATTAATGCACAATTGAAAAATCAATTTAAAATTTACCATTTCAATAATAACAAAAATGCAAAATTCTCTAAAATAATACCAAAATTGACCAATGAAATTAAGATGCTATTCGACACTTCATTCAATTAATCAAATTTTCTAATTATACGAAGTAAAATATTTATCAATAAATCATCAATTAATTTAGACAATTAATCAACTAGTTGTCTTCATCAATTTGAGTTACAATTTGATAAATATATTTCAAAAATATATAATAATATATAAATGATATATTTGATGAGATTTTGTCAAATAAAATGGAAAAATTTCACCGGGATAAAATTGCAAAATCATTTTCATCTTGTAAAATGCATATTTTATTCCGTTCATGACTCAGAAACTTTGAATAATTAAATAAAAGTATTAGAGGATAAAAAGTAGGTGTTAACATTCCTATTTATAGGGAAACTCTGCCAAATTTTCTACATAATCCAAGGGTTAGAACCTTAAGTCGCTTAGCCCAACATTCGAGGACAAATTATTTTCAGGGGGGAGAATGTTACACCCCGTGTTTCGTATGATATCGTATCATAATGTTATCTGACATAAATTCGTAGAGACTAAGACCCCTCCAAGAGACTAATAAATGCTTAGGCAAGTATCGAGTAAGTTTCAGAAAAGTATAAGTCTGATCGGAGCAACAGAAGTAAGTTTCGATGGAAGTTCGACAACATGTTATGGTCTGGGACACTATGCGAGTCACAAAACATGCCTGCAAGATGTAGGAGCATTGAAATAAGGGACAAAATTTGGGTGTTCTGGGAAAAGGCTTGTGACACCACCTGCGAGATGCAAGCAGGGTCATTTAGTGGCAGACCTTACCGCAGGCAGAGGTTGGTGCAAGCTTGATATTAGGTTATAAATTTTACACCCCGTAGTTTCATATTTCTCCATGACGTCAATGGATACAAAAGTCTCTGGAAGAGGTACGACCTTACAAAATAATAATGAAAGTTTACAACTTATTTATGGAGGTACTAGATTTTTTAGGAGTTAAACAGATTGAAGGAAGTACGTTTTGACAAAAACGGGATAATTGGGCAACATGATAGGATAGATGACAGATCGTCAAATATCCAGCCTGAGCCATCAATCTTCAAGGAAGTTTGACAAGGAAGATTGACGGACTGTCGAAAGTTTGATGGTCCCTCGAGTGTACTATCGAATTACGGCGGTCAAAACATTTGATGAGTTTATATTGGGATTTTCCGATTTGGGATTCATTATTACTCTATACCAAACTCTAAGGCCTCTCCTAACCCTCTCAATCATACCCCAACACCCTAAGTTGGAATTTAAGCCATAATCAGCAAGAATTTCTTGACAAGCCCTGTAATTATCAAAGAAACTTCCATCTTTTTAAGGCGTTGGTTATTGAAAACCCTTGGAGCAAGATACTCTACCATTTACAAGAAATTTGGATATGTAAAGGTAAGTTTTACCCATATCTACTTATGATTGAGATTAATTGTCGATTTGGAGGAAGTTATGAAAATGTTATCATGATCAAAACTTCAAAAATTTGTGAAATCTCCATAATATGAATTATTGGGTTGTTTTACCCTAAGTATGAGTTGAAATGGATGATGATATTGATTCTATATGTTGTGTATTAAGGAACATAAGGTTTGAAAAGTTGTGACCTTAATTCACACGAAGTTTTCCATATAAGAAAAGTTTAATGAATTACTATTGCCTAAGAGATGTCGAAGAAACCCTAACTAAGGTTTTATGGAAAGTGTACTTTGATTAGACCGTGGGATTAAATTAAATAAGCATCCCTTTTAAAGGAGTATAAGAATCCAAAGTGTATAAGGAAGTCGATAAGATACTCTAGCAGAGTTTTTATCGAATTTAGATTCGATATTTATATTACTTCCTTGTATGGTATAGATGAGCATTCACAAAGGGAGCGAGGACTTGTAAAATGATTGTAGCAACAACAACCATGTAAGGCTCAATTCTTTCTTGTTGGCATGATATGTATCAAAATGACTTCTACAAAGCTAAATACATTAAGTATTCTACTATGAATATTGATTATATATGTAGCTATACAGATACGCTATTGATTATATTATCCACAGAGGCCTATGGAGTTATATACATATGTCATACATATATGATGTAGATAATATTGCCTCTAGAGGCCCACGGAGTTATATACGCGATTATATTTCATTATGCATATTCTAGCCCAAAGAAGCACTCAGAGTACAGGTTATATTTCCACTACTTTACCTTACATTTATTCATTGAGTTATAGTTTCAACATATGCTTCAGATATAGCATTGTACTTATTTATAGTTTCAGTCTTACATATTTACTACATCTTTCATACCGATGTCCCTTTCCTGTGATACTGCGTTCATCCTGTAGGTACAGATAGAGATGTAGTTGCTTTCCTCACAATAGGACTCGACTAAGCTAGAAGTTGTCATGCTCCTTTTTTTCGGAGTTGTGTAGTAAGCTGATAGGTATGACATGTTTGCATATGTATATATTTCGGTATGGAGGGGCCCTGTCTCAACCAGTTGTTGTCAATACACTCTATAAAGAGTTGTAGATAGTGTGTTATGTGTGACAGTTGCATGTTGCCTTATCGGCCTCTCCAATAGATTTTTTATACTTATGTCGGCCTTGTTATATATATATATATATATATGTTTTGGGCATTTCCTGAGTGTAGGTGGCTATGTCCTTAGATAGTTGAGTATGTGTCAGAGGCCTTGTCAGCCCATGAGTTGTTGTATTTCCCTTAGGTATCAAGAACGGTACGCTCGGGACTTAGAGCGCTGGGTGCCGCCCCCTCCCCCATAAGGTTGGGGTGTGACAAAGTGGTATCAAAGCAAGTCAGTCCTAGGGATGTCTACAAGCTGTGTCTAATAGAGTCTTTCATATGGGTGTGTTTCCCACCACACTTATAAACATGAGGCTACAGTGCATTTAAGATGTTACATTTGTGAAAATATAGATTGTGAAATAGAAGCGAAGTCATAAGTCACTAAATCCCTATCTTTTCATCTTGATCTTATTTTCAGCAATGTCGAGATCTAAGAAAAGTTCTGACAGCAGGAAATAGGGTAAGAATGTGTGAGAAATTACTAACCGACAACCACTCGCCAGTATGAATTCGAGGAACATAAGAACACCAGAGAGAAATGTATGTTATTCAATAGAAGAAGATATGTATGTGTGAGAAATCTCTATGCAGGAAGATATGTCTGAGGATATATCTATGGAAGAGGACTCATCTGAGATTCCATAGGAATCACCCTTCCGTATGCCATCGACTCTAGTAGTAGTGCCCAATTATAGGAAATACCATACAGTACAGAGGCCATCGGCGCAATGGTCATTTCCATTTGGGTTGGGTGTGAGTGGTCTTGTGTATGTAACAACACCTCTAGTTATCTTTCTAGAGTAGGGTCATATTCAGATACCCTCACAGGATAGACCTTTAGAGAGTTATCGAAGCCTATTATCATGGACATCAGTTAACCAAAGCTCGCCCATAACAAGTAAAAGTGAGAAAGAAGTGACTAGTAAATAAACTAGAAGTTTCGAGATGGATGCAGGTGTTGAAGAATTGATAATGAGAGAAGAATCAGATAAAATCTCCCGAGTAGCAACCAGACAAGTAACATAAGATGTTTATCCGATATCGAGCTATGTTTTGGCTGTGGACCTTTGGGCCATAGGTCCAGGGAATGTCCCGAGAGATTTCAGTAATTGTACCATCAGTGCGGATAGGTGCATTGTGGCCCATGCCTAGGTAATCTTAAGGGATATTATTGGTGTCTGAGCAGGCGCCATAAAGTTTATAGATTCCAGAGGTTGAGTCTGGGAAACTAGTTGGTGCTGATGTTACATAGAATCATGCAATCAATCAAGTATGTTGATAACTTTATTAAGAATAGTTGTGTTTATGTCTGTGAACAGTTAGTTATTAGTGATATTAGGATTGCGTCAAACAAGACATATATGAACGGTAAATAGATACTAGGAGTCGAAGGTGGTAACTAAAATTACTATTATGTTCTAGGATCTATGTACGATGATTTAGGATCAACCATTTATTGATTACATACTTATCCAACACTCCTAGACTCTATAGCATGAGTAATATAGGAATGCCAAGGACATATATCCATGACCCGAATAAGGGACATTCACGAGCCCAAAGAACTAAGAGACACCCCAAAAGAGTAAAAAGGGAAAACAAATTTTTAGGCATGAATTACCTAATGTTTTGTCCAGAAGACAGTGAGAGGAAGAAACGGGACTCGGAGGGTTACACGTTAAATAGTAAACTCCAATCCCTTCGTAAGGATTAAACCATTCAGGAATAACTTTTGAACAAAATGAGACTCTTAAATCAAAGGCAAGTGATATACCTTCTTCATCGGGAAAGATGGCAGTATTCTCGACATTAAGTGGAAATAATTTGCGATGAAAGTATGATTAACAAAGAAGCGGTGATAAATGATAAATAGGTGTCTGGTAGACAAAAGTAAGAGCATTATGACAACTTAATTGAAGGATATATCTTACACAAATAGATTAGTGAAAAACCAGGAATAGTATTGATAGCAATAAAGGAGTTGGAGTGGGACTTCCAAGTAACCAGAATACCATCAAAGGATAAAGGTATAAGTAAAGGAGTGGCATTTAAGCTTCCAGAACTAAAGATCTAGGTTATAAAGTCCGCAAACTATTATAGCAAAGTACGCTAGGACAAGGAGTCTTTGAAGTAATTCAAATCGGCAAGCGTCAAGTTAATTAATCGGAAAACAGATAGAAAGGAATTCTAACACCAGTTTAGGGGAGAAATCCCAAAGTTAGGAACAAGGATGAATACAACTATGACTTGAATTAAATATACCAAGCCTTAGGTTCACCGTGAATATCAGCAAGGCATTTAAATATATGTGAGTGGGAGTAAGCTCCAGTGAAACCCGATGTAGGGTATAACAGAGCAACAAAAAGAGGATTTAAAGTAAACGATAAGGAAAAGAGGTAAAGAGCAAGAGTAAATGAGTACGATATGAGCAAGCAAGTGGTAGTAAATGTGGACGACCGAGTAACCAGAAACCTTACAATAAAGATAATGTAATAGTAATAATGATAAGGACATCGGTCGAAAAGGAGATCGACACATAGTGAATAAGGGCAGCAATATGGATTTAAATGTGGTAACCATGAAAGGAGCAAGTAAGAAGAACACCTTGCAAAAGTAAATCTTTCAGAAAAAAAGAGGTAGGACAACCCTTAGCATGAGCCATATTGAAAAACTAACTAGAGGATGTCAAAGATTTGCTTCGAGGAACAGGTGTACAAGAAATACCCAACGAATGAACAGTCGAATGTGAAGCATAATTGATTTTTAAAGTTACAAGGGGCAAGTGCACGCTCTTAGTATGAAAGAAATATCATGAGTTCGGAGCCAGTGAACATAGTAGATGCCATAGTAATAAGGCCACGCAAAAGAAGGAACAACGTTGAAAATGAGAAAATACCTTATTTTCAATATTTGACGAACAATATAAATCCAGAGAGGATACTTGAGCAAATATGCGGTATAACTAATGAAATGATGAGTCTATATCAGAATGCATAACATCACCAAATAAGTATACAAGCTCGAGACATTGTAAGAAGCAAGAGGGTCGGATGTGAAATGTTGGAAGGTAATGGACCATAGGGTCATATACCGTTGAACAAAGAGAGTCAATAAGGAGTCACAGAAAGGGACCATCTAAAAGAAGTAAGAGGTTTCCAACCATAATAGAAGTCGGGTGATACCCCCCTTGGAGATATATGTAAACCAATTCTTCCTTATATTGGGAATTGAGGAGTGTCCAAAAAAATTATATCATCTAAAACCCCTTTAAGAAGTGTTGCTTTTGAAGTGGAGGTATTACGTATGGATTATTGAATGAACCGGGGATCTTAAGGACCAGTTTAAAAGTAGCCTTGAGAATTCAGAATTTCTATTGTCTCGCCCTATCATGAGCATTGAAAATTTCAGGTTGGAATGTCAAACCCAGGCCGAGGGTGAACGAATAAAGTTTGGAAGAAGTTTGAAATACTGATTGATGACTAGCTTGGGGTTATAACAAGAACAGAAACGGACCGGAAGTAACGATACCAAATTTAAGGAAGTAAGTATAAAGAAATACTTAGTGCAAAGGGGAAGCGATTTGAGAGATTTGATGTTAAAATAAAGAGTTAACTTAAAAAGGGAGGAAGATTTCATCTAAGCGTGATCAAGATCATAGTATCGAATTCTGTTGAGACAGGAAGTAGATGTGAACAAAATCCAGTAGCAATCAGAAACATTTATTTAGAGACTGCTTCAAGCAAAAGCGGACAAAAGATTTATCGACAATTTTTTTTAAGGCCAGTAGGTTGCTTAAAACTCATGTGCTATATAAGGATATTATCGAGAAAACAAATAGAAGAATAGAAAAAAGGGCTTGGATTCAGGCAACCTGACTATTTTCACATTCTTGATTGGGAGTTTATCGTACCAAAATATTTTATTATTATCTTACACTTCATACCTAGAGACTCAATTATCTTAACTCCTTATATTATGAACATTATAACCTAGAAAAGAAAGATGTGGTCCAGATGTAAGAATACAACAACTCAGACAAAGTATAGCCGTCAAGTGACGGATTGAGGCAACTTTTGGTTCAAAAAGTACTTTATCATAATGATTAAAGAACCTATGAATCGCTCTACTAGAATGATTTAGATTTCCTGTTAGTATTCGTGTGGTATAACCCCTCTATTTTTATTAAGTTTATCGAAGATGGACCATGTATCTTATGTATGTTATATTTTTGAAGCAAGTGTATCAAGTGTAGCTCGGATGTTAGCAAAAAGATATTAAGGTAAGTTATAGCCGAACACTCTTTAATTTCTTCTAGTATAAGCTCGGATGTTAGCAAAAATATTTTATTTTGATATGGTGTTGCTCTATCTGACATTGGATATATGTTTGGACTGCTTAACATATTGTGGATAGTCTTATTTACAAAGGAAACTCTGCCAAAATTTCTGGAAAACTTGAGAGTTAGGATATTTTCAACATTTGCGGATAAATGTTTCTAAGGGGGGAAGGATATTGCACCCCGTAGTTTCACGTTCTGCTATGATGTCAATGGATACCAAAGTCTCGAGAAGAGGTTTGACCTTACGAAATAATAATAAATGTTTAAAACTTGTTTATGGAGGTACCAGAATGATTAGGAGTTAAACGGATCAAAGAAAATATGTTTCGATGAAAACGAGAAAACTGGGCAACTTGACGGGAAAGATGACGTACCGTCAATCTATTTTACAAAATGTGAAATACCCAGCCTAAGCTATCAATCTTCCAGGATGTTTGATGGGGAATATTGACGGACTGTCGGAAGTTTCAAGGTCCATCGTGTGTACCATCTAATTACGGTGTTGCAGAACTTTTAATGAGTTTATATTGGGATTTTCGAATTTGTGATTCATTTTTCCTCCATACCAAACCCTAAGACCTCTCCTAAACCCACTCAATCATACCCCAACACCATAAGTTAGAATTGAAGCCATAATCCGCAAGAATTTCGTAACAAGCCCCGTGATTATCAAAGAAACTTCCATCTTCTTAAGGCATTGGTTCTTGAAAACCCTTGAAGCAAGATACTCTATTGTTTAGAGGAGATTTGGATACGTAAAGGTGTGTTTTACCCATCTCTACTTATGATTGTGATTAATTGTCAATTTGGATGATGTTATGAAAAATTATCATGATCAAAACTTCGATAATTTGTGAAATCTTTGTAATAATAATTATTGGGTTGTTTTAGTTTATGTATGAGTTGAATTGGATAATGGTATTGATTGTATATTTTTTATATTATGGAACATAAGGTTCGAAAGTTTGTGAGATTAATTCACATGATGTTTTCTGTATAAGAAAAGTTTAAAGAATTATTATTGCCTAAGATTGTCGAAGAACACCTAACTAAGGTTTTATTGAAATTGTATTTGGATTAAACCATGGGATTAAATTACATAAGAATCCCTTGTAAAGGAGTCTATGAATCCGATGTCTATACGAAAGTCGATAAGATACTTAAGCGGACTTTTTATGGAATTTAGATTCCATATTTATATTACTTCCTTGTATGGTATAGATGAGCATTCGTAAAGGGAGAGGGGACTTGTAAAATGATTGTAGTAACAACAACCAAGTATGTAAGGCTCAATTATTTCTTATTGACATGCTCCATATCAAAATGACTTCTACAAAGATAAATCCGGTAAGCATTCTACTCTAAATCTTAAAGGAAGTACTTGTAGTTCATCTTCAAATGTATTATGATATAATTCCTCATTTGTCATCGAGGTAACATCCTCATTCAAAGGCATCCTTTTAATGTCAATAAGAGTCGGTCCCTTATTGTTTCTTGGAAGTTAATTTAATGATGTGATTCATGGTTTCTATAGAGTCAGTAAAAGAATAACAAATGAAGTGTTAACCCTCATAAGGGAGTCGGAGGTGCAACGACCTTATGTCGCTCTGATGAGTTTTATGGAGTATTCATAATTCTTAAATTGGTTGTCATATGCATGAATTATATATATATATATTGCACACAAAGGCCTATGGCGTTATATACGCAGCTATATAAATACGATATTGATTATATTTCCCACATAGGCCTATGGCGTTATATATGCAGCTCATACATGTATGACATAGATAATATTGCCTCCAGAGGTCTACGACATTATATATGCGATTATATTTCATTATGCATATTATGGAGACAGAGGCACTCAAAGTACAATTTGTATTTCCACTACTTTACCTTACAATTATTCATTCAGTTATAGTTTCATCTTATGCATCAATTATACCATTGTACTCATTTATAGTTTCAGCCTTCCATATTCAGTACATATTTCCTACTGATGTTCCTTTCAGGGGACATTGCGTTTATGCCCGCATGTACAGATAGAGATGCAGTTGCTTTCCTCAACATAAGACTCGATTCATTTGGAGGTTTTCATACTTTTTTCTTTTGGAACTGTGTAGTGAGCTACTAGGTATGACATATATGCATATGTATATAGTTGGGTATGGCGGTGCCCTGTCCCGACCAGTTGTTGTCAGTACACTCTTTAGAGGATTGTAGACAGTGTGTTATGTGTGATAGTCGTATGTGGCCTTGATAGCCTCTCCAGTAGTTTTTTTATACTTATGTCAGCCTTATTGTCTTTGTTATATATATATATGTATGTTTTTGGTATTTCTTTAGTGTATGTGGCTATGTCCTTAGTCAATGAGTATGTGACAGAGGCCTTGTCAGCCCATGAGTTGTGGTATACCCCTTAGGTATTAGGAATAGTATGCTTGGGCCTTAGGGCACCAGCCACACCCCTCAAGGTAGGGGTGTGATAATAAATTACTCCAAGTTCGATTAACACAACATTCTTCCCCCAAATTAGACCTAATCAACTCCTAGGTTCTCTCTAAAGGTCCTCTTATGGCCATACGCTAAAAATCAAAGGGAAACAACTTAATTTTGACGTAAGGAGTCTCGTGATCATCGTTAGGTTGCTCTTCTCTTCGTTGTGCTATGTTGAGCTATCCTTGGATGCGATGTAGCATCAGATTTGGAGTGTTTATTGTGTCTGGAGGTAAGATTATTCTTATTCTATATATGTAGGAGTTCATACAAGTTATAGATGTATGATGTTAGGATTTTGAAGCAAGAGGATTGAAGAACATATAGTTGTATTATTTTCTTTTATTGGGGCTGGTTGTTGAGATTGTGTGGTGATACAAGTATTGAATCTAGATAGTTTAGGTTGTAAGGTAAAGGAATGAAATTATTGAAGCTTGTTGTGTAACTATACGTAAATATCCTTGGTAGAAGAATGTGCAAGTTCTATGCACTCTAGGTGTTTGACAAATTACCTAAGTGAAGATTTCTCATAGTTAATGATTCGATTTTGATTCAAATCATTAGTATAATGTAGACTATCGTTCATAGATCATCTAAGATCTTGGGAACTATCGGCATAAGGTGTGTAAGGATCTCCCCTTTCTTCATGAATTCCAAGAATATCGATTTCTAAAAGAAATTTAAAAAGTACTACAATTATATGTTGTTTGTCCCCTGCCAAGAGTACTTTCTTGTTTTATTATCATATCATATAGAAGTTGGGTTTCCAGTTGTACATTGAGTCTCATATCCTTACCTAATGAAGTATGAAAGAGAAGAACAATGTGAGTCATAGAGGGCCAAGAGTGCTACCATTATGATATAATATGGACACTACCAAATTAGTATCGGTTAGGTAGTTATTTATGTATACAAACACCCCGGACTATAACCGACGGGAAGTGATATATATACAAACACCCAGAACTATAACCGGTTGGTAGTGATATAGATACAAACACCACGAACAATATTCGGAGGGAAGATTATATAGTAATACATATGTCTATGAGTTATGTATGAGAGTCTTAGAATTGTCTCAGGGTTTCATAGTTTGCTCTGAAGGTATACAGGTTGATTCTTATGCCCTATTTGTAGTTTTTTCTTTCATGTTGTTATTCATGCTTTACATACCGATACATTTCATTCGTACTAACACTTTTTTTATTGGAGCACTATATGTCATACTACAAGTTCAGGTACAGGCGCAGATAGGCCTCCATAATAGGAGTTTATGAGTCCAGTAATTAATTGGTAAGCTTCCCTTCTTTTGGATCTACCGAGTCAGAGGTCATGTGCCAAGTTTCAGTGTATATATACAATTGATGGGTAGGTCAGGGCTCTGTCCTGACCATATGATAGTTGTAGGTATATTGATATTTTGGGTTTGTTTACCCTTCATATTGAGATGTCCAGATGATGTTATGTATTTCTAGGTTGCGTCCTTGTTGGCCCAATTGGTATATTTGTTAAACCTCTATACCTTCTATTATAATTATGACCTTATCGATCAAAGTTTCTATAAGTCATGGTGTTATGTTTCAGAGTGATAAGTTCGGGCCAGTACGACATCGACTACTGGCTACCACCCTAGTTTGGGGTGTAACAAAATTTATATCAGAGTCGGTCACTCAAAGGGAGTCTACAAGTCGTGTCTAGTGGAGTCCCATTTATGAGTGTATTATGCACTACACTTATAAGTGAGAGGCTTTCGTGCATTTAGGGATGGTTACTATTCATTCATCTCATAGATCATGCTATAGAGCTGAGTTATAAGGATTTGAGTCTAATTTTTGCTTTTTCCTCTTTCTGTCATGTCGATTACTAGAAAGACTACTGCTAGTCAATGAGCCAACGCAGATAGGGGAAAGGGTACTAGTAATACCCCGCTTGGCCAAGGTAATACAGTGAAGGCATAAGGTCAGTCGCATTCTAATGCATCAGCAATTCCACCCCATGTAGAGGAGGTCAAAGGAGATACAATACCTCCATCTCCTCATGATATAGTGCCACTAGGTCCTCAGAAACTCGTTCTTCTAGTCCCTCCACCCAAGACTAGTGAGCAGGGTATGGTGAGTGTTGTGCAGTTGTTGGCATAGATTATAGCTTCCTAGTAGAGACAAATAAGGGCATCTACAGATGTTGGGCCTTCTAATGGTGCGGGGAATTCAAGAGTCTGAGAGTTCTAAGTGAAGATCCTCATAATTTTATTAATTAAATGCCGAGGATATTCAGAGTCATACATGCTTCAGATACTTACACAGTAGAGCTGACGTCTTTCAGGCTATGAGAAGTGGCCATCTTATGGTATGAGGCTTGGGAGCATTCCAGAGGGCTTGATGAACCTCCACCTATATATGAGGAATTTTGAGACACCTTTCTTGACCATTATTTACTATTGGAGGTACGAGACGCTATGGTAGAACGGTTCTTAAACCTCAGGTAGAGAGGTATGAGTGTGAGGGATTACAACCTTCAATTTGATTCCCTAGTTAGGTATGCTCTGAATATAGTGGATACGAAGAGAGCTCGGGATCACCATTTTGTATCAAGATATGACCTGAATCTAATTGGGGAATGTACGGTAACTTTCCTGAATATGAATGTGGACATTTCTAGGATATAGGCATATGATCAGAATGTCGAGGATCATATGTGCCAGTTCTGAGTTGATAGAGAAGTAGAGAGGGAGTTGATTAAGAAGGATAGATCTATCGGGTCCTCCAGAAAGACACCGAGTAGCTTTAGGCAGTGATTCCCTAAACGTCCACCCTGATTTACTAACATTTATCCATCTCAGTTTCAGGAGACTAGATATGATAAGTATTCCCACTCTTAGACCAGGTTAAAGTTCGAGGGCTTCTGATTTTCAGAGATAAGAGCGTTCGGGTTAGGTGAGGCCTCCATTGCCGATGTATAGCCACTGTAGTGGGGCACATTCAGGGCAGTGTTTTTAGGGTTCTGATATATGTTATTGCGTGGGAATCATGGTCACACTATTCACCAGTATCCGAATAGAGGTTGAGGTGGTATGGCTAAGCTGATTGGATCGACAACAACTTCTTTGTCGAGGTTACATCTGACAAGTGGTGGGCTACAGACCTCAGTTAGGTAGAGGTAGAGATAGAAAGGGAGCGTCCAGTTCAGGCGGTGGTGAGAACCACATATATGCTCTATCGGGTCAGTAGGACTTAGAGTCGTCTACGAATGTTGTCATAGGTTAATTATCCATTTTCACTTATGATGTGTATGCATTGATAGATCCTTGCTCCACAGTGTCCTATGTTATGCCATTCGTTGCTAGTAAGTTTGGAATAGAGCCAGAATTATTATCAAAGCCATATGATGTAGCTACACCAGTTGGCGATACGGTTGTGGCTACACGAGTTTATCGGTATTACACAATGACAATTTGCAACCACCATACTTCAGCCGATCTAGCAGAGTTATTGATGATTGACTTTGATGTAATTATAGGTATGGATGGTTGGATTTATGTTATGCCAGTGTTGATTATCGAATGAAGATCGTCAAGTTCCAATTTTTGGATAAACTAGACCTAGAATGGAAAGGTAATCCAGATACGCCTAAAAGTAGGTTTATTTCCTACCTTAAGGAACATAATATGATTTCTAAAGGTTATATTTATCATCTAGTGAGAGTTAGGGATGCACATGTAGAGCCTCCGACCCTTTAATTTGTTCCTGTTGTGAATGAGTTTCCAAGTATTCCTCCAGAGAGTAGGATTGATTTTTCTATAGATGTGCTTCCGAATACTTATCCCATATCTATCCCTCCTTACATAGTGGCTCCTGCTGAGCTAAGGGAGTTGAAGGAGAAGTTGTGGGATCTAATAAGAAAGGCTTCATAAGACCTATTACCTCACCGTGGGGTGCACTGAAATTGTTTGTTCGCAAGAAGGACAGTTCTCTGAGGATGTGCATTGACTATCGTCAATTGAAAAATGTCACTATTAAGAATAAATATCCACATTCGAGGATCAAGGATCGAGGATCTATTCAATTAGTTGCAGGGTTACAAGTGTTGCTCGAAGATTGATTTGAGATCTGGGTAGCACCAATTGAGAGTAAAGGAGAAAGATATACCCAAGACAGACTTTCAAACTACATACAATCACTTTGAGTTCCTTGCGATGTATTTTGGCCTTACTAACGCACCAGCGACCTTTATGGATTTAATGAATCAGGAATTTAAACCATTCTTGGATGTCTTTCTGATTTTGTTTATTTATGATATTCTTATCTATTCACGTACGGAGGAAGATCATGCGAATAATTTGCGATCGGTATTGCAGATACTTCAAGATTGTAAGTTGTTTGCTAAATTCTATAAATGTGAGTTCTGGTTGAACTCAATTGCTTTTCTAGTCCATATATCTCTTCAGAAGGTATTAAAGTGGATAATCTGAAGATTGAAGCGACAAAGAATTGGCCAAGGCCCATGACTCACACCGAGGTACGTAGCTTTTGGGTTTGGCAGGTTATTACTTGAGGTTTGTGGAGGGATTTTCTCATATCTCCACACCTCTAACAAAGCTTACACACAAGACGGCCAAGTTTCAGTGGTCAGATGCGTGGGAAAGAAGTTTCCAAGAGTTGAATAATAGATTTATGTCCGCACCTATTTTGACACTTCCAGAAGCTATGAACGGATATGGTGTCTATTGTGATGCATCCAAAGTTGACCGAGTCTGTGTTATGATGAAGCATGGAAAGGTTATTTTGTATTCTTCAAGACAGTTGAGGAAGCACTAGCAAAATTACCCAACTCATGATCTTGAGTTAGCGACTGTTATATTTTCTTTAAAGATATGGCGTCATTACTTATATGGAGTTCATGTTGACCTGTTTACCGATAATAAGAGCTTACAATATATATTTTGGCAGAAGGAATTGAATTCAAGTTAGAGGAAGTGGCTCGAGCTATTAAAAATTATGATCATGTCCATATCTTATACCATCCTAGCAAGGCAAATGTTGTAGCAGACACCTTAAGCCGTAAGTCCATGGGATGTTTGAACCATGTTGAAGCCGACAAGTTATAGATGACCGAATAATTATGTCGGCTAACCAACATAAATTTTGTTATAGGTTAGCCCCGTTCTTATCAGAAACATGACTCTATTTAGGTTATCGTCGATAGGCTTATGAAATCATCACATTTTCTACATGTTCGAAGTACTTATTCGGATAAAGAGTATGCTAAGTTATACATTAAATTAATAGTTCAACTTAATGGCGTTCCAGTTTCTATTATATCTGACAGAGGTGCCTAGTTCATAACTAATTTCTGGAAGTCCTTTCAGAGGGGTTTAGATACCCCAGTGTGATGTAAAGAAGGCAGTGAGCTTAAGTGTCCAACATAAGCCTCTAGGTGATTTGATATGAGTGCTGAAGATTTCCAATCGTCCTATGATGATATGCTCAATGTGGAATGGAGTGTGGAGTGGAGTGGAGTTGAAGAAAAGACTTAAAGATCCAAGAAGTGCCATTAATTTTTGGCTTTTATGTCTTGGCCGAGACCATTTGTTTTAGCTTGGTTTTAATTTCTAGCTTAATTACTAGTCTCCCTTTTAGGTTAATTACTAGGCCTTGTAATAAAATAGGAAAACTAAGCTGAGAACTATCTAGAAAGAAGCTTCAAACGTCTCCAAATGAGGTAATTCATGAACTAGCTAGTTCATGCACTTATCTACATGGATGACACAAAGGGTTGGCCTAGAGAATATGAAGGGTTGGTCGAGCATCTCCCCCCCCCCCCATTCTACCAAGATACATGTTTTTGTCTTTCTTGTTTCCTCTTCTAGAAGGTCTTGAACTATTATAAACAAGAGATGTAATTGATGTAAGGGGACATTGAAGTTTTATGAAATATATTTTAGTTTACTCAAACTTGCTAAGTTTTCAACTTTTGTGTTATTATCTTAGTCGGACCTTTTGTGGTCCAACCCTTGGTCCTTTTGTGGTCCAAACCCCGGTCTTTTTATGGGCCACCCTTTTATCCTTGTGATATCATTTGGATTGTGTAATGCTCCTAGCTCTTTCATGAGGCTCATGCATGAGGTGCTACAACCGTTCATGGGTAAATTTGTTGTGGTTTACTTAGATGATATCTTGATTTATAGTCAAGATAGGGAATCTAACATGCCGCATCTAGAACCTATATTTGAGAAGTTAACTGAAGTAAAGTTGTGGCAAGTTAGAGAAGTGTGCTTTTATGATTACTATTGTCCCATTCTTAGGGTACATAGTATCATCTAAGGGCATTCATGTGGACCCATCCAAGGTGGAAGTTATCCGGAGTTGTCCTAAGCCTATGAATGTAAGTGAGGTAAGAAGTATCCATGGGTTGGCGTCTTTCTTTCATCATTTCATTCGAGATTTTAGTATCTTTGCTGCCTCTATCACTGAACTAATGAAGAAAGGTGAGTTTAAATGGTCCCAAGGAGCACAAAGAGCTTTTGAAACCTTTAAGGGAAGGTTATGTGAAGCACAAGTTCTAGATAATCCGAACTTTGAGAAACTATTTGAGGATGAATGTGATGCAAGTGGAGTTGGTTTTGGTGCCGTCTTGATTCAAGATAAGTGACCTATTTCTTTCTTTAGTAAAATATTGGGTGGTGCACGGCTCAATTATTCTGCTTATGATAAGGAATATTATGCTATTATGATATCCTTGGTCCAATTTGAACATTATTTGAGGCCAAAACCTTTTTTCTTATTCGGATCATGAATCCTTGAAGTATATACATGGACAAAGAAAGTTGAATCCAATGCATGCTAAGTGGGTGGCGTACTTGCAAAATTTCACACTCTACAAGTCACAAAGATGGAAAGTCCAACATAGTGGCGGATGCACTTTCCTAGAGGCACGTAATGTTGATCATGCTTGAACAAAAACTTGTGGGATTTGAAGTGCTAAAGGAATTCTATGAACGATATCCCGAGTTCACAAATGTAATGATAGAATGTAATAATGGAGTTCATGGTTCTTATTCCATAGTAGAAGGTTTCTTTTCAAAGGAAACAAATTGTGTGTGCCCAAATGTTCCATGAGATAATTACTTGTACATGAAATGCATTCGGGTGGACTAGTTGGACATTTTTGGGTAGTGAAGACTTTGGAGATTGTACAAGAATACTTTTACTGACAACTGATGGATAAAGTGGTAAATGGAGTGGAAAGTAGGTGTTCCACTTGTCAAAAGGCTAAAAGTTTCTTCCATAAAGGATTGTATACTCTTTTACCGGTTTTGTATTCACTCAAAGCGATCTTCCAAATATTGTGTGCCCTCTTATGTGGGTCCTCAACGGTCTCCGAAGCCTCTCTACGCATCAACATAGCTTTCAAAGCATTGAGTTCCTTGACTTGTTCTCGGTTGGTCTATTTAGAGTTATTGGTGCTCCCCGATATCATATCATTTATTCAATGGTGATTCTTCCAACACAACTCAAGAAGAGTTGAAAATTTGATATATGATACAACCAACCTCTAGGATCTCAAGTCTATAAATAAAAACTCTCAAATCAAACAACAAATCTCATTTATTGGAATTTTCAAATGATACAATTCCTAATAGTGAAACTTTAAGAAATAGAATTGAAACACAAAATATAAAAGGATAGAAGATTGATTGAATAAATGGCATTCAAAGGAACATAAACTATATGAAAGCTTAGACCTCCAAAAAAAACCACATCAAGAAACAATCAAAGTATAGAAGAAAGACACAAGAATTGAAATCAATAGGGAACCAATGGTGTATCAAACCAAATACCTCCTAAAGATTAATCAATAAATTCACCTATGCTATGAAGATAACTCCACACGGGAGATAACTCATGTGAGAATCATGAATAAGTTCAATAGTCAACTAAGAAATCCGCCTTATTTATGATATCACTCTAATTACTGCACTAATCACTAGCTAACACTACAATATAGCTACCAAGAGAATTAATCTATTCATCAATCATCAAAAGTCATATTCTAAGCCTTGAGAACTACAATTTATAGTATAAGGCTTTATTACAAACTAGGTCCAAATGTGACCATAGTCTACAAATTGCAAAAGTCGCCACAATGACCTTCATCCAATCCACGGATCGGCTCACGAGAATAGGGCTTCAACTCACGAGTGAGTCGTAGAACGAGCGATCGAATCGCATAACTATCCAATTGTGCGACTCATCGAGTAGAAATGTGGCTCACGATTGGGGCAACTCTTCCTTTGGTTTTGTATTCACTCAAAGCGATCTTCCAAATATTGTGTGCCCTCTTATGTGGGTCCTCAACGGTCTCCGAAGCCTCTCTACGCATCAACATAGCTTTCAAAGCATTGAGTTCCTTGACTTGTTCTCGGTTGGTCTATTTAGAGTTATTGGTGCTCCCCGATATCATATCATTTATTCAATGGTGATTCTTCCAACACAACTCAAGAAGAGTTGAAAATTTGATATATGATACAACCAACCTCTAGGATCTCAAGTCTATAAATAAAAACTCTCAAATCAAACAACAAATCTCATTTATTGGAATTTTCAAATGATACAATTCCTAATAGTGAAACTTTAAGAAATAGAATTGAAACACAAAATATAAAAGGATAGAAGATTGATTGAATAAATGGCATTCAAAGGAACATAAACTATATGAAAGCTTAGACCTCCAAAAAAAAACCACATCAAGAAACAATCAAAGTATAGAAGAAAGACACAAGAATTGAAATCAATAGGGAACCAATGGTGTATCAAACCAAATACCTCCTAAAGATTAATCAATAAATTCACCTATGCTATGAAGATAACTCCACACGTGAGATAACTCATGTGAGAATCATGAATAAGTTCAATAGTCAACAAAGAAATCCGCCTTATTTATGATATCACTCTAATTACCGCACTAATCACTAGCTAACACTACAATGTAGCTACCAAGAGAATTAATCTATTCATCAATCATCAAAAGTCATATTCTAAGCCTTGAGAACTACAATTTATAGTATAAGGCTTTATTACAAACTAGGTCCAAATGTGACCATAGTCTACAAATTGCAAAAGTCGCCACAATGACCTTCATCCAATCCACGGATCGGCTCACGAATAGGGCTTCAACTCACGAGTGAGTCGTAGAATAGAAGCGATCGAATCGCATAACTATCCAATTGTGCGACTCATCGAGTAGAAATGTGGCTCACAGATTGGGGCAACTCTTCCTTTGGTTTTGTATTCACTCAAAGCGATCTTCCAAATATTGTGTGCCCTCTTATGTGGGTCCTCAACGGTCTCCGAAGCCTCTCTACGCATCAACATAGCTTTCAAAGCATTGAGTTCCTTGACTTGTTCTCGGTTGGTCTATTTAGAGTTATTGGTGCTCCCCGATATCATATCATTTATTCAATGGTGATTCTTCCAACACAACTCAAGAAGAGTTGAAAATTTGATATATGATACAACCAACCTCTAGGATCTCAAGTCTATAAATAAAAACTCTCAAATCAAACAACAAATCTCATTTATTGGAATTTTCAAATGATACAATTCCTAAAGTGAAACTTTAAGAAATAGAATTGAAACACAAAATATAAAAGGATAGAAGATTGATTGAATAAATGGCATTCAAAGCAACATAAACTATATGAAAGCTTAGACCTCCAAAAAAAAACCACATCAAGAAACAATCAAAGTATAGAAGAAAGACACAAGAATTGAAATCAATAGGGAACCAATGGTGTATCAAACCAAATACCTCCTAAAGATTAATCAATAAATTCACCTATGCTATGAAGATAACTCCACACGTGAGATAACTCATGTGAGAATCATGAATAAGTTCAATAGTCAACTAAGAAATCCGCCTTATTTATGATATCACTCTAATTACCGCACTAATCACTAGCTAACACTACAATGTAGCTACCAAGAGAATTAATCTATTCATCAATCATCAAAAGTCATATTCTAAGCCTTGAGAACTACAATTTATAGTATAAGGCTTTATTACAAACTAGGTCCAAATGTGACCATAGTCTACAAATTGCAAAAGTCGCCACAATGACCTTCATCCAATCCACGGATCGGCTCACGAATAGGGCTTCAACTCACGAGTGAGTCGTAGAACGAAGCGATCGAATCGCATAACTATCCAATTGTGCGACTCATCGAGTAGAAATGTGGCTCACAGATTGGGGCAACTCTTCCTTTGGTTTTGTATTCACTCAAAGCGATCTTCCAAATATTGTGTGCCCTCTTATGTGGGTCCTCAACGGTCTCCGAAGCCTCTCTACGCATCAACATAGCTTTCAAAGCATTGAGTTCCTTGACTTGTTCTCGGTTGGTCTATTTAGAGTTATTGGTGCTCCCCGATATCATATCATCTATTCAATGGTGATTCTTCCAACACAACTCAAGAAGAGTTGAAAATTTGATATATGATACAACCAACCTCTAGGATCTCAAGTCTATAAATAGAAACTCTCAAATCAAACAACAAATCTCATTTATTGGAATTTTCAAATGATACAATTCCTAAAAGTGAAACTTTAAGAAATAGAATTGAAACACAAAATATAAAAGGATAGAAGATTGATTGAATAAATGGCATTCAAAGCAACATAAACTATATGAAAGCTTAGACCTCCAAAAAAAAACCACATCAAGAAACAATCAAAGTATAGAAGAAAGACACAAGAATTGAAATCAATAGGGAACCAATGGTGTATCAAACCAAATACCTCCTAAAGATTAATCAATAAATTCACCTATGCTATGAAGATAACTCCACACGTGAGATAACTCATGTGAGAATCATGAATAAGTTCAATAGTCAACTAAGAAATCCGCCTTATTTATGATATCACTCTAATTACCGCACTAATCACTAGCTAACACTACAATGTAGCTACCAAGAGAATTAATCTATTCATCAATCATCAAAAGTCATATTCTAAGCCTTGAGAACTACAATTTATAGTATAAGGCTTTATTACAAACTAGGTCCAAATGTGACCATAGTCTACAAATTGCAAAAGTCGCCACAATGACCTTCATCCAATCCACGGATCGGCTCACAGAATAGGGCTTCAACTCACGAGTGAGTCGTAGAACGAAGCGATCGAATCGCATAACTATCCAATTGTGCGACTCATCGAGTAGAAATGTGGCTCACAGATTGGGGCAACTCTTCCTTTGGTTTTGTATTCACTCAAAGCGATCTTCCAAATATTGTGTGCCCTCTTATGTGGGTCCTCAACGGTCTCCGAAGCCTCTCTATGCATCAACATAGCTTTCAAAGCATTGAGTTCCTTGACTTGTTCTCGGTTGGTCTATTTAGAGTTATTGGTGCTCCCCGATATCATATCATTTATTCAATGGTGATTCTTCCAACACAACTCAAGAAGAGTTGAAAATTTGATATATGATACAACCAACCTCTAGGATCTCAAGTCTATAAATAGAAACTCTCAAATCAAACAACAAATCTCATTTATTGGAATTTTCAAATGATACAATTCCTAATAGTGAAACTTTAAGAAATAGAATTGAAACACAAAATATAAAAGGATAGAAGATTGATTGAATAAATGGCATTCAAAGCAACATAAACTATATGAAAGCTTAGACCTCCAAAAAAAAACCACATCAAGAAACAATCAAAGTATAGAAGAAAGACACAAGAATTGAAATCAATAGGGAACCAATGGTGTATCAAACCAAATACCTCCTAAAGATTAATCAATAAATTCACCTATGCTATGAAGATAACTCCACACGTGAGATAACTCATGTGAGAATCATGAATAAGTTCAATAGTCAACTAAGAAATCCGCCTTATTTATGATATCACTCTAATTACCGCACTAATCACTAGCTAACACTACAATGTAGCTACCAAGAGAATTAATCTATTCATCAATCATCAAAAGTCATATTCTAAGCCTTGAGAACTACAATTTATAGTATAAGGCTTTATTACAAACTAGGTCCAAATGTGACCATAGTCTACAAATTGCAAAAGTCGCCACAATGACCTTCATCCAATCCACGGATCGGCTCACAGAATAGGGCTTCAACTCACGAGTGAGTCGTAGAACAGAAGCAGTCGAATCGCATAACTATCCAATTGTGCGACTCATCGAGTAGAAATGTGGCTCATAGATTGGGGCAACTCTTCCTTTGGTTTTGTATTCAACTCAAAGCGATCTTCCAAATATTGTGTGCCCTCTTATGTGGGTCCTCAACGGTCTCCGAAGCCTCTCTACGCATCAACATAGCTTTCAAAGCATTGAGTTCCTTGACTTGTTCTCGGTTGGTCTATTTAGAGTTATTGGTGCTCCCCGATATCATATCATCTATTCAATGGTGATTCTTCCAACACAACTCAAGAAGAGTTGAAAATTTGATATATGATACAACCAACCTCTAGGATCTCAAGTCTATAAATAGAAACTCTCAAATCAAACAACAAATCTCATTTATGGGAATTTTCAAATGATACAATTCCTAAAAGTGAAACTTTAAGAAATAGAATTGAAACACAAAATATAAAAGGATAGAAGATTGATTGAATAAATGGCATTCAAAGCAACATAAACTATATGAAAGCTTAGACCTCCAAAAAAAAACCACATCAAGAAACAATCAAAGTATAGAAGAAAGACACAAGAATTGAAATCAATAGGGAACCAATGGTGTATCAAACCAAATACCTCCTAAAGATTAATCAATAAATTCACCTATGCTATGAAGATAACTCCACACGTGATATAACTCATGTGAGAATCATGAATAAGTTCAATAGTCAACAAAGAAATCCGCCTTATTTATGATATCACTCTAATTACCGCACTAATCACTAGCTAACACTACAATGTAGCTACCAAGAGAATTAATCTATTCATCAATCATCAAAAGTCATATTCTAAGCCTTGAGAACTACAATTTATAGTATAAGGCTTTATTACAAACTAGGTCCAAATGTGACCATAGTCTACAAATTGCAAAAGTCGCCACAATGACCTTCATCCAATCCACGGATCGGCTCACAGAATAGGGCTTCAACTCACGAGTGAGTCGTAGAACGAAAGCGGTCGAATCGCATAACTATCCAATTGTGCGACTCATCGAGTAGAAATGTGGCTCACAGATTGGGGCAACTCTTCCTTTGGTTTTGTATTCACTCAAAGCGATCTTCCAAATATTGTGTGCCCTCTTATGTGGGTCCTCAACGGTCTCCGAAGCCTCTCTACGCATCAACATAGCTTTCAAAGCATTGAGTTCCCTTGACTTGTTCTCGGTTGGTCTATTTAGAGTTATTGGTGCTCCCCGATATCATATCATCTATTCAATGGTGATTCTTCCAACACAACTCAAGAAGAGTTGAAAATTTGATATATGATACAACCAACCTCTAGGATCTCAAGTCTATAAATAGAAACTCTCAAATCAAACAACAAATCTCATTTATTGGAATTTTCAAATGATACAATTCCTAAAGTGAAACTTTAAGAAATAGAATTGAAACACAAAATATAAAAGGATAGAAGATTGATTGAATAAATGGCATTCAAAGCAACATAAACTATATGAAAGCTTAGACCTCCAAAAAAAAACCACATCAAGAAACAATCAAAGTATAGAAGAAAGACACAAGAATTGAAATCAATAGGGAACCAATGGTGTATCAAACCAAATACCTCCTAAAGATTAATCAATAAATTCACCTATGCTATGAAGATAACTCCACACGTGAGATAACTCATGTGAGAATCATGAATAAGTTCAATAGTCAACAAAGAAATCCGCCTTATTTATGATATCACTCTAATTACCGCACTAATCACTAGCTAACACTACAATGTAGCTACCAAGAGAATTAATCTATTCATCAATCATCAAAAGTCATATTCTAAGCCTTGAGAACTACAATTTATAGTATAAGGCTTTATTACAAACTAGGTCCAAATGTGACCATAGTCTACAAATTGCAAAAGTCGCCACAATGACCTTCATCCAATCCACGGATCGGCTCACGAATAGGGCTTCAACTCACGAGTGAGTCGTAGAACGAAGCGATCGAATCGCATAACTATCCAATTGTGCGACTCATCGAGTAGAAATGTGGCTCACAGATTGGGGCAACTCTTCCTTTGGTTTTGTATTCACTCAAAGCGATCTTCCAAATATTGTGTGCCCTCTTATGTGGGTCCTCAACGGTCTCCGAAGCCTCTCTACGCATCAACATAGCTTTCAAAGCATTGAGTTCCTTGACTTGTTCTCGGTTGGTCTATTTAGAGTTATTGGTGCTCCCCGATATCATATCATCTATTCAATGGTGATTCTTCCAACACAACTCAAGAAGAGTTGAAAATTTGATATATGATACAACCAACCTCTAGGATCTCAAGTCTATAAATAAAACTCTCAAATCAAACAACAAATCTCATTTATTGGAATTTTCAAATGATACAATTCCTAAAGTGAAACTTTAAGAAATAGAATTGAAACACAAAATATAAAAGGATAGAAGATTGATTGAATAAATGGCATTCAAAGCAACATAAACTATATGAAAGCTTAGACCTCCAAAAAAAAACCACATCAAGAAACAATCAAAGTATAGAAGAAAGACACAAGAATTGAAATCAATAGGGAACCAATGGTGTATCAAACCAAATACCTCCTAAAGATTAATCAATAAATTCACCTATGCTATGAAGATAACTCCACACGTGAGATAACTCATGTGAGAATCATGAATAAGTTCAATAGTCAACTAAGAAATCCGCCTTATTTATGATATCACTCTAATTACCGCACTAATCACTAGCTAACACTACAATGTAGCTACCAAGAGAATTAATCTATTCATCAATCATCAAAAGTCATATTCTAAGCCTTGAGAACTACAATTTATAGTATAAGGCTTTATTACAAACTAGGTCCAAATGTGACCATAGTCTACAAATTGCAAAAGTCGCCACAATGACCTTCATCCAATCCACGGATCGGCTCACAGAATAGGGCTTCAACTCACAGAGTGAGTCGTAGAACAGAAGCAGTCGAATCGCATAACTATCCAATTGTGCGACTCATCGAGTAGAAATGTGGCTCACGATTGGGGCAACTCTTCCTTTGGTTTTGTATTCACTCAAAGCGATCTTCCAAATATTGTGTGCCCTCTTATGTGGGTCCTCAACGGTCTCCGAAGCCTCTCTACGCATCAACATAGCTTTCAAAGCATTGAGTTCCTTGACTTGTTCTCGTTGGTCTATTTAGAGTTATTGGTGCTCCCGATATCATATCATCTATTCAATGGTGATTCTTCCAACACAACTCAAGAAGAGTTGAAAATTTGATATATGATACAACCAACCTCTAGGATCTCAAGTCTATAAATAGAAACTCTCAAATCAAACAACAAATCTCATTTATTGGAATTTTCAAATGATACAATTCCTAAAAGTGAAACTTGAAGAAATAGAATTGAAACACAAAATATAAAAGGATAGAAGATTGATTGAATAAATGGCATTCAAAGCAACATAAACTATATGAAAGCTTAGACCTCCAAAAAAAAACACATCAAGAAACAATCAAAGTATAGAAGAAAGACACAAGAATTGAAATCAATAGGGAACCAATGGTGTATCAAACCAAATACCTCCTAAAGATTAATCAATAAATTCACCTATGCTATGAAGATAACTCCACACGTGAGATAACTCATGTGAGAATCATGAATAAGTTCAATAGTCAACAAAGAAATCCGCCTTATTTATGATATCACTCTAATTACCGCACTAATCACTAGCTAACACTACAATGTAGCTACCAAGAGAATTAATCTATTCATCAATCATCAAAAGTCATATTCTAAGCCTTGAGAACTACAATTTATAGTATAAGGCTTTATTACAAACTAGGTCCAAATGTGACCATAGTCTACAAATTGCAAAAGTCGCCACAATGACCTTCATCCAATCCACGGATCGGCTCACAGAATAGGGCTTCAACTCACTGAGTGAGTCGTAGAACAGAAGCAGTCGAATCGCATAACTATCCAATTGTGCGACTCATCGAGTAGAAATGTGGCTCACAGATTGGGGCAACTCTTCCTTTGGTTTTGTATTCACTCAAAGCGATCTTCCAAATATTGTGTGCCCTCTTATGTGGGTCCTCAACGGTCTCCGAAGCCTCTCTACGCATCAACATAGCTTTCAAAGCATTGAGTTCCTTGACTTGTTCTCGTTCGGTCTATTTAGAGTTATTGGTGCTCCCCGATATCATATCATCTATTCAATGGTGATTCTTCCAACACAACTCAAGAAGAGTTGAAAATTTGATATATGATACAACCAACCTCTAGGATCTCAAGTCTATAAATAGAAACTCTCAAATCAAACAACAAATCTCATTTATTGGAATTTTCAAATGATACAATTCCTAAAAGTGAAACTTTAAGAAATAGAATTGAAACACAAAATATAAAAGGATAGAAGATTGATTGAATAAATGGCATTCAAAGCAACATAAACTATATGAAAGCTTAGACCTCCAAAAAAAAACCACATCAAGAAACAATCAAAGTATAGAAGAAAGACACAAGAATTGAAATCAATAGGGAACCAATGGTGTATCAAACCAAATACCTCCTAAAGATTAATCAATAAATTCACCTATGCTATGAAGATAACTCCACACGTGAGATAACTCATGTGAGAATCATGAATAAGTTCAATAGTCAACTAAGAAATCCGCCTTATTTATGATATCACTCTAATTACCGCACTAATCACTAGCTAACACTACAATGTAGCTACCAAGAGAATTAATCTATTCATCAATCATCAAAAGTCATATTCTAAGCCTTGAGAACTACAATTTATAGTATAAGGCTTTATTACAAACTAGGTCCAAATGTGACCATAGTCTACAAATTGCAAAAGTCGCCACAATGACCTTCATCCAATCCACGGATCGGCTCACGAGAATAGGGCTTCAACTCACGAGTGAGTCGTAGAACAGAAGCGGTCGAATCGCATAACTATCCAATTGTGCGACTCATCGAGTAGAAATGTGGCTCACGATTGGGGCAACTCTTCCTTTGGTTTTGTATTCACTCAAAGCGATCTTCCAAATATTGTGTGCCCTCTTATGTGGGTCCTCAACGGTCTCCGAAGCCTCTACGCATCAACATGGCTTTCAAAGCATTGAGTTCCTTGACTTGTTCTCGTTGGTCTATTTAGAGTTATTGGTGCTCCCCGATATCATATCATCTATTCAATGGTGATTCTTCCAACACAACTCAAGAAGAGTTGAAAATTTGATATATGATACAACCAACCTCTAGGATCTCAAGTCTATAAATAGAAACTCTCAAATCAAACAACAAATCTCATTTATTGGAATTTTCAAATGATACAATTCCTAAAAGTGAAACTTTAAGAAATAGAATTGAAACACAAAATATAAAAGGATAGAAGATTGATTGAATAAATGGCATTCAAAGCAACATAAACTATATGAAAGCTTAGACCTCCAAAAAAAAACCACATCAAGAAACAATCAAAGTATAGAAGAAAGACACAAGAATTGAAATCAATAGGGAACCAATGGTGTATCAAACCAAATACCTCCTAAAGATTAATCAATAAATTCACCTATGCTATGAAGATAACTCCACACGTGAGATAACTCATGTGAGAATCATGAATAAGTTCAATAGTCAACTAAAGAAATCCGCCTTATTTATGATATCACTCTAATTACCGCACTAATCACTAGCTAACACTACAATGTAGCTACCAAGAGAATTAATCTATTCATCAATCATCAAAAGTCATATTCTAAGCCTTGAGAACTACAATTTATAGTATAAGGCTTTATTACAAACTAGGTCCAAATGTGACCATAGTCTACAAATTGCAAAAGTCGCCACAATGACCTTCATCCAATCCACGGATCGGCTCACAGAATAGGGCTTCAACTCACGAGTGAGTCGTAGAACGAAGCGGTCGAATCGCATAACTATCCAATTGTGCGACTCATCGAGTAGAAATGTGGCTCACAGATTGGGGCAACTCTTCCTTTGGTTTTGTATTCACTCAAAGCGATCTTCCAAATATTGTGTGCCCTCTTATGTGGGTCCTCAACGGTCTCCGAAGCCTCTCTACGCATCAACATAGCTTTCAAAGCATTGAGTTCCTTGACTTGTTCTCGGTTGGTCTATTTAGAGTTATTGGTGCTCCCGATATCATATCATCTATTCAATGGTGATTCTTCCAACACAACTCAAGAAGAGTTGAAAATTTGATATATGATACAACCAACCTCTAGGATCTCAAGTCTATAAATAGAAACTCTCAAATCAAACAACAAATCTCATTTATTGGAATTTTCAAATGATACAATTCCTAAAAGTGAAACTTTAAGAAATAGAATTGAAACACAAAATATAAAAGGATAGAAGATTGATTGAATAAATGGCATTCAAAGCAACATAAACTATATGAAAGCTTAGACCTCCAAAAAAAAACCACATCAAGAAACAATCAAAGTATAGAAGAAAGACACAAGAATTGAAATCAATAGGGAACCAATGGTGTATCAAACCAAATACCTCCTAAAGATTAATCAATAAATTCACCTATGCTATGAAGATAACTCCACACGTGAGATAACTCATGTGAGAATCATGAATAAGTTCAATAGTCAACTAAGAAATCCGCCTTATTTATGATATCACTCTAATTACCGCACTAATCACTAGCTAACACTACAATGTAGCTACCAAGAGAATTAATCTATTCATCAATCATCAAAAGTCATATTCTAAGCCTTGAGAACTACAATTTATAGTATAAGGCTTTATTACAAACTAGGTCCAAATGTGACCATAGTCTACAAATTGCAAAAGTCGCCACAATGACCTTCATCCAATCCACGGATCGGCTCACAGAATAGGGCTTCAACTCACGAGTGAGTCGTAGAACGAAAGCGATCGAATCGCATAACTATCCAATTGTGCGACTCATCGAGTAGAAATGTGGCTCACAGATTGGGGCAACTCTTCCTTTGGTTTTGTATTCACTCAAAGCGATCTTCCAAATATTGTGTGCCCTCTTATGTGGGTCCTCAACGGTCTCCGAAGCCTCTCTACGCATCAACATAGCTTTCAAAGCATTGAGTTCCTTGACTTGTTCTCGGTTGGTCTATTTAGAGTTATTGGTGCTCCCCGATATCATATCATCTATTCAATGGTGATTCTTCCAACACAACTCAAGAAGAGTTGAAAATTTGATATATGATACAACCAACCTCTAGGATCTCAAGTCTATAAATAGAAACTCTCAAATCAAACAACAAATCTCATTTATTGGAATTTTCAAATGATACAATTCCTAAAAGTGAAACTTTAAGAAATAGAATTGAAACACAAAATATAAAAGGATAGAAGATTGATTGAATAAATGGCATTCAAAGCAACATAAACTATATGAAAGCTTAGACCTCCAAAAAAAAACCACATCAAGAAACAATCAAAGTATAGAAGAAAGACACAAGAATTGAAATCAATAGGGAACCAATGGTGTATCAAACCAAATACCTCCTAAAGATTAATCAATAAATTCACCTATGCTATGAAGATAACTCCACACGTGAGATAACTCATGTGAGAATCATGAATAAGTTCAATAGTCAACTAAGAAATCCGCCTTATTTATGATATCACTCTAATTACCGCACTAATCACTAGCTAACACTACAATGTAGCTACTACCAAGAGAATTAATCTATTCATCAATCATCAAAAGTCATATTCTAAGCCTTGAGAACTACAATTTATAGTATAAGGCTTTATTACAAACTAGGTCCAAATGTGACCATAGTCTACAAATTGCAAAAGTCGCCACAATGACCTTCATCCAATCCACGGATCGGCTCACAGAATAGGGCTTCAACTCACGAGTGAGTCGTAGAACGAGAAGCGATCGAATCGCATAACTATCCAATTGTGCGACTCATCGAGTAGAAATGTGGCTCACGATTGGGGCAACTCTTCCTTTGGTTTTGTATTCACTCAAAGCGATCTTCCAAATATTGTGTGCCCTCTTATGTGGGTCCTCAACGGTCTCCGAAGCCTCTCTACGCATCAACATAGCTTTCAAAGCATTGAGTTCCTTGACTTGTTCTCGGTTGGTCTATTTAGAGTTATTGGTGCTCCCCGATATCATATCATCTATTCAATGGTGATTCTTCCAACACAACTCAAGAAGAGTTGAAAATTTGATATATGATACAACCAACCTCTAGGATCTCAAGTCTATAAATAGAAACTCTCAAATCAAACAACAAATCTCATTTATTGGAATTTTCAAATGATACAATTCCTAAAAGTGAAACTTTAAGAAATAGAATTGAAACACAAAATATAAAAGGATAGAAGATTGATTGAATAAATGGCATTCAAAGCAACATAAACTATATGAAAGCTTAGACCTCCAAAAAAAAACCACATCAAGAAACAATCAAAGTATAGAAGAAAGACACAAGAATTGAAATCAATAGGGAACCAATGGTGTATCAAACCAAATACCTCCTAAAGATTAATCAATAAATTCACCTATGCTATGAAGATAACTCCACACGTGAGATAACTCATGTGAGAATCATGAATAAGTTCAATAGTCAACTAAGAAATCCGCCTTATTTATGATATCACTCTAATTACCGCACTAATCACTAGCTAACACTACAATGTAGCTACCAAGAGAATTAATCTATTCATCAATCATCAAAAGTCATATTCTAAGCCTTGAGAACTACAATTTATAGTATAAGGCTTTATTACAAACTAGGTCCAAATGTGACCATAGTCTACAAATTGCAAAAGTCGCCACAATGACCTTCATCCAATCCACGGATCGGCTCACGAATAGGGCTTCAACTCACGAGTGAGTCGTAGAACGAAGCGGTCGAATCGCATAACTATCCAATTGTGCGACTCATCGAGTAGAAATGTGGCTCACAGATTGGGGCAACTCTTCCTTTGGTTTTGTATTCACTCAAAGCGATCTTCCAAATATTGTGTGCCCTCTTATGTGGGTCCTCAACGGTCTCCGAAGCCTCTCTACGCATCAACATAGCTTTCAAAGCATTGAGTTCCTTGACTTGTTCTCGTTCGGTCTATTTAGAGTTATTGGTGCTCCCCGATATCATATCATCTATTCAATGGTGATTCTTCCAACACAACTCAAGAAGAGTTGAAAATTTGATATATGATACAACCAACCTCTAGGATCTCAAGTCTATAAATAGAAACTCTCAAATCAAACAACAAATCTCATTTATTGGAATTTTCAAATGATACAATTCCTAAAAGTGAAACTTTAAGAAATAGAATTGAAACACAAAATATAAAAGGATAGAAGATTGATTGAATAAATGGCATTCAAAGCAACATAAACTATATGAAAGCTTAGACCTCCAAAAAAAAACCACATCAAGAAACAATCAAAGTATAGAAGAAAGACACAAGAATTGAAATCAATAGGGAACCAATGGTGTATCAAACCAAATACCTCCTAAAGATTAATCAATAAATTCACCTATGCTATGAAGATAACTCCACACGTGAGATAACTCATGTGAGAATCATGAATAAGTTCAATAGTCAACTAAGAAATTCGCCTTATTTATGATATCACTCTAATTACCGCACTAATCACTAGCTAACACTACAATGTAGCTACCAAGAGAATTAATCTATTCATCAATCATCAAAAGTCATATTCTAAGCCTTGAGAACTACAATTTATAGTATAAGGCTTTATTACAAACTAGGTCCAAATGTGACCATAGTCTACAAATTGCAAAAGTCGCCACAATGACCTTCATCCAATCCACGGATCGGCTCACAGAATAGGGCTTCAACTCACGAGTGAGTCGTAGAACGAAGCGGTCGAATCGCATAACTATCCAATTGTGCGACTCATCGAGTAGAAATGTGGCTCACAGATTGGGGCAACTCTTCCTTTGGTTTTGTATTCACTCAAAGCGATCTTCCAAATATTGTGTGCCCTCTTATGTGGGTCCTCAACGGTCTCCGAAGCCTCTCTACGCATCAACATAGCTTTCAAAGCATTGAGTTCCTTGACTTGTTCTCGTTCGGTCTATTTAGAGTTATTGGTGCTCCCCGATATCATATCATCTATTCAATGGTGATTCTTCCAACACAACTCAAGAAGAGTTGAAAATTTGATATATGATACAACCAACCTCTAGGATCTCAAGTCTATAAATAGAAACTCTCAAATCAAACAACAAATCTCATTTATTGGAATTTTCAAATGATACAATTCCTAAAAGTGAAACTTTAAGAAATAGAATTGAAACACAAAATATAAAAGGATAGAAGATTGATTGAATAAATGGCATTCAAAGCAACATAAACTATATGAAAGCTTAGACCTCCAAAAAAAAACCACATCAAGAAACAATCAAAGTATAGAAGAAAGACACAAGAATTGAAATCAATAGGGAACCAATGGTGTATCAAACCAAATACCTCCTAAAGATTAATCAATAAATTCACCTATGCTATGAAGATAACTCCACACGTGAGATAACTCATGTGAGAATCATGAATAAGTTCAATAGTCAACTAAGAAATCCGCCTTATTTATGATATCACTCTAATTACCGCACTAATCACTAGCTAACACTACAATGTAGCTACCAAGAGAATTAATCTATTCATCAATCATCAAAAGTCATATTCTAAGCCTTGAGAACTACAATTTATAGTATAAGGCTTTATTACAAACTAGGTCCAAATGTGACCATAGTCTACAAATTGCAAAAGTCGCCACAATGACCTTCATCCAATCCACGGATCGGCTCACGAATAGGGCTTCAACTCACGAGTGAGTCGTAGAACGAAAGCGGTCGAATCGCATAACTATCCAATTGTGCGACTCATCGAGTAGAAATGTGGCTCACAGATTGGGGCAACTCTTCCTTTGGTTTTGTATTCACTCAAAGCGATCTTCCAAATATTGTGTGCCCTCTTATGTGGGTCCTCAACGGTCTCCGAAGCCTCTCTACGCATCAACATAGCTTTCAAAGCATAGAGTTCCTTGACTTGTTCTCGGTTGGTCTATTTAGAGTTATTGGTGCTCCCCGATATCATATCATCTATTCAATGGTGATTCTTCCAACACAACTCAAGAAGAGTTGAAAATTTGATATATGATACAACCAACCTCTAGGATCTCAAGTCTATAAATAGAAACTCTCAAATCAAACAACAAATCTCATTTATTGGAATTTTCAAATGATACAATTCCTAAAAGTGAAACTTTAAGAAATAGAATTGAAACACAAAATATAAAAGGATAGAAGATTGATTGAATAAATGGCATTCAAAGCAACATAAACTATATGAAAGCTTAGACCTCCAAAAAAAAACCACATCAAGAAACAATCAAAGTATAGAAGAAAGACACAAGAATTGAAATCAATAGGGAACCAATGGTGTATCAAACCAAATACCTCCTAAAGATTAATCAATAAATTCACCTATGCTATGAAGATAACTCCACACGTGAGATAACTCATGTGAGAATCATGAATAAGTTCAATAGTCAACTAAGAAATCCGCCTTATTTATGATATCACTCTAATTACCGCACTAATCACTAGCTAACACTACAATGTAGCTACCAAGAGAATTAATCTATTCATCAATCATCAAAAGTCATATTCTAAGCCTTGAGAACTACAATTTATAGTATAAGGCTTTATTACAAACTAGGTCCAAATGTGACCATAGTCTACAAATTGCAAAAGTCGCCACAATGACCTTCATCCAATCCACGGATCGGCTCACGAGAATAGGGCTTCAACTCACGAGTGAGTCGTAGAACGAGAAGCGGTCGAATCGCATAACTATCCAATTGTGCGACTCATCGAGTAGAAATGTGGCTCACGATTGGGGCAACTCTTCCTTTGGTTTTGTATTCACTCAAAGCGATCTTCCAAATATTGTGTGCCCTCTTATGTGGGTCCTCAACGGTCTCCGAAGCCTCTCTACGCATCAACATAGCTTTCAAAGCATTGAGTTCCTTGACTTGTTCTCGTTGGTCTATTTAGAGTTATTGGTGCTCCCCGATATCATATCATCTATTCAATGGTGATTCTTCCAACACAACTCAAGAAGAGTTGAAAATTTGATATATGATACAACCAACCTCTAGGATCTCAAGTCTATAAATAGAAACTCTCAAATCAAACAACAAATCTCATTTATTGGAATTTTCAAATGATACAATTCCTAAAAGTGAAACTTTAAGAAATAGAATTGAAACACAAAATATAAAAGGATAGAAGATTGATTGAATAAATGGCATTCAAAGCAACATAAACTATATGAAAGCTTAGACCTCCAAAAAAAAACCACATCAAGAAACAATCAAAGTATAGAAGAAAGACACAAGAATTGAAATCAATAGGGAACCAATGGTGTATCAAACCAAATACCTCCTAAAGATTAATCAATAAATTCACCTATGCTATGAAGATAACTCCACACGTGAGATAACTCATGTGAGAATCATGAATAAGTTCAATAGTCAACTAAGAAATTCGCCTTATTTATGATATCACTCTAATTACCGCACTAATCACTAGCTAACACTACAATGTAGCTACCAAGAGAATTAATCTATTCATCAATCATCAAAAGTCATATTCTAAGCCTTGAGAACTACAATTTATAGTATAAGGCTTTATTACAAACTAGGTCCAAATGTGACCATAGTCTACAAATTGCAAAAGTCGCCACAATGACCTTCATCCAATCCACGGATCGGCTCACAGAATAGGGCTTCAACTCACGAGTGAGTCGTAGAACGAAGCGGTCGAATCGCATAACTATCCAATTGTGCGACTCATCGAGTAGAAATGTGGCTCACAGATTGGGGCAACTCTTCCTTTGGTTTTGTATTCACTCAAAGCGATCTTCCAAATATTGTGTGCCCTCTTATGTGGGTCCTCAACGGTCTCCGAAGCCTCTCTACGCATCAACATAGCTTTCAAAGCATTGAGTTCCTTGACTTGTTCTCGGTTGGTCTATTTAGAGTTATTGGTGCTCCCCGATATCATATCATCTATTCAATGGTGATTCTTCCAACACAACTCAAGAAGAGTTGAAAATTTGATATATGATACAACCAACCTCTAGGATCTCAAGTCTATAAATAGAAACTCTCAAATCAAACAACAAATCTCATTTATTGGAATTTTCAAATGATACAATTCCTAAAAGTGAAACTTTAAGAAATAGAATTGAAACACAAAATATAAAAGGATAGAAGATTGATTGAATAAATGGCATTCAAAGCAACATAAACTATATGAAAGCTTAGACCTCCAAAAAAAAACCACATCAAGAAACAATCAAAGTATAGAAGAAAGACACAAGAATTGAAATCAATAGGGAACCAATGGTGTATCAAACCAAATACCTCCTAAAGATTAATCAATAAATTCACCTATGCTATGAAGATAACTCCACACGTGATATAACTCATGTGAGAATCATGAATAAGTTCAATAGTCAACTAAGAAATTCGCCTTATTTATGATATCACTCTAATTACCGCACTAATCACTAGCTAACACTACAATGTAGCTACCAAGAGAATTAATCTATTCATCAATCATCAAAAGTCATATTCTAAGCCTTGAGAACTACAATTTATAGTATAAGGCTTTATTACAAACTAGGTCCAAATGTGACCATAGTCTACAAATTGCAAAAGTCGCCACAATGACCTTCATCCAATCCACGGATCGGCTCACAGAATAGGGCTTCAACTCACGAGTGAGTCGTAGAACAGAAGCGATCGAATCGCATAACTATCCAATTGTGCGACTCATCGAGTAGAAATGTGGCTCACGGATTGGGGCAACTCTTCCTTTGGTTTTGTATTCACTCAAAGCGATCTTCCAAATATTGTGTGCCCTCTTATGTGGGTCCTCAACGGTCTCCGAAGCCTCTCTACGCATCAACATAGCTTTCAAAGCATTGAGTTCCTTGACTTGTTCTCGGTTGGTCTATTTAGAGTTATTGGTGCTCCCCGATATCATATCATCTATTCAATGGTGATTCTTCCAACACAACTCAAGAAGAGTTGAAAATTTGATATATGATACAACCAACCTCTAGGATCTCAAGTCTATAAATAGAAACTCTCAAATCAAACAACAAATCTCATTTATTGGAATTTTCAAATGATACAATTCCTAAAAGTGAAACTTTAAGAAATAGAATTGAAACACAAAATATAAAAGGATAGAAGATTGATTGAATAAATGGCATTCAAAGCAACATAAACTATATGAAAGCTTAGACCTCCAAAAAAAAACCACATCAAGAAACAATCAAAGTATAGAAGAAAGACACAAGAATTGAAATCAATAGGGAACCAATGGTGTATCAAACCAAATACCTCCTAAAGATTAATCAATAAATTCACCTATGCTATGAAGATAACTCCACACGTGATATAACTCATGTGAGAATCATGAATAAGTTCAATAGTCAACAAAGAAATCCGCCTTATTTATGATATCACTCTAATTACCGCACTAATCACTAGCTAACACTACAATGTAGCTACCAAGAGAATTAATCTATTCATCAATCATCAAAAGTCATATTCTAAGCCTTGAGAACTACAATTTATAGTATAAGGCTTTATTACAAACTAGGTCCAAATGTGACCATAGTCTACAAATTGCAAAAGTCGCCACAATGACCTTCATCCAATCCACGGATCGGCTCACAGAATAGGGCTTCAACTCACAGAGTGAGTCGTAGAACAGAAGCAGTCGAATCGCATAACTATCCAATTGTGCGACTCATCGAGTAGAAATGTGGCTCAAAATTGGGGCAACTCTTCCTTTGGTTTTGTATTCACTCAAAGCGATCTTCCAAATATTGTGTGCCCTCTTATGTGGGTCCTCAACGGTCTCCGAAGCCTCTCTACGCATCAACATGGCTTTCAAAGCATAGAGTTCCTTGACTTGTTCTCGTTCGGTCTATTTAGAGTTATTGGTGCTCCCCGATATCATATCATCTATTCAATGGTGATTCTTCCAACACAACTCAAGAAGAGTTGAAAATTTGATATATGATACAACCAACCTCTAGGATCTCAAGTCTATAAATAGAAACTCTCAAATCAAACAACAAATCTCATTTATTGGAATTTTCAAATGATACAATTCCTAAAAGTGAAACTTTAAGAAATAGAATTGAAACACAAAATATAAAAGGATAGAAGATTGATTGAATAAATGGCATTCAAAGCAACATAAACTATATGAAAGCTTAGACCTCCAAAAAAAAACACATCAAGAAACAATCAAAGTATAGAAGAAAGACACAAGAATTGAAATCAATAGGGAACCAATGGTGTATCAAACCAAATACCTCCTAAAGATTAATCAATAAATTCACCTATGCTATGAAGATAACTCCACACGTGAGATAACTCATGTGAGAATCATGAATAAGTTCAATAGTCAACTAAGAAATTCGCCTTATTTATGATATCACTCTAATTACCGCACTAATCACTAGCTAACACTACAATGTAGCTACCAAGAGAATTAATCTATGCATCAATCATCAAAAGTCATATTCTAAGCCTTGAGAACTACAATTTATAGTATAAGGCTTTATTACAAACTAGGTCCAAATGTGACCATAGTCTAAAAATTGCAAAAGTCGCCACAATGACCTTCATCCAATCCACGGATCGGCTCACAGAATAGGGCTTCAACTCACAGAGTGAGTCGTAGAACAGAAGCAGTCGAATCGCATAACTATCCAATTGTGCGACTCATCGAGTAGAAATGTGGCTCACAGATTGGGGCAACTCTTCCTTTGGTTTTGTATTCACTCAAAGCGATCTTCCAAATATTGTGTGCCCTCTTATGTGGGTCCTCAACGGTCTCCGAAGCCTCTCTACGCATCAACATGGCTTTCAAAGCATAGAGTTCCTTGACTTGTTCTCGTTCGGTCTATTTAGAGTTATTGGTGCTCCCCGATATCATATCATCTATTCAATGGTGATTCTTCCAACACAACTCAAGAAAAGTTGAAAATTTGATATATGATACAACCAACCTCTAGGATCACATGTCTATAAATAGAAACTCTCGAATCAAACAACAAATCTCATTTATTGGAATTTTCAAATGATACAATTCCTAAAAGTGAAACTTGAAGAAATAGAATTGAAACACAAAATATAAAAGGATAGAAGATTGATTGAATAAATGGCATTCAAAGCAACATAAACTATATGAAAGCTTAGACCTCCAAAAAAAAACCACATCAAGAAACAATCAAAGTATAGAAGAAAGACACAAGAATTGAAATCAATAGGGAACCAATGGTGTATCAAACCAAATACCTCCTAAAGATTAATCAATAAATTCACCTATGCTATGAAGATAACTCCACACGTGAGATAACTCATGTGAGAATCATGAATAAGTTCAATAGTCAACTAAGAAATTCGCCTTATTTATGATATCACTCTAATTACCGCACTAATCACTAGCTAACACTACAATGTAGCTACCAAGAGAATTAATCTATTCATCAATCATCAAAAGTCATATTCTAAGCCTTGAGAACTACAATTTATAGTATAAGGCTTTATTACAAACTAGGTCCAAATGTGACCATAGTCTACAAATTGCAAAAGTCGCCACAATGACCTTCATCCAATCCACGGATCGGCTCACGAATAGGGCTTCAACTCACGAGTGAGTCGTAGAACAGAAGCGATCGAATCGCATAACTATCCAATTGTGCGACTCATCGAGTAGAAATGTGGCTCACGATTGGGGCAACTCTTCCTTTGGTTTTGTATTCACTCAAAGCGATCTTCCAAATATTGTGTGCCCTCTTATGTGGGTCCTCAACGGTCTCCGAAGCCTCTCTACGCATCAACATAGCTTTCAAAGCATTGAGTTCCTTGACTTGTTCTCGGTTGGTCTATTTAGAGTTATTGGTGCTCCCCGATATCATATCATCTATTCAATGGTGATTCTTCCAACACAACTCAAGAAGAGTTGAAAATTCGATATATGATAGAACCAACCTCTAGGAACTCAAGTCTATAAATAGAAACTCTCAAATCAAACAACAAATCTCATTTTTTGGGAATTTTCAAATGATACAATTCCTAAAAGTGAAACTTTAAGAAATAGAATCGAAAAACAACAAAATTAAAAGGATAGAAGATTGATTGAATAAATGGCATTCAAAGCAACATAAACTATATGAAAGCTTAGACCTCCAAAAAAAAACCACATCAAGAAACAATCAAAGTATAGAAGAAAGACACAAGAATTGAAATCAATAGGGAACCAATGGTGTATCAAACCAAATACCTCCTAAAGATTAATCAATAAATTCACCTATGCTATGAAGATAACTCCACACGTGAGATAACTCATGTGAGAATCATGAATAAGTTCAATAGTCAACTAAGAAATCCGCCTTATTTATGATATCACTCTAATTACCGCACTAATCACTAGCTAACACTACAATGTAGCTACCAAGAGAATTAATCTATTCATCAATCATCAAAAGTCATATTCTAAGCCTTGAGAACTACAATTTATAGTATAAGGCTTTATTACAAACTAGGTCCAAATGTGACCATAGTCTACAAATTGCAAAAGTCGCCACGAATGACCTTCATCCAATCCACGGATCGGCTCACGAATAGGGCTTCAACTCACGAGTGAGTCGTAGAACGAAAGCGGTCGAATCGCATAACTATCCAATTGTGCGACTCATCGAGTAGAAATGTGGCTCACGATTGGGGCAACTCTTCCTTTGGTTTTGTATTCACTCAAAGCGATCTTCCAAATATTGTGTGCCCTCTTATGTGGGTCCTCAACGGTCTCCGAAGCCTCTCTACGCATCAACATAGCTTTCAAAGCATTGAGTTCCTTGACTTGTTCTCGGTTGGTCTATTTAGAGTTATTGGTGCTCCCCGATATCATATCATCTATTCAATGGTGATTCTTCCAACACAACTCAAGAAGAGTTGAAAATTTGATATATGATACAACCAACCTCTAGGATCTCAAGTCTATAAATAGAAACTCTCAAATCAAACAACAAATCTCATTTTTTGGGAATTTTCAAATGATACAATTCCTAAAAGTGAAACTTTAAGAAATAGAATTGAAACACAAAATATAAAAGGATAGAAGATTGATTGAATAAATGGCATTCAAAGCAACATAAACTATATGAAAGCTTAGACCTCCAAAAAAAAACCACATCAAGAAACAATCAAAGTATAGAAGAAAGACACAAGAATTGAAATCAATAGGGAACCAATGGTGTATCAAACCAAATACCTCCTAAAGATTAATCAATAAATTCACCTATGCTATGAAGATAACTCCACACGTGAGATAACTCATGTGAGAATCATGAATAAGTTCAATAGTCAACTAAGAAATTCGCCTTATTTATGATATCACTCTAATTACCGCACTAATCACTAGCTAACACTACAATGTAGCTACCAAGAGAATTAATCTATTCATCAATCATCAAAAGTCATATTCTAAGCCTTGAGAACTACAATTTATAGTATAAGGCTTTATTACAAACTAGGTCCAAATGTGACCATAGTCTACAAATTGCAAAAGTCGCCACAATGACCTTCATCCAATCCACGGATCGGCTCACAGAATAGGGCTTCAACTCACAGAGTGAGTCGTAGAACAGAAGCAGTCGAATCGCATAACTATCCAATTGTGCGACTCATCGAGTAGAAATGTGGCTCACAGATTGGGGCAACTCTTCCTTTGGTTTTGTATTCACTCAAAGCGATCTTCCAAATATTGTGTGCCCTCTTATGTGGGTCCTCAACGGTCTCCGAAGCCTCTCTACGCATCAACATAGCTTTCAAAGCATTGAGTTCCTTGACTTGTTCTCGGTTGGTCTATTTAGAGTTATTGGTGCTCCCCGATATCATATCATCTATTCAATGGTGATTCTTCCAACACAACTCAAGAAGAGTTGAAAATTTGATATATGATACAACCAACCTCTAGGATCTCAAGTCTATAAATAGAAACTCTCAAATCAAACAACAAATCTCATTTATGGGAATTTTCAAATGATACAATTCCTAAAAGTGAAACTTTAAGAAATAGAATTGAAACACAAAATATAAAAGGATAGAAGATTGATTGAATAAATGGCATTCAAAGCAACATAAACTATATGAAAGCTTAGACCTCCAAAAAAAAACCACATCAAGAAACAATCAAAGTATAGAAGAAAGACACAAGAATTGAAATCAATAGGGAACCAATGGTGTATCAAACCAAATACCTCCTAAAGATTAATCAATAAATTCACCTATGCTATGAAGATAACTCCACACGTGAGATAACTCATGTGAGAATCATGAATAAGTTCAATAGTCAACTAAGAAATCCGCCTTATTTATGATATCACTCTAATTACCGCACTAATCACTAGCTAACACTACAATGTAGCTACCAAGAGAATTAATCTATTCATCAATCATCAAAAGTCATATTCTAAGCCTTGAGAACTACAATTTATAGTATAAGGCTTTATTACAAACTAGGTCCAAATGTGACCATAGTCTACAAATTGCAAAAGTCGCCACAATGACCTTCATCCAATCCACGGATCGCTCACGAGAATAGGGCTTCAACTCACGAGTGAGTCGTAGAACGAAGCGATCGAATCGCATAACTATCCAATTGTGCGACTCATCGAGTAGAAATGTGGCTCACAGATTGGGGCAACTCTTCCTTTGGTTTTGTATTCACTCAAAGCGATCTTCCAAATATTGTGTGCCCTCTTATGTGGGTCCTCAACGGTCTCCGAAGCCTCTCTACGCATCAACATAGCTTTCAAAGCATTGAGTTCCTTGACTTGTTCTCGGTTGGTCTATTTAGAGTTATTGGTGCTCCCCGATATCATATCATCTATTCAATGGTGATTCTTCCAACACAACTCAAGAAGAGTTGAAAATTTGATATATGATACAACCAACCTCTAGGATCTCAAGTCTATAAATAGAAACTCTCAAATCAAACAACAAATCTCATTTATGGGAATTTTCAAATGATACAATTCCTAAAAGTGAAACTTTAAGAAATAGAATTGAAACACAAAATATAAAAGGATAGAAGATTGATTGAATAAATGGCATTCAAAGCAACATAAACTATATGAAAGCTTAGACCTCCAAAAAAAAACCACATCAAGAAACAATCAAAGTATAGAAGAAAGACACAAGAATTGAAATCAATAGGGAACCAATGGTGTATCAAACCAAATACCTCCTAAAGATTAATCAATAAATTCACCTATGCTATGAAGATAACTCCACACGTGAGATAACTCATGTGAGAATCATGAATAAGTTCAATAGTCAACTAAGAAATCCGCCTTATTTATGATATCACTCTAATTACCGCACTAATCACTAGCTAACACTACAATGTAGCTACCAAGAGAATTAATCTATTCATCAATCATCAAAAGTCATATTCTAAGCCTTGAGAACTACAATTTATAGTATAAGGCTTTATTACAAACTAGGTCCAAATGTGACCATAGTCTACAAATTGCAAAAGTCGCCACAATGACCTTCATCCAATCCATGGATCGGCTCACAGAATAGGGCTTCAACTCACGAGTGAGTCGTAGAACAGAAGCAGTCGAATCGCATAACTATCCAATTGTGCGACTCATCGAGTAGAAATGTGGCTCACAGATTGGGGCAACTCTTCCTTTGGTTTTGTATTCACTCAAAGCGATCTTCCAAATATTGTGTGCCCTCTTATGTGGGTCCTCAACGGTCTCCGAAGCCTCTCTACGCATCAACATGGCTTTCAAAGCATAGAGTTCCTTGACTTGTTCTCGTTTGGTCTATTTAGAGTTATTGGTGCACCCCGATATCATATCATCTGTTCAATGGTGATTCTTCCAACACAACTCAAGAAGAGTTGAAAATTTGATATATGATACAACCAACCTCTAGGATCTCAAGTCTATAAATAGAAACTCTCAAATCAAACAACAAATCTCATTTATGGGAATATTCAAATGATACAATTCCTAAAAGTGAAACTTTAAGAAATAGAATCGAAACACAAAAAATTAAAAGGATAGAAGATTGATTCAATCAATGGCATTCAAAGCAACATAAACTATATGAAAGCTTAGACCTCCAAAAAAAAACCACATCAAGAAACAATCAAAGTATAGAAGAAAGACACAAGAATTGAAATCAATAGGGAACCAATGGTGTATCAAACCAAATACCTCCTAAAGATTAATCAATAAATTCACCTATGCTATGAAGATAACTCCACACGTGAGATAACTCATGTGAGAATCATGAATAAGTTCAATAGTCAACTAAGAAATTCGCCTTATTTATGATATCACTCTAATTACCGCACTAATCACTAGCTAACACTACAATGTAGCTACCAAGAGAATTAATCTATTCATCAATCATCAAAAGTCATATTCTAAGCCTTGAGAACTACAATTTATAGTATAAGGCTTTATTACAAACTAGGTCCAAATGTGACCATAGTCTACAAATTGCAAAAGTCGCCACAATGACCTTCATCCAATCCACGGATCGGCTCACGTAATAGGGCTTCAACTCACGAGTGAGTCGTAGAACGAAGCGGTCGAATCGCATAACTATCCAATTGTGCGACTCATCGAGTAGAAATGTGGCTCACAGATTGGGGCAACTCTTCCTTTGGTTTTGTATTCACTCAAAGCGATCTTCCAAATATTGTGTGCCCTCTTATGTGGGTCCTCAACGGTCTCCGAAGCCTCTCTACGCATCAACATAGCTTTCAAAGCATTGAGTTCCTTGACTTGTTCTCGGTTGGTCTATTTAGAGTTATTGGTGCTCCCCGATATCATATCATCTATTCAATGGTGATTCTTCCAACACAACTCAAGAAGAGTTGAAAATTTGATATATGATACAACCAACCTCTAGGATCTCAAGTCTATAAATAGAAACTCTCAAATCAAACAACAAATCTCATTTATGGGAATTTTCAAATGATACAATTCCTAAAAGTGAAACTTTAAGAAATAGAATTGAAACACAAAATATAAAAGGATAGAAGATTGATTGAATAAATGGCATTCAAAGCAACATAAACTATATGAAAGCTTAGACCTCCAAAAAAAAACCACATCAAGAAACAATCAAAGTATAGAAGAAAGACACAAGAATTGAAATCAATAGGGAACCAATGGTGTATCAAACCAAATACCTCCTAAAGATTAATCAATAAATTCACCTATGCTATGAAGATAACTCCACACGTGAGATAACTCATGTGAGAATCATGAATAAGTTCAATAGTCAACTAAGAAATTCCGCCTTATTTATGATATCACTCTAATTACCGCACTAATCACTAGCTAACACTACAATGTAGCTACCAAGAGAATTAATCTATTCATCAATCATCAAAAGTCATATTCTAAGCCTTGAGAACTACAATTTATAGTATAAGGCTTTATTACAAACTAGGTCCAAATGTGACCATAGTCTACAAATTGCAAAAGTCGCCACAATGACCTTCATCCAATCCACGGATCGGCTCACGAATAGGGCTTCAACTCACGAGTGAGTCGTAGAAAAAGCGGTCGAATCGCATAACTATCCAATTGTGCGACTCATCGAGTAGAAATGTGGCTCACAGATTGGGGCAACTCTTCCTTTGGTTTTGTATTCACTCAAAGCGATCTTCCAAATATTGTGTGCCCTCTTATGTGGGTCCTCAACGGTCTCCGAAGCCTCTCTACGCATCAACATAGCTTTCAAAGCATTGAGTTCCTTGACTTGTTCTCGGTTGGTCTATTTAGAGTTATTGGTGCTCCCCGATATCATATCATCTATTCAATGGTGATTCTTCCAACACAACTCAAGAAGAGTTGAAAATTTGATATATGATACAACCAACCTCTAGGATCTCAAGTCTATAAATAGAAACTCTCAAATCAAACAACAAATCTCATTTATGGGAATTTTCAAATGATACAATTCCTAAAAGTGAAACTTTAAGAAATAGAATTGAAACACAAAATATAAAAGGATAGAAGATTGATTGAATAAATGGCATTCAAAGCAACATAAACTATATATGAAAGCTTAGACCTCCAAAAAAAAACCACATCAAGAAACAATCAAAGTATAGAAGAAAGACACAAGAATTGAAATCAATAGGGAACCAATGGTGTATCAAACCAAATACCTCCTAAAGATTAATCAATAAATTCACCTATGCTATGAAGATAACTCCACACGTGAGATAACTCATGTGAGAATCATGAATAAGTTCAATAGTCAACTAAGAAATCCGCCTTATTTATGATATCACTCTAATTACCGCACTAATCACTAGCTAACACTACAATGTAGCTACCAAGAGAATTAATCTATTCATCAATCATCAAAAGTCATATTCTAAGCCTTGAGAACTACAATTTATAGTATAAGGCTTTATTACAAACTAGGTCCAAATGTGACCATAGTCTACAAATTGCAAAAGTCGCCACAATGACCTTCATCCAATCCACGGATCGGCTCACAGAATAGGGCTTCAACTCACGAGTGAGTCGTAGAACGAAGCGATCGAATCGCATAACTATCCAATTGTGCGACTCATCGAGTAGAAATGTGGCTCACAGATTGGGGCAACTCTTCCTTTGGTTTTGTATTCACTCAAAGCGATCTTCCAAATATTGTGTGCCCTCTTATGTGGGTCCTCAACGGTCTCCGAAGCCTCTCTACGCATCAACATGGCTTTCAAAGCATAGAGTTCCTTGACTTGTTCTCGGTTGGTCTATTTAGAGTTATTGGTGCTCCCCGATATCATATCATCTATTCAATGGTGATTCTTCCAACACAACTCAAGAAGAGTTGAAAATTTGATATATGATACAACCAACCTCTAGGATCTCAAGTCTATAAATAGAAACTCTCAAATCAAACAACAAATCTCATTTATGGGAATTTTCAAATGATACAATTCCTAAAAGTGAAACTTTAAGAAATAGAATTGAAACACAAAATATAAAAGGATAGAAGATTGATTGAATAAATGGCATTCAAAGCAACATAAACTATATGAAAGCTTAGACCTCCAAAAAAAAACCACATCAAGAAACAATCAAAGTATAGAAGAAAGACACAAGAATTGAAATCAATAGGGAACCAATGGTGTATCAAACCAAATACCTCCTAAAGATTAATCAATAAATTCACCTATGCTATGAAGATAACTCCACACGTGAGATAACTCATGTGAGAATCATGAATAAGTTCAATAGTCAACTAAGAAATCCGCCTTATTTATGATATCACTCTAATTACCGCACTAATCACTAGCTAACACTACAATGTAGCTACCAAGAGAATTAATCTATTCATCAATCATCAAAAGTCATATTCTAAGCCTTGAGAACTACAATTTATAGTATAAGGCTTTATTACAAACTAGGTCCAAATGTGACCATAGTCTACAAATTGCAAAAGTCGCCACAATGACCTTCATCCAATCCACGGATCGGCTCACGAATAGGGCTTCAACTCACGAGTGAGTCGTAGAACGAAAGCATCGAATCGCATAACTATCCAATTGTGCGACTCATCGAGTAGAAATGTGGCTCACGATTGGGGCAACTCTTCCTTTGGTTTTGTATTCACTCAAAGCGATCTTCCAAATATTGTGTGCCCTCTTATGTGGGTCCTCAAGGGTCTCTGACGCCTCTCTACGCATAAACATGGCTTTCAAAGCATAGAGTTCCTTGACTTGTTCTCGGTTGATCTATTTAGAGTTATTGGTGCTCCCCGATATCATATCATCTATTCAATGGTGATTCTTCCAACACAACTCAAGAAGAGTTGAAAATTTGATATATGATACAACCAACCTCTAGGATCTCAAGTCTATAAATAGAAACTCTCAAATCAAACAACAAATCTCATTTATGGGAATTTTCAAATGATACAATTCCTAAAAGTGAAACTTTAAGAAATAGAATTGAAACACAAAATATAAAAGGATAGAAGATTGATTGAATAAATGGCATTCAAAGCAACATAAACTATATGAAAGCTTAGACCTCCAAAAAAAAAACCACATCAAGAAACAATCAAAGTATAGAAGAAAGACACAAGAATTGAAATCAATAGGGAACCAATGGTGTATCAAACCAAATACCTCCTAAAGATTAATCAATAAATTCACCTATGCTATGAAGATAACTCCACACGTGAGATAACTCATGTGAGAATCATGAATAAGTTCAATAGTCAACTAAGAAATCCGCCTTATTTATGATATCACTCTAATTACCGCACTAATCACTAGCTAACACTACAATGTAGCTACCAAGAGAATTAATCTATTCATCAATCATCAAAAGTCATATTCTAAGCCTTGAGAACTACAATTTATAGTATAAGGCTTTATTACAAACTAGGTCCAAATGTGACCATAGTCTACAAATTGCAAAAGTCGCCACAATGACCTTCATCCAATCCACGGATCGGCTCACGAATAGGGCTTCAACTCACGAGTGAGTCGTAGAACAGAAGCGCCGAATCGCATAACTATCCAATTGTGCGACTCATCGAGTAGAAATGTGGCTCACAGATTGGGGCAACTCTTCCTTTGGTTTTGTATTCACTCAAAGCGATCTTCCAAATATTGTGTGCCCTCTTATGTGGGTCCTCAACGGTCTCCGAAGCCTCTCTACGCATCAACATAGCTTTCAAAGCATTGAGTTCCTTGACTTGTTCTCGGTTGGTCTATTTAGAGTTATTGGTGCTCCCCGATATCATATCATCTATTCAATGGTGATTCTTCCAACACAACTCAAGAAGAGTTGAAAATTTGATATATGATACAACCAACCTCTAGGATCTCAAGTCTATAAATAGAAACTCTCAAATCAAACAACAAATCTCATTTATGGGAATTTTCAAATGATACAATTCCTAAAAGTGAAACTTTAAGAAATAGAATTGAAACACAAAATATAAAAGGATAGAAGATTGATTGAATAAATGGCATTCAAAGCAACATAAACTATATGAAAGCTTAGACCTCCAAAAAAAAACCACATCAAGAAACAATCAAAGTATAGAAGAAAGACACAAGAATTGAAATCAATAGGGAACCAATGGTGTATCAAACCAAATACCTCCTAAAGATTAATCAATAAATTCACCTATGCTATGAAGATAACTCCACACGTGAGATAACTCATGTGAGAATCATGAATAAGTTCAATAGTCAACTAAGAAATCCGCCTTATTTATGATATCACTCTAATTACCGCACTAATCACTAGCTAACACTACAATGTAGCTACCAAGAGAATTAATCTATTCATCAATCATCAAAAGTCATATTCTAAGCCTTGAGAACTACAATTTATAGTATAAGGCTTTATTACAAACTAGGTCCAAATGTGACCATAGTCTACAAATTGCAAAAGTCGCCACAATGACCTTCATCCAATCCACGGATCGGCTCACGAATAGGGCTTCAACTCACGAGTGAGTCGTAGAAACGAAGCGATCGAATCGCATAACTATCCAATTGTGCGACTCATCGAGTAGAAATGTGGCTCACAGATTGGGGCAACTCTTCCTTTGGTTTTGTATTCACTCAAAGCGATCTTCCAAATATTGTGTGCCCTCTTATGTGGGTCCTCAACGGTCTCCGAAGCCTCTCTACGCATCAACATAGCTTTCAAAGCATTGAGTTCCTTGACTTGTTCTCGGTTGGTCTATTTAGAGTTATTGGTGCTCCCCGATATCATATCATCTATTCAATGGTGATTCTTCCAACACAACTCAAGAAGAGTTGAAAATTTGATATATGATACAACCAACCTCTAGGATCTCAAGTCTATAAATAGAAACTCTCAAATCAAACAACAAATCTCATTTATGGGAATTTTCAAATGATACAATTCCTAAAAGTGAAACTTTAAGAAATAGAATTGAAACACAAAATATAAAAGGATAGAAGATTGATTGAATAAATGGCATTCAAAGCAACATAAACTATATGAAAGCTTAGACCTCCAAAAAAAAACCACATCAAGAAACAATCAAAGTATAGAAGAAAGACACAAGAATTGAAATCAATAGGGAACCAATGGTGTATCAAACCAAATACCTCCTAAAGATTAATCAATAAATTCACCTATGCTATGAAGATAACTCCACACGTGAGATAACTCATGTGAGAATCATGAATAAGTTCAATAGTCAACTAAGAAATCCGCCTTATTTATGATATCACTCTAATTACCGCACTAATCACTAGCTAACACTACAATGTAGCTACCAAGAGAATTAATCTATTCATCAATCATCAAAAGTCATATTCTAAGCCTTGAGAACTACAATTTATAGTATAAGGCTTTATTACAAACTAGGTCCAAATGTGACCATAGTCTACAAATTGCAAAAGTCGCCACAATGACCTTCATCCAATCCACGGATCGGCTCACGTAATAGGGCTTCAACTCACGAGTGAGTCGTAGAACGTAAGCGGTCGAATCGCATAACTATCCAATTGTGCGACTCATCGAGTAGAAATGTGGCTCACAGATTGGGGCAACTCTTCCTTTGGTTTTGTATTCACTCAAAGCGATCTTCCAAATATTGTGTGCCCTCTTATGTGGGTCCTCAACGGTCTCCGAAGCCTCTCTACGCATCAACATAGCTTTCAAAGCATTGAGTTCCTTGACTTGTTCTCGGTTGGTCTATTTAGAGTTATTGGTGCTCCCCGATATCATATCATCTATTCAATGGTGATTCTTCCAACACAACTCAAGAAGAGTTGAAAATTTGATATATGATACAACCAACCTCTAGGATCTCAAGTCTATAAATAGAAACTCTCAAATCAAACAACAAATCTCATTTATGGGAATTTTCAAATGATACAATTCCTAAAAGTGAAACTTTAAGAAATAGAATTGAAACACAAAATATAAAAGGATAGAAGATTGATTGAATAAATGGCATTCAAAGCAACATAAACTATATGAAAGCTTAGACCTCCAAAAAAAACCACATCAAGAAACAATCAAAGTATAGAAGAAAGACACAAGAAGTGAAATCAATAGGGAACCAATGGTGTATCAAACCAAATACCTCCTAAAGATTAATCAATAAATTCACCTATGCTATGAAGATAACTCCACACGTGAGATAACTCATGTGAGAATCATGAATAAGTTCAATAGTCAACTAAGAAATTCGCCTTATTTATGATATCACTCTAATTACCGCACTAATCACTAGCTAACACTACAATGTAGCTACCAAGAGAATTAATCTATTCATCAATCATCAAAAGTCATAATCTAAGCCTTGAGAACTACAATTTATAGTATAAGGCTTTATTACAAACTAGGTCCAAATGTGACCATAGTCTACAAATTGCAAAAGTCGCCACAATGACCTTCATCCAATCCACGGATCGGCTCACGAATAGGGCTTCAACTCACGAGTGAGTCGTAGAACGAAGCGAATCGAATCGCATAACTATCCAATTGTGCGACTCATCGAGTAGAAATGTGGCTCACGATTTGGGGCAACTCTTCCTTTGGTTTTGTATTCACTCAAAGCGATCTTCCAAATATTGTGTGCCCTCTTATGTGGGTCCTCAAGGGTCTCCGAAGCCTCTCTACGCATCAACATGGCTTTCAAAGCATTGAGTTCCTTGACTTGTTCTCGGTTGGTCTATTTAGAGTTATTGGTGCTCCCCGATATCATATCATCTATTCAATGGTGATTCTTCCAACACAACTCAAGAAGAGTTGAAAATTTGATATATGATACAACCAACCTCTAGGATCTCAAGTCTATAAATAGAAACTCTCAAATCAAACAACAAATCTCATTTATGGGAATTTTCAAATGATACAATTCCTAAAAGTGAAACTTTAAGAAATAGAATTGAAACACAAAATATAAAAGGATAGAAGATTGATTGAATAAATGGCATTCAAAGCAACATAAACTATATGAAAGCTTAGACCTCCAAAAAAAAACCACATCAAGAAACAATCAAAGTATAGAAGAAAGACACAAGAATTGAAATCAATAGGGAACCAATGGTGTATCAAACCAAATACCTCCTAAAGATTAATCAATAAATTCACCTATGCTATGAAGATAACTCCACACGTGAGATAACTCATGTGAGAATCATGAATAAGTTCAATAGTCAACTAAGAAATTCGCCTTATTTATGATATCACTCTAATTACCGCACTAATCACTAGCTAACACTACAATGTAGCTACCAAGAGAATTAATCTATTCATCAATCATCAAAAGTCATATTCTAAGCCTTGAGAACTACAATTTATAGTATAAGGCTTTATTACAAACTAGGTCCAAATGTGACCATAGTCTACAAATTGCAAAAGTCGCCACAATGACCTTCATCCAATCCACGGATCGGCTCACGAATAGGGCTTCAACTCACGAGTGAGTCGTAGAACAGACAATACAATTGTGCCGAATCGCATAACTATCCAATTGTGCGACTCATCGAGTAGAAATGTGGCTCACAGATTGGGGCAACTCTTCCTTTGGTTTTGTATTCACTCAAAGCGATCTTCCAAATATTGTGTGCCCTCTTATGTGGGTCCTCAACGGTCTCCGAAGCCTCTCTACGCATCAACATAGCTTTCAAAGCATTGAGTTCCTTGACTTGTTCTCGGTTGGTCTATTTAGAGTTATTGGTGCTCCCCGATATCATATCATCTATTCAATGGTGATTCTTCCAACACAACTCAAGAAGAGTTGAAAATTTGATATATGATACAACCAACCTCTAGGATCTCAAGTCTATAAATAGAAACTCTCAAATCAAACAACAAATCTCATTTATGGGAATTTTCAAATGATACAATTCCTAAAAGTGAAACTTTAAGAAATAGAATTGAAACACAAAATATAAAAGGATAGAAGATTGATTGAATAAATGGCATTCAAAGCAACATAAACTATATGAAAGCTTAGACCTCCAAAAAAAAAACCACATCAAGAAACAATCAAAGTATAGAAGAAAGACACAAGAATTGAAATCAATAGGGAACCAATGGTGTATCAAACCAAATACCTCCTAAAGATTAATCAATAAATTCACCTATGCTATGAAGATAACTCCACACGTGAGATAACTCATGTGAGAATCATGAATAAGTTCAATAGTCAACTAAGAAATCCGCCTTATTTATGATATCACTCTAATTACCGCACTAATCACTAGCTAACACTACAATGTAGCTACCAAGAGAATTAATCTATTCATCAATCATCAAAAGTCATATTCTAAGCCTTGAGAACTACAATTTATAGTATAAGGCTTTATTACAAACTAGGTCCAAATGTGACCATAGTCTACAAATTGCAAAAGTCGCCACAATGACCTTCATCCAATCCACGGATCGGCTCACGAATAGGGCTTCAACTCACGAGTGAGTCGTAGAAACGTAAGTAGTCGAATCGCATAACTATCCAATTGTGCGACTCATCGAGTAGAAATGTGGCTCACAGATTGGGGCAACTCTTCCTTTGGTTTTGTATTCACTCAAAGCGATCTTCCAAATATTGTGTGCCCTCTTATGTGGGTCCTCAACGGTCTCCGAAGCCTCTCTACGCATCAACATAGCTTTCAAAGCATTGAGTTCCTTGACTTGTTCTCGGTTGGTCTATTTAGAGTTATTGGTGCTCCCCGATATCATATCATCTATTCAATGGTGATTCTTCCAACACAACTCAAGAAGAGTTGAAAATTTGATATATGATACAACCAACCTCTAGGATCTCAAGTCTATAAATAGAAACTCTCAAATCAAACAACAAATCTCATTTATGGGAATTTTCAAATGATACAATTCCTAAAAGTGAAACTTTAAGAAATAGAATTGAAACACAAAATATAAAAGGATAGAAGATTGATTGAATAAATGGCATTCAAAGCAACATAAACTATATGAAAGCTTAGACCTCCAAAAAAAAACCACATCAAGAAACAATCAAAGTATAGAAGAAAGACACAAGAATTGAAATCAATAGGGAACCAATGGTGTATCAAACCAAATACCTCTCAAGATTAATCAATAAATTCACCTATGCTATGAAGATAACTCCACACGTGAGATAACTCATGTGAGAATCATGAATAAGTTCAATAGTCAACTAAGAAATCCGCCTTATTTATGATATCACTCTAATTACCGCACTAATCACTAGCTAACACTACAATGTAGCTACCAAGAGAATTAATCTATTCATCAATCATCAAAAGTCATATTCTAAGCCTTGAGAACTACAATTTATAGTATAAGGCTTTATTACAAACTAGGTCCAAATGTGACCATAGTCTACAAATTGCAAAAGTCGCCACAATGACCTTCATCCAATCCATGGATCGGCTCACAGAATAGGGCTTCAACTCACAGAGTGAGTCGTAGAACGAAGCGAATCGAATCGCATAACTATCCAATTGTGCGACTCATCGAGTAGAAATGTGGCTCACAGATTGGGGCAACTCTTCCTTTGGTTTTGTATTCACTCAAAGCGATCTTCCAAATATTGTGTGCCCTCTTATGTGGGTCCTCAACGGTCTCCGAAGCCTCTCTACGCATCAACATGGCTTTCAAAGCATTGAGTTCCTTGACTTGTTCTCGGTTGGTCTATTTAGAGTTATTGGTGCTCCCCGATATCATATCATCTATTCAATGGTGATTCTTCCAACACAACTCAAGAAGAGTTGAAAATTTGATATATGATACAACCAACCTCTAGGATCTCAAGTCTATAAATAGAAACTCTCAAATCAAACAACAAATCTCATTTATGGGAATATTCAAATGATACAATTCCTAAAAGTGAAACTTTAAGAAATAGAATCGAAACACAAAAAATTAAAAGGATAGAAGATTGATTCAATCAATGGCATTCAAAGCAACATAAACTATATGAAAGCTTAGACCTCCATAAAAAAACCACATCAAGAAACAATCAAAGTATAGAAGAAAGACACAAGAATTGAAATCAATAGGGAACCAATGGTGTATCAAACCAAATACCTCCTAAAGATTAATCAATAAATTCACCTATGCTATGAAGATAACTCCACACGTGAGATAACTCATGTGAGAATCATGAATAAGTTCAATAGTCAACTAAGAAATCCGCCTTATTTATGATATCACTCTAATTACCGCACTAATCACTAGCTAACACTACAATGTAGCTACCAAGAGAATTAATCTATTCATCAATCATCAAAAGTCATATTCTAAGCCTTGAGAACTACAATTTATAGTATAAGGCTTTATTACAAACTAGGTCCAAATGTGACCATAGTCTACAAATTGCAAAAGTCGCCACAATGACCTTCATCCAATCCACGGATCGGCTCACGAATAGGGCTTCAACTCACGAGTGAGTCGTAGAAACGAAATCGCAAAATTGCGAATCGCATAACTATCCAATTGTGCGACTCATCGAGTAGAAATGTGGCTCACAGATTGGGGCAACTCTTCCTTTGGTTTTGTATTCACTCAAAGCGATCTTCCAAATATTGTGTGCCCTCTTATGTGGGTCCTCAACGGTCTCCGAAGCCTCTCTACGCATCAACATAGCTTTCAAAGCATTGAGTTCCTTGACTTGTTCTCGGTTGGTCTATTTAGAGTTATTGGTGCTCCCCGATATCATATCATCTATTCAATGGTGATTCTTCCAACACAACTCAAGAAGAGTTGAAAATTTGATATATGATACAACCAACCTCTAGGATCTCAAGTCTATAAATAGAAACTCTCAAATCAAACAACAAATCTCATTTATGGGAATTTTCAAATGATACAATTCCTAAAAGTGAAACTTTAAGAAATAGAATTGAAACACAAAATATAAAAGGATAGAAGATTGATTGAATAAATGGCATTCAAAGCAACATAAACTATATGAAAGCTTAGACCTCCAAAAAAAACCACATCAAGAAACAATCAAAGTATAGAAGAAAGACACAAGAATTGAAATCAATAGGGAACCAATGGTGTATCAAACCAAATACCTCCTAAAGATTAATCAATAAATTCACCTATGCTATGAAGATAACTCCACACGTGAGATAACTCATGTGAGAATCATGAATAAGTTCAATAGTCAACTAAGAAATTCCCTTTATTTATGATATCACTCTAATTACCGCACTAATCACTAGCTAACACTACAATGTAGCTACCAAGAGAATTAATCTATTCATCAATCATCAAAAGTCATATTCTAAGCCTTGAGAACTACAATTTATAGTATAAGGCTTTATTACAAACTAGGTCCAAATGTGACCATAGTCTACAAATTGCAAAAGTCGCCACAATGACCTTCATCCAATCCACGGATCGGCTCACGTAATAGGGCTTCAACTCACAGAGTGAGTCGTAGAACGTAAGCGATCGAATCGCATAACTATCCAATTGTGCGACTCATCGAGTAGAAATGTGGCTCACAGATTGGGGCAACTCTTCCTTTGGTTTTGTATTCACTCAAAGCGATCTTCCAAATATTGTGTGCCCTCTTATGTGGGTCCTCAACGGTCTCCGAAGCCTCTCTACGCATCAACATAGCTTTCAAAGCATTGAGTTCCTTGACTTGTTCTCGGTTGGTCTATTTAGAGTTATTGGTGCTCCCCGATATCATATCATCTATTCAATGGTGATTCTTCCAACACAACTCAAGAAGAGTTGAAAATTTGATATATGATACAACCAACCTCTAGGATCTCAAGTCTATAAATAGAAACTCTCAAATCAAACAACAAATCTCATTTATGGGAATTTTCAAATGATACAATTCCTAAAAGTGAAACTTTAAGAAATAGAATTGAAACACAAAATATAAAAGGATAGAAGATTGATTGAATAAATGGCATTCAAAGCAACATAAACTATATGAAAGCTTAGACCTCCAAAAAAAAACCACATCAAGAAACAATCAAAGTATAGAAGAAAGACACAAGAATTGAAATCAATAGGGAACCAATGGTGTATCAAACCAAATACCTCCTAAAGATTAATCAATAAATTCACCTATGCTATGAAGATAACTCCACACGTGAGATAACTCATGTGAGAATCATGAATAAGTTCAATAGTCAACTAAGAAATCCGCCTTATTTATGATATCACTCTAATTACCGCACTAATCACTAGCTAACACTACAATGTAGCTACCAAGAGAATTAATCTATTCATCAATCATCAAAAGTCATATTCTAAGCCTTGAGAACTACAATTTATAGTATAAGGCTTTATTACAAACTAGGTCCAAATGTGACCATAGTCTACAAATTGCAAAAGTCGCCACAATGACCTTCATCCAATCCACGGATCGGCTCACATAATAGGGCTTCAACTCACAGAGTGAGTCGTAGAACAAAGCGATCGAATCGCATAACTATCCAATTGTGCGACTCATCGAGTAGAAATGTGGCTCACAGATTGGGGCAACTCTTCCTTTGGTTTTGTATTCACTCAAAGCGATCTTCCAAATATTGTGTGCCCTCTTATGTGGGTCCTCAACGGTCTCCGAAGCCTCTCTACGCATCAACATAGCTTTCAAAGCATTGAGTTCCTTGACTTGTTCTCGGTTGGTCTATTTAGAGTTATTGGTGCTCCCCGATATCATATCATCTATTCAATGGTGATTCTTCCAACACAACTCAAGAAGAGTTGAAAATTTGATATATGATACAACCAACCTCTAGGATCTCAAGTCTATAAATAGAAACTCTCAAATCAAACAACAAATCTCATTTATGGGAATTTTCAAATGATACAATTCCTAAAAGTGAAACTTTAAGAAATAGAATTGAAACACAAAATATAAAAGGATAGAAGATTGATTGAATAAATGGCATTCAAAGCAACATAAACTATATGAAAGCTTAGACCTCCAAAAAAAAACCACATCAAGAAACAATCAAAGTATAGAAGAAAGACACAAGAATTGAAATCAATAGGGAACCAATGGTGTATCAAACCAAATACCTCCTAAAGATTAATCAATAAATTCACCTATGCTATGAAGATAACTCCACACGTGAGATAACTCATGTGAGAATCATGAATAAGTTCAATAGTCAACTAAGAAATCCGCCTTATTTATGATATCACTCTAATTACCGCACTAATCACTAGCTAACACTACAATGTAGCTACCAAGAGAATTAATCTATTCATCAATCATCAAAAGTCATATTCTAAGCCTTGAGAACTACAATTTATAGTATAAGGCTTTATTACAAACTAGGTCCAAATGTGACCATAGTCTACAAATTGCAAAAGTCGCCACAATGACCTTCATCCAATCCACGGATCGGCTCACAGAATAGGGCTTCAACTCACAGAGTGAGTCGTAGAAACGAAGCGCGAATCGCATAACTATCCAATTGTGCGACTCATCGAGTAGAAATGTGGCTCACGATTCAGGCAACTCTTCCTTTGGTTTTGTATTCACTCAAAGCGATCTTCCAAATATTGTGTGCCCTCTTATGTGGGTCCTCAACGGTCTCCGAAGCCTCTCTACGCATCAACATAGCTTTCAAAGCATTGAGTTCCTCGACTTGCTCTCGGTTGGTCTATTTAGAGTTATTGGTGCTCCCCGATATCATATCATCTATTCAATGGAGATTCTTCCAACACAACTCAAGAAGAGTTGAAAATTTGATATATGATACAACCAACCTCTAGGATCTCAAGTCTATAAATAGAAACTCTCAAATCAAACAACAAATCTCATTTATTGGAATTTTCAAATGATACAATTCCTAAAAGTGAAACGTTAAGAAATAGAATTGAAACACAAAATATAAAAGGATAGAAGATTGATTGAATAAATGGCATTCAAAGCAACATAAACTATATGAAAGCTTAGACCTCCAAAAAAAAACCACATCAAGAAACAATCAAAGTATAGAAGAAAGACACAAGAATTGAAATCAATAGGGAACCAATGGTGTATCAAACCAAATACCTCCTAAAGATTAATCAATAAATTCACCTATGCTATGAAGATAACTCCACACGTGATATAACTCATGTGAGAATCATGAATAAGTTCAATAGTCAACTAAGAAATTCGCCTTATTTATGATATCACTCTAATTACCGCACTAATCACTAGCTAACACTACAATGTAGCTACCAAGAGAATTAATCTATTCATCAATCATCAAAAGTCATATTCTAAGCCTTGAGAACTACAATTTATAGTATAAGGCTTTATTACAAACTAGGTCCAAATGTGACCATAGTCTACAAATTGCAAAAGTCGCCACAATGACCTTCATCCAATCCACGGATCGGCTCACAGAATAGGGCTTCAACTCACAGAGTGAGTCGTAGAACGAAGCGGTCGAATCGCATAACTATCCAATTGTGCGACTCATCGAGTAGAAATGTGGCTCACAGATTGGGGCAACTCTTCCTTTGGTTTTGTATTCACTCAAAGCGATCTTCCAAATATTGTGTGCCCTCTTATGTGGGTCCTCAACGGTCTCCGAAGCCTCTCTACGCATCAACATAGCTTTCAAAGCATTGAGTTCCTTGACTTGTTCTCGGTTGGTCTATTTAGAGTTATTGGTGCTCCCCGATATCATATCATCTATTCAATGGTGATTCTTCCAACACAACTCAAGAAGAGTTGAAAATTTGATATATGATACAACCAACCTCTAGGATCTCAAGTCTATAAATAGAAACTCTCAAATCAAACAACAAATCTCATTTATGGGAATTTTCAAATGATACAATTCCTAAAAGTGAAACTTTAAGAAATAGAATTGAAACACAAAATATAAAAGGATAGAAGATTGATTGAATAAATGGCATTCAAAGCAACATAAACTATATGAAAGCTTAGACCTCCAAAAAAAACCACATCAAGAAACAATCAAAGTATAGAAGAAAGACACAAGAATTGAAATCAATAGGGAACCAATGGTGTATCAAACCAAATACCTCCTAAAGATTAATCAATAAATTCACCTATGCTATGAAGATAACTCCACACGTGAGATAACTCATGTGAGAATCATGAATAAGTTCAATAGTCAACTAAGAAATCCGCCTTATTTATGATATCACTCTAATTACCGCACTAATCACTAGCTAACACTACAATGTAGCTACCAAGAGAATTAATCTATTCATCAAAAGTCATATTCTAAGCCTTGAGAACTACAATTTATAGTATAAGGCTTTATTACAAACTAGGTCCAAATGTGACCATAGTCTACAAATTGCAAAAGTCGCCACAATGACCTTCATCCAATCCACGGATCGGCTCACAGAATAGGGCTTCAACTCACGAGTGAGTCGTAGAACGTAGAGCGATCGAATCGCATAACTATCCAATTGTGCGACTCATCGAGTAGAAATGTGGCTCACAGATCGGGGCAACTCTTCCTTTGGTTTTGTATTCACTCAAAGCGATCTTCCAAATATTGTGTGCCCTCTTATGTGGGTCCTCAACGGTCTCCGAAGCCTCTCTACGCATCAACATAGCTTTCAAAGCATTGAGTTCCTCGACTTGCTCTCGGTTGGTCTATTTAGAGTTATTGGTGCTCCCCGATATCATATCATCTATTCAATGGTGATTCTTCCAACACAACTCAAGAAGAGTTGAAAATTTGATATATGATACAACCAACCTCTAGGATCTCAAGTCTATAAATAGAAACTCTCAAATCAAACAACAAATCTCATTTATGGGAATTTTCAAATGATACAATTCCTAAAAGTGAAACTTTAAGAAATAGAATTGAAACACAAAATATAAAAGGATAGAAGATTGATTGAATAAATGGCATTCAAAGCAACATAAACTATATGAAAGCTTAGACCTCCAAAAAAAAACCACATCAAGAAACAATCAAAGTATAGAAGAAAGACACAAGAATTGAAATCAATAGGGAACCAATGGTGTATCAAACCAAATACCTCCTAAAGATTAATCAATAAATTCACCTATGCTATGAAGATAACTCCACACGGAGATAACTCATGTGAGAATCATGAATAAGTTCAATAGTCAACTAAAAATCCGCCTTATTTATGATATCACTCTAATTACCGCACTAATCACTAGCTAACACTACAATGTAGCTACCAAGAGAATTAATCTATTCATCAAAAGTCATATTCTAAGCCTTGAGAACTACAATTTATAGTATAAGGCTTTATTACAAACTAGGTCCAAATGTGACCATAGTCTACAAATTTTAAAAGTCGCCACAATGACCTTCATCCAATCCACGGATCGGCTCACGAGAATAGGGCTTCAACTCACGAGTGAGTCGTAGAACGAAGCGGTCGAATCGCATAACTATCCAATTGTGCGACTCATCGAGTAGAAATGTGGCTCACAGATTGGGGCAACTCTTCCTTTGGTTTTGTATTCACTCAAAGCGATCTTCCAAATATTGTGTGCCCTCTTATGTGGGTCCTCAACGGTCTCCGAAGCCTCTCTACGCATCAACATAGCTTTCAAAGCATTGAGTTCCTTGACTTGTTCTCGGTTGGTCTATTTAGAGTTATTGGTGCTCCCCGATATCATATCATCTATTCAATGGTGATTCTTCCAACACAACTCAAGAAGAGTTGAAAATTTGATATATGATACAACCAACCTCTAGGATCTCAAGTCTATAAATAGAAACTCTCAAATCAAACAACAAATCTCATTTATTGGAATTTTCAAATGATACAATTCCTAAAAGTGAAACTTTAAGAAATAGAATTGAAACACAAAATATAAAAGGATAGAAGATTGATTGAATAAATGGCATTCAAAGCAATATAAACTATATGAAAGCTTAGACCTCCAAAAAAAAACCACATCAAGAAACAATCAAAGTATAGAAGAAAGACACAAGAATTGAAATCAATAGGGAACCAATGGTGTATCAAACCAAATACCTCCTTAAGATTAATCAATAAATTCACCTATGCTATGAAGATAACTCCACACGTGATATAACTCATGTGAGAATCATGAATAAGTTCAATAGTCAACTAAGAAATTTGCCTTATTTATGATATCACTCTAATTACCGCACTAATCACTAGCTAACACTACAATGTAGCTACCAAGAGAATTAATCTATTCATCAATCATCAAAAGTCATATTCTAAGCCTTGAGAACTACAATTTATAGTATAAGGCTTTGTTACAAACTAGGTCCAAATGTGACCATAGTCTACAAATTGCAAAAGTCGCCACAATGACCTTCATCCAATCCACGGATCGGCTCACCGAATAGGGCTTCAACTCACAGAGTGAGTCGTAGAACAGAAGCAGTTGAATTGCATAACTATCCAATTGTGAGACTCATCGAGTAGAAATGTGGCTCACAGATTGGGGCAACTCTTCCTTTGGTTTTGTATTCACTCAAAGCGATCTTCCAAATATTGTGTGCCCTCTTATGTGGGTCCTCAACGGTCTCCGAATCCTCTCTACGCATCAACATAGCTTTCAAAGCATTGAGTTCCTTGACTTGTTCTCGGTTGTTCTATTTAGAGTTATTGGTGCTCCCCGATATCATCATATCATCTATTCATTGGTGATTCTTCCAACACAACTCAAGAAGAGTTGAAAATTTGATATATGATACAACCAACGTCTAGGATCTCAAGTCTATAAATAGAAACTCTCAAATCAAACAACAAATCTCATTTATGGGAATTTTCAAATGATACAATTCCTAAAAGTGAAACTTTAAGAAATAGAATTGAAACACAAAATATAAAAGGATGGAAGATTGATTGAATAAATGGAATTCAAAGCAATATAAACTATATGAAAGCTTAGACCTCCAAAAAAAACCACATCAAGAAACAATCAAAGTATAGAAGAAAGACACAAGAATTGAAATCAATAGGGAACCAATGGTGTATCAAACCAAATACCTCCTAAAGATTAATCAATAAATTCACCTATGCTATGAAGATAACTCCACATGGGAGATAACTCATGTGAGAATCATGAATAAGTTCAATAGTCAACTAAGAAATCCGCCTTATTTATGATATCACTCTAATTACTTGCACTAATCACTAGCTAAAACTACAATGTAGCTACCAAGAGAATTAATCTATTCATCAATCATCAAAAGTCATATTCTAAGCCTTGAGAACTACAATTTATAGTATAAGGCTTTATTACAAACTAGGTCCAAATGTGACCATAGTCTACAAATTGCAAAAGTCGCCACAATGACCTTCATCCAATCCACGGATCGGCTCACCGAATAGGGCTTCAACTCACAGAGTGAGTCGTAGAACAGAAGCAGTTGAATTGCATAACTATCCAATTGTGAGACTCATCGAGTAGAAATGTGGCTCACAGATTGGGGCAACTCTTCCTTTGGTTTTGTATTCACTCAAAGCGATCTTCCAAATATTGTGTGCCCTCTTATGTGGGTCCTCAACGGTCTCCGAAGCCTCTCTACGCATCAACATAGCTTTCAGAGCATTGAGTTCCTTGACTTGTTCTTGGTTGTTCTATTTAGAGTTATTGGTGCTCCCCGATATCATATCATCTATTCATTGGTGATTCTTCCAACACAACTCAAGAAGAGTTGAAAATTTGATATATGATACAACCAACGTCTAGGATCTCAAGTCTATAAATAGAAACTCTCAAATCAAACAACAAATCTCATTTATGGGAATTTTCAAATGATACAATTCCTAAAAGTGAAACTTTAAGAAATAGAATTGAAACACAAAATATAAAAGGATAGAAGATTGATTGAATAAATGGAATTCAAAGCAATATAAACTATATGAAAGCTTAGACCTCCAAAAAAAACCACATCAAGAAACAATCAAAGTATAGAAGAAAGACACAAGAATTGAAATCAATAGGGAACCAATGGTGTATCAAACCAAATACCTCCTAAAGATTAATCAATAAATTCACCTATGCTATGAAGATAACTCCACACGGGAGATAACTCATGTGAGAATCATGAATAAGTTCAATAGTCAACTAAGAAATCCGCCTTATTTATGATATCACTCTAATTACCGCACTAATCACTAGCTAAAACTACAATATAGCTACCAAGAGAATTAATCTATTCATCAATCATCAAAAGTCATATTCTAAGCCTTGAGAACTACAATTTATAGTATAAGGCTTTATTCAAACTAGGTCCAATGTGACCATAGTCTACAAATTGCAAAAGTCGCCACAATGACCTTCATCCAATCCACGGATCGGCTCACCGAATAGGGCTTCAACTCACAGAGTGAGTCGTAGAACAGAAGCAGTTGAATTGCATAACTATCCAATTGTGAGACTCATCGAGTAGAAATGTGGCTCACAGATTGGGGCAACTCTTCCTTTGGTTTTGTATTCACTCAAAGCGATCTTCCAAATATTGTGTGCCCTCTTATGTGGGTCCTCAACGGTCTCCGAATCCTCTCTACGCATCAACATAGCTTTCAAAGCATTGAGTTCCTTGACTTGTTCTTGGTTGTTCTATTTAGAGTTATTGGTGCTCCCCGTTATCATATCATCTATTCATTGGTGATTCTTCCAACACAACTCAAGAAGAGTTGAAAATTTGATATATGATACAACCAACGTCTAGGATCTCAAGTCTATAAATAGAAACTCTCAAATCAAACAACAAATCTCATTTATGGGAATTTTCAAATGATACAATTCCTAAAAGTGAAACTTTAAGAAATAGAATTGAAACACAAAATATAAAAGGATGGAAGATTGATTGAATAAATGGAATTCAAAGCAATATAAACTATATGAAAGCTTAGACCTCCAAAAAAAACCACATCAAGAAACAATCAAAGTATAGAAGAAAGACACAAGAATTGAAATCAATAGGGAACCAATGGTGTATCAAACCAAATACCTCCTAAAGATTAATCAATAAATTCACCTATGCTATGAAGATAACTCCACACGGGAGATAACTCATGTGAGAATCATGAATAAGTTCAATAGTCAACTAAGAAATCCGCCTTATTTATGATATCACTCTAATTACTGCACTAATCACTAGCTAAAACTACAATATAGCTACCAAGAGAATTAATCTATTCATCAATCATCAAAAGTCATATTCTAAGCCTTGAGAACTACAATTTATAGTATAAGGCTTTATTACAAACTAGGTCCAAATGTGACCATAGTCTACAAATTGCAAAAGTCGCCACAATGACCTTCATCCAATCCACGGATCGGCTCACCGAATAGGGCTTCAACTCACAGAGTGAGTCGTAGAACAGAAGCAGTTGAATTGCATAACTATCCAATTGTGAGACTCATCGAGTAGAAATGTGGCTCACAGATTGGGGCAACTCTTCCTTTGGTTTTGTATTCACTCAAAGCGATCTTCCAAATATTGTGTGCCCTCTTATGTGGGTCCTCAACGGTCTCCGAATCCTCTCTACGCATCAACATAGCTTTCAAAGCATTGAGTTCCTTGACTTGTTCTTGGTTGTTCTATTTAGAGTTATTGGTGCTCCCCGTTATCATATCATCTATTCATTGGTGATTCTTCCAACACAACTCAAGAAGAGTTGAAAATTTGATATATGATACAACCAACGTCTAGGATCTCAAGTCTATAAATAGAAACTCTCAAATCAAACAACAAATCTCATTTATGGGAATTTTCAAATGATACAATTCCTAAAAGTGAAACTTTAAGAAATAGAATTGAAACACAAAATATAAAAGGATGGAAGATTGATTGAATAAATGGAATTCAAAGCAATATAAACTATATGAAAGCTTAGACCTCCAAAAAAAACCACATCAAGAAACAATCAAAGTATAGAAGAAAGACACAAGAATTGAAATCAATAGGGAACCAATGGTGTATCAAACCAAATACCTCCTAAAGATTAATCAATAAATTCACCTATGCTATGAAGATAACTCCACACGGAGATAACTCATGTGAGAATCATGAATAAGTTCAATAGTCAACTAAGAAATCCGCCTTATTTATGATATCACTCTAATTACTGCACTAATCACTAGCTAAAACTACAATATAGCTACCAAGAGAATTAATCTATTCATCAATCATCAAAAGTCATATTCTAAGCCTTGAGAACTACAATTTATAGTATAAGGCTTTATTACAAACTAGGTCCAATGTGACCATAGTCTACAAATTGCAAAAGTCGCCACAATGACCTTCATCCAATCCACGGATCGGCTCACAGAATAGGGCTTCAACTCACAAAGTGAGTCATAGAACAGAAGCAGTCGAATCACATAACTATCCAATTGTGCGACTCATCGAGTAGAAATGTGGCTCACAGATTGGGGCAACTCTTCCTTTGGTTCCGGAGCGACTATGGGAAGGTGTGAGCTTGGATTTCATCCTCATCTTACCAAAAACACAACGTAGCAATGACTCTATCATGGTGGTTGTGGATAGATTCTCGAAAATGACTCACTTCATTGCTTGTCACAAGACCAATGATGCAACATATATTGCGGACTTGTATTTGAAAGAAGTGGTAAGATTGCATGGCGTTCCTAAGACTATTGTGTCTAGTAGGGATGTGAAGTTCTTAAGTTATTTCTGGGTAACACTATAGAGACTTCTTGGTACCAAGTTTCTATTTAGTACCTCCCATCATCCTCAAATGGATGGTCCTTTCAAGATATTGGCAAGGTTTAGGGTAAGCGCCTACAAGGTAGAACTTCCAGATGAATATGGAGGTATTAGTTCAACGTTTGATGTTGGAGACTTATCACCATACATAGATGACGAGAATTTTAGGGAAAATTATGTTAAAGAATGGGAGTATGATGTAAAGAAGGGCACGAGCTTAAGTGTCCAACATTAGCCACGAGGTTAATTGCTATGAGTGTCAATGAAGATCCAAGAAGTGCCATTAATTTTCGTCTTTTATGTAGGTCTTGGCTAGACCATTTTTTTAGCTTGCTTTTAATTTGTAGCTTAATTACTAGATTCCCTTTTAGCTTAACTACTAGTCCTTGTAATAAAATAGGAAGACTAAGCCGAGAACCATCTAGAAAGAAGCTTCCAATAGTAATTCATGATGTAGTTAGTTCATGCACTTATCTACATGGATGACACAAAGGGTTGGCCTAGAGAACATGAAGGGTTGGTCGAGCATCTCCCCCATTCGGCCGAGATACATGGATGACACAAAAGTGTGGCCTAGAAAACATGAAGGGTTGGTCGAGCATCTCCCCCCCCATTCGGCCAAGATACATGTTTGGGTCTTTCTTGTTTCCACTTCTGGAAGGTATAAAACTAGTATAAATAGATGTAATTAATGTAAGGAGACATTGAAGTTTTATCAAATATATTGGAGTTTACTCAAACTTGCTAAGTTTTTAACTTTTGTGTTGTTATCTTAGTCGGACCTTTTGTGGTCCAACCGTTGGTCCTTTTGTGGGCCACCCATTTGTACTTTTGTGGTATAAACCCTCGGTGTAAGTCTAGTTAGAAGTTTTGTTATCTAACTATACCCAAGTGAAGGTTCTATCTAGTTACTTGTTTCAAACACATTGAAGGTCTTCTCAGCCTACATTACCTTATCGGCACACAAATTTGTTTATCAATTTTGTGCGCCATCCTTGTCCAAACTGCGTAATTCCTTTCACCCCAATACACACCAACACTTCCTCAACTCACACCAAATGGTTCTCAACCGACTCCTCCCACAAAAACCCAAAACCCCCAACTAATTCCCCACTGTCCCGATCGCACCCCTATTCTGCCAACCTTACTATCCCAACCAGTTTCTGCTACCTTACCACCACCCAACCACCAACATAACCTAAAACATGTCTAGTTCATCCCCTCAAAACTCCTTAACCCAATACCTTCCAAATTCACACGCACCCCCACCAAACACACACAGCTCGAAAACCCGCCAACCTCAATTTGACCCCATTTTCATATCCACCCGGTCATAATCCAAATTCGTTCGACCCAACCATACAATCCCCTCCTTATATACATCACAGTGACTCTTAGTACAACCTTTCATCCCAGACAGACGGTCAAGATGAGTGCACTATTCAGAAAATCAACAACATGTTATGAGCATGTGTATTAGATTTCAAAGGTAGTTGGGAGGACCACTTATCGCTTATTAAGCTTGCTTATAATAACAGCTACCATTCCAGCCTAAAGATGGCCCCATATGAACGGGAGACCCCTCTTGTGTTTCATGTGTCGATGCTCCAAAAGTGCAAAGGAGACCCCTCTCATATTACTCCTGTAGAGGATGTCCAGATTTTAGAGGACCTATCTTATGAAGAAGTCCCAGTCACTATCCTAGATTGTCATGTCCGAAAGTTACGAACTAAAGTAGTAGTCTCTGTTAAGGTGTTATGGAGAAATAATAATATAGATGAAATGATGTAGGAGGCTGAGGAGGACATGAAGTCTGGTTATCCCTCACTTAATTCAATAAGCATGTTTATGATTGACCTTCGTGCGATACTGTTATGTCACACCACAACCTTGGGGGGGTGGCCTTCACTCGGCACCCGAAAGTCCGAGCGAATCAACTATAGCACTTGGAATCTCTAGCACGAAACTTCGGCCGACAAGGGTTCAAAATAACCATAATATGACAAGAATATACAAGTTGCAAGTATAGGAGGCCAAACAACAGGACATATATACATATCTAATTCCGAGAAGGCCACATCACGATTATCTACAACTAATAAGAAGGCCGGCAAGGAAAAACAAAATGAATACACACTGATACTAGTCTGCAAGCCTCTTAGAGTACTATGATACAATAACTAGTCGTGACAGGGCCCTGCCATACCCAAAATGCCAAAATATATAAACAAGTACCTATTGACTCCAAATTGCAACTCTGGAGGAGTGGAGTGCGACTACCAACAACTGGGAACAAGCACCCTACTGACGAGGTGCATCACCATGTCTATCTGTACCTATAGGCATAAACATAGTGCCCTAAAAAAGGGAATTAGTATGATAGATGTACTGAATATCTAAGGCACATAACATATGTAAAATGGAAATATAGTAGAAGAGATGAAAGTACAAAAATCAACCTGGAACATAGAAGGAGAGGCACCCGACTGATACAATCATGAATATATGCATTTAAGTAAAAATGGGCCACATACGAAGATATAATATAATTTGAAACCTCTCTATGGGGAAAATCATATCATATCATAACGTACTCAACCTCAAAAAGACTCGGTTGTACACGACCTTTATAGGACTCGGTAAGGTTAAAACCAGCTAAAATGGTATGCACACATAGGTACCATACCCAACTGACTATAGCATGGCTCAGTAAGAAAATAGATACATATATATAAGTGCTATTCAAGATCTCAAATATACCATGACCTAAGTCAAAGTGACCTATAGTCATTGTCTTCCGACTATCGTTATTGTCTTTGCATTCATCACTTTCATCCAATCAACCAGAAATATATAAAATATGAGGTCGCTAAGGACATGAATTAGCTTAATCAAGGAAGGAAACATGAATGGTTTAGCTAAGCTTGTAATGTATTTCTTTTTGGAAGTCATTCAGTTTACAAGTCACGCAAAAGAATGAATAAACCTTACATACCTTATTCATGAAGCTACCACGTCTCAAGAGTCCTCGTACCTTTTATGAATGATTATCTATATCGCAAAAATGGTCAGTAACAATATTGAATTCATACCCTATAGGAAAGCTCACTTAGGCATTTTATCGAACAACTTATGTATCCTAAGACAACAACCTTCATCATCATACATACTCATCACTACCATGCTATCCATGTATTTACAATTTCATCTAATACCGTAAATCTCATAAAACCAGGCCGCACAACATAGCCTAGCTTCAAGTTTCATATTCACTAATTTCTTCAAGAATCCTCCAACAAAATTCAAATCAACACTTGTACAAACTTAAAATTAAGCTATGGAAGATGAGACTAACCTTAAATAAACCAAGAACCCTCTGTTCCTTAGCTTAATTCAACACCAAGTTATCTTCGAAGTCATCACAACGAGGAAGAAAGGGGGCTAATAATAGACACGGGATTCTTTACATCAAACTTGCATGATTTAACCTTGGATTTAGCCTCAAGTTGATGGAGAACCCTTGAGAGGATGCTAGGGGTGTTTTAGGGTCTGAATGGAAGTGAAATAAAGACCCAAAGTTGTGAACCTCACTTATATACAAAAAAACAAAAGTTGCACCACCCTTTTATACGGTACAATTATACGGATTGTACATTTATGTACGGTCCATATAATTTGACCTTATAATCAGAATTGTAACCTGAAATATTGCAGGAAACATTATGGTGGATATCCAAATTTCTACGGTCCATACAATATTATATGGTCCCTACATTTGGGCCGTAATTCTGGGAAACTGGTTGTTTTCGATGAAAGGTATTCTCTTCGATCCATTTAACTTCTATACATTCTGATACTCCTATACACAAGACATAAACTCTCATTAAGAACATTTGTCTGTGAATGTTGAGGGATATTCTAACTCTCACAATTCCTAAAAAATTTAGTAGAGTTTTCTTTGTAAACAATACTATCCAAAACCTTATAAATAGCCCAAACATATATACAATGCCACACCCCTATAACAACATATCAACATCAAATCAACCTCACATGACCGTCTATATATGAAATAATCGAAAAGAGTTAGCCATAACTCACCTCAACTTCCCCGTACCGACACTTATTCTCTACCTGCCACATCTGTCTCAACAATATCACCTAAATAAGGCACAATGATTAAGCTCGATATATAGAATAGGAATAGAACAATTGTATAACATTAATATCGATATACATCTGAAGTCTGAAACAAGTGAGCGTATCTATATTTCATATCTTTCTCAACCTCCTATGTCATTTATTCTACATTATTATTCCCCCAAAGTACTTTAACCGAAGCTACCTCTTTAGTCCATCACTTACGGACTTGATGATGTAAGATAGTGATAGAAATCTCTTCATATGATAGATCTTTCATAACCTAAACATCTTCAATAGGGTAATACGAGAAGGATCACCTAAGCATTTACAAAGCATGGATACATGGAATACTGGATGAACTGCATCTAACTCTGGGGAAAACTTGAACTTATTAGCCACTTGGCCGATTATCTAAATAATCTGATACGGTCCATTATACCTAGGACTAATCATTCCTGTCTTGCTGGACCTCATCACACCTTTCATAGCGACATCATTAGGAACACCCAATATCCCACAATAAACTCTATGTCTCGACACCGATTATCTAATTAGCACTTTTATCGACATTGAGCTCTATACACTCCATTTTGAATCAATTTCACTTTCTCTACATCCTATTGTACCAAATCAGGTCCCAGTAACTTTGTTTCACCCATATCGAACCAACTGATTGTAGATCTGCACTTCCGCTCATACAGGGCTTCATATGGGGCCATATGGATACTAGAATGATAGTATTGTTATAGGCAAACTAAATGAGTAGTAGATAGTCCTCCCATCTTCCCTTGAATTCTAAAACCCAATCTTAGAACATATCCTCGAGCGTTTGAATAGTGTACTCAGCCTACCCGTCTGTCAACGAATGGAAAGTTGTGCTAAGGCTAATCTGAGTACCCAAGACATTTTGAAAGGACCTCTAGAAGCCCTGTTCAGGCAATCAACTCCCCGTTCCTCTATCCTTGGGCATATCCTTCATACCTCACAAAATAACCACCACTACTAAACATCCAACCAGAAGTCACTAAAGCCAACACTTATAAAAAATCCCTCATCTCATCTCGAGTTGTATTCTACAATTAAGTTCCCATCCTCACTAAATATACCAAACACCGGTCACCCTTATCTCCCTTAATATATCCAAAACCTCTCCACTAAACGCCAACTCCCGAAATAGTCCACAAATACCCGCGCAGTCCAAACACCTCCACATAGTCCGCATATCACAAACTTCCGAGTACCTCACTATCTCGGTACTGTTACATCAACCTACCGTCATCCAACCACAAAAGTCCGATCATCAAAACATCCAGTAATACCCCCCAGAACAACCTTCCAAAACACCTTAACCCGCTTCCTTATAGATTCTCCCGAAATCACCTTCAAACACCAAACTATCCCATTTACCCAAGAAGCCGAGGACCCGATATTGCTTTCCATTTTTGGGTCAACCCGAACATATTCCATACCCGACCCAGTTACCCGTCTAACCCTCACCTTATATCCATCAAAGAGTCCTCATACCTTAAACATACGATTATCCATATCACATGAAGGGTCGGTATCAATATAGAATTTATACCCTATAGGAAAGTTTACTTAGGCATTTTATCGAAAAAATTATATACGCAACTTCATAGGGTCATTAGTAGTTAAATTTCAATATATACTAACAAAACAACCTTCATCATCACCCCTACTAATCACCATCATGCTATGCATGTATTTACAATTTCATTTAATAGCTTAAATCTCATAAATTCAGCCCGCACAACATAGCCTAGCTTTAAGTTTCATGGTCACTAATTTCTTCAAGTATCCTCCAACAATATTCAATTCAACACTTGTACAAACTTAATACTAAGCTAGGAAAGATCAGACTAACCTTAAATACACCAAGAACCCTCTGTTCCTTAGCTTACTTCAGCACCAAGCTATCTCTGAAGTAGTCACAACATGGAGAAGGTAGCAATAGAAATAGGATTCATTTCATCAAACTTGCATGATTTAACCTTAGATTTAGCCACAAGTTGATGAAGAAGCCTTCAGATGATGTTATGGGTGTTTTAGGGTCTAGATGGAAGTGAAATAAAGGCCCAAAGTTGAGGACCTCATTTTTATACAAAAAAAGAAAGTTGCATCACCCTTTTATACAGTACAATTATACGATCTGTACATTTATGTAGGGTCCGTATAATTGGACCTGAAACCTGAAATTTTTAAGGAAATATTATGGTGGAGATCCTAATTTGTACAGTTCGTACAATATTATACGGTTCGTACAGTTAGGCCGTAATTTTGGTAAACTGGATGATTTCAATATATGTATTCTCTTAGATATGTTTAACTTTTATACATTCCAGTACTCCTATACACAAGATGTACACTCTTATTACCCCTCTGTAAGGTCACATATCTCTCCAGGATACCGGTGTCAAACGATAGCACAACTAGACGTAAAACCTCCAAGGCGTAAAATGTTACACCCTATACTTTCATATATCAAATATGTCATAAGTTAGTAAGCCTAAGGCAAGGAAGATGTTTCCATTGGGAGGAGAAGGGAGTGATCAAGTTAAACCCCAAAGAAGTCGTAAGAGTTTAAGAGTCGTTAAGCCCTTCGCGCTTGCAATCCTTGCGTTGAGTACTTCCTGCCAATACAATGCAAGATAAAAGGAGTTATGATGCCTATGAATGGATAAGTAAGGCCTTGGGCCAAGGTTAAGAGTATATCAAAAGATTCCGAGTTATATCAATATTTTTGTGCACGTATGAGAGCATGGTTAATCAATTTGATCTCTGATGACTCGAGCTCCATTCTGAGGGTTATTTACAATATAAATGGATGTTAATAAGGTCTATGGAATGTTAGAAGTCATTTGGATTAAAGGAACCATATCTCGATGATGTTTGACGATAATAGGATTATACGATAAGTGTTTCGCATCGTGGAACCCATTTTGCTTCACGGATGGGACCACATAATAGGGCCACCCCTCAATCACCTTCCTAAAACTATCTAGGGTGGGATATATGGCCACATATGGTGATCAGTGGTAGAGATCCTCCCATAAATGGGAGGCGGTCGGGAGGATATATAAAGGCCTAAGGTCGGTCATTCACTCAAAACATTTCCAATTTTGCCAAACTCACCCTAGATGCTCCCAACCCTTCCTTAGAGACTTAGACACCATTAAAAGCTAGATACTTGAGCTTATAATGAATATCTTCCATTACAAATACTATATTAGCATTGAATTCCATCTTGATTCATGAAATATGTTTAGAAGTTCTTGGAGAATGAAACTGAACTTGGTGGAGAGAATTCTTGGCTGGTTTGTGGTAAGGACTGGTTACCTTTCATGTGATTAAGCTGTCAAATCTTAGAGAAATATTTTGGCAATGTAATCCATTGAAAGTTAAGATAAACTCCAAACTTGAACATAATGATTATTTTATTGCTTGTAAATTGATTTAGTTGAGTTCTTGAAAGGAGTATGGATTAGATCTTGTGAAATATGATTGTTGTAACCTTGGAATGGTGGTAGTTGATGATAGAAGGATTATAATAACTTAGTACCATGAGATCAAGCTAAGAGAAGTTGTGCACACTATGTACTCAATGAAATGTCATAACGAAGGAATCTTGAAACTATTGATTGGATCATAACTCGGATGATCTCTATTGCTTAGGTCGACAATTGAAGAAAAAGCAAGAGGACATAAGAGTAGCATTAGTCGGAAATAAGGTATGTTAAGTCTCACTCTTCCTTTCTTTTGACATCACTTATGGATAAGCATAACAATAACAAATGTCCCTCTAAAAAGGACTCTATTCTTAAGATTTGAACTCGTGAATGCATTTGCTTCCTATTGCTATGTTTAATGTCTTTGGCTATTCCATGTTGGGATCACTTACCACCCTTGATCGTGTATTGGCTTGTATGACTTCTCACGACCCTTATTGAGTCTCCGACAACTGATATTGATACAGTTACATAATGATAATCAGAGGATAACGACCAAAGGTCACTCTAACTCTATTTATGGTGTCCCTTAAGGTCTATCTTGCATTGCACTTATATATGTGTATCTAGTTTCTCACCGTGCTATAGTTAGTCGGGCATGCACTTATATGTGCATACTACTGATCAGTTGGGAAGATATTATGTATCCTATATGTCTGGGGAATTTATGATGAGATAGGTCAACAAAGAGGCTTGATACTATATTATATGGGCCCATAGAGTGGCCTAATTTTACTTACATGCATATATTCATGGTTATGTCAGTTGTATACCATCATCGGCCTTTCTGAGTTTCAGGTTGATTTATGTATCCTTCTTTGGTATTACATTCCTTATTTATATACTTTACTCGCCTTGCATATTCAGTACATTCTTTCGTACTAACGTCCCTTGCTGGGATGTTGTGTTTTATTCCCTCATATACAGATAGAGATATTGACGATCCCTCACAGTAGGTTACTCAACTCAACTAAAGGTTGTCTCACTCTTTTTTTCCGAAGCTATCTAACGATAGTATAAGTAATGGTTATTGAATATATATTTATATAGTTAGGGTATGAAGGGGACGTATACTGACTTGATGTTGTTGATATACTCATTAGATGCTTGTAGATAGTCGTATTGTATATCGTAGTCCTGTATGGCCTTGTCACCCTTGTTATGTACATATATGTATGTTTAGCCTTTTCTGCATGTAGGTTGTTGTGTCATTTGATTATGTAATCATTGGTTAGAGGCCTTCTCCGCCTATGTATCATTGAGTAAGCTATATGTATCACTAATGGTACGCTCGGGCCTTAGGACACAAGATGTTGGCCACACCCCCAAGGTTGGGGTATGACAAACCTTGTATCAGGGCAGGTCTGTCTACAAGTCATGCCTAGTAGAGTCTTACTTATGGGTGTATAGCATTCCACACTTATAAACAGGAGGCTAGATGACATTTAGGATGATTTCCTTCTTTCTTGATATAGATCATGCAATAGAGCGGAGCTGTAAGTATCCCATTCATAACCTCATCGTATTTACGATATAAATAATTCCTTCTTCAAGGGATGCACCCTCTATCGATACCGACCCGTCAGAGGATATAGATGGGTTACCTTCTCACCAGTCAGATATGATTAAGGGCACCGAGAGAGGCCTCCTTACCATCAGATACACCGATAGATATACCATCATATATAATACCAGCACCATCTGAAGAAGATATTAGGAAGGCGGTTCAGGTATTAACCCAACTAGTTGCCTCTCAAATATGACACCACTCTGGTATGATTGACATTGGTAAACCACTGTTAGGGTCAGGGGGTTCACAGCTTAGGGAGCCCATTGGCCAGTGTTCGTTGATGATTGTAAGGTTGTTGGGAAGAAGGAAAGGGCTAAGAGGGCTAAAGTGGTTGGTCACTATCAGGGAGGATAGAATGAGGAAGGATTTCAGATCTAGTGTCAGGATTGCAGATTTTTGCAACAGATCAGAGTTCTCGGGTGAGGCCGAGGCAAGGGCCACAACCCTCTATATATCAGGGTCAGATTAAGAATTGTGTAGACTGAGTAGGGTCATCTAGGACATAATGTAGGTGGTGTGGACGGATACATGCTTGCCCTTTTTATAAGGGAATAGAAGGTTGTTATTGGTGTGGTAATCAAGGAAACAAGATATGAGAATGTCCTAGATTGGTCTATAGGAGACAAGAGGAGAGCGAGGATGTAGCCTCAGGTTCTGATGCTATTTGAGGCGAGTAGACGAGCACAGGTATGCCACTGATTTTATTATTCATCTATCTACCTTCTACATGTTCAGTATGGACCTGTTATATATTCTAGAATAGTGAATCCATTTTAGGAATAAATTTTTTGAAATAACTGTGAGGTAAGATATTCCGATAGGAATAAGTTATGGGTGTATTAAAATGGTACCAACCAGAATGGAAATTTCTATCCCAATTGATAGTCAAAACCATGTATGCATATTGTGAATTGAAAGGATATGGACCACCCAAACCGATGTAGTGCTGGAATGTGTGGTATGTTTTCGAATGACTATACTAGATAGACTCTGAATACGTGATAATGCATGATCCGATGATTTTATAAAAGCCCCAGGCTTTGGGAAAGAAATGGCAAGCCAAAATAAGATTGAAAGAAAATGTAAGGCAAAAATGATTGTTGGAGAGTTTATAACGTCATGAGAACCTCTTTCATCTTTTAGTGACTTACACCCTCTTGAATATGAGAATTCGCTACGAACGGGTGATTCAAAGGGTAACCCCATGCCCAAGGAATTTGGGGGACACCAGAAGATTATTAAGGGGAATGAATTTCCAAAATCAAGTCATAGGAAGATTCGTAAGGACTAGACTGTTTATGAGGGCAGGAGACAATATAAGTTTTTATCGGTGGAAGAAAGGGGATACATCATTCACTATTAACAACTACACCATTGGGTGGCAACAAGAGATCATATATTTTATACAATGGGTGATAAGATCTTCCAATCTGTGGTGTGATTCTATGAGCCAATCAGGCAGGAATAGCCTGTTGAAGACGATGTGTGATGAAGACCACAATATGATTGAAGAGTGGCTATTAGTATGATAAGGATACTTGGTAAGTACGAGTGTAATGTTATGAAGTAGTAACAAGGTAGAAGGATACATTTTTTGAAAGGACAAATAGACAGAGGGATTGCAACAAGAAGGATATAAATACCAAGACTAGGGTGGAACCCACAACATTATCATCTTAAATATAAGTATAGTATCAAAGAAATGATACTTATACGTTTTCATCCAAAAATGTAAAACCCCAATGTCCAAAAGTGATAGTACAATGACTATTCTAAGATAAGTAATCCTTAAGGGAACGCAAGCCAAAAGTTAAAAGATTAAATGATCGAGTTATTGCCTGAAGAAAGATCTAGTATCAACTATGCGGAGAAGCCCGAATTAATAGTAAGTCAAAACAGGGCTACAATTTCAATTTAGATACGTGAATGACTAGTTCCATCATGAATACCAGCCAGGCGCTTGAGGACAGGTGAGTGGAAGTAATGGCGAATAAGGCCCAATGTAACCATATAAATAATTGATAAAATGGTCAACAAATCTCAATGGTCCACGGTAGACGTTAAGGGAAGAAATTAAGGAATAAGAATGATAAAAAAATATGTATGTGGCTGAATAATAGTAAATTTTGAATTTGTCAAGTTGACTAGAAGCCCCATAGGATGGATGATATAATGAACATAAAGCCTAAGACATAGTTTGTAAAAAGGGCCTGAATCATGAAATAAAGACAAAAGTGTCAACTCAAGTACGGTGATCAAAGAGGATATGGTAGATCGAATCTTTGCAGCGATGAATCTTTCAATTAGAAAAAGGTAGGACAACCCTTAGCATGAGCAATACTAAAGAACAGTATAATTATGTCAAAGGTTCCCCTTTAGAAAATGTATACATGACGTACCCAACGAAAGGTTAGTCGAATATGTCTTTCATAGAATCTAGAAGTTACAGGGGTTATGAGGTAAAAGTTGCTCTCAAACACGTACCAGCCCTAAGAGGTAAGCAAAAATAGTAGATGACTAAGAGGTAAGGCTGATTAAGGAAGGACATGTTAAATGCGAGAGGATGTTTCTTTACTAGCATTTAGACAAAAAAAAAGGAAAGTGAGATGTATAGAAAGAGGACAATATGAATCAAGGAGGGATACTTGAGCAAATACGGGACACGACTAAGCAAAGCTTATCACCATAGTAAGCCTATTTCAGATTTGATAGCATCGTTTATAGAATATTCAGAATTGAGATGTTATAAGGATTAAGAGGTTCCGACATAATATATAAGTATATAGTTGATGATATAGTCGCATACCATTAGTAATTTAAGTAATGTAAAGGCTAAATGAAAGAGTCGACTCAAGAAGGTAATGAATAAACAACAAAAGTGGAAGCTAGGTGATGATAATTCTATGAATCAAAATGTGGTAGAACTCTTCCTTACATTGAGAACTGAGGGGACGCCAAATTGAAGAATTGTTGTAACAATCCACCCATCTAAAATTTAGTAAGATGTATCCTGATATAGAATAAAGGTAATTATGAGAACCTTATTAATAACAGAGAATTAGTATAATGGTTGCCGGCATATAAGTGAATATTTACTTGAAATTAGAGGAATTAACTAAGAATATCAATGAATTATCAGAAGGCAGGGATCGGTTGGCACGGGAATCATTAAAGGTTATCTCATTATCATCGTAAGCTAGTCTGATCTGGTAGACTAATGCATAAATGGATCTTCAGTACGCACTATGATAATTAAGATTATCTATATGATCGAAGACTATGTGACCACTTATATTAAGAGGATTACTCAACGTGAATTTCTTCATATGATAGGTCTTCTATGACCTGAGCATCCTCAATAAGGTGATGTGGGGGAATCACCCAAGCACTTACGAAGCATAGATACGTGAAATACTATATGAACCTCTTCTAACTATGGGGAAACTCAAGCTTATAAGCCACTTGGCCAATTCTCTGAATAATCTGATATGGTCCAACGTACCTGGGTCTAAGCTTGCACTTCTTGTTGAACCTCATCACACCTTTCAGAGGCTATAACTTTAAGAACACCCAATCTCCCATAACAAACTCTAAATCTCAATGCCGGTTATCTGAATAGGACTTTTATCGACTCTGAGCTGTTAACAATCGCTCCTGAATTAATTTCACCTTCTCTATGACTTGTTGCACCAAATCAGACCCTAATAACTTTATTTTCCCAACATCAAACAAACTGATAGGAGACCTGAACATCCTCCCGTAAAGGGCTTCATATAGTGTCATCTGAATACTTGAATGGTAGTTGTTATTATAGGCGAACTCAATGAGCGGTAGATGATCATCCCAACTTCCTTTGATGTTTAAAACATAATCTCACAACAAATCCTTGAGCGTCTGAATAGTGTGCTCAGCTTGCCCATTCGTCTGCAGATGAAAAGTTGTGCTAGCTAATCTGAGTACCCAAGCCTTTTTTAAAGGACCTCCATATGCTAGTTGTAAACTTGGCACATCTATCAAATATAATAGAAATCGGGACTCCATGAATTCAAACTATCTCCTTGATGTATAGCCTAGCATAATCCTCAATTGAGTAGGTAGATCTAACAAGTAGAAAATAAGTTGACTTTGTAAGTCTATCCATGATAACCCAAATGGAATTGAACAACTGACAAGAACTAGGTAATCCTATAATAAAACCCATGTTGATTGTCTCGCATTTATAGGTTGGAATCTCAATATTCAGAAGCAATCCTCTAGTTTTCTGGTGCTCGACCTTAACTTGTTGGAAATTTGGACACTTAGCAACGAATTCTGCAACATTCTTCTTCATATCATTCCACCAGTATATTTGTTGAAGGCTATACATCTTGGTAGACCCAGGGTGAATAGAATACCTGCACTGGTGAATTTCTGTCATAATTTTCCCTGAAGTCCCCCACATCGGGCACACACAACCGGTCCTTATATTTAAGAACTCCATCACCTGATAGATCAAACAATTGCTTCTTATGAAAGGGAATGCCTTCTCAGATTCTTACTAAAGATGGATCATTGAATTGTCATGCCTTTACTTCTGCCACTAATGATTATTTGATGGTATTCTGAACTATAGCACCTTGTCACCTGCATTAAGCAATCTCACACTTAAATTGGCCAATTGATTTTAACTTGTCAACTCCCACATGCCTCAGGCTACACATAGACTTCTGGCACAATGCTTCGCTCATAACATTTTCCTTGATGGGATGGTACTAGATATCAACATCATAGTCTTTCAACAACTCGAGCCATCTCTACTGCCTCAGATGCAATTCTTTCTGAATATATATTGTAAGCTCTTAGGATTTGTAAATAAATCAACATGAACCCTATATAAATAGTGGCACCATATCTTCAAAGAAAATATAACAACCGCAACCTCAATATTGTGAGTCGGGTAATTCTACTCCTACATCCTCAATTATCTTGAAGCATACACAATAATTTTACCGTGTTGCATCAGAACACATGCTAACCCAACTCTAGAAGCATCACAATACAAAACATAACCCTCTGATCCTTCAAGAAGGGATAAAACCGGTGTTGATGTTAATCTGCTCTTTAACTCCAGGAAACTCTTTTCACAAAAATCTGACAACTTAAATGTACCTGCCTTATGCGTCAACTTTTTCGATGGAGTAGAAATAGAAGCGAAATAATCCACAAAACTCTGATAGTATTCAACTATGACCAAGAAACTACGTACCTCAGTAGGAGTTGTGGGCCTCGGCCTATTCTTAACTGCCTCGATCTTCTGATTATCAACTTTGATGCCTTCATCTAATACTATATGCCCAAGAAAAGCTACTGAGTACAACAAAAACTCGTATTTTGAGAAATTAGCATACAAATTACAATCCTGAAATGTCTATAACACAGCTCGCAAATGATCTACATGCTATACTTTTGATCGAGAATACACAAGAATATCATCAATAAACATTATCACAAAGATATCTATAAACAATTTGAATACCTGATTCATCAGAACTATAAAAGTCGTTGGTGCAATGGTTAAAACTAAGGACATAACAAGATACTCATAGTGGCCATATCTATTCCGGAAAGCTTTCTTTAGAATATCTTTCTCCTTAACTCTCAACTGATGGTACCCAGATCTGATATCAATTCTGAGAAATACTTGGTGACTTACAATTGATCAAAAACGTTGTCGATCCTGTGAAGAGGATATTTGTTCTTGATAGTTACCTTATTCCTATGTTGGTAATCTATACACATTCTCAATAAACCATCTTTTTACGAACGAATAACATATGTGCACCCTATGAGGGTACTAGGCCTGATAAATCCCTTTCCTAGAAGATCTTTCAGTTGAGCTTTATATTCGTTCAACTAAGATAGGGCCATTATGTATGGAGGAATAGATATAGGTTGTCTATCTACAAGCACATCGATAGAGAAATTGATTTCCCTTTTGGGAGGGATGCCAGAAAGTTCATCATGAAACACATCACAAAATTCATTAACGATTAGGACTGACTGGAGGGTTGGAGGATTTGCCTTTGCATCCTGAACTCATACCAAATGATTGATATACCCATTCAAAATCATCTTCCGAGCCTTAAGGTAGGAAATAAACCTCACCTTATGTATTGCAGAATTTCTCTTCCATTCGATAAAAAGTTCACCTAGAAAATTAAAGCGAAGAACTTCCGTCAACAATCTATGTTAGCATAACAAGAAGCCAGCCAACCATACCCACAATAACATCAAAGTCCACCATCTCTAATTCATTTAAGTCAGCTAAAGTGTGTCGATCATAAATCATCACATCACAACCCCGATATACCTGCCTATCGATCACAGACTAGCCAACAAGTGTAGACACTTCAAACGACTTACGAAATAATTCAGGTTCCTTGCCAGCAACAAAGGGAGTAATATATGACATAGTAGAACCTGGATAATATACCTATAACTAGATGCAGTGATGACCACCTGCGCTAGGTGCACCACCCTATCCTCTACCTCTACCTCTACCAGTTGATGTGTGTACCTTTCCTAAGATAGCATACAGAATAAGAAGAGGCTGCTATGGATCCTATCAACTGTGCCATACCGCCTCACCTCTCTTCGATTAAAACCATATAATATGATCGGGCTTTCTATATGAATAGTATACATCTGATCCCTGATGGCACTGCCTATAATAAGCTCTACCACACCGATCATAATAAGGAAATGAAGGTCTCATCTGACTATAATCGCCTCTGTAATACGGGCCTAATATCTGTGAACTCTGATCCTGACCATAATAAGTGGTCTGATCATGACGCTGGCCTAGAATTATGGTGGTGCACTAAATGGCGGATAAGATGGGCACCTAGAAAACTATGGCATGAACCCACCCCTGATGTCTCATTTATCACCTTCGTATCGAGCCCCTTATGCTAACAACTATCCCTCTCTCGATCAACCTGATGTTGCCTCTTATGGTTCTCCAAGTTCTGTGCATAGGCCTGAATGCGAGCGATATCCATATTCAGATTCAAAGAGGTTGTAGTACATTTATTATCCATGTGTGTTCCTTAAGTCCCCCACGAATCGATATACTCGATCACTGATCTCAGCCACAACTATAGGAGTACACATAGACAAGGAGTTAAATTTCATATTTTTCTCCTAAACACTCATATTACCTTACTCCAGACGTAGAAACCTGTATTGCCTAGCTCAGCGGAGCTCAATGGGAAAATACTGCTGTAAAAATACCTCAGAAAATGCCTGTCATCCTACTGGGGGGTCCTGGCTCCCCTAGACTTCTCCAAAGTCTCATACCAAGTCACAAAAACATCATTTAATCTATAAGAGGAAAGTTCTACCGATGCAACATTGGTGGTGTGCATAACTCCTAAGGTATGTTGTATCTGATCAAAGAGCTTTGTGGATCTGCATTTGGATCTGTCCTTATGATTTCCGGAGGGTCCAGGTTGATAAAATCCAAAACTCTCTTGCTAACTGCTCTATCAAAAGAACCAAGGGTCTGACGTTGAGCCTGAGAGGCCACTAGTTGAGTGAATAGTTATACGACACTCCACATATCTAAAATTTTGGTCAGGAGCAACTAGGATATGAACTATAGGTACATCTGCTCCTTTGTTCTCCTATAGAGGTGGTGGGGGTGGTGTCTTGGAGGCCCAAGATACAGCCTTATCCTGATGCTCATGTTTCCCCAGATCAGCGGGTGGTACCTTATTAGCACTCTCTCCGACCTCCTCATCTAACCTCCGCATAGCCTCCTATTGTCTAGTAGTAGTAGGCCTCACTGACAATGTAAAGAAAATAAGGGTTAGGTGAGAACACTTACGAATCAGCTCTATCGCACGATCTAGATCAAGAAGAAAGGTAACCAACCTAAATGTCTTATAGCCTCTTATTTATAAGTGTGGTGCATGACACACCCATAAATATGACTCTACGAGACACACCTTGTAGACTCCCTAGGATAGACCTTCTATGATACCAAGTTTGTCACACCCCAACCTTGGGGGGTGTGGCCGGCACCGTGCACCCGAAGGTCCGAGTGAACCACTATAATACTCAAAATCTCTTACACTAAACCTGGGCTGACAAGCCCTAAAAATATCAATAACATAACAAGAATATATGACATGCAAGTAGAAAAGGCCTAACAATAATATATATACATAACTGAGGCTGACAAGGCCATAATACGTGTACCGTCAACTAACAAGAAGGCCAACGAGGCCAAATAAAATGTATATATACTAGGCTCTGGCCTGCAAGCCTCTAAAAGTGCTACTATATATCAACAATTCGGGAAAGGGCCCGGTCATACCTAAAATTCTAGAAATATATACAATAGTACCTATCAACTATGTACGGCAACACCGGAGAAGTGGAGTGCGACAATCAATAGGTGAAACATGGCACCTTATTAGAGAGGTATGTCGCTCTGTCTATCTATACTTGCGGGCATGAACACAATGCCCAGAAAGGGATATAAGTACAAAAAATGTATTTAATATGTAAGGCATGTAATATATGTAAACAAGAGACGTATTACAAGATAGAAGGGTACACAAGTCAACCTATAACTTAGAAATAGGCCGCTGAGAGAGCACAACCGACACAACCATAAATATATGCATGTAAGTAAACTTGGGCCACTCTATGGGGCCATATAGTATTATATCAAGTCCCTTTGTGGGGTTGTATCATAATAAACTGCCTGGCCATTTAGGACGCGATAATATCTGCCCAATTGATTAGTATTTTTCACATATAAGTTCTTACCCGACTGACTATACTGCGACTCGGTAAGAAAATAGATACATTTATAATTTCAATTCAAGACCAATCCCAAGAGACATTACAATCAGAGTCGGAGTGACCTATTATCGTTATCCTCTGACTATCATTATTATCGCAATGTTCTTCAACCTTAAGATAATCATTCTTAGACATATGGAATATGGAAAATGATGTTGATAAGGAATATGTAAGAAATTTGATCAATTTTGTCAAGAGAGGCATATGGTTATTCAATTTCATGAGATGAAAAACATTTCAAAAAATATTTACAGCATGTCATGACAAGAAGGAAATTTTCCCTACATACCTTATCATAGAACTTATCTGTGTTCCACGAGCCTTCGCACATTCTATAGACGATTATCTACATTACACGAAGTATTTGTATCAATTTCGAATTCATAACTTATAAAAAAGCTCATTTAGACATTTCATCAAGCAACTTGCGTGCATAAGTTCATGATATCGTTTATATCTAAAAATCTATTCATAAAATCACAAAAATATTCATAATACTTCTACTAATCACCACAATCTCATCCATTACTCCACAACTTCACATAACATCTTCAGATCAAGTAAAACAGCCCACCACAACAAGACATACTTCAAGGTCTTACAAATACTTGATTTCAAAGAAACCTCAAACAATTCCATCCTAAACCCTTGTAAAATCTTAAGAAGATCATATAGAAGATGAAACATACCTTAGGTTGCCAGAAACTCTCAAAAACAGAGCTTACTTCACGGCTAAGAAGTCTCCAATGATCACTATGACGAAGAAGAAAATGATTCTACGTTATCTACGAGCATCCTTATGTTTCTCTTACATAATTTATGTTTGAATTTGGCTTCAAGGTGTTACAAAACCTTTGAGAGGGTGTGAGAGGTGTTGTAGGGTCTTGTTTTGTCGAGAAGTGGTGGAAAAAGATGAAACCATCGTTTAAATAGCTTAACATGTCGTCCACTGCATTGCTTCTACGGCCTGTTTTGTGCCCCGCAAGACCCTTCTGCTGTCCACAGAATTGCCCAGAAAACTTCAACTTCTGTAACCATTTTTGTGCCCCACAGTACGGTCCGCAGAATGCTCCACATAAATCCCATTTTGTCAATTTTCGTCAAAACTTATTTCCTTTAATCTTATTAGTCTTTAATCTTTCAAAAATTTATGTAATATATTAGTAACCCTTCATAAACCTCATAGAGGGGTATTACCATCTCTGAGCCTATCTTGGACTTGTTACGATAGTGAGGACTAACGAAAATATGAGGTGTAATACTATTGGTACGCTCAATCCTTAAGACACCAGGTGCCGGCTACACCCCTAAGGTTGGGGTGTGACAATTATGATTACTTTTATTCCTGTTTCATAGTGGTAAACTTATCATATATACCTTGTGTAGGAATTGATATTGATACAAATACGACATATGCAATGTAAAGTACGAGACTTGACAGTTGTGGTGAGTTCTGGATTATCCTTTTGATCTTTAAATAGATAGACGGTCGTGTGAGGATGATATAATGTTATATATTTCACTGTGTAGCCGAGAATGGCATTGGACATGTTTTATGGTTGTGTGCTAGGTGTGGATAGTCCTATTTATAGGGTAAACACTACAAAAAATTTCAAATGAATCCAAAGGATAGAACTCTAAGTCGGGTTACCCAAACATTTGAAGAAAAATGGTTTTAAAGGGGGAAGGATGTTATGCCCCATGTTTTATATGTTATTGTATCATAATGTTATTCGACATAATCTCAAAGAGAGTAAGACCCCTCCAAGGGACTAATGAAGGCTTAGTGAAGTGTCGAGTAAATTTTGGGAAAGTATGAGACTGATCGAAGCAATATAAGTAAGTTTCGATGGAAGTTTGACAAAATATTATTGTCCGGCACACTCTGGGAGGCACAGAGCATGATCTGTGTGTCGCAAGACATGCCTGTGAGATGTAGGAGCATTGCAGGAAGGGTCTAAGAGATTTGGGGTGTTCTGGGAAAGGCCTGAGACACCACTTGCGAGATGTAGGTAGTGTTTGTATGTCGCAGATCTTGCTGCAGGCTGAGATCGGTGCAAGTTCAACTAACACATCATTCTTCCCCAAAATTAGTCCTAATCAGCTCCTAGGTTCTCTCTAAAGGTCCTCTTTTTGACCTAGTCTAAAAATCAAAGACAATCAACTTAATTTTGATGTAAGGAATCCCTTGATCATATTAGCTTGCTATTTTCATCATTGTGTTATGTTGGAGGAATCCTTGGAGGCGAAATAACCTCAGATTTGGAGTGTTTGTTGTGTTTGGAGGTAATATTCTTCTTATTCTCCATATGTAGGAGTTCATACAAGTTATAGAAATATGGTTGTTAGGATTCCGAAGCAAGAGTATTGAAGAACATAGAATTGTGTTGTTATATTTTGTTGGGGCTAGTTATTGAGATTGTATAGTGATACAAGTATTGAATGTTGATAGTTTAGGTTTTAAGGTGAACGAAAGCAATTATTGAAGATTGTTGTGTTGTTATACGTAAATCTCCATGATAGAAGAGTGTGCAAGTTTTATACACTATAGGTGTTTTACAAATTGCCTAAGTGAAGATTTCTTGTAGTTAATGATTCGATTTTGATCCAAATCATTCGTATAAAGTATACTATCATTTGTAGAGTATCCGAGAGCTTGAAAACTATCGGCATAAGGTATGTAAGGCTATCCCCTTTATTCATAAGCATGAATTCCAAGAATATCAATTTCTAAATGAAATTTCAAAAAAAAATTACTATAATCAGATGTCATTTGTCCCCTGTCGAGTGTATTTCTTGTTTTGTTATCATATCCTATATAAATTGGATTGTTAGTTGTACATTGAGTCTCATATCCTTCTCGAATGAACTATGTTCAAGAGTTCATTATGGGGCTAACCAAATGTTGTTCCAAGCAAAGAGATGAATGTTGTGAGTCATAGAGGGCCAAGAGTTCTACCATTATGATATAATATGGACACCACCGAATTAGTATCGGTTGGGAAGTTATTTAAGTATATGAACACCCCAGACTATAACCGGTAGGCAGTGATATACATACAAACACCCTAGACTATATTCGGAGGGCGAATTACATATTAATACATATGTTTATGAGTTATGTATGAGAGTATCAAGGTTTCATAGTTCGTTGTGAAGGTATACTGGTTACTTCTTATGCCCTATTTGCAGTTTATTCTTTCAAGTTGTTATTCACGCTTTACACAATGGTACATTTCATTCGTACTGATGCCTTTTTTACCGAGGGCATTGCATTTCATGCTGCACATTCAGGTAGGGGCACAAATAGGCCTCCACAGTAGGAGTTCGTGAGTTCAGCAATTGATGGGTAAGCTTTCCTTCTTCCAGAGCTACCGAGTCAGAGGTTGTGTGTCGTGTTTTGGTGTATAAGTATAGTTGATGGGTAGTTTGGGGCCATGTCCCACCATATGGCAGTTATACTTTCGTAGAGGCTTGTAGAGTTATATGTTCGGTTAGTTGTTATATACGGCCTTGCCTGCCTAGATGTTGATCAGTCAATCAGTATGATGACCTTCCATGTCTTTTATTATATGTATATAGATGTTATGGGTTTGTTTACCCTTCGTATTGAGATGTCCAAATGACATTATGTATTTCCAGGTTGCAGCCTTGCAGGCCTATTGGCATGTTGGTTAAACCTCCATGCCTTTCATTATAATTTTCAACATTGTATCATATGTGGCCAATCACCCTATTACATAAAATGTCAAGCTTACTTTTGAGCATCCAGCTGGCAAAAGAAAATATTATAATCCCTCGATCACATTTTATGTGGAGTTTTTATTTGCTCATGAATTTTAAAAAATAATTATGAAACTTTCTATTAGAGGGTTGCTCCGATGGTAAGCATGAAAAAGAGGGGAGCTCCTGTGTGGAAGGGTAAAGAAAAGATTATGAAAACTTTTAAATGAATGGTTGTGATTTTTTAATTTACTTTTTTATAGAAGAAAACTTTTATATCAAACGAGCACTACAAGAAGAAACAAATTTGTCAACAACATTTTTTGTTGTCATATGTTGTATGTTGTTGCCAAAAATACTTTTCGCAACAATAAAAATTGTTGCATGCCGTTGTAATAATCTCCGATCCGAAAAGTTTTCGCAAACAAGTTGTTGTCACTTACGTTTTTTAGCAATAATATATAAAAGTTTTGTTGTCAGTTACGTTTTTTTGCAACAATACATTTATTGTTGATAAGGTTTTACTTTCAATTCTATACTTTCTAGTAGTTGAATCCAACAAATCATGTCATTAGGAAAAAAATAAAAATATTAAGATAAAATTATTTAAAAAATAAAATAAAAAAGACGACAGATTGAAAAATTGGTCGTCCACATAAAATGGGGATCTAGCATCCTCGCGAAGGTTCAACTCCTTCTGTGTCATCAAGTACCTCAAGCTCTTATGATCTGTAAAGATCTGGCACTTCCTCCTGTATAAGGGAATATTATGGCGGCTTCATTAGTATAATATTAGAGAAAGCAGAGTCATAGATATTGCTTTACATCTTCGTATTTTAGGGACTGAGATCCCCTCCAGTAAATATTTGTTCAATATTTATCAATGCACTGCTAGATGCAGTTCACATGGACAATGGTACTTTAAAGGTCCTGATTCATTTCTACAACTGCTTTTTTATTTAATTCATTACAAAAAAATATAAAAATGGTTGAATTGTAGAGGCAATTTTCTTCATGTTCTTCAATTATCCAACAGGCCCTCACTCATGCCTTTCATTTTTCAAGCCTGTATTTTCCTTTAAAGTATATAAATTCTCTCTTTAATATTCTCATATAGAGAAAGTAAACCGCCATTTTAACCTCAGCTTCTTAGTCTAATAATCAATGTTATGTCTTCTCCTTATCCACTGTCCATCTTTCTGAGTTTTTCAGTTCACAAAACATTTTAGAAATTTTAGTTAAATGGAGTTTTCAGAATAAATTCATTTGTTTCTTCATGATCAAATTTCATTGAGTAGATTTCTCACTTGAAGATATACAGATTACGTAAAGATAAGTTAATTTGAAATTTTATAAGAGAGACTAGTACTAGTATTTGTTTTGTGATGAAATGAAATTGACAAATGTTGCAACGGTGATAACAGTGAGTCAATCACTGATATGACCCAAAGAGCTCAAGGCCTTTCACAAGAAACCAAGCTAAGAAGCTCCAATCTCTACGAGTGATGTTTATGAAGAGGGAAACGTTGAATGCACTTGAGGAGCTTCAATCAAAGGTCTACAAGGTGTGAGAGATAGCTTGAAATGAAGGAAAAGAGAAGAGCATTAAATTGGAGGTCACCATAAAAAGTAGTTAGAACTGCAAAAAATCTTAGAGTCCAATTTGAGCTAGAATTGTAATTTAAAGACTATGATTGCTTTTGGACCTAGTTTGTAATAAGGAAACATATAAATAGAACTCTTAGTCTCATTTCATTTTTTTAGCTTGAATTTGAATGATAAACGTATATCTTAGTTTCTAGGTAGCTCATCGACTTAGTGATTATCAAAGTTTAGTGTGTGATTTCATAGTTTTTAATGAACCTTGTTCATGATTCTCATGTGAGGTATGCTCACTTATGGAATTAATCTTTCATAGAATATGTGCTTGGCTAGATTAATCCAATTGAGATTTTGAATTTAATATATTCATTGTTGCTTTTAGATTTCTTTCTTTGTGTCATCCTTTTATCTTTAATTCCCTTTGCAATTTTAATTCGCATTATCGTTTGGTTGATTCTTAGAATTTCACTTTAGGATTTATATCAATCAAACAATCACCGATGTACACTTTTATGATTTTGAGAACAATAGTATATAAATAAATAAAAAATTAAATTAAATGAGAACTAATATAATGCGATCTTGAACTTTTGATTGTCATTATACACGTAGTGCATTGATAAATAATTAAATACTAGAAAAATATTTGATGGAGGGATCTCATCCCTTATTTATTGTAGTGAGATATCTTTTATATCATAGAGAAAACATCATTGACCTTATCAACAAATTTATCTAATCACATAGATTTCTTCGTGCTTATCCATTACATAATAAAAGATTACTAATGATTACAATTTCCTCCTAGTTAGCTTTTTCTTTTTTGCTGTGTTAATCCAATAGTCCTTGTTTAAAACGGATGGTTACAATCTTAAAGGGTTTTTTTTCATTACAAGAAAGGATAAGTTACTTGTCCCAAACCCATGGTTTGTTATCAAAAGGCTAATTTACAATATGCTTATCCAACCTACACAATCAAGACGGAGCCAATAAATTGAAAGCAAACTGCCAAGTGGCCTTGTAAAAATCACCAAATAGAAAGTATTAGTGAACATTAGAAAATATTCATCATATATTTTGTAATTATTAGTGTTGTATAATTATGATAGATATAGGATTCTCATTGTATTATGATTTAACATTATATATATTTATATTAATGAGAAAGACTCGGGAAGAGATTAATACAATCTTACATGGTATCAAGAGCCAAACCCTAAAACACCAAAACCTTTATTTTTTTCTTGCTAGCTGCAGACCCCCCACCCCCACCCCCCACCTAGGCCGACGACTGCTAGAATTTTTTTTCTCTTTTCCGATTTTCTTCCTCCTCTTTTTGGCTTCCATGTCTCCTCCCACCTCTCCTAAGGCTTCCACCGCCTCCTCTTCCACAGTCATCATAGACAACCCCCATCATTTTCCACTTCTTGTTTCCATCCGGTGTTCGCTGTTACAAATATAAAAAAATTTCATTCCCTTAGTTCTTGGTCAATAAGATGGTCAATATGCATCGTGGGTTAAACTATTTCATATTCACACATGCGCGTATAACATGCTTGACCATATTGATGACTATGTCCCTCGCCCCATCGATGTTGCAAACACGATGTGGCGTCGTCTTGACGCTATCGTCAAACAGTGGATTTATGGCACCATCTCTAAAGCTTTGTTTCATATGATTATGAAAACCGGTGCCTCGGCTCGTGAGTTATGGATACATTTAGAGAAAATATTCTAGGACAACAAGCGCACACGTGCCATGTATTTGGAGGAACAGTTCAACAATTCACATCTCAAGAATTTGGCCAACATGTCCGAATATTTTAAACAATTGAAACTTGTTGTGGACCAAATCTCTAATGTGGGGACACCAATTTCCGAAACAAAAATGGTCATCCAACTAGTTTCTGGCTTACCTAAGGGCAAATACGATACACTAGCCACCATGATTCAACAAGTCGCCCACTACCAAACTTCAACAGGGCCCGTTCTCAATTACTTTTGGAAGAGACCCGGCGTGCTAAACAGGATGAGCATAATCAAAAAGTGTTAGCCATTTAGCTACGAATGACGCCACCGCGGCTCTGCCACCACCGTCGAACAACCAACAACCACAGCGATGGTAGAGGCGGTAGATGTCGCGGCAAGGGCAGCAGAGGCCACGGACGTGGTGGTAAATCCGACCAGCAGTAGCCCAGCAATTTCGGTAACTGGACCACAGGCCAGTAGCCCAACCATCTCAGTTGGGCCCCTTACCCATTTCAGCAACTGCAGGACCATTACCCCTTCCAACAGCTGGGTATTTGAGGCCCAGTTCCATAGCCCCGTCCAATGCACAATCCGAACCATCAGGCCCAGGTCATGCATGCCTAATAAAAACATTCAATCAATGGCCTGGACCCCACTGATTTGGGCCAGGCTTTCAGCAGTTTGAACTTGCAACAACCTAATGAAAATTAGTACATGGATATGGGAGCCACCTCTCACCTCACCCGCTCCTCAGGTAATCTCCCCAAACTATTTCGTCTAAAGTATCCTCAATATATACGGTTAGTAATGGTCATCGCATCTCAATTAACGGTTATGGTACCACTTATACACAACCACCTCATCCACCTTTCTCCCTAAATAACGTCTTGTATGCCCCAACATCATTAAAAAATTAATCTCTGTTATGAAATTTACTCGTAACAATTCTGTGTCAGTTGATTTTGACCAGTTTGGTTTTACTGTGAAGGATCTACGTACGAGGACACCTCTTATGAGATGCAATAGAACAAGGAACCTATACCCTTTCCCATCCTCCTCCGCTGCCAGTTCCCGCTCACATACCTCTCTCGCTGCTATCTCTCCATCAACTTGCCTTAATAGGCTTGGACTCCTAGGAGCTCCTATTTTTAATTTTCTTAGAAGTAATAATTTTATTCGTTGTAATAATGAGAAACTTGCCCAACATTGTTTTTCTTGCCCTTTAGGCAAACATATATGTCTTCCTTTTAAGCCGTCTCTAAGTGTTACGTTTTCTCCATTTGATATTGACCATTCTAATTTATGGACATCTCCTATTACTAGCTCACTGGGTCATAAATATTATCTAGTCTTATTAGATGATTTTCCTCACTATATTTGGATTTACCCACTAAAATTCAAGTAGGAAGTTTTTGCCAAGTTTCTTGAGTTTTGAATTTTTATCAAAACATAATTTGAAAAAGCCATCAAATCTTTCCAATGTGATAATGGTCGTGAGATTAATAATTCCACATTTTACAAAATTTGCATAAAATAATGGCATGGTTTTCAGTTTTCATGTCCCCACACCACCGCTCAGAATGGCAAAGCCGAACGAATCATATGCACGATCAATAACATGGTTCACACTCTCCTTTTCCATGCCTCTATCCCTCCATCCTTTTGGGTCTATGCAGTCAAAATGGTAGAATACATCTTAAATATTTTACCTACCAGTACTCTTCATAACACGATCCCCACTGAAATTCTATACCGTTGGATCCCCTCTTATGATCACCTTCGGATCTTCGATTGCCTTTGCTACTAGAATCTTGTCTCCACTGCCTCTCATAAATTAGCACTACGTACCACTCCGTGTGTCTTCGTAGGTTTTCCGTCTACTCATAGGGACTATCTGTGCTACTACTTGTCCACTTGTCAAATTCACGTCTCTCGTCACATCACATTTGACGAGACAATCTTTCCTTTTGCAAATATTCAAAAGTTCTGTAACACAGACTATACCTTTCTAGACGAGTCTGATACCTCCTCCATCATACTCACCGAACTCTATCGTACCATCGCCGCCACCCCCACTGTTCAGTCTCCACCAAGAATCACTGACACCATCGGCAATCGGTCAGATGAATCTCAGTCACCACCGATTGCCGGGGCCACCACCAGTTCACTATCCGCATACTCCCCGACCAGTCCCATCACTGTCTCCCCTACCAGCCAGCAAACTCAACAACCAATCTCAGTGTCACCACTGCCGGCCACCGCTACTCCCATCAACCATACTAGCCCCACCCCAGGCATTGTTACTGTACCAGCACTTCGACCACCCAAAGCATCCTCGTCCCTGTTCAGACCCTCGAAACCCGTATATGGACGAGCACACAGACTACACCACCACAACCCCGTCAATCTCCTCCCAACCATTCCCATCACCAGTACTGTCATTAGACCACCCACACCACATCAATATACCTAGATCTTCGCCCTCACCCAACCCGATATCATCCCCATAAACAACCTACCCAATACCCTGCTCCATCAACCAACCCCGCCAATAACCTGACATCATCACTACCTCCAGTAACCCATAATCGACTCCCCACCAAAATACCCAACATACTCCTTCCCCCACGCACTATATGGAAAACCGTGCCTAACATGGGATTTTCAAACCCAAAGTCTATTTTAACCTATCCATACAAACCATATCCCCAATTCCTAAAAATCCAAAAATTAGCTAAACTAGACCCTAATTGAAATGAGGCCATGCGTGAGAAATTTAATTCTTTAACAAAACAACACACTTGGGATTTGGTTCCTAGACCGGATGGGGTGAATGTGATCTATTGCATGTGGCTATTTCATCACAAATTCATAGACAATGGTAACTTAAAGTGATATAAGACGAGACTTGTGGCTAATGGTACTAATCAGCAAGAGGATATTGGTTGTGGTAAGACATTTAGTCTGGTTGTTAGACCAGCTACCATTCGCATTGTTCTGAGCATTGCTATGGGTAAGCATTGGTCGATTCATCAGCTTGATGTAAAGAATGTATTTTTACATGGGACTTGAAAGAAACTGTTTACATGCACCGCCTCCAAGCTTTGTCTATCCGGATGCCCCTCATTATGTATGTCATCTCCATAAGTCACTTTATGGTTTGAAACAGGCCCAGAGCGTGGTATGAACACTTTTCTAATTATAATATATAGATTGGGTTTGTATGCAACAAGTGTTATAATTCTCTCTTTATCTTTCATCGAGGTAGTAACACTGCTTATTTGTTGTAATATGTGGATGATATTGTTCTTACTGCCTCTTCTGATGTGTTGAAAAATGAGTTCATTGCACTGCTCAAAACCAAATTTGCTAAGATTGACTTGGGGATGTTGAGTTACTTTTTGGGGACATCAGTGACTAGATCTGCCGATAATATGTTTCTGTGTCAGCGTAAGTATGCAGAGGAGATTTTATACAGGGCCAAAATGGCAAACCGTAAGATCATGCCTACTCCGGTTTACTCTAAATCAAAGCTCAGTGTTGTTGATGGTGATCCAGTGTCCGATCCCACACTTTATAGGAGTCTTGCAGGTGTACTTCAGTGTTTTACCTTCACCAGGCCTGATATTGTTTATTATGATGTTCACCAGGTGTATATGTTTATGCATGCCCCAGGGAGCCTCATTTTACTTCTTTTAAACGTATCATTCGATATGTTAATGACACACTTGATTATGGATTGCATCTATACCCCCTGCACCGACCAAGTTATTATCATATACGGATGCAGATTGGGCAGGTTGTCCGGACACGCGACGCTCCACCTCCGGCAACTGTGTGTTCTTAGGGGATAATCTCAGTTCATAGTCTGCCAAGAGGCAGGCCACCCTATCCCGTTCGAGTGCAGAAGTAGAGTATAGAGGCGTTGGTAGTGTTGTTGTTAAGATCAGCTGGCTCTGAAACCTTCCTTTGGATCTCCAATGTCCCTTGCGTAAGGAAACTATGGTGTACTGTGATAACATATCCGTGATATATTTATCTCATAATCCGGTTCAACATCAGCGAACCAAGCACATTGAGATGGATATACATTTTGTTCGTGAGAAGGTTGCTATCGGTTATGTTAAGGTGTTGCATATGCCTTCTTCGTACCAGTATGCGGATATCTTCACCAAATGACTTCTTAGACATCTATTTCTCAACTTCAAATCCAGTCTCAACTCCGGCCTCCTCCCGCTCCGACTGAGGGGGTGTATTAGTGAATATTAGAAAATATTCACCATATATTTTGTAATTATTAGTGTTGTATAATTATGGTAGATATAGGATCCTCATTATATTAGGATTCCACATTGTACACACTATATATATTTGTACCCAAGCTCCACTATTTGATAAGTCTAAGATTTTCAACAACTGAAGCAGTCCAAATGACTTTGAGATGTCCATGACTATTCACTTTCAGCATTGACAATAATTTCAAGCCTAAATTTGACTACTTTTTCCAAGAAATGCAAGATGAATTGGATGAACTGAAAGAGATTCCTCATTACTTTGATTTTAGTTTGGAAAAAAGAATAAAGTCAAGGCACATTGAACTTGTACAGAGTGCAATTTCAAATCCTTTGCCATTGATGCTCAAGACTACCGATGAAGAGTTCAAGGAGTTGATAAGGCAAGAAACTGGATAGACTAAATTGTGGATATAATTCTTTTTCTTCTTATTTCTCCTTTTATTTGTAAATCCTTTCCTAACAGAAGTAATGTAATGTTTGAGGTGACTAATCCATCACTTGTGTTGTTCGAAAAACAACATTGCATTTCTTATATTTTAAAATTTTATACTAACACAAATATTATGAAACATTTAAACTCTCTAAGTTTAATAATTATTTTTTCTTAAATTTCGTATCAAATCAAATTATATTACCTAAATTAAAACAGATTGAGCACATGTTTTCCACTAACGGATTTACCATTTAGTCAATATCCCATAGTTTTATGTTATTTTAATGGAACAAATAGTCTACACAAATAGGAATAATTCTTTTTTGTAGAGTGTATAAAAAGAGTGGTGTCGGAAGGCAAAAACCTAACAAGCGTCACATAAAATAGAGAGCTCTACCTGTTAAAGAATTGCATTCTATGTCGTCTAATAATTAACTTGTCCAAAGATTGTTTAAATCGTGTACTCCCTCTGTTTTAACAACTTGTCCAGTTTGAGGTTAGGTGTTTAGTTTGATTAGATTTAATAAAGGGAAAATTTTAAATTTTATAATTGTTTACCCTAAAAGGTACAATTGAATTTATTTAACGGTTTAAAGGACACGTGAATTAGTTTATGTGATGAATGAGATAATTAAATTAGTAAATAAACAAAATAAAACATAGTAGAGTAAATAGTTGATTTACAAATTGCCTGATTAGCCTGAGATCGGATGAATCTCCTAATGAAGATTGCTCTGGAACGACTTAGGCCTTTAATACAACAACAATAAACCGGAACAAAATGACTTGTAAATTGCTTAAGTATGAAAACTTTTATTATTAAGTGTGAAACTGGATGCCCTTTCAACATGAAGGTTGGACACATTTTATAGGGGTAAAAACAGAATCTTAATGCCCGAGAATCCCTCTAAATTGAAGTGCAATAAATAAGACTATAAAAGTCTTAAATGTTAAAAGAGTAACATCCAGCAAGAAGAATATTCTACTCACTCGTGAAATTATAGCAGATATAAGGTTGAGGACAAAGACAACTAATGTGGTACTAAAATTGGATATGGCAAAAGCATATGATAGAGTTTCTTGATTGTTTTTAACAAAAGTTCTCAGAAAGATGAGCTTCTTAGAAAGATTAATTGATATGGTGCTCAGGATTATCAGTAATAATTGGTCTTCATTCTTGGTGAATGGCCATCAACATGATTTTTTTTCAATATCCTAGAGGGGTAAAACAAGGTGATCCTTTATCACCTACTTTATTTATCCTAACTGGTGAAATGTTGATTAGAAATTTAAATGCTCTGCATCAGGTGCCTCAGTTTGTAGGTTTTGGGATGCCTAGAAGGAGTCCTAAGATATAACACCTCATACCTTCGGGCTAAGATATGACCCATACGATGGGAACATAATGGAACCAAGATGAGCAGTATAAAAAGTATTTTTTAAACCAATCAAGGTATAAGAAGAGTGTTTGGGCAAAGTATAGTAGGAAGGTACTCTACGGAGCATCTTTTCACCAGGTCTCACTTCAAGAGGATATAAGGAAAACTCTATAAGGAATTTGAGAAAACACAAACATAAAAGTTGTAGCCCTTTGAAATATATTTCCATCCATATATGGTGGAGCTCAAACAGACGTCTGTAAAAAGAGTTACGACCGTTTTACTGAAGGGTCGCAGAGCAATCTGCCGCACATGCATCTGCGATGCAGAATGCGAAATGTGATGCATAACGCATTCTGTGATGCATTTCCCATTACATTTGGGCCAAATTTCCATATCAAAGTCTCCAACTTTCTGTTTCTATGTGCGTTAGCATCTGCGGCCGCAGAATGCGATCTGCGGCGTAAACGCCAATGCAAATGCACATGAGATTCATTTAAAACACATTTTTTAATTTTTTATTCAGTATTTTAGTTCTTCAAAGCCATATCACGAATTTTCTCTCATTTACTCATCCTCCCACATCAAGGTAAGTCTGTCCCATGTATTCCTAAGTAATTCTAACACTTATACATCAATTCTTAACAAGATTATATACTTCAATCTTAGGAATTTTAAGAAAACCCTTATCAAGGTTTCAACTTCATATTGTTGGGTGTTCTCTTCAAACGTTCAGACCTTTTCTTTAAATTTTAGAGCGATTAAGGTATGTAGGGCTTGTATCCACGTGTGGGAATATCATGGTTCTTCCTCACACCACTTTTATCTATGAAACCACGAATTTCCACAACATATAGAATTTTATTCCAAGTTCATGATAATCCTAAACTACATATATCATAATACACCATATTTGTATTACTAATTCATTATTGTACTTTTGATATTCCATTATGGTTATTAGGAATCCGTACGTAATTCATAAATAACCATAATCTTGAATTCCATGGGTTCTTACATAAAAGTCATGAATCAATATTACTCAACTCCATGAAATTGTACATGTTTCCATGCTTCGTACAAGTTATAATACGTATCTATTAACATGCTATATTATACTTAGAATTCATTTTTACAAGTCATGTTTATGAAATCCATGGGCTTCTAAGCCAACTATATTTATGTTCATATTTTGGGAGTTGCACAGATTACCGAGAATGTTTAATACCTGAACCTACGTATGCCAATGTAGGATAAGGATCACTCTGGCCAGTTAGGACGATTCCTTCATTTTACCCATTGTGGGTTATTCGATCCATTCATGTCATATTCATGTCTCATACCCCTGTAAAGTACGAGATGACTTAGTTGATCGGGCAGAGATCAGACGACATGTTCTCACGTGGTGGTTACATGTCAGTTATACTAAAGCTCTCCCATTTAAAATAATTTACCATATTTTATTATATTCATGTCAGATATTATACACGCTCATGCTCAGGTTACAATTTCAGTTTCATGTTTCCATTATTTCATGTGCCTGATTATTCATTCAATTGTTTTATATACGAGTAAAATTTAAATGTACTTACGTCCCTATTACCCGGGGCCTGCACTTCATGGTGCATGTATGGAGTTTTAGGACGACAAATCAATTCGCTAGAATTTCTTCAGTATCATCTATTAGTGAGCCCCATTTAATTCGGGTGTTAGTTTAATTATTTTCATGTTATACTTTAAGTAAAGGTATGCCTGAGTCGTGTCATGGTAAAATAGTTTTTAAGTAGTCAGACTCATGTTTAGAGGTTTCATAGACTAGTTTAGCATGTCATTTCAGATATTCAGTTATTCAGACTTATTATATTTTTCAGATTATTTCCACAATTATATTTTTAGACTATTATGTACAATATTCAGTTTTACAAGTTTTATTGTTATTGTTTCATGCTTTTGATGCCCATGTTGACTCAGTAATCCACGTGGTTCGCTCGGTAACATGCAGTCAGGCAGCTGGTGTCATGTTTCGCTAAGGCCATTGTTCAGAGTGTGACAAAGCTTGGTATCAGAGTCTCAAGTTCAAGTATCTTAGGGTGTCTATGAAACTGTATCCATTAGGGTCTCTTTTATCTGTGTGCCTGCGCCACACATGTAAATAGTTGACCACCAAGACATTTTGAATTGTCTCACTTCTTTCATACTCTAAATCATGAAATTAGAGCTATACCTTCAGGACATCCTTCTAACTCATGCGTATTACGTATTTCAGAAAACACTCTGCTAAAAAAAAGTAAGCTACGAGCAAGAGGGATGCTACTAATGCTTTCCAAGGAGTGAACTCTCAAGCTCAAGAAGTTGCATCAAGTTCACTGCCCCCGACTTCACCTCCACCAACTAGCTAAAGGGTCGCAGGGGCTCATGCCACCATCAATCTGCCACTCAGCTCCGCAGATGTAGATGTCAGAGGAGCTAATCTAGCTACTCACTTAAATTGTTGCTAACCAGGTTCAACATCAGGAGATGACTTCGGATAATGTAGTCAGCGGAGGGTCCTCAAATTCTAGGATCATGAAATTCATTTGCATGAAACTGCCACTGTTCACAAAGTCCATCAAAATTGAGGATGCCACTGAAAAAAAGTTGTAGAGTTTGGATCCTATCATTTGCAGGACGTGGACAATACTTGGTATGACATGTGGGAACAATCCCGAGGGGAAGATAAACCACCCGCAGTTTGATTCACAGACACCTTCATTGAATACTTCCTACCACTAGAAGTCAGGGAGGCCAAGGCCCTAGAATTTGAGAGCCTCAGACAAAACAACATGAATGTACAAGAATACTATCTTATGTTCGTCTCATTATCTAAGTATTCTCGTCACATGGTTACAAATATGCGGGCCATAGTTAGACGATTTTTGTTGGGTCTTGAGCCTTATTTGTTCGGTTATGATAATATTATTGCTCAGATAAAATAGATGACTATTACCAAGATGATTGCTTTTGTTCACGGTATCAAGGATAGTAAGAACAAAGATGACTATTACCAAGATGGAGAAGGATAAGCAGTTCAACAAAACAGATAAGTCTTTAGGTCATTTTAGAGGTGGAGGCAGACAATTCTTTTAAAAGCAGGTCATCAGGACCCACTCAATCTTCAGCCAGTTCCTTAGTCCCATATTTCGATAATGATTAGAGGAGATAGAATATCAAGGCACCAGGTTCACAGTCTCAGGCTAGTGTGGGTCAAAAGATGTATGATAACTCGTTTTATAATAAGTGTGGTAAGAGGCATGCAAGGGAATGTCGCAAGGGCATGGATTTGTGTAATGGGTGTAGCCTATGAGGTCACTTTCAGAGAGACTGTCCATCAGCGAGATAGGGTACCGGAGGTAATGTGGCTCAATCCACAAATTCAGTAGCTCCTCGTAATTCTCAAGCCCAGTTAGGGCATGGTGCAAATATGTCTGGAAACATAGGTAGAGGTCCAAACCGCTTGAATGTATTAGATGATTGTCATGATATAGAGGCTCATGAAGATTTTGTTACAGGTATATTAAAAAATTACTTTTGACATTTATGCCCTTATGGATCTTAGATCCACTTTGTCATATATAACCCCATTTATTGTTAAGAAATTTAGGATAGAGCTAGAAAAGTTACATGAACACTTTGAAGTATCTAGTACAGTTTGAGAGTCAATTATATCTAAATGTGTGTAAAGGGGTTGTCTAGTTAGAGTATGTCACCGCATTACAGTAGTCGACTTGGTAGAGTTGGAAATGGTATACTTTGATGTAATCATGGGCATGGATTGATCGTCTTTATGTTATGCCATAGTAGGCTATAGAACCAAAATTGTGAGTTTTGAATTTCCTGGTGAACTAGTCATAGAATGGAATGGTGATGCAGTAGCACCCATAGGTAGGTTTATTTCCTATATTAAGGCCAGAAAAATGGTATCTAAAGGGTACATTTACCATCTAGTTTGGGTCAGGGATATAGATACCTAGACCCCAACTCTTCAGTTTGTGCCTATTGTTAGCGAGTTTCTAAAAGTCTTTCCTGAAGATCATCCTGGAGTTCTTCCCGATATGGAGATTAACATCATAATTCATTTACTTTCCTGCACTAAGCCTATTAAATCTCGTATTTTTAAAAGTTGAGTTGTGGCTTAAGTTAGTCGACGTAAGCTCGGAGAGTGAGAATAAGTTTCGTCAATGTAATACCCCAAACATTCGGCTTATGGTTTGAACTGCTCGACGTATGTAAGTAGACCGAATGACGAATTTTTTTTGTCATATTCAAGTATGCAAATAAGGAGCTCGTTGTTTAAACGGATGAAGTCCCAAAATAATTTTGGAATTAAAAGTGTCATGACGGTGAGTGGATATAATACTTCACATGTGCCAAAAGAGTATATGGACTATTTCTATATTACATGATCATGATAATGAGTATATGAAGTGTGCTAAAATTATTTTATTTAAGTGAATTAAAATCAAAAAACTATTTGTGTGTGTAATTGATTAAGTGTTAGATTATAATGGAAAATAAATGAATTAAATAACAATATAGAGGATAAGTGTTAAGTTGAGAGACACTCCCACGTGTCCATGATAAGGGCAACAATTGACACCTATTATAAGGTGATATTTGTGGCATGTGGAGGATAGTGTGAATTATATATATTTAAGGGTGGGCCCCACTGTCCCTAGTTACGAATTGTACTTGAAATATTTTCTCTTAAAGGAGATATATATATTAAAAATTTATGGAGCAACAAGGTTTATAGGAGTAACTATATAAAAAGTTATGGAGCAGCAAAGTGTATAGCAAGCAGCGTTATTTAAAGTTTGTTACGGTTTCTCTCAACGCTTCGATCTCGTTGTTCCGTTTTGTTGTGTTGTTGAATTCGGGCTTTCTTAGAAGTGAAGTGATACCGAAGAAGAGTAGTTCTTGTCATATAAGGTAAGGATTCTACACTCTTAGATATATTTAAGTTCATCTAGATCAAATCTAACTTGTGGGATGATGAATACAAAATTAATTGTGGGAAATCGTATGAGGTGTTCTTATTGTCTTGTGGGCTTTTTGATGATTATTTTAAGTTGTTGTGTGGCTGGGATTAATGGATTTGATGTTTCTGGTTATTTACAACTTCATGGATGTAAAATAAATAGGGGAGATCTTGTTCGATTCATTATAAAACAAGCTTGTCGCTCGATATACATGATATACTAGTAATTCTTAGTTTAACGGAAGCATTGTTGTCATTATAGGTTGAGGGGATAAACAAATTGCATTGGTTGGGTTGTCAAGAAAACCAATAAAGGTATGTAAAGGTTATTCCCTTCTTTCTATCGGCATAATTCCGTAAGTAATAGAGTGTCGAAGGATAACTTAAAAGAAAAGCCTAACATATAGTCATACATCCTTGTAGTGTCATATCTTCTTATGCTTTAGATTTTCTCTTACAGGGATTCTATGGTCATTCTATATTAGCCTCATGTTACTAGAAAGAGTAGAGGATTGATATACATATAGATACATCTTATTGTCATTACATACATAGAGTTATCCCAAGTCTTATACGACCGATGAGAGTTATCCTAACATTGACGTTAGTGAGAGATATGCTAGCCTTGATGCTAGTGAGAGTTATTCTGGCTTATTAAGTTAGTTAGAGTTATCCCATCCCTATGATTGGTGAGAGTTGCCCCATCTTAGAGTCGGTTAGAGATATAGCGAGCCCTACACGTGGCCGGTTATGATAAGATACATGACTATAGGACATATACTGTTACACATTGCCTACGGGGCTATATCATTACACTTGCCTTCGGGGCTATTCGATTACACAGTCGCCTTCGAGCCTATGTAAATGTGCACTTGCCTTCGGGGCTATACATATATAGTTGCCTTCGGGGCTATACATACACACATTGCCTTCGGCACTATGCACTTGCCTTTGAGGAAATTTACACATGTTTAGACGCCTTATATAGGGCTAGCTAGTTTGCTATTATATAGTAATTTATTAGGAGTCAGAGACGTGTAAGTGTATCTCCAGCTTTCCATTGACTCCTCCATTTATACTCAACATATTTTATATCTCAGTTCAGATTCAGTTTCAGTTATTTCAGTTGCCTTATATACTCACTACATTATTTTGTACTGATGCCCTTTTGTCGAGTATCAACTAGAGTGGTACTCTCATGTCTTTCGGAGATATAAGGCCTAGAGTTTAGTATGTACACGGATATTGGGGAGGTTTGGGCCCTGTCTTGGCCATAGTACAATTGATCTTCTTAGAGGCTTATAAAGATATGTTGTACATTTAGTATCTAGAATAGTGGCCTTGTCGATCCTTGTATATGTCTTATTTTGGGTTGTACTATTTGCAAATATTCATTGCGTCCTAGTTGGTCGTATAGATATATTACCTTTTGAGATGGGCCTATGTCAATTGATCTAGTTATCACGTACTAATCATTCAGAGTACGAACTTATTGGCCTCAGATTGTGTTGATTGATTTACATATCAGCCTAGTAATCTAGATTATTCATATTATATCTTAGAGTAAGCTAATTACAACTTGATTTGCTCGGGCTTAGTAAGGAACTGGGTGTTGGCCACGTCTCCCTAGGTTGGGGCATGACAAACTTAGTATCAAAGCAGGTATATCCTAGGGAGTCCACAAGTCGTGTCTAGTAGAGTTTTATTTATAAGTGTATTGTGTAACACATTATATAAACAGAAAGCTACAGGGCATTTAAGAGTCTGTTACCCTTGTTTCAAATCCAAATCGTGATGTAAAGATGAGTCATAAGAGTTTGAGTCAATATGTTTGTTTGCTATTGATGAACAAAGATGCCAGGGATCAGAAAGATTATAATTAACAAAAGGGCTAATACACAAATAGGTAAAAAAACTAGTAAAGATTGTTCTAGATGATGTGACCAGTTTGACATTCTATCAGGCAGTGCAAACCGGATGAGAAATTGTCATGCTTAAGACCATAAGATGCAGATATCTAACATGTCCCAGTGGATAGAAGGCTATGAGAGTATCACAAGGTAAAAACATAAGTTTCAGCAGGCAATATAGGCAAGGAGAAAAGGGTACGAGGTACCCAGTCAGTGAAGATTATAAGTATTTACAATTCAGGCGGGGAAATATAAGCATTGTGAGTCTACTTCTAACCGTAATAGTAGTGCATACAATTAGCTACAACCATTTCGGTTATACTTTATGAGAACCAATAGATATAGTTTAATAGAAAGACAAGATTTTAGGATCTAGCTGGGGTTAGAGTGACCCGGAACTGTGGGCAGATTGTTATCACTGGGGGATATTTTTGAATGATATTATGAATGTGATGAAAGTTCCCTTGTGAGGCACTAAGGTGGTGTACTCTATAATAGTACATTCAGATATGATTACCAGAATGTTTGGGAAGTTCAGTAGCTAGGTATTTGAATCCAAGAAGGGATAAGTACTAATCTTAGTATGGTTCCTTTCCCCATTAAAGGAGAATATTAGGTGATCCAAAGAATAAAGTGAGATGAAGCTCGGGAAGCTAAAAGCGATAGAGTGTCTTGTTGAAGTTTTCTGAATAAATTAAGAGATGAGAACATTAGTAAGAGGATAATAAGAGGATAAGTGAAGCGTTACGAGTAACATGTGATAAATGGGTAGTAATGGTAAGTCAAAATATGGCAAGATGATGAAGTTCGTGGCCAAGTACAAGAGAAGATAAGAGTGGCTGAATGAATCTACAGTTCACCTCCGTTCAATTAAAAAGTATCTGTTGCAACAAGCTTGTCTAAAGTATTAACATGTGAGCTTTCACAAAAGTACATTAAATTAGAAGATCAGATTGTGAATGGGCTAAGATGGCAAGTTAAGCATAAACACTTACGAGGATGAGATAATCTAGGAGTCTAGAATATGAGATTAAAGAGTTGAAACCTATCCTAAATATTTTGCTCCATACGTAAAGTATGAATAGATGGATACCACCACACGAGGTGTGACAGGAGGGATAAATATCAATATTACGAGCACCAAAGCCCAAAGAATTGTGACTAAGATTAAGAGATGTAAAGCAAGAATGATAAGAGCCATCTGATGATTGTACTTGGTTCTAAGAGCATCAGTGAAGGAGTCCCTCAAGAGGAATAGTATTACAAGGTACAATTATAGGATGGACAAGGTCATAAAATAAGAATTCCTAAGGTACGAACGTGCAGAAATTCATAGATGATTAGGTATTCATGAAAATGTCACTGATAAAAGGCGTCATAAGGTCCGGTTAGAAGGGAAAACTTAGCCCGCGATAGGTAGGGCCTTACAGAATCATTTGGCAGATAGGCCGAGTAGCTTAGGAGCTATAGTTACTTCCAGTGCTAGAGTTAGTCCATCAAGATTTTTCATGTACCCATGCTAAAAATATGTATTGGAGATTCTACCCGAATTATTTCAGTGGAAGATGTTCAGATCATAAAGAACGTATCTTAACGAGGAGATTCTAATGACTATTTTGGATCAACAGGTCTGTAGGTTTAGGACCAAAGAAGTGACTTCTGTGAAAGTACTATAGAATACCAAGATCACCAAAGAGATGATGTGGGAAGATGAAAAGGAGATGAAATTTAAATACCCCTACCTATTTCAGACTTAAGAAATTGCTTGAGATGAGATATTACAGTATAGCTTGGCATAAGCCTATAGATCTTGAGATGAGCTTTTATTTATGACTTACACTACTTATGAGTGACAGTCGTGTGAGGCCAAGTGTTATCATTTATAGTGTCCTTTCTGGCTTCATGCAAGTCAGTTTTAGTTAAGTTTACAAAGGGGACTCAAGCAAAAATTTTGCAAGTTTCTAAGAGTTATCATTCGCGGAAGAATATTTCTAAAGGGGGGAAGGATGTTACATCCCATATTTTTATACGTTGAGTTGCGGCTTATGTTAGTCGGCATAAGCTCTGACAGGGAGAATAATTTTTGTCCATGTAATATCCCAAACTTTTGGCCTATGGTTTGAACTTCTCGACGTATGTAAGTATACCAAATGGCGATTTTTTTTGTCATATTCAAGTATGCAAATAAAGAGCTCATTGTATAAAAGGATGAAGTCCGAAAATAATTTAGGTCTTAAAAGTGTCATGACGATGAGTGGAAATAATATTTCGTATGTGCCAAAGAGTGTATGGACTATTTCTATATTACATGATCATGATAATGCATATATGAAGTGTGCTAAAATGATTTTATTTAAGTAAATTGAGATCAAGAAATTAATTATGTGTGTAATTGATTAAGTGTTGGATTATAATGGGAAAGAGATGAATTAAATAACAATATAGTGGCTAAGTGCTATGTCGAGAGACACTCCTAGGTGTCCATGATAAGGGAAGAAATTGACACCAATTATAAAGTGGTATTGGTGGCATATGGAGGATAGTGTGAATTATATGTATTTAAGAGTGGGCCCCACAGTCCCTAGTTATGAATTGTACTTGAAATCTTTTCTCTTAAAGTAGATATATCTCTTCAAAATTTATGGAGCAAAAAAGTTTATAGGAGTAACTATATAAAAACTTATGGAGCAGCAAAGTGTATATCAAGCAATGTTATTTAAATTTGGTTACGATTTTGCTCAACGTTTCGATCTCGTTGTTCCATTTTGTAGTGTTGTTGAATCCAGGCTTTCTTCAAGTGAAGTAAGGTTAAAGAAGGGTAGCTTTTGACATATAAGGTAAGGATTCTCCTCTCCTAGATAAATTTAAGTTCGTTTAGATTATAACTAACTTGTGGGATGAGGAATACAATATTAATTATGGGAAATCTTATGAGGTGTTGTTATTGTCGTGTGGGTTATTTGGTAATTGTTTTAAGTTGTTGTGTGATTGGATTTAGTGGATTTGATATTTCTAGTTATTTCTAACTTCATAGATGTAAAACAATAGGGGAGATGTCCAATTCATTACTAAACAAGCTTGTCTCTCAATATACATGATATACCAGTATTTCTTAGCTTAATGGAAGCATTGTCGTCATTATAGGTTGAGGGGCTAGACGAACTGCGTTGGTTGTGTTGTCAAGAGAACCAACAAAGGAATGTTAAGGGTATTCCCTTCTTTCTATTGACATGATTCCGTAAGCAATAGAGCTTCGAAGGAGAGCAAAAGGGAAAAAAACATAACATATAGTCATACATCCTTGTTGTGCCATATCTTCTCATGTTTTAGATTATCCGTTTTCGGGAGTCCGTGATCATTCTATATTATCCCCATGTTACTAGAAATAGTATAGGATTGATATACATATATATACATCTCATTGTTATTACATATATAAAGTTATCTCGAGCCTTATACGGCCAGTGAGAGTTATCCTGGGATTGACGCTAGTGAGAGATATCCTAGCCTTGATGCTAAGTTAGATTTATCCCAACCCTATGGCTGGTGATAGTTGTCCCCGACTTAGAATCAGTGAGAGATATACCGACCCCTATATATGGCCGATTACAATAAGATACATGACTATAAGACATATAGAATTACACATTGCGTACAGAGCTATATCATTACACTTGCCTTCGGGGCTATTCGATTACACACTCACCTTCGAGGCTATGTAAATAAGTGCTTGCCTTTGAGGCTATACATATACAGTTGCCTTCGGAGCTATACATGTACAATTGCCTTCGGGGCTATACATACACAGATTGCCTTCGGGGCTATGCACTTGCCTTAGAGGCTATTAACACATGTTTAGATGCCTTATATGGGGCTAACTAGTTTGCTATTGTATTGTACATATATTAGGAGTCAGAGACAGGTAAGTATATCCCCAACTTTCCATTGACTCCTAAGTTGATACTCATTATATTTTATATCTTTGTTTAGATTAGTTTTAGTTATTTCACCTTACATACTTAGTACATTATTACATACTAACGCCTTTTTGTCGGGCGCACTGGATTTGATGCCTGCAGGTCCTGACAGATAGCCAGAGGGATCCCCATAGCAGATGTTATTGAATATCAGATTGAGTGGTATGCTCCATATCTTCCAGAGATACCAGGCCTAGAGTTTAGTATATATACGAATATTGGGGAGGTTATGGCCCTATCTCGACCACAATACAATTGTTCTTCTTAGAAACTTATAGACATGTGCTATACATTTAGTATTCCAGTATAGTGGCCTTTTCGGCCCTTGTATATGTCTTCTTCGAGGTTTTGATGTTTTGCAGATATTTATAGTGGCCTTGTCGGTCGTATAGATGTACTTAACTTTTGAGATGGCCACATGTCAATTGAGCTAGTTATCACTTACATATTATTCAGAGTACAAACTTATTGGCCTTAAATTGCATTGATTGATTTACATATTGGCCTAGTAAGACAAATTATTCATAGTAAGACACCAGGTGCTGGCCACGCCTCCCTATGTTGGGGCGTGAAAATGCTGATATCCATTCTTCCATACTGAATGGCTCCAAAAGAGTTAAAAGAACTAAAAGGCCATTTGAAAGACCTCTTTGATAAGGGATTTATTAGACCAAATACCTCACCTTGGGGTGCACCAGTCTTTTTTGTTTGAAAAAATAATGGATCTTTGCGTATGTGTATTGATTACCGCAAGTTGAATAAGGTCACCATTAATAATTGAATCAAATTGGTATCTGATCTTATTACGATTAGCTCACAGATGGTGAGGACTCATGCTTATATGGCCAGTGATAAGGCGCATGCTCCAGCACCGGCTATGTGTGGACATGGTAGAGCACGTGCTTGGGGTCGGGGGAGAGCCAAAGCAGCATCACTAGCTCAGGATGGAGAATAGAGAGACGACCAGGCTCGTACTAGATTTTTCCCCCTAACACGGTTATGAGCCTCAGGATGATGTGATAGAGGAAGAGGTTCGACCATTCTAGGATTAGCCTAGATTTATTGCTACACCAATCCTTGAGGATAAGTTGTTCAGGTTATCAAGTGTTCTCGAGGTTTTGCTCAGACAATGGCATATCTTACTACTCCGGGTGGTTCTCGGTCCCATGCAAGAGGGAGGTAGACTCAGACCTCCTGAATTTCATACACCTGGTATTCAGCCTGTAGCGATGTTAGATCTGCGTATACATAAGGTTCATGCTCCAGAGTTGGGTTCCTGACCTATTGGTAGGACAACTATAACCCATGATGAGCGAAAGATTTGGGAGCATGTTTCCAACATGAAACCTCTGAAGTTCTTTGGTCTGCCTGAGGAGTATGCATATGAGTTTATAGTAAGCAAACATGAGAGGTTGCATACTCTTAGTATTGTTAAGACTCATGGAGTCAGTTTTGTGGCCCTTCAGCTTAGCGGTGATGCGAAGCAGTGGTAGAGGGCATATGTTGATTGTTTTCCTGTACGGATGCCTCCGTTATCTTAGGTTTGGTTCTACAGTGTGTTCTTAAGAAGTACATACCTTTGAGCTTGCATTTGAGCAAGTGAGATGAGTTTCAGAAGATTGACCAGGGGATTCTTCAATGGCACACTATGAGACTCGCTTCCATTCCTTATCACACTATGTAGTGTTGTTTCTTCCTACTAAGGCAAAACGGGTAAAATGTTTTGTCAGAGGGTTGAATATTCCACTACAGTAGGCTATATTATAGTTGGTGGCTTCTAGAGCCTCTTTTGAGACCATTGTTGAGCATGCTTAGATGGTAGAGAATGTGAAGGGTAAGTTGCCCAGATATGAGCCCAAGAATAGGGCTAGGTGCTATGATTAGTTCAGTGGTTCTACTTCCCGTGGATATAGTTATCATGGGAGATATCATCAGTTGTAGCCTAGTTGACTGGTTTAGGCAACTCTTTAGATTTCCAATTAATGTAGTTGGGGCCATTCATCGAGGGGTTCTTAGTATCAGTATTCAGACCATGACAACACAATTTCTTCTATCTCTATTTAGTAGCCCTCAGTAGCCAGAGCTTGTTATACTTGTAAAGAGGTTGGGTACTTTAGGAGAGATTTCCCCAGGCAATTTTCGAGTGGCTCTCATGCACCTAGGACCCTAACACAAATGTCTAGAGGTGGTAGTCAGACAAGCTAGGGAGGATATCAATCGATCCATGGTGGCCATCAGTTTGGTTATAGTGGACCCCAGTTGGGGAGAGGTGGAGCTCATTCAGGCTGAGGTGGCCAACAAGTTACATAGTTTGAGGCAGGGCGAACTCATTGTTATGCAGTCCTTGTAGGGTAAAGGCTGAGGTATCAGATGCAGTCATTAAAGGTATCATCTTAGTTGATCATCAAGTTCCTAATGTGTTAGTTGATCCAGGGTCTACTTTCTCTTATGTGTCTGCCTACTTTTCTGCGAAATTGGATATATGGTGTGATATGCTTGATATTCCTATTCGTGTGTCTACACTAGTCGGTGATTCTGTGATTGTTGATAGAGTATATCGCATGTGTGTAGTTACTTTCATGGGTTACGACACTTGGGTAGATCTGGTTATATTAGATATGGTGGATTTCAATATTTTATTGGGTAAGGATTGGCTGTCACCATATCATGCCATTCAAGATTGTTATTCCAAGATGATCATTCTATCTATGCCTGGTCTTCTAATGTTAGAGTGGAGAGGCACTCCTAGCCCTGCTCCTAGGAAAGTTATTTCTTACATTCATGCTAGGAAGTTAGTGGACTGAGGTGGTTTGGCTTATCTTTTACATATTTAGGATACTAGTGTGGAGTCCCCTTTCCTGGATATTTTTTGGTAGTTAATGAGTTTGCGGAGGTCTTTCCTTCAGATTTACTAGGTATGCTTCCAGACTGAGATATTGACTTTAGCCGGGTACTTGACCCATTTATATCCCTTCGTACAGTATGGCTTAAGGAGAGTTGAGAGAGTTGAAGGAGCAACTTAAGGATTTGATGAGTAAGGGCTTCATTCGACCTAGTGTATCTGCATGGGGTGCTCCTGTCTTGTTCGTGAAGAAGAAGGATGGAACTGTGAGTATGTGCATTTTACATATATTTTAACAAGGTTACTATCAGAAACAAGTATCCAATTATTTGTATTGATGACCTATTCGACCAGCTTCAGGGTGCTTCTGTGTTTTCGAAGATTGATTTGAGGTCTGGGTATCAACAGCTTAAAGGACTAGTTATGGGCATTATAAGTTCATGGTGATGTCATTTGGGCTTACCAATGCCCCCGCAACATCCATGGATTTAATGAATGGGATATTTAAGCCGTACATGGATTTTTTGTGATTGTGTTTATTGATGACATTTGAGTATATTCGAAGTGTCGGGAGGATTACGAGCAACACCTAGGAGTGGTTCTTGGGATTTTGAAGGAAAAGAAGTTGTATGCTAAGTTCTCAAAGTGTGAGTTTTAGTAGAGTTCTGTGGCATTCTTGGGGCATGTGTTGTCCAAGGACGGGATTATGGTTGACCATAAGAAGATAGAGGTAGTCAAGTACTGGCCTAGACCGACTTCTATGATAAAGATTTGGAGTTTTGTTGGTCTTGCTAGCTATTATCGCTTGTTCATCAAGGGATTCTCTTCTATTGCTTCTCACTTGATGCATTTGACTCAATAGAATGTTCCTTTCCAGTGGTCTGATGAGTGTGAGCAGAGCTTCCAAAAGCTCAAGACTTTATTGACCACAATCCCTTATCCTTTTCGGTGGAGGGGAAAGACTATACGGTGTATTGCGATGCTTCTATGATTAGTTTAGGTTGTGTGTTGATGTAGAAAGGTAAGGTTATCGCTTATGCATCGAGGTATTTGAAGGTGCATGGCAAGAACTATCATGTTCATGATTTAGAGTTGGCTGCCGTTGTGGTTGCTTTGAAGATCTGGAGGCATTATCTTTATAGTGTCCATAGTAAGGTCTATACTGATCATCGTAGTCTTCAACACGTGTTTAATCAGAGGGACATGAATTTTAGGCAGCGTTGGTGGATGGAGTTGTTGAAAGATTATGATATGACCATTTTGTATCATCCGGGCAAGGCCAATGTGGTGGCAGATTATTTGAGCCAGAAGGCGGTTAGTATGTGGATTTAGCTTGTTTGGCAGTATTTTAGCATACTTTAGCATTAAAGTCCAGAATCTAGCCAATAATTTTTTTAGGCTTGATCTTTCGAATCCGGGTAGGATTCTAGCTTGTGTGGAGACGAGGTCATCTCTCTTGGATCAGATTCAGGCTCACCAGTATGATGATGTAGGGTTGTGTAAGAGTTAAGATAAGGTGATGAGTGGCAAGGTCCAGGAGGCCATGATTGATAGTGAGGGTGTTCTACGGATTAGGGGTAGAGTGTGTGTGCCTCGTGTGGGATATTTGACTAGATTGATTATAGAGGAGGCCCACAACTCTAGGTATTCGATTCATCCAAGTGCTACTAAGATGTACCGGGATTTGAGGTATAACTATTGGTGGGGGTGGCTGAATAGAGACATTACTGATTTTGCAGATCAAAAGGTTAGATATTTAGAGTACATGGTGGGTCACAAGGTTCTTCTGAAGGTTTCACCCATGAAGGATGTGATGAAATTTGGCAAGAGATAGATGTTATGTTTGAGGTATATTGAACAATTTGAGGTTATTTAGAGAGTGGAAGAGGTGGCGTATGAGTTGGCTGAGCCACTGGGTCTTTCAGTCATTCATCGAGTCTTCCATGTGTCTATGCTGAAGAAGTATCATGCGAATGGTTCTTATATTATTCAGTGGGACTCAGTATTGCTTTATCAGAATCTAGAGTTCGAAAAGGAGCCTGTGGCTATTTTGGATAGACAAGTGAGGAAGTTGAGATTGAAGGAGATAGCTTCAAGTCGAGATAAAAAGAGATAGCTTCAGTAAAAGTTTAGTGGAGGCATCATCCTATCGAGGAGATAGGTTCACTACTTCTGGTATGTTGCCCATGTTCATTTCTCTTCGTTCAAGGATGAACGTTGTTTTAATTGGTATCTGATGTAATGACCTATCTAGTTGTTTCTTGCTAAGGACCCTTATTTTCTTTTTGACCTTTCCGTATACTTTTTGTGGGGTTTATGATATGCGGGGATGGGTGGCATAGATCCCGAGGTCTATTTTATGAGTTTTGGATGAAAAGCCCAAGTCTGGAAAACATAGAGTTGGTTAGTTTGACTCAAAGTTGACTTGTGGCTAGATGGGTTCATTTTTGGGTCCTGTCACTTCCAGTAGTTTCAGAGGGTCATTTATGACTTAGTCGAGTCATCGATTCACTTTCTCAGGCAATCAGATTTATTCTGTGTCTATATTTGAAATGTTTGGATTATGGTTTTGTCTCGAATGGTTCTTTATAAAAGTATGCCTTCGATCAATTATTTGTGAAATTCGAGGGTACGAGTGAGTTCATAGCACTGTTTACCATAGACCAACATGTTTTGTTCGTGTTTGCGGGGTCTAGGAGTGTTTCGGGTGTTGGATGAAGTTTTTGGGATGTTTCACATCTGCTGGTGTCTAGTGTCTGCCACGGCGGAACCAGCATTCCCTCCAGCGAGTCCTCCTCGGTGAAAGGTTGGCTCACTGAAGCGAAAGATGGGGAAATGGAAAGTTCCGCCCAAAGCAGAGTCGGGTACGTTGTGGTTAGGTATGATGTGTCAAGTGACATTCGCTACGATGAAGGCTTTTCGGCCGCAGTGGGTCCGCTCCAGCAGAGTCGATTCCGCTGGAGCGGATTAATGTTCAGATGTCCTATATATGCTCCTAGGTCTGAAAGTTCTTTCCAAAAATAGCTACTCTTGATACAAGTGCTGCATAAGGGTATTTTTAGAGCTTTAGGAGTCTTTTAAACCTTGATGTAATAGATTCTTTCCCTTTTATGGTTTAAGTTACGATTATAAATTCTTTTATTTGTGGTTTAGCATTTTATGTAAGTTGAGGAATATGAGTTATGATTATGGTGAGATTAAGAGAGTTATATGGTTGATTTTAATGGGGGTGCATGGATTTAATAATGTTAATATCATGAGATAGGATTAGATTATATTAGAATATCATGTTATATGTCTTAATTTGGTTATAGAAGCATGTGTTCAATTGGGGGAAATTTCTAGGGTTACAAATTAGGGCTTTTGATTATTGTCCAACTGAGGGATCAAATATGAATAGATTTTCAATTAATTTAAGGATGTGATTGTCTAGTATGTAATCTTGTGTTTTGTGTAATAAAGTTTGAGTCTTGGTGGTGTGGGCCTGGTAGGATATTTAAAGTCTTTCTTTTGATGTGTTAAGCTTATTATTAACTATGTAATACGCGTGAATAGACTTCGATTATGACGAGGCAAAAAGGAAGGGTAAGGCTGTATTCTAGACTTGATTTGGTAGCGCTCCCGCTCGACTTTGAGTATGCTACAAATTAACTTTTCGAGACTCCGATAGAAATATGTAATTACTTATAAATATTGATGGCTATTTGGCGTGTTTGGAGGTCCCACTCAACCGGTTGTGATGAATGGTTGAGTAGGTACCGGTGTTGAACTGTGATGATGGGGTTCGAGGATCAACCTTGTGTTGGTTCCGACTGTTATTTATTTGGGCTCATCGCCATATGTGGGCTTGTCGCCATATTTGTTATTCTTTGGTTACTTATCATACATGCTTTCGATTGATATCCTGGTTTGTCTAGATTTGCTTATGTATTGTTGAATTCTTGAAAACATTTGTATATCATCTCTATACTTGATTGCATGTAATTTTATCATGACATCTTGCCTTGTATTATCATTGCATTCATACACTCATAGTTCTGTGACTTGATGTGAGAGTGGTATGGATATGCTCTGGTCCAAGAGACTGAAAAGGTAAGAGTATATAAGAACATGGCACTTGAGATGATATTGATACTTGGGGAGCGGAGTTGCACGCATGTAACATGATTGAGACTCGACAAATGGGTCATGGGCTCTATTTAGATTCGTGTGTGAAATTCTGGCTGGGAAAAATGCGTATATCTCTCTACTCCGATGTTGTATCAACAAATGGTTTAATGCGTTGGAAACTAGATTCGTAGACCTTCAATTGCATGGATGGATCACCCGGTAATTTCAAATAGATTGGGAGAAAAACACTACAACATTTGACCCAAATTTCAACAAAAACATGAACGTAACTTACAATAACTTTAGCCAACTTTTGTTTTACAACTTGCTTGACTTCAAAAATTAACATCTGAATATTATATGATTCAAATACCTTAAAACATGACCTCCTCAACATATTGATCAGTCCTAGTTTTATCCCAAAACTACGGGTTATAACATCTTTGATTTATTTAATCCGAAATCTTTTGGTACATGCTTAACACTTGTTTAATATCCCCCTTAGCCTTTTCGGAGTTTCATGGCTTCCCCGAACTCACATTAGTTTACTTACGATAAGAACAACATGAAAATTTTGAGGTGTAACATTTTTACTCCGAAAGTACGGGTTATAACATCTTTGATTCCTCTAACCTCCAACCCTTTCAATACTTCCTTAACACTTGTTTTAACCCATAATTATCTTTTTAGAGGTCCTTAACTTCTCTGGCTCATATTGGTTTCCTTATGACACATTCTAACATAAAAGTACGGGGTGTAACATCATTCTCCCCTTAGGAACAATCATCCTATAATGTTGAAATGTATCGGGGTATAATTATCTCTCAGTGAACATTACAACATTTGGAGAGAGCCTTTCCTTAATGGTTTCATCTCGTTTGACGATATAATACAACTTAGTATTCTCGTAAGTCTCCCACGGAACCAATCATCAATCATAATCTTTTAGGTACAAAATTACCTCGTACATAGGCACTTATTTATATGGTAATGTCATTATTCCACCTTAGGTCATCTCGGCCTACATCACCTTACCTGCACCTGAACTTGTCTCTCAATTTCATGCCCAATCATTGTCCAAACTGCCTAATCCCTCTCACCCCAATACATTACAACACTTTCCCAACCTACACCAAAAAGGTCGTTAACCAACTCCTCCCAAAAACACCCGAGAACCCAACCAACTACTCCACCATCCTCACTGGTTTCAACCTTTGTACCTTACTGTCCCGACCAGTTTCCGCCACCTTAACACCATACAACCACTAAATACCTACCACCAACATAACCTACAACATGTCTAGTTCATCCTCTCCGAAACGCCTTAGCCCCAAACCACCTAAGGGCACCCGTACACCTCCCACAAACCTAAAACTGTCTGAAAATTGTCCTATTCCACCAACCTCCATTTGACTCCCATATTTGTGTATGTCCAGCCCTAAACCAAATCCGACCAACCTAACCATGCAATCCACTCCTTATATAAATCATTTTGGTATTAGAGCAAGTCTTTCCCATCCCACACCTTGATGCTATGTCTAACATAAATGAAGAACTTCGGAGGATCATAAGTGACCCTATTGCAGAATAAATGCAAATCTTGAGAAGAGGGTTTGCAGAGTGTGTCATGACTAATGATGTCGAATATGGGTAGGAGGTTGCACAAAACAACCCGAGGCATGAAATGGAATATGTCCAAGACAACCCGAGATATGAAAGGGAAAATGACCGAAGTCTACGGTTTGATCTTCCAACCTTTGAAGGAAATATGGACCCGGAAGAGTTTCTTGAATAGTTAAGGGCCATTGAGAGTCTTTTCAAATACGAGAAATATGATGACCACAAGTGTTTTAAGGTTGCTACATTGAAGTTGAAGGAATTCACTTCTGTGTGGTATGAAAACCACAAAACAAGCCTGAGGAGGAATGAGAAAACCAATATTGAATCTCAGGACAAACTAAAGAAACATTTGAAGAAGAAGTTCTTTCCAAAAGAGTATGAACAAGACCTATACCTCAAGCTCATCAAACTTCGTCGATGAGTTCTTAAAGTTGAGGAATACGTTCGAGAGTTCGAGAAAGTCACCATGCTTTGTGACTTAGAAGAAAATGAGTCTCAAAGGATTGCACGATTCATTCGAGGCTTGAACGTGGTGATTCAACAAAAGGTCGAAGTTGCAACATACAAAACATTTGAAGATGTATGTCACTTAGCACTTAAGTTTGAAAAACAACAAAAGATAGGTACCCTAAAATCCTATGTAAATCCCATTAATGTTAAAGAAAAGGGCAGTACCTCTTGTACTAACCCATTGTATAGCTAAGAAAGTGTAGAGAAAGATAAAGGAAAGGAAGTAGAGGTTACAAAGGGGTAGATAGAAGTAGAAAAAGTTTTTTTAAATGTCAAAGATTAGGACACTTTGCAAATGAATGTCCTAACCCTTGTGTAATGACTATCGAAGAGTATCAAGATTATGGGGATTCCTTTGTTATTAAGGAAACCGAAGTCAAGGAGGTCCTAGCGGAAGATGTTGATCATATGGAAGAGGGTGAAAGTTTATTACTGCGACATGTGTTGAGTGTTCAACTTGGAGAACAGGAGGAGACACAGAGAGAGAAACTATTTTACACTCGATGCAATGTAAATGACAAGGTATGTATTATGATCATTGATGGAGGAAGTTGTACCAATATGGCCTCTGGTGGAAATGGTGGACAAATTGAAATTGCCTACCCGCAGCTATCCTAAACCATATGCCCTCCAATGGTTGAACAAAGAAAAAGGGCTAAAGGTAATGAAACAAGCTCTTGTTAGTTTTCGGGTTGGTATGTTTGAAGATGAAATATGGTGTGACATCCTACCTATGGATGCTTGTCATATTTTATTGGGTCGGCCATGGAAATTTGATAGGAAATTGCAACATGATGGACAAAATAATGTATATTCTTTTCAAAATGATGACAAGAAGGTCCGATTGATACCATTGTCACCTAGTTATGTGAAGAAAATGAAGATCCAAAATTCCAAGAACTGCAAGGAAAAGTCCGAGGCCCTCTTGCTTAATGCATCGGAGAAAGTAGTGGAGTTGAAGAAGGGGAGTCCTATATACGCATTGGTGTGCAAGGATAATAAAAGTCTTGTGGGAGATGCGGTTGAAGATGCCGACTTGAAGGAACTCTTGAAGAAATTTGAAGATGTATTTCCGGATGATCTTGCACCAGGATTACTACCAATCAGAGGTATTAAACATGCTATTGATTTTATTCCAAGAAGTTCATTACCTAATCTTCCAACCTATAGATGCAATCTAGAAGAGGCTAAGGAGTTGCAAAGACAACTGCAAGAATTACTAGACAAAGGCTTTGTCCGAGAGAGCCTTAGTCCCTGTGCGGTACCGGCCTAGTTGGTTCCAAAGAAAGATGAGACTTGGTGCATGTGTATTGATAGCTGAGTGGTCAATAACATCACCTTGAAGTACAAGTTTCCTATGCCGAGAGTGGATGCTCTTTTGGATGAATTGAGTGGGGCCAAGTTGTTCTCCAACATAGATTTGAGGAGTAGCTACCATAAAGTGAGGATATGAGAGGGAGATGAATGAAAGACGGCTTTCAAAACAATGTATGGTTTGTACGAATGGCTTGTGATGCCATTTGGATTGTGTAATGCTCCAAACTCTTTCATGAGGCTCATGCACAAGGTACTACGACCATTCATGGGTAAATCTATTGTGATTTACTTAGATGATATCTTAATTTATAGTTAAGATAAGGAATCTCACTTGTCGCATTTGGAAGCTTTATTTGAGAAGTTAAGAGATGTAAAGTTGTATGGCAAGTTAGAGAAGTGCACTTTTATGATTACTAGTATCCCATTCATAGGATACATAGTATCATATGATGGAATTCATGTGGATCCATCCAAGGTGGAAGCTATCCGGAGTTGGCCCGAGCCTACGAATGTAAGTGAGGTAAGAAGTTTCCATGGTTTTGCTTCTTTTTATCATTTTTTCATTCGAGATTTTAGTACCCTTGTTGCCCCTATCACTGAACTAATGAAAAATGGTGAGTTTAAATGGTCCCAAGGAGCACAAAGAGCTTTGGAAACCTTGAAGGGAAGGTTATGTGACGCACCGACTCTAGCTATTCCAAATGTTGAGAAGCTATTTGAAATTGAATGTGATGCTAGTGGAATTCATGTTGGTACCGTCTTGATTCAAGACAAATGACCCATTTCTTTCTTTAATGAAAAATTGTGTGGTGCCCGGCTCAATTATTCTACTTATGATAAGAAATTTTATATTTCGAGATCTTTGGTCCAATAGGAAGATTATTTGAGGCCGAAACCTTTTGTCTTGTACACGGAACATTTGGTTTGGCTACACCTAAGGAAGGAAGGATTTACCAACATTAGAAAGAACAAGCTAATGCCGAGGGCGGATGGTCCTTTCAAGATATTGGACACGTTCGGGGAAAGCGCCAACAAGGTAGAACTTCCGGATGAATATGGAGGTATTAGTTCAACATTTAATGTTGGAGACTTATCACCTTACATAGATGATGAGAATTTGAAGGCAAATTCTATTAAAGAAGGGGGAAATGATGAAAAGAAAGCCATAACCTTAAGTTTCCAACATGAGCCGCCGGGTGATTTTCTAGGAGTGCCAAAAATTGCCAATCGTCCTATGGTGACATGCTGAATGTGGAGTGGAGTAGAAGACAAGACTTGAAGATCCAAGAAGGAAACATTTTTTTTCCGAATTTTATGTAGGTCTTGGCTGAGACCACCTTTTATCTTGTTTTAATTCATAGCTTAATTACTAGATCTCCTTATAGCTTAATTACTATGCCATGTAATAAGATAAAATGACCAAGCTAAGAACCATCTAGAAGGAGAAGCTTCCAACGTTCCCCAAGGAGGTAATTCATGAATTAGCTAGTTCATGCACTTATCTACATGGATGACACAAAAGGGTGTTCTAGAGAACATGAAGAGTTGGGTCTTTTCCCTTCTCCCCAATCGGCCGAACCTCTCCCCCTTTTCCATTCGGCATAGATGCATTGTTTATGTCTATCTTGTTACCTCTTCTAGAAGGTTTAGAACTAGTATAAATAGGGGATGTAGTGGATGAAAAGAGACATTGAAATTTTATGAAATATATTTGAGTTTTCTCAAACTTTGCTAGGGTATTCAACTTTTGTGTTGTTATCTTAGTTGGTCCTTTTGTGGTCCAAACCTTAGTCCTTTTGTGGTCCAAGCCTCTGTCATTTTGTGGTCCAACCCTCGGTTCTTTTGTACTCCAAACCTTAGTCCTTTTGTGGTCCAAACCCTACGTGTAAGTCTAGTTTGAACTTTTGTGATCTAACTATACCCAAGCCAAGGTTCTATCCGGTTACTTTGTCACAAACACATTAGAAGGTCATCTCGGCCTACATAACCTTAGCCGCACCTGAACTTATCTATCAATTTTATGCTCAATCATTGTCTAAACTTCCTAACTCGTTTCACACCAATACACTACAACACTTCCCCAACCTGCACCAAAACGGTTGTTAACCTACTCCTCCCAAAAACCCTTGAGAACCCAACCAACTACTCTACCATCCTCATCGGGTTCAACCTTCGTACCTTACTATCCCGACCAGTTTCCTCCACCTTACCACCATCCAACCACCAAATACTAACCACCAACATAACCTACAACGTGTCTAGGTCATCCTCTCCAAAAGCCTTAACCCCAAACCACCTAAGGGCACCCGTACACCTCCCACAAACCTAAAACTGTCCGGAAACCGTCCTATTCCACCAACCTCCATTTGACTCCCATAGTGTGTCCGTGAATCCCCAAACCAACTCCGACCAACCTAACCATACAATCCCCTTCTTATATACATCAATATGTTAGCGGCCTAGTCATCTCATGAGTTATTATGCATATCACAAGTATCAGGATCGGTACGCTCGAGCCTTAGGACACCGAGTGTTGCCCACCCCCCAAAGTAGGGATGTGACAAAGTGGTATCAGAGCAGGTCAGTCCTGGGATGTCTAGAAGCCGTGTCTAGTAGAGTCTTTCTTATAGGTGTGTTGTGTGCTGCACTTATAAACAAGAGGCTAAAAGACATTTAGGATGTTATTTGTCTTGAAAATCTAGATCGTGCGTTAGCAGCAAAGTGATTAGTCACTAAATCCCTATATTTTCCTCTTGACCTTTATTTATAGTAATGCCGAGATCTAGGGAATGTTCTAATAGAAAGAAATGGTTTAGGAATATGGGAGAAGGTACTAGCCGACAACCACCCGCCAGTATGAATCAGAGAAATATAAGGTCACCAGATGGGAGTATGAGTTATTCAATAGAAGAAAATCCGTCTATGGATGAATATTCGTCTGAGGACACATCTATGGAAGAGGACCCATATGAAATCCTAGAGAAATCACCCTTTCAAGTGCCACTAATTCAAGTGGTTGTGCTAAATCATTGGAAAGCCCATATAATAAAGAGGCCATTAGTGCAACAATCATTTTCATTTGGGTTGGTGTAAGTGGTCCTGTGTATGCAATAACACCCCCAGTTATTGTTCCAGAGAAGGGTAATGTTCAGATACCCTCACAGCATAGACCTTTTGAGAGACTCAGAAGCCCATTATCCTAGAAGTCAGTTAACCAAGGTTCGCCTCTAATGAGTAGAAGCGAGGAGGAAGTAACAAACCGATGAATCGGAAGATTTGGGATATACGTAGATGCAGATGAATTGATATTGAGAGTGGAATAAGATCGAAGCTCCTTGGTAGCAACCAGACAAGTACCAGAAGATGTTGGGCGTAGTAGACCACGCTTTCAGTAATGCGGAGAGAGACACTATGGAGTATGTTGATCCAAAATTAAGTTATGTTCGGGATATGGACATGAATGAATGTCTTGTTTTTAGTATTTAATAGAAAAGGGAAAGTAAAAGAATTAATCAGATCACGATGCAGATTGAGAAAGGATACTCGAATGGAAGTGAGTACGACTGGGGAAGGAAGAACCCATCGTGGGAATATACGACCTCATCAATGAAGTATGCAAATTTGAAACATTAGGAAAGGTTAGAAGTCCTGAAGTAATGAGCAGGACGATAATGGACCACAAATTCGTGTGTTAAAATGAGAGTCATTAAGGGAATTACCAGAAGGAACCACGTCGAGGATGTAACAAGTAGCCAGCTATAATAGAAGTCGGATGATACCTCTCTTAATGATATAGATAAAGGAATTCTTCCTTATACTAGAAGGATGACAAGCGATAGGGCAAAGTACTCTATCTAAAGCCAATTAACATGTATTGTGACATGAAGTAAGGGTAATAATAGAAGCCTTATTAGGATCTAAGTATTAAGAATATTAATTAATGGCAGTCAAGAAGGATTACCCTTGAGATTGAATTATATAAGGACTATGGAGTAATCTGAATATCATTATGGACTATCACATTATCGTTAGGAACTATTTTGGTTCAGAAGACTTACACCTAAGTGACTCGCCAGACTATACCACAACAACTGAGTATATATATACAATTGAAACTAACCAAAAGCTAATCTTGAAGGCTACTATAAGACATTATATAGTTGCTCGTTATGGAAAGAAAGCTAATGGAAGAACCAGTTGAAAGTAGCTTTGAATAGCAAGGATGTCCTCGCCTCATACTAAGGTGAGCAATAGGGAACTCAGTTTAAGCTACCGGACATGGGTAGAGAAATAATCTTTGAAACTTGGAAAGAGTCCGCAACAAGAATTGACAACTACTAAGGCAATATATTACCAAGGCAATAAACAAGGAGCTACACATGATGAAAGAATAGAACTCCTCTTAAAACTATGAAGATGGAATAAATACCCAAAATAATGATATCAGATCTGATGAAATAAATTATGAGGGAATACTTAGACCAACAAGGAAGTGAACTAAGAAATTTGATGTTAAAAGAATAGGATTCATCTTGACAAGGAAGAAATATTCCATCGGAACGCTATCAAGATCATAATACCGAACTCGGCTGGAAAAAGTAGCAAAAGAAACGCTTATTTAGAAATTCACTTTACATGAGAGTGGAAAAGGGATTGACCGATGAAAGAAATTTTGAGTCCAGTAGGCTGCTCTCAAATTCATGAACTGTGTAAGGATATTATCGGGAAAGAAGAAGAAGAACATAAGAAGAAGTGGATTCAGATATCCTCGACTTTGGCAATTATCATGCCACAACCCTTCATCATTATTTTATGCTTTGTGCCTATGAACTCTGCTATCTGAAGACACTATAACCCAGGAAATAAAGATGTGTCCCGGATGTCAAAATACAATAGCTCAAACAAAGTCCTTCTGCTAGACGATTACGAAAAAAAGAACTACATGACTATATGGGAAAACTCGAGAATGTACCAACAATGAAACATAATGTAGCCCGGTTAAATAATAGGGTTAGCACAACTTATGGTCTGAAAAGATCCCAATGAGAATGGTCACAGAACCTCCGAATCACCCTACTCGAGTAATTTAGATTCTAGCTTCACGCCAGAATTCGTGCGATATATTTCATTTATTCTATTTAATTTATCAAGTTGGATTGTGTACCCTATGTAATCAATGTTTTTGGAGAAAATATAGTGAGTACAACTGGGATGTCAACAATAAGATGTTAAGGTATGTTATGGCTTAACCTTTTTTTAATTTCTTCAAGCATAAGCGGCCATGTAAGGCTGATTGATGTTATTTTGATATTGTATTTCCCTATGTTTCATTGGATACATGTTTGGGATGCTTGATAGGTTTTGTATAGTCTTGTTTACTAAGGAAACTCTGCCAAAATTTTTAGAAATCTTGGCAGTTAGAATATTTCCAACATTCACAGATGAATGTTCCTAAGGGGAACATAATGTTACACCCCGTAAGTCTCGTGTTTCATTGTGTCTTCAATGGATACTGATGCCCTGGGGAGGGTTATGACCTTACAAAAGGATAATGAAAGTTTATAGCTTCTTTATTGAGGTACCGAAGTGTTTGGGAGTTAAACGGATTGAAGAAAGTACATTTCGATAAAAACAAGAAACTACGCAGTTTGATGGTGGAAGTTGAGGGACCATCAAATATTTTGACAGACCATTAAATTCCCTAAGATGAATTTCAATTTCCCAGGTAGTTTGACCAGAAGGATGACGGATAATCTAATATTTGATGGACCGTTGAGTCTACCATCGTTTTATGTCGGTGCAGAATTTTTGACGGGTTTAAATTGGGTTTTCTAATGTAGAACCATCATTTTCACCCAAATCAGTCCCAAGACCTCTTCCAAACCTTCTTCAAAACCATCTCAATCATACCCCAAACCCTCAAGTCTAAATCGAAGTCATAATCCGCTAGGACTGCGTGAGAAACCCCGTAATCATCGTAGAAATTGTCGTCTTCTTGACGAACTGATTTTGAAACCTTTGGAATGAAGTATTCTGCTATTTTGTGAGGATTATGATGTGATAAGGTATGTTTTATCCTCCTCTACTCATGATTATGAATAATTGTTAATTACCAGAAAGTTGTGAAAAAGCAACATGTTCAAAACTTCACAAAAATTATGAAATCATTGTAATATGAATTGTTGAGCTACTTTACTCTAAGAATAAATTGAATTAGCGGCTCGAATTAATTGTGTATATTATGAATTAAGGAAAGTTTGGTTTGAAGGTGTGAAGTTGAATCACGTATGATTTGCATATAAGAAAAGCTTAAGGAATCATATATGCTAAAATTGTCAAAGAACACCTAAATGATTTTTTGTGGCAATTGTAGTTCGGATTGAACCGTGTGATTAAATTACATAAACATCCATTGTAAAGAAGTATAAGAACCAGAAGTGTTTAAAGATGGTGATGAGATATCTAAGCGAAGTTTTTATGGAAATTAAGATTCGATATTGATATTACTTGCGTATATGATATAGATGATCATTCGTAAGAGGAGCGTGTACTTGTAGAACAATTGTGGTAACGAGGATCAGGTATGTTAAGGCTTACTCTTATTTATTTTGTCATGATTAGAATGAAATGAATGTAAACGAACAATATCCATAAGGGCTCCACTCATAGATATATTAGAAGTTAACATTTTAAACTTCCATATAACAATAGTAATCATATCACTTGGTTTGTTGATTCTTCAAAGTAAGTTACGTTAATGATGTTATTTCCATAATGTCAATCGGAGGTGCAGCGACCTTACATCACTCTGACAAGTTCAAAAAGTATTTGATAATCCTTTAGAGGTCATCATATGCATGCATTATATATCTACATTGCCCACAGAGGCCTATGGCGTTATATATGCATCTATACAAATATGACATTGATGATATTACCCTCAAAGGCCTACGGCATTATATACACGATTATATTTCATTATGCATATTCTGGAACACAAAGGCACTCACAGTACATGTTGAATTTCCACAGTTTTACCCTACAGTTATACATTCAGTTACATTATCAGTTTTGTTTCAGTTGCAACAAAGTACTTACTTATAGTTTCATCCTTAGATATTCAGTACATCTTTCGTACTAATGTTCCTTTTTGGGGACACTACGTTTATGCCCACGGATACAGATAGAGCAACAACTGATTTCCTTAGAGTAGGACTCGACTCAGCTGGAGGTTATCACACTCCTTTCTTCCGGAGCTATGTAATGAGCTGATAGGTATGATAGAGGTGCATATGTATATAGTTGGGTATGGCGGGGCCCTGTCCCTACCTGATGTTGTCATAGTACTCTCTAGAGTCTTTTAGGTAGATGTGTTGTATGTGACAGTCATGTGTGGATTTGTCGGCCTCCCTAGTAGAGTCAGTGTGATCATCTTGGCCTTGTTGGACTTGTTATATTTACATATATGTATGATGGGGCTTTTTGTGAATGCAGGTGGTTATGTCCCTATTTAGTGGAATATATGTTAAGAGGCCTACTCAGTTCATGAGTAATATGCATATCACAAGTATCATGATCGGTAAGCTCGGGCCTTAGGGCACCGGTTGCCGACCACACCGCCCAATGTTGGGGTGTGAAACCCTTATTTTGGGTTGGATTTTCTTTCTTTTTTATGATCATAGTCAAATATTTAGTGGGCTTTTTTTTTATTCACTTCACTGCTTGGGCCTGTTTAGTGGGCTTCATTTTTTTGCTATTCATTTCACTACTAGATTTGGGTCCGATTATTTGCATTTTTTATTTATTTATATACATCTGTATTATATCCAACTTTATTTATTCATTTTACTATCCTAATTAGTATCTTTAGATGATTTTTTTAATTAAATTATGCCTAGTGGGCTTTTTTATTTAATAAATCAAACGAAAGAGGTCCTTGCCCAAATTGGGTCTGATCCAAAAATGGTCCAAATGAAACAAAAAGCAAAAAAAAAAGAAAATAAAGCAAAGTAAAGTAATCAATTTCATTTTGAAAACCCTATCTACAATGTCTGTTTCTTCAGTTTCTTTGTCACTACGCCTCATCATCTCCATTTTTAGGTTAATCCAGCTTCTTTATGCAATATATGACTGAGGTATCTTCGTATCATCTTCATATTCCACAGCTCATCTGCTCCATCTATAGTTCCATACGCTTCGAACAAGTATGATTCCATGTCTTCTTTCGCTTTTCCTATCAATTGTGGTATGTCTGTTACTCTTCTGATCATAACATTGTCTTGTTTGCGTTTTCTGAGCATGTCGGCCTTCTTGCATGGTGGATTTTATCCTTTTTAGCTTTTCTCCATCCAAGTGTGACTCCGCGACGTGAGTTCTAGCTCCGTATGTCAGCTTTGTTCATTCTTTCTGTTGTCTTTGCTAGATCTACATTCTTTGCTTTACTCACTGGTGCATGGATTGTTGTGATTCTGATCTGTATCTACATGAACACACGAATGAAAAATTCATGTTTTATGTGTCTCCCTTGTTTGATTTTCTGTTTATTCATTTTTGCATTTGTTTTTTACATCATTGTAACTTGCTCCTCAAAACTATTGCATCTAACAACTCCCTTATCCAAAGCATTATTGGCTAATGAATCAACCAATTTATTCCCCTCCCTCAAAATGTGTGTGTACAAGTTCTGCTTTCCTTGTTCCATCTCTCTAAATTCCTCAATCTAGCTAGCTATACTCCATGGTGGTTTCCATCTTTCATCTAGTATCTTTTGTATTAACTATGAATCAGTTTGAATGATAATCTAATATAGATGCCTTTTTTACACCACCTAAGTGCCTCTAATATTGCCAAGGTCTCAATCTCTGTATTTTTTATAGTCTGCGTTTCCTCGGCCTGAGCATAGACTAGGTTGCCTTCTTCATTCCTTTCACAGAATCCATATGTTCCTCTCCCTGGGTTGCTTCTTGATGCTATATTTGTGTTGCATAATATCCAACCCTATGATTGTGAATTCCATATAACCTTTGTAACCTTCAACCCTTTCTTGTGTGCTTCCAGTAACTGAATCATGTCCTTCCATGTATTTGGCATCTGCTGAATAGATGGATTTATGAAAGCAACCAACCTATGAATAGTGCCAAAAATATGGTAAATGCACCTGCCAATAGATTTGTTCTCTCCATGTTTCGAAGCATTTCACCTTTTCAAAAGTTCCCAGCAGACTATAGCAGGAATAACTTGATAAATAAGTTTCAGTCTCCCTATGATAGGAGGTGTCTACCACATCAGAATAATCTGCTACAGTTGGAGATCTTAAATGTTTATACCTGCAAAAGAAGAAAAATAGGACCAGGTCATGTTAACAGCAAAAGATTTTGCAAAATATTGTTGTATTATTTCATCCTTAGGAGATGAACAACACCAACATAGATGCTAAATTGTATATCATCTTCTTTCGAACAATATCCAAAGGAAACTTAAACTTCCAACATCTCCACATAAAAAAAAGATCTTGAACGGTAATCCTCTAACCCATAAAAACATGTACACATCTTGCTCCTGTCCTCTCAGTCTGATATATTCCCAAGCTGATTTGATTAAAAACTCAGCTCTTGTGTCTAATATCCACCATGGCACATCCATTCCTCTATTTAAAGGTGTAGGAGTAATAGTGCTTACAATATGTTGCACTATATCCTCTGGTAGCAATCCAAATAACTTCTCCACATTCCAATTTCTGTTCCCTACTATTTCTATAACATTCTGTATCCTGTCATCATAGTACTCCCCTCCTAAGTCATAGTATAGAACACATAGTCCTATCCAGTTATCATATCAGAACTGTGTATCCCCCATTTTGATCTGCCACCAAATATAGGGTTCAATCAGATCTCTAGCCATCAAAATCATTTTCTAGGTTTGTGATCCTTGTTTCCATTGAAAAATTACCGCGCTCACCTTCTTAGAGTATTTATTATTCATGTAAGTACTCCACAAGGATGGAGTGGTTCTAAACTTCCACCAAATTTTATGATACAATGCCATAGAGACATCATGTATTGACCTGAAACCAAGCCCTCCTAATTTCTCTGGTAAACAAAGGTTAATCCAAGTTGACCCGTGTCTACTTTTTCCTCCTATGTTATTGCTTTAGATAACTGAGGAAACATTTTATGCATCTTATTGATAACACAAGCACGGGGTTAACTTCAGATAACAAATGAATAGGAATACCTTGTAAAACATGTTTGATTAATATTTCCCTTTCTCCAAATGATAACATCATATATTTCCAATCTTTCAACCTATTCATGAGCTTGAGCAACACTGCATTGTAGAACTCATTCTTCCTTTTACTATAAAAAATTGGACATCCCAAGTATCCAAAGAGAAATCCTTTCTTCCTATACCAGTGGCCACTTCCACTATAACTCTAATATCTGCTGACATATTATGGTGCATGTATATTGAACCTTTCTCCCTATTAATCTTCTGGCCTAATATTTCCTGAGCACTTCTATTATTAATAGGTGTGACCTGAGATATGCTGATGAAAAAATGATCATATCATCTGCATATGCAAGATGATTGATCTTAGGACTTCTTCTAGGCATTCCATATCCTATAAACTGAGGCGTTTGATGTAGAGTAATCAGGTTTCTTGTCAACACTTCAACAATTAGGATACAAAGTAGAGGTGATGAAGGATCACCCTATTTTACCCCTCTAGATGAATGAAAACCCCCCTGTTGTTGACCATTTACCAAAATTGAATACTAGTTGTTGTTGATAATTCTGAACACCATATCAAATAACCTTTAAGAAAAACCCATCTTTCTGAGAAATATTGTTATGAACAACCATGAAACTGTATCATATGCCTTAGCCATATCTAGTTTAAGTACCACATTAGTTGTCTTTGTTCTCGATCTTATATCTGCAATGATTTCCTGAGTAAGTAGGATATCCTTCAAAATACTTCTTCCTTTCATAAAACCAGCCTAGTTTAATGAAATAATATCATTCAGCGCATTCACCAGTCTCTCATGGATCATTGAGAAAATCGTATTCACAAAGTTACTTAAACTAATAGGTCTCATATCATAGAATGTATTTATAGTCCTTTGGTAGTAAGACCAAATTAGTATTAGCGATGAACTTAGGTAATTATGCACCATAAAAGAATGCCCCAACCATTTTAGTAATATCCTCAGCAATGATATCCCAACATGAATGATAAAACAGTCCAGTAAATCCATCAGGTCCTACTGCACTTTCTCCATTCAGGATGAAAACAACCTTCTTAACTTCTTCATGTGTAGGCATTTCAATTATCTCTCTATTCTGGTCTTCAGAGATCATTTTAGTCACATGATCAAGAATATCAAACTTGACAAGGTCAACTTCCTTTGTGAACTACTCCCTGAAAAATCTAATTGTTTTTATCTAATATGCCTTCTTGGTCTTCAAACCAATTTTCATTATTGTCCTGAATTCTTTTTATCTGCAGTCTTTTCCTTCTACCCTGAACATAAGATTGGAATAACTTAGTGTTCCTATCTTCATTTTAAAACTATTGCATTCCTGCTTTCTGCTTTCAAAATTCTTCCTCTAAATGCAAATATCCTTTAAATTTGGTTTTCCTAATTTCTCTTAAATAAATTAAGTGGCAGCTCTAAAATAATTATAAATCCAAGAGCCTACAAGTTATGAAGTAGCTTTTATGCCTCGCGTAAAAGTGAACTGTACGAGATGGCGACTCTGCTATAGATTTCAAATAGGTTCAAACTATAAGGGTTCCAATAATAAGAATTTGCTTAAATTATTTGTCTAAGTGTTTATTTATTGCATATATAATTGTCATAGTGTCATATCCCAAAAAGGGGCGTGACAAACTTTGTATGAGAGAAGGTCAGTCCTAGAAAGTCTGTAAATCATGTCTAGTAGAGTCTTTTTATAGGTGTATTATGCACCAAACTTATAAACAAGATGTTCTTAATGATCTCTAAACATCTCATAACTTTGTTGAGATTATGGAGAAAAGAAACTTGTGGTAGTTGAGCTAGAACTCTATGAAAAAGCTTCTATGAATCTTTGATAACTATTTTTGAGTAAAATTGGATATGATCATAGTTTGGAATTAAAAGACATGGTGCTAGATATCATGAAGCATATCTTGTTGTTTTGGTTTACGTGGTTGTGTTTGTTGATGTTATTGTTGTTGTGTTAAAGGAGAGTAGATAGCATGGTCGATAGCCATGAGCACCCTAACTAGAGAAGTATGCACTCTAGGTGTTTGTCGAATTGTTCTAGCAAATCGACTCTTAGTTTATTGATTGTATCTTAATCCAAAACCTCTATATTGTGTAGATAATCATTTGTAAGGAATCTGGTGGTTCATGAGACATTATGAACTAAGTGACGCAGGTATGTAAGGCTATCCCCTTCTTTCAAAAAGCATGAAATTCAAAGCGTTTATCGATTCTAAAGAGAAACGTCAAAAGTACCATTCTATTCATATATTAATTATCCCTTGTCTAGAATTATTTCTTGTTATCATTGAATTTCATACATACAGTTTGTTGGCTGCTTATCCAAAGTATTATAAATCTCCGAGAAGGAGTATTTCAAAGAACTAGTCATCAAGTTGACCAAAACACATTTTATAGTCTAGTCGCGGTGTTCTGAGTTCCAAAGAGGCCTTAACTGCTATTATTATTACATATACTATATATACTACTCACACCACTATTGTGAATAGCAGGTGGGCAGTTATACATGTACATTATACACACCCGAGCTATAATAGGAGTACATACACTTATATGTGCATCCATACATACACCTCAAAGTATTACCTGAGGGCAGTGACATATTACACACCTCAGGCTATAAGCCGAGGGAAGATTATTTAATAAGGCATCTAGACAAATCTTTCATTTCAGTTTTAGAGTTTCATTGTTCGCCTTACGCGGGCACGCAGGTTATCAGATTGATTTTATGCTCTTCTTTACAACTCATATTTTTATATTACTATTCATGCTTTACATACCAATACCTTTCTTTTGTATTGATGTACCTTTTATCGTGGGGTTGTGTTTCATGTTGCATATTTTGATAAGGACACTGATAGACCATCTTAGTACAAGCTATCGAGTTCGGCCGTCAGGGGTTAAGCATCTTATTTTCTGGAGCTGCCTTTGTCAGATGTCGAGAATGCCAGATATAGATATGTACAGTATGGGTATATCGGGCACCTGTCCTAAACATACGATAGTACAAGTACTCATAGAAGCTTAAAGACTTGTCTAGTATATACAACTATTGATGTATGGCCTTCGACCTGACTATCTTTTGTTGACTTGTGTTGCGGCCCTACTTTTGTATATATGTTGGGGTGACCCCCTTTTTGTTGACCCTTATAGGTTTGGTTGTATGTCGTCTTGCAAAGTTTGGTCTTGTCGACCCTCTTATGGTATTATTATTCATTTTATGTTCTAGTACTGCCTCGCCAACTGGAAGTTCTATTCATACATGAACATAGTTATCTGAGTGGTACGTTCGAGCCAGTGTGGCATCGGGTGCCGGCCACACCCTCTAGTTTGGGGTGTGAGACATAGCATGCATATTATTTTTTGCCAAATGACACGCATACACACTTGCATCAGTGCACAAAGATGATGATATGATTTCTCAATCTTCCTCTAGAAAAAAACAAACTATTTCTTGTTACTTATTGAAGACGTAGTTGGTTCGTTGTCATCCAACATTCGACAATAATTCACCATGAGCGGTACAGTTGGGTCCTGAGTCAATTGAAAAGCCTACTCTAGTCAACTTAGGGTAGAGCGAAGCCAAATCCCGATTACTTAGCGCATACTGACCCAAAAGGGCATAAACATTTTAGATATGTTTAAAGCCCATTAGTAGACTACCCTTCATGTCCATACAACCATTGACTCGAGGAAACTGCATCCAACTATGTGCTAATTGAGAACATGATTTTTTCCATATGTGTTAAACCATTGTCCAGCGGGGAGGGGTGGAAATTAACTGTTGTTATTCTGTGTAGATGGATAATAATTTACAATTCAATATGTTCCTCGAGGCACCCGAAATGTTGAAGATATGGTGGGTCGAGTTATATACCAAATAGTGGAAATATGTCACTAGTTCCTTACGACATTACCCTCCCTAATGTTCATGAAACATTATTGTTACACCTCGTTTTTTTCATACGTCGCTGCTATCATAACACATCCAACGTAGGTTCAGAGATGGTAGGAGCCCTCATGTTTTCATAAGGATGTAATGAGTGCATTTTGGGAAGGTTTAAAACTCATCAGATAAAAAAAATCGGTTTCGATGAGTATTATTCAATACAGCGTCTCCAGGAGCCCTCTGCGATTCACCAGACACAAACTGTGACTCACAGGATGAATCTATGAGATACAGAGTTGACTAAGGAATGGACATAAACATTTAAGGCTAAGGAAAGTGAGACGCAGGAAGGTCCTGCGAGTCACAAGACATGTCTCGGGATAGGTCGGTGCTCACTTTCTATTTTCCTATAAATAGAACCCTTCTTAAAATAAAGCCTCATTTTACTTCATTTTAGAACCCTAATAAGCTCTAACACTCTCTTTAAGGAATTCCAATAGAACTAAGGTGAAATCAAGGATAAATTACATAGATCCTACGTAGGAAGTCCCGTGAACATTTCTAGATCGTCTCCTTCCTTGTTCTAACAATTATGGAGGAAACTTTGTGGTGAAGCAAGCTTGGAGGTTAAGTATTTCTTCAGGTTTAAGGTATTTTTTATCTCCTTCATAATATTTTTTAGATTAAACAAGATGTTGAAGATTAATTCTTGAAGGAAATTCTATAGAACTTGAACTTGTGAATTTGAAGCTAGAATAACTTATTGTTGGGTTGTTTTGTTGAAGCTGTGGAAATGCGGAAGTAGTGAATCCTTGTTGTATGTGTCATGGGATTAAGTGAAGTATTTTTGTAAGATTTTGGTGTCAATATTCAGAAGTTTCCATTGTAGAGAAGCTCAAGAACTCCATGTACTTAAGTTGTTTGACAAAATATTTAAATGAACTTTATTATATAATATGAATCTGATATTGATACAAACCATACATATAATGTATATAATCATCCATAGAACATGTGAGGGTTTGTGGGACTTAAATAGATTATATGATAACGTATATAGGGCTATCTTCTTTCTTTGGCATGGTTTGATACAATCATTTCTGCAAGACGACACCTTCTTGTTGCATTATGTTGCTCATGTCTCCCTTGTTATTGAAATAACTCATATATCCTGATTCTCCATGTTTGGGAGAATTTCATGTATCCCATAAGTCTATTAGTATTAATTAGAGTTTGAAAAGCGTAGCGACAATAACGATAGTCGGAGGATAATGACCATAGGTCACTTCTACTCTGTTTATAATGTCTTTTGAGATTTTTCTTGCACTACAGCTGTATATATTTATATAAATTATTACCTTGTCGTGCTATAGTCGGTGGGGCAGGCACTTATATGTACATACCACTGATTAGTTGGGCAGATATTACTTTGTCCTATATGGCCAGGCAGTTTATGAGGAGCTTACCCCACAATGGGAGTTGATATTATATTATATGGACCCAATGCGAAACTTGATTTTACATTCCTTCATATATTCATGGTTATGTCGGTTGTATGCCCTCAGTGAATTTTTCAAAGTCTCAGGTTTACTTTTGTACTTTCTTCTAACATTACGTTCCTTATTTACCTGTTTTACCTGCCTTACATATTCTATACATCTTTCGCATTGACGTCCCTTTCTGGGGCACTGTGTCCATGCTCCCAGGTACATATAGATAGGCCGATGTACCTCTTTAGTAGGGTACCTATTTCCAGCTATAAATAGTTGCACTCCACTTCCCTGGAGTTGTTGTACAAAGTTGATAGGTATTGTTGTATATATTTCTAGAATTTTAGGTGTGGTAAGGCCCTGTCCCAACCAGTTGATGTATTGTAGCACTTTTAGAGTCTTGGAGACTGGTGGCTATTGTATATTCATTTTGTTTGGCGTTGTCTACCCTTTTTGTCAGTTGTTGATATAATTGTTACGGCCTTATTGGCCTAAGTTACATATATATATATATATATATATATGTGTGTGTATGTGTGTGTGTGTCATTAGGTTTCTTCTGCTTGCAAGTTACATTTTTTTCTTGTTATTGTTACTTGGTGGCCTTGTCAGCCCAAATCTTGTTATGAAATTTAGGTACTATAGTTGGTTCACTTAAGCCTTAGGGTGCCGAGTGCCGGCCACCCCCCTCCCCCCAAGGTTAGAGAATCGTAAGAGGCAGGAGCAGGTTGATCGAGAGCGGGATATGGGCCAGCATAAGAGGGCCCGATCTGCAAGTGATATAGGAGAGTTCAGAAGTGGGTTTAGGCCATAGTTTTCTACGTTCCCATCTTATTCGGCAGTCAGTGCACCACCAAATTTTCAAGGCTAGCAACGTGAGCAAACCACTTATTCTAGTTAGGTTCATAGTTCACGGGCATTAATCCTACAGCACAGAGGAGAGTCCAGTTAGATAAGACCCCAATTTCCTTATTATGATCAGTGTGGTAGAGATTATTCTAGGAAATGTCGTTAGGATTCGGATGTGGGTAGCTCGAACATAATAGGTGTTTTTATCTGACTAGAGGCGGGGTGGTATGGCACAACCGATAGGATCATTAGCTTCTTCTTGTTAATCTGTATGCCTTTCTGGTCAAGGTATGTAGATGTCGGCTGGTACAGGTAGAGACAGGGGTGGAGCATCTAGCTCAGGCAATCATCAATACCATATTTATGCATTGTCAGGTCGATAGGACCTAGAGTCGTCTCCACATGTGTTACATGTATATTATTTGTCTTTTCCCTTGATGTGTATGCCTTGATAGATCTAGGATCTACTCTGTCGTACATTACTCATTTTGATTCTTTCTAGTGGTAAAGAAGCTGAATTATTATGTAAGTCATTTGAAGTATATACGCCCGTGGGTGAGACAGTGATTGTTAGGCGGGTATACTGGGGTTGTGATGTGCTAATTTATGGTCGTCAGACATTAGCCTACTTAAATGAATTGGAGATGGCTGATTTTGATGTTATTATGGGTATGGATTGGCTGGATTATTTTTCTACTAACGTGGATTGCTAGACGAAAGTCATTCACTTTATTTTTCAAGCAGAGACGGTTATCGAATGGCAGGGCAATGCTGCAGTGCCAAAAGGGAGGTTTATTTCCTACCTTAAGGCTCAGAAGATAATTTTGAAGAGATGTATCTATCATTTAGTGTGAGTACATGATGCGAAGGCAAAACCTCCAACCCTTCAGCCGGTCCCTGTTGTTAATGAATTCCCTGATGAACTTACTGGCATTCCTCCCGAAAGGGAAATTGATTTCGCTATCGACGTGCTTCCTAATACCCAGCCTATATCTATCCATTCATATAGAATGGCCCTTAATAAATTGAAAATATTTAAAGCTCAGTTGAAAGATCTCGTAGAAAAGGGCGTTATTAGGCCCAATACTTCACCTTGGGGCGCACCTTTATTGTTTGTCTGTAAGAAAGATTGTTTGTTGAGGATGTGTATTGATTACCGTCAACTGAATAAGGTTACTATCAAAAATAAATATCCACTCCCCATAGTCGATGACCTATTTGATCAGTTTCAGGGTGCGAAATACTTTCAATGATCGATCTCAGATCTGGGTACCATCATTTGAAGGTGAGGGAGAGAGATATTCCGAAGATCGCCTTCAGGATCAGATATGATCATTATGAGTTTCTCGTTATGTCTTTCGATCTTACTAATGCACTAAAGGCTTTTATGGATTTGATTAATCAGATTTTCAAGACCTTCCTTGATATCTTTGTGATTGTTTTTATTTATGATATTCTGGTGTATTCTCGATCAGAAGAAGAGCACGCCGATCATTTGCGAGCGGTATTACAGACGCTGTAAGATCATATGTTGTATGCTAAGTTCTCTAAATGGGTGTTCTAGTTGAACTCGGTGGCCTTTCTTAGGCATGTAGTATCAAATAAAGGCATCAAAGTTGATAATAAGAAGATCGAGGTAGTCAAGAATTGGTTGAGGCCCACAACTCCTACCAAGGTGCATAGTTTCTTGGTCTTGGCATATTATTATCGTAGGTTTGTAGAGATTTTCACTTCTATTGCCGCTCCATTAACAAATTTTATGCATAAGGTGGCTAAGTTCCAGTGGTTAGATACTTGCAAAAGAAGTTTTTAAGAGTTGAAGAGTAGATTAACATCAGCACCTATTCTAGAACATCCTGAAGGAACAGAGGGTTATGTCGTATATTGTGATGCTTCCAGAATTGGGTTGGGCTGTGTTCTAATGCAGCACGACAAAGTTATTGCATATGCTTCAATACAACTGAGGAAGCATGAACAAAATTATTCGACTCACGATCTTAAGTTGGCAACTATTATATTTGCTCTGATGATATCGTGCCACTATTTATATGGAGTTCACGTTGATTTATTTACAAATCATAAGAGTCTACAATATATATTCAAGCACAATGAGTTGAATGTGAGACAACAGAGATGGCTTGAATTGATAAAAGACTATGATGTTGATATCATGTACCACCCCGTCAAGGCAAATGTTGTAGCCGATGCACTGAGTGGTGAGTCTATGGGTAGTCTGAGGCATGTGGAAGTTGACAAGTTGGAGATCACTAAAGATCTGTATTAACTGACTAGTTTGAGTGTACGATTTCTTGATGTAGGTGACGGGGGTGCTACAGTCTAGAATACCACTGAATAATCTTTAGTGGCCGAAGTAGAGGCACGACATTTTGATATACCAGAATCGGTCAGAATAGGAGAATGAATCCCCTCTCAGAAGAAAAAATTGTTCGAGCAATCATATGATGAGGTCCCTAAATATATGGGTCGGTTATGTGTTCCTGATGTTTGGGGACTTTGAGGGCAAATTATGGCAGAGATTCACAAGTCTATGGTATTTTATCCATCATGCTTCTACAAAGATGTATCATGCCCTTTAGCAAATCTACTAGTGGAACGTTATGAAAAAGAATATTGCAAAATTAGTAGCTCAATTTCCAAATTGTCAGCAAGTTAAAGTTGAGCATAGAAACTTGGAGGGTTACTTTAGAATATTGAGATTCCGACGTGGAAATGGGAAACAATCAACATGGACTTCATCACAATATTTCGTAGTTCTCATCGGAAGTTCAATTCCATTTGGGTTATTGTGGATAGACTTACAAAGTCAACTCATTTTCTACCTGTCAGAACTACATATGCATCTGAGGATTACGCTAGGTTATATATCAAAGAGACAGCCCGACTTCATGGAGTTCTTGTTCTATTATATGTGGCAGAGGTGCCTAGTTTATATCTACATTCTAAAGGTCCTTCCAGAAAGGCTTTGGTATTCAGATTAACCTTAGCACAGCTTTCCATCTGTAGACAGACGGACAGGCCGAGTGCACTATTCAAACGCTCGAGGATATGTTGCGAGCCTATGTTTTAGACTTCAAAGGAAGTTGGGAAGACCATCTACTGCTCAATGAGTTCACCTATAATAACAACTATCATTCCAGTATCAAAATGGCACTATATGAAGCCATGTATGGGCGGAAGTGTTGATCTACTATCGGTTGGTTTGATGTTGGTGAAACAAAGTTATTGGGCCCTGATTTGGAACAAGCAATAGCGAAGGTGAAATTGATTCAAGAGAGATAGTAGACTACCCAAACTCGACAAAAGTCCTATTCGAATAACTAGCGTCGAGACATACAGTGTATTGTTGGAGATTAGTTGATTCTAAAGGTATCGCCAATGAAAGGCATGATGAGGTTCGATAAGAAATGATCATATCAGATTATACAGAGGATCGGCCAAGTGGCTACAAGCTAGAGTTTCCCCCAGAGTTAGAAGCAGTTCATCTAGTTTTTCACATAACTATGCTTCGAAAGTGTTTGGGTGATCCCTTTTGCATCACCCCCATTGAGGATGTCCATGTCATAGAAGATCTATGATAATAGGAAATCCCAATTGCTATCCTTGATCACCAGATCCGTAAGTTGCGGACCGAAGAAGTAGCTTCAGTTATGGTGCTTTGGAGGAACAATAACATAGAGGAAATGACTTGGGAGGCTGAGGAGGATATAAAGTCCCAATACCCTCATTTGTTTCATACTTCAGGCCTATATCAACACTCGTGCGATATGATTCTCTTATTCCTATTCTACCTATCAAGCTTAACATATACATCTTGTTTAGGTGAGACAGATATAGCAGGTGCAGCCAAAATATTAGCAGACGATAGTTGAGGTGAGTAATGGTTAACCTTTTTTATTTTTTTTTGTAAATAGACGGTCGTGTAGGGCCGATATGTTGTTGTTATATTATTCTATAGCCCTGTGTGGCATTGGATGTCATACCCAACCTTGGGGGGTGTATCCAGCACCCAGTCCCTAAGGCCTGAGCTACCAACCTTGATACCTGGGACATACTCAATAACTTATAGGGTGGCAAGGCTTCTGATAGACAATTAGATGAACAGAGATACACTCACCTGCACGCAAGAAAGGCCCAACCTATACAGATATATATACACAAGGTCAACATGGACATAATAAATCAACTATAAGAGCCGACACGGCCACACACAAAACCATAATACACAACATGAATGTCTACAAGGCTTTAAAGAGTGAAACGACAACATATGGTCAGGACAGGGCCCCTTCATGCCCAACTATATACAGATGCCCACACATCATACCTATCAGCTCACTAAATAGCTCTAAAAGAAAGGAGCGTGACAACCTTGAGCTGAGTCAAGTCACCAACTGTGAGGAGTCATATGCATCTCTAATTGTACTTGCGGACATGAAACACAGTGTCTCTGGAAAGGAACATCAGTATGAAAGATGTACTGAATATGTAAGGCAGATAGCAAATATTTACAATAGATATAAAATAGGGGATAAGGGTACAGAAGTCAACTTGAAACTCACAACAAGCCTCTGAGGGTCTACCTGTCAGAATCATGAAGACATATGCATGTGTGTAAATATCAAGCCACTCTATGGGGCAATATAATGTAATATCCGACCTCTCTGTGGGGAAAATCATATCATAATGTACGTATATCGTAACCGACCCAAATGTGGGACTCGGTAATATCAAAACCAACTGCAGTGGTATGCACAATTAGGTGTCATACCCGACCGATTATAGCATGACTTGGTATGAAAATAGCTACATATATATAAGTTCAATGCAAGGACCGACTCTGAAGGGCCTTATGAATCCAATCAGAGTTACTTAAGGTCGTTATCCTCGGATTATCGTTATGTAATTGTGTATATATCAATTATATAAGAGTCAATAACGATCATAAGAAGACATAAGATTCAACATGCTATCAAGGCGGGAAATGATCCCATAAGGAACCATAGGAATCATGAACCATAACAATATGAAACAATGAGGTTCATAGGCTTAAATCTTGAGAATAGAGTTTTTTATGATGTAACAACATTATAGTTACATTTACTCATAGATCATGCCAAAAGAAAGAAAGAGTAATACTTAACATACCTTTGTTATTTTAACGATGTGAGCTTACGATTCTCCAACCGTCCTTTGAATGATACCCTATGTATTAAAGATGTTTCGGATCAATCATGGTTCAATTTCAATGTATTCTATCATAAATATTTTTTGATGTTTCCCCTAGTTATCACCACCATGGTATCCATGCATTTACGACTTCATTCAATGTAATCTTTACATGATTTCTAGCCATTTCTTCTTTTAGCTTGTAATTCCATTATTGAGACCAATATGTTAAACAAGATTAAAAATAACATATACAATATAATCAAGCTATATCCCATGATTCTCAATCACAAGAATCATATATTCAACCTCCAAACACTCCAAAATCTAAATAATAATATCCTTTGTCCTCTAGGGTGCTAACTTGTAAATTCCTTGCCAAAATACCTAATTAACACATTAATAAGATTAAGTACAATAAAGGAAGTGTAATTCTTACCTTACATAACAAGTATGACCTTGAATTCCATCTTCTTAACCCCAAGAACAATTTTCAAGTGCATACCAACTCCATAGAAGTGCTTTCCTTCACTTATCCTACATTTTTGATGTAGAATTGGGGTGTAATTGGCTTGAAATCACCTTGATGTCATTGAAATCAGTTGGGAGGAATAGGGAGAGAATTTTGTAGAGGTCTGATCGATATTGCGTCAAAAATGACCCAAAAATCAATTTAACCCGAAGTTAAGCTGGCTACCGTCAATTTTAACGGTTCGTCAATATGGACTGTATAATCTACCTCAAAAATACGGTGTGGAGGCCCATTTTGACACTCTATACAATTTTGTACGGACCGTCCCGTTGGGCCATAAAAATGAGTTTTTGCCGATTTTCATCTGAACGTATTTTCTTCAATCCGTTCGACTTTTATACATCCTGATACTTCCATAAACAACCTATAAGTTTTCCTTATCCTACCGTAAGGTCACATCTTATTCCAGCATGCCGGTAACAATCTACAACGCGATGAAACATAAACTTACAAGGTGTAACATCTTTCTTCCCTTAGAAACATTAGTCCGCGAATGTTGTAGATATTCTAACTCTTTTTTTTTGAAATTTTGGTAGAGTGTCCCTTGCAAACAGGACTATCAAAAACCTGTCAAACAACCAAAATTCACATCCAATGCAACACAATGTATTTTAATAGCAAAACAACATGAAATCAGCCTCCCAGGACCGCTTATACTTACAATGATAAGAAAAGGTTAGTTATAACTTACCTTAACATTCTTAAGTTAGCATCTGAGCTGCACTTATTACACTTATTTTAGCAACACAGTTTGAATATGATACATAGGTCAACTTCGGTAAACAAAATAGGAATAGAAGGATCGTGTTGCACCAATATTAACTTGGCTTTGAAGTGGAAACATTCGAGTATAATGATTCTAAGTTCTTTGAAAATTCTGGGAGAGTTCTCAACATGTCAAGATATCAGATGCCATAGCTATTGCCTCATAGGATTACAAAATCATAAGCATTGTTGGCACATCATCGACCTCCACATGGTCGTACATTTCGTTTACAAAATTGCTTAGTAATTGTAATTTATTTGACTCATTGAATTTTTATTTCTACATATATTTTTCATTTATCTATACAAATTTCATCTCATGGTGGAATATAGGTGCAGGCATGGAGCATAAGTAAGGTTACCATAAGATATTGCGGCACGATAATTGTCAAAGTTAAGAATTTGAACCTGATAGGGGTATTGGAATCCATTTCTTCTTCTGTCCTCCCTTTTCATTTTTACATTTCCATCATAAAAATACTTGAAGTGAGTATCCTATACACATCCGTGGATGGGATTACACTCTTCTTGTTGGTTACTACATTTCTCAACAAATTCGGTATTAGGATAGCGAACGTTCCAGATGAAGTTTTCTTTCCTTATTAAGTTGTACCCTGCTCCATACATTCACTCACTACCTGTGTCTAGTAGGCTGAACTTTAGTTTTAATTGGCTTTCCTAGGACGGAGTGAGGATAATTCTGAACACTCAGAACCTCTTCCAACTGGTTCCTTCACCAGCTGTCTATTTTGAAAAGAAATCGTACAATGGCTCCATATAACTTCAATAATTTGGCAGCCAAACTTTGACTGTATAGACAGTCTTAGTTGTCATGGCTCAATTTAACGAATTAGTTAGACATTAATTTCTTGGACCAGAATAGTTTCCATTCAAAGGATGAATCTTCTTGAATGTTGTTAATCAATATACTTAATTCTTGGATGTTGGGAAGGTTCCTGCTATTACCTTTACTCCATATCACAATACATCCCAATGGACTCTAGACGGGGCTTATTGCCTTGATGCTCCTCCAATTCCAATTTAAGGAAGAATCCATTTATCGTCTGCTTTGGGGAATAATCATCGTCTGGTCTCCATTACAGTTGGCAACCAATTACCTCTTGGGTTGATTATGTCCTGTAGCCTTAATAATGGCCATTTTTTTTCAACGGTACCCGATCCTATCATCCATTATCTCCGTACTTATTACGTCAGAACTTCTTGCTTCTCATACATCTCAAATTTGCATTCTTCATTTGCGATGCTATGTCTCCCAAGATAAATTCACTATTCCTTAGTTGTACCCTATATCTACTCAAGTAATCCTTCTCGATTCGTGTGATTCTCTTTCTATTTAATTTAGTATTTTTATTTTTTTTCCTCGTCGATGTCATTTCCACTTTTTGTTGACCATAATTCTTAGCATCTACTATATTTACCAACTTCAGACTGGGATTTTCTGAGAACAACATTTTCTTCATCTTTAGAGCGCATACTTGACCCTTGTAACTCTGAGATTCCTTATATGTCATATTTGACTATTTATTAGTTGGGTATCTCTTGTACACTTTTCCCAAAAGCAACCCTTTGACATACCCGGGTTATTCTTTAGTATTACTCATGCTAGGGGTCATCCCGCCTACCTTTTCACTGGAGGATTTACCTTTGCTAGGTGTTGATATACTTTATCCCTTCGTGGTCGCCATACTTGAGTTAACGCTTCTGTCTTTATTTCCCGATCTTGGTTTCCTTTGCAACCAATGTCCTTAACCTTATGACCATTTCGTTTCCTTCTTCATGGAATTTTAGGTTTATTTGGCAAATCAAAATTTAGCATTACTCATCTGCTCACTTCTTCGTTCCCTCGCTCTTCTTCTTTAGCTCATTTCCCTATCGTCCAACTTGGACCATTCTTATCACTTCGCCATATATTTACATCGACATCATTCATCCTTACTTTTACTTAAATGTCCTAAAATATCTTGTCAACATTCATGTCTGAACTCGTGCTTGACATATTAAAATTTAAATCGTAGCTGGATCTAATCTTATCAATAATTAGGGCTTCCTCCCATTAATCGGTATTAGACTTCTCCTTTTACCCATTGTTCCGCCAACTAACTTGTATGTTACCGACTTGGGTGTCCTTTAAGGATTCCTTATCTTAGAATATTCCCAGTATCATCATTTATGGACGTCAGATACTATACTTTTGGCTAGGAACGTTTAAGTACCACTTCTTTACTAACATCCTTATCTTTTAATGGTAGTCGTGTTGCCTTGGATTCCACTCTAGTCTCATTATCGATGTCCTTATCATTACCGTCTTTCCGTCGGTCTATTTACGTGAGAAACATCTTTCGACCTTATTACTTTGTCTTAACACTTTCATTTTGTCACGACCCCTTTTCAGGAATTGTGGTGGCACCTACATAATCCCTCTCCCCCGTGCGGAAGAAAATGCTACTCTGAATCATAATAAAAAAACACCCCCAAGAGATCTAGTCTGGGCATATAAGAGCACTAATCAATACAACTTAAGTCTGAGTAAATGGGCACACATGCCCAAACCGAATACATAGTTTGAATATGTCTCTCCAATACGAACAAAAGACAATAAATAGAGATAGAGTATCCAAGGGCATGCTGAAAGGAGCATCCTCACATTACATCATAATTTATCAATGAAATGACAATCATGTATGATATGAATGCAATGCATATACAAGGTGTCTTTGTCAACCTGGTATACGGTACATCAAGGTTTAGTTATGATTCGTACACCCATGGGGGACCAGCAAAGTCCATATACCGCTCCTAGCCAGCCGAAATTCCACACACAAATCTGACTAGAGAACATGACTCATATGTCGAATCTCAATCATGTTGCAGGTGTGCAACTCCACTCCCCGCGTATCAATATCATCTTAAGTGACATAATCTCATAGTATTCTTACCTCTACGATCCCTTGGAACCCACAACTAAATCATACCACTACAATATCATATCATCAGAACCATGAGTCTATGAATGCAATGACAAAATATAGCAAGATATCATGATATAATGAGATGAAATCAAGTATAGTGATGATATACCACATGCTTTCAGGAATTCCATACCACATGGTCTAAATGTCTAGACTAAGAACCCCTCGAAGACTGAGCCCACCATCGGTAATCTGAAGAGTTGGTTGAACCGTTAGACTTGGCTACAACTGTTGATATCTCTAAGATAACCATAACCACGGGAAGTGGAACCACTGAACTGTCCAATGCGTCTAGGCCTCTAATCGGGCTCCTATCTGGGGATCTTGCCCCTCACAGACTCTACCATCCTAGAATGCTCGACAACGGTCTCAAAGAATTCTCCAGAGGCCACCAACTGTAGCGTATCCAACTGGAGTGGAATAGACAACCCTGTAACAAAACATCTCACTTGCTCCACCTCAATAGGAAGTAATGGTGTTACATAGCGTAATAAGGCATGGAAGCGAGTCTCCTACTGTTTAACTGTAGAACTTTTCTGCTTAATCTTCTGAAACTCATCTCGCTTTCTCAAATGCAAGCTCAATGGCACATACTTCTCAAGAAACACTTTGTAGAACCGACACCATGACAATGGAGGAGTCCCCACAGGAAAACAATCAACATACGCCCTCCACCACTGCTTCGTGTCACCTCTAAGCTTAAGGGCCACAAAACTGACTCCATGAATCTCAACAATACCAAGAGTATGCAAACTCATATGGATGCTCACTATGAACTCATATGTGTCCTCCTCAGGTTGACCAAAGAACTTCAAAGGCTTCATGTTCGAAAGTGCTCCCAAATCTTCCGCTCATCGTCGGTCATAGCTGTCCCACCAATGGGCGGGGACCGAACTCTAGAGCAGAACCTCATCTATATGTGGTGCCGACAACACCGTAGGCTGAATACCAGCTATACAAAACTTGGGGTTTCGAGACTTCTCCCCTCCCGCATGGGTTTGAGAACCTCCTAGGGTAATAGGATGTACATCCATCTGAGAACCACCAGTGTAACTTGTATCACCGGCATAGCAATAAATCCAGGTTGATCTTGGGCTGGTCTCACCTTTTTGTATAGCATTTCATCCTAAGGCTCGATACAAGGCTCTAACGACTCTGACCTAGCACGAGCGTAACCGGCTCTCTATGCTCTGTCCCTAGTTGGTGTTGTCGCTCTGGCTGTACCCCAGCCCCGAGCGCGTGCTCTACCACGTCCATGCACGGCTGATGCTAGTGCTTGTGCCTCCTCTCTCACCACATCGGCACGAGTCCTCACCATCTGTGAAATAATAGAAATAAGGGTCAGATACCAATTTGATTAAACATAGCATGAAAGGAATGAAAAAAGTGAAATGTTCTAAATGTCCCAAAGACTCTCGAAGATAAGTACGGATGTCTCCGCATTGATTTGCAACACTCTACTAGACATTGCTCTTGTATTTAAGACTATTTAACCTAGGGCTCTAATACAAACTTTCTCACTACCGCTTTAAAGGAATCATGATGGCACCTTCATAATCACAAAATATGATATAAGTAAAGCGAAAGCATACAAATACTAAAAAATTTATCTCATAAAATAGCGCGGAGAAAATGATAGTTTGAAACAAAAAAAAAACACCCCAAGAGACCTAATCTGGGCATACAAGAGAACTAATAAAAACAACTTAAGTCTGAGTAAATGGGCACGTAGGCCAAAACCGAATACATAGTCTGAATATGTCTCTCCAATATGAACAAAAGACAATAAATAGAGATAGAGTATCCAAGGGCATGCTTGAAAGAGATTCCTCACCCTGTATAATGAGGATCACATCTCTAACTCAGCCACGTGGTCATGGGAAGGTGAAAGGTACTGAATCTGCATGAAAAAGGAATGTAGCAAGTGTAACAGGAGTAAACAACGTGCCCTCATAGATATCACAGACCGATAACGACGGAAGATACATACTCAGAGATAAATACCAAGTTGACACTAAATAATCCTATGCTAACGGTTTAATAACCCAAGTACATCACATAGTCAACATGTTGCTGACAGAGTTCAACAACATATCAGATATCAGTAACAATAAATAACCATTCAAGTTCAGAAGCTAATCATTGTGTTCATAATCACTCAGTACACAATACATCACAATTTATCAATAAAAAATCATAAGTATGAATTCCATAACACATAAGCAAATCCAAATCAAATTAGGATATCATCCGAAAGCATGTGTGATGAGTAAACAAATAATAGCAAACATGGCGACAATCATAAGGCCGATTTTCCAAATCATCCAATCATTACAGTTCCACATCAGTACCTACTCAGACGTTCATCACAACTGCCTGAGTCGGACCCCTAAACACGTCCAATACCCCTCAATATTTATAACTAATTACGTACTTCTATCACAGTCACAAAAAGAAAAACCGTAGCCTACCTCAAAGCCGAGCAGACACGTTCTAAAATCAATCCCCAGTGATAGCCTTGCCCTTCCATTGTGCCTTATGATAATCAAAGTCTATTCAAGCATATTTCATCGTTAATATAAATCTAACACAACAAAAATAAGACTTCAAATACACATCCCGGTCCCACACTACCAAGACCTGAACATTATTACCCAAAAACCATTATTACTTACTAAGTAGTCATATCCTAGAGTTAATTTTAAATCTAGTCATATTTGATACCTCAATTGACCAATAATAAAAAAATCCCCAATTAAAACCCTAGAAATTTCCCCCAGTTAGAAACATGCTTTTACAATCAAATTAAGACTTATAACATAATAATCTATCATAATCCATTCCTAATTCATGATATAAACACCATTTGATTCATAAATCCATTAAAATCACCCATATAGCTCTCATAATCTCACAACATGCACAACTCATCTTCCCAAACTCCAATAATATGCTAAACCACCATTAATAAGCTTAGAATCATAAACTTAAACCAAATAATGAAGGAAACCCTTACCCAAGGGTCAAAATTGCTCTTAAGCTTCTGGTTATACTCCAAAATGGCGTTGGTATTAAGATAGACTATTTTGGGAAAGAAAATTTTGACCTAGAAACATTTATGGGACACTTGAAAAATGATCCTCCCCAACAGAATCGACTTCACTGGAGCTGACCCACTGTGGTGGAAAACCTTTTGTTGGGGCGAGAGTCACTTGACACCTCATCCCTCGGCACGGCAACACTGACTCTGATGTGTGAAACTCCCCTGACTCCTATATTTTTCTTTGGTGAGCTGACCTCTCACCGAGACGTACCCAATGGAGCGAATGCTGGTGCTACCGCGGTAGACACCAGTAAAAGGGAAAATAGCCAAATATTTCATCCAACACCCGAAACATTCCTGGAAACCCCCGATAACAAACTAGACATGCTCGTCTATGATAAACAGTGTTACGAAGTCGCTCATATCCTTGAATTTCACATATAACATAGCTAAGGCATACTTTTCTAAGGAATTTCCCGAGAAAAATAAAAATCCAAACATACAAATCAAGACACAAAATACATCTGATTGCCTCGGGAAGTGAACCAATAACCTAACGAAGTCATAAATGATCCTCCAGAACTACTGGAAGTGACAAAATCTGGAAATGAACCCATCTATCCAAAAGTCAACTTTAAGTCAAACTAACCAACTCTATGTTTCCAGATTAGTCTTTTTCATCTGGAACTCATGAAAATAGACCTCGGGATCTGTAAAACCCATCCCCGCGCATCACAAAAACCACACAGAGACCATGAGATGGCTAATATAGGAAATTAAGTATCCTTAGCTAAAAATGATCGGATGGATCGTTACATCAAATACCAATTAAAACAACATTCATCCTTTAATGGAGAGAATGAACAAAGGAAACATATCAAAAGTAGAGAATAAGCCAGGATATTATCTCCGCATATCAGAATCGGTCTCCCAAGTCGCCTACTCGACAGGACGATGCCTCCACTGAACTTTCACTAAAGCTATCTTTTTCGATCTCAACTTCTTCACCTGCCTGTCTAAAATATCCACAAGATCCTCCTCGAACTCTAGATTATGATCAAGTAATACTGAGTCCCACTAGATAATACAAGAATTATCAGCATGATAGTTCTTCATCATAGACACATGGAAAACTAGATGAACGGCTTAAAGACCCAGTGGCAGAGCCAACTCATATGCCTCATCTCTCAATCTCTGAAGAACCTCAAATGGTCTGATATATCTCGAACTCAACTTCCATATCTTGCTGAATCTCATTACACCCTTCGTGGGTGAAACCTTCAGAAGGACCTTGTCACCAACTATGAACTCTAAATCTCGGACCTTTCTGTCCGCATACTTCTTTTGTCTGCTCTGCGCTTCTATGAGCTAGTACTAGATCACCTTAACTCTCTCTAAGGACTCCCTCAAAAAATCAGTACCCCAGGGATAGACCTCGAATGCATCAAACCAACCTATCGGAGATCAACATCTCCTACCATATAATGACTCGAACGATACCACATCGATACTGGAGTGATAGATGTTGTTGTATGCAAACTCTGATCCCAGTGACCATAAAAATCAATCATGCAGGCTCATATCATATCCTCCAATACCTAAATAGTTTGCTCGAATTGTCTATCCGTCTGAGGGTGAAATATTGTATTCAGATCCAAGCGAGTACCCAAATCTCTCTACAAAGTCCGCCAGAAGTGCGAAGTAAATTGAGTACCCCAGTCCGAGATGATAGAAATAGCAACCCATGAAGATGAACAATATATCAGATGTATATCTTAGGCATCTTTTCTACATTATACATCGTTTGAACTGCAATGAAATGTGCAGACTTTGTCAATCTATCAACAATAACGTGAATCGCATCAAACTTGCCCAAGGACTTGGGAATTCACACAACAATGTCCATGATGATCCTCTCCCACTTCCACTCATGAATGGGCATCCTCTAAGACCCACCATTGGGACGCTGGTGCTCATATCGGACTTGCTGGCAATTCTAACACCGAGACATAAAATCAGCAATGTCTCTCTTCATCCTCCCCCACCTGTAGAGCTGCCTCAAATCGCAATACATCTTAGTAGAACCTGGATGAATCGAATACCTAGAGCTGTGGGACTCCTCCATAATCAATCTAGTCAATCTCCCACACGAGGCACACACACTCTCCCCTTAATTCTCAGATCACCTAACTATCAATCATGGCCTCCTTGGCCTCACCACTAATTACCTTACCTCAAATTTTGCACAGCCCCATATCATCATACTAGAGCACTCGAATCTGATCCAAAAGAGATGACCTCACCTCCACACAAGCCAGAATCCTACATGTATTTGAAAGATCAAGCCTCACAAAACTGTTGGCTAGAGGCTAGACCACTAATGCCAAAGGACGCTTAGAAACAACCAAACAAGCTAAACTCCCTATACTAACCCTCTTTCGGCTCAAAGCATCTGCCACCACATTAGCCTTGCCTATATGATACAAAATGGTCATGTCATAATCCTTCAACAACTCTATCCACCGATGTTGTCTAGAATTCAATTCCCTCTGATTAAACATGTGCTGAAGACTGCGATTGTCTGTATATACCTCACAATGAATACCATAAAGATAATACCTCCAAAGCTTCAAAGCAAACACAACGGCAGTGAAATCCAAATCATGAGCAAGATAGTTCTTCTCATGCACCTTCAACTGCCTCGATGCATAAAACATCACCTTACCCTCTTACATTAACACAAAACCTAATCCAATCCTAGAAGAATTGCAATACACCGTAAAGTCTTTACCCTCCATCGGAAGGGATAAAATTGGGGTTGTGGTTAATAAATTCTTGAGCTTTTGGAAGCTCTATCAGACCACTGGAAATGAACCTTCTTCTAAGTGAAACACGTCAAGTGAGAAGCAATAGAAGAGAATCCCTTGATGAACAAGTGATAGTAGCTAGCAAGACCCTTGAAACTCTGAATCTCTGTCACAAAAGTTGGTCTAGGTCAGTACCTGACTGCCTCTATCTTCTTAGGGTCAACCATAATCCCATCCTTGGAAACCACGTGCCCTAGAAATGCCATAGAGCTAAACCAAAACTCGCACTTTGAGAACTTAGCATACAACTTTTTCTCCTTTAAATTCCCAAGAACCATTCTCAGGTGTTGCTCGTGATCCTCCTGACTCTTCGAATATAATAGAATGTCATCAATAAACACAATAACAGAAGAATCCACGTACGGCTTGAATATCACATTCATCAAATCCATGAATGTTGCGGGGGAATTAGTAAGCCCGAATGACATCACCAAGAACTCATAATGCCTATAACTAGTCCGGAAAGCTGTCATAGGCACATCTTCGGCCCGGATCTTCAATTGGTGATACACGAACCTCAATTCAATCATCAAAAACACAAAAGCACCCTGAAGCTTGTCAAACATGTAATCAATATGCAGAATCAGATACTTGTTTCTGATAGTGAGCTTGTTCAACTGTCTGTAGTTAATGGACATACGCATAGTGCCATCCATCTTCTTGACGAAAAGAAAAGGAGCACCCCACGGAGACACACTCAGTTAAATGAAACTCTTACTCAACAAATCGTGAAGCTGCCCCTTTAACTCTCTCAACTGGAGCCATATGATACGGAGGAATAGAAATGGGTCGAGTACCTAACTTGAGATCAATAAATAAGTCAATGTCTCTGTCCGGCAGCATACCAGGTAAATTTGAAGGAAAGAACTCTGAAAACTCACTAACTACCAAAACAGAATCAAGGGAAAGGGTCTCTGCACAGGTATCTCGAGTACGATCAAGGTAAGCCAAACAACCCCGATTCGCTAACTTCCTAGCTCGAATATAAGAAATCACTTTCCTAGGAGCAGGCCTGGGACCACCTCTCAACTCTAACCTTATAAGAACATACATAACTAGCGTGACCATCTTGGAATAGCAATCTAGAGTCACATTATATGGTCATAACCAATCCATACCTAATATGATATCAAAATCCACTATATCTAAAATAACCAGATATACCCAAGTGTCGTAACCCATGAAAGTAACTACTCACATGCGATATACTCTATCAACAATCACAAAATAACTGACTGGTATAGACACACGAATGCGAATATCTTGCATATCACACTACATATCTAATTTAGAAGAAAAATAGGTAGACACATAAGAGAAAGTAGACCCTAGATCAAATAACACAGTTGTAGCCTGATGATCGATCAAGATAATACATGTAATCACTGTGTTTGATGCCTTATCCTCAACCCTACTATGGAATGCATAAAAATGAGTGTGCCCTACCTCAAACTAAGTACTCTATTGGTCACCTCAGCCCAAATGAGCTCTACCTCTCCCCGATTGGGATCCACCATGACCAGATAGATGGCCACCATGGCCCGACTAAGATCCTCCAAGGCTAATCTATCAACCACCTCTAGCTAGCTGTGTTGGGGTCCTAGGTGCACGAGAGCCACTAGATAACTTCCTGGAGCAATCTCTCTTTATGTGCCCAACCTCTCCATAAAAATAACAAGCTCTGACTACCTAGATGGAAAACCCATCGAAGACTGAGCCCCACCATTTGTAATCTGAAGAGTTGCCTAAACCGGTCGACTAGGCTATGACTACTAATATCTCCCTTCATAACCATAACCATGGGAAGTAGAACCACTGAATTGTATAAAGAGCCTAACCCTATTGTCGAGCTCATGTCTAGGGATCTTTCCCCTCACAGATGTTACCATCCGAGCATGCTCAACAATGGTCTCAAAAGAGGCTCCAGAGGCCACCAACTGCAGCATAGCCAACTGGAGTGAAATAGACAACCCTCTTACAAAACATCTCACTTGCTCCACCTCAGTAGGAAGCAATGGTGCTGCAAAGCGCAATAAGGAAAGAAAGCTTGTCTTATAATGTGCACTGTAGAACTCATCTGCTCAATCTTTGAAACTCATCTCGCTTTCTAAAATGCAAGCTCAAAGGCACATACTTCTTAAGAAACACTTTGTAGAATCAACATTATGATAATGGAGGCATCCCTACGGACAAAAAATCACCATACGCCCTCCACAAGATTCTACTAGAGATTGCTCTTGTATTTAAGACTATTTAACCCAGGGCATTGATACCAACTCTATCACGACCCCTTTTCAGGAATCGTGATGAAACCTACACAATCCCCCCAGCAGGTGAACCACTTCCCAAATCATATGCAAAATATGATATAAGTAAAGCAGAAGAATACAAATACTAAAAAGTTTTTCACATAAAATAGCGTGGAAGAAAATGATAGTTTGAAACATAAATAAAACAACCCCAAGAGATCTATCCTGGGCATACAAGAGCATTAATCAAAACAACATAAGTTTGAGTAAATGGGCACGTCGGCCAAAACCGAATACATAGTCTGAATATGTCTTTCCAATATGAAAAAAAGATAATAAATAGAGTTGAATTATCCAAGGGCATGTTGGAAGGAGATTCCTCACCCTGTATACTGAGGATCACAACTCTGACTCAGCCACGTGGTCCTGCGGAGGTGGAAGGTACTGAATCTGCATGAAAAAAAAATGTATCAAGTATAACATGAGTACACAATGTACCCTTATATACATCATAGACCGACAATGATGAAAGATACATAATCAGAGATAAATACCAAGTTGACACCAAATAATCCTATGCTAACGGTTTAATAACCCAAGTACATCACATAGTCAACATGTTGCTCAGAGAGTTCAACAGCATGTTAGATATTAGTAACAATAAATAACCATTCAAGTTCAGAAGCTAATCATTGTGTTCATAATCACTCAGTACACAATACATCATAATTTATCAATAAAAAATCATAAGTGTTCATGATATAAATTCAATACATATGCACGGTACCTTTCTCAACCTACTATACAATACATCAAGATTTAGTTTGATCCGTACACCCATGGGGAACCCACAAAGTCCACATACTACTCCTAGCCATCCGGAATTCCACACGAATTTGACTAGAGCCCATGACTTATTTGTCGAGTCTCAATCATGTTCTAGGCATGCAACTCCGCTCCCCGTGTATCAATATCATCTTAAGTGCCATAATCTCACATTATTTTTAACTTTATGGTCCGTTGGACCCATAGCATAATCATTCCACTCCAATATAATATCATCAGAACTATGAGTATATGAATGAAATGACAAAATAAGGCAAGACATAATGATATAATGAGATGCAATCAAGTATAGAGATGATAAACCACATGCTTTCATGAATTCCATAACACATAAGCAAATCCAAATCAAATTAGGATATCATCCGAAAGCATGTGTAATGAGTAAACAAATAATAGCAAACATGGGGACAAGCCCACATATGGCGACGAGCCCAAATAATCAGCAATCGAAACAAGTATAAGGCTGATTCCCCAAATCATCCAATCATTACAGTTCCACATCAGTACCTACTCAGACGTTCATCACAACTGCCTGAGTAGGACCCCTAAACACGTCCAATACCCCTCAATATTTTTAACTAATTACATACTTCTATCAAAGTCTCAAAAATGAAAACCATAGCCTACCTCAAAGTCGAGCATGCGCATTCTAAAATCAATCCTCGGTCATAGCCTTGCCCTTCCTTTGTGCCTTATGATAATCGAAGTCTATTCACGCATATTACATCGTTAATATAAATCTAACACAACAAGACTTTAAATACCCATCCTAGGCCCACGCTACCAAGACCCAAAATTTATTACCTAAAACCCATTATTACATACTAGGTAGTCATATCCTAGAGTTAATTGAAAATCTAGTCACATTTGATACCTCAATTGACCAATAATAAAAAATCCCCAATTAAAACCCTAGAAATTTCCCCCAATTGAAAACATGCTTCTACAATCAAATTAAGACTTATAACATGATAATCTATCATAATATTAACACCATTTGATCCATAAATCTCCATTAAAATCACCCATATAACTCTCTTATTCTCACAACATGCATAACTCATCTTCTCCAACTCAAATAATATGATAAACCACCATTAATAAGATTAGAATCATAAATATAAAATAAATAATGAAGGAAACTCTTAACCAAGGGTAGAAATTGCTCTTAAGGCTTTGGTTATACTCCCAGATAGCGCTGGTATCCAGATATACAATTTTGGAAAAGAAATTTCTGACCTAGAAATATTTATAGGAGATCTGAACAGTGATCTACCCGACTTCACTTGAGCAGACCTGCTGTGGTGGAAAACCTTTCGTTGGGACGAGTCACTTGACACCTCATCCCTGAGACTATGAAGACCTTACGTAAAGCGTAGAACACTGATCGATGTAAGGGTTGGAAGGGGGGTGGTAAACCCCCTCTCCTGGAGGTGTAGGGGGCTCCGCCCCCTAAAATTTAGTGGAGGGTATTTTGGAAATTTCAGGCTTGTATTATGTTCGCCCATATTTCTCTATATATATTCTGGGGCGCCCTTTTTCTTTGCAAAAAAAACAAAAAGAGAATCGTAAACACAAACTCCATATTTTGATAATAGTGAAATCTGCAACGACAAAGTGGACGTAGCTCTCGCATTGAGTGTGAACCAGTATAAATCTATGTGTTATTAGTTCTTCGCTTATTTATTATTTTCTGATTACGTTGGATTTGGGACTCAAATCCGAACACCAACTCCGCTTTGGAAGAACTCCTCCGACTCCGAGATTCTACTTCGATGAGCCAACCTCACGCTGAGGCAAACCTACCAGAGTGAATGCTTATGCCGTCGTGGCGAACACCAGACACCAATAAAAGGGAAAATAACCAAATTAGTCCACCAACACCTGAAACTCCCAGGACACAAACTAGACATGCACGTCTATGATACACAACACTACTAACTCGCTCATAGCCTCATATTTCACATATAACCAAGCTAAGGCATATTTTTTGAAAGAATCATGCGAGACAAACCAAAAATCTAGACTTACAAATAAGGAATAAAATACATATGATTGCCTCAGGAAGCGAACCAATAACTCGATTAAGTCATAAATGACCCTCCAGTACTACCAAAACCGTGATGAAACCTATAAACAAACCCATCTTGCAAAATGTCAACTTTGAGTCAAACTAACCAACTCTAAATTTCCATACTTGGTCTTTTTCATCTGAAACTCATGAAAATGGACCTCAGGATCCATTCCACCCATCCCCAATCATGACAATCCCTACACAGAGACCACTAGAAAGGTAAAATAGGCAAATAAGGGTCCTTAGCTAAAAACAACCAGATAGATCGTTACGCATTTGTGTTTTCTAGTTACCCGTCTATCACTTATTGTCGCTTTTCTTTCAACTCAAGACTTTATCACAAACATTCTTCAACCAGTCATTCTGGCTAGATCGGCTCATAAAACTATACCTTGGAATTCAAAAATTCTCATTCTTATATTATGCAAATAACCTGTTTTATTTTACTATTTCCTACATACGTATTGCTATGGTAAGGAAGTTATATTGTTTGCCTTTAATTGACAAAAATCATCCTCTCTCATGATTTTCCTGAATGATGCAATCCTTGCAGAGGAGTTGGGGGTTACTATTTTGGGAATAGAAAATTATCACACCTTTTTTTCTTTAGCTGCTTTTCGACACAAGGCTTCAGGTAACTTGTACCAATAAATCCATTGTATTTATCCTTCTTCTGGGGTTTACCTTTAATTCCTAGGACTTGAGAGTATCCCTTTTTATGTCACATATTAGTATATCTTATGTGTTTCAGTATCATGCACGCTACATAACTTAAGAGTAGTGGGTATGTATATAGCTAAGAGATAGTTGGTTCCTGAGTCATTTTACTTAGAAGTTGAACATAACGATAATTTCACCTTCCACCTTCCACTTATATTACTCATTACTGTATAAGTTTATACATAATTATCCTTAATAAAATTTTCAACATACCTGATTAGTTGCATTACTCTAAGTAGCATCAGGACCTGCTATTCCCCTCTGACTCAATATCGGGCATCTATATACTCTATGGTTTCTACTTCTACACCAATAAAATTCCTCAACATCACCCAGACATTGCCCACAATAGACTTTTCAACATTGATGACACAACTACTGAAAAATCTTAGGGCATTATCTGACCCTATGGCCCAATGCTCCACAATGGGAATATAACTCGATATTGGATAAACATGCTTCACTATGCCTCCTTCCACATTGTTAACAGCCCTGTTACATCCAATATCTCCTTGTGCTTATCTAAATCCTACCCGAGAGCTTCGATCTGACACTTCTCGCAATGCTAACATTTCGTTACCTGCTTTCATTCCAAACCTTCCAGCTTATCTGTTGGTCACTTCTTCCTTACCTAAACTCGTTATTGGCGAACCCTAGTTAATTGACTTCCATGATCATGGGTTCTTTGGCCTCTCAAAAGGCATAACCTGTGTGGGTGTCTGAACATGACCCTGCTTTAGAAGAATAACTGGGGACAATGTTGCATACATGGTACCACTCACACCGAACTAGAATGGAAAAGACCGTTGCATAGATAGTTTTGATATTTTGTGGGCCCTCATGTAATCTTGCAACACATCTGGATTTGATGGTACTTAGAAGGGCAATTATTCTGGGGCCTCAGATGGGTCCTCCTCCATACATGGATCCTTCGATAGATCTCCTTCCGACAGATCTTCGTCCATGGACGGATCTTCTTCTATCGAATAACTCACATTTCATTATAGTGTTCTTGTAGTCCTCAAATCTTTTATCAACAGGTGACAATCGACTTATACCTTCCCCCGCATTTCTGATCCAATCCTTGTTATCGGTATATTTCTTTGATCTTGGCATTACTAAAGAGATAATTAAGATGAAAAAATAGGAATTACTTATGACTTCGCTTCTAATGCACGATCTATATTTTCAAGAAAGGTAACATCCTAAATGTCATGTAGCCTCTTATTTATAAGTATAGCGTGCAATACACCCATAAGCAAGACACTACTAGACACAGCTTGTAGACATTCCTAGGACTAACCTACTCTGATACAAAGTGTGTCCCACCCCAACCTTGAGGTTATGGCTGACACTAGGTGCCCTAAGGCCTAAGCATACCAACCTCGATACCTGTGACATATTCAACAACTCATAGGCTGGCAAGGCTTCTAATGGACAATTAGGTAAATATAGATACACTCACCTGCATACAAAAAAGGCCCAACCTATACAGTTATATATACACAAGGCCTACAAGGCCAACATGAACATGATAAATCTATTGGAAGGGCGGACAAGGCCACACGAAAGCATAATACACAACTTGAATGTCTACAAGCCTCTAAAGATTAAAATGACAACATCTGGTAAAGAGACAAGGCTCCGTCATACCCAACTATATACAAATGCATACACATCATACCTATCAGCTCACTAAACAACTCCGGAAAAAAGGAGCGTGACAACTTTCAACAGAGTCAAGTCACCTACTGTGAGGAGTCATCTGCATTTCTATCTGTACCTGTGAGCGTAAAATACAGTGTCCCCAAAAAGGAACATTAGTATGAAAGATGTATTAAATATGTAAGGCATATAACAAATGTATACAAAATATATAACATAGGGGATAAGGGTATAGAAGATAACCTGAAACTCATAACAAGCCTTTGAGGGCCTACTTGTCATAATCATAAAGATATATGCATGTATATAATAATCAAGCCACTATATGGGGCCATATAATTTAATATCAAGCCTCTCTATAGGGAAAATCAAACCATAATGTATGTATATAATACTCGGCCTTGATGAGGACTCAGTCATACTTGGCTCAGATGTGGGACACAGCAACATCAAAACTAGCTGTAGTGGTATGTACAAATAGGTATCGTACATGTCCGATTATAGCGCGGCTCGGTTTGAAAATAACTACAAATATATAAGTGCAATGCAAAGACTGACTCTGAAGGCCATTATGAATCCAATCGGAGTGACTTAAGGTCGTTATCCTCCGATTATCGTTATGTAAATGTGTCTGTATCAATTATCTGAGAGTCAATAAGGATCATAAGGAGACATAAGATTCAAGATGCTATCATGGCGGGAAGTGATCCCAGCAAGGAACCATAGAAATCATGAACCATAACAATATGAAATAATGAGGTTCACATGCTTAAATCTTGAGAATAAAGTTCTTTATTAAGTAAGGCACTATAGTTACGTTTCTTCATAGATCATGCCAAAAGAAAGAAAGAGTAAGACTTAACATACCTTTTTAATTTTAATTACGATAGCTTACGATTCTCTAGCCGTCCTTCGAATGATACCCTACGTATTAAAGATGTTTCATATCAATCATGGTTCAATTTTAATGTATTCTATCATAACAATTTTTGATATCACCCCTACTTATCACCACCATTCTATCCATTCATTTACAACTTCATTCAATAGCTCAAGTCTTACAAAATAAGCCCAATACAAGTAAGTCTCAACAAGAATAATCTTTACATGATTTCTAGCCATTTTTTCTTTTAGCTTGTAATTCCATTATTATGACCAATATGTTAAACAAGCTTAACAATAACATATACAACATAATCAAGCTACATCCCATGATTATCAGTCACAACAATGATATATTGAACCTCCAAACATTCTAAAATCAAAATAACAATATCCTTTGTCCTCTAGGGTGCTAACTTGTAAATTCTTTGCCCAAATACCTAATTAACACATGAATAAGCTTAGCTACAAGAAAGGAAATGTAATTCTTACCTTACACATCAATTATGACCTTGAATTCCATCTCCTTAACTCCAAGAACAATTTTCAAGTGCATCCAACTCCATAGAAGTGTTTTCCTTCACTTATCCTAGGTTTTTGATGTAGAATTAGGGTGTAATCGACTTGAAATCACCTTGAAGTACTTCAAATTAGTTGGGAGGACTAGGAGAGAATTTTGTAGAGGTTTGATCGAAATTGGGTAAAAATGATCCAAAAATCAATTTTACCCAAAGTTAAGTCGGCCACCATCGATTTTGATGGTCCATACAATTTTGTGTGATCCATCAGTCTGGACTATATAATATGCCTTATAAAGACAGTGGGGAGGCCTATTTTGACCATCTGTACAACTTTTTATGGTCCATCCTTTTGGGCCGTAAAAATGAGTTTCCGCCAGTTTTCATTGAAATGTATTTTCTTCAATCCGTTTAACTTTTATATATCCTGATACTTCTATAAACAACCTATAAACATTATGTATCCTTCCGTAAGGTCACATCTTATCTTGGAATGCCAATAACAGTCAATAATGTGATGAACATAAACTAACAAGGTGTAACATTGGATATGTGTTTTCGCTGCTTGACAGGTTTGGATAGTCCTGTTTATAGAGGAAACTTTGCCAATTTTTTTGGAAATATTTAGAGTTAGAATATTCCTCAACATTCGAGGATGAATGTTTTTAAGGGAGGAAGGATGTTAGACCTCATGTTTTCGTGCATCATCGCTATCGTAAAATATCCAAAATAGGCTCAGACATAGTAGGACCCATCCAAGAGGTTTAAGAAGGTTTATGTATATGCGGAGTAAGTTTTTGGAAGGTTTAAGATGCATCAGATCAATGAAAATAGGTTTTGACAAACAATCTTTATTAAGTTATCTCAGGGAGCCAGTGTGAATCACGAGGCACAACCTGCGACTTGCAGGAAGTGTATACGAGATGCAGAGTTGTCTCAGGAATGGACAGAAATATTTAGGGCTCAGGACATCTCCTGATACATGTCCTGTGAGACACAGGACCTGTCTCTGGACATGTCGGTGCCAACTTTCTCTTTTCCTATATATAGGACCCTCATTCTACCAAAGCCTCATTTTACTTCATTTTAGAACCCTAACCAGATTTATCACTCTCCCTAAGTAATTCCAATAGAGCTAAGGTGAAATCATGGATAAATTACGTAAATCCAACGTGGGAAGTCCCGTGAACATTTCTAGATCATCTCCTTCCTCGTTCTAACGATTTTGGAGGAATCATGGTGGTGAAGAAAGCTTAGAGTTAAAGTTTTTCATGAGGTTTAAGGTATGTTTTATCTCCTCCATCATGTTCTTGAGATTATACAAGAAGTTTAAGATTAATTATTGAAGGAATTTCTATAGAACTTGAACTTGTAAACATGAAGCTAGGATAACTTGTTGTTAGGCCATTTTGGTGAAGTTGTAGAGTTGTGGAAGTAGTGAATCCTTGTTATATGTGTTGTGGGATTAATAGAAGTGTGTTTGGAAGATTTTGGTGTCAATATTCATATGTTTCCATTATAGATAAGCTCAAGATCTCCATGTACTTAAGTTGTTCGATAAAATGTCTAAATGAACTTTGTTATAAGATATGAATCTAATATTGATACCAATCATTCATACAATGTAGATAATCATCCATATAATGTGCAGGGGTTTGTGGGACTTTAATATCTTCGACGATAAAGTATGTAGTGCTATCTTCTTTCTTTGGCATGGTTTGATACAATCATTTCTACAAGATGACACCTTCTTGTTGAATCATGTCTCCCTTTTTATTGAAATAACTCATATCTTTTGATTGTTCGTGGTTGGGAGAATTTCCCGTATCCTATAAGTCTATTAGTATTGATTAGAGGTTGAAGAATGTAGCGACAATAATGATAGTCGGAGGATAACAACCATAGCTCACTCTGACTCTGTTTATGATCTCTTTTAAGATTTGTGTTGCATTGCACCTACATATATGTATCTATTTTATTACTACGCTGCATTATAGTAGGGAGGGAAGGAACTTATATGTGCATACCACTAATCAGTTGGGCAGATATTACCGCGTCCTATATGGTCGGGCAGTTTATGATGAGCTTACCCCATAGTGGGATTTTATATTATATTATATAGCCCCATATAGAGGCTTGATTTTACATTCATGGTTATGTCAGTTATATGCCCTCAGCGGTCCTTTCTGAGTCTCAAGTTGACTTCTGTACTCTCTTTTTACATTATGTTCCTTATTTACCTATTTACATAGCCCTTCCCCAGACCCCGCGCATAGCAGAAGCTTAGTGCACCGGGCTGCCCTACATATTCATTACATCTTTCATACTGACATTCCTTTCTAGGGCGTTGTGTTTATTTCCATAGGTATAGATAGACAGGCCGACTTACCTCCTAAGTAGGGTACCTATTACCAGCTGTTGGTAGTAGCACTCCACTTCTCTGGAGTTGTTGTATAGAGTCTCTAGGTACTGTTGTATATATTTCTGGCATTTTAGGTATGGAGGGGCTCTCTCCTGACCAGTTGATGTATTATAGTAATCTTAGAGGCTTGCAGACTGATGGCTAGTGCATATTTTCTTTTTTTGGCCTTGTCGGCCCTTCTTGTCAATTGTTGATATACTTGTTACGACCTTGTTAGCCTCAGTTATGTATTTATGTGTTGTTGGGTTTCTCGGCTTGTCGGGTTACATTTTTATATTGTTATTGTTACTTGGTGGCCTTGTCGGCCCAAATCTCGTGTCATGAAGTTCATGTACTATAGTTGGTTCGCTCGGGCCTTAGGGTGTCGAATGCTGGCCATAACCCCAAGGTTGGTGTGTGATAGTTGTAAAGCACTCATCGAGGTATTAACTAAATATTGGGACAATGATAGAATGGTGTTAGATTCGGGGAGATAGAAATAACCCCAACATTGGAGGAAATCAGAGACTGCATAGATAGTAATGGGACTTGCATAAGGAGAAGAAAAACGCCCAACCACAACCTTCTAGTCCAAAACAACCCCGCCCCCCTCCCCCCAAAATTATGAAAATACTCTCTTAGCCCACTCCCAATGGATCTCCGGACCATCAATAGCATTCTGAAATCAATATCGTCGTTTAGGAGACAAAGAGGGATTTATATAATACCTCATAATTCCACACTTACAAATATTTGAAAGCCACCTGATCCATAGCCTTCGCTATCTGCCTATTGGAACTCATGGTATTTCCCTAAAATAGACATTTGGCCATTGATACCCTAGTCATCTCAATCGCCCATAACATCTTCTATGGCATAACCACAAATGGAGAAACCAAGTATTTTGACCTAGTCCCCATCATCATTGGTGATATGTATCGAGCCTTAGGTTGATGTAGAAACCAACTTAGGTAGTTTTAGGGGTGCAACATATTGCTACAGTTGTGGATCCTCAAGTATTTACATAAATCTGAGGGACCTCCATTCCTGTTCAATCATAATATAAAATGACCATAAGAACCACCGTCCAAGACATTAGTCACATAACCAAGTAGGAATGGTGTATCCTTTTTTCAGTACTTAAGGAAGAGAACATACAATGTATGTTTTTAGTCTTCATCTCATAATAGGTTGTGGTTAGAGGAAAAAAGTGTCAGTTTCTACCACTCATGAGTATTCGAGGGGTTCGCCCTTACGCATCAGCCCGGGTCTTGAGACACTTCGGGAGAAAACATGAGGTACCCCCGGTTGGAACATGGGATGTTATGTGAATGATTATGAAGAAGACAAAATCTGAGATGCCAAGGAATACATCCAAGAATGGAACAACCGCCTAATATGAGGACCGGGTACCATCGTCGAGGATAGGTTTCATACGAGATGCGATGAGGATTACAAAGATTAGCCAAGAGCAGATTTGTTGGGTACCCTCACGCCATGAATTAACTGCTACCATTATGTTCAGGATAGAGAGTCCAAAGCTGATATTAAATCCTGATTGATTCAGAGGCGAGCCGGCGACAGGGATGACAAATATATAGAGAATATAGAACATGACAAGGCTACCATTACCATCCTGGACCGAGGACATTTCGATTGATTATTTTTTAACAGAGCCTCTTTGGCTTGATCATATTTTGTATCCTTCGGGGAATATTATTATTAATGAAAATTTATGATTATGAGGGCAATGGTTTGACTTAACAAATTGGCATAATCATATTCAAATGCATTGTTTCTCCTAAAAGGTTGACTTGTTATCATGGACGTTCGATGTAACCTGAGCACCAATACACCCATCGTCAATTTGAGTAGTGGAAAAGAGAGAGGATACTCTCAGGGAAATGATCAACAAGTTGGAAAGAAAGATCGATTTGGTCAAAGAAAAGATCAAGGAAGCATACCATATTCTTGATCTGGTAAGAAATCCTCCCGAAGGAACTGCCACAGCTAAACACGACAATGACAACCTCCTGGACGAGGTCAAGTGAATGGTGAAAAACTACATACCCCTATTGGAGAAGCCATAAACTCCAGAGACTAAGACAACAAAAGAAGAATATGAAAGCTGGCCATCCAGAAAGGCCACCACCACGACCTCCATCACTATTTCATAGAGCGGTGAAATCCCTCCAACGCCAGTCCGAGCATTTTCCCTAATATGGTGAGCAGTTTCCCTCAAAGCTCACGCTTATCCTTTTTGGGTAATTCCAAAACCGATAAAGTGCATGAAAATCTACAATACCATAAGGGCTATAGGGTCCACATATCCCAACAACGAAAGAAACCCGCCGTGTGCTCTAGTCCATGCCCATAAGAGGTGTTTGTTTAACAGGAATTAGTCTGGGCATACTGTTGATGAATGCATAGCCCTAAGGAGAAGAGTGGTGAGTCTAATTGACAATGGAGCGATCCGTGACATGTAGGATCCGCAGTCATTGCTAGTACATGACCTGATTGACCCACTTGAATGAATCAGTATCGATACACAGCTATGGCGATATGACTTCACCATCTTTGAAGACTCGTAAGCCAATATTTTTTAGAAATTGGCCAGCAATAGGAAGATTCACCGCATCTGGACCTATTGGAAAACCGTCACCCAAAAGACCCAACAAGAAAGTAATATGCTTATTTCACTCCGGAGCACTAAGACACGATATTGAAGAATGTGAGGCTTTTATGTTTGAGCTGGCACATCTGGTCCACACCGGGGAGATCTGGGTATCCCTCCTTGCTACTAAGAAGGAAGGGCCAATGGCCGGATGCACAATTGTAAGGGTGACAATCTGCCATGACTTCCAAGAGAAGCCATCTTTTGGGTAAACTTAGGCACCCCCTATGAATCCAATGTTATCCCTCCCTTTTATATGTAAAAGAAACTACGACTGACCTGATGTCCCAAGGGGGATACGTATGAAGCGCTTATTGGTTCTAGTTTGGGAATTTTGGGTAAGAATCAGTTGAGAAAGGATATTATTTTATATAAAGCAAACTACAGAAGGGCATGACTTCCCATGGAGGCATACGTAGAAAGTATATGTAAGACTCGATCCCTATATTATATATAATATATATTCCACTTCCCCTATTATAACAATCGAGTCCGACTGACAAGGCCAATCATCGGTGTTGTCATGTGAAACAAGTTAGCCAAAATTGCTAAGAATATAAATACCAAAAACCAAAAACAACTAGAATGGAGAATCAAATGAATACTCGTATCTAAGATGTGTGAACTTGTATGCTTATCTGCAAACTATGTGCGATTATTTTACAATTGATTATAATTGACTAAAGTACTAACATCATCTGCCTTTTAGTTTTTCTTTTCATAAAGAGGAAGTAGGTTCGTGTCATGTCTAGCATAATTCAATCCTACATGCCCAACCATGTCATTCTATACCCCTATCACTCAAAAACATCTCTCCCCAGAACATGACAAACAAGATCACTACAAGGAGATGGAAAGGGCTTAGAGAGACGAACAAGGAAAGCTCAAAGAAAACATAGAGCTGAAGATAGCACACAAGGTGGGGAAAAGAATGAGAGATATGGTCGTGCAGTCTTCGTGCGCTGCTCGGAAAGTTACCGGATTGAGCTATTATAATATCTGCATACATCCGGAATTTGACCTACATGAGGGCTTTAAAGTGCCTAAATTTGTATTTCTCTACTTTTATAAAGTCTGAGGAGTACCTTATATACTCGTATTCTATAATCTCTTTCGTGACTCGTTCTGTCGTACCTCACACCCTATTTCTCTTGGTCATAGGGAGTCTCTTACTTCTCCTCGAATATGCATACACGCTCCTCTTGCTAGGCTATTACAATCTCATCTTCTAGCTAGAATAACCTTATCCTCCTTTTTAATTTATGTTCTACTACTAACTCCTTAGCTCACTTCATTGAATATCCCTCTATTCAGAACTCTTAGATTACCTGTAAATAGTTTACGAATATCTTGGAGGCGCTACTAACTGACTTATTAGGACTTAAATTAGAGCTCTGCTCAAGCGTGATCCCTTAAATCTTAGATGGTCTCAATTCGTCACTAAGAAACATGGAGGCAAACTAGCTCCCTTCGGCTTCTAATAAAATGGGACATACTACGGATTCATGCTAGAAGGAAAGAAGGATAGCCCTTACATACCTTGGAAGGAGATCTTCGATGATGATGCTATAACGCATCTCTTCATCATCCATCTACAACAACAAATAACACTCATTTCAATAAGAAGGGCATACTAGATAACTATCGAGTGACAAGTTCGCTTTACAGCAGCTCAGACATCCTTTCCCCTATATTCTTACCTCTTCCATATCAACACAATATCAACAATAGAAACAACAACATAACCATAGTTACAACAAAAACAACCATAATATATACTCAATGATTTCTTGCACCATGAATTTCAACTACAAGTAATAATCATATCAAAGTTACTTCAAGAACTATCCAAGAGTCATAAAAACTCATTCATAGAGTTCTAGCTCAATTATCACAAGTTTCTTTTATCCATAATACTCAACAAGTCTATGAGAAGCTTAAGATTATCAAGAACATCAATAACTCATCCAACAAAGCTTGCACCATGAACTTGTTTCCAAACACCAAGAGGATTCTTCACTCCTTCTTACTCCTATGGAGATTTCTAAGCTTTATAGTGATAATATATGGAATATTTGCCCTTGAATTGATGTGGAATGGCTCCTTGATGACCTAAGAACGATAAGGAGGTATTTTAGAGTGTTTGGGAAAAGTTTGGGTCAAATTGGAGATGAAATGAGGTGACCACAACTTCAAAGATATTTATAGCACTTTTACCGCCCCTGATATGAGGCCAGTTCTGTACCATAAAACATAATATGTGGGCACATAACCCAACACAGATGGGGGCATTGAGGAGGAGAAAATAAGGTTTTGCTCCGTGGCCTGATCCGCGAAGCAGATTGGCGTTTGTGAGGCAGAATGCTTAGCGTATCGGCTTATCTTCATCAAATTTTGTCGAGATATACTTCCTTTAATCCAATTAACTTCCAATATTTTGTAATCCCATATAAGTCATACATGACCCTTGGGAAGGGTCTCAGGTTGGCGTAGCTCAAAGCGATGAATCATATGTTCGATCACATACAGAATCGTAACGTGTAACTAAATCAATTTGGTCAAAGCCAAGATCAAGGAAGCTAACTATATTCTGGATCTGGTAGGATATCCTCCTGAAGGAACCACCGCAGCTGAACATGACAATGATAACCTCCCGGATGAGGTCAAGTGAATGGTGAAAAATTACATACCACTATTGGAGAAGGCAGAAACTCTAGAGACTAAGACACCAAAAGAAGAAGATGAATGCTGGTCATCCAGAAAGGCCACCACCACAACCTCCGCCGCTATTGTAGAGAGCGGTGAAATACCTACAACATCGATCCAATCATTTTCCCTGATATGGTGGGCATTCACCCTCAAAGCTCATGCATGTCCTTTTTGGGTCATTCCAAAACTCGCGCAGTGCGTGGAAACCTATGAGACCATGAGGGTTATAAGGGCCACATATCCCAGCAATGAAAGACTCCCATTGTGTGCTCCAGTCCAGACCTATAAGAGGTGCTTGTGCACATGAATCAGCTTGGACATACTGCTGATGAATGCATACCCTTAGGAGAAGAGTGGTAAGACTAATTAACAATGGAATGATATGTCACATATGGGGACCGCACTCATTGTTGATACATGACCTGATTAGCCTACTAGAGGGCATCACATTCGATATGCAACTATGGTGATATGACTTCACCATCATCAAATACTCATATGCCAGTATGTTTTAGAAATTGGCCAGCAACGGGTATATTCACCTCATCTGGACCAGTTGGAAACCATCAAAAACAGGCCCAACAACAAGAAAGGAATATTCTTATACACATTATCATGATCATATGGTGTAGCACTAGTCCATAGACTCTTTTGGCACATGCCAAATAGTATCTCCAATCTCTGTTGTCACACTTTTTTTTAAATCATAAATCACTTCAGGACTTCGTCTTTGATACACTGAGCTCTTGATCGACCAACTTGAATATACCAAAATTCTCCAAGACTCAGGTCTACTTACATACGTCGAACGGTTCAAACCATAGTTTGAATATATGGGGTATTACATTGATGAAATTTATAGTCTTTGATTCGTCTAATCACTAAACGTTATGACACTTTCTTATCATTTGTTAAAAATAGCATAAATACTTATAATGTCAAAAATAATCTTATCCTTCTAGCCTATATCAACTATCTTACGATACAACTTAACGTGCGAATATGCGGGAGGTAACATTGTCTATAAGGAAAATGTCTCACAGAAGCCCATATCAGTCGTATACAAAATCATTACATCTACTTTGTTGCAAAATGGTTTTGAGCCAAGACTAGATCTCGGGAAGAATCTACATGGTACAATAGCGCCAGTCTCAATTCCTGAGAATAGTTTCCACTTTGTTTTTGGGTATGTCCCAACCCCAAAGAAGATTCTGAAGCAGATAAAAAGATGAAGTGTCGCCTAAAGTTGAGTAAACCAATTTCGAATCTATACCAGTCATTCCCAATTAGGATGCTGATGCTGACTGAAGAAAATGATGAGGAAGGGATAGGAATGATATTCCTAGAAGAAGAATGGTTCGTAGTCTTGGAGTAATGCACTCAGGTGCCCACCATCCATAATGTTGATTTAGGCGAGCAACTCTCCAACTGGACCTCTACCCCACTTCTGGCTCCTCTGCAGAGATGATGAATGTTTCAAACCTTTTCCAAAAATTTGTGCAGTTCAGTCGAGGCCTGATCACTCAACTTATATCATGGTAATCTCCTAACATATCATGGTAACCATGAAATAAGTGCTCAAATTTTTAAATCATCGATAGTGACTCGAATAGATTCCATATTTTAGAGTCATGGGCGATTGTACATGTTTGATTATTCATGAGAAAATATATTATGAGGTTACCAAAGGTTTATGGAAAGCGTACTAGTTATCTTGGAATCAATCTGGGTGAATATCGATGATTTAGAAATTTTAGCACTTATTTTTAGGTAAGATTTGTTCATTTAGGGCCGAGTGGCCTGTGGGTATATTTCCTGAAGGACTTATGGTATTCTAGTAAACCACCGACAAGGGTTCGATGGATTTCAATTCAGAATGGAGGTATGACAGTGCTACCAGTTCTTAATGAAGATTACAAGCAAGATTATTGATATTATTGGATTATAATGATTCAGACAGTTCTAATGGTTTACATGGGAACTTGGTATGTATTAAAGAGGTACACATAGTTATGTGAAGCCTTAGAGTGATTAGTTTATTTTTGATAGATTGGTCACGACAAGGTAATCAGTAGGTATGCTTATAGTATGGTGATTTGGAGATTTGAGCGGCTTTCGGCTTTTGGTTTTTACTAAGTGATTTTTACTTTGGGGTACATAACTAATGAGACTGGGATTAGCCCAATTTGCCTTGGATCATATCAATTTGAACTGGAATTACATTGAATTTCCTCAGATAAGCAAGGGTCCTTCCTAGCAAAAGGAAGACATGATTTGGGCTTGTGGCATGTGTCTATGTGTTTCTAAGGAATCTTAATACGAAGGACGACATTAATGGATGAGAAGAAAAGCTAGTAGAATCAGACTATGTTATCGCTACAACTTCGGCAATGGTTTGTGGATACACCTAAAGGATGGTGGTGATTATTGTGATAATTGGGGATTCAATCGAATGTGTGTAGAGGTATTGCTATAATCAAACCAGGGAATTCGAACGGTGTCAGTTGTTACATTTGAGGATTAGCCGGGAAGAAATTTTGGGGATGAAGGAGTGGAAATTTGGGTCTTGAGGTAAGGTAATGGTAGTTTGATGGATACAGTGAACAACCGGTACTACAGTTATAATTCTTTCCTGTTGAGGCGTTTTGTGGCTATGATAGGGATTCCTTGGTCACTCATCGGCTTTGTACATTTTTATGTCTATTCGAGGATGAATATTTATTTAATTGGTATCTGATGTAATGACCCGTCTGATCATTTTTATGTAAAACCCCATATTTGACTATTTTACCCTTCTAGTAGACTCTATGTGGGATTTGTGATGTGCGGGGATGGGTGGTATGGATCCCGAGGTCTATTTATGTGAGTTTTGAATGAAAAATCCAAAATAGAAATCATAGAATTAATTAGTTTGATTCAAAGTTGACTTTCGAGTATATGGGTTCATTTTGGGTTCTATCACTTTCGGTAATTCCGGAGGGTCATTTATGACTTAGTATAGTTATTGGTTTGCTTCCCTAGGCAATCAGATGTACTTTGTGGCCTTAGTTGTAAAATTGTGATATTTGGTTATTTAGGGCATTTCTTTAGAAAAATATGTTTTATCAAGGTTAAATGAGGAATCTGATGGCGTGAGTGAATTTGTAGCACTGTTTAACTTAGGGTAGCATGTTTGTCTTGTGTCATGGGCATCTCGGGAGTGTTTCTGGTGGTTGGAGGAGGATTTTTCTTAAGTTTCCATTGCTGGTGTCTGGTGTCCGCACCAGCAGACTGTGTGGCCGCTTCTATGAGGCCACTTCTACAGAGGTTTGCTCATAGATATGGGCTAAATAAGGTGTCGAGGTTCTTCCATTGCGGAGAGTTACTCGCAGATGCAATGGCGCCTCTGTGTTGATTTGCTCGCACCAACAGCTATGTGGGATTTTTTTAGTTCTGCCTTAGCGGACTTTTTCTATTGGGGCATTGTTTCCTCTGTGGGAACGATTCTTCCACTACGGAATAACTGTGTTAGGCAAATTCTTAAATGCCCGAATTCACTCCACTTTCCAAAAATATCATATCTCAGTTTTTGAGCTTGCTTGGGTAAGATTTCTTTAGGAATTCCAGTTGTTTCATCTTATAAGTCATAATTTCACCACTTATGATTATTGTTGTCTTTAATTTACTAGTGTAGACTTTAATTGGGAATGAAGGGTTGTAAGCTTCCATGGGAGATTAAGGGAGCTATATCTTTGATTTAATCGGTTAATATGGATTAGTTTACTTTGATATTGTAAATAAGTATTAAATTATAATTGATGATCATGTTGTAGCATTTAATTTGATTATGGAAACCATTTTTGATTTGGGGGAAAATCTAGGTTTTGTAAATTGGTGCTTTTCTTAGAATATGCAATTGGGGGTTCAATTGGGGTTAGTTTTCCAATTAACTTAAGGACATAATTATCCAGTATGTGTTTATGCTTTTGGTGTAACAAAGTTTGATTTTTGATATCGTCGGCTTGGGGTTGGTTTTGGGTGTCATTGGTATGTTGGAAGGACTCAGTCTTTATGTTGTGTATTAGATTAATATTGATGTATAGTCTATGCGTATTAGACTATGATTATCCCAAGGCCCTTCGGAATGGCAAGGCTATCGCGGAGAGTTGATTGCATGTGGAACCTGCTCGACCCTAAGGTAGGCTACGATTTTCTTTCACTAGACTCCGATAGAAGTATGTAATTAGTTATAAATATTGAAGGGTACTGGGTATGTTTTGGGGTCCCACTCAAACATTTGTGATAAATGTTTGAGTGGGTACCAGTGTTGAACTGTGGTGATTGGTGATTTAGGAAATCAGCCTTAAGCTAATTCCGTCTACTATTTATTGGGCTTGTCGCCATTATGTGGGCTCGTCACCATACTTGTATTGTTGTTTTTATTCATCACACATGCTTTCGATATGATATCCTGATTGTTCTTGGATTATGTGTTATTGAATTCTTGAAAGCATGTGATATTCATCTCTATACTTGGTTGCATCTTATTACATATTGATTTCTTGCCTTGATTTTTCATTTGCTTTCATACACTCATAGTTCTGATGATATTCATATGAGAGTGGGATGAAAAGGTTATTGGTCCAAAAGACCAGGAAGTTAGGAAAACTTATGAGATTATTGGCAACATTGAGATGATGATGATACGCAGGGCAACGGGTTGCACACCTACAACAGTTATTCAGCCAAAAGCTGGGCTTCGTTGAGAAATTTTAGAGGTGTATATGGACTTCGCTGGTCCCCTATGGGTGTGCAGTTCATATAATTTAAATGCATGTATGCGGGAGATGAAAGGTACCTGGCATATGCATTGCACTCATGACATTCATTCATATTGAGATTACTTATTGTTTGGTAACGTGATATGAATTGGTTATTGGAACTTGGGTGATGTCCTGATTAAATGGATTTGGATTGCTTATATTGGATCGGATTGGTTTCCATGTTTGTCTTACTCTCTGTGCAATGGGTTGTGTGGTTACACCTTATGAGTCTGAGTACTCGCTGTTGAACTATGTTGTGGTCAGTGGATTTTATTGACTGAACTATCATGTTGATCATAGAGAACTGGGTATGTCTTGTATTGCTTAATAATTGATAAGATTATGTGATAGAACGTCTAGTAAAGAATTGGTCGAGATGTTGTTGTGGTAGTTAAATGACTTGTATGTTATGCACGTGTAGATCCCCCCCCCAATCAAGGATAATCGGCGTAGACCTCTACTTAGAGTATAATATGAAACCTTATATGAACAAATATGTGTCCAACCCTTACTTGTGTAAAACTGTAATCAAGTCCAGATGTTAGAGAGAATAAGAAGCTAGTATTGTTATGACTATACTAATCGTGATACCCTTGAGGAGGATTGTGATATGATATGTGTACTAGGGTCAACCTGTCTTAATAGATTATTTGTTAACTCGGGTAGGTGATGACAACATGAAAATGACTTAGATAGAGTTACTGATTGGTGGGTACGAGTGTAAGATCCTTGTGTGCAATATAAATTGAATTATACTTGACTGTGGCTAAACTCTTACATGAATAAAGTGACTTGTTTTTTTCAGTGAACAATTATGTGGACAATGTGACTTATTTGGGTTATTGAACTGTCTAGTATAGGATTATTTGGAGTCAACTTGATATTTATATCTATTTGCATATATTCTGTCGTTGTCGGCGTATGATGCCTGCGGGGGTATGTTGTGTACTCATGCTACACTTGTTGCATTCTTTTTGGATGCAGATACAACGCCTTTCTCCAGTTTAGGACCCCGGGTGTGAGTCTGAGATAATGGACTCCTAGACATCAGGGTGATGATGCATCCTTCCAGTATACCCTTGGAGGCTTCTATCTTTCCTTGTCTATTATTTTCATTTGAGAGGCATGTTCAGACACTTAGACTATGTTCTTTCTCAGTTTGGCATATATATTGACAGTTAGAGCTCTTGTATTATTGACTAGATCTTTGAAGGATTGTATTATGATTATCAAACTTATGTTCCGCATTTTATAGTATGATAGACGGTTATTTATGTATTTTTTTATCTTTCTGTATTTATTTATTATATTATGTTAATGAGCTGGGAGTGGTTCACCTACCTGTGGGAAAGTGTAGGTTCCACCACGATTCCTAAAAGGGATCATGACAAAGACACTTGTTGCATTCTTTTCGCATGCAGATACAACTCCTTCTACCAGTTCAGGACCTCGAGGTTGAGTCCGAGCAGGTTGACTTCCAGTATTCAGGGTGAGGATGCTACTTCTTGCATGCCTTGGATGCTCTATATCTTGCCTTCTCTTTATATATGTTCTACAGACATGGTGCAGACACTTAGACTATGATTTTCAGTATCTAGCTTATGTGGCATTTATTTCAGATTTGTATCCGTATTAGTGCTTTTGTATTATTTACTAGATCTTTGGGGGTTGCATTTGATGTTTCATACTTATGTTCCACTTTTATATTATGATGACAGCTTATTTAAGTATTATGTTATATTTTTGCATTTCTTTCTTATATTATGCTAATGAGTTGGGAGTGGTTCTCCAACCGGTAGGAAGGGTAGGTGCCACCACGATTCCTAAAAGGGGTCGTAACACAACTATATATTCAATAGCCCCGCAGGCAAGTGCATACTTCTATAAACTCTACAATTATCCTTTATATCTATTAACTATATATTCAACAATGCTAGACTAAAAATAAACGCCCGACAAGGGAAAACTACTACGAATCTATCAAGAACAAAATAGATATGGGATCTTTATGGAGGCACTTTTTGTGATCTTATTCGGGACTCGCTCGGATGAGGATTTATGCCAAAACAAAGAAAGGGAATAACATTTACATACCTCGAACTATATCTAGGTTAAAGATAGTACCCCGAGTCCCAAGCGACTAAATAAATGTTAATCTATTGAAGTCGAAACCCCAACTTGAGCTCTTTTGATGATTCATGGAAATTCTTGAACAACATGACAAATTCATATCATGTATGATATAGAAATTTTTTAGTTTTGTCCCATTTAGTCAACCAAAATTGTAGCTTCCTCTCTTCACCCCTCTCACGTTGCACAAAGATTTTTGGAGAAGCAAAATATTGTTGTGTGCTTTCCTCTTAAAATAGTAAAAAATTGTGATTGATTTTTTCTTTATTAGCAACGCCTCCCACGGTTGTATTGCTACTACGTTATTCTTTTGTTGGCTTCCCCTCCAAAGTGATCCAAGTGAAATTGTATTATTTATTCATACAAAGATAAAGATGTATCTCATATAATTTATCCACTAAGTGGGTTGTTCCCCCTCAATTCTTATCTCAACTTGTGCCAGCAAGTTGTCAGGTGGCTTGACACTAAGCCACTCAAAATGAATATTATCTTATTGTTAATAAATAGGCACTATCCTAATATAATGAATCCTCATAATTAACTTTTTGATCTTCATTTATTTAAATATTAATCACTTTTAGAACACTTCATATACACATTATTATGATCATGTGGTATAGAATTAGTCCATAACCTTTTTTGGCACATGCAAAATATTATCTCCAATCACCGTTGTCAAACTTTTTTTTAAATCATAAATCATTTTGGGACTTCGTATTTTATACACCGATCTCTTGATCCGTCTACTTGAATATGGCCAAAATTCTCCGGAAATCGGATCTACTTACATACGTCGAGCGGTTCAAACCATAGTCCAAATGTACGGGGTATTACATTGACAAAACGTATACTCTTCGATTCGTCTAATCACTAACCTTTTTGACACTTTCTTATCATTTGTTATACATAGCATAAATACTTATAATTTCAAAAATAATATTGTCCTACAAGCCTATGTCGACTAGCTTATGATGCAACTTAACGTGCAAAAATACTGTATTTAACACTTCTTTTGAGGAAAATGTCTCACAGAATCCCATGTCGGTCGTATACAAAATGATTGCATCTACTTTATTGCAAAATGGTTTTGAGCCAGGACGACGTCTCTGGAAGATTCTACATGGCATAACAGAGCCTGTCTCAAGTCATAAGAACAATTTCCACTTTGGTCTTGGGTATGTCCCCATCTTCGAAGAAGCTTCTAAAATAAATAAAATGAAGAAGAGTCCCCTGAAGCTGAGTAAAACGATTCCGAATCTATGCCAGTCATTCCCGATCAGGATACCGATGCTGAATGGAGAAAATGTTGAGGAAGGGATAGGGATGATGTTCCTAGAAGAAGAATGGTTCATAGTCGTGGAGGAATGCACTAAGGCGCCAACTATCCGCAATGTTGATTCGGGCAAACAACTCTCCAACTGGACCTCTACCCCACTTCTGGCTCCTCTGTTGAGATGATGAAATTTTTAAAGCTTTTCCGAAAATTGGTGTAGTTTGTTCGAGGCCCGATCACTCACTTTTTACTCATTTTCCTCGTGATGTTTGTCAAAAATGGAAATGACTCGATGTTTATCCGAGTCAGGACCACATTTTGTTTTTACCTTTGCAGATTAATGAAGCCTCAGTTTATCCAAAATATGCATTCTTTCAATTACTTTTACTTTGTATTCTAATCATGCTTTGCCTTGATTTTAAGTAATTACAATAAACCAACTCTTAGTGTCAAAACATGTTACCAAAAGGCCTTTTCGAGGAAAACATGTTACCAGAAGGCCTTTTCGAGGAAATGGAACACCTCGAGGATGAACAAAAGCCCAATTTATATGAGAATGAAATAATCAACTTAGGGTGCGATGGGTTGGTTAAAGAAACAAGGATCAACACATGGAGGCACCTCAAAAAGAGGAATTAATTAGTCTATTGAAAGAGTACGTGGACATCTTCACATATTCGTACGCTAATATGCCCGGGTTGAGCACTGACATCGTGGCATTTAAAATGACAATCAACCCAGGTTTCACCGCAGTAAAGCAAAAAATCAGATGATTCAAACCCGATCTGAGCATGTGAATAAAAAACGAGGTTGAAAAGTAGATCGAATCAGGAGTGATAAAGGTAACCTGGTAACCTAGGACAAATTTGAATATGTATGAATTTTCGAGATCTCAACAAAGCCATTCCTAGGGATAATTTTCCAATCCTGAACATCTACATCCACATTGACAATTGTGCAAGGTAAGAATTGCATTCGTTTGTCGATTATTTTACCGGATACCATCAGATTTTGATAAAAAAATAGGATACATAAAATATCTTTCATCATACCATGGGGAGTGTATCACTACTGGGTAATGCCATTTGGTATCAATAACACTGGTGCTACTTACGTGAGAGCAATGACCACCATCTTTCATGACATGATCTACAAGGAAATTGAAGTGTACGTGGACGATGTCATCATCAAGTTGAAAGAAAGTGTGTATCACATCACACACTTACAGAAGTTCTTGGAAAGGCTTCAAAAGTATAATTTGAAGTTGAATCCGGAAAAAATGTGCATATGGAGTACCCTCCCAAAAATTTCTATGGTTCATAGTCAGCCAGAGAGGCATAGAGCTAGATCCGTCAAAGTTCAAAGCCATACAGGATTTGCCTCATCTGAGAACCAAGAAAGATGTTATGAGTTTCCTGGGATGGTTGAATTGCATTGGTCGCTTCATACCCGGTCCATAGTAATTGTTGGGCCATACTTAAGATGCTGAAAAAAGACACGACAACAAATTGGAAAGATGAATTTCAAAAGGCATTTGATACAATCAAGAAGTATCTCTCTAATCCTCTCATTTTGGTTCCCTTTAGGACAGGAAGTCCCTTTCGGTTATACCTATTAGTATCAGACTTAGCCTTCGGGTGCGTGTTAGGGTAGCAAGACGAAGCAGGAAAGAAGAAACATGCCATCTACTACCAAAGTAAGAAATTCACAACTTGCGAAGCACGTTACACTTTGGTAGAAAAGACGTGTTATGCACTGACATGGGTGGTCCAAATGCTGAGGCATTATTTGTCATCCTGAACGACCCACCTAATCTCCAGAATGGACCTATTAAAGTACATTTTCCACAAACCCATGCCTGCTGGAAGACTGGCTAAATGGCAAATACTTTTGATTTAATTTGGAATCATATATGTGATTCAGAAAGCTATTAAAGGTCAAGCATTGGCTGACTTTCTCGCTGAAAGCCCTATAGATGATGATGTTGAACCACTCAGAACCGACGTCCCCAACTAATGGGTGTTAATGATGGAAAAAGATGAAGTCCAACCCTATTCAGGTTGGAGAATGTTTTTGACTGTGCTTCCATTATATAGATTCTAGAATCATAGTTGTCTTGGTGTTAGGAACATGACAACACTATTTAATGGATATCACATTCTCATGTACTAACAATGTGACAGAATATGAAGCTTTCATTCTGGGTCTTCGAATGGCAATAGACATAGACATAGACAAATTGTTGGTAATAGGCTATTTGGATCTTCTAATTCACCATGTACAAGGAGAATGGGCCACTAAGAATACCAAGATCCTGTCGTATGTGTATTTCATCCAAATGTTGAGTAAGAGATTCAAAAGAATTTAGTTCAAGCACACGCCAAAGGCGCTGAATAAGTTCGCAGATGCTCTCGCTACCATAGCATCCATGATACAGCATTCGAAAAGCAGTCATGTCGATCCACTCGAGAAAAGCTTGAAGGAAGAGCATACTTACTGCTCTCACGTGGAAGCAGAACACGAAAAAAAACCATGGTATGTCGACATAAAAGCCTACTTGGAAAAGGGGAAATACCCCAAGGGCACCACAAGAAATCAAAAGAAAACCCTCTAGAGAATGGCCAATGATTTCATTCAGAGCAAAGAGATACTTTATAGAAGAACACCTAACCTCGGGTTACTCAAATGTGTGGACACCGCAAAGGCCACGAAGCTATTGAAAGAAGTGCACGCTGAGACTTGTAGGCCTCACATGAATGGGTTCGTCTTGCCAAAGAAAATTCTATGAATAGGTTATTATTGGATGACTATGGAAATCGAATGTGGATGGTTCGTGCAAAAATGTTATTAATACCAAATACATGGAGATCAAATTAGGGTACCACCGAATTATCTCACCGCCATGATTTCACTTTGGTCGTTCACTACTTGGGGCATAGATGTCATTGGGCCTATCGAGTCAGCCGCATCTAATAGACACCAATTCATTCTGTTCTCCATAGATTACCTCACCAAATGGGTTGAAGCTAGATCACACAAGTTAGTGACAAAGAAAGTGGTAGTTGAGTTTGTGCGGAACAACATCATCTGCTGATTCAGCATATCAGAATCCATCATAATAGAAAATGGAGAAAATCTTAATAGCCATTTAATGAAAGACATTTGTGAATGATTCTGTATATCCCACTGAAGTTCCACTGCCTACAGGCCATAGATGATGGAGCCATAGAATCCGCCAACAAAAACATCAAGAGGATATTATGAAAAATGACAGACAACTACAAAGTGTTAAAATGAATAGTAACCCTACACATTGTTTAGGTATCAAACAACTACCAGGACCTTGACAGGAGATACGTCGTACCTACTTATTTACGACACAGAAGCAGTCATTCCGGCCAAGGTAGAAATACCATCAATCCGAATCATTCAAGAAGAAAAATTAGACAATGTAGAATGGGTCCGAAAATGGTAAGAGAAGATTGCTCTAATTGATGAGAAAATGATGATCGTCGTGTGCACGACCAATTATATCTACAAAAGATGACTCGAGCCTTCAACAAAAGGGTTAGGATCCGATGTTTCTAAGTAGGACAACTAGTGCTTAAGCGTGTGTTCTCGCACCAGGATGAGTACAAAGAGAAGTTTGCACCAAATTGGCAAGCTCCCTACATTGTCTGCAAGGTACTCTCCGGAAGAGCTGTGATCTTAGCTGAAATAGATGACCAAGAATGGACCAAATCCATTAATTCCAATGCAGTTAAAATATATTACGCATAAGAATGCATTTTCAATTTGTAATTGCACCTTCTGCTTGTAACCAATTCATAAAGACCTATCTCTTATGGTAGAGATATGTAGAAATACCCTTATCAGATTTGGTCCTTCTCTCTTGTAATAGAAAAAAACAAACACTACTCCTTGTAACATGAACTATACGATGACCTGATTTCCAAAGGTGGGATATGAAAGCAATCCATATAGGACTCAGTCACATTATTAGAAAAAACAATCAATTTATTCCAAACTACGTTCGACCTGATTCCTGTTGCAATAGGATACGTAGGCGCTCCCCATGCTCAGTCGCACCATCAGAAAAACTAAAGAAACCCTTAGAAAGATACTAGAGCTAAATTTTCGAGAATATCTATGAAATTCAATCATCAATAGTCACTCAACGTAATATCACAACTGGGAATTTTTTTTGGGAGGATCTCAAAAATTCCTTCATCGCAATTCAACACAAGAGTTTGCCAGCACAAGCTTCAACCTGGGGCAAAATTTTTGAGGAAGTCTAAAAATTCTACTAGACAAAGCTGAGATAGGACATGCGAGAGTCAGAAGAGAATCTCACTCAACACACACATGTAATGACAATATTATAATTTGAAATTTTATTTATAATCGAAGTTTTGTTTTATGATCAAATAATCAACATTTTTGAAAAACATTACTCTGTTCCAGAAATGTTAATCTCTTGCACTACTGAGCTAAAAGTCAAGTTAGAGCAAAGACCACCACCGAATAGACAAAGTAATGAAAGAGTCGATGACAAAAACTGACCTCATTAAAATTAACACTCTTTTTCTTAAATGTAGATTCCCCCAAGTCGTCAGGTGGATGCCCACTTTCTTCTCTAACTCATTTGCTCGTGATGTTTGACATGATAGATGAAACTTACTTGGAGAGACTTCTATGCATCACGAAGGACATCACAACATAGCCGAGAGGTCTAAAAAAGATAAGGTGCCACAAGGGCAACATAATCTAGCCAAGAGGGCCATAAAAGGACGACGCGCCACAAGGGCGGCACAATCTTGCCACAAGGGATATATAAATAAGAAAGAGCGGCAATCTGACATGAAAGGTCACATCCTACACAAGCAACCAAAATGGCAATCTGACCAAGAGGTCATAGTTGAAATAAATAGACGAAACGTCAATTCGACCACAAGGGTCATTACCAACATGAAGGACAAAAGAAAGACAATCCAACCAAGAGGACCATATTTTTCATTATCTATGCCGAGAGGGCCATTCATACAAATATCGCCGAGAGGGTCATTCATGCAAATATTGCCAAGAAGGTCATTCATGCAAATATTGGCGAGAGGGCCATCGATAAAAACAATGCCGAGAGGACCATTCATACAAACATTGTCGAGACGGCCATTCGTACAAATATTTTCGAGAGGGAAGTCATACAAACATTACCGAGAGGGTCATTCAGACAAATAATACCGAGAGGGTCATTCATAAAAATATTACCGAGAGGACCATTCATACAAACATTGCCTAGAGGGCATTCATACAAACAATGCCGAAGGGCCATTCATACAAACAAAAATGCCAATAGGGCCATTCATTTATAATAAAGGTCGAAAGAGGCCATTTTCATATTCACTAGAAGAAAATACGAGTCAGGCAGTGCCAAGAAGGACACCCGCTCAGAAAAATCAAGCCCGAAAAATGTGATGATGCTGCCACACGTGTGTCAAAATAATTAACCACAAACAGTATTGAAACTATTGAACGCAGGCCGATTAAACCGGAATCAGATGCATGCGGAGCAAACTTAGAACTTTCTCTTATGCAACCGGTTGACACAGGGTGCCAATGAGAGTCAAGCTCTCTGGACAGGAGTTGAAGATCGCTCCACAGCATGCTCAGCCATAATTAATTTTTCTTAAAATTTGGTTTTGTCAAATCAAGGTGTTTCTAGTAAATTCAAGGAGCAAGGTGAAAATGGTACGAGGTATCCAGTCAGTGAATAGCCTTCCGGTAGTTGTAGATCTCAAAGGAGAAAAGGACAGTCGGCAGTCTAGACGAGGAGTAGTTTACCTCGAGACGAAGGATCTAGAGATGACCAGAGTAGTCGGTTCTAGGTAAGATAGGGATCTAGGGCATATGAAGGGCAAGATTAGGGAAGCGGTGGACAAATAATGACTTTGAGCATAAGACTTTGAATTGAGGGCCAAGAGGGAGCTCGATTTATAGATTTTAAGTGAGACTACAATGAATTACCTAGGCTTGAATCAAAAGTATCGAGTATCAAAGTGAAAGCAGTAGCCATAGGTTGGTTATGTCTATAGGTAAAAGGCCTTTCTATGAGGATAAGCGCAATCATGAGAAAACTAGATGTGTAAGCCCCAACATTCAAGGACGAATGTTTCTAAGGGGAGAAGGATGTTATATCCTTCGTTATATAATACCCCATGCTCTTGAGCTATGGATTAAACCGCTCAACACATGGAAGTAGACCCAAGCTCCAAATTCTTTTGATCATATTCAAGTATGCAAGTAAAGAACTCCGGCTATGAAAGGATGAAGTCCCGAAATGATTTAACACTTAAAGGTGTGATGACAATGATTAGGAATAATCTTTTGTGTATGCCAAAAGAGACTATGGACTAGTTCTATATTTCATGATCATGATAATGAGTATATGTGGTATGTTAAAAATCATTACTATTTAACTAAATTGAGAGTATGAAGTTAGTTATGTGGGTAATTGGTTAATTGTTGCATAACTATTAAGTTAGCATAATCACACGTGGCATGGAAAAGTGGCAGCAAAATGGATATGGGTTCATTTACATAAGGTGGTGGTGGAACCTTTAATGAAAATACTAAGGTGTGGTCCAAAAAGAGCCCACGTGTAAAGGGAAAAAGGACCATTAAAATCACTATTCTCAATTTAATTCTTATCTCAATTTGTTTGTGGTTCATTTTAAGAAAATATATATGCTACAAATATATTTTAGAGGCAGCAACGTGAAGTCTCTTCCAAGAGTAACGTGAGTGTTATTTAATAGAACAAACTATATTTCTTCACAAAAACGACAAACATGTTTTTCTCTCTATTTCAATCTCGTTGTTCCATTTTGTCGTGTGTTGAATCCAAGCTTTCTTCGAAGAGAAGTAAGATAGAAGAAGAGTAGTTCTTGACATATAAGGTATGAATTCTCTTTTCCTGGATATATTTATGTTCGTCCAGGCCATAGCTAAATTGTGAGATGAGAAAGTACGAAAATTATACCGTAAATCATATTTGATGTTGTTGTTGTATTATGGGTTGTTTGGTGGTTGTTCTAAATTTCTTGATGGATAAGATTGATAGACTTGATGGGGTTGTTTTTATTTTGATTGTTTGAACATGGGGGAGTGGAAGAAATAGAGGAGATGTTGTCCGATTCATTATAGAATCGGCTTGTCACTTGATAACTAGTTGGTATGTTCCTTCTTATTGATATGAGTATTGTATATTATTGTAGACGGATTGTGAAGAGGATAATTTCATCATAGTCATCGAAGAATTAGTTCAGGGTATGTAAGGGATATTTTTCCTTCTTTTCAGCATGAGTCCGTAAGTATGTTTCCTTTATTAGAAGCCGTAGGGGGCTAGTTTGCAACTATGTTCCTTAGTGATGGATTAAGATCGTCTAAGATTTGATGAGTCGGCCTTGAGTAAATCTCCCATGTAAGTCATGTAAATCAGTAGTGTCTCTAAGATATTTGTAAGCTATACCTAAGCTATAATTCCTAATAAATTGAGGAACACGAATGAACGAGCTAATGAACTAGTAGTGGAATATGGATATAGAAAGGTGAAGTGGTGCTAATCATAATATCAGACTGTAATAGTCTAGTGAGATAAAAATGTACATATACTTTAGGATGATTGTGGAACTCCCTAAATCTAAGAGAAATAGAGTACATGATAAGTTACTTATAAAAGTAGAGAACACGATTTGGACAAGATAATCCCCAAACTTAAGAAGAGTATAGATATGTGGATTATAAAGGTAAAGACAGATCGAGTAGGCCTGGAAAGGTATGTGAGCTACCTTTCCATGAACTTCCTTCTCGCCCTTGATTACAAATCACCGCAATCTAAAACTGTCAAAAGAAATTGAAGATGATTGTTGCAACTGTTCATTCTTGAATTTCACAATCATAGATATTTTTGATATTTCATATAAGTACCTTCATGTGGAACTATTGTTGTTTTTACATTCCCCTCGCACCTTAGCGCTACCTCTGGTTTTTCGTCTTGTGCAACCCTTATTTGTCCTTTGTTCTTTGGCCTTTACTTCCCCCCCCCCCCTCTTTCAAGGAATTCAACATTGTTGATATGTTTTGCATCTTGTTCGCCCACTCTTCATTCGGGGTGATTCGAACTATGGGAGGATCTTCCACCTTTAAGGTCATAGCACCGAGACTTGAACGCTTACTCTTCTTGCTCTTCTCGGTTCACCTCTTTTAGATGCCCCGAGGTTTGAAGTCATTTGTTTATCACAGAACAATTCCCCCTCGCCATCCGCCATAGTTGACCCTCTCTTCCAGATCCTCGCTTCTATGAGCCAAATCACTCTCCTCGGGAGTTAACGAGATAGTCGGACGAGGACAAAAATAGTACAAGTCTCCCAGAAAGCTAAAAGGAATAGATCACAAGTTAATTGGTATGAACTAGAAATTATTGGAAGTATTGGACGAGTTAAGATTTGTAGACGTAAGTACCTTGTATACAGATTGTTTGCTTATTGTTGAATATATGCACTTGCCTTCGGGGACATTCAAATACATTTTCCTTTGGGACCATGAAGTTGCCTTCAGGGCCATTCAGATACACTTTCCTTGGGGATATTTATACATGCTTTGAGGCCTTTCACAAGGCTAAGTAGTGGATATTATGTTTCGTAGTTAGTAGACAAATAATAGAAGTAGGTAAGTATAGCCAGTCCTCTTTGATTAGCTCTTTGGTTTATATTCAAGTTTTTTTTCTTCGACGATACTCCTATAGAATAGGAACGATATCATTTTAATTTTTTGATACTCCTATAGAATAGGAACGATATCTTTTTAGTAGTATGATAATACATGGGCTTTACTGTAGTTTGGACTACATTTGGCCATATTTATTTGTTACATTGTGGCTTTCTGTAGTTTAAACTACATTGGGCCATTTCATTCAAAAATAATTAGGTGATCCTTCTTTTTTCATATTAACCTGCGTAGTATCTTCCTTTATGCTTATAACATGCCTTTTTCTGTTAGAACAGGGTAATACTAAACACACTTACAATTTGTGAGACAAAACTCTCTCATTCATTATTCCAACAGATGGCTAGATAAATAGCCATGATTACAACAGGAAATTCCTAACAATAAGGAGGAAACTAATTCCTTAGAAATAGGAGGAAGAACAATTCAAATGCATTCCTAATACTTAGGAAGACTTATTCAAAATAGAAGACTAAGTAAATAGACTAACAAATCCTTCCCTAAACTGCATGCTGAAAGCAAAGTAGTTTACATAGGAACCTTCATCACCCCTAGCATCCCTCTTAACCTTGTGAATGACTCAAGCTTTATAGGCTTAGTCATGATGTCTGCTACTTGGTCTTATGAACCACAATGCACCAGCTTCACTCTTCCTTCTCCAGTCAAATCCCTCAAAAAATGAAAGCGTACCTCAATATGCTTGCTGCGTCCATGGAATACTGGGTTCTTCGAAATCTGAATGGTGGAACTGTTATCACACCGAATCAGAATGCATTTCCCATGTTTTCCTCCAAGCTTGTCAAGTAACCTCTTCATCTATATTCCCTGAGTTGCGCAAGAAACCACAACTATATATTCAGCTTCGGTGGTTGAGAGTGCAACAATAGGCTGTTTCTTTGAGCTCCACGAAATGTCTCCTCCACATAATGAAAATAGATAACCTGATGTGCTCTTACGATCGTCTAAATCACCTGCATAATCACTATCTGTGTATGCTAATAGTGTCTCATCTCCTCCTCATTTGTACTCTATTCCAAAGTCTATTGTGTGTCTGACATATCTGAGCACTCTTTTCAGCACCTGGAAGTGTAACTCTATGGGAGAAGACATATATCTGCTAGCAAGGTAGGCCACAAACATTAAATCAGGCCATGTAACCATGAGATACGTCAAACTGCCTATCATTTGTTTGTAGAGTGTAGGATCTACTTCAGCTCCTTCTCCCTTATTTGAAAGCTTGACTCTTGGAACTATCGGGTTCTTGACTCCATTACTTTTATCCATTCTGAATCTTTCCATAATTTCTTTGGCAAACTTCCTTTGACAGATATAGATTCCTTCCTCTTTCTGTATTACTTCAACCCCGAGGAAATACCTCATCTTCCCAAGATTAGTCATATCAAAGTTTCTCCTCATTGATTCTTTGAACTTAAGAAACATGTTCTCACAATTACCGGTAAATATTAAGTCATCCACATAAAGACTGACGATTAAAATATTACCTCCGTTTTCATTCTTTATGAATAAAGTGTGTTCAGAGACACACTTTTCGAATCCCTCTTCGATGAAGTATCTTTCAATCTTGCTGAACCAAGCTCTTGGAGCTTGTTTCAACCCGTAGAGTGCCTTCCTCAACTTATACACCTTTCCTTTCTCTCCATTCTTGATGAAACCTTGAGGTTGATCGACATAAACTAGCTCATTCAGTTCACCATGTAAGAATGCACTTTAACGTCGAGTTGATAAATGCTCCAGTTTCTCTGAGCTGCAGTTGCCACAATGATTCTGATCGTGTCCCATCTTGCTACCGGTGCATACACCTCTGTATAATCAACTCCAAACCTCTGCGCATACCCTTTGGCAACTAACCTAGCTTTACATTTCTCCACCACTCCAAGTTCATTGAATTTAGTCTTGAAAACCCACTTAACACCAATAGTTTTCATACCTTGAGGAAGTTATGTTAATTCCCAAGTATTGTTTCTTTCGATTGCCTCAATTTCTTGTTGTATGGCTTTCCTCCATCTTTGCTGTTCTGAAGCTTCTTCATAGCTCACTGGATCTTCCCCTGAAGTAAAGACTTGAAGGGCCAGCCCTTCTAAGAAGAATGCTTCATTTTCTTCCTCTGAAAACTCTTGCCCAGAGACATAGTCTTTGAGATACTCAGGTTCCCTGCTCTCCCTTCTCGGTCTCTCTTGTGAGCTATTCAATGAATTGCCTGATTCAATGTTTGTTGTTGCCTCTTCTCTATTGTGTTCAGCCTCTCCCCCACCATCTGCTGCCTCTTCTTCAAGAAAATCATATTCTCCCTTACCATCTTCATCATCTTCCCAAGTGAGTATGTTAGAAGTATTTGAGATGCCATCTGCGCCCTCTGCTCCATTCCTTCCCCAATCCCAAATCTTGTTCTCTTCGAACACGACGTCTCTGCTTATCATAACTTTTTGAGACTTAGGACTGTACATTCTGCAAGCTTTGGACTCATCACTGACACCAAGAAAGATGGCTTGGCAGCTCTTGTCATCAAGTTTGGTTCTCTTTGCTTGTGGAATGTGTACATGTCCAACGCAGCCAAAGGTTCTAAAGTGCTTCACATCAGGTTTCACACCACTCCAAGCTTCTTCTGGTGTTTGCTCTTGCAATGCTGAGGTAGGGCTACGATTCAGCACATATATGATCCATTTAACTCCTTCAGCCCAAAATTCCTTTGGCATTTTTTTTCCTGAGAGTATGCTTCGTACCAGATTCATAATGGTCTGATTCCTCCTTTCTACCACGCCGTTTTGTTGGGGAGTATAAGCAGCAGTTAGTTGTCTCTTGATGCCATGTTCTTTACAAAAGTCGTTGAACTCAATCGAGTTGAATTCTCCTCCTCGGTCTGTTCTTAGGCGGCAAATGGGGAGTCCAGCTTCTTTCTCAACACTTGTTTTGAATGTTTTGAAAGTATTAAAAGCCTCTGATTTTTCTGCGATGAGAAAAATCCACATTTTTCTGCTGTAATCATCAACAAAACTCAAGAAATACCTCTTTTGGCCATTTGATACCGGATTAATTGGACCACAAATGTCTGCATGCACCAACTGCAGATTCTTCGTTGCCCTCCACTTGCTTTGCTTTGGAAAATAATCTCTCTTTTCCTTCCCAATGAGACAACTCTCACATACTTTAGTTGGATTCCCTATCTGTGGTAGGCCGAGAACCATTTTCTTCAAGCTCAAAATCTTTAGACTTTTATAGCTGAGGTGGCCAAATCTACAATGCCACAGGTGTGCTTCATCATCTGTGGTGGCTTGGAAGCAAGAGTCTGCTTCTGTTGTTTGCGCAATGACTGCAAACATTCTGTTTGCGCTCATCTTGGTCTCCATGATTGGTCCTCTTGCTGGGTGAAAAAATCTGCATGTATTATCTTGTATTAAGACTGCAAGCTTTTTCTCTTGTAATTGGCTGATACTTAGCAGGTTGTTGCTGAGGTCGGGAACATAATACACATTTTGATCACTTGAACCAGCCCATCAATCTTGAGTTTAATACAGCCCTTCCCATGAACCACCATCCTTGCATTGTTTCCGAGCTTCACGGAATGTTTGAATGTCTCATCTATTTCGGCGAACCATTTCTTCATTCCCATCATATGATTGCTGCAAGCACTATCAAGGAACCATAGATCCTCCATTTTTGCGTCTTGCATCTCTACGTGAGCCATGAGGACAAGTTCCTCTTCTTCATTGAACTCCACATAATTTGTTTGTTTCTCCCAACTGGGGCATTCAAACTGAAAGTTCCCTAGTTTATGACATTTATAGCATTCTATCAAGGCTTTATTGAACCCTGATCTTCCACGTCCCTGGAATGCACCCCTGCCTCTTCCTCGTGCCTCACTAAACCTTTCTTCTTCTGAGATTTTCAAGACTTGTTCCTCGCTGCTGGAACTTTTGCGATGGTGCCTACTGATTTTTAGTTCGTGGCATAGCAGGGAACTTTGAAGTGCATCCACTGAGAGACTGTCAATGTCTCTTGATTCCTCGATCGAGCATACCACATAGGTGAACTTCTCAGAGAGTGTGCGCAATATTTTCTCCACTAAATATTATCTTGCATGTCTTCTCCCATATTTCTCATCTCTGTTGCCACCAGCAACACTCTAGAGAAATACTCTGTGATGGTCTCATTCTCTTTCATCTCTAGTATCTCAAAATCTCTTCTGAGACGTTGGAGTTGTGCTTGTTGAACACGTTTACTTCCCTTGTATTTGGTTTTGAGAGACTCCCACAGCTGCTTGGATGTATCTTTCTGAATTATGGTTTTCAAAATTGATTTATCTATAGCTTGGAATAGATAATTTTTTACCTTGAGATCATTAAGCTTCAGGTCTGCTAATGCTTGTCTCTGTGCTCCATTGAGAATTTCTCCTCGAGTTGGCTCAACATAGCCTGTTTCAATCAGATTCCACCATTCTTTGGATCTTAGCAGGTTCTCCATCAGCATACTCCAGTGCTCGTAATCGCCGTCGAACTTAGGGATGCTGAGGAGGTTGTCTCTCTCGCCTGCCATCTCCTTTTCTCTTTCTTTCACTCCTTGTTAGGATACTGCACTCCTAACCTCTCACAACGACCAGGCCTGCAATGTCTTTGATACCAAATTGTTAGAACAGGGTAATACTAAACACACTTACAATTTGTGAGACAAAACTCTCTCATTCATTAATCCAACAGATGGCTAGATAAATAGCCATGATTACAACCGGAAATTCCTAACAATAAGGAAGAAACTAATTCCTTAGAAATAGGAGGAAGAACAATTCAAATGCATTCCTAATACTTAGGAAGACTTATTCAAAATAGAAGACTAAGTAAATAGACTAACATTTTCTCTGGCCTATTAAGAGTTTGTACTGTTCTACTGTCTCATTGGAGTGTTTGTGCTCCATTTTAGTAATTCTATCATGCATGTTGGTAAGGTGTGTGGTGTTTGTAAGAGTACCTCGTTGTTGTAGTATAGTGTGCTAATTTCTTCGGTTTCTCCTCCTTTGGAGTTTCCAATGATACTGGCTTTGCCTGCTCTTAGCATATCTTCAATTTTTGACTTCATGGTTGATAGTCCTATGGCTCTTTTGACACTGAGCCATTCTTGAAACCTTTCTATAGTACATGGTATTTTCATTTTCAGGTCTTTGTCATCTCCGCTTATATTGCTAATCCTTCCTGTTTTAAATAGTTGCCATATAATGATAGGTTTTCATGTTAAGTCTGTCAAAGCGTCGAACAGTTGTATACCGTAGATACCTCTTCCGAATGATTCCATCATTAACCTAGCAGATTCTACTAAAACATTGGATAATTTAGCAATATTATAAAAAGTTTCATCTACTAGTATTTTATCTATAAATCTGTAAGTAAAGAGTTTAAGAACTATATCAGGGTTTGATTTTTCATTGCATAAAAACCTTGGGTATTTTCTTAATTTTTCACTTCTTAAAATGTGTGGGTTTGATTTATAATCATAATTTATTAATTTGCTCGTAAGCTGTAATATACTCAGGTGAGAATTTCACTTTGTCGCACATTGTTACTGTCGTTGAAGACGATGCTGTTATGGGTGATGGTATAGTGGTTGGCATGACTGCATGTTTAGATGTGAAAGTCTTTGGTTTTTCTGTAGGAGTTTGGGAAGATTTCAAGGTTTGTAGGGTCTTGAAGTCTTTAAAGGCTTATGTCAGTTTTTCTAGCAAGTGTGTATTTTCTTCCATTTTAGTTGTAATAATTTTTTGGTTTTGTTTGAAGATTCCTGTAACATTGGTAATATATACTTCGAATTTTTCACCGCTGGTTGACATCGTTGTACCTGCTAAGAAAATCAGCTAGAATATTCTTAGTCCCGGATATATTTTTGACAATAAAATCATAACAATAAAAGAATGATTGGCATTTTCTTCTCTTAGTTCTGGAAAAGGGTCTATTTTATTTGTAATGAAAGCTCTTACATTGGTGTTATCTGTTCTAACTATTAATTTTACTGGTAATAGGTGATATGGAATCTCTTTATTCCAAATTTTACTGCTAATAGTTCCTTCTCGTTAATATGGTAATTTTTCTCATTAGGCTTTCATGTTCCGCCTCCATATCCACAAATTAGTGGTTTTTCTTTATCTATATCATCTTTATCATATGCTATGAGGGCTGCTCCCCATCCTATATCATTGGCATCAGTAAAAAGTTCTAGTTGATCAAGTTTTGTTGGTATTCTATGTTTCGGCAAGGCTTTCACTTTTTCTTTGATTTTATTTATGGCTTTAGTATGTTCTTCCTTCCATTCAAAAGTTATATTTTTTCTAGTTAGTTCCTGTAATGGTTTTCTCAAAAGTGGTAAATCCTTTATATGGTCTGAGGCGTAGTTTACTACTCCTAGAAATTGTTGTACTTCCTTTTTGCTCTCTACTTTATCTTTAAATTTTTTTATTTTTGTTACATTGTGTTCCTGTAATTGTAATCCTTCATTATCTATTATGTATCCCAAATATTCTATACTATTTTTGAAGATTTCAGATTTCTTTTCAGATAATAATATTTCATGCTGTTTCACAATTTTTATAAATTCTTCTAGATGTTTTATATGATTTTCCAAATCATCACTATATATTAATATGTCGTCAACATATACTATACAGTATTCTGTTAGTTTTCTGAACACTTGGTCCATTCTTCTTTGGAATATTTGTGGTGCATTCTTTAATCCAAAGGGTAGTACATTCCATTCGTAGTGTCCTTGAGGGGTACTAAACACTGTTAAAGCTTTTGATTCATTTTTTAGTTTTATTTGCCAAAAACCACTCTTACAATCAAATTTACTGAACCATTTTGTATTCCCTAATCTATTAATAAGGTTCCTTTTGTATGGTAAAAATTATCCATCAAATACAGTTTTCTTGTTTAGCTCTCTATAGTCAATCACCATTCTAGCCTTTCCTCTTTTTTGTTCACTATGTTTTCTAACTAAAAAGGCTGGGCTACTATGTGAGCTTTTACTTTCTTGTATTAATTTTAATTCTAATAACTCTTTTAGTTGGGTTTCAAATTCCTTCTGATCTGTTGGGTTGTATCTAATAGGCTTAGATCTAACTATATCGCTAAGATTTATTAGTTTGATTTCAGCATATATTTTTTCTTTCTCCCATAGTTGCATCAGATTTTCTCCAAAATTTATTTTTAGTATATTGAGGTATTTTTCTCTTAATAACTGTAGGTTATTATTCCTATATGACCTTATGTTACATATTCTTAGTGTATGTATTGGTAATATTCTCTTTAGTATTATCCATTTATTACAAGGTGTCTGTAGGATGAAAGTATTATTATTTATCACTTGCGTTTTGAAGTAGTCTAGGAAATTGTTCCCTAACAATACTTGTTGTTTCATATCATTCAGTTGGTATATAACTGGTAGTCTGAATATTGTCTTCCCTAATACTATTCTCATGTTTTCTGCTACTATATCTAATTCTTTTGTTTGTTCGTTAAAGCCTGATACTTTTGTTCTATGTGTTTTAGATCTTTTCCATCTGTGTGGTTCTAATACTTCTTTCTTTGTTAGACATAAGTCTGCTCCACTGTCAATAAAAATCTTTTGTTTTATCATTTTATTAGGTTTGTATTCTATATGAGCTTCTATGTAGATTGCTACCATCTAATTATTATTTCGTTCTAAATCCATTTCTTTTAATCTTTGTTGAAGCTCTTCATCTTGTTCCATTTCTTTTACTTCTTCAAGTAATTTCTTCCATCTTATCTCACATAACATTTCTCCTACTCTGCTAAGGCTTTTTGTAATCTTTTTTTACCTATCACTATAGTATCTATTTCATGTTTCACTAGCAATCGTAATAAGCTTATTGCGAACATACCTTTCATATTGCATCCAGTAATCTCTTTCTTCTAGTAATTTTCTTTCTTCTTGCGACTTCATTTATGTAGAACTGTTTTCACTTTCTGAGTCTTGGTTAACAAAGTTAATGTTTTCTGATCCAGTTTCTTCATCAGTTTGACTGACATAAAAATCTTCATATTCGTACCAATTATTATTTTCTTCTTTTATTTGTTGTAGACTCATTATAAATTGTGTAGTGTCTATGTATTTTACACCTTTTTTCTTTAGCTTTGGGCATTTATTAGCATAATGCCCTTTTTCATTGCAATTCCAACATTTACATTCTTTATGTTTTTCTTCTTTAATTGGTTTTACATATTTTCTTTTTCTAAATTTTCTCTTATGCTTGAATTTTTTTCTGGTTTCAGGGGTATTTCTATACCTTTTAAATCTTTTTTTCCTATAAGGTTTGTAATAAGGTTGCTGGTTTTGTCTGCTGTAATTATTATATCTTTTGTGTTGCTATTTCTTTTTATGGTCTTTCTTATATTTCTTTTCTCTTTTATTACCATCACATCCGAATACTAATCTTTTTTTCGTAAATCCACATACCTCTCTTAATCCTATTTTCTTAACTTTTTTAATCTTTTGTTGCATCCTATATTCTTCACATTTTCGCATTAGATATGCTCTTAGTACTCTTATTCTTTCTCCTAATGTATTTTCTCTTGGTTCTAGTTGGGTGTATTCCTTTGATATTTCTGTGTTATAAGGTATAGGTAGGTGGTCATAATAAAGTTGTTGATATATTAAACCTTCTTCTGGCAATTAATGTTTTAGGTATCAAGTCATACATATATTCTAGGTTTTCTGTTTGTGTGGAGTTCATTAATGCTATATACATTCCAAGATTCCAATCATTTATTCTTCTTCCTATTTCTTGTTCATCATAAACATTGTCTAAGTCTAAGAAATATCCATTGTAATTTACATCTTGTGCCATTGATCCTACAAATTCTTTAAGTTCAGCTTGTTGTCCTACTGGTATATGATTTGGTAATCTAGTTTGTCTTCTATTTATTATTTCCAGGTTGGGATCTACTAATTCTTCTTCTGGGTAATCATTTGCATCTTCATTTATTATATCATCAGTTTCTATTTCTGTTTCTATAGGATTATTAAATTCATCTTCTATATCACTTTCGGGTTCATCTTCTATGATTTCATTTACACTTTTCATTTTTTGTAAGGCTACTATTATCTGGTTATTTTCTTTTACTATCTCTGAGTCTTCTTCCTCTTCTATGAATTCTGCTATTCTTACCTCTTGGTTTACTAATTTAATGTTGTTGTCTTCGTTAGTATCGCTCTCAATCTTTTCAGTACTAGTTGTAGTTTCTTCACTTGTTCTACCACTTCTTACTTTCTTTTTTACCTTTAACCTTTTTATCTCTTCTCTTAGGATTTTTATTTCATCTTTTAATTCTCCTAATTCTTGTTTTACATTAGTTAATTCTTGTTTTACATCTTTCAATTCTTCTTTTGTCTGTTTTAGTTCTACTTTGGTTTCTTTTAATACTTTCTTTGTCTCCATAAATTTGCGTTTGCATTTTTTATATTTGTTGTACCATTCCTCATTATTGTGTGTTTTTAATTTGGTGTTTTATGTTTCTAATTCACATAATTTTCGTTCTTGTTTATCTAATTTTAGATTTAAATATTCGTTGGTTGTTTCTCTACGTCTTTTAGTACATGTTTTCACTTTTTGAATTGTTGTCTGGTGTGGTTTTTTCTTTCTTTTTCATTGGTTCATACTTGTATCGTTCTCTTTCCAGTATATTTTTTCCATGGTTTCTTAAAAACGTAAGTACACTAGGTTCTTAATTTTCCATTTAAAATTGTCTTTTCTTACTTAATAGTGCTAAGCTATGTAATATTTTTTCTACTTTCTTTGGCAATCTTAGTTTTATTTTACTAATATCTACCATTATTGGTTCTTTCTATTGGTACTATTTTTGGTTGTTGAGTTGTAGTGCTAATTATAGTGTTTTCTTTGCTCGTACTGGGTTCATCTTCTTCTACTTGTTTGCCTTTATCTTTACTTTTATCTTCTACTAATACGTTTAGTTTTTCTAGTATTATTTTAAATGTTGGTACCTCAGTTATATTCCATGATTTTGTTAATTCTTCTCTTATTATTTCTTGCATTATAGTTTGATTTTCTTTTATTTCATCCATTAATATTAATGTATTCTTCATTTTTTCTTTTACTACTATTTCCTCCCATAATGCAGTAATTTTTTCGTTAGGGTTAGTCATGATTATTAATTCTTTTCCTCCATCCGTTTCCCATATCTATCCATATTTTATCAAACTTTTCACATTGTTTTTCTAACTGCTGGATCTTTTCTTCTAGTTTTATTTCTTTTGCCTTGTATTTTAAGTATTTAAGTTGTGAGAATATTTCTTCTGATAAAGCTGTTTTTATTGATTTTAATTTCAATTTTTTCTCTATTATCTCTTTTTGTATATTCATACTTTGTTTATGAATCTTGTTTTCCCTTGGTCATTTATTTCAAATCCGTTATTATTTATCTTTTAATGTATCATGGTTAAAAAGTCACTTCCTAGAAGTAATTCATTAAAAATATAATATTCTATTACTCCTATATTTATCTTATACTCTAAATCTTGGATTTTGAATCTTAAATTAATAATTTTGGTAATTATTATTTCTCATTCATTTTCAGGATAATTATAAGTTTGTGGGTCTATTAAATCACAATCATTTTCATCAATTTTACTTATATGTATAAAACTTTTAATAGCTCCAGTATTTACTTCAGCTATACAGTCTGTCGTTATCATACCTTTAAATATTATTACTTTAATTTTTAATCTGTTTGTGTTTATATTTATTAAATCTAATATTCGAGGTTGTATGACACTAGTTTGTCGTGACATTGTTGGTTCTCTCGTAATACTTAATCTAGATCCTTCTATTTTTGGTATTAGTCTTTTGGAAGGTGTAAGGGTTCTTGTATTAAAATCCATATATATTTCTTCTGGTATAGTTATTTTGGAATTTTCTTTATGTTCTATTTGTTCTAATATTTCTTGGTACTAATATATTCATTTCATGTTGTTTCTTTACATGGTGGTTTCCTGTTACGACATATATCATTTTTTTTCAATACTTATGAATTATTCCGTCTAGTTTATAATATAGTGTTAAGGCTAAGTCTTTGTGTTCATCTTTTAATGATATACTAAAGTCTTATTGTACCATAAATTTTAATTTCTGATATATTAAATTTCCTTTTACTACTGATATTAAAGCATCTTGTAGATTTCCTAATATCCTATCATCTAGTATGTATATTTGTATAGGTGTATCTATGTTTTTCTGAAAGTATGCTTTTATAGTAAATTCTACTCCTCCAAAGTATATATTTCTATATTTTTTAGCTTCCCTAGTAGATAGTTTTGGTAACTCTCTTTTTATTACTTCATTTGTTATCAAGTTTATTTTCGTTCTCCCATTTACACTCATTGTATCTATTATATTTTCATGCTTGTGTGCTATGTATCTTATTTCTGTATTTATTTAAACCATTTTGTTTTTAATATTTCTTTATGGATAATTCTTCTTTTTCATCTTGTATTTTCTGATATGTTTCTAGTTTAAAGCTTAGTATTTGTGTTGATCCTCCTTCATATGTACTGATAATATGTTTCTTTAGAGTCTTCTACTATTTCCTTTCCTTTATCCATATTTTAATAAGTTAATGTACTTATATTGTTCTTCTATTAAATCATTTAGATCTTTTAATTCATTAACCTTTCTGATTATTTCTCTTAATTTATTTTCTAGAAGTTTCATATTTTCTTCTTCCTTTTGTCTTAACTCTTCGTCTTTTAGTGCTATTTTATTTTTAAATTCTTTAATAGTACTTTCCTGTTCATAAACTTCTTTAGCATTTTCTTGTAAGATTTTATCTTTCTTATTTATTAGATCTATACTTATTCTGCAACTTATTATATATTGGTTTATATCTCTATTATATGTAAGAGGTTTTTCTGCTATCATTCTAAGTTCTTCTAATTTATTTTGTTGTTCTATCAGTCTATTTTCATCCATAGTGTTCTATTGTCATTCGTAGTTCTTCTTTTCGATGTGTTATTTCTTGGTTTATTCTATCAAATTCGGTGTTGAGATCTATCAATACTCTATAGTTTCTTATAACATCGTCTAAATTAGAACTTATCGCTGCTAAGTCAGCCTCTTCTTTTGTTTTCTCATAATCTTTCAGTTTCTTTATTGCTAGTCCTAGTTTCTTTAGTTCTACTAAATCACTATAGTATTTTACTAATGTTTCTGTGTGGTTTCTTCTTTGTAATACTAGGTGTCTTATCCTTTTTAGCATGAGCATTCTTTTATTTAATCCTCTAACTTGGACCAATTCTTCTCAGGTTTTCATTGTTTATAACTTATTCCATTTACAAGTTCTGATACCATTTTCATTTCTTGTGTGTTTTTCTTTTTATGACCTTTCTTATATTTCTTTTCTCTTTTATTATCATCACATCCAAATGTTAATATTTTTTCCGTAAATCCACATACCTCTCTTAATCCTATTTTCTTATCTTTTTTAATCTTTTGTTACATCCTATATTCTTCAAATTTTCGCATTAGATATGCTCTTAGTACTCTTATTCTTTCTCCTAATGTATTTTCTCTAGAACAGTAACTGTGCATTTTGGATGTTTCCAAGACTCGTCTTTAACTTCATGTGTAACCGTAACTACGTTCTCATATAGCTCCTTATCAATTAATCAGCTGATCTACCTTCATGTCTCCATCCCAAGTAGTTACTTTTGAAGTCATATATCTTGCTTTGAGTACTAATCTTATCGCACTTCCAAACATTAACTTACGTCTTCGAATTATCTCCACATTTCATACATATCACTTTACTCGATTACATATCAACCTTTCGCTCCTAATCTTATTCCGAATACTCTAAACATACCTCCTCTTATTTTTTACTTCTTGTACTTTAACTGGCCACATTCTTTAGTCTCTTTATATTACTTTACTTAATTACCAACCCCATAGCTGTAAAACTACAGAAATCCTATGAAGAAACCTTATAAACCTAGACGAACCGCTAGGCGTAAGGATGCCCCAGTATCTAAAGAAACCAAATGCTGGAACTGTGGCAAGGCTGGCCATTTAGCTAGTTCCTGTAAAGTACCTAACAAGAAGAAGGATAAAATCAACCTTCTTGAACTTAACCCATAGTTTAAAGATAAACTCTTCACCATTTTAGTAGAACCTGGTAACTCCTCTGAATCAGAAGATTATAGCGACGAAGACCTCTTAGACGTCGACTATAGTTCAGATAGTTCAGATTCCAGTAGCGAATGCATCTGTTCAGGAGCATTCTGCTCATGGGATTCTAGCGCTGTTAATGTCATTTCTAAAGACAGCCAAGAATTCTTCTTTGACATGATCGAAAAGATCGATGACGAAGATCTTAGGAAACAGTATCTACCAGAACTTAAGAAGCTTATTATCCATCATAAAGATAGTAAAGCTGTTGTCGAACCCTTCAACATGAAACAAGCCTTTAGTAAATTTAAGGTTACAAAACCTTCTAGTTCTTCCATTCCAGACCTCCAAATAGAAGTTGCCAACCTTAAACAAGAAATTAAGGACATTAAGGAACGCCTCAGTATGATAGAACTAGATTCCTTTTCCAATAAGATTATTAGAGAAGCAAACGAAGAGATGAACAGGCCATCTACTTCCAGAGGAATAGCAGAAGTTAATTCTGAAGAAGATGATGATTCTATGAGCCTAGATCGATCAGGTCTAAGAGTAATTACCAAAGTCAAGCCTCTATCTTATCATATCCTGATAAAGTTAGTTGTTAATAAAAACTTAGTTCTCAATAAGATTTCCTTATTTGACACAAGAGCAGATCAAAACTGCATCGCAGAAGGCCTTATCCCTACTAAGTATCTAGAAAAGAGCACTTCGAGGCTCTATTCGGCAACAGGTGAAAAACTTAAGATCAATTATAAATTGTCTAGAGCCCATGTTTGCAATAGTGGAGTCTGCTACAAAAATGACTTCGTTATTACCAGAAATATTACATAAGAGATCATCTTGGGTATTCCTTTTGCTACCCAGATCAAACCCTATACCGCTAACCTTGACGGTATCTATACCAGTTCTTTAGGAAAAGAAATTATTTTTCCTTATTTAAATCCTCATTCAAAAGATGAAAGCAATTTTGTTAAACAGAAGACCGTTTTTCGGATACAATTACTATCCAATCAAATTAACTTTTTAAAAGATGATATACAGGTCAAAAGAATTGATGCGGCCTTAAAGACCCCTGAGCTTATCAACAAAATTGACGCTCTTCTCAGAACTATTAAGAAAGACGTTTGCTCAAAATTGCCTAATGCCTTTTGGGAAAGGAAAAGACACGTGGTATCTTTACCATATGTCGACGACTTTAATGAAACAGTCATTCCTACAAAAGATAGGACAATACAGATGAGCCACGAACTCATGGAATACTATAAGAAAGAGACTGATGATTTACTTCAAAAGAAAATCATCCGTCCCTCAAAATCTCAGTGGAGTTGTTCAGCGTTTTACGTTAACAAAAGCTCCAAACAAGAGAGAGGAGCCTCCAGAATAGTTATCAATTATAAACCGCTAAATCAGGTTTTAAAATGGATTAGATATCCTATTCCCAACAAAAGGGACCTTTTGAAAAGAACCTTCAAGGCTAACATCCATAGTAAATTTGATATGAAATATGGATTGTGGCAGATTCAGATTGAAGAAAAAGATAAGTATAAAACTGCTTTTAACGTCCCCTTCGATCAGTTCGAGCGGAACGTTATGCCATTCGGGCTCAAGAATGCCCCTTCCGAATTTCAAAATATTATGAATAGTATTTTTAACAGTTTGAGCTTGTTTTCTATAGCTTATATAGATGATGTTCTTATATTTTCAGAAAGTATTGATCAGCATTTTAAGCACCTTAATATCTTCATTAACACAATGAAGAAAAACGGTTTGGCCGTAAGTGCTAAAAAGATAAAGCTTTTTCAAACTTCTATCAGGTTTTTAGGCCATGACCTTTATCAAGGAACTTATAAACCCATTTGTAGAGCCATAGAATTCTCTACCAAATTTCCAAATGAGATTACTGATAAAACCCAGTTACAAAGATTTCTAGGTAGTCTCAATTATGTTGCTGATTTTATTCCTAAAGTCAGACAGATTTGTGAACCCTTGTATAAGAGACTTAAGAAAGTCCCTGTCCCATGGACAGAAGAACAGACTAGAGCTGTCAAACAAGTTAAGGAAATTGTTCAGAAACTTCCATGCTTAGGAATACCTAACCCTGAAGCATTCATGATTGTAGAAACTGACGCCTCTGACGTAGTCTACGGAGGCATCCTAAAACAAAAAGTTTCCCCAAGAGATTCCGAACAATTAGTAAGGTTTACTTCAGGAGTCTGGAACTCCGCCCAGAAAAATTATAGTACTGTTAAAAAGGAAATTTTTTCCATAGTACTATGTATTACAAAGTTTCAAGATGATTTGGTAAACAAAGAATTTTTATTAAGAGTTGATTGCAAGGGAGATTTTCAGTTTTAGCAGAACTCCCTAAAAAATACTGGAAAAACCCCAGCAGTGCCTTTTAAAGCATCTCCGTATTTGGTACAAACCAAAGAGAGTTATGGAATGAAACCTTCGGGATCATACTCGAAAGCAGTTAAGCCCATTACATTGAGAAAAAAGGAAACAGATCTACCAGCAGCAGCAGGTACCAGTTCCCATCCTCCGAAATGGGAATTCATTTACCGTCAAGCCCTCCCCATAATAGCCCTTGACAAGCGGTATGAGAACTTCAGAGTGCAGGATCTCCTAAAGCCCTGTTATACAGACTATCAGTATGTGGAAACCACAAATCCCCTAAAAACCAGAAAGTTTTTTGAATTCATTAATGTCGACACAGACTCAATGGATATCGAACACAGTTACTTTAAGAATAATCCAGAAGCTATTGAATTTTGAAAATTCACAATTAAAAAGATTTTAAGCCCATTTGGATGGTATGCAGATCATTTGCATACCCCAATCCACTTTTCAAAACCTTTTAAACCAGCAACTTATAACTGGCATGATTATAAAGAACCATGGTTTAATTTTTTATATGTTAGACCCAATACGCATACTTGGTTTGTCAAATATGCTGAAGGGTTGAAAGGAAAAGTCATTCCCCGCTGGTTTTACGAGTGGTGGAATGTTTTTGGAGGAAATCTACAGGTGGCAGCTCCTATCTTCCAGAACAAGTATAACAGTTTTTGTGAAGAACAACAGATCAGCACACTCCTAGATTATATTAAAGAATGTAAATTCTTTATTAACAAGAGGATTTCTTATATTATTAATTGGTCGTTTGACCTCAAAGAAATGGACCGAATCAGGTACCTCAGCAAAGTTATTAGGATTAAGGGATGGAGCCCTAAAGTGAAAGAAGAGGTGAAGAAAAAGAGTCCCTCCACTTCAGGTTCCAATTCTTCTAGGGCAGAAGTCAGACGGAGGTTGTTAGAAGCCTTATCAAAACATGAGAACGATGAGGAATCCGGAGAAGTTCTTGAACTCTTAGATTCAGCGTCTAGTTCAGGAGAACCAGATAACGGAGATATGCTGGCCCCACGAGGAATAGCACAATCTTATTATCTGGATAGACAATAAAGGAAAAGCAGGTAACGACAAAAGTCGTAAAGCAAAAGCAGGTGACTAAAGTCGTAAAAGAAAAAGAACATAGCGACAGGGAATCAACCAACAGTAGATGACCCTTCGAAGAAAGTAGAAACAAGTGACCCTTCAAAAAAGTAAAGGACATTCTGAAGAGTCATTTGATCTCAGCCGTTAATGTAAAGTTTAACTTTATTTCTCGAGGCCTATTTAGGGCTCTCAAGTTGTAATCATTCGGGCACCCCGGAAATTACCCACAAAGGAATTTCTCTTTGCCTTACCAATGTATCCCTTATGCTTTCCGCTTTCATTTGAATAAAACTTGTGAGTATTTTGTATAGTATTTCAAAGTTTTGTTTACTGCTTTAAGTTATTTCGGTTTTAATCTCCCCGATCCTTTTTATGGTATCAGAGCCAGGTTGTTCGTTAGCATGAGTAGCTAAACTTATACTGCTGTCTTGAGCATGAGAGTCTAGAGGTCTTAACTGTTGGTTCTTATATACTATTCGTACTTTACTTATATCTTGTTATTATCTTCAGTTATATGTCTTCATTCTCTATCTGTATAGTACACAGTTGTCTTCTTTTGATAAGTTGAGGTATCCAATTAATATCCGGATCAGACGTTGGCAAGCCCGTCTTTGCAGTTGAATAGCTCAGGTGGAGCCGGATCCTGTGGGTGTTCCCGTCGCCAAGATACTTACTAAAAGAATTGACTAGGTTACTACTATATTTTAAATAATTAGAAAACCAGAACTAAAGACATTCGCTAAGATATAAATGAACTTGAAACAATGTCATAGAATCAACAGTCGCCGACCAATAGTACCCTCGCTCATACAAGACGACAATTCCTCTCTAGTTTACCCCTAACTGCTCATAACTCTATTAGCATGTGTAAGCACCCGTCATTCGATAGGATTAGAAGGGCAAACCAGATTAAAATTGGTTGCCAAACCGATATGACTAAGTTAGTTGAACAGTTGAAAGAATACAAATTTCAACTAAATTATTATAAAAATGTTGCACCTCTAGAAGCCCAGAGATCCCTTATAGGGAACGCAGATTGGCTGCTTAGCCGCTACTCTTCTCAATTCTGAGATGAATAGTTCCGAGCGCCACAGTATTATGAATAGTGAAAACCTCTCCACTTCGACTATGAAAATAGCAAAGTTGGAAAGAAATTTACAGAACTGGGATATACCCAGACAGCCTTTTAAAACTATTTATGAAACAGGAAAATTTGATTTTATAAAAAATTATAATATCAAGACTTGTGAATCCACTATAGCCATAAACAATTCCAAGGAAATTGTTAGGCTATTATCTCCACAGGATATTGGTAGTTATAAAAAAGATTTTAACTTCCTTCATATAGGACTTGTCCAGGTTGCGGTCAAACCCCTCTACCGTCTGGGGTTAGATACACCCATCTGCCTTCTCTTACGAGATGCCAGAATGCTAAACTTTGAAGACTCTCTCCTAGGAGTTTTACAAAGTAATTTAGCCAGAGGACCAGTTTACTTTAACTGTTATCCAAACTTTTCTGTTGATATCCACGATGAAAATATCCTGGATACTTTGACTTTAAATATAAAGACAAAGAACATGAATAGTAAAGTTAACACTAAAGAAATTGCTGTTATTTACAGAATTTATTACAGGTTAATGAAAACTAACTTAGCTCCTAAAGCTAAATTGATGAGTGATAAAGGTGTTACCATGCTCATGGAAGCAAACCAAGAGCACAACAACATCTTCGTCCCTAGAATGCTTCCCTGGGACGAAACTCTGTCTAAAGATGAATGGCGTTTTAACGCCATTACTCCACCAAAGGAAAAATCAGAGAATTCTAAAATTAAGAATATTATTCAGCACCCTGATGGATCAATAAACCTTAAGTTTCTTAGATCTGGTTCTGAAAATTCTTCGAAAAGATTCTCTACAGAGAGAGCATCTTCCTCAAAAACCCGGGAGGATGACTTCGACGAAGAAGCTTTAATCCAAGAATTACAGCGCAAGATTAAAGGAGTAGATTTTTCTAAAAATATTCCTAAAGTCCACTACGAGTCAGTAGCAAGACCAGGTAGTCCAACCCCTAGTGACATGCAAGGATCATTAGGAATGATTAAGACAGAAAATAAATTTAAGATTAATTCTAAGTTCATTAGAGATTGTTGGGAAAGCCCTGACAACACTAGGAATAGAGAATGGTATGTAGAAACATACTCCGAAGAGCAACGATTAGCATTCAGAAAACTTGGATAGCTGACATGAAAAGGCTACGCTGTAACATAGAGTTTTTTAGATGGTTCCAAGTTACGGGACAACTAGGCAGCGGACCTGATTCGCTAAAAAATCTAGGTAACAAATGGTATACGAACACCGAGGTTGTTAATACCGTTATTCCTCCATTAGAGAAGATTAAGATCCCTATCGAGGGAGAAGTCATTGAGGCCGCCCCTTTCAAAAGAGGCATAGAAAACCCTACAGGTAACCCTACCAATGAGGATGTCAACAAACTGATCCAACAAAATAATCATACCAATCAGCTGCTACACGTAGTATCTACACAGATTGTTAAAAACAAAGAAACCTCTAGTCCTATAAAAAACGTTAGAACTCTCAACCCCATATTCAAGATCCCAGAATTTAAGGCTAGTAATTATCCCAGCCTAGGCACACCAGTAGATAAAAATAGCGAAATCTTAGACAAGATCAACGCTAGACTTCTACAAGATTCCCCAGCCATTAAAACTATTCTTTGGGACAGGGAACAGACTTGAACAAATTATCCAGATATGTCAATACTAAGAATTATTACCCTAGAGCCTCCTTCCCAGATATGCAGTTTGAGGAAGATCAATACCTAACCCATTCCTCCCATTCAGGATCAGAAATCGTAGAATGGAATATTGATGGCCTAGCTGAGGGTCAAATCTATAATAAACTCCATGAAATGGGTATAGCCATTACTGCTCTCAAAATCAAAAAGACTGAGGATAAACAGTGTGCTTCTATGATAGTCGCAGGTTTTACGAGAATGATGAAGAATTGGTGGGACAACTATCTCACAGAAGTGACTAGACAAGGCATTCTAAATGCATCCTCTTATCATCAGGAAGAAAAATGGATTGAACTGTAGAACAGGTGGTAGTCTCCGATGCTACTACAACCCTCATTTACAGCATACCCAAATACTTCATAGGCGAACCTAAAGTGTTTCAAGAAAAGAGTTTAGAAATTCTTAGTAATTTAACTTGCCCAAAGCTTCATGACTTTAGTTGGTATAAAGACATATTCCTTAACAAAGTTATGATCAGGGAAGATTGTAACCATGATTACTGGAAGGAAAAGTTCATTAGTGGCCTACCCCCTCTCTTTGCAGAAAAGGTAAGGACCACAATTTGAAATAAATTTGACGGAGAAATCCCCTATGGAAGCCTAACCTACGGTGATTTAGTTGGTTTAATAAACCTCACAGGTTTAGAACTCTGCACTGATCTAAAGCTTTGGCATCAGCTTAAGAAAGAAGGAAGACTTGGTACAACCGAGTTAGGAAGTTTCTGCCAGGATTTTGGATATACCAAAATAACTGCCCCGTCTAAGGCCACCGCTAAGAAGCATAAGGTGTCTAGAAAACCTAGCACCTCATCTAGAAAAGCCTACAGAAATCCTATGAAGAAACCTTATAAACCTAGATGAACCGCTAGGCGTAAGGATGCCCCAGTATCTAAAGAAACCAAATGCTGGAACTATGGCAAGGCTGGCCATTTAGCTGGTTCCTGTAAAGTACCTAACAAGAAGAAGGATAAAATCAACCTTCTTGAACTTAACCCATAGTTTAAAGATAAACTCTTCACCATTTTAGTAGAACCTGGTAACTCCTCTGAATCAGAAGATTATAGCGACGAAGACCTCTTAGACGTCGACTATAGTTCAGATAGTTCAGATTCCAGTAGCGAATGCATCTGTTCAGGAGCATTCTGCTCATGGGATTCTAGCGCTGATAATGTCATTTCTAAAGACAGCCAAGAATTCTTCTTTGACATGATCGAAAAGATCGATGACGAAGATCTTAGGAAACAGTATCTACCAGAACTTAAGAAGATTATTATCCATCATAAAGATAGTAAAGCTGTTGTCGAACCCTTCAGCATGAAACAAGCCTTTAGTAAATTTAAGGTTACAAAACCTTCTAGTTCATCCATTCCAGACCTCCAAACAGAAGTTGCCAACCTTAAACAAGACATTAAGGACATTAAGGAACGCCTCAGTACGATAGAACTAGATTCCTTCGCCAATAAGATTATTAGAGAAGCAAACGAAGAGATAAACATGCCATTTACTTCCAGGGGAATAGCAGAGGTTAATTCTGAAGGAGAAGATGATTCTATGAGCCTATATCGATCAGGTCTAAGAGTAATTACCAAAGTCAAGCCTCTATCTTATCATATCCCGATAAAGTTAGTTGTTAATAAAAACTTAGTTCTCAATAAGATTGCCTTATTTGACATAGGAGCAGATCAAAACTACATCGCAGAAGGCCTTATCCCTACTAAGTATCTAGAAAAGAGCACTTCGAGGCTCTATTCGGCAACAGGTGAAAAGCTTAAGATCAATTATAAATTGTCTAGAGCCCATGTTTGCAATAGTGGAGTCTGCTACGTAAATGACTTCATTATTACCAGAAATATTACAGAAGAGATCATCTTGGGTATTCCTTTTGCTACCCAGATCAAACCCTATACCGCTAACCTTGACGGTAGCTATACCAGTTCTTTAGGAAAAGAAATTATTTTTCCTTATTTAAATCCTCTTTCAAAAGATGAAAGCAATTTTGTTAAACAGAAGACTATTTTCCGGATACAATTACTATCCAATCAAATTAACTTTTTAAAAGATGATATACAGGTCAAAAGAATTGATGCGGCCTTAAAGACCCCTGAGCTTATCAACAAAATTGACGCTCTTCTCAGAACTATTAAGAAAGACGTTTGCTCAGAATTGCCTAATGCCTTTTGGGAAAGGAAAAGACACATGGTATCTTTACCATATGTCGACGACTTTAATGAAAAAGTCATTCCTACAAAATCTAGGCCAATACAGATGAGCCACGAACTCATGGAATACTGTCAGAAAGAGACTGATGATTTACTTCAAAAGAAAATCATCCGGCCCTCAAAATCTCAGTGGAATTGTTCAGCGTTTTACGTTAACAAAAGCTCCAAACAAGAGAGAGGAGCCTCCAGACTAGTTATCAATTATAAACCGCTAAATCAGGTTTTAAAATGGATTAGATATCCTATTCCAACAAAAGGGTCCTTTTGAAAAGAACCTTCAAGGCTAACATCCATAGTAAATTTGATATGAAATCTGGATTGTGGCAGATTCAGATTGAAGAAAAAGATAAGTATAAAACTGCTTTTAACGTCCCCTTCGGTCAGTTCGAGTGGAACGTTATGCCATTCGGGCTCAAGAATGCCCCTTCCGAATTTTAAAATATTATGAATAGTATTTTTAACAGTTTGAGCTTGTTTTCTATAGCTTATATAGATGATGTTCTTATATTTTCAGAAAGTATTGATCAGCATTTTAAGCACCTTAATCTCTTCATTAACATAGTGAAGAAAAACGGTTTGGCCGTAAGTGCTAAAAAGATAAAGCTTTTTCAAACTTCTATCAGGTTTTTAGGCCATGACCTTTATCAAGGAACTTATAAACCCATTTGTAGAGCCATAGAATTCTCTACCAAATTTCCAAATGAGAATACTGATAAAACCCAGTTACAAAGATTTCTAGGTAGTATCAATTATGTTGCTGATTTTATTCCTAAAGTCAGACAGATTTGTGAACCCTTGTATAAGAGACTTAAGAAAGTCCGTGTCCCATGGACAGAAGAACAGACTAGAGCTGTCAAACAAGTTAAGGAAATTGTTCAGAAACTTCCATGCTTAGGAATACCTAACCCTGAAGCATTCATGATTGTAGAAACTGACGCCTCTGACGTAGGCTACGGAGGCATCCTAAAACAAAAAGTTTCCCCGAGAGATTCCGAACAATTAGTAAGGTTTACTTCAGGAGTTTGGAACTCCGCCCAGAAAAATTATAGTACTGTTAAAAAGGAAATTTTTTCCATAGTACTATGTATTACAAAGTTTCAAGATGATTTGGTAAACAAAGAATTTTTATTAAGAGTTGATTGCAAAGCAACAAAAGATGTTTTACAAAAAGATGTCAGCATATGAAGGGAGATTTTCAATTTTAGCAGATCTCTCTAAAAAATACGGGAAAAAACCCTGCAGTGCCTTTTAAAGCATCTCCGTCTTTGGTACAAACCAAAGAGAGTTATGGAATGAAACCTCCAGGATCATACTCGGAAGCAGTTAAGCCCATTACTCGGAGAAAAAAGGAAACAGATCTACCAACAGCAGCAGGTACCAGTTCCCATCCTCTGAAATGGGAATTCATTTACCATCAAGCCCTCCCCATAAAGGCCCTTGACAAGCAGTATGTGAACTTCAGAGTGCAGGATCCCCTAAGGCCCTGTTATACAAACTATCAGTATGTGGAAACCACAAATCCCCTAAAAACCAGAAAGTTTTTTGAATTCATTCTAGTCGACACAGACTCAATGGATATCGAACACAGTTACTTTAAGAATAATCCAGAAGCTATTGAATTTTCAAAATTCACGATTAAAAAGATTTTAAGCCCCATTTGGATGGTATGCAGATCATTTGCATACCCCAATCCCATTTTCAAAACCTTTTAAACCAGCAACTTATAATTGGCATGATTATAAAGAAGCATGGTTTAATTTTTTATATGTTAGACCCAATACGCATACTTGGTTTGTCAAATATGCTGAAGGGTTGAAAGGAAAAGTCATTCCCCGCTGGTTTTACGAGTGGTGGAATGTTTTTGGAGGAAATCTACAGGTGGCAGCTCCTAGCTTCCAGAACAAGTATAAGAGTTTTTGTGAAGAACAACAGATCAGCACACTGCCAGATTATATTAAAGAATGTAAATTCTTTATTAACAAGAGGATTTCTTATATTATTAATTGGTTGTTTGACCTCAAAGAAATGGACCGAATCAGGTACCTCAACAAATTTATTAGGATTAAGGGATGGAGCCCTAAAGTGAAAGAAGAGGTGAAGAAAAAGAGTCCCTCCACTTCAGGTTCCAATTCTTCCAGGGCAAAAGTCAGACGGAGGTTGTTAGAAGCCTTATCAAAACTTGAGAACGATGAGGAATCCAGAGAAGTTCTTGAACTCTTAGATTCAGCGTCTAGTTCAGGAGAACCAGATAACGGAGATATGCTGGCCCCACGAGGAATAGCACAATCTTATTATCTGTACAGACAATAAAGGAAAAGCAGGTAACGACAAAAGTCGTAAAGCCAAAGCAGGCGACTAAAGTCGTAAAAGAAAAAGAAGATTGTGACAAGGAATCAACCAACAGTAGATGACCCTTCGAAGAAAGTAGAAACAAGTGACCCTTTAAAAAGTAAAGGACATTCTGAAGAGTCATTTGATCTCAGCCGTTAATGTAAAGTTTAAATTTATTTCCCGAGGCCTATTTAAGGCTCTCAAGTTGTAATCATTCAGGCACCCCCGAAATTACCCACAAAGGAATTTCTCTCTGCCTTGCCACTGTATCCCTTATGCTTTCCGCTTTCATTTGAATAAAACTTGTGAGTATTTTGTATAGTATTTCAATGTTTTGTTTACAGCTTTAAGTTATTTCGGTTTTAATCTCCCCGATCCTTTTTATGGTATCAAAGCCATGTTGTTAGTTAGCATGAGTAGCTGAACTCGTACTGCTGTCTTGAGCATGAGAGTCTAGAAGTCATTCTCTATATGTATAGTATACAATTGTCTTCTTTTGATAAGTTGAGGTATTCGATTAATATCCGGATCAGACGTTGACAAGCCCGTCTTTGCAGTTGAATAGCTCAGGTGGAGCCGGATCCTGTGGGTGTTCCCGTCGCCGAGATACTTACTAAAAGAATTGACTAGGTTACTGCTATACTCTAAAGAATTAGAAAACCAGAACTAGAGATATTCGCTAAGATATAAATACACTTTAAACAGTGTCATAGAATCAACAGTCGCCGACCAATAGTACCCTCACTCATCCGAGATAGCAGTTCCTCTCCAAATTAGTTTACCCCTAGTTGCTCATAGCCTCATATCATGAGAAAACATCCATCTTTCGATAGGATTAGAAGGGCAAACCAAATCAAAGCTGGTTGTCAAAGAGATATGACTACTCTTCTAGAACAGTTAAGTGAATATAGGTTTAGACTAAACTATTACCAAGAGATGGCACCTCTAGAAGATGTCTCTGTCAAGCACCCAACCCAAGCTAGCCAGGTAATTCATGATGAAATTATCCATTGCCAGCATGTGATAAGCCAGATACATCATCTTATAGCAGCCCAAAGATCCTTAATAGGAAATTGTGATTGGCTACTAAGCCGATACTCTTGCCAGTTCTAAGATGAATAGTTCCGAACATCACTCCATCATGAATAGTGAGAACCTCTCCACTTCGACTATGAAAATAGCTAAGGTGGAAAATGATTTACAAAATTGGGATATTCCCAAACAACCTTTCAAACAATTTATGAAACAGGAAAATTTGATTTTATAAAAAATTATAATATCAAAACTTGTGAGTCCACCATAGCCATCAACAATTCCAAGGAAATTGTTAGGCTACTGTCCCCACAAGACATTAACAGTTATAAAAAAGATTTTAACTTTCTTCATATTGGACTAGTCCAAGTTGCGGTTAAACCCTTATACCGTTTAGGGTTAGATACGCCCATCTGCCTTCTCTTACGAGATGCCAGAATGCTAGACTTTGAAGACTCTCTCTTAGGAGTTTTACAAAGTAATTTAGCCAGAGGACCAGTTTACTTTAACTGTTATCCGAATTTTTCTGTAGATATCCATGATGATAATATCCTGGATACCTTAACTTTAAATATAAAAACAAAAAATATGAATAGTAAGGTTAACACCAAAGAAATTGTTGTTATTTACAGAATTTATTACAGGTTAATGAAAACTACCTTGGCTCCTAAAGCGAAACTAATGAGTGACAGAGGTGTTACCATGCTCATGGAAGCAAACCAAGAGCACAACAACATATTTGACCCTAGAATGCTTCGCTGGGACGAAACTCTGTCTAAAGATGAATGGCGTTTTGACGCCATCACCCCACCAAAGGTAGAATCAGAGAATTCTAGGATCAAGAATGTTATTCAGCACCCTGATGGATCAATAAACCTTAAGTTTCTTAGATCTGGTTCTGAAAATTCTTCAAAAAGATTCTCTACAGATAGAGCATCTTCCTCAAAAACCCGGGAGGATGACTTCGACGAAGAAGCTTTGATCCAAGAACTAGAGCGCCAAATTAAAGGAGTAGATTTTTCTAAAAATATTCCTAAAGTCCACTACGAGTCAGTAGCAAGACCAGGTAGTACAACCCCTAGTGACATGCAAGGATCATTAGGAATGATTAAGACAGAAAATAAATTTAAGATTAATTCTAAGTTCATTAGAGATTGTTGGGAAAGCCCTGACAACACTAGGAGTAGAGAATGGTATGTAGAAACCTACTCCGAAGAGCAACGATTAGCATTCAGGAAAACTTGGATAGCTGACATGAAAAGACAACGAGTAACATAGAGTTTTTTAGATGGTTCCAAGTTAGGGGACAACTAGGCAGCGAACCTGATTCGCTAAAAACTCTAGTTAACAAATGGTATACGAACACCAAGGTTGTTAATACCGTTATTGAGGCCGCCCCTTTCAAAAGAGGCATAGAAAACCCTACAGGTAACCCTACCAATGAGGATGTCAATAAACTAATCCAACAAAATAACTATACCAATCAGCTACTACACTTAGTATCTACACAGATTGTTTGGACCAAAGAAACTTCTAGTCCTATCATAAACGTCAGAGCTTTCAACCCCATATTCAAGATTCCCGAATTTAAGGCTAGTAACTATCCTAGTCTTGGCACACCAGTAGATAAGAGCAGTTAAATCTTAGACAAGATTAACGCTAGACTTCAACAGGATTCCCCAGCCATTAAAACCATTGCTGGACAGGGAGCAAACTTGAACTAGTTATCTAGATATGTTAATACTAAGAATTATTACCCTAGAGCTACCTTCCCAGATATGCAATTTGAGGAAGATCAGTACCTAACACATTCCTCCCATTCAGGATCAGAGATAGGAGAATGGAATATCGATGGCCTAGCTGAAGGTCAAATCTGTAATAAACTCGATGAAATAGGTATAGCCATTACTGCTCTCAAAATCAAAAAGACTGAGGATAAACAGTGTGCTTCTATGATAGTCACAGGTTTTACGTGGAATGATAAAGAATTGGTGGGACAACTATCTCACGGAAGTGACTAGACAAGGCATTCTAAATGCATCCTCTTATCATCAGGAAGCAAAAATGGATGGAACTGTAGAACATGTGGTAGTCTCCGATGCTACTGCAACCCTCATTTACAGCATACCCAAACACTTCATAGGCGAACCTAAAGTGTTTCAAGAAAAGAGTTTAGAAATTCTTAGTAATTTAACTTGCCCAAAGCTTCATGACTTTAGGTGGTATAAAGACATCTTCCTTAACAAAGTTATGATCAGGGAAGATTGTAACCATGATTACTGGAAGGAAAAGTTCATTAGTGGCCTACCCTCTCTTTGCAGAAAAGGTAAGGACCACAATTAGAAATAAATTTGACGGAGAAATCCCCTACGGAAGCCTAACCTACGGTGATTTAGTTGGTTTAATAAACCTCACAGGTCTAGAACTCTACACTGATCTAAAGCTTAGGCATCAGCTTAAGAAAGAAGGAAGACTTGGTACCACTGAGTTAGGAAGTTTCTGCCAGGATTTTGGATATACCAAAATAACTGCCCCCTCTAAGGCCACCGCTAAGAAGCATAAGGCGTCTAGAAAACCTAGCACCTTATCTAGAAAAGCCTACAGAAATCCTACGAAGAAACCTTATAAACCTAGACGAACCGCTAGGCGTAAGGATGCCCAGTATCTAAAGAAACCAAATGCTGGAACTGTGGCAAGGCTGGCCATTTAGCTAGTTCCTGTAAAGTACCTAACAAGAAGAAGGATAAAATCAACCTTCTTGAACTTAACCCAGAGTTAAAAGATAAACTTTTCACCATTTTAGGAGAACCCGATAACTCCTCTGAATCAGAAGATTATAGCGACGAAGACCTCTTAGACGTCGACTATAGTTCAAATTCCAATAGCGAATGCATCTGTTCAGGAGCATTCTGCTCATGTGATTCTAGCGCTGTTAATGTCATTTCTAAAGACAGCCAAGAATTCTTCTTTGACATGATCGAAAAGATCGATGACAAAGATCTTAGGAAATAGTATCTAAACTCATATTGCTTACTTGAGCATGAGAGTATAGAGGTCATAACTGTTGGTTCTTATATACTGTTTGTACTTTACTTATATCTTGTTATTATCTTCAGTTCTATGTCTTCATTCTCTATCTGTATAGTATACAATTGTCTTCTTTTGATAAGTTGAGGTATCCGATTAATATCCGGATCAGATGTTGGCAAGCCCGTCTTTGCAGTTGAGTAGCTCAGGTGGAGCCGGATCCCGTGGGTGTTCCCGTCGCCGAGATACTTACTAAAAGAATTGACTAGGTTACTGCTATACTCTAAAGAATTAGAAAAGCAGAACTAGAGATATTCGCTAAGATATAGATAAACTTTAAACAATGTCATAGAATCAACAGTCGCCGACCAATAGTACCCTCGCTCATCCGAGACAGCAGTTCCTCTCCAAACTAGTTTACCCCTAGCAGCTCATAACTCTATTAGCATGAGTAAGCACCCGTTATTCGATAGGATTAGAAGGGCAAACCATATTAAAATTGGTTGCCAAACCGATATGACTAAGCTAATTGAACAGTTGAAAGAATACAGATTTCAACTAAATTACTATAAAAATGTTGCACCTCTAGAAGATGTATCCATCCAACACCAAACCCAAGCTAGACAAGTAATTCTTGTAGAAATTAATCATTGTTATTATATGATAAGACAGATAGAACATCTTATAGAAGCCCAAAGATCCCTTATAGGGAACGCAGATTGGTTGCTTAGCCGCTACTCCTCTCAATTCTGAGATGAATAGTTCCGAGCGTCACAGTATTATGAATAGTGAAAACCTCTCCACTTTGACTATGAAAATAGCAAAGGTGGAAAGAGATTTACAGAACTGGGATATACCCAGACAGCCTTTTAAAACTATTTATGAAACAGGAAAATTTGATTTTATAATAAATTATAATATCAAGACTTGTGAATCCACTATAGCCATAAACAATTCCAAGGAAATTGTTAGGCTATTATCTCCACAGGATATTGGTAGTTATAAAAAAGGTTTTAAATTTCTTCATATTGGACTAGTCCAAGTTGCGGTTAAACCCTTATACCATTTAGGGTTAGATACGCCCATCTGCCTTCTCTTACGAGATGCCAGAATGCTGAACCTTGAAGACTCTCACTTAGGAGTTTTACAAAGTAATTTAGCCAGAGGACCAGTTTACTTTAACTGTTATCCGAATTTTTCTGTAGATATGTATGATGATAATATCCTGGATACCTTAACTTTAAATATAAAAACAAAAAATATGAATAGTAAGGTTAACACCAAAGAAATTGTTGTTATTTACAGAATTTATTACAGGTTAATGAAAACTACCTTGGCTCCTAAAGCCAAACTAATGAGTGACAGAGGTGTTACAATGCTCTTGGAAGCAAACCAAGAGCACAACAACATATTTGTCCCTAGAATGCTTCGCTGGGATGAAACTCTATCTAAAGATGAATGGCGTTTTGAAGCCATCAACCCTCCAAAGGTAGAATCAGAGAATTCTAGAATTAAGAATAGTATTCAAGACACCCTCGATGGATCTTCTAAACTCTTAAGTTTCTTAAATTCTAGGTTCTGAAAATTCTTCAAAAAGATTCTCTACTGATAGAGTATCTTCCTCAAAAACCCGGGAGGATGACTACGATGAAGAAGCTTTAATCCAAGAATTAGAGCGCAAAATTAAAGGAGTAGATTTTTCCAAGAATATTCCTAAAGTTCACTACGAGCCAGTAGCAGGACCAGGTAGTCCAACCCCTAGTGACATGCAAGGATCATTAGGAATGATTAAGACAGAAAATAAATTTAAGATTAATTCTAAGTTCATTAGAGACTGTTGGGAAGGCCCTGACAACACTAGGATTAGAGAATGGTATGTAGAAACATACTCCGAAGAACAACTATTAGCATTCAGGAAAACTTGGATAGCTGACATGAAAAGACTACGCTATAACATAGAGTTTTTTAGATGGTTCCAAGTTACGGGACAACTAGGCAGCGGACCTGATTCGCTAAAAACTCTAGTTAACAAATGGTATACGAACACCAAGGTTGTTAATACCGTTATTCCTCCATTAGAGAAGATTAAGATCCCTATCGAGGGAGAAGTCATTGAGGCCGCCCCTTTCAAAAGAGGCATAGAAAACCCTACAGGTAACCCTACCAATGAGGATGTCAACAAACTGATCCAACAAAATAATTATACCAATCAGCTGCTACACGTAGTATCTACACAGATTGTTAAAAACAAAGAAACCTCTAGTCCTATCAAAAACATTAGAGCTTTCAACCCCATATTCAAGATCCCAGAATTTAAGGCTAGTAATTATCCCAGCCTAGGCACACCAGTAGATAAAATCAGCGAAATCTTAGACAAGATCAACGCTAGACTTCTACAAGATTCCCAAGCCATTAAAACTATTACTGGATAGGGAACAGACTTGAACAAATTATCCAGATATGTCAATACTAAGAATTATTACCCTAGAGCCTCCTTCCCAGATATGCAGTTTGAGGAAGATCAATACCTAACCCATTCTTCCCATTCAGGATCAGAAATCATAGAATGGAATATTGATGGCCTAGCTGAGGGTCAAATCTACAATAAACTCCATGAAATGGGAATAGCCATTACTGCCCTTAAGATAAAAAAGACTGAGGACAAACAGTGTGCTTCTCTGATAGTCGCAGGTTTACAAGTATGATAAAAAACTGGTGGGACAACTATCTCACAGAAATAACCAGAAAAGGCATTCTAAATGCATCCTCTTATCATCAGGAAGCAAAGATGGATGGAACTGTAGAACAGGTGGTAGTCTCTGATGCTACTGCAACCCTTATTTACAGCATAGCCAAACACTTCATAGGCGAACCTAAAGTGTTTCAAGAAAAGAGTTTAGAAATTCTTAGTAATTTAACCTGCCCAAAGCTCCATTACTTCAGGTGGTATAAAGACATTTTCCTTAACAAGGTTATGATCAGGGAAGATTTTAACCATGATTACTGGAAGGAAAAGTTCATTAGTGGCCTACCCCTTCTCTTTGCAGAAAAGGTAAGAACCACAATTAGAAATAAGTTTGATGGAGAAATCCCTTTTGGCAACCTGACCTACGGTGATTTAGTTGGATTAATAAACCTCACAGGTTTAGAACTCTGCATTGATCTAAATCTTAGGCATCAGCTTAAGAAAGAAGGAAGACTCGACACCACCGAGTTAGGAAGTTTCTGCCAGGATTTTGGATATACCAAAATAACTACTCCCTCTAAGGCCACCGCTAAGAAGAATAAGGCGTCTAGAAAACCTAGCACCTCATCTAGAAAAACCTACAGAAATCCTATGAAGAAACCTTATAAACCTAGACGAACCGCTAGGCGTAAGGATGCCCCAGTATCTAAAGAAACCAAATGCTGGAACTGTGGCAAGGCTGGCCATTTAGCTAGTTCTTGTAAAGTACCTAAAAAATAGAAGGATAAAATCAACCTTCTCGAACTTAACCCAGAGTAAAAAGATAAACTCTTCACCATTTTATGAAAACCCAGTAACTCCTCTGAATCAGAAGATTATAGCGACGAAGACCTCTTAGACATTGACTATAGTTCAGACAGTTCAGATTCCAGTATAGAATGTATTTGTTCGGGAACGTTCTGCTCATGTGATTCAGGTGCTGTTAATGTTATTTCAAAAGACAGTCAAGAGTTCTTCTTCGATATGATCGAAAAAATCGATGACGAAGACCTCAGAAAGCAGTATCTTTCAGAACTTAAGAAGCTTATTATCCATCATAAGGATAGTAAAACTACTATAGAGCCCTTTAACATGAAACAAGCCTTTAGCAAATTTAAGGTTATCAAGCCATCTAGTTCTTCTATCCCAGACCTTCAAACAGAAGTAGCCAGTCTCAAACAAGAGATTAAGGATATTAAGGAACGTCTTAGTACTATAGAACTAGATTCCTTTGCCAACAAAATTATTAGAGAAGTAAATGAAGAGATATACGGTCCATCTACTTCTAAAGGAATAGCAGAAGTAAACTCTGAAGAAAAAGATGATTCTATGAGTCTAGATCGGTCAGGTCTAAAGGTAATTACCAAAGTCAAGCCGCTATCCTATCATATCCCGATAAATTTAGTTATTAATAAGAACTTAGTTCTCAATAAGATTGCCTTATTCAACACAGGAGCAGACCAAAACTGCATCATAGAAGTCCTGATCCCTATTAAGTATCTTGAAAAAAGCACTTCGAGGGTCTATTCAACAACAGGTGAAAAGCTTAAGATTAACTATAAATTATCTAAAGCCCATGTTTGCAATAGTGGAGTCTGTTATATAAATGACTTCGTTATTACCAGAGATATTACAGAAGAGATTATCTTTGGTATTCCTTTTGCTACCCAGATTAAACCCTATACCGCTACCCTTGATGGTATATATACCAATTCTCTAGGAAAAGAAATTATTTTTCCTTACTTAAATCCTCTTACAAAAAATGAGAGCAATTTTGTTAAACAGAAGACCGTTTTTCAGATACAATTATTATCCAACCAAATTAATTTTTTGAAAGATGATATACAGGTGAAAAGAATTGATGCGGCTTTAAAGACCCCTGAGCTTATCAGCAAGATTGACGCTCTTCTCAAAACCATTGAGAAAGACGTTTGCTCAGAATTGCCAAATGCCTTTTGGGAAAGGAAAAGACATGTGGTATCTTTACCATATGTCGAAGACTTTAATGATAAAGTCATTCCTACAAAATCTAGGCCAATACAGATGAGCCACGAGCTCATGGAATACTGTATGAAAGAGACTGATGATTTACTTCAAAAGAAAATCATCCGGCCCTTAAAGTCTCAGTGGAGTTGTTCAGCGTTTTACGTTAACAAAAACTTCGAACAAGAGAGAGGAGCCCCCAGACTAGTTATCAATTATAAACCCTTAAACCAAGTTTTAAAGTGGATTAGATATCCTATTCCTAATAAAAGAGATCTTTTGAAAAGAACCTTTAAAGCTAACGTCTATAGCAAATTTGATATGAAATCTGGATTTTGGAGGATTCAAATTGAAGAAAAAGATAAGTATAAAACTGCTTTTAACGTCCCCTTCGGCCAATTCGAGGGGAACGTTATGCCATTCGGGCTCAAGAATGCCCCCTCAGAATTTCAAAATATTATGAATAGTATTTTTAACAATTTAAGCTTGTTTTCTATAGTTTATATAGATGACGTTCTTATATTTTCAGAAAGTATTGATCAACACTTTAAGCACCTTAGTATCTTCATTAATACAGTGAAGAAAAATGGCCTGGATATAAGTGCTAAAAAGATTAAACTTTTTCAAACTTCTATCAGGTTCTTAGGCCACGACCTTTATCAAGGAACCTACAAACCCATATGTAGAGCCATAGAGTTCTCAGCTAAGTTCCCAGATGAAATTACTGATAAAACTCCGTTACAAAGATTTCTAGGTAGTCTCAATTATGTCACTAATTTTATTCCTAAAGTCAGACAAATTTGTCAACCACTTTATAAGAGACTTAAGAAGGTCCTTGTCCCTTAGACTGAAGAACAGACTAGAGTTGTCAAACAAGTTAGGAAATTGTCCAGAAACTTCCATGCTTAGGAATACCTAACCCTAAGCATTTATGATTGTAGAAACTGATGATTCTGACGTAGGTTACGGAGGCATTCTCAAATAGAAGGTTTCTCCAACAGATACCGAACAATTAGTGAGATTTACCTCGGGAGTCTGGAACTCCGCCCAGAAAAATTATAGCACTGTTAAGAAAGAAATTTTATCTATAGTACTATGTATTACAAAGTTTCAAAATGACTTGATAAACAAAGAATTTTTATTAACAGTTGATTGCAAAGCAGCAAAAGTTGTTTTACTGAAAGATGTTAAAAATCTTGTATCAAAACAAATTTTTGCTAGGTGGCAGGATCTGCTATCCAGCTTTGATTTCAAAATTGATTTTATCAAAGGAGAAGAAAACTCTTTGCCTGATTTTTTAACCAGGGAATTTCTGCAGGGTAATAATGAGGCCAACCTTCCTAGGCCCTCGCGGAATTTCTGCGGATCATTTGCATACCCCAATCCCCTTTTCAAAACCTTTTAAACCAGTACCTTATAACTGGCATGATTATAAAGAAGCATGGTTTAATTTTTTATATGTTAGACCCAATACGCATACTTGGTTTGTCAAATATGCTAAAGGGTTGAAAGGAAAAGTCATTCCCCACTGGTTTTACGAGTGGTGGAATGTCTTTGGAGGAACTCTACAGGTGGCAGCTCCTAGCTTCCAGAACAAGTATAACAGTTTTTGTGAAGAACAGCAAATTAGCACACCCCCGAAATTACCAACAAAGGAATTTCTCTCTGCCTTACCATTGTATCCCTTATTCTTTCCGCTTTCATTTGAATAAAACTTGTGAGTATTTTGTATAGTACTTCAAAGTTTTGTTTACAGCTTTAAGTTATTTCGGTTTTAATCACCCCGATCCTTTTTATGGTGTTACCTGCTTTTCCTTTATTGTCTGTCCAGATAATAAGATTGTGCTATTCCTCGTGGGGCCAGCATATCTCCGTTATCTGGTTCTCCTGAACTAGACGCTGAATCTAAGAGTTCAAGAACTTCTCCGGATTCCTCATCGTTCTCAAGTTTTGATAAGGCTTCTAACAACCTCCGTCTGACTTCTGCCCTAGAAGAATTGGAACCTGAAGTGGAGGGACTCTTTTTCTTCACCTCTTCTTTCACTTTAGGGCTCCATCCCTTAATCCTAATAACTTTGCTGAGGTACCTGATTCAGTCCATTTCTTTGAAGTCAAACGACCAATTAATAATATAAGAAATCCTCTTGTTAATAAAGAATTTACATTCTTTAATATAATCTGGGAGTGTGTCTTTGATCTCATTGTTCTTCACAAAAGCGTTATACTTGTTCGGAAGCTAGGAGCCGCCACACCATGTAGATTTCCTCCAAACACATTCCACCACTCGTAAAACCAGCGGGGAATGACTTTTCCTTTCAACCCTTCAGCATATTTGACAAACCAAGTATGCGTATTGGGTCTAACATATAAAAAATTAAACCATGCTTCTTTATAATCATGCCAGTTATAAGGTGCTGGTTTAAAAGGTTTTGAAAAGGGGATTGGGGTATGCAAATGATCTGCATACCATCCAAATGGGCTTAAAATCTTTTTAATCATGAATTTTGAAAATTCAATAGCTTCTAGGCTATTCTTAAAGTAACTGTGTTCGATATTCATTGAATCAGTGTCGACTAGAATGAATTTAAAAACTTTCTGATTTTTAGGGGATTTGTGGTTTTCACATACTGATAGTCTATATAACAGGGCCTTAGGAGATCCTGCATTCTGAAGTTCTCATACTGCTTGTCAAGGGCCATTATGGGGAGGGCTTTACGGTAAATGAATTCCCATTTCGGAGGATGGGAATTGGTACCTGCTGCTGCTTGTAGATCTATTTCCTTTTTTCCCGGAGTAATGGGATTAACTACTTCCGAGTATGATCCCGGAGGTTTCATTCCATAACTCTCTTTGGTTTGTACCAAAGACGGAGATGCTTTAAAAGGCACTGCTGGGGTTTTTCCCGTATTTTTAGGGAGATCTACTAAAACTGAAAATCTTCCTTCATATGCTGCTGCTAGGGCAGGATGGGTAGATTTATCTGGGATATAAAGGGCTGCTTTTTCTGGGATAATGAATGGGTTTTTTAGCTTATCTTCTGGTTTAAGCTGATATGGAGGTTTCATCGGGCGAGGGCCCGGGAAGGTTGGCCTCATTATTACCCTGCAGAAATTCCCTGGTTAAAAAATCAGGCAAAGAATTTTTTTCTCCTTTGATAAATTCAATTTTGAAATCAAAGCTGGATAGCAGAGCTTGCCATCTAGCAAAAATTTGTTTTGACACAAGATTTTTAACATCTTTTTGTAAAACATCTTTTGCTGCTTTGCAATCAACTCTTAATAAAAATTCTTTGTTTACCAAATCATCTTGAAACTTTGTAATACATAATACTATGGATACAATTTCCTTTTTAACAGTACTATTATTTTACTGGGCGAAGTTCCAGTCTCCTGAAGTAAACCTTACTAATTGTTCGGAATCTCTCGGGGAAACTCTTTGTTTTAGGATGCCTCCGTAGCCTACGTCAGAGGCGTCAGTTTCTACAATCATGAATGCTTCAGGGTTAGGTATTCCTAAGCATGGAAATTTCTGAACAATTTCCTTAACTTGTTTGATGACTCTAGTCTGTTCTTCCGTCCATGGGACGGGGACTTTCTTAAGTCTCTTATACAAGGGTTCACAAATCTGTCGACTTTAGGAATAAAAAAATATACTATTCATAATATTTTGAAATTTTGAGGGGGCATTCTTGAGCCCGAATGGCATAACATTCCACTCGTATTGACCAAAGGGGATGTTAAAAGCAGTTTTATATTTATCTTTTTCTTCGATCTGAATCTACCAAAATCCAGATTTCATATCGAACTTACTGTAAATATTGTTTTTGAAAGTTCTTTCTAGAAGGTCACGTTTATTAGGTATCGGGTACCTAATCCATTTTAAGACTTGATTAAGGGGTTTATAATTTATAACTAGCCTAGGGGCTTCTCTCTCTTGTTCTGAGCTTTTGTTAACGTAGAACGCTGAACAGCTCCACTGGGATTTCGAGGGCCGGATGATCTTCTTCTGAAGTAGATCATCGGTCTCCTTTTTACAATATTCCATGAGCTCGTGGCTCATTTGTATTGGCCTTGCTTTTGTAGGAATGACTTTTTCATTAAAGTTGTCGACATATGGTAAGGATACCACGTGTCTTTTCCTTTCCCAAAAGGCATTTGGTAATTTTGAGCAAACGTCTTTCTCAATAGTTTTGAGGAGAGCATCAATCTTGTTAATGAGCTTAGGGGTCTTTAAAGCCGCATCAATTCTTTTGACCTGTATATCCTCTTTTAAAAACTTAATTTGATTGGATAGTAATTGTATCCGAAAAATGGTCTTTTGTTTAACAAAATTGCTTTCATCTTTTGAAAGAGGATTTAAATAAGGAAAAATAATTTCTTTTCCTAAGGAACTGGTATAGATACCGTCAAGGTTAGCGGTATAAGGTTTGATCTGGGTAGCAAAAGGAATACCCAAGATGATTTCTTCTGTAATATTTCTGGTAATAACGAAGTCATTTATGTAGCAGACTCCATTATTGCAAACATGGGCTTTAGATAATTTATAATTAATCTTAAGCTTTTCTCCTGTTGCTGAATAGAGCCTTGAAGTGCTCTTTTCAAGATACTTAGTAAGGATCAGGCCTTCTATAATGCAGATTTGGTCTGCTCCTGTGTCAAACAAGGCAATCTTATTGAGAACTAAGTTCTTATTAATAACTAACTTTATCGGGATATGATAAGATAGTGGCTTGACTTTGGTAATTACCTTTAGACCTGATCGATCTAGACTCATAGAATCATCTTCTTCTTCAGAGTTTACTTCTGCTATTCCTTTAGAAGTAGATGGCCCGTATATCTCTTCATTTGCTTCTCTAATAATTTTGTTGGCAAAGGAATCTAGTTCTACAGTACTAAGACGTTCCTTAATATCCTTAATCTCTTATTTGAGTCTGGCTACTTCTGTTTGAAGGTCTGGGATAGAAGAACTAGATAGTTTGATGACCTTAAATTTGCTAAAGGCTTGTTTCATGTTAAAGGGATCTATAGTAGCTTTACTATCCTTATGATGGATGATAAGCTTCTTGAGTTCGGAAAGATACTGTTTTTTGAGGTCTTCGTCGTCGATTTTTTCGATCCTATCGAAGAAGAACTCTTGGTTGTCTTTTGAAATAACATTAACAGCACCTGAATCGCATGAGCAGAACGCTGCTGAACAGATGCATTCTGTACTGGAATCTGAACTGCCTGAACTATAGTCGACGTCTAAGAGATCTTCGTCGCTATAAACTTCTGATTCAGATGAGTTACTGGGTTCTCCTAAAATGGTGAAGAGTTTATCTTTAATCTCTGGGTTAAGTTCAAGAAGGTTGATTTTATCCTTCTTCTTGTTAGGTACTTTACAAGAACTAGCTAAATGGCCAGCCTTGCCACAGTTCCAGCATTTGGTTTCTTTAGATACTGGGGCATCCTTACGCCTAGCGGTTCGTCTAGGTTTATAAGGTTTCTTCGTAGGATTTCTGTAGACTTTTCTAGATGAGGTGCTAGGTTTTCTAGACGCCTTATGCTTCTTAGCGGTGGCCTTAGACGGGGCAGTTATTTTGGTATATCCAAAATCCTGGCATAAACTTCCTAACTCGGTGGTACCAAGTCTTCCTTCTTTCTTAAGCTGACGCCTAAGCTTTAGATCAGTGCAGAGTTCTAAACCTGTGAGGTTTATTAAACCAACTAAATCACCGTAGGTTAGGCTTCCGTAGGGGATTTCTCCGTCAAATTTATTTCTAATTATGGTCCTTACCTTTTCTGCAAAGAGATGGGGTAGGCCACTAATGAACTTTTCCTTTCAGTAATCATGGTTACAATCTTCCCTGATCATCTTTGTTACGGAAAATGTCTTTATACCACCTAAAGTCATGAAGCTTTGGGCAAGTTAAATTACTAAGAATTTCTAAACTCTTTTCTTGAAACACTTTAGGTTCGCCTATGAAGTGTTTGGCTATGCTGTAAATAAGGGTTGCAGTAGCATCGGAGACTACCACCTGTTCTACAGTTCCATCCATCTTTGCTTCCTGATGATAAGAGGATGCATTTAGAATGCCTTGTCTAGTTACTTCCGTGAGGTAGTTGTCCCACCAATTCTTTATCATTCCCGTAAAACCTGCGACTATCATAGAAGCATACTGTTTATCCTCAGTCTTTTTGATTTTGAGAGCAGTAATGGCTATACCCATTTCATGGAGTTTATTATAGATTTGACCTTCAGCTAGGCCATCTATATTCCATTCTACTATCTCTGATCCTGAATGGGAGGAATGGGTTAGGTACTGATCTTCCTCAAATTGCATATCTGGGAAGGAGGCTCTACGGTAATAGTTCTCTGTTAATTTGTTCAAGTTTGTTCCCTGTCCAGTAATAGTCTTAATGGCTGGGGAGTCTTGTAGAAGTCTAGCGTTAATCTTGTCTAAGATTTCACTGCTCTTATCTACTGGTGTGCCTAGACTAGGATAGTTACTAGCCTTAAATTCGGGAATTTTGAATATAGGGTTGAAAGCTCTGACGTTTTTGATAGGACTAGAGGTTTCTTTGGTCCTAACAATCTGTGTAGATACTACGTGTAGTAGCTGATTGGTATAGTTATTTTGTTGGATCAGTTTGTTCACATCCTCATTGGTAGGGTTACCTGTAGGGTTTTCTATGCCTCTTTTGAAAGGGGCGACCTCAATGACTTCTCCCTCGATAGGGATCCTAATCTTCTCTAATAGGGGAATAACGGTATTAACAACCTTGGTGTTCGTATACCAAACTCTATGTTACAGCGTAGTCTTTTCATGTCAGCTATCCAAGTTTTCCTGAATGCTAATCGTTGCTCTTCGGAGTAGGTTTCTACATACCATTCTCTATTCCTAGTGTTGTCAGGGCTTTCCCAACAATCTCTAATGAACTTAGAATTAATCTTAAATTTATTTTTTGTTTTAATCATTCCGAATGATCCTTGCATGTCACTAGGGGTTGGACTACCTGGTCTTGCTACTGACTCGTAGTGGACTTTAGGAGTATTTTTAGAAAAATCTACTCCTTTAATTTTGTGCTCTAATTCTTGGATCAAAGCTTCTTCGTCGAAGTCATCCTCCCAGGTTTTTGAGGAAGATGCTCTATCTCTAGAGAATCTTTTTGAAGAATTTTCAGAATCAGATCTAAGAAACTTAAGGTTTATTGATCCATCAGGGTGCTGAATAACATTCTTGATCCTAGAATTCTCTGATTCTACCTTTAGTGGGGTGATGGCATCAAAACGCCATTCATCTTTAGACAGAGTTTCGTCCCAGCGAAGCATTCTAGGGACAAATATGTTGTTGTGCTCTTGGTTTGCTTCCATGAGCATGGTAACACCTCTGTCACTCATTAGTTTGGCTTTAGGAGCCAAGGTAGTTTTCATTAACCTGTAATAAATTCTGTAAATAACAGCAATTTCTTTGGTGTTAACTTTACTATTCATATTTTTTGTTTTTATATTTAAAGTTAAAGTATCCAAGATATTATTATCATGGATATCTACAGAAAAATTCGGATAACAGTTAAAGTAAACTGGTCCTCTGGCTAAATTACTTTGTAAAACTCCTAAGAGAGTGTCTTCAAAGTTTAGCATTCTGGCATCTCGTAAGAGAAGGCAGATGGGCGTATATAACCCTAAACGGTATAAGGGTTTAACCGCAACTTGGACTAGTCCAATATGAAGAAAGTTAAAATCTTTTTTATAACTGTTAATGTCTTGTGGGGACAGTAGCCTAACAATTGCCTTGGAATTGTTGATGGCTATGGTGGACTCACAAGTTTTGATATTATAATTTTTTATAAAATCAAATTTTCCTGTTTCATAAATGGTTTTGAAAGGTTGTTTGGGAATATCCCAATTTTGAAAATGTTTTTCCACCTTAGCTATTTTCATAGTCGAAGTGGAGAGGTTCTCACTATTCATGAAGGAGTGATGTTCGGAACTATTCATCTTAGAACTGGCAAGAGTATCGGCTTAGTAGCCAATCACAATTTCCTATTAAGGATCTTTGGGCTGCTATAAGATGATGTATCTGGCTTATCGATATTCACCCTCGCTCATCCGAGACAGCAGTTCCTCTCCAAACTAGTTTACCCCTAGCTGCTCATAACTCTATTAGCATGCGTAAGCACCCGTCATTCGATAGGATTAGAAGGGCAAACCAGATTAAAATTGGTTGCCAAACCGATATGACTAAGCTAGTTGAACAGCTGAAAGAATACAGATTTCAACTAAATTATTATAAAAATGTTGCACCTCTAGAAGATGTATCCATCCAACACCAAACCCAAGCAAGACAAGTAATTCTTGCAGAAATTAATCATTGTTATTATATGATAAGACAGATAGAACATCTTATAGAAGCCCAGAGATCCCTTATAGGGAACGCAGATTGGCTGCTTAGCCGTTACTCCTCACAATTCTGAGATGAATAGTTTCGAGCGCCACAATATTATGAATAGTGAAAACCTCTCCACTTCGACTATGAAAATAGCAAAGGTGGAAAGAAATTTATAGAACTGGGATATACCCGGACAGCCTTTCAAAACTATTTATGAAACAGGAAAATTTGATTTTATAAAAAATTATAATATCAAGACTTGTGAATCCACTATAGCCATAAACAATTCCAAGGAAATTGTTAGGCTATTGTCTCCACAGGATATTGGTAGTTATAAAAAAGATTTTAACTTTCTTCATATTGGACTAGTCGAAGTTGTGGTTAAACCATTATACCGTTTAGGGTTAGATACGCCCATCTGCCTTCTCTTACGAGATGCCAGAATGTTGACCTTTGAAGACTCTCACTTAGGAGTTTTACAAAGTAATTTAGCCAGAGGACCAGTTTACTTTAACTGTTTTCCGAATTTTTCTGTAGATATCCATGATGATAATATCTTGGATACCTTAACTTTAAATATAAAAACATAAAATATGAATAGTAAGGTTAACACCAAAGAAATTGCTGTTATTTATAGAATTTATTACAGGTTAATGAAAACTTTCTTGGCTCCTAAAGCCAAAATAATGAGTGACAAAGGTGTTACAATGCTCATGGAAGCAAACCAAGAGCACAGCAACATATTTGTCCCTAGAATGCTTCGCTGGGATGAAACTCTGTCTAAAGATGAATGGTGTTTTGAAGCCATCACCCCTCCACAGGTAGAATCAGAGAATTCTAGAATTAAGAATATTATTCAGCACCCTGATGGATCAATAAACCTTAAGTTTCTTAGATCTGGTTCTAAAAATTCTTCAAAAAGATTCTCAACTGATAGAGCATCTTCCTCAAAAACCCGGGAGGATGACTACGATGAAGAAGCTTTAATCCATGAATTAGAGCGCATAATTAAAGGAGTAGATTTTTCCAAGAATATTCCTAAAGTTCACTACGAGTCAGTAGCAAGACCAGGTAGTCCAACCCCTAGTGACATGCAAGGATCATTAGGAATGATTAAGACCAGAAAATAAATTTAAGATTAATTCTAAGTTCATTAGAGACTGTTGGGAAGGCCCTAACAACAATAGGAATAGAGAATGGTATGTAGAAACATACTCCGAAGAACAACGATTAGCATTCAGGAAAACTTGGATAGCTGACATGAAAAGACTACGCTGTAACATAGAGTTTTTTAGATGGTTCCAAGTTACGGGACAACTAGGCAGCGAACCTGATTCGCTAAAAACTCTAGTTAACAAATGGTATACGAACACCAAGGTTGTTAATACCGTTATTCCTCCATTAGAAAAGATTAGGATCCCTATCGAGGAATATGTCGTTAAGGCCGCCCCTTTCAAAAGAGGCATAGAAAACCCTACAGGTAACCCTACCAATGAGGATGTCAACAAACTGATCCAACAAAATAATTATACCAATTAGCTGCTACACGTAGTATCTACACAGATTGTTAAAAACAAAGAAACCTCTAGTCCTATCAAAAACGTTAGAGCTTTCCACCCCATATTCAAGATCCCAGAATTTAAGGCTAGTAATTATCCCAGCCTAGGCACACCAGTAGATAAAATCAGCGAAATCTTAGACAAGATCAACGCTAGACTTCTACAAGATTTCCCAGCCATTAAAACTATTACTGGATAGGGAACAGACTTGAACAAATTATCCAGATATGTCAATACTAAGAATTATTACCCTAGAGCCTCCTTCCCAGATATGCAGTTTGAGGAAGATCAATACCTAACCCATTTCTCCCATTCAGGATCAGAAATCGTAGAATGGAATATTGATGGCCTAGCTGAGGGTCAAATCTTCAATAAACTCCATGAAATGGGAATAGCCATTACTGCTCTTAAGATCAAAAAGACTGAGGTCAAACAGTGTGGTTCTATGATAGTCGCAGGTTTTACGGGAATGATGAAGAATTGGTGGGAGAACTATCTCACGGAAGTGACTAGACAAGGCATTCTAAATTCATCTTCTTATCATCAGGAAGCAAAAATGGATGGAACTGTAGAATAGGTGGTAGTCTCCGATGCTACTGCAACCCTCATTTACAGCATAGCCAAACACTTCATAGGCGAACCTAAAGTGTTTCAAGAAAAGAGTCTAGAAATTCTTAGTAATTTAACCTGCCCAAAGCTCCATGACTTCAGGTGGTATAAAAACATTTTCCTTAACAAGGTTATGATCAGGGAAGATTGTAACCATGATTACTGGAAGGAAAAGTTCATTAGTGGCCTACCCCCTCTCTTTGCAGAAAAGGTAAGAACCACAATTAGAAATAAGTTTGACGGAGAAATCCCTTATGGCAACCTGACCTACAGTGATTTAGTTGGATTAATAAACCTCACAGGTTTAGAACTCTGCACTGATCTAAAGCTTAGGCATTAGCTTAAGAAAGAAGGAAGACTCGGCACTACCGAGTTAGGAAGTTTCTGCCAGGATTTTGGATATACCAAAATAACTGCTCCCTCTAAGGCCACCGCTAAGAAGCATAAGGCGTCTAGAAAACCTAGCACCTCATCTACAAAAACCTACAGAAATCCTACGAAGAAACCTTATAAACCTAGACGAACCGCTAGGCGTAAGGATGCCCCAGTATCTAAAGAAACCAAATGCTGGAACTGTGGCAAGGCTGGCCATTTAGCTAGTTCTTGTAAAGTACCTAACAAAAAGAATGATAAAATCAACCTTCTCGAACTTAACCCAGAGTTAAAAGATAAACTCTTCACCATTTTAGGATAACCCAGTAACTCCTCTGAATTAGAAGATTATAGTGACGAAGACCTCTTAGACGTCGACTATTGTTCAGACAGTTCAGATTCCAGTACAGAATGTATCTGTTCGGGAACGTTCTGCTCATGTGATTCAGGTGTTGTTAATTGTTACACCTCATAATTTTAAGACTATAATTAGAGGACGTAATTAAGGAGGTAAGATTCGAATCTTGGATATAGAGTATATTTATATATGCTAATCCGGAAATTAGTATACAAGAGGATGTGATTCCGGAAAGATGTTGGTCACAATAAGGGTGACGTTGGATACTTATAGCAATAATTGTATATTCCCGTTATGGAATAGTATTGTATTATAAAATTATGACATTGAGGATACGAGGCTTATGAAATTCTCGGGAATTAAAAGAAGTGGGTTTGAGATTTATTAATTGAAGAACTTGGGGGCCAAAGTGTAAAAAGGAAAATCAGATTTTTTTTATAATAAACCTACACTTACCTCTTCATCTTCTTCTACACTTAAACAAAAAAATAACTCTCCTCTCATTCTCTCCTCTACACTAATCCGAAAATCACCCTCCACCCATAACCAAAATTAAGGTTGTTATCTTCTCTTCCTAGACTACATTTTTCACCAAAAATTAGAAGCAAAACCACACCAAAATCAGTGGCGAAAGCAGTGGCAAAACAGCCACTGCTTGGACCGAAAACTGCCAGAAAATTGGGATTTTTGGGATGAAATTTTGGAAGAAAAACGTGTAGGGATGATGGCTTAACATGGTAGAACACTTGCATGTCAATTGGAGTTGAAGAAGTGAACAAAAAGGAGGAGAAAAATTACAAAAAAGTGGGGAATTCTCGGACAAACAGTGGCAGAAAATTTGCGGACTGTTTTGACGAATGTGAGGTATAAAAATTCTTCTTTCTATGATATAATTGGAATGCATGTTGTTAGAATTAAGGTAATGAATTTGTGTTAAGGAAGAATTGAAATTTGAGCATTGCATGTGACCATTTTTGGCTAGTTGCCAATTTGGGACAGATTTTGGTGTTGTTGGATTCGTTGGTTATTGTGGTTATTATTATCACTAATTGCATGATGAAATTGAAAGGAAACATTGATATTTAGTTGGAATTAGTTATATGGAAGTATTGAAATACGAAATTGGATTTTAGGAGTTAAGATAAGGGTTATGGAATTATGACATGTTGTGGCCAAGAACTTGCATGAAATTGTTGGACATGTGGTGATGTATATGGACTGTTTTAGGGGCTGTTTTTAAGGTGGATTAAGAGACAAAATTTACATGAGAAGTGGGTGTGTAAATTCCCTTTATTGTTGTTTTGATTGTGCCCTTAATTGGTACTTGGTTATTGATGTTATTAGCCTCGTTTGGAAGTTGTGGAAACATGTATAAACGGGGGAAGTGCTGCCCGATTTTTTATAGAATAAGAAGTCGTTATTCGATATAAAGTATGCTAGTAATCATAAAATTGACGAACGTATTACCATTGTTATAGGTTGAAGTGCTAGACGAGACGAACTTTAATTAGTAAGTTGGTTAGTTCGACAATAAGGTATGTGAAACCCTTACTTCTTTCTTTTGGCATGCTTTAATGAAAGTACGGCGGACGTACTTAATTCTTATATAGTTTAATTCCTAAAGAGGATTGTTATGAGAAGTGCCTATGATTTTTCAGCAAAGAGTTTATTATGACATTATTGTAATGATTTTATTGAGAGTCAAATGATGATTTTTACTTGCATGGCACTCATGATATCTACTCGTGCTAAGTGTTACTACTTCACCTCACCGAGTCCCGGGCCGGGTTACGATTCGTGCACCACCTTGCATTGTTCACCGAGACCCTCACTAGGGGGCCGGGTTACGTAGGATGGATCCATAGATGAGAGATGATTTACCAAGTCCCAGCATGGGCCGGGTTATGATATGATTCACCGAGTCCCGCATTAGTGGGCCGGGTTACGTTACAGGTATATATATGTATATGGACAGGCATACATGTTTTCTTGACTTGCCTCTCATGTTTATAAGGCACAACTGACTTTTATGGTTTATGGCATAGATGGATTTGGATCCTGATTTTTATACTGATCTCATGTTTCTGTTGGCTACTTGTGATCTCTTTTACAGCTTCATATTTTACATACTCAGTACATTATTTCGTACTGACCCCCTTTCCTCGGGGGGGCTGCGTTTCATGCCCGCAGGTACATGTTTTCAGTTTGGTGGACCTCAGGCCTAGGTTCCTACTCAGCAGGTTGGAAAGCTCCTTTGATCCAGAGTTTTGTCATGTTGGTACCGAATCTCTTTAGAGCTTCTGTTTGTATTTAGGGGCACGACGGGGCCCTATCCCGTCATATGTCATTCTTCTTCTTATAGAGGTCTGTAGACAGTGGTGGGTTGTACGTATGTAAGGGTTATGACTCTGTTTGGGTCAGTCATGTTATTGTATTCTGTGCTGGGGTGTTCCCATGTTTATACGTTACTATCTGGTGGCAGCCTTGTCGGCTTGCTTGTTATTTTATATTGGCTAATTGTGACTCCTCAGGAGACAGGTGCATTCGGGGGTAAAGGCGGCCTTGTCGGCTTGCCTACCTACCCCGGCATATGTTGTTATTGCGACGTTATGTCTTTGCCGGATTTCGACTCATTAAGGGTTAGTCAGATTATGTGTGACAGGTTAGTATAATGACGTCATTAGGGCGGTTAGTCGCGGCCCGTCGGGTCGGGTCGTGACAAAAGTGGTATCAGAGCAGTTAGTCCTCGGAATGTCTACAGACCGTGTCTAGTAGAGTCTTGTGTATGGGTATGTTGTGCACCATACTTATACGCAGGAGGCTGCCGGATATTTAGGATTGGTTTCTATTCTTCTTACTCTAAGATCGTGCGATAGAGCTATGTTATTAGGTTATTCCCTCTTTGACGTATTAATGTGTTGCAGCTATGCCTCCGAAGAAAGCGACAGCCGCCAGAAGGGCAATACAAATTCGAGGTTATGAGAAACTATCTTACACGTATACGGGAAGAAATAATGTAAGCTTGGGACATGGAATATTTGAGACTCTTAGAATATTAGATAATCGTTGAGACCTTAGATATACAAGGCCTTCTTGAGTAAAATATTTTATGTTTGATCTGGGTTATAGTACGTGGTATATGTGAAGTCTATTAGTTGTGATGACTCCTTGGTATGCTTATGTTAAAATGAATAGGAATATGAGATATGCCAAAAATTGGAATTGCTACTGTTGTACATATAAGGTTTGTTGTCTCTGGAGCAAGTTGTCTGGATAAGTCCTTGAAATTAGTTCAGCAGGTAGTTGATAGTCGTTAACGGGTTGTCCTACTTGTGGATGGGGCTTAGGAGTAGATGGTCCTCTACATGTTGTAATATTACCCTGTTTAAGTTGATGTGTTCCAGCTTTTCTTATGAGTTATTCTATCCATGTTATGTATAAATGTATTTTGTCTTGGTCATACTTCTTTCGGACATGGTGGTCTCTGTTAATGTTCCCCATACAAAGTATGTGGGATGAGTATAAATCACTTGTGTTAGGACCTATCTTCGCCAATTTTACTCAGTGGGACTACCTCTAAACAGTTAATTAGACTTGCTTAGATATCTTTTATGTTTGATTAAAATTTCCCCCGTAATTGTCTTTGCGTATCATAATGTAGAATGCAAAATGTTCTAATAACCCAAGCCTGTGTTTTATCTCTTAAATAGGGAATAGACTCGTATGCCAAACATGTTGTCAATAGTTGCTTAAGGGAGTGGAAAATTGAGTATTTACATAATTCCAGGGAATGACTTGTTGCTTTAATAAACGGTTTACTTATTTAGTTAACTATTAAACCTTGAATATATTATGCCAAGCATTATGTTATATATGTGAATATTGTGGCTATTTGTGACTACTCTATTAATGTCTAGCATATTCAGTTGATGAAAACACTGTTAGAGTATTGTGTGACGATTATTTGTGTGTTAAGTGGTTGTCTTGTTAAGTTTAAGGGTTATTTGACCTTGTATGATCCGTTTAAATGACCTTGAAGTAATTGGTATACTAGTTTTAGTCCATTGTAACCCCTCTTGGATTGTTTAAGTCCTGTGGTGTCCATAGTATGTTAGGTCAAACCATCATTAGCATATGTACTAATTTTGTATGCTTAATACATGAACATGAGGTTTGTTCCCCTGGTTAACTGAACAAATTATTTCGGTATGTTGCTATAGTGGCTTGAGAAGTATATTAAACCTCTTAGACACTATGTTCGATTAATCCATGACTCAACTACACAGGTTATGTTAATTAAACACCAGCTTGTTGAAGTTAAAAATTATGCTTACATAATGACTATGTTGGTTGTAAAGGTCACATTTGGTATGGAAATGATTGAAGGGCTTAATATTTTTATTTATTTATTTATCTATCTGCCTATAATAAGGGAACTAAGATTTAGCATAAGAATGTTGTTATAATTATGATAGGATCACCTAATGACTTTGAAATGGATGTGTGTCTTGTTTAAGTGTGTTGTCATGATCTGAAGGATAATTTAGGAGCCTATTTGGTGTATGTTTTGCGTGTTAAAGGGTCATATCTATCCTTGGCATGTCCCAATAGTCTTAGGTGGTCTAATACTCATCTGAACATAACTATTTAAAATAATATTGTCCTTTCCTCATGTGCATAACTCTGCATCCAGTTTGGTTTGATTGTATATGTTCATGTGTTTGTATCTATGTGTTGATTATATCAAACTGTTAAGTCCACCTATTCCCATGTCTGCTACTGCAGTATGTCTACCCCCTTCTCCTTTTATGTAAATTTGGTAGATAATATAAGATCATTTGAGTTTTGATAGGTATCTAAATCACATGTTGAAAAAAATGAATGAATATCGAGTAGTTCCTCAACTATGTGCATTCCCTTGCTTCGCCGATTTGGTTAAGTTATTAAGTGAGTAGTGATGAGGTTAGCATGGCATGGATAGGCAATCCACATATGTTTGGTCTGTCTATATATACTTGTTTATGCCTACTCATGTCCGGATAATTGGTTTACCTGTTACCACTCGGGATTGAATATCTAATTTGGTATAGTTATAGATTCCTTTAAGTTTTGATTGACATTGTCCATTTTCCAAGATGTGAAAAAGGGGGTACCTTGAATTTTATGTTTCCCAATCCACTTCTTGATGGTACCTACAAGATTGTAGCTTTAGGTAATACCAAACTTAGAAACAAAGAGAGAGATTCTTGTTCGTCCCTTTAAGAGTTTGGGATTGTACTTGGTCACCATCATCTTTATATAGGGAGAAGAAGGGGCATTGTTACCAAATTGAAAGTAGTAGTAGATGTCAACAAAAGAGTGTAAATGTTCCATGCTGATTTAGAATAATCAGACAATTGAAATAGAACAAAACAGTTAATTTTAGATTTGTCTAGTCGTGTATGGGCTACTTAGTTAATTTAAGGATATTAATGATATATGAAATGCCTAGATTTGATTTAATGGATTGGCAGGTTGGATTGAAGTTGGGTTTAGCATGTATGGGTTATTTAAATTAACGTGATGACCAATATACTATTTTGGAAACTCGTTTGGCTATCTGTAAGTCGGTTGGTCATATTATCTACCTAAAACAAGCGTCACTAATTAAGAACAAGATTAGTTGTCCTATTTAACAAAACTTGTCTTATATCGTCTGATATGATAATTTAAAACTAGAAGAGAATGAGTTAAGTGGGTTGATATGGTTGAGGTTATATGATGTTATTTATGATGGGAATTGATAACGGGTAGCCTATGTGATGATTGTGAATTATGAATATTACCTAAATTCCGAGCCTGCTTTACTGATTTGGGGGTATGTTAGAAGTTATGACTAAGCATGCCTAATTAGTGTTAATATGATTTGGATATATCTGTAAGTTTTGGATTAGTAAGTTCAATACGGTGTCAACTTGTAATAGATAAAGTCTTGCTAATCATTGTTAAAAATGAGACATTGAGTAACCTAATTTGATTAACTTAAGCTTCCAATTTATGCTCATTGTTTAAAATTATTCTTAATATGGGTATTAAGTATATGTTAGGCTCAAATAACACGATATGGATAACACTTGCTATTTGAATTATTAGAGAGATAGTGATTAACATCTGTATAGAAAAAGTTAGATCATTATATGCCTACTATGTGTCCACTTGTTCTGATTTAGGCTTGATGTAGGTCTAATATAATCTTTAAGACTTTTTTTTTAGCCTTAGTACCTGATCATAAGCTTAGTAATGATGGATTGAATATTCATTTAGCATCTCTGGTGTTCCTAAATATATATGTGTGGTTGGGACGGTCTAAGGTAGTTTGTATGCATTTGTCACTTATTTACACCTGCCTTGTGATCCCTTGTTTATGGTTCAGACTAGGTAACTAGTGTATATGCCATGTTGGTGTCTTGAGCATGTTCATATGTATATCATCGTTAGGGTAGCTTGTGTGTTTTTTTCTTAGTACCCTGCATGATCAAACAACGCCTCTATTATGTATATTTGGATTCTATTATATAGAACGCTTGCATCTTGATCCAGGTTGAGGATATTAGGCTTTTGGGAACTCGGAAAAAATATATATATATATTTTAGTCTCTGCTATTACACCATTTTGAAGTTATGTCTTCCATGATCCTTATGTGCTTAGTTGAAACTGCTGATTTTGAGTTAAAACATTCATGTAAGTACTTAACTACTGGTTAAAATAGGACCAGGAATCTGAATATATAAAATGGGGATTAGTCATTGATTGTGAAGATGCTATCTGTTCTCAAGTTTAAGACTAAGGTATAGATTATGCTTAAAGTTCTTGTATATATGTACATAATGTGGTACTGCGGGAGTAATGACTCTACTTAGCCTTAGTTTTAGTATACTTCACTTTTAGAAAATTACGAATAAGCTAGGACGTAGGTTGTCTCCTTGTTTATCTGAGTCCTTTTGTTAGATAATGGCAAGAGTTGAGTTGTTTGTAAGTTGGATATTTGTTGGCAGAAACGTGTATCATAGAGTCTAAGATGACCTAATATGCAAATTTATGTGTGCTTGTGAATCCTTGAATCAAGTTGTATAAGATGTGCCCAATAATATGAACATTCGAGGACGAATGTTTCTAAGGGGGGAAGAATGTTACACCTCATAATTTTAAGACTATAATTAGAGGACGTAATTAAGGAGGTAAGATTCGAATCTTGGATATAGAGTATATTTATATATGCTAATCCGGAAATTAGTATACAAGAGGATGTGATTCCGGAAAGATGTTGGTCACAATAAGGGTGACGTTGGATACTTATAGCAATAATTGTATATTCCCGTTATGGAATAGTATTGTATTATAAAATTATGACATTGAGGATACGAGGCTTATGAAATTCTCGGGAATTAAAAGAAGTGGGTTTGAGATTTATTAATTGAAGAACTTGGGGGCCAAAGTGTAAAAAGGAAAATCAGATTTTTTTTATAATAAACCTACACTTACCTCTTCATCTTCTTCTACACTTAAACAAAAAAATAACTCTCCTCTCATTCTCTCCTCTACACTAATCCGAAAATCACCCTCCACCCATAACCAAAATTAAGGTTGTTATCTTCTCTTCCTAGACTACATTTTTCACCAAAAATTAGAAGCAAAACCACACCAAAATCAGTGGCGAAAGCAGTGGCAAAACAGCCACTGCTTGGACCGAAAACTGCCAGAAAATTGGGATTTTTGGGATGAAATTTTGGAAGAAAAACGTGTAGGGATGATGGCTTAACATGGTAGAACACTTGCATGTCAATTGGAGTTGAAGAAGTGAACAAAAAGGAGGAGAAAAATTACAAAAAAGTGGGGAATTCTCGGACAAACAGTGGCAGAAAATTTGCGGACTGTTTTGACGAATGTGAGGTATAAAAATTCTTCTTTCTATGATATAATTGGAATGCATGTTGTTAGAATTAAGGTAATGAATTTGTGTTAAGGAAGAATTGAAATTTGAGCATTGCATGTGACCATTTTTGGCTAGTTGCCAATTTGGGACAGATTTTGGTGTTGTTGGATTCGTTGGTTATTGTGGTTATTATTATCACTAATTGCATGATGAAATTGAAAGGAAACATTGATATTTAGTTGGAATTAGTTATATGGAAGTATTGAAATACGAAATTGGATTTTAGGAGTTAAGATAAGGGTTATGGAATTATGACATGTTGTGGCCAAGAACTTGCATGAAATTGTTGGACATGTGGTGATGTATATGGACTGTTTTAGGGGCTGTTTTTAAGGTGGATTAAGAGACAAAATTTACATGAGAAGTGGGTGTGTAAATTCCCTTTATTGTTGTTTTGATTGTGCCCTTAATTGGTACTTGGTTATTGATGTTATTAGCCTCGTTTGGAAGTTGTGGAAACATGTATAAACGGGGGAAGTGCTGCCCGATTTTTTATAGAATAAGAAGTCGTTATTCGATATAAAGTATGCTAGTAATCATAAAATTGACGAACGTATTACCATTGTTATAGGTTGAAGTGCTAGACGAGACGAACTTTAATTAGTAAGTTGGTTAGTTCGACAATAAGGTATGTGAAACCCTTACTTCTTTCTTTTGGCATGCTTTAATGAAAGTACGGCGGACGTACTTAATTCTTATATAGTTTAATTCCTAAAGAGGATTGTTATGAGAAGTGCCTATGATTTTTCAGCAAAGAGTTTATTATGACATTATTGTAATGATTTTATTGAGAGTCAAATGATGATTTTTACTTGCATGGCACTCATGATATCTACTCGTGCTAAGTGTTACTACTTCACCTCACCGAGTCCCGGCCGGGTTACGATTCGTGCACCACCTTGCATTGTTCACCGAGACCCTCACTAGGGGGCCGGGTTACGTAGGATGGATCCATAGATGAGAGATGATTTACCAAGTCCCGCATGGGCCGGGTTATGATATGATTCACCGAGTCCCGCATTAGTGGGCCGGGTTACGTTACGGTATATATATGTATATGGACAGGCATACATGTTTTCTTGACTTGCCTCTCATGTTTATAAGGCACAAACCGACTTTTATGGTTTATGGCATAGATGGATTTGGATCCCGATTTTTATACCGATCTCATGTTTCGTTGGCTACTTGTGATCTCTTTTACGACTTCATATTTTACATACTCGGTACATTATTTCGTACGACCCCCTTTCCTCGGGGGCCGCGTTTCATGCCCGCAGTACATGTTTTCGGTTTGGTGGACCTCGTGCCTAGGTTCCTACTCGGCAGGTTGGAAAGCTCCTTTGATCCGAGTTTTGTCATGTTGGTACCGAATCTCTTTAGAGCTTCGTTTGTATTTAGGGGCACGACGGGGCCCTATCCCGTCATATGTCATTCTTCTTCTTATAGAGGTCGTAGACGGTGGTGGGTTGTACGTATGTAAGGGTTATGACTCTGTTTGGGTCACCATGTTATTGTATTCTGTGGGGGTGTTCCCATGTTTATACGTTACTATCGGTGGCACCTTGTCTTGTTATTTTATATTGGCTAATTGTGACTCCTCGGAGACAGGTGCATTCGGGGGTAAAGGCAGCCTTGTCGGCTTGCCTACCCCGGCATATGTTGTTATTGCGACGTTATGCTGCCGGATTTCAGACTCATTAAGGGTTAGTCAGATTATGTGTGACAGGTTAGTATAATGACGTCATTAGGGCGGTTAGTCGCGGCCCGTCGGGTCGGGTCGTGACATTAATGTTATTTCAAAAGACAGCCAAGAGTTCTTCATCGATATGATCGAAAAAATCGATGACGAAGACCTTAGAAAGTAGTATCTTTCAGAACTTAAGAAGCTTATTATCCATCATAAGGATAGTAAAGCTACTATAGAGCCCGCTAACATGAAACAAGCCTTTAGCAAATTTAAGGTCATCAAGCCATCTAGTTCTTCTATCCCAGACCTTCAAACAAAAGTAGCCAGTCTCAAACAAGAGATTAAGGATATTAAGGAACGTCTTAGTACTATAGAACTAGATTCCTTTGCCAACAAAAGTATTAGAGAAGCAAATGAAGAGATATACGGTCCATCTACTTCTAAAGGAATAGCAGAAGTAAACTCTGAAGAAGAAGATGATTCTACGAGTCTAGATCGGTCAGGTCTAAAGGTAATTACCAAAGTCAAGCCGCTATCTTATCATATCCCGATAAAGTTAGTTATTAATAAGAACTTAGTTCTCAATAAGATTGCCTTGTTCGACACAGGAGCAGACCAAAACTGCATCATAGAAGGTCTGATCCCTACTAAGTATCTTGAAAAGATCACTTCGAGGCTATATTCAGCAACAGGTGAAAAGCTTAAGATTAACTATAAATTATCTAAAGCCCATGTTTGCAATAGTGGAGTATGTATATAAATGACTTCGTTATTACCAGAGATATTATAGAAGAGATTATCTTGGGTATTCCTTTTTCTACCCAGATTAAACCCTATACCGCTAACCTTGACAGTATCTATACCAATTCTCTAGGAAAAGAAACTATTTTTCCTTACTTAAATCCTCTTACAAAAAATGAGAGCAATTTTGTTAAACAGAAGACCGTCTTTCGGATACAATTATTATCCAACCAAATTAATTTTTTGAAAGATGATATACAGGTCAAAAGAATTGATGCGGCTTTAAAGACCCCTGAGCTTATCATCAAGATTGACGCTCTTCTCAAAACCATTGAGAAAGTCGTTTGCTCAGAATTGCCAAATGCCTTTTGGGAATGGAAAAGACACGTGGTATCTTTACCATATGTCGAAGACTTTAATGATAAAGTCATTCCTATAAAAGCTAGGCCAATACAGATGAGCCACGAGCTCATGGAATACTGTAAGAAAGAGACTGATGATTTAATTCAAAAGAAAATCATCCGGCCCTCAAAGTCTCAATGGAGTTGTTCAGCGTTTTACGTTAACAAAAACTCCGAACAAGAGAGAGGAGCCCCCAGACTAGTTATCAATTATAAACCCTTAAACCAAGTTTGAAAGTGGATTAGATATCCTATTCCTAATAAAAGATATCTTCTGAAAAGAACCTTTAAAGCTAACGTCTATAGAAAATTAGATATGAAATCTGGATTTTGGCAGATTCAAATTGAAGAAAAAGATAAGTATAAAACTGCTTTTAACGTCCCCTTCGGCCAATTCGAGTGGAACGTTATGCCATTCAGGCTCAAGAATGCCCCCTCAGAATTTCAAAATATTATGAATAGTATTTTTAACAATTTAAGCTTATTTTCTATAGTTTATATAGATGACGTTCTTATATTTTCAGAAAGTATTGATCAGCACTTTAAGCACCTTAGTATCTTCATTAATACAGTGAAGAAAAATAGCCTGGCTGTAAGTGCTAAAAAGATTAAACTTTTTCAAACTTCTATCAGGTTCTTAGGCCACGACCTTTATCAAGGAACCTACAAACCCATATGTAGAGCCATAGAGTTCTCAGCTAAGTTCCCAGATGAAATTACTGATAAAACTCAGCCACAAAGATTTCTAGGTAGTCTCAATTATGTCACCGATTTTATTCCTAAAGTCGACAAATTTGTCAACCACTTTATAAGAGACTTAAGAAGGTCCCTGTCCCTTAGATCGAAGAAACGACTAGAGTCATCAAACAAGTTAGGGAAATTGTCCAGAAACTTCCATGCTTAGGAATACCTAACCCTAAAGCATTTATGATTGTAGAAACTGATGCTTCTGACGTAGGTTACAGAGGCATTCTCAAACAGAAGGTTTCTCCAACAGATACCGAACAATTAGTGAGATTTACCTCGGGAGTCTGGAACTCCGCCCAGAAAAATTATAGCACTATTAAGAAAGAAATTTTATCTATAGTACTATGTATTACAAAGTTTCAAGATGACTTGATAAACAAAGAATTTTTATTAAGAGTTGATTGCAAAGCAGCAAAAGATGTTTTACAGAAAGATGTTAAAAATCTTGTATCAAAACAAATTTTTGCTAGGTGGCGTGCTCGCTATCCAAATTTGATTTCAAAATTGATTTTATCAAAGGAGAAGAAAACTCTTTGCCTAATTTTTTAACCAGGGAATTTCTGCAGGGAAATAATGAGGCCAACCTTCCCAGGCCCTCGCCCGATAAAACCTCCATATCAGCTTAAATCAGAGGATAAGTTAAAAACCCCATTTATTATCCCAGAAAAATCAACCCTTTATATCCCAGACAAATCTACCCATCCTACCCTAGCAGCAGCGTATGAAGGAAGATTTTCAGTTTTAGCATATCTCCCTAAAAATATGGGAAAAACCCCAGCAGTGCCTTTTAAAGCATCTCCGTCTTTGGTACAAACCAAAGAGAGTTATGGAATGAAACCTCTGGGATCATACTCGGAAGCAGTTAAGCCCATTACTCCGGGAAAAAAGGAAACAAATCCACCAGCAGCAGCAGGTACCAGTTCCTATCCTTTGAAATGGGAATTCATTTACCGTCAAGCCCTCCCCATAATGGCTCTTGACAAGCAGTATGAGAACTTCAGAGTGCAGGATCTCCTAAGGCCCTGTTATACAGACTATCGGTATGTGAAAACCACAGATCCCCGAAAAACCAGAAAGTTTTTTGAATTCATTTTAGTCGACACAGACTTAATGGATATCGAACACAGTTATTTTAAGAATAACCCAGAAGCTATTGAATTTTCAAAATTCACGATTAAAAAGATTTTAAGCCCATTTGGATGGTATGCGGATCATTTGCATACCCCAATCCACTTTTCAAAACCTTTTAAACCAGCACCTTATAACTGGCATGATTATAAAGAAGCATGGTTTAATTTTTTATATGTTAGGCCCAATACGCATACTTGGTTTATCAAATATGCTGAAGGGTTGAAAGGAAAGGTCATTCCCCGCTGGTTTTATGAGTGGTGGAATGTCTTTGGAGGAACTCTACAGGTGGCAACTCCTAGCTTCCAGAACAAGTATAACAGTTTGTGTGAAGAACAGCAAATCAACACACTCCCAGATTACATTAAAGATTGTAAATTCTTTATTAACAAGAGGATTACTTATATCATTAATTGGTCATTTGACCTTAAAGAAATGGACTGAATCAGGTACCTCAGCAAAGTTATTAGGATTAAGGGATGGAGCCCTAAGGTAAAAGAGGAGGTGAAGAAAAAGAGTCCATCCACTTCAGGTTCCAACTCTTCCAGGGCAGAAGTCAAGCGAAGGCTGTTAGAAGCCTTATCAAAGCTTGAAAACGATGAGGAATCCGGAGAAGTTCTTGAACTCCTAGATTCAGCGTCTAGTTCAGGAGAACCAGATAACGGAGATATGTTGGCCCCACGAGGAATAGCACAATCTTATTATCTGGACAGACCATAAAGGAAAAAGCAAGTAACAACAAAAGTCATAAAGAAAAAACAGGTGACTAAAGTCGTAAAGGAAAATCATAAAGAAGATAGCGACAGGGAATCAACCAACAGTAGATGACCCTTCGAGAAAAGAAAAATCAAGTGACCCTTCGAGAAAGCAAAAGACATTCTGAAGAGTCATTTGATCTGAACCGTTAATGTAAAGTTTTAACTTTATTTCCCGAGGCCTATTTAAGGCTCTCAACTTGTAATCATTCAGGGACCCCCGAAATTACCCACAAAGGAATTTCTCTCTGCCTTACCATTGTATCCCTTATGCTTTCCGCTTTCATTTGAATAAAACTTGTGAGTATTTTGTATAGTAATTCAAAGTTTTGTGTACAGCTTTAAGTTATTTTGGTTTTAATCTCCCCGATCCTTTTTATGGTATGGAGATTAAAACCGAAATAACTTAAAGCAGTAAACAAAACTTTGAAATACTATACAAAATACTCACAAGTTTTATTCAAATGAAAGCGGAAAGCATAAGGGATACAGTGGTAAGGCAGAGAGAAATTCCTTTGTGGGTAATTTCCGGGGTGCCCAAATGATTACAACTTGAGAGCCTTAAATAGGCCTTGGGAAATAAAGTTAAACTTTACATTAACGGCTGAGATCAAATGACTCTTCAGAATGTCCTTTACTTTTTTTAAGGGTCACTTGTTTCTACTTTCTTTGAAGGGTCATCTATTGTTGGTTGATTCCCTGTCGCTATCTTCTTTTTCTTTTACGACTTTAGTCGCCTACTTTTGCTTTACGACTTTTGTCGTTACCTGCTTTTCCTTTGTCTGTCCAGATAATAAGATTGTGCTATTCCTCATGGGGCCAGCATATCTCCGTTATCTGGTTCTCTTGAACTAGACGCTGAATCTAGGAGTTCAAGAACTTCTCCGAATTCCTCATCGTTTTCTAGCTTTGATAAGGCTTCTAACAGCCTTCGCCTGACTTCTGCCCTAGGAAGAGTTGGAACCTGAAGTGGAGGGACTCTTTTTCTTCACCTCCTCATTTACCTTAGGGCTCCATCCCTTAATCGTAATAACTTTGCTGAGGTACCTGATTCGGTCCATTTCTTTAAGGTCAAATGACCAATTAATGATATAAGAAATCCTCTTGTTAATAAAGAATTTACATTCTTTAATGTAATCTAGGAGTGTGTTGATCTGCTGTTCTTCACAAAAACTGTTATACTTGTTCAGGAAGATAGGAGCAGCCACCTGTAAATTTCCTCCAAAAACATTCCACCACTCGTAAAACCAGCGGGGAATGACTTTTCCTTTCAACCCTTCAGCATATTTGACAAACCAAGTATGCGTATTAGGTCTAACATATAAAAAATTAAACCATGCTTCTTTATAATCATGCCAGTTATAAGTTGCTAGTTTAAAAGGTTTTGAAAAGGGGATTGGGGTATGCAAATGATCTGCATACCATCCAAATGGGCTTAAAATCTTTTTAATCATGAATTTTTAAAATTCAATAGCTTCTGGATTATTCTTAAAATAATTGTGTTCGATATCCATTGAATCTGTGTCGACTTGAATGAATTCAAAAAACTTTCTGGTTTTTAGGGGATTTGTGGTTTCCATATACTGATAGTCTGTATAACAGGGCCTTAGGAGATCCTGCACTCTGAAGTTCTCATACTGCTTGTCAAGGGCCATTATGGGGAGGGCTTGACGGTAAATGTATTCCTATTTCGGAGGATGGGAACTGGTACCTGCTGCTGCTGGTAGATCTGTTTCCTTTTTTCTCGGAGTAATGGGCTTAACTGCTTCCGAGTATGATCCCGGAGGTTTCATTCCATAACTCTCTTTGGTTTGTACCAAAGACGGAGATGCTTTAAAAGGCACTGCTGGGGTTTTTCCCGTATTTTTTAGGGAGATCTGCTAAAACTGAAAATCTCCCTTCATATGCTGATATCTTTTTGTAAAACATCTTTTGCTGCTTTGCAATCAACTCTTAATAAAAATTCTTTGTTTACCAAATCATCTTGAAACTTTGTAATACATAGTACTATGGAAAAAATTTCCTTTTTAACAGTACTATAATTTTTCTGGGCTGAGTTCCAGACTCCTGAAGTAAACCTTACTAATTGTTCGGAAACTCTTTGTTTTAGGATGCCTCCGTAGCCTACGTCAGAGGCGTCAGTTTCTACAATCATGAATGCTTAAGGGTTAGGTATTCCTAAGCATGGAAGTTTCTGAACAATTTCCTTAAGTTGTTTGACAGCTCTAGTCTATTCTTCTGTCCATAGGACAGGGACTTTCTTAAGTCTCTTATACAAGGGTTCACAAATCTGTCCGACTTTAGGAATAAAATCAGCAACATAATTGAGACTACCTAGAAATCTTTGTAACTGGGTTTTATCAGTAATCTCATTTGGAAATTTGGTAGAGAATTCTATGGCTCTACAAATGGGTTTATAAGTTCCTTGATAAAGGTCATGGCCTAAAAACCTGATAGAAGTCTGAAAAAGCTTTATCTTTTTAGCACTTACAGCCAAACCGTTTTTCTTCACTGTGTTAATGAAGATATTAAGGTGCTTAAAATGCTGATCAATACTTTCTGAAAATATAAGAACATCATCTATATAAACTATATAAAACAAGCTCAAACTGTTAAAAATACTATTCATAATATTTTGAAATTCGGAAGTGGCATTCTTGAGCTCGAATGGCATAACGTTCCACTCGAACTGGCCGAAGGGGACGTTAAAAGTAGTTTTATACTTATCTTTTTCTTCAATCTGAATCTGCCAAAATCCAGATTTCATATCAAATTTACTATAGATGTTAGCCTTGAAGGTTCTTTTCAAAAGGTCCCTTTTGTTGGGAATAGGATATCTAATCCATTTTAAAACCTGATTTAGCGGTTTATAATTGATAACTAGTCTAGGGTCTCCTCTCTCTTGTTCGGAGCTTTTGTTAACGTAAAACGCTGAACAACTCCACTGAGATTTTGAGGGCCGGATGATTTTCTTTTGAAGTAAATCATCAGTCTCTTTCTTACTGTATTCCGTGAGTTCGTGGCTCATTTGTATTGGCCTAGCTTTTGTAGGAATGACTTTTTCATTAAAGTCATCGACATATGGTAAAGATACCACGTGTCTTTTCCTTTCCCAAAAGGCATTAGGCAATTCTGAGCAAACGTCTTTCTCAATAGTTCTGAGAAGAGCGTCAATTTTGTTGATAAGCTTAGGGGTCTTTAAGGCCGCATCAATTCTTTTGACCTGTATATCATCTTTTAAAAAGTTAATTTGATTGGATAGTAATTGTATCCGGAAAACGGTCTTCTGTTTAACAAAATTGCTTTCATCTTTTGAAAGAGGATTTAAATAAGGAAAAATAATTTCTTTTCCTAAAGAACTGGTATAGATACCGTCAAGGTTAGCGGTATAGGGTTTGATCTGGGTAGCAAAAGGAATACCCAAGATGATCTCTTCTGTAATATTTCTGGTAATAACGAAGTCATTTATGTAGCAGACTCCACTATTGCAAACATGGGCTCTAGACAATTTATAATTGATCTTAAGCTTTTCACCTATTGCCGAATAGAGCCTCGAAGTGCTCTTTTCTAGATACTTAGTAGGGATAAGGCCTTCTGCGATGCAGTTTTGATTTGCTCCTGTGTCAAATAAGGCAATCTTATTGAGAAGTAAGTTTTTATTAACAACTAACTTTATCGGGATATGATAAAATAGAGGCTTGACTTTGGTAATTACTCTTAGACCTGATCGATCTAGGCTCGTAGAATCATCTTCTTCTTCAGAATTAACCTCTGCTATTCCTCTGGAAGTAGATGGCTTGTTCATCTCTTCGTTTGCTTCTCTAATAATCTTATTGGCGAAGGAATCTAGTTCTATCGTACTGAGGCATTCCTTAATGTCCTTAATTTCTTGTTTAAGGTTGGCAACTTCTGTTTGGATGTCTGGAATGGAAGAACTAGAAGGTTTTGTAACCTTAAATTTACTAAAGGCTTGTTTCATGTCGAAGGGTTCTACAACAGCTTTACTATCTTTATGATGGATAATAAGCATCTTAAGTTCTGATAGATACTATTTCCTAAGATCTTCGTCATCGATCTTTTCGATCATGTCAAAGAACAATTCTTGGCTGTCTTTAGAAATGACATTAACAACGCAAGAATCACATGAGCAGAATGCTCCTGACCAGATGCATTCGCTACTGGAATCTGGACTATCTGAACTATAGTCGACGTCTAAGAGGTCTTCGTCACTATAATCTTCTGATTCAGAGGAGTTACCGGGTTCTCCTAAAATGGTAAAGTGTTTATCTTTTAACTCTGGGTTAAGTTCAAGAAGGTTGATTTTATCCTTCTTCTTGTTAGGTACTTTACAGGAACTAGCTAAATGGCCAGCCTTGCCACAATTCCAGCATTTGGTTTCTTTAGATACTAGGGCATCCTTACGCCTAGCGGTTCGTCTAGGTTTATAAGGTTTCTTCGTAGGATTTATGTAGGCTTTTCTAGATAAGGTGCTAGGTTTTCTAGACGCCTTATGCTTCTTAGCGGTGGCCTTAGAGGGGGCAGTTATTTTGGTATATCCAAAATTCTGGCAGAAACTTCCTAACTCGGTGGTACCATGTCTTCCTTCTTTCTTAAGCTGATGCCTAAGCTTTAGATCAGTGCAGAGTTCTAAACCTGTGAGGTTTATTTAACCAACTAAATCACCGTAGCTTAGGCTTCCGTAGGGGATTTCTCCGTCAAATTTATTTCTAATTGTGGTCCTTACCTTTTCTGCAAAGAGATGGGGTAGGCCACTAATGAACTTTTCCTTTCAGTAATCATGGTTACAATCTTCCCTGATCATAACTTTGTTAAGGAAGATGTCTTTATACCACCTAAAGTCATGAAGCTTTGGGCAAGTTAAATTACTAAGAATTTCTAAACTCTTTTCTTGAAACACTTTAGGTTCGCCTATGAAGTGTTTGGCTATGCTGTAAATGAGGGTTGTAGTAGCATCGGAGACTACCACCTATTCTACAGTTCCATCCATTTTTGCTTCCTAATGATAAGAAGATGAATTTAGAATGCCTTGTCTAGTCACTTCCGTGAGATAGTTGTCCCACCAATTCTTCATCATTCCCGTAAAACCTGCGACTATCATAGAACCACACTGTTTATCCTCAGTCTTTTTTATTTTGAGAGCAGTAATGGCTATACCCATTTCATGGAGTTTGTTATAGATTTGACCCTCAGCTAGGCCATCAATATTCCATTCTACGATTTCTGATCCTGAATGGGAGGAATGGGTTAGGTATTGATCTTCCTCAAACTGCATATCTGGGAAGGAGGCTCTAGGGTAATAATTCTTAGTATTGACATATCTGGATAATTTGTTCAAGTATGTTCCCTATCCAGTAATAGTTTTAATGGCTACGGAATCTTGTAGAAGTCTAGCGTTGATCTTGTCTAAGATTTCGCTGATTTTATCTACTGGTGTGCCTAGGCTGGGATAATTACTAGCCTTAAATTCTGGGATCTTGAATATGGGGTTGAAAGTTCTAACATTTTTGATAGGACTAGAGGTTTCTTTGTTTTTAACAACCTGTGTAGATACTACGTGTAGCAGCTGATTGGTATAATTATTTTGTTGGATCAGTTTGTTGACATCCTCATTGGTAGTGTTACCTGTAGGGTTTTCTATGCCTCTTTTGAAAGGGGTGGCCTCAATGACTTCTCCCTCGATAGGAATCTTAATCTTCTCTAATGGAGGAATAACGGTATTAACAACCTCGGTGTTCGTATACCATTTGTTAACTTGAGTTTTTAGCGAATCAGGTTTGCTGCCTAGTTGTCCCGTAACTTGGAACCATCTAAAAAACTCTATGTTACAGCGTAGCCTTTTCACGTCAGCTATCTAAGTTTTCTTGAATGCTAATCGTTGCTCTTCGGAGTATGTTTCTACATACCATTCTCTATTCCTATTGTTGTCAGGGCTTTCCCAACAATCTCTAATGAACTTAGAATTAATCTTAAATTTATTTTCTGTCTTAATCATTCCTAATGATTCTTGCATGTCACTAGGGGTTGGACTACCTAGTCTTGCTACTGACTCGTAGTGGACTTTAGGAATATTTTTAGAAAAATCTACTCCTTTAATCTTGCGCTCTAATTCTTGGATCAAAGATTCTTCGTCGAAGTCATCCTCCCGGGTTTTTGAGGAAGATGCTCTATCTGTAGAGAATCTTTTTGAAGAATTTTCAGAATCAGATCTAAGAAACTTAAGGTTTATTGATCCATCAGGGTGCTGAATTACATTCTTGATCCTAGAATTCTCTGATTCTACCTTTGGAGAGGTGATGGCGTCAAAATGCCATTCATCTTTAGACAGAGTTTCGTCCCAGCGAAGCATTCTAGGGACGAAAATGTTGATGTGCTCTTGGTTTGCTTCCATGAGCATGGTAACACCTTTATCAGTCATCAATTTAGCCTTAGGAGCTAAGGTAATTTTCATTAACCTGTAATAAATTCTGTAAATAACAGCAATTTCTTTAGTGTTAACTTTACTATTCATGTTCTTTGTGTTTATATTTAAAGTCAAAGTATCCAGGATATTATCATCGTGGATATCAACAGAAAATTTGGGATAACAGTTAAAGTAAACTGGTCCTCTGACTAAATTACTTTGTAAAACTCCTAGGAGAGAGTCTTCAAAGTTTAGCATTCTGGTATCTCGTAAGAGAAGGCAGATGGGCGTATCTAACCCCAGACGTTAGAGGGGTTTGACCGCAACCTGGACAAGTCCTATATGAAGGAAGTTAAAATCTTTTTTTATAACTACCAATATCCTGTGGAGATAATAGCCTAACAATTTCCTTGGAATTGTTTATGCCTATAGTGGATTCACAAGTATTGATATTATAATTTTTTATAAAATCAAATTTTCCTGTTTCATAAATAGTTTTAAAAGGTTGTCTGGTATATCCCAGTTCTGTAAATTTCTTTCCACCTTTGCTATTTTCATAGTCGAAGTTGAGAGGTTTTCACTATTCATAATACTGTGGCGCTCGAAACTATTCATCTCAGAATTGAGAGGAGTAGCGGCTAAGCAGCCAATCTGCGTTCCCTATAAGGGATCTCTGGGCTTCTAGAGGTGCAACATTTTTATAATAATTTAGTTGAAATCTGTATTCTTTCAACTGTTCAACTAGCTTAGTCATATCGGTTTGGCAACCAATTTTAATCTAGTTTGCCCTTCTAATCCTATTGAATGACGGGTGCTTACGCATGCTAATAGAGTTATGAGTAGCTAGGGGTAAACTAGAGAGGAACTGCCGTCTTGTATGAGCGAGGGTACTATTGGTCGACGACTGTTGATTCTATGACACTGTTTCAAGTTCATTTATATCTTAGCGAATGTCTTTAGTTCTGGTTTTCTAATTCTTTAAAATATAGTAGTAACCTAGTCAATTCTTTTAGTAAGTATCTTGGCGACGGGAACACCCACAGGATTCGGCTCCACCTGAGCTATTCAACTGCAAAGACGGGCTTGCCAACATCTGATCCGGATATTAATCGGATACCTCAACTTATCAAAAGAAGACAACTGTGTACTATACAGATAGAGAATGAAGACATAGAACTGAAGATAGTAACAAAATATAAGTGAAGCATAAACAGTATATAAGAACCAATAGTTAAGACCTCTAGACTCTCATGCTCAAGACAGCAGTATAAGTTTAGCTACTCATGCTAACGAACAACATGGCTCTGATACCATAAAAGGATCGAGGAGCTTAAAACCGAAATAACTTAAAGCAGTAAACAAAACTTTGAAATACTATACAAAATACTCACAAGTTTTATTCAAATGAAAGCGGAAAGCATAAGGGATACAGTGGTAAGGAAGAGAGAAATTCCTTTGTGTGTAATTTCTGAGGTGCCCGAATGATTACAACTTGAGAGCCTTAAATACGCCTCGGGAAATAAAGTTAAACTTTACATTAACGGCTGAGATCAAATGACTCTTCAGAATGGCCTTTACTTTTTTGAAGGGTCACTTGTTTCTACTTTCTTCGAAGGGTCATCTACTGTTGGTTGATTCCCTGTCGCTATCTTCTTTTTATTTTATGACTTTAGTCGCCTGCTTTTGCTTTACGACTTTTGTCGTTACCTGCTTTTCCTTTATTGTCTGTCCAGATAATAAGATTGTGATATTCCTCATGGGGCCAGCATATCTCCGTTATCTGGTTCTCCTGAACTAGACGATGAATCTAAGAGTTCAAGAACTTCTCTAGATTCCTCATCGTTCTCAAGTTTTGATAAGGCTTCTAACAACCTCCGTCTGACTTCTGCCCTGGAAGAATTGAAACTTGAAGTGGAGGGACTCTTTTTCTTCACCTCTTCTTTCACTTTAGGGCTCCATCCCTTAATCCTAATAACTTTGCTGAGGTACCTGATTCGGTCCATTTCTTTGAGGTCAAACGACCAATTAATAATATAAGAAATCCTCTTGTTAATAAAGAATTTACATTCTTTAATATAATCTGGGAGTGTGCTGATCTACTGTTCTTCACAAAAACTGTTATACTTGTTCTGGAAGCTAGGAGCTGCCACCTGTAGATTTCCTCCAAAAACATTCCACCGCTCGTAAAACCAGCGGGGAATGACTTTTCCTTTCAACCCTTCAGCATATTTGACAAACCAAGTATGTGTATTGGGTCTAACATATAAAAAATTAAACCATGCTTCTTTATAATCGTGCCAGTTATAAGTTGATGGTTTAAAAGGTTTTGAAAAGGGGATTGGGGTATGCAAATGATCTGCATACCATCCAAATGGTCTTAAAATCTTTTAATCATGAATTTTGAAAATTCAATAGCTTCTGGATTATTCTTAAAGTAACTGTGTTCGATATCCATTGAGTCTGTGTCGACTAGAATGAATTCAAAAAACTTTCTGGTTTTTAGGGGATTTGTGGTTTCCACATACTGATAATCTGTATAACAGGGCCTTAGGAGACCCTGCACTCTGAAGTTCTCATACTGCTTGTTAAGGGCCATTATGGGGAGGGCTTGACGGTAAATGAATTCCCAGATACATCATCTTATAAGATGAGAAAATATATTATGAGGTTACCAAAGGTTTACGGAAAGCGTACTAGTTATCTTGGAATCAATCTGGGTGAATATCGATGATTTAGAAATTTTAGCACTTATTTTTAGGTAAGATTTGTTCATTTAGGGCCGAGTGGCCTGTGGGTATATTTCCTGAAGGACTTATGGTATTCTAGTAAACCACCGACAAGGGTTCGATGGAGTTCAAATCAGAATGGAGGTATGACAGTGCTACCAGTTCTTATTAAAGATTACAAGCAAGATTATTGATATTATTGGATTATAATGATTCAGACAGTTCTAATAGTTTACACGGGAACTTGGTATGTATTAAAGAGGTACACATAGTTATGTGAAGCCTTAGAGTGATCAGTTTATTTTTGATGGATTGGTCACGACAAGGTAATCAGTAGGTATGCTTATAGTATGGTGATTTGGATATTTGAGCGGCTTTCGGCTTTGGGTTTTTACTAAGTGATTTTTACTTCAGGGTACATAACTAATGAGACTGGGATTAGCCCAATTTGCCTTGGATCATATCAGTTTGAACTGGAATTACATCGAATTTCCTCAGATAATCAAGGGTCCTTCCTAGCAAAAGGAAGACATGATTTGGGCTTGTGTCATGTGTCTATGTGTTTCTAAGGAATCTTAATACGAAGGACGACATTAATGGATGAGAAGGAAAGCTAGTAGAATCGGAATATGTTATCGCTACAGCTTCGGCAATGGTTTGTGGATACACCTAAAGGATGGTGGTGATTATTGTGATAATTGGGGATTCAATCGAATGCGTGTAGAGGTATTTCTATAATCAAACTAGGGAATTCGAACGGTGTCAGTTGTTACATTTGAGGATTAGCCGGGAAGAAATTTTGGGGATGAAGGAGTGGAAATTTGGGTCTTAAGGTAAGGTAATGGTAGTTTGATGGATACAGTGAACAACCGGTACTGCAGTTATAATTCTTTCATATTGAGGCTTTTTGTGGCTATGATAGGGATTCCTTGGTCACTCATCGGCTTTCTACATTTTTATGTCTATTCGAGGATGAATATTTATTTAATTGGTATCTGATGTAATGACCCGTCTGATCGTTTTTATGTAAAACCCCATATTTGACTATTTTACCCTTCTAGTAGACTCTGTGTGGGATTTGTGATGTGCGGGGATGGGTGGTATGGATCCCGAGGTCTATTTATGTGAGTTTTGAATGAAAAACCCAAAATAGAAATCATAGAGTTAATTAGTTTGATTCAAAGTTGGCTTTCGAATATATGGGTTCATTTTGGGTTCTATCACTTTCGGTAATTCCGGAGGGTCATTTATGACTTAGTCGAGTTATTGGTTTGCTTCCCTAGGCAATCAGATGTACTTTGTGGCCTTAGTTGTAAAATTGTGATATTTGGTTATTTAGGGCATTTCTTTAGAAAAATATGTTTTATCAAGGTTAAATGAGGAATCTGATGGCGTGAGTGAATTTGTAGCACTGTTTAACTTAGGGTAGCATGTTTGTCTTGTGTCATGGGCGTCTCATGAGTGTTTCTAGTGGTTGGAGGAGGATTTTTCTTAAGTTTCCATTGCTGGTGTTTGGTGTCCGCACCAACAGACTGTGTGGCCGCTTCTATGAGGCCACTACTACAGAGTTTGGCTCATAGATGCGGGCTGAATAAGGTGTCGAGGTTCTTCCATTGTGGAGAGTTACTCGCAGATGCAATGGCGCCTCTGTGTTGATTTGCTCGCACCAACAGCTATGTGGGATTTTTTTAGTTCTGCCTTAGCGGACTTTTTCTGTTGTGGCATTGTTTCCTCTGTGGGAACGATTCTGCCACTACGAAATAGCTGTGTTAGGCAAATTCTTAAATGCCCGAATTCACTCCACTTTCCAAAAATATCATATCTCAGTTTTTGAGCTTGCTTGGGTAAGATTTCTTTAGGAATTCCAGTTGTTCATCTTATAAGTCATAATTTCACCACTTATGATTATTGTTGTCTTTAATTTACTAGTGTAGACTTTAATTGGGAATGAAGGGTTGTAAGCTTCCATGGGAGATTAAGGGAGTTATATCTTTGATTTAATGGGTTAATATGGATTAGTTTACTTTGATATTGTAAATAAGTATTAAATTATAATTGATGATCATGTTGTAACATTTAATTTGAATATGGAAACCATTTTTGATTTGGGGGAAAATCTAGGTTTTGTAAATTGGTGCTTTTCTTAGAATATGCAATCGGGGGTTCAATTGGGGTTAGTTTTCCAATTAACTTAGGGACATGATTATCCAGTATGTGTTTATGCTTTTGGTGTAACAAAGTTTGGATTTTGATATCGTGGGCTTGGGGTTGGTTTTGGGTGTCATTGGTATGTTGGAAGGACTCTGTCTTTATGATGTGTATTAGATTAATATTGATGTATAGTCTATGCGTATTAGACTATGATTATCCCAAGGCGCTTCGGAATGGCAAGGCTATCGCGGAGAGTTGATTGCACGTGGAACCTGCTCGGCCCTAAGGTAGGCTACGATTTTCTTTCACTAGACTCCGATAGAAGTATGTAATTAATATTGAAGGGTATTGGGTATGTTTTGGGGTCCCACTCAAACATTTGTGATAAATGTTTGAGTGGGTACCGGTGTTGAACTGTGGTGATTGGTGATTTAGGAAATCAGCCTTAAGCTGATTCCGTCTACTATTTATTGGGCTTGTCTCCATTATGTGGGCTCGTCACCATACTTGTATTGTTGTTTTTATTCATCACGCATGCTTTCGATATGATATCCTAATTGTTCTTGGATTATGTGTTATTGAATTCTTGAAAGCATGTGATATTCATCTCTATACTTGGTTGCATCTTATTACGTATTGATTTCTTACCTTGATTTTTCATTTGCTTTCATACACTCATAGTTCTGATGATATTCATATGAGAGTGGGATGAAAAGGCTATTAGTCCAAAAGACCAGGAAGGTAGGAAAACTTATGAGATTATTGGCAACATTGAGATGATGATGATACGCAGGGCAACGGGTTGCACACCTACAACAGTTATTCAGCCAAAAGTTGGGCTTCATTGAGAATTTTTGGAGGTGTATATGGACTTCGCTGGTCCCCATGGGTGTGCAGTTCATATAATTTAAATGCATGTATACGGGAGATGAAAGGTACCTGGCATATGCATTGCACTCATGACATTCATTCATACTGTGATTACTTATTGTTTGGTAACGTGATATGAATTGGTTATTGGAACTTGGTGATTTCCTGATTAAATGGATTTGGATTGCTTATATTGGATCGGATTGGTTTCCATGTTTGTCTTACTCTCTGTGCAATGGGTTGTGTGGTTACACCTTATGTGTCTGAGTACTCCCTGTAGAACTATGTTGTGGTCAGTGGATTTTATTGACTGAACTATCATGTTGATCATAGAGAACTGGGTATGCCTTGTATTGCTTAATAATTGATAAGATTATGTGATAGAACGTCTAGTAAAGAATTGGTCGAGATGTTGTTGTGGTAGTTAAATGACTTGTATGTTATGCACGTGTAGATCCCCCCCCCCCCCCAATCAAGGATAATTGGCGTAGACCTCTACTTAGAGTATAATATGAAACCTTATATGAACAAATATGTGTCCTGCCCTTGTGTAAAACTGTAATCAAGTCCAGGTGTTAGAGAGAATAAGAAGCTAGTATTGTTATGACTATACTAATCGTGATACTCTTGAGGAGGATTCTGATATGATATGTGTACTAGGGTCAACCTGTCTTAATGGATTATTTGTTAACTCGGGTAGGTGATGACAACATGAAAATGACTTAGATAGAGTTACTGATTGGTGGGTACGAGTGTAAGATCCTTGTGTGCAATATAAATTGAATTATACTTGACTGTGGCTAAACTCTTACATGAATAAAGTGACTTGTTTTTTTCAGTGAACAATTATGTGGACAATGTGACTTATTTGGGTTATTGAACTGTCTAGTATAGGAATATTTGGAGTCAACTTGATATTTATATCTATTTGCGTATATTCCATCGTTGTCGGCGTATGATGCCTGCGGGGGTATGTTGTGTACTCATGCTACACTTGTTGCATTCTTTTTGGATGCAGATACAACGCCTTTCTCCAGTTTAGGACCCCGGGTGTGAGTCTGAGCTAATGGACTCCTAGACATCAGGGTGATGATGCATCCTTCCAGTATACCCTTGGAGGCTTCTATCTTTCCTTGTCTATTATTTTCATTTGAGAGACATGTTCAGACACTTAGACTATGTTCTTTTTCAGTTTGGCATATATATTGACAGTTAGAGCTCTTGTATTATTGACTAGATCTTTGAAGGATTGTATTATGATTATCAAACTTATGTTCCGCATTTTATAGTATGATAGACAGTTATTTATGTATTTTTTTATCTTTTTGTATTTATTTATTATATTATGTTAATGAGCTGGGAGTGGTTCACCTACCTGTGGGAAAGTGTAGGTTTCACCACGATTCCTAAAAGGGATCATGACAAAGACACTTGTTGCATTCTTTTCGGATGCAGATACAACTCCTTCTACCAGTTCAGGACCTCGAGGTTGAGTCCGAGCAGGTTGACTTCCAGTATTCAGGGTGAGGATGCTACTTCTTGCATGCCTTGGATGCTCTATATCTTGCCTTCTCTTTATATTTGTTCTACAGACATGGTGCAGACACTTAGACTATGATTTTAAGTATCTGGACTTATGTGGCATTTATTTCAGATTTGTATCCGTATTAGCGCTTTTGTATTATTTACTAGATCTTTGGGGGTTGCATTTGATGTTTCAGACTTATGTTCCGCTTTTATATTATGATGACAGCTTATTTAAGTATTATGTTATATTTTCGCATTTCTTTCTTATATTATGCTAATGAGTTGGGAGTGGTTCTCCAACCGGTAGGAAGGGTAGGTGCCACCACGATTCCTAAAAGGGGTCGTGACACAATTATATATTCAATAACCCCGCAGTCAAGTGCATACTTCTATAAACTCTACAATTATCCTTTATATCTATTAACTATATAAGCAACAATGCTAGACTAAAAATAAACGCCCGACAAGGGAAAACTACTACGAATCTATCAAGAACAAAATAGATATGGGATCTTTATGGAGGCACTTTTTTGTGATCTTATTCGGGACTCACACGGATGAGGATTTATGCCAAAACAAAGAAAGGGAATAACATTTAAATACCTCAAACTATATCTAGGTTAAAGATAGTACTCCGAGTCCCAAGCGACTAAATAAATGTTAATCTATTGAAGTCGAAACCCCAACTTGAGCTCTTTTGATGATTCATGGAAATTCTTGAACAACATGACAAATTCATATCATATATGATATAGAATTTTTTTAGTTTTGTCCCATTTAGGCAACCAAAATTGTAGCTTCCTCTCTTCACCCCTCTCACGTTGCACAAAGATTTTTGGAGAAGCAAAATATTGTTGTGTGCTTTCCTCTTAAAATAGTAAAAAATTGTGATTGATTTTTTCTTTATTAGCAACGCCTCCCACGGTTGTATTGCTACTACGTTATTCTTTTGTTGGCTTCCCCTCCAAAGTGATCCAAGTGAAATTGTATTATTTATTCATACAAAGATAAAGATGTATCTCATATAATTTATCCACTAAGTGGGTTGTTCCCCCTCAATTCTTATCTCAACTTGTGCCAGCAAGTTGTCAGGTGGCTTGACACTAAGCCACTCAAAATGAATATTATCTTATTGTTAATAAATAGGCACTATCCTAATATAATGAATCCTCATAATTAATTTTTTGATCTTAATTTATTTAAATATTAATCACTTTTAGAACACTTCATATACACATTATTATGATCATGTGGTATAGAATTAGTCCATAGCCTTTTTTGGCACATGCAAAATATTATCTCCAATCACCGTTGTCACACTTTTTTTTAAATCATAAATCATTTTGGGACTTTGTATTTTATACACCGATCTCTTGATCCGTCTACTTGAATATGGCCAAAATTCTCCGGAAATCGGATCTACTTACATACGTCGAAGCGGTTCAATCCATAGTCCAAATGTACGGGGTATTACATTGACAAAACGTATACTCTTCGATTCGTCTAATCACTAACCTTTTTGACACTTTCTTATCATTTGTTATACATAGCATAAATACTTATAATTTCAAAAATAATATTGTCCTACAAGCCTATGTCGACTAGCTTATGATGCAACTTAACGTGCAAAAATACTGTATATAACACTTCTTTTGAGGAAAATGTCTCACATAATCCCATGTCGGTCGTATACAAAATGATTGAATCTACTTTATTGCAAAATGGTTTTGAGCCAGGACGACGTCTCTGGAAGATTCTACATGGCATAACAGAGCCTGTCTCAATTCATAAGAACAATTTCCACTTTGGTCTTGGGTATGTCCCCATCTTCGAAGAAGCTTCTAAAATAAATAAAATGAAGAAGAGTCCCCTGAAGCTGAGTAAAACGATTCCGAATCTATACCAATCATTCCCGATCAGGATATCGATGCTGAATGAAGAAAATGTTGAGGAAGGGATAGGGATGATGTTCCTAGAAGAAGAATGGTTCATAGTCCTGGAGGAATGCACTAAGGCGCCAACTATCCGCAATGTTGATTCCGGCAAACAACTCTCCAACTGGACCTCTACCCCACTTCTGGCTCCTCTGTTGAGATGATAAAAATTTTAAAGCTTTTCCAAAAATTGGTGTAGTTTGTTCGAGGCCCGATCACTCACTTTTTAATTATTTTCCTCGTGATGTTTGTCAAAAATGGAAATGACTAGATTTTTATCCGAGTAAGGACCACATTTTATTTTTACCTTTGCAGATTAATGAAGCCTCGGTTTATCCAAAATATGCATTCTTTCAATTACTTTTACTTTGTATTCTAATCATGCTTTGCCTTGATTTTCAGTAATTACAATAAACCAACTCTTAGTGTCAAAACATGTTACCAAAAGCCCTTTTCGAGGAAAACATGTTACCAGATGGCCTTTTCGAGGAAATGGAACACCTCGAGGATGAACAAAAGACCAATTTAGATGAGAATGAAATAATCAACTTAGGGTGCGATGGGTTGGTTAAAGAAACAAGGATCAGTGCACACATGGAGGCACCTCGAAAAGAGGAATTAATTAGTCTATTGAAAGAGTACGTGGACATCTTCACATATTCGTACGCTAATATGCCCGGGTTGAGCACTGACATCATGGCATTTAAAATGATAATCAACCCAGGTTTCACCGCAGTAAAGCAAAAAATCAGATGATTCAAGTACTCTAGTGTATAAAAACCGATCTGAGCATGTGAATAAAAAACGAGGTTGAAAAGTAGATCGAATCAGGAGTGATAAAGGTAACCTGGTAACCTAGGACAAATTTGAATATGTATGAATTTTCGAGATCTCAACAAAGCCATTCCTAGGGATAATTTTCCACTCCTGAACATCTACATCCACATTGACAATTGTGCAAAGTAAGAATTGCATTCGTTTGTCGATTATTTGCCGGATACCATCAGATTTTGATGAAAAAATAGGATACATAAAAAATATCTTTCATCATAACATGGGGAGTGTATCACTACTGGGTAATGCCATTTGGTATCAATAACACTGGTGCTACTTACGTGAGAGCAATGACCACCATATTTCATGACATGATCCACAAGGAAATTGAAGTGTACGTGGACGATGTCATCATCAAGTTGAAAGAAAGTGTGTATCACATCACACACTTACAGAAGTTCTTGGAAAGGCTTCAAAAGTATAATTTAAAGTTGAATCCGAAAAAAATGTGCATATGGAGTACCCTCCCAAAAATTTCTATGGTTCATAGTCAGCCAGAGAGGCATAGAGCTAGATCCGTCAAAGTTCAAAGCCATACAAGATTTGCCTCATCCGAGAACCAAGAAAGATGTTATGAGTTTCCTGGGATGGTTGAATTGCATTGGTCGCTTCATACCCGGTCCATAGTAATTGTTGGGCCATACTTAAGATGCTGAAAAAAGACACGACAACAAATTGGAACGATGAATTTCAAAAGGCATTTGATACAATCAAGAAGTATCTCTCTAATCCTCTCATTTTGGTTCCCTTTAGTCCAGGAAGTCCCTTTCGGTTATACCATTAGTATCAGACTTAGCCTTCGGGTGCGTGTTAGGGCAGCAAGACGAAGCAGGAAAGAAGAAACATGCCATGTACTACCAAAGTAAGAAATTCACAACTTGCGAAGCACGTTACACTTTGGTAGAAAAGACGTATTGTGCACTGACATGGGTGGTCCAAATGCTGAGGCATTATTTGTCATCCTGAACGACCCACCTAATCTCCAGAATGGACCCATTAAAGTACATTTTCCACAAACCCATGCCTGCTGGAAGATTGGCTAAATGGCAAATACTTTTGATTTAATTTGGAATCATATATGTGATTCAGAAAGCTATTAAAGGTCAAGCATTGGCTGACTTTCTCGCTGAAAGTCCTATAGATGATGATGTTGAACCACTCAGAATCGACGTCCCCAACTAAAGGGTGTTAATGATGGAAAAAGATGAAGTCCAACCCTATTCAGGTTGGAGAATGTTTTTGACAGTGCTTCCATTATATAGATTCTAGAATCATAGTTGTCTTGGTGTTAGGAACATGACAACACTATTTAATGGATACGAAACTCACATTTTCATGTACTAACAATGTGACAGAATATGAAGCTTTCATTCTGGGTCTTCGAATGGCAATAGACATAGACATAGACAAATTGTTGGTAATAGGCTATTTGGATCTTCTAATTCACCATGTACAAGGAGAATGGGCCACTAAGAATACCAAGATCATGTCGTATGTGTATTTCGTCCAAATGTTGAGTAAGAGATTCAAAAGAATTTAGTTCAAGCACATGCCAAAGGCGCTGAATAAGTTTGCAGATGCTCTCGCTACCATAGCATCCATGATACAGCATTCGAAAAGCAGTCATGTCGATCCACTCGAGAAAAGCTTGAAAGAAGAGCATACTTACTGCTCTCACGTGGAAGCAGAACACGAAAAATAACCATGGTATGTCGACATAAAAGCCTACTTGGAAAAGGAGAAATACCCCAAGGGCACCACAAGAAATCAAAAGAAAACCCTCTAGAGAATGGCCAATGATTTCATTCAGAGAAAAGAGATACTTTACAGAAGAACACCTAACCTCAGGTTACTCAAATGTGTGGACGCCGCAAAGGCCACGAAGCTATTGAAAGAAGTGCACGCTGAGACTTGTAGGCCTCACATGAATGGGTTCGTCTTGCCAAAGAAAATTCTATGAATAGGTTATTATTGGATGACTATGGAAATCGAATGTGGATGGTTCGTGCAAAAATGTTATTAATACCAAATACATGGAGATCAAATTAGGGTACCATCGAATTATCTCACCACCATAATTTCACTTTGGCCGTTCACTACTTGGGGCATAGATGTCATTGGGCCCATCGAGTCAGCCGCATCTAATAGACACCGATTCATTCTGTTCTTCATAGATTACTTCACCAAATGGGTTGAAGCTAGATCATACAAGTTAGTGACAAAGAAAGTGGTAGTTGAGTTTGTGCGGAACAACATCATCTGCTCATTCAGCATCTCAGAATCCATCATAACAGAAAATGGAGAAAATCTTAATAGCCATTTAATGAAAGACATTTGTGAACGATTCTGTATATCCCACTAAAGCTCCACTGCCTACAGGCCATAGATGATGGAGCCATAGAATCCGCCAACAAAAACATCAAGAGGATATTACGAAAAATAACAGACAACTACAAAGTGTTAGAATGAATAGTAACCCTACACACTATTTAGGTATCAGACAACTACTAGGACCTTGACAGGAGATACGTCGTACCTACTTATTTACGACACAGAAGTAGTCATTCCGGCCAAGGTAGAAATACCATCAATCCGAATCATTCAAGAAGCAATATTAGACAATGTAGAATGGGTCCGAAAATGGTAAGAGAAGATTTCTCTAATTGATGAGAAAATGATGATCGTCGTGTGCACGACCAATTATATCTACAAAGGATGACTCGAGCCTTCAACAAAAGGGTCAGGATCCGATGTTTCTAAGTAGGACAACTAGTGCTTAAGCGTGTGTTCTCGCACCAGGATGAGTACAAAGAGAAGTTTGCACCAAATTGGCAAGCTCCCTACATTGTCTGCAAGGTACTCTCCGGAAGAGCTGTGATCTTAGCTGAAATAGACGACCAAGAATGGACCAAAGCTATTAATTCCAATGCAGTTAAAATATATTATGCATAAGAATGCACTTTCAATTTGTAATTGCACCTTCTTCTTGTAACTAATTCATAAAGACTTATCTCTTATGGTAGAGATATGTAGAAATACCCTTATTAGATTTGGTCCTTCTCTCTTGTAATAGAAAAAAACAAGCACTATTCCTTGTAACATGAACTATACGATGACCTGATTTCCCAAGGTGGGATATGAAAGCAATCCATATAGGACTCAGTCACATTATTAGAAAAAATAATCAATTTATTCCAAACTACGTTCGACCTGATTCCTGTTGCAATAGGATACGTAAGCGCTCCCTATGCTCAGTCGCACCATCAGAAAAACTAAAGAAACCCTTAGGAAGCTACTAGAGCTAAATTTTCGAGAATATCTATGAAATTCAATCATCAATAGTCACTCGACGTAATCTCACAACTGGGAATTTTTTTTGGGAGGATCTCAAAAATTCCTTCATCGTACTTCAACACAAGAGTTTGCCAGCACAAACTTCAACCTGGGGAAATTTTTTTGAGGAAGTCTAAAAATTCTACTAGACAAAGCTGAGATAGGACATGTGAGAGTAAGAAGAGAATCTCACTCAAAACACACATGTAATGACAATATTATAATTTGAAATTTTATTTATAATCGAAGTTTTGTTTTATGATCAAATAATCAACATTTTTGAAAAACATTACTCTGTTCCAGAAATGTTAATCTCTTGCACTACTGAGCTAGAAGTCAAGTTAGAGCAAAGACCACCGCCGAATAGACAAAGTAATGAAAGAGTCGATGACAAAAACTGACCTCATTACAATTAACACTCTTTTTCTTAAATGTAGGTTCCCCTAAGTCGTCAGGTGGACGCCCACTTTCTTCTCTAACTCGTTTGCTCGTGATGTTAGATATGATAGATGAAACTTACTTGGAGAGACTTCTATGCATCACGAAGGACATCACAACATAGCCGAAAGGTCTAAAAAAGATAAGGTGCCACAAGGGCAACATAATCTAGCCAAGAGGGCCATAAAAGGACGACGTGCCACAAGGGCGGCACAATGTTGCCACAAGGGATATATAAATAAGAAAGAGCGGCAATTTTACCTGAAAGGTCACATCCTACAAAAGCAACCAAAATGGAAATCTGACCAAGAGGTCATAGCTGAAATAAATAGACGAAACGTCAATTCGACCACAAGGGTCACTACCAATATGAAGGACAAAAGAAATACAATCCAACCAAGAGGACCATATTTTTCATTATCTATGCCGAGAGGGCCATTCATACAAATATCACCGAGAGGGTCATTCATGCAAACATTGCCAAGAAGGTCATTCATGCAAATATTGCCGAGAGGGTCATTCATACAAACATTATCGAGAGGGCCATCATACAAATATTTTCGAGAGGGAAGTCATACAAACATTACCGAGAGGGTCATTCATACAAATAATACCGAGAGGGTCATTCATAAAAATATTACCGAGAGGACCATTCATACAAACATTGCCTAGAGGGCATTCATACAAACAATACCGAAGGGCCATTCATACAAACAAAAATTCCAATAGGGCCATTCATTTATAATAAAGGTCGAAAGAGGCCATTTTCATATTCACTAGAAGAAAATACGAGTCAGGCAGTGCCAAGAAGGACACCCGCTCAGAAAAAATCAAGCCTGAAAAATGTGATGACGATGCCACACGTGTGTCAAAATAATTAACCACAAACAATATTGAAACTATTGAGGACGCAGGCCGATTAAACCGGAATCAGACGCATGCGGAGCAAACTTAGAACTTTCTCTTATGCAACCGGTCGACACAGGGTGCCAATGAGAGTCAAGCTCTCTGGACAGGAGTTGAAGATCGCTCCACAGCATGCTCAGCCATAATTAATTTTTCTTAAAATTTGGTTTTGTCAAATCAAGGTGTTTCTAGTAAATTCAAGGAGCAAGGTGAAAATGGTACGAGGTATCCAGTCAGTGAATATCCTTCAGGTAGTTATAGATCTCAAAGGAGAAAAGGATAGTCGACAGTCCAGACGAGGAGTAGTTTACCTCGAGACGAAGGATCTAGAGATGACCAGAGTAGTCGGTTCTAGGTAAGATAGGGATCTAGGGCATATGAAGGGCAAGATTAGGGAAACGGTGGACAAATAATGACTTTGAGCATAAGACTTTGAATTGAGGGCCAAGAGGGAGCTCGATTTATAGATTTTAAGTGAGACTACAATGAATTACCTAGGCTTGAATCAAAAGTATCGAGTATCAAAGTGAAAGCAGTAGCCATAGGTTAGTGATGTCTATAGGTAAAAGGCCTTTCTATGAGGATAAGCACAATCATGAGAAAACTAGACGTGTAAGCCCCAACATTCGAGGACTAATGTTTCTAAGGGGAGAAGGATGTTATATCCTTCGTTATATAATACCCCATGCTCTCGAGCTATGGATTAAACCGCTCAACACATGGAAGTAGACCCAAGCTCCAAATTCTTTTGATCATATTCAAGTATGCAAGTAAAGAACTCCGGATATGAAAGGATGAAGTCCCGAAATGATTTAACACTTAAAGGTGTGATGACAATGATTAGGAATAATCTTTTGTGTATGTCAAAAGAGACTATGGACTAGTTCTATATTTCATGATCATGATAATGAGTATATGTGGTATGTTAAAAATCATTACTATTTAACTAAATTGAGAGTATGAAGTTAGTTATGTGGGTAATTGGTTAATTGTTGCATAACTATTAAGTTAGCATAATCACACGTGGCATGGAAAAGTGGCAGCAAAATGGATATGGGTTCATTTACATAAGGTGGTAGTGGAACCTTTAATGAAAATACTAAGGTGTGGTCCGAAAAGAGCCCACGTGTAAAGGGCAAAAGGACCATTAAAATCACTAATCTCAATTTAATTCTTATCTCAATTTGTTTGTTGTTCATTTTAAGAAAATATATATGCTACAAATATATTTTAGAGGCAGCAACGTGAAGTCTCTTCCAAGAGTAACGTGAGTGTTATTTAATAGAACAAAGTATATTTCTCTACAAAAATGACAAACATGTTTTTCTCTCTATTTCAATCTCGTTGTTCCATTTTGTCGTGTGTTGAATCCAAGCTTTCTTCGAAGAGAAGTAAGATAGAAGAAGAGTAGTTCTTGACATATAAGGTATGAATTCTCTTTTCCTGGATATATTTATGTTTGTCCAGGCCATAGCTAAATTGTGAGATGAGAAAGTACGGAAATTATACCGTAAATCGTATTTGATGTTGTTGTTGTATTATGGGTTGTTTGGTGGTTGTTCTAAATTTCTTGATGGATAAGATTGATAGACTTGATGGGGTTGTTTTTATTTTGATTGTTTGAACATGGGGGAGTGGAAGAAATAGAGGATATGTTGTCCGATTCATTATAGAATCGGCTTGTCACTTGATAACTAGTTGGTATGTTCCTTCTTATTGATATGAGTATTGTATATTATTGTAGACGGATTGTGAAGAGGATAATTTCATCATAGTCATCGAAGAATTAGTTCAAGGTATGTAAGGGATATTTTCCCTTCTTTTCAGATGAGTCCGTAAGTATGTTTCTTTTATTAGAAGTCGAAGGGGGCTAGTTCGCAACTATGTTCCTTAGTGATGGATTAAGACCGTCTAAGATTTGATGAGTTGGCCTTGAGTAAATCTCCCATGTAAGTCATGTAAATCAGTAGTGTCTCCAAGATATTTGTAAGCTATACCTAAGCTATAATTCCTAATAAATTGAGGAACACGAACGAACGAGCTAATGAACTATTAGTGGAATATGGATATAGAAAGGTGAAGTGGTGCTAATCATAACATCAGACTGTAATAGTCTAGTGAGATAAAAATGTACATATACTTTAGGATGATTGTGGAACTCCCTAAATCTTAAGAGAAATAGAGTACATGATAAGTTACATATAAAAGTAGAGAACACGATTTGGACAAGATAATCCCCAAACTTAAGAAGAGTATAGATATGTGGATTATAAAGGTAAAGACAGATCGAGTAGGCCTGGAAAGGTATGTGAGCTACCTTTCCATGAACTTCCTTCTCTCCCTTGATTACAAATCACCACAATCTAAAACTGTCAAAAGAAATTGAAGATGATTGTTGCAACTGTTCATTCCTGAATTTCACAATCATAAATATTTTTGATATTTCATATAAGTACATTCATGTGAAACTATTGTTGTTTTTACATTCCCCTCATACCTTAGCGCTACCTCTGGTTTTTCGTCTTGTGCAGCCCTTATTTGTCCTTTGTTCTTTGGCCTTTACTCCCCCCCCCTCTTTTAACGAATTCAACATTGTTGATATGTTTTGCATCTTGTTCGCCCACTCTTCATTCAGGGTGATCCAAACCAGGGGAGGATCTTCCACCTTTAAGGTCATAGCACCGATTTGAACGCTTACTCTTCATCGCTCTTCTCGGGTTCACCTCTTTTGGATGCCTTGAGGTTTGAAGTCATTTGTTTATCGCAGAAAAATTCCTCCTCAGTCACTGCCATAGTTGACCCTCTCTTCCAGATCCTCGCTTCTATGAGCCAAATCACTCTCCTCGGGAGTTAACGAGATAGTTGGACGAGGATAAAGATAGTACAAGTCTCCCAGAAAGCTAAAAGGAATAGATCACAAGTTAATTGGTATGAACTAGAAATTATTGGAAGTATTGGACGAGTTAAGATTTGTAGACGTAAGTACCTTGTATACAGATTGTTTGCTTATTGTTGAATATATGCACTTGCCTTCGGGGACATTCAAATACATTTTCCTTTGGGACCATGAAGTTGCCTTCGGGGCCATTCAGATACACTTTCCTTGGGGCTATTTATACATGCTTTGAGGACTTTCACAAGGCTAAGTAGTGGATATTATGTTTCGTAGTTAGTAGACAAATAATAGAATTAGGTAAGTATAGCCAGTCCTCTTTGATTAGCTCTTTGGTTTATATTCAAGTTTTTTTTTCTTCGACGATACTCATATAGAATAGGAACGATATCATTTTAATTTTTTGATACTCCTATAGAATAGGAACGATATCCTTTTAGTAGTATGATAATACATGGGCTTTACTGTAGTTTGGACTACATTGGGCCATATTTATTTGTTACACTGTGGCTTTCTGTAGTTTAAACTACATTGGGCCGTTTCATTCAAAAATAATTAGGCGATCCTTATTTTTTCATATTAACATGCGTAGTATCTTCCTTTATGCTTATAACATGCCTTTCTCTCTGGCCTATTAAGAGTTTGTACTGTTCTACTGTCTCATTGGAGTGTTTGTGCTCCATTTTAGTGATTCTATCATGCATGTTGGTAAGGTGTGTGGTGTCTTGTAAGAGTACCTCGTTGTTGTGTGATAATTTCTTCGGTTTCTCCTCCTTTGGAGTTTCCAATAATACTGGCTTTGCCTGCTCTTAGCATATCTTCAATTGTTGACTTCAGGGTTTATAGTCCTATGGCTCTTTTGACACTGAGCCATTCTTGAAACCTTTCTATGGTACATGGTATTTTCATTTTCAGGTCTTTGTCATCTCCGCTTATATTGCTAATCCTTCCTGTTTTAAATAGTTGCCATATAATGATAGGTTTTCATGTTAAGTCTGTCAAGGCGTCGAACAGTTGTATACCGTAGATACCTCTTCCGAATGATTCCATCATTAACCTAGCAAATTCTACTAAAACATTGGGTAATTTAGCAATATTATAAAAAAATTCATCTACTAGTATTTTATCTATAAATCTATAAGTAAAGAGTTTAAGAACTATATCAGGGTTTGATTTTTCATTGCATAAAAACCTTGGGTATTTGCTTAATTTTTCACTTCTTAAAATGTGTGGGTTTGATTTATAATCATAAAATTTATTAATTTGCTCGTAAGTTGTAATATACTCAGGTGAGAATTTCACTTTGTCGCACATTGTTACTGTCGTTGAAGACGATGTTGTTATGGGTGATGGTATAGTGGTTGGCATGACTGCAAGTTTAGATGTGAAAGTCTTTGGTTTTTCTGTAGGAGTTTGGGAAGATTTCAAGGTTTGTAGGGTCTTGAAGTCTTTAAAGGCTTATGTCAGTTGTTCTAGCAAGTGTGTATTTTCTTCCATTTTAGTTGTAATAATTTTTGGTTTTGTTTGAAGATTCCTGTAACATTGGTAATATATTCTTCGAATTTGTCACTGCTGGTTGACATCATTGTACCTGCTAAGAAAATCAGCTAGAATATTCTTAGTCCCGGATATATTTTTGACAATAAAATCATAACAATAAAATAATGATTGGCATTTTCTCTCTTAGTTCTGGAAAAGGGTCTATTTTATTTGTAATGAAAGCTCTTACTTTGGTGTTATCTGTTCTAACTATGAATTTTACTGGTAATAGGTGATAATGGAATCTCTTTATTCCAAATTTTACTGCTAATAGTTCCTTCTCGTTAATATGGTAATTTTTCTCATTAGGCTTCCATGTTCCGCCTCCATATCCACAAATTAGTGGTTTTTCTTTATCTATATCATCTTTATCATATTCTATGAGGGTTGCTCCCCATCCTATATCACTGGCATCAGTAAAAAGTTCTAGTTGATCAAGTTTTGTTGGTATTCAATGTTTCGGCAAGGCTTTCACTTTTTCTTTGATTTTATTTATGGCTTTAGTATGTTCTTCCTTTCATTCAAAAGTTATATTTTTTCTAGTTAGTTCCTGTAATAGTTTTCTCAAAAGTGGTAAATCCTTTATATGGTCTGAGGCGTAGTTTACTACTCCTAGAAATTGTTGTACTTCCTTTTTGCTATCTACTTTATCTTTAAATTTTTTTATTTTTGTTACAATGTGTTCTTGTAATTGTAATCCTTCATTATCTATTATGTATCCCAAATATTCTATACTATTTTTGAAGATTTTAGATTTCTTTTCAGATAATAATATTTCATGTTGTTTCACAGTTTTTATAAATTCTTCTATATGTTTTATATGATTTTCTAAATCATCACTATATATTAATATGTCGTCAACATATACTATACAGTATTTTGTTAGTTTTCTGAACACTTGGTCCACTCTTCTTTGTAATATTTGTGGTGCATTCTTTAATCCAAAGGGTAGTACATTCCATTCGTAGTGTCCTTGAGGGGTACTAAACACTGTTAAAGCTTTTGATTCATTTTTTAGTTTTATTTTACTAATATCAACCATTATTGGTTCTTTCTATTGGTACTATTTCTGGTTGTTGAGTTGTAGTGCTAATTATAGTGTTTTCTTTGCTCGTACTGGGTTCATCTTCTTCTACTTGTTTGCCTTTATCTTTACTTTTATCTTCTACTAATACGTTTAGTTTTTCTAGTATTATTTTAAATGTTGGTACCTCAGATATATTCCATAATTTTGTTAATTCTTCTCTTATTATTTCTTTCATTTTAGTTTGATTTTCTTTTATTTCATCCATTAATATTAATGTATTCTTCATTTTTTCTTTTACTACTATTTCCTCCCATAATGCAGTAATTTTTTCGTTAGGGTTAGTCATGATTATTAATTCTTTTCCTCCATCCGTTTCCCATATCTATCCATATTTTATCAAACTTTTCACGTTGTTTCTCTAACTGCTGGATCTTTTCTTCTAGTTTTATTTCTTTTGCCTTGTATTTTAAGTATTTAAGTTGTGAGAATATTTCTTCTGATAAAGCTGTTTTTATTGGTTTTAATTTCAATTTTTTCTCTATTATCTCTTTTTGTATATTCATACTTTGTTTATGAATCTTGTTTTCCCTTGGTCATTTATTTCAAATCCGTTATTATTTATCTTATAATTTATCATGGTTAAAAAGTCACTTCCTAGAAGTAATTCATTAAAAATATAATATTCTATTACTCCTATATTTATCTTATACTCTAAATCTTGGATTTTGAATCTTAAATTAATAATTTTGGTAATTATTATTTCTCTTTCATTTTCAGGATAATTATAAGTTTGTGGGTCTATTAAATCACAATCATTTTCATCAATTTTACTTATATGTATAAAACTTTTAATAGCTCCAGTATTTACTTCAGCTATACAGTCTGTCGTTATCATACCTTTAAATATTATTACTTTAATTTTTAATCTGTTTGTGTTTATATTTATTAAATCTAATATTCGAGGTTGTATGACACTAGTTTGTCGTGACATTGTTGGTTCTCTCGTAATACTTAATCTAGATCCTTCTATTTTTGGTATTAGTCTTTTGGAAGGTGTAAGGGTTCTTGTATTAAAATCAATATATATTTCTTCTGGTATAGTTATTTTGGAATTTTCTTTATGTTCTATTTGTTCTAATATTTCTTGGTACTAATATATTCATTTCATGTTGTTTCTTTACATGGTGGTTTCCTGTTAGGGCATATATCATTTTTGTTTCAATACTTATGACTTTACTTCTTGGTGGCATTTTTATTCCGTCTAGTTTATAATATAGTGTTAAGGCTAAGTCTTTGTGTTCATCTTTTAATGATATACTAAAGTCTTATTGTACCGTAAATTTTAATTTCTGATATATTAAATTTCCTTTTACTACTGATATTAAAGCATCTTGTAGATTTCCTAATATCCTATCATCTAATATGTATATTTGTATAGGTGTATCTATGTTTTTCTGAAAGTATGCTTTTATAGTAAATTCTACTCCTCCAAAGTATATATTTCTATATTTTTTAGCTTCCCTAGTAGATAGTTTTGGTAACTCTCTTTTTATTACTTCATTTGTTATCAAGTTTATTTTCGTTCTCCCATTTACACTCATTCTATCTATTATATTTTCATGCTTGTGTGCTATGTATCTTATTTCTTTATTTCTTTAAACCATTTTGTTTTAAATATTTCTTTGTGGATAATTCTTCTTTTTCATCTTGTATTTTCTGATATGTTTCTGGTTTAAAGCTTAGTATTTGTGTTAATCCTCCTTCATATGTACTGATAATATGTTTCTTTAGAGTCTTCTACTATTTCCTTTCCTTTATCCATATTTTAATAAGTTAATGTACTTATATTGTTCTTCTATTATATCATTTAGATCTTTTAATTCATTATCCTTTCTGATTATTTCTCTTAATTTATTTTCTAGAAGTTTCATATTTTCTTCTTCCTTTTGTCTTAACTCTTAGTCTTTTAGTGCTATTTTATTTTTTAATTCTTTAATAGTACTTTCATGTTCATAAACTTCTTTAGCATTTTCTTGTAAGATTTTATCTTTCTTATTTATTAGATCTATACTTATTCTGCAACTTATTATATATTGGTTTATATCTCTATTATATGTAAGAGGTTTTTCTGCTATCATTCTAAGTTCTTCTAATTTATTTTGTTGTTCTATCAGTCTATTTTCATCCATAGTGTTCTATTGTCATTCGTAGTTCTTCTTTTCGATGTGTTATTTCTTGGTTTATTCCATCAAATTCGGTGTTGAGATCTATCAATACTCTATAGTTTCTTATAACATCGTCTAAATTAGAACTTATCGCTGCTAAGTCAGCCTCTTCTTTTGTTTTCTCATAATCTTTCAGTTTCTTTATTGCTAGTCCTAATTTCTTTAGTTCTACTAAATCACTATAGTATTTTACTAATGTTTCTGTGTGGTTTCTTCTTTGTAATACTAGGTGTCTTATCCTTTTTAGCATGAGCATTCTTTTATTTAATCCTTTAACTTGGGCAAATTCTTCTCGGATTTTCATTGTTTATAACTTATTCCATTTACAAGTTCTGATACCATTTTCATTTCTTGTGTGTTTTTCTTTTTATGACCTTTCTTATATTTCTTTTCTCTTTTATTATCATCACATCCAAACATTAATCTTTTTTCCGTAAATCCACATACCTCTCTTAATCCTATTTTCTTATCTTTTTTAATCTTTTGTTGCATCCTATATTCTTCAAATTTTCGCATTAGATATGCTCTTAGTACTCTAATTCTTTCTCCTAATGTATTTTCTCTAGAACAGTAACTGTGCATTTTGGATGTTTCCAAGACTCGTCTTTAACTTCATGTGTAACCGTAACTACGTTCTCATATAGCTCCTTATCAATTAATCAGCTGATCTACCTTCATGTCTCCATCCCAAGTAGTTACTTTTGAAGTCATATATCTTGCTTTGAGTACTAATCTTATCGCACTTCCAAACGTTAACTTACGTCTTCGAATTATCTCCACATTTCATACATATCACTTTACTCGATTTCATATCAACCTTTCGCTCCTAATCTTATTTCGAATACTCTAAACATACCTCCTCTTATTTTTTACTTCTTGTACTTTAACTGGCCTCATTCTTTAGTCTCTTTATATTACTTTACTTATTTACCAACCCCATAGCTGTAAAACTTCCTTAATGATATCTTTCACATCCTGGTCATACCGTCTACCTAGAATACATTAATATGTCATGTAATCCTGGCATACAGAAACTTGTGAACCCTGCCTTAGCCTTACCTGAGAGTTCTAATCACGCAGAAGTCGTTGTACGACCGTAGATCGCTGCAAACCATCACCACTCTGCAACCCTATATAATCACTAACTGTCCTAGCCCTCTTGGTCCATCCAATAACCTTTATACGGGCCTCGCTCCCTGGACTTCAAATTTTGTGAACTCCCAGACCCTTGAAGAGGACTATCTCTATCATATGCTCTGGGGTGATGCAAAGCCTGTGAGGCAACATACTGCATCAATACCTACACCTCCTCACATCCTGATCCGACTGAGCCGGTGGTGGAACTAGTAAAGATGATAATTCTGGAGCTTCCCTCAGCTCATCTAGTACTAACAGAATCGGGGCTATCTGAAGAAGCGACTCGATGTAGGCCTCTGACGAATCTGTATTAATAAAGGGTGTACCTCTTACACCCTCTTCCAATCCTTCCTTAACATCCCAGCTAGCTGCAGCTCTTCTTGACATAAGCATCTCTGTACAACCTACATCAATGTATACATCAGACTTGACTTCCAATAACTCAACTCTATCGCACGATCTATAACATGAAAGGAAGGTAACCATCCTAAATGTCTCGTTTTCTCTTTTTTATATATGTGGTGCACAACACATCCATAAACAAGACTCTACTAGACATGGCATGTGGACTCCCTAGTACAGACCTACTCTGATACCAAGTTTACCAGATTCCAAACCAGAGCGGCGCAACTAACACCCCGACCTAACTTACCAAGCACTAACATAACGTATATCCGTAACCTACTAGCATAGCCTGACAAGCCGTCAAATGATAATCTGATGAAGCATGAAAACCTACTCAAAAATGGAAAACCCAAAAGGACCTACATGCATATATACGTAGAATATACAGGCCATACAAAATATCTATACACAGGACATCTATCTACGAGCCTCTAAGATTACATAAGAATCATAAAGGTTAGGACAGGGCCGCCTATATCCATAAACATACATACACAAGTGTACCGATTCAAAAGGCAACTCTGAAGTAAGTGGAGTGCACCAACACCTTCCACTGAGCTGAGAACCTACTGAAGAGGATCGTCGACTTGTCTCTCAGACCTGCAAGCATGAAATACTGTGTTCCCAGGAAAAAGGGACATCAGCATGAATAAATTACCAAGCATGTAAGGCTGATAATGACATAAGTAAATACAACAATGTAACAGAGGAATAAAAATCTCAACCTGGGCTTTGTATTGCTACTGAGAGCCATGATATGCATCGGACCACTAAAGTCTTGAGCTTTTGAAAGCTCTCCTCACAAGCATCGGACCACTAAAAAGGAACCTCATTGTCATTCAATCTAGTAAGGTGAGATGAAATAGAAGAAAATCCCTTCACAAATCAGCGATAGTAACTGGCCAACCCTACAAAGCTATGAATCTCAATCATAATAGTGGGCCTCGCCCAATCTCTAACAACCTCAATCTTCTTCGGATTAACCATAATCTCATTCTTCGAAAACATGTGGCCCATGAATGCCACATTATCAAATCAGAACTCATACTTTGAAAATTTGGCATACAACTCATTCTCTCACAATAATCCAAGGACAATCCTCAAATGCTGCCCATGCTCCTCTTTCTTCTTTGAATACACCAAGATATTATTAATAAACACAATAACTAAGAAATCAAGGTATGGCTTAAAATTGCCATTCATCAAGTCCATAAAAGTTGTCGGGGCATTTGTAAGCCCAAAAGACATCACAAAGAACTCGTAATGACCATAACGAGTCCTACAAGACATCTTTGAAATATCCTCGGACTGAATCTTTAGCTGGTGATAGCCTAACCTCAAATCAATCTTCGAAAATACTGTAGCACCCTGAAGCTGGCCGAGCAAGTCATCAATACGAGGAATCAGGTACTTACTACAAATAGTGACCTTGTTCTACTGACAATAATCTATGCACACACTCATCATACCATCCTTCTTCTTCACAAATAACATAGGAGCACCCTATGGGGAGACACTCGGTTTAATGAACCCCTTACTCAAAAGGTCCTGCAACTGCTCTTTCAACTCCCTCAACTAAGCAGGTGCCATCCTATAAGGTGCAATAGAAATAGGGCATGTACCCGGCTCTAAGTCAATGAAAAAATCAATATCATGATCCGGTGGCATACCCGACAAATCGGCACAGAACACCTCTACATACAATAGGCACAGACTCAAGCGATGGAGAATCAACACTAGTATCACGAATATGGGCCAAGTAGGCAAAACATCCCTTGTCAACAAGTTTCTTTTCATGTAGACAAGAATAATTTTCTTCAGAGCGGGACTAGTAGTACCCCTCCACTCAAGTGTAGCAATCTCAGGCATGGCTAAAGTAATGATCTTGGAATGACAGTCCAAGATCGTGTGGTATGGAGACAACTAAGTCATAACCAATATATATTAAAATCTAACATACCTAGGATGATTAAGTCTACCCACGTGTCGTACCCCATGTAAGTAACTAAGCAAGACATATAGACTCTATCCACTAATACAAAATCCCCAACCGGAATGGATACATAATAGGAAAGTTAAGACAATCACAAGTCAAATCCCAACCAACTGAATGATAAGCAGATACATATGAATAAGTAGACACTGGATCAAATAAGACCCTAGTCGGTCGATGATGAACAGAAATGTTACTTGAGATTATAGCATTATAAGCCTCTGCCTCAGGCCTACCCAGAAATGCATAACACTACACATCACCATGGTCGCTCTAACCAGACTATGCTTCTATTTAGAGACCTGGAGCCACCTCTATCGGACTGATTTCCACCCCTAAAACTGAGAACTACTGCGGACTGACTGAGCACCGCCCCTCGCTGAAGAACCACCTTGGCTACTAGAAGATGCCGGAGTCCTAGGGGTCTGGAACATGGAATCTTGTTGAGTCCCACTCTGTCTATATCGGGGACAATTTCTCTTAAAATGACCCATCTCACCATAACCATATTAAACTCGGGCACTAGAGGGTGATACGTAGAGGCTAAAAACTCGGTTGGACCACCTTGGTCAACTGGCTGAGACAAGGAACCTCTATGAGAGTGCCCAACCCCATAACCACTCTGTCTAAAAGGGCCACCCGAAGATGTTTACAAGGCGGACTGAATATGATGACTGGGGTTTTGATTGATAGTTCCTAGAAGACTGACCCCCACCTCCGTGACTAGAAGAACCCTTAATCCACTATGCTAATGAGGCCTCTTCTCACTAGACCATCTAAAATATCGAACTGTGGCAGCCTCAACACTCATTGCATGATCCACTACTACCTGGAAGAAAGACCCCAAACCCACAAGCTGAAGACAAGGAACATGGAGTGAAATCGTCTATTAACAACCTACGGACCCTCTCTTCCTCTGTTGCAATCTAGTGCGTCGCATACCAAGACAAAAAAAGAATATAGCCTTATAATTTGCCTCCGACATACCCCTCTGTTGTAAATGATAAACTCATGCCCGCACTGATCTCTCAAAGTATGGGGCACATACTTTTCTAGAAAGACTTAATAGAATTGTACCCAAGTGAGGAGAGTTAAACCAGTTGTTCTGCCCACAATATAATACCTCTGCCACATCTTCGCATCATCGCAAAACTGGAAATACAGATAGTCCATGACATGAGACACAACAATCCCTATCTTATACAACCTCTCATGCATATATATGATGAACTCATACGCATCACTACATGTTCCATAAAACTCGGGCGGCTCTATTTTCATGAACTTACCAATAAGCTTTTGATCTCTAATTGTTAAAGACTGGGCTTCTACTGGCGTAGAAACTCCCTCAAGGGCTGATAAACCATTAATGTGTGGGGACATGACAGTAGTAGGTTGCATCCCTTGTGTCTGTCCCTGCTCATGGGTATGTAACCCTGCTATTGAATGAGAACCACGTGGAGAGACACTGCATGTGGCCTATTGGGCATCAAGATGTAGAAGTATATGGGCCAATGTGTCCTGAACTGTTGGGTCGGACATATCCTCAGAGTGAGTCTGGGTTGGTCCTAAACCTCTCTCAACTGCCTTCTCTATCTCGAGCTTACACTCTGGAGAAGCTGAGCGTGCCCATCTATGTCCATCTACAGGAGCCTTGCCCTTGGCTGGTGCGACCCCATAATCTCTAGCTCGGTTGCGACCTCTCACCTGTCCTCATCCTCTAGCACCAGTCCCAATAGCAGGCTCAAGCGCGTTGTCCCTCGCAATATCAGCTCGTGTCCTTACCATCTGTAAGAGAATAGAAATGGATCAGATACCAATTCGAACATTCCAGATACCAATTTGAATAAAGTAGCATAAAATAATAAAGAAATTTAAGGTTTCCTAAATGTCCCACAGACTCTCACAGATAAGTGCAGATCACTTTATACCTATCCCTAAGAATCTACTAGACATTCTCTTGTATTTATAGACCAGGTAACCTAAGGCTCTGATACCAACTTCTCACGACCCTAAATGACTAAGTCATGCGGGAACCTACCATTTCCCACCTTAGTAGGCTAACCCATTCTCTAATGTGTAATTCAACAACAATTAAATAAATAGAACTAGATAAGCGGAAGTCTAAATTATAAATATCATAGGTGCGGAAGTATAATACTAGTACAACCCAAAAAAATGGTATGAAATAGTATGGTGTATATAAGGAGGGGATTCTATAGTTAAGTTGGTTAGAGTTGGCTTGGGGCTAGACGAACATAACTATGGTAGTCAAATGGAGGTTAGTGGAATAGGACAGTTTTTGGACAGTTTAGGTTTGTGGGAGGTGTACGGGTGCCCTTAGGTGGTTTGTAGCTAAGGTGTTTGGAGAGGATGAACTAGACACGTTATAGGTTATGTTAGTGGTTGGTATTTGGTGGTTTGATTGTGGTAAGGTGGAGGAAACTGGCCGGGAAGTAAGGTACGAAGGTTGAACCCGATGAGGATGGTAGAGTAGTTGGTTGGGTTCTCGAGTGTTTTTTAGAGGAGTTGGTTAACAACCTTTTTGGTGTAGGTTGGGGAAGTGTCGTAGTGTATTTGGGTGAAAGGGATTAGGCAGTTTAGACAATCATTGGGCACAAAATTGATAGACAAGTTCGGGTGAGAGTAAAGTTATGTAGGCCGAGATGACCTTCTAATGTATTTGTGACAAAGTAACCGGATAGAACCTTGGTTTGGGTATAGTTAGATCACAAAAGTTCTAACTAGACTTACACCTAGGTTATGGACTATAAAAGGACCGAGGGTTGGACCACAAAAGGACCAAGGTTTGGACCACAAAAAGACAAACTAAGATAACAACACAAAAGTTGAATAACTTAGCAAAATTTGAGAAAACTCAAATATATTTCACAAAAATTCCATGTATCTTTTCATGAACTACTTTCTCTATATATACTAGTTCTAAACCTTCTAGAAGAGGTAACAAGATAGACATAAAATGCATCTAGGCCGAATGGGAAGGGGGGAGAGGTTCACTCAATTTTGGAGAAGGGTTAAGACCCAATTCTTCATGTTCTCTAGGCCACCCTTTTGTGTCATCCATGTAGATAAGTGCATGAACTAGCTAGTTCATGAATTACCTCCTTAGGGAACGTTGGAAGCTTCTCCTTCTAGATGGTTCTCATCTTGGTCATCTTATCTGATTACATGGAATAGTAATTAAGATATAAGGAGATCTAGTAATTGATCTAGGAATTAAAACAAGATAAAAGGTGGTCCTGGCCAAGACCTACATAAAAGCCGAAACAAATATTTCCTTCTTGGATCTTCAAGTCTTGTCTTCAACTTCACTCCACACTTTACTCCATATTAAACATGTCATCATAGGATGGTTGGCAATCTTTGGAACTCCTAACAAATCATCTCGCGGCGCATGTTGGACACTTAAGTTTACAACTTTCTTTTCATCATACTCCCCTTCTTTAACAGAATTTGCCCTCATATTCGCATCATCTATGTATGGTGATAAGTCTCCAACATTAAACGTTGAACTAATACATTCATATTTGTCTAGACGTTCTACCTTGTAGGCGTTTTCCCCAAACCTAGCCAACATATTTAAAGGACCATCCGCCCTCAGTATTAGCTTGTTCTTTCTCATATTGGGAAATATTTCCTTCTTTATGTGCAGCCAAAACAAATCTCCAAGATGGAATTGTGGTTAAGTCCTTGACTTGTTCGCATCCATTTTATACTTGGTATTGATCTTCTAAATTTGTGCTCGGATTTGATCATGTAACTTCATGAAGGCCTCAATTCAATATTTAGTCATGAAGCTTAGGATTTCTTTCTTTGGGATTGGAACCAGATCTAGGTAAAAACGGGTTAGTGCCATAAACATTTCAAATGGAGAGTTACCCATTGAACGAGATTGACTCCGATTATAAGCAAATTTCGCATGTGCCAACTTGATGTCCCAATCCTTGGTGGTCTTGCTCACCAATCCTCTTAATAGTGTGCTAAAAGTTCTATTAGTCACTTCCATTTGGCCATCCATTTGAGGATGATGGGAGGTACAAAATATCAACTTGGTACCAAGAAGTCTCCATAGTGTTTTCCTAAAATAACTTAGGAACTTCACATCCCTATCAGACACAATAGTCTTAGGAATGCCATGCAATCTTACCACTTTCTTCAAATACAAGTCCGCAATATGTGTTGCATCATCGATCTTATGACAAGCAATGAAGTGAGCCATCTTCGAGAATCTATCCACAACTACCATGATAGAGTCCTTGCCCCATTGTGTTCTTGGTAAGCCGAGGATGAAATCCAAGCTCACACCTTCCCATGGTCGCTCCAAAACCGGCAAAAGAGTATACAATCCTTTGTGGAAGAAACTTTTAGCCTTTTGACAAGTGGAACACCTACTTACCACTCCATTTACATCTCTATCCATCCGTGTCTAGTAAAAGTGTTCTTGTAGAATCTCCAAAGTCTTCACTACCGCAAAATGTCCAGCTAGTCCACCCGAATTCACTTCATGTACAAGTAATTCCCTCATGGAACATTTGGGCACACATAATTTGTTCCCTTTGAAAAGGAAACCTTCTACTATGGAATAAGAACTATGAACTCCACTATTACATTCTATCATTATGTCTTTGAACTCGGGATCTCATTCATAGAATTCCTTTAGCACTTCAAATCCCACAAGTTTTTATTCAAGTACGGTCAACATTATGTGCCTCTAGGAAAGTGCATCCGCCACTATGTTGGACTTGCCATATTTATACATTGTAGAGAATATGAAAGTTTGCAAGTATGCTACACTTAGCGTGCCTTGGATTCAACTTTCTTTACCCATGTAAATACTTCAAGGATTCATGATCTGAATATAGGAAAAAAGGTTTTGGCCTCAAATAATGTTCCAATTGGACCAAAGATCTCACAATAGCATAAAACTTGATGTATGTAAGGAGGGGTAAGTGAGGGTAAGAAAGCCGGGTCTTGGTTGTATTCGGGTCGACCCGATATTGGAACACAAAGTGGGGTTCTCAGGTGGGGTGTTACTGCCGGGCAGTGTGGTGTTCGGTGGTTGTTTCAGGTAGTTATATGGGGAATTTGGTCAAGGCATTTTATGGGGATGTTGTGGGGGGGGGGGGGGGGGTGTTGAGGGTCAGGATGATGTTCAGGAGTTAGTGGTGGCAAGGCCGCGGATATGAACCTAAACAATGAGGTCTCGGTAAGGTTGGTTTTAATAGCTTGTTTTTGGTTGTCGGGTGGGGACGATTAGATACATGTGGGTTCAGGTAGTGACCCTTGTAGTGAAGATTAGGGAAGTGTTTTGCGACGTGGTGGTGAAAGAAACGAAAGTGTTTGGATGAGGAATGAACAAGGAATGCGAGGAGCAAGTCCGAGTACAAACCAAGTAACAATCAATCGATATAAGGCTCTTGGATAGAGACACAAGGGATTTATTGCTCGTGTTGACACAAATTATATTGTGGTAAATTAGACAAGGACTAGATTGAGGTTTTCTTACTACAATTCTCAATACTAACCAAGTGAGGATGACCGGAACCTTAGAAAGTAACAAGATAAACGATCCTCCATGTGAGTTGTTCTAGAACCTTTCTGGGTGGCTTCCACATATGAACTAGTTATCTCTTAAATGAACTTCTTGGAGAGTTTTGATATTCATCTCCCCTTGTCATGCACCTTTGGATGATCGGTTGAGGGGAGTGGTTCGACCAACTCTTCGGCTTCTACAAGTTCATTTTGATGTCCTCCAATTAGGGAAGTTCATGCACGAATTATCCTTTTGATGACCACACCTTCTAGATGATGGTTTTGCCCTTTCAACCATGTTCAATCCTCGGCCTAGTCACCATTTGGATGAAGACCCCTTCGTCCTAGTCACCCTTCTTACATAGTGCATTAAATGTGTCCTCAGGGAAGCTAGGGGTTATTACATGGCTTTAATGGTGTGTCGAATAAATTCAGCACTCTAAGACAATCAAGTGTTGTCTCCTAAAATGACCCAAATCCCATAGATTTCTAGGCCTTTAGTCGTGAGTTGATGGTTAGCCATTGGTATCTTCGGGGTTTCACTCATCGACTTGAATTTGGGAACCAAGTCTGGGACCCTTTTTGCATCAAAACTCCTTGTCATAAGTAGAATAATTGAGTCGTGCACCACCCAATTTTTCACTAAAGAAAGAAATAGGCCATTTATCTTGAATCAAGACGGCACCAACACCAACCCCACTAGCATCACATTCAACTTCAAATAGTTTCTCAAAGTTTGAAATAGCTAGAACCGGTACTTCATTTAACCTTCCCTTTCAAGGTTTCAAAAGCTCTTTGTGCTCCTTGGGACCATTTAAACTCACCTTTTTTCATTAGTTCGGTCATAGAGGCAGCAAGGGTACTAAAATCTCGAATGAAACGATGATAAAAAGAAGCCAAACCATTGAAACTTCTTACCTCACTTACATTCGTAGGCTCAGGCCAACTCCGGATAGCTTCCACCTTGGATGGATCAACATGAATGCCCTCGGATGATACTATGTATCCTAAGAATGGGATACAGTAATCATAAAAGCAGACTTCTCTAACTTTCCTTACAACTTTACATCTCTTAACTTCTCAAATAAAGCTTCTAAATGCGATAAGTGAGATTCCCTATCTTGACTATAAATTAATATATCATCTAAGTAAACCACAACAAATTTACTCATGAATGGTCGTAGTACATCGTGCATGAGCCTCATGAAAGATCTTGGAGCATTACACAATCCAAATGGCATCACAAGCCATTCGTACAAACCATACTTGGTCTTGAAAGTCGTCTTCCATTCATCTCCCTCTCGTATCCTTATTTGATGGTAGCCACTCCTCGAATCTATCTTGGAGAACAACTTGTCCCCACTCAATTCATCCAAAAGATCATCCAATCTCGACATGGGAAACTTGTACTTCACGGTGATGTTATTCACCGCTCGTCTATCAATACACATGCGCCAAGTCCTATCATTCTTTTGCACCAACACGGCGGGAACCGCACATGGACTAAGGCTCTCTAGGACAAACACTTTATCTAGTAATTCTTGCACTTGTCTTTGCAACTCCTTAGCCTTTTCCGGATTGCATCTATGGGCTGGACGATTAGGTAATGAACTTCCTGGAATAAAATCAATAGCATGTTCAATACCTCTAATTGGTGCTAATCCGGGTGCAAGATCATCTGGAAATACATCTTCAAATTTCTTCAAGAGTTCCTTCAAGTTGTCATCTTCAACCGCATCTCCAACAAGACTCTTCTTATCCTTGCACACCAATGCATATATAGGACTCCCATTCTTCAACTCCTCTTCTATCTCCGATGCATTAAGCAAGAGGGCCTCAGACTTTTCCTTGCGGTTCTTGGCATTTTGGATCTTTATTTTCTTCACCTCACTAGGTGACAATGGTATCAATCGGACCTTTTTGTCATCCTTTTGAAAAGAATAGACATTCTTTTCTACATCATGTTGCGCTTTCCTATCAAATTGCCATAGCCGACCCAATAAAATATGACAAGCATCCATAGGTAGGATGTCACACCATATTTCATCTTCATACTTACCAACCCAAAAACTAAAAAGAGCTTGTTTCATTACCTTTAGCCATTTGTCTTTGTTCAACCATTGGAGAGCATATGGTTTAGGATGGCAGCGGGTAGGCAATTTCAATTTGTCCACCATTTCCACAGAGGCCATATTGGCACAGCTTCCTCTAGGACCTTGACTTTGGGTTCCTCAATAACAAAGGATTACCCACAATCTTGATACTCTTCCCTTTCATGCCTTGGGCTGTTTTATGAAAACTCCTCGTTGGACTCGGCATTATTAATCATAGCACACCACGCAAATTCTCTTCTCAAGATTTGCGCTTGTTCTGCAAAAAGGTCACTTATGATCCTCTAAAGTTCTTTATTTATGTTAGCCATAGCGTCAAGGCGTGGGATGGGAAAGTCTTGCTCTAATACCAAACTGATGTATATAAGAAGGGGATTGTATGGTTAGGTTGGTCGGAGTTGGTTTGGGGCTGGACGGACACAAATATGGGAGTCAAACAGAGGTTGGTGGAATAGGACGGTTTCCAAACAGTTTAGGTTTGTGGGAGGTATACATATGCACTTAGGTGGTTTCGAGAGGTTGAACTAGACATGTTGTACGTTATGTTGGTGGTTAGTATTTGGTGGTTGGATGGTGGTAAGGTGGCAGAAACTGATCCAGACAGTAAGGTACGAAGGTTGAACCCAATGAGGATGGTGGTAAGGTGGCAGAAACTGGTCAGGACAAAAAGGTACTAAGGTTGAACCCGGTAAGGATGGTGCAGTAGTTGGTTGGGTTCTCGGGTGTTTTTGGGAGGAGTTGGTTAACGACCTTTTCGGTGTAGGGTGGGTAAGTGTCATAGTGTATTGGGGATAAAGATATTAGGTAGTTTAGACAATGATTGGGCAATAAATTGATAGACAAGTTCAGGTGCGGGTAAGGTGATGTAGGCTGAGATGACCTTCTAATGTGTTTGTGACAAAGTAACCGGATATAACCTTGGCTTGCATATAGTTAGATCACAAAAGTTCTAACTAGACATACACCTAGAGTTTGGACCACAAAAGGACCAATGGTTGGACCACAAAAGGACCGAGGGTTGGACCACTAAAGGACCAAGGTTTGGACCATAAAAAGACTAAGCGTTGGACAACAAAAGGACCAAGGTTTGGACCACAAAAGGACCAACTAATATAACACACAAAAGTTGAATAACTTAGCAACGTTTGAGAAAACTCAAATATATTTCACAAAAATTCCATGTCTCATTTCATCAACTACATCCCCTGTTTATACTAATTCTAAACCTTCAAGAACAGGTAACAAGATAGACATAAAAATGCATCTAGGCCGAATGGGAAAGGGGGAGAGGTTCGGCCAATTTGGGAGAAGGGAAAATACCCAACTCTTCATGTGATGTAGGCCACCCTTTTGTGTCATCCATGTAGATAAGTGCATGAAATAGCTAGTTTATGAATTACCTCCTTGGGGAACGTTGGAAGCTTCTCCTTCTAGATGATTCTCGGTTTGGTCATCTTATCTTATTACATGGCATAGTAATTAAGCTATAAGGAGATCTAGTAATTAAGTGAGGAATTAAAATAAGCTAAATGGTGGTTCCGACCAAGACCTAAATAAAAGCCAAAAAAATGTTTCCTTCTTGGATCTTCAAGTCTTTTCTTCAACTCCACTCCACACTCCACTCTACATTAAGGATGTCACCATAGAACGGTTGGCAATCTTTGGCACTCCAAGCAAATCACCTCGTGGCTCATGTTGGAAACTTAAGTTTACAGCCTTCTATTCATCATATTGATGTATATATGGAGGGTATTGTATAGTTAGGTTGGTCGAAGTTGGTTTGGGGCTGGACGGACACAAATATGGGTGTCAAATGGAGGTTGGTGTAATCGGACGGTTTTCAAACTATTTAGGTTTGTGAGAGGTGTACGGGTGCCCTTAGGTGGTTTGGGGCTAAGGTGTGTGGAGAGGAAGAACTAGACACGTTGTAGGTTATGTTGGTGGTTGGATGGTGATAAGGTGGTAAGGTGGCAGAAAATGATCCAGACAGTAAGGTACGAAGGTTGAACCCAATGAGGATGGTGGTAAGGTGGCGAAAATCTGGATAGAAAGGTACTAAGGTTGAACCCGGTAAGGATGGTGGAGTAATTGGTTGGGTTCTCTGGTGTTTTTGGGAGGAGTTGGTTAACGACCTTTTTAGTGTAGGGTGGGCAAGTGTCATAGTATATTGGGGATAAAGATATTAGGCAGTTTGGAAAATGATTGGGCAATAAATTGATAGACAAGTTCAGGTGCGGGTAAGATGATGTAGGCCAAGATGACCTTCTAATGTGTTTGTGACAAAGTAACCGGATAGAACCTTGGCTTGGGTATAGTTAGATCACAAAAGTTCTAACTAGACATACACCTAGAGTTTGGACCACAAAAGGACCAATGGTTGGACCACAAAAGGACCGAGGGTTGGACCACAAAAAGATCAAGGTTTGGATCACAAAAGGTCCAACTAAGATAACAACACAAAAGTTGAATAACATAGAAAAGTTTGAGAAAACTCAAATATATTTCATAAAAATTCCATGTCTCCTTTCATCAAGTACATCCCCTATTTATACTAGTTCTGAACCTTCTAGTAGAGGTAACAAGATAGACATAAAATTGCATCTAGGCTTAATGGGAAAGGGGGAAAGGTTCGACTGATTTGGGATAACGGAAAAGACCCAATTCTTCATGTTCTCTAGGCCACCTTTTTGTGTCATCCATGTAGATACCTAGAGATGACTCTACCGCCGACCACACCACTAGCCATTCCGCACACAGCTCAGAGATGGTTACGCAATCAATATGTCATAATAATCACTATTATTCCCTTCTCACTTATCACAATCATGACAATCACAGATAATATCAATATATCATAGAAATGAGTATGAATGCAATGCAATGACAATATCAATTGTATCATAAAAATCCACAATAGTACCACACATGGACACATATCACAATATCAGTATCAAGTTAAACCCCTTCCTCTATCAATGATATTATCAATAAAAATGAGATAAAACTATATCACATGGACGATATGACAACTAAGTGCAATCCACTAACCAACACTAGGCAATAAACCAATAAATCACAAGAGGGAACAACCACAAATTAATCAACAGTACCAAACCTAGTAATCCATCCCAACTTCATACCCAAAGGCGTACATGCTTTCTCTGACAGTAACTATCTATAAATATGTTTCGCTTACCAAAGTCTAATATGAATGTAAGCCATAACCTACCTGGATGCCGAGCGGGAGTCGCAATAATCACCTTGAGCCTTGCCTTTTCGAGGATCATGGTAGTACTCGATGTCTAAATATCATAAAAATCTAAATTAGAGAATGAAACAACAATACCCATAACACTAGACTATTCCTTTGAACCCAAACCATATAGAGAAGAAAGGGGAAATGGGCCCACGAGGGTAAAACAATCATTTTAAAAGTAAAATATTAAATTCAATATTCTAGGAGTCCAATCCTACTAACCAATTGCTAAAATAACTCAAGACTATGCCAATTTAATCAACTAATACAAAACCCCAATTTGGGTATGAACCCTAATTTTCCAATATTCAAATTCATCAACAATAATGGGAGATTCAAGCTTAATACTTACTAAATAGTGAAATATATGCTTAGAATAGCAAAACCCAACAATTAATCTCACTTTTAGGCTTAACAATCAAATAAACCCTAATTAGGTAGAACTCGTCTTCTCTAACTAATTTCTAGGTTGTTCTCACAATTAAATCAAATTAAGAAAGATAAATAAAGATAATACAAGGCTTAAGAAGCTTACCGCAAGAAGAATACACCTAAGAATGCTTGAAATCACCTTAAGAGTTCTTTGGAGGAGTATTTTCGAAATGGAAGATGAATGACGTAATTTACACTTTGAAAAAGGATTCTGAAATTCACATTGTCCGCGGTAGCGGACCCGCGCCTTTGGCCCTCTTGATGGCGCCCATGGTCCTAAGCCTAAAGTAAAAATCTTCACCATAGAGGAAAGATATCTTCTGCGATAGTCCCAATCTATTGGGGCACACTAAGGCTCGCCCTTGCGAATACACCAGAAACCAGCAGAATTCAGCCTTTTACAATTTCAACCCGAAATCCAACAATCACTTTAGACGTCCTAGACATAAAATAGATATCCACACATATATAAAATCACGCTACGGACTCACTCACTATCTCGGAATTTCCATCGGAGGCTTATTTCTTCAGGTAAACCCCCAACGGCCTAAAACCAACTTTCCAACCAATCAACAAAAAAACTTCTTAGAGCCTCGATAATTGAACCAACTATCCCACCAAGTCATAAATAACCCTTCGAACCTCATGGAATCGATGGAATTCTGAAAAGGTCCATTTATTTAAAAGTCAACTATAGGTCAAACGATTACACTAAAAGATTCTAATTTCTCAACTTTCAGTAGGATCATCCGATAACTTCGGGAATTGGGTCAATATGGGTAAAATATTCAAACCGCACATAACGATCGAACAGCTCATTACAGTGTAGGTGTTTCTTTTCATTAATCAGTCCATGTTGAGCATATCTTATTTTACTAGTTGATTGAGCATGTATGTTAGAAATAGTCCTAATTTTGTTGTGTTGGTATTGTTTAGTATCATGTTGGGTTGATTAAGTTTATTCTGAGTCATTCCCTTACTTTGTTAGCCTTATATAAATTTAAAAGAAAACTGTTGAGACCTCATTTTCTTACCCGTGATTTAAAGCATGCACCCTTCATGTTAATTTAAGAAAGAAATTTGCACTTGTTTTCCTTATATAAAGTTAATACATGAACTTGGTTCTTATTTTCATACCCCTTGAATGCATGTGTTCTTTATATTTTTCCTTCTAGACTTGTGTCTGAATTAGGAGGCCATTTATGCATGCTAGTTAGTTTAATGTATAACTAGGTCCTTTACATGTCAATACACTACCTATTTGTTCTTTTTTGGGTTCACGTTTGGGCATAAGAATAGGTTTTGTTTGTTTTGGTGTTGTGGTGTTTGGGTATTCTTTTTGTTGTCTCTAGGTCTACTCTTCTCACCTGCACTGGCCTGATATTTGTGCAAATTTTTCCTTCTCATGTGATGTTGATCCTGTCTATGTTTGACACCTGATACCTTGATATAATTCAAGGTATTTGACGTATAGAGACCTAGGTATACACAAGTGTATATCAAGGCTATATATCCTTATATATGTCCAAGTATATCATGTATACTCATGTATACCAGCTTTTTCCTAAATATGTGTTAAATGTGGGTTGGTATATTGAAAAGTGTGTGTTAAGTAGGCCCATTATTCATCTGGACTGACCCATTTCTCTTTATGTCTGAAAATTACATTTCTAGGCCTACTTTCTATTTTTGTGTACTGCTTGCTTTACCAAAACCCAGTATTGAGTTAAAAATGTTTGGGTTGTTACTTATCTGGGCTTGCTAGCTTGTCTTTTTAGACTGCTATAGTCGATATAAGTTGTATGTATATGTGTTTTATTTTATACCAGCATTTATTTTATTTACTTTGTTATTGATAAGTTTGGGGTACATTCTGACTCTTTTTGTTTTCCCCCTCTCCTTCGCATACCTTTTGGCATGGTAGGCCCAGTTCTCCTCCATATGTGTGATTGTTTTGACCTATTGGGCTTGAAGCCCAACCTTATATTTTTCATTGAGTCTGGAAAGATGTGACGCCCTAGTCATGGATAGATATGAAAAATAGAAAATAGCATATTTAACTAGTGGGCCGATATGCCCACCAGCCTGACCCAAATCCTTTTTTTACTATTTATATATTGTGTTACTTGATGTTATTTGTACTTTTTGTAATTTATGTTATTGGAACCTTAGGATTAGAAACTAGTTGAGATAATAGATGCGATACTTATGTCGCTAAACGAATAGGTTTACCATGCTTTGTAATCGTCGAACCCGAGATAAATAAATAAAAGGCTTTGATACTTTAATTTCTGATTTTCGGATCATTGCAATTGTTTTATTATACATGTATTTGGATTAATGAAAATTGTAAATGGTTACCTTGGTTGAGAAAAAGTGTCTTTTCTAAACAGAAAGAGGATTTTATTTAAATTTGATTGAAAAAAAAGGCTTAAAGGGCAGCCCGATGCACTAAGCTCCCGCTATGCGTGGGATCCGGGGAAGGGCCGGACCACAAGGGTCTATTGTATGTAGCCTTACCGTGCATTTATGATTGGAGTTTGGGAAAAGGAAGTAGAATGTGGTTGACCTTCCTTTGAAATAAAGGCCCATTTTATTACAAGTTTTAATTTCACTAACCCCTTTTTAAATAAAAAGTTAAATATATTTTTTTTAAAAAACAAAATAGTTTGATTATACCCTTTTTTGATACTAAAAAAGAGGATTTATATCCAAAGAAAAAGGTTTTCAAAAGTTTTTTTTCTTTCTTATTTGAATAAAAGAGAAAAATATGTGAAAGAGTTTATTTAGCGGAAAATGATTTTAAGTGATATTACAATTTTCAAACACTTTAAGCAAATATAAAGCAAACTATTATTTTAAAACACGAAGGTCAACCGCATTCTGGATTCTTAATACTAGGGTGCCTAACACCTTCCACGGGAATCACCTGAATCCTTACCTCGATCTCTGGTTAATTAAGGATCTTTCTTTTGATTAAAATAAACTCTTTCCCACTTGATTTTCTTAATTTTCCTTATAAATTAGGTGGTGACACCGAAAAATAAAAAATAAATCCAAGAGTCCACAAGTTATGAATTAGCTTTTATGCCCCGCATAAAAGTGCACCGTAGCAATATACTTATATTCGAGAGGCTATAGGGCATTTAGTAAATTTCACTTCATTCATTTTTGAATTTTGTGAGTTCTAAATCACTTTTTGTTTCACTCTTTCTCACATATAGTGAAGACTCATTTGACCGTAGATGGGGATCAGGAGCCCACACGTGCCACCGTACCAACTGCTAGGGGTTATCATGAGACAAGGTTAGAGGGAGAGGCAGAGGTAGGCCCCGAGTTGCAGCACCAGCCCGAGATCGAGCACCAGCGACTGCTCAAGGCCATGCTAGAGTTGTATCTCCAAATCTAAAGGTTATTCCGGATGATGAGAAGGTTTAGGCTGATGAAGTTAAGCCAGCATAGGCGCACCCCAGTTTAATTTCTACATATGTTCTTCAATACACCTTTCTTAGTCTTTTTGAGCTTTACCCCTTATTTTATCCAAAATATCCTTTCCGTAGTTTTATTTTGGTGTTTACAACTTGCAGGGATGGATGGCGCAATTTTTGAGACAATCAAGCGAGTTATGGAATAATTTTGATGAAATTGGAAGTTTCTAAGTTAGAGAAATAAATATGTTTGACATAAGTCAACATCGTGGTAATGCATCATTTCTAAAGTTTTTTCGATTCCATTAGGTTCAGGTTGTGATTTTTGACTTAGCTATACTATTGGTTCGGGTGCGATTTGGGTAGTTGGTTGATAATATAGTTAAAGTAAGGTTTGGGGTTGAGCACGGTCAACATCAAGTCAAGACGACTATCACACCTCAACCTTGGGGGGTGGCTAGCACCCGGTGTCCTAAGGCCCGAGCGTACCAACCCTGATACCTGTAACATATTTAACAACTCGTATGCAAACAAGACTTTTGATAATTAACTCTCTGAATGAAGAGCACAATCTCCTACACGCAGAAAAGGCTCAACCTATACTTATATAAACAATAAGGCCGACAAAGCCAACATGAGCATGATAAATATACTGGAGAGGCCGACAAGGCCACACACGACCATAATACATAACATGATTATCTACAAGACTCTAAAGAGTATAGGGACAACAAATGGTCGGGACAGGGCCCCACCATATTCAACTATATACATATGCATATCTATAATACCTATCAGCGCACTACACATCTTCGGAAGAAAGGAGCGTGACAACCTCAAGCTGAGTGGAGTCCTACTGTGAGGAAAGCATCTGCATCTCTATCTATACCTGCGGGCATGAATGAAGTGTCCCTAGAAAGGAGCATCAGTATGAAAGATGTACTGAATATATAAGGCTGAAGCTGTAAATAAGTACAATGTCGTAAGTAAAGCATAAGCTGAAACTGTAACTGAATGTACAACTGTAAGGTAAAGCAATGGAAATACATCATGTACTGTGAGTGCTTATATGAGCTAGAATATGCATAAGTATCATATATGTGCATATATAACACATGTCATACATATATATGAGTATATAATGCCTTCAAGCCTCTATGGGCATCCCATCGTATCATATCATATCGACCTCTGTGGGCGTAATCATTGTCATATACCAGTTGATCAGGTGGTGGTGCATGTATAACGCATTTGCCTTTCCCATACCCCATACACATATCATATATGCATATATAATGCCTGTGTGGTCATGGTATATACATATATGTGTAACGCATGAATGATAATAACACAATCTTAGTCTATCAGAGTGATGTAAGGTCATTGCACCTCCAATAAACATTATGGAACTAACATCATCAACATAACTTACTTTGAAGAATCAACAAGCCATGAGATAAGATCTCTATTATTATATAGAAGTCAAGGACATCAGCCTCTAACATATCTAAGAGTAGAGCCATTATGGATATCATTCATTTACGTTTGTGTCATTCTGATCTTGCCAAAAGAAGGAAGAATAAGCATTAACATACCTTGGTCGTCCAAGTGGAAATTGTTCTACAAGTCATTGCACTCCTTACAAATGATTATCTATATCATATAAAGGATCGATATCAATATCGAATCCATATTCTATAGGAAAGCTCACGTAGGCATCTTTCTACAACTTTAAGCATAAAGGATTCTTAGGCTTCTCTTATAAGGAAAGTTTATGTAATTAAATCCCACAATCCTTTAACCCATAGTTTCTTTATTCCATCACGTATACAATCAGTTCGATTATCCAATTCAACCCATACTTTATGTAAAACAACTCAACAACTTATACCATAATAATTTCTTAAGTTTACGAGTTTTGATTATGAAAATCCTTTCCTAACTTGCTCCAAATCATCAATTAATCATAGAACTATGTATATGAGGATAGAACTTACCTTTAAGTACCTTAATTCCCTCAAACAACGAGCTATTTTTCCTTTAAGATTTTCCAAAATCGATTCTATAAGGAGAAGAAATCTTTTACGATAATCATGGGGTTTATCACATTAATCTTGCGTGATTTGCCTTGAATTTGAGCTTAGGGTTGTATAGTATCTTAAAGAGGGTTTATAGAGAATTTTGGAACTAATTCTATGTGAAAATGAAATCTCCAAATCACAAAACCCGATTAAAACCTGAGAAAAATCTACACTGCCTCAAAAGGAATGTCATTTTGACAGTCTATCAATTTGATGGTTTGTCAATATGGACCTTCAATCCAGACTTACAAATTCCCTCTATGATTATTAATTATGTATACATAAGAAATATTTAACAAATCAGACCAACACTTTTTATTCATTAATAGTCATTACATGGGAATACATCAAATAGGAAGCCTACACACACATAGACCAACTACACAACTAAACACAACATTACAAAGTTAACAATGGAAGCATTGAAGAAATCAAAGAGAAAATTGATGGTTCAAATTGGCCATTTTGATGGTCCGTCAACATTACCGTCAAATTCACACTTTTTTCGATTTCGTCGAAATTTTTTCGATCCGCTTAACTTCCAAACACTCCGATACTTTCATACACAATCTGAAAACCTTTATTACCCTTCAATAAGGTCGTACCTCTTCTCGGGACATCGATATCCATTAACGACACAGTAAAATGTGAAACTATGGGATGTAACATCTTTCCCCTTTCGAAACATTCATCCGCGAATGTTGGAGATATTTTAACTTCTCATGTTTTTCTAAAACTTTTGGCAGAATTTCCCTTGTAAATAGGACTGTCCAAAACCTGTTGAATAACCCAAATTTACATTCAACACCTCGTAGGGCAATATAATAACAAAATAACATCCAATCAGCCTCACATGACCGCTTATACTTATAATAATCAGATAGAGTTCAGCCATAACTTACCTTAACATTCTCTTGCTAACATCCGAGCTGCACCTGATACATTTGTTTCAGAAATATGGTCTAAATAAGGTACATGGTCCAACTTTGGTAAATCGAATAGGGATAGAGGGATTATATCATACGAATACTAATATGAAACTGGAATTTGAAGCATTCAAGTATAGCGATTCTTAGGTTACTTGACCATTATGATAGAGTTATTTTGCACCAAGGACTATCTCAACTTATCATTCAATTAGATCACACTAACATTACATTGTTTATACATCATCAATCTTCACACGGTCGTACATTTCTTTTGCACAATTGCTTGGTGGTTGTAATTTTTCTAAGCTTTTGAATTTTGACATTTGGGCTATGACTTTCCTTTATGTGTTACAATTTTCATCATATGATGGAATTTAGGTGACAGAGTTCATAGGCGTGGAACATAAATAAATTAAGAGGAAGGATTGTGGCATGCTAATCACCAAAGTCGAGGATGTGAAAATAATGAGATTATCTGAATCTATTTCTTCCTCTCCTCTTCTTCTTGATTTCTCTATAGTATCCTTATATGGTACATAATTTTTTAGCAGCTTAGTGATCTTAAACTTCCTTTCATCGTTAAATCCTTTCCACTTTTACTTAAAGTAAATTTTGAATAAGCGTCTCTGATTGGGACATACTCTTCTTGTTTGTTACTACCTTTCTCAACTAAGTTCGGTATTATGACCGCAAATATACTTAGATGGAATCTTCCTTCCTTGTCAAGTTGAATCCTGCTCCTAATCTTTTAAAACATCTCCTTATTACTCTAGGTATTCCTTCATAACCTACTACCTCAAATCTGATTTCATTACTTCGGGTTCCTTCCTTTTTCGTGAGTCGATGGGAGCTTTACTCCTTGCTGTGAATAGCTCTTTATTTATCAATCTAGTAATATGTCATTTAATAGTCATCGATCTTTATTCCAAATTTTTTTAAAGTTCCATACAGGCACTCTCTGCCTGGGTCTGGTGGTCTGAACCGAAATTCTCATTGGCTATCTTAGGATGGGGTGAAGGAGATCTTGAATATTCAGAGCTTCTTTCAAACTGGTTCCTCCATTAGCTGCTTGTCATACTGAGCAATTGTACAATGGCTTGATATAGCCTTCAAGATAAAAAATTTACCATACTTTGATAGTATAGACAGCCTTAGTTGTTACAATGCAGACTAACGAGTCACTTAGGCATATATGTCCCAAACTAAAATAGTTTCCAATGATAATGTGGTGCCCTACCATGATCCTCGGATCACCTAAAAATCCTTATGTAATACCTTAATTTCAATGGCAAATCTTATAGAGTGTTGTTAACCGATATTCTTAATTCTTAGATCTTGATAAGGTTCTTGTTATTACCTTTACTTCATATCCAATACCTTTCAATGGGCTTTATACGCGGTTTTTTGTCTTGACGCTCCTCAAATTTCCAATATAAGGAAGAATTCATTTACATATAGCTTCAAGGGGGTATCATCCAATTTCAATTATGGCGTATCATCCAGTTTCAATTATGGCTAGCCACTTGTTACTTCTCTGGGATGTTCCTTCTTGTAACTCCTCTAATATCCCTCATTTTTAATGGCACATGACCCTATGGTCCATTATCTACCTATTTATTATGTCGGAACATCTTGCTTCTCATAATGTCTCAAACTCGCATACTTCTGTGGCAATGCTATATATTCCAAGATAGGTTCATTATTCCTTAGTTGTACCCTATATTTGCTCAAATATTCTTTCTCGACTCGTATCATTACCTTTCTAATTTCCTAAATTTCCCTTTCTCATTAAATACTGAAAACCAGACATGCACTCTTTCTCACATTTTTTCTCCTTTTGTTGACCTTATTTCTTGAGCGTCTACCATATTCACTGGCCCCGGAGTTATGATCTTCCAAAATTAGCCTTTCCATCATACTAAGAGTGCATACTTGCCCCTTGTAATTCCAAGACCCCTTATACGTCATATTCGACTATTCATTCGTTAGGTATCTTTTGTACACTTGTCCCCGAAAGCAAATCTTTGACCTACTCATGTTACTCTTTAGTATTGATCATGCCAGGGATCATCCTACCTCCTTTTTCATTGAAGGATTTACTTTTGCAAGGTGTTGATCTACTTTATCCCTTCGTGGTTACCATACTTAGGTCAACACTGCTTCCTTTATTTCTTAATTGTGGCCTCCTTTTTAACTAATATCCTTATCCTTATGACCATTGCATTATCCTTCTTGTAAGGTTTTCTAGTTCATTTGGCAGTCAAAATTTACCATTACTCGCTCGTTCATCTCTTGTTCCCTTGCTCTCATTCTTTATCTCTTCTTCTTGTCGTTTATATTAGACCATTTCTTTATTACCCTGTCATATTCTAACATCGGGCTTCATTCATCCTTACTTTCACTCACGTATCCTTTTAGTGTCCTTATATCCCTCGGATATATATTAACGGGTGGCAGTTGGCCTCCTTTTTAACTATCAGTACTTTCCTTGGATCTTAGAATTACTAAAAACGAGAATCAAGATGAAAGGATAGGGATTCAGTAACTTACGACTTTGCTCTTAACACCACGATTTAGATTTTCAAGAAATGTAACATCCTAAATGCCCTGTAGCCTCCTATTTATAAGTATGGCGCGCAACACACCCTTAAGCAAGATTTTAGTAGTCACAGATTGTAGACATCCCTAAGACTGACCTTCTCTGATATCAACTTTGTCACACCCCAACCTTGGGGGGGTGGCCGGTACCCGGTGCCCTAATGCCTGAGCGTACCAACCCTGATACCTGTAACATATTCAATACCTCATAGGCCGACAAACTTCTGATAATTAACTCTCTGAATCAAGAACACAATATCCTGCATGTAGAAAAGTCCCAACCTATATGTATATATATAATAAGGAAGATAAGGCTAACATGAGCACAATAAGTCTACTGGAGAGGCCGACTAGGCCACACACGACCATAATACACAACACGACTGTCTACAAGCTTCTAAAGAGTATAGTGACAACAACTGGTTGGGATTGGGCCTCGCCATACCAAACTATATACATATACATATCTATAATATGTATATGTATATAGCTCTAAAAAAAAGGAGCGTGACAACCTCTAGCTAAGTCGAGTCCTACTATGAGGAAAGCATCTACATCTCTATATGTACCTGCAGCCATGAATGCAATATCCCTAGAAAGGAACATCAGCACGAAATATGTAAGGCTGAAGCTATAAATAAATACAATATTGTAAATGAAGCATAAGCTAAAATTGCAACTGAATGTACAATTGTAAGGTAAAGCAGTAGAAATACAACATGTAGTGTGAGTGTCTTTGGGCCAGAATATGCATAAGTATCATACATGTGCATATATAATGCTTGGTCATACATATATATGCATATATAATGCCTTCAAGGCTCTATGGGCATCCCATCGTATCATATCATATCGTCCTCTGTGGGCGTAATCATTATCATATAACAATTGAATAGGTGTTGGTGCGTATATAATGTCTTTGGCTTTCCCATACCCCATATACATATCATATATGCATATATAACGCTTGTGTGGTCATGGTATATACATATATGTATAATGCATGAATCATAATAAGACTATTTGAGTCTATCGGAGTGACGTAAGGTCATTGCACCTCCGATTAACATAATGGAACTAACATCATCAACATAACTTACATTGAAGAATCAACTAGCCATGAGATAGTAACACTATCATTATATAGAAGTCAAGGATATCAGCCTCTAACATATCTAAGAGTAGAGCCATTATGGATATCGTTCGTGTCATTCTGATCATGCAAAAAGAAGGAGAGTAATCCTTAACATACCTTGGTCATCCAAGTTCCAATATTTCTACAAGATCTTGCACTCTTTATAGATGATTATATATATCATATAAAGGGTCGATATCAATATCAAATCCATATTCTATAGAAAAGCTCACCTAGGCATCTTTCGACAACTTTAAGCATAAAGGATTCTTAGACTCCTCTTATATGGAAAATTTATGTAATTCAATCCCACAATCCTTCTAACTCGTGTTTTCCTTAGTCCATAACATATACAAGAAATTCGATTATCCAATTTAATTGATACTTTAAGTAAAACAACCGAACAACTTATAGCACGATGATTCCTTAAGTTTACGAGTTTTGATTATGTAAATCCTTTCACAACCTGCTCCAAATCATCAATTAATCATAGAACTAGGTAGATGAGGATAGAACTTACCTTCAAGTACCTTAATTTTCTTAAATAGTGGGCCATTTTCCTCCATGATTTTCCGGAATCGATTTTATAAGGAGAAGATAATTCTTACAATAATCACAAGGTTTATCACGTTCATATTGCGTGATTTGACTTGGATTTGAGCTTAGGATAGAATGGTATCTTAGATGGGGTTTAGACAAAATTTTGGAACTGATTCTAGGTGAAAATGAAGTCCCCAAATCGCAAAACCCGATTTAAACCAGAAAAAGATCTGCACCAGCTCAAAAGGACGGTCTTTTTGATGGTCCGTCAAACTTTTGACGGTCCGTCAATCTGGACCATCAATCCAATCCTATAACTTCAAAATCTCATAGAAAATCGACTGTCCAAAATGGCCATTTTTACGTTCTGTCAACCTTACTGTCAATTTGACACTTTTTCTGATTTTATCAAAATATATTGTCTTCGATTCATTTAACTTCCAAACACTATGGTAGTTCCATACACAAACTATAAACCTTCGTTACCCTTTTGTAAGGTCGTACCTTTTCTCGGGACATCGGTATCCATTAAGGACACAACAAAACGTGAAACTACGGGGTGTAACAATGACTTTTTATGTGTTTCGAGTGCGCGATCAAGTTCTGAGTGTATTTTACGGTTGAAATGCATATTTGTTTTGTGTTCAGGAGGTTCTGAATAAGTTCCGGGTGGTGAATCAAATTTTGGAAACTTCAAGGTTTGGCTGTTGAACTATGATTTGGTGCAATTGCACCTGCGGGCATGTAGCTGGACCTGTGGAGTAACACCTGGGGTAGGTGGGCCGCATGTGTGAAGTGAGTCTAGGGTGTGAGAGGACGCACCTGTGATGTATTTACCACAAAAGTGGAACCGCATCTGCGAGTGGGTTTCCATATCTACGAGCCTTGGCTCTTATGTGACCCTCACATCTGTGAGAGTTTGGGCCCAAAAGTGGAAATTGAACCACACCTGCAGTATCACTGGTCTAGTTTATTCCATTTTCCCCTAATTCAACCTCATTCTTTTTAAAATAATTTTTGGATCTATGGAGCTCGAAAATAAGTGATCTCAAAGGGGCTTCTTCAAGATTCAACCTTGGGGTAAGATTTTTCCTTCATCTAATTAATTTTCCATGTTTACATCCATTATTTGGTGATTCCTCCTATGATTTAGATTTGGGAACAAGGGTTTTCCATATAAGTGGGTTTAGTGTAAATGATGAAATTCAAGGTCCAAATGTGATTAGATTTTCATAATTTTAGAATTCCTACTATTTGTACTATGGGTACGATGAATTTAAGTTGAAATTATAGTTTTGAACTTCGGGGGTTGGAATGGGGTTTTGGATTGACTTTTTTCGACTCAAATCCTTGATATAGAAATATAGGTATCAATAGGTTCTTATTCTTATGTAGATATCGTATTTGAATAGACAGGGACCGTTCGAAAGCTCAAAGGAAGGGAAAGACCATGAACTAAATATTCAGCTTCGGATTTGGATTCAAAAAAGTTGAGACTTACTAGACCCTTTGGATAGTGTTTTGAGTTGGTTAAAGTTGACCCACCCCAACCTTAGGGGGTGCGGTTGCCCTCGGTGCCCTAAAACCCAAACGTACAATTCCTAGAACATAAGATATCACAGGATCTGGGCCGACAAGACCTCTCATAGATAACTATGTAACTACATGCAAGTAGTAAAGGACCCAACAACATTTGTAAATGTATACCTGCCAAGGCCGATAGGGTCATCATAAGTGTAAAAGACCATATTGAAGGTCGGCAAGGCCATACTCGACATCCCTATAAAGGGCAACTGTCTACAAGCCTCTAAGAAATACAGGAACATCATCAGGTCGAGATATCTCCTCGCCATACCCGTAACTATATAGATAAAATCATATAGACTCTGAATAGAAAATTTGGTACAAATGGAGAGCTCTAACACCACCACTGAGGTGAGCTCCTACTGGAAAAGATCGTCGATTCATCTATCTGAATATGCGGGCATGAAACGTAGCGCCCCAACAAGGAACGTCAGTACGAAATAACGTACTAAATATGTAAGACAGGTAAAGCAGATAAATAAGGAAAGTAATACAATAAAATGATGTGGAAGTCAACTTGAAACTCAGAAAAGGCTGTTGAGGGCATACAATAAACAAAACCATGAATATATGCATGAAAGTAAAATCAAGCCTCTTTATAGGGCCGTATAATATAATATCAAGCCTCTTTATGGGGCAATCTCATCATAACACACTCGACCATATAGGACTCAGTAATATCTGCCTAACTGAATAGTGGTATGAACATATAAGTTCTTGCCTGACTTATTATAACGCAACTCGGTAAGACAATCATAATACAATACACTGGTCTCACATGATTTTCTATCCAGAAATAAAAAGGTTAACCATAACTCACCTCAACTGTCAAATGTCAAAATCTGGACTACATCCATCATATCGATGTCAACATTGTCTTTACAAGGCACATATGGTACGTTTGATGTATACGATGAAAATAGGGGAATCGCCTCGTACGAACGAAAACGTAGACTTGAAAATCTGAAGAAATCAGGATATTTGGATTTCATTTCCTCCCTTGCCTCCTATGTCATCTTTTCCACTTTTTTACTTTTCTTTAATATTGTAACAAAGTCTATTTCATTGGCCTAAAACTTCTAGATCCAATGGTCTAAGATAGCCACCGAGATTTCTTCGTGCAACCAGTTCTCTGTAATCTGGACACCCTCTATAGGTTTAACACGGAAAAGATTCCTTATACATTTCTGAAAAGCATTTGACATATGAAACACTAGATGGGTTGTTCCAAATTTCTGGGGTTACTTCCGACTTATAGGTCGCCTAGCAAAAAAAAATTTGAATAATATCACACAATCCAATATATCTAAGGGTTAATCTTGCCTTTTCTGCCAATCCTCATAATGCCTTCCGAAGGTGATACTTTCATGAATTATCACCTTGGAATTCTAAGTCCTGTCGTTATCCATCTAAACACCACTTACGGACGATTCTAGGAAGTCAACATCTTTTTCCACATGACTTATCTGCCTTATGACTTAATACATTAAATTTGATCTCACTACTCTGGTTTACCTACTTCCCATCATCCGATAGGGGTTCTCTATTTCTTCAGAGCTTCATCTAGAATTCTTCCGATGCTTACCACGATAGTCGTTGCTGCATACATTTGCTAAGAGATAGGTAGTCATTCCATCTTTCTTTAGGATCTTCTACACAATTTTGTAATATGCCATCGAACGCCTAAATCATATGCTTAACTTGCATATCTTTCTGTGAGTGGGGCTAACTAGAGTGCCAAAAACCCCTTTTCGAAATGAGGCTTCGAACTACCCGAGTATCTTTCTCCAGTATCATAAAATTGTAGACACCATGAAGGTGAATCATCTTCTTAATTATACAATCTTGCATAGTCCTTATCCGTATAGATTGTTCTGATCGGAAAGAGTCATGTTAGCTAGTCAGCCTTTTAGCAATCACTCGAATATCCAACTCATAATAACAGCGAAGTAAATCCTTACTAAGGTCCATATTACCTATATCCCAATTCCATCAGGCCCTTAATGTTCTATGTCTTCTTACTGGCTCCTGCTGCTCAGTTTTTACCTAATGTTAGTTAATACACCGGTCACAAACTTTATAAGGCTCTTTTTCATGTCATTTCATTAATACTTCCATGAATCATCTTAATATATCTTAGTACATCCTCCATGGATACTGCGATCAAGGGATCTTTATCCTGATGTTCTCTTTTTTTTTCTATACACAGGATGATTCTATTGTGTAGCATTCCATACTTTTGCATTAGGATGCATCGTAAGTGTCAGTACGAACCCGAAGAGATTACGATCCTTTATAACGATTGTTATGGTTTAAAAGAAATATTGAAAAAATGTCGTAAGGATTAGAGGTTAAACGAATCGAAGAAAATAAGTTTCGTTAATGTAATACCCCGTACTTTCAGGCTATGGTTTGAACTGCTCGGTATGTAAGTAGACCCAAGCTTGAGAAATTTTATTCATATTCAAATATAAAGGTCAGGAACTAATTATATAAAAAGGGATGAAGTCCAAAAATTATTTAAGACTTGAAACTAGGATGACGGTGATTGAACATAATATTTTGTGTGTGTCAAACGGGGCAATGAACTAATACTATATCACATGATCATGATAATGAGTATATTAGGTGTTGAAAATTATTATTATTTAAGTGAATGTATATCAATAAATTAATTATGCAGGTAAATGTTTATGTGTAGGATTGCAAGTGGGGAACAAGTAGGCAATTTACTAGACAAAAGAATAAGTGTTGTCTTAACATGGCCACGTGGGGCCATGCCATGAAAAGAAAAATATGACTAATATAGTGGAATCATTTGGATAAGTTGTGATGTAGTAATACAATTAAGAAGTGGGTGGGCCCCACAGTTAATAAAACATGAAAAAACTTTGGATTCTCATTTTCTTTACATCTAGAAACGTTTTGCAACATATGTGAGACCTTTTTACTAAGCAAAAAGATTGTCTTCTAATATGTGAGGCCTTTTACGATAACTGATATACATTGTTACATAATGATAGTTGGAGGATAACGATCCGACTACATTAGACAATCCGACATGAGAGACAAATGGCTCACGAGTTAAACTGCCTTCACAATTAAAACCTGTTCACCCTGTCTTTATCATATCTATGTTGTGGATGTAGTGAATGTTCATACTATAAGGGGATTATTTTACAAAAATATCTCAATTGCCATGTTTGACCGTTAGGTCCAAAATTGAGGACCAAGGAAGTCGCCTCTATAAAAGTACTTTGGAGGAACTAGAATGTCAAAGAGATGACATAGGAAGATGAGGAAGAAATAAAATTCAAGTATTCTCACTCGTTTCAAGCCGAAGGTTTTTAACGATTATTATTGATTGTATATTCCATAGCTATGTTATATGACAATAAATTCCTCTTTCATTCTACTACTAGGTGACAACCAAAGTGGAGGTATCATAACGCCACTAGAGCCAAGTTGCAGGTATACGAGGAAAATTACGATTCATAATATGTATGTTCGATGTGGGATGGCTTGTTATGTTATGTGGCCCTGTGAAGCATGTATAGTATTTTTTGGTTGCTTGACAGGTCTTGGGGAGTTCTGTTTAGAGAGGATACCCTATCATAATAACTAGAACTCCCTAACAGTTAGTTTCCTTGACGTATTATCTATACACTCGAGGATGAATGTTCCTAAGGGGGTAGGGATGTAACATTCCGTGATTTTGCATTAGGATGTATCGTAAGTGTCAGTGTCAGCGCAAACCCGAAGAGATTACGATCCTTTATAAGGATAGTGATGGTTAAAACAAATATTGAAAATGTGTCATAAGGATTAGAGGTTAAACGAATCGTAGAAAATAAGTTTTGTTAATGTAATACAGTGTACTTTCGTGCTATCGTTTGAACCGCTCGGTATGTAAGTAGACCCAAGCGTGAGAAATTTTGGTCATTTTCAAATATAAAGGTCACAAACTCAGTATATAAAAAGGGATGAAGTTCCAAAATTATTTAAGACTTGAAAGTAGGATGACGGTGATTGGAAATAATATTTTGTGTGTGCCAAACGGGGCAATGAACAAATTCTATATCATATGATCGTGATAATGAGTATATGAGGTGTTGAAAATGATTATTATTTAAGTTAATTGAGATCAAGAAATTAATTATGTGGGTAAATTTTCATGTGTAGGATCGTAAGTGGGGAACAAGTGTTACACCCCGTACTTAGCATTAGGATGTCTCATAGTAAATCCATATCAGCTTAAATGGATTAAGATCATTCGTGAGATCATAGAAGGTTTATATCTTTTTTAGGAGGTTGTGTGGGGATTAAATTATTATATTCTGTATTTCCGAACGCTAAGATATGTTATGAGTTAGTCGATGTAAGCTCGGAGAGGTAGAAAAATAGATTTATGGATCATTATTTGACTGAGATGCTTCATCAAAAATTGAAGTTGCTTGGTCTTATCCATAACAACAAAAATAGATGTACATGAGCATAAAGAGTGTAATAATGTTGTGGACGTAATTCATTTAAAAGGTGACACTAATGAAAATTTTCCAAGTGTCCTCTAGTTTGATTATTACACGTATATGTGGAGTGCAAGGATAATTTTAAGAGCTTGCCTAGTACACTTGTCTAATACATGTTTTAAAATGCATTTAAGAAGGGTAGAAGAATGAATTTGAGAATGATGATAAGATGAAAATGATTGTCTTAATTCTTTCACGTGAAGGTGTCTCCAAGTTGGAGATTAAGACATGAATTTTTTATTTAAATAAATTAGTGGTCAGATCCACATAACATTAGCAAAGGTCTTTCTTTAGGACACTTAGGGGCTGAATAGGGTGAACTAAAGTATATGTATATAAGGATAACTTGATACCTATTCTTGTGATTTAAAACTTATTCAATTGATCTAGTAGTGGGCTTCCCCATCTCCCATCTATAAGCTACGGTTCTAACTCTAAGTTAAAGGTAGTATTGTACATCTTGTAAAGAGGGTGACAAGACACTGCTTGGGCATCCACTGGTGCAAGAAAGAAAACGTAGAAGCTGCAGCCATGTTTTTTTATATTTGCAACGAGAAACAAAGATTTGAGGGTTCAAAACAATATCGACAAACTTACTCTTATTTAAAAGGTTCAATTCGAGAATTGTAAGAAGAAGATTTTTATGGGGCTTCCACACTTTGAGTTGAAGCGTATAGAGGACTAGTAGGTCGTGATGATAGTTGAAGGGTCTACCTTCAAGGTATGTTAAGGCTAATCTTTTCTTCTTTTGTCATGATACAAGTAACGAAACGTAAACATAATATTATCTCATAAATAGTTTTACTCTTAGTAGTTAAGGATGTTCATGTTATTCATTCTTCGGAAATTTATTTCAAAGCATGTCTAAATATGTTCTTAAGTCCCTATTGAGACGTATAAGAAAGATGTTAATGTTTATAACGGAGCGAACAACTATAAGTCACTTCGAAAGATGTTCTAATGATCCTAGAAGGATTTCATGCATTGTATGTACATAGGTAAACGAGTAATGTTATATACACATATACAGTACCTATAAGAGCATGACTATGTATTTTTATTTACCATCGGACTATGACCAGTTGGGTAGTTCTTGTCGGTTAGGAAGTTGTGTATCGTTATTTACCACCGGTTGGGCAGACACGTATTTATCACTGGGCTATGGTCGGTAGGCAATTACCACCGATTGGGAAGTTATGTACTTTTATTTACCGCGAGTTGGGCTATTACCACTGATCAGTTGGGCAGTCGAGCAGTTAGATTTACGACATTGACATAATGGTATAAAGTAAGGTTATAAGATAAGAATGATCATTATGTATATTGTGGGCCTCGATGGCATTTTAGGAGTTCAGGTTGATTCGTAACTATCCCTCTTTTTATTATTATGTATTGTTGTGTTTTATTTTCGCCTTACATATTTAGTACATTATTCGTACTGACATCCATTTGCCTGGGGACACTGTATTTCATGCCACGCAAGTTCAGGTAGGCGAAGAGAGGATCCGTCATTTTAGGTCACCTCCGGATATCAGCTTTTGTCTGTGAGCTCTATTTCCTCCTAGAGTATTGCCGATTTAGGGTCATGTTTATATCCTTTTGATATTTTGGGTTTGTCGGGGGCCCTGTCTCGATATGTTATGTCAGTCAGATGTTCTTAGAGGCTTTTGTAGATGCATGTTGTCATGTTTAGTATGTTGGTACATTCTATATATATGTCGAGGCTTCGTAGGCCCATGCGGATGATATATATATATATATATATATATATATATATATATATATATATTGTTGGAATTTTCTGATTGCAGGTGTGTAAATGTAGTACGTTTAATAATTTTATAATATGGATCACTCACGTACGTAAGGAACTAGGTGTTTGTCCACCTCACCAAGGTTGGGTATGACAAAGTGGTATCAGAGCATGTCGTTTCCTATGGAGTCTACAAAGTCGTGTCTCGTAAGTCTTGTTTATAGATGTGTTGTGCACCACATTTATAAACGGGAGGCTATAAGGAATTTAGGATTGGTTACCCTTCTTTATGATTTCAGGTTGTGCTATAGAGCTAAGTCATAAGAAGTCGAGTTTAACTTGTGTTTGATGTTATACAGAGATGTCAATGATCAAAAAAATTACCGCAAGCCAAAAGGATAAGGTAGTTTAAGAGGAGATGTTATGATAGTATCAGAAGATAAGGTATGAGGTTCAGATGTAAATGAGATAGAGGTGAAGAAGGTATGAGATACCTAAGTACAGAAGATTGTGAATAGTTCAGACTTCACGTAGGGCCAGAAGCTCCATGATTCAGTATCCAGAAATGATAGTGGTACCGTTAGTAGCATATCTTCTAGCTTATGGTTTCTAGGTACTATAAGGTCTAGTTATGAGAGTAAGGAGAAGTTAAAAGCGGTGTGATATCTTGCTTAAGGTTCTTGAATAGTATAAGAAAGCCTATGATGCTAGAAACATAAGCGGAAGGTTACGAATAGTATGAATAGATAAGTGTAGTTTGTAAGACAAAGTATATGAGTGCGACAAGGTTTTAAATGGATAGAAGTAAGGGTAAGAGAAAGTGAGAAAGGAAGTGAAGAAGATAGGTAAGACCTTGGGATTAAGCTCATCAAAACAAGTGAGCTGACAGCTTTCATAAGTTATAGAGAGATCGGTGTAGCCTGAATGAAATCAAAGGAATTTAAGATTCAAAACACATAGAAGATGTGGAATGCCGCCCAAATAGCAGAAAAAGTTAGTTAAATGATAAGCGATAAGAGCATAACGTTTAAGAATATAGTCTACAATAAAAGTAACGGTTCATTGAGAAAGGATTTCAAATATCACATGATAGTGGAATATCTCCCATAAGATAGATCATCTTGCTATGTAAAGGAATATTGTTATTAAGATATAGTATCATCTATATGATGAATCATGCAAATAGTTCTAGATGTTCGCCGACAAGTCATGATAGTATTATAGTACGCGGATAAGTCCAACATTTGAGGATGAATATTCCTAAGAGAGAGGTAATGTTACACCCCGTACTTAGCATTAAGAGTCGTAGTAAATCTATATTAGTTTGAATAGATTAAGATCATGGTGAGATCATAGAAGGTTTATAACTTTTGATGTTAGCTCGAAGAGGTAGAAAAACAGATTTCTTTATCATTATTTGACCGAGATGCTTCTGCAAAAATACAAATTGCTTGGTCTTATCCATAACAAAAAAAATAGATGTACATGAGCATAAAGAGTGTAATAATGTGGCACTAATGACAATTTGTCGAGAGTCCTCTAGTTTGATTATTACATGTATATGTGGAGTGCAAGGTTAATTTTAAGAGATTTCCTAGTACACGTGTCTAATACATGTTTCTAAATGCATTTAAGAAGGGTAGAAGAAGATTCCACATTTTCTCCGCATGTGTTTGGATTTGGTCTGCTTGCTTTCCTTCTCTGGTAGCTTTCAACCTATTTCCATTTGTTGGGATCTGACATGTTTGATTATTTGTTAGACCATACCTGCATGGTTGTGTTTATTGTACCCTTTTGGGTGACTGTTCTGAGCGAGTGACACCTTCGACAATGTCTGGCTTTCCTGAATTCTGTGGTTGCATGTTGTTTGAGCGGATGCCTCTTTTGACACTATCTAGATCGTATGACTCTATTGACTTTACTGAATGACTGAAGCCTGAGATACCATCTGGCTCATTTGTGTTGAGCGGATATCACTTCCGACATTGTCTAGCTCGTGCATATTTGTTGTTGAGCGAATTCCACTTGCGACACCATCTGGCTTGTGTATTTTTAGCTAAGCGAATGTCACTTCTGAAACTGTCTAGCTCATGCATATTTGTTGTTGAGTGAATACCACTTGTGACACCATCTTTCTCATGTATTTTTAGCTGAGCAGATGTTTGCGACATTGTCTGGCTCATGTGTGAATGGCCTTCTCGGAATGCAATTTGTATGAGTGGCCCTCTCAACAGTGTTCGAATGAATGGCCCTCTCGATATGCAGTTTGTATTAATGGCCCTCTTATCAATATTTGAATGAATGGCCCTCTCGGTATGGCCCTCTCGGCAATGTTTGAATTAATGACCCTCTCAACATGCAGTTTGTATGAATGACCCTCTCGGCATGGCCCTCTAGGTAGTGTTTGAAAGAATAGCCTTCTCGGCATGCAGTTTGTATGAATGGTCCTCTCGACAGTATTTGAATAAATGGCCCTCTTGTTATGGTCATCTCAGCAATGTTTGAGTGAATGACCTTCTCGACATGCAAATGGTAAATATGGCCCTCTCAACTTAATTGTCTTTATTTTGTCTTTTTGTCAGTTGTGACCCTCTCAGTTAGATGGCCATTTTGTCCGTTTGTTGGCTCTCATGGCTGAATTGTCTTTCTTTATCCTTTGTATTTTTTGTGACCCTCTTGATCAGAAGGTCATTTTGTTCTTTATATGGATCTCATGGTTGAATTGTCTTTCTTCATCCTTTTAATAGCTCTTATAGACGGATATTGCGCTCTTGTGGCGCTTTATCCTTTTCATGGTTCTCATGGCCGGATATTGTGCCTTTATGGCATTTTTTTCTTTTTGTGGCTCTCAGGGCCGGGTTGTACCACCCTTGTGATGTTTTGCTCTATTTGTGGCTTTCGTGGCCCAATTTTTCATCTTTCGATGTCGGAGCTTCTTTTTTGTGATACCATCCTCATGCATGAACAAACAAGTTAGTAGAAAAAATCGTCGTCCTCTTAACGGCGTTTTGAGAACCTGCAAACACAGAAAAATTATCATTTCCTATGGGGTCAATCTATGTTGCTGACTCTCGCTGCGTCATTTCTCTGTTTCTCTAGTATAAACCCCCCTTTTGGGCTTGGTATTATGAGAGACGAAATTTTAGTTAAAACTTTTATTTTTTTGAGAAAAACAATTTTTTTACTAAAACATTTTATCATATTTAAGATGTTGTTAACTCAGTGTCCTAACATATATGCTCTGAGCGAGGTTCTTCTATCGTCTTTGTGCTCTAGGAGTTCTCCTTGTTTGTCTTGGTGAAATTTTTGTGACCCTCTCAAAACTTTTGCCCCGGTTGCAAGATAAGATTGGCTAACTCTCGTACCAATTTATGTTGAAGTAATTTTTGAGTTCCTCTCATAATTTTGCCCCAGTTGAACATTTCAGAGTCGATGGCTCTTATACCGATGCTGGCGGTGGAATTTTTTAGTTATTCTCAAGAATTCTGCCCAGTTTGCAAATTTGTGTCAGCTGATCCTTTGTGCCAGGTTTATTGGTTGAATTTTTAAGATCCTCCCAAAAATAATGCCCTAGTTGTAATGTCACACCCCAACCTTGGGGTGGTGGCAGGCACCCGACACCCTAAGGCCCGAGCATACCAATCCTGATACCTGAGAGATAGACATAATAACTCATGGGCCAACAAGGCCACTAACACATACTCAACTGAATGGGGACATAACCACCTATATTCAGAAAGGGACCCAAACCATGCATATATATAACAAGGCCGACATGTGCAAATTAAATCTAATGAAGAGGTCGATAAGGGCACATACAACTATCACACATAATACACTATCTACAAGCCTCTAAAGAGTATACTGACAGCAACTGGTCGGGAGAGGTCCCCGCCATACCCAACTATATACATATGTATATATGTCATATCTATCAACTCATTACACAGCTCCAGAGGAAAGAAACGTGACAACCTCCAGCTGATTCGATTCCTACCATAAGGAAATTAGTTGTTCCTCTATCTGTACCTGCGAACCTAGACGCATTATCCCCGGAAAGGGACATCAATATGAAGTATATACTGAATATGTATGACTAAAACATTAAATAAGTAAATGTTGCAACTAAAAAAAAATTGAAACTGTAACTGAATGTATAACTGTAGGATAAAACTATGGAAATTCAACATGTACTCTGAGTGCCTCTGTGGGCCAGAATATGCATAGTGAAATATAATCGTGTATATAACTTCATAGGCCTCTATGGGCAATATCATCAATGTCATAACTCTATAGCTGCATATATAATGTAATAGGCCTCTATGGGCAATATCATTAATATCATATATGTATAGTTGTGTATATAATGGCATACGCCTCTGTGGGCAATATAGATATATAATGCATGCATATGATGACCTCTTAAGGATTACTAAATACTTTTTGCACTCGTCGGAGTGACGGAAGGTCTTGCACCTCCGATTGACATTATGGAACTAACATCATTAACATAACATACTTTGAAGGATCAACAAACCAGTTCATAAGATCACTATTGTTATATGGAAGTCAAAAATATCAAATTCTAACATATCTAAGAGTGGAGCCATTACGGATATCGTTCGTTTATGTTCGTTTCATTATGATCATGCCAATAGAAAGAAGAGTAAGTCGTAACATACATGGTCCTCAATGCCACAATTCTTCTACAAGTCCTCTCTCCTCTTATGAATGATCAGCTATATCATATAAGGAAGTAATATCAATATCGAATCTTACTTTCCATAAAAACTTCGCTTAGATATCTTATCACCATCCTTAAACACTTTGGGTTCTTACACTTCTTTACAAAGGATATTTATGTAATTTAATCCCACGGTTCAATCCAAACAACAATTTCCACAAGGACACATTTAGGTGTTCTTCAACAAGTTTAGCATATATGATTCTTTAGGCTTTACTTATATGCAAAATCTTATGTGATTAAACTTCACAATCCTTCAAACTGAACAATCCTTAATTCATAACATACACAATTAATTCCCGCATCCAATTCAACTTATTCTTAGAGTAAAATAGCTCAACAATTCATATTACAAAGATTTCATAATTTTTGCGAAGTTTTGATCATGATGCTTTTTCACAACTTTCTCAAAATTAACAATTACTCATAATCAATCATGAGTAGAGGAAGATAAAACATACCTTAACACATAATAATCCTCACAAAATAGAAGAATACTTCATTCCAAAGGCTTCCGAAACCAGTTCCTCGAGAAGACGGAAATTCCTTTGATTGCAAATCTCATTATGTTCAACAATTATTCCTACATGGTTTAATCCTTATGAAAATATTTGAGATTACTAATCAACGTAAAATTTTCCGAGTATTTTTTTCTTTCTTTCACTGTCTTCTAAACAAAACTTTAGGCAACTCATTCTCAAAATTCATTTTTCTTATTACACTTTAGAGTCCCCCACTTAGTTATTTAGACTCCTAAACTTCCCCTTACTCAGGTCATGGTTATATGTCCTCGGTGTACCTATATTACACATATTACTAAGACTAAGAGTGTTGGATACGTCTGTAATCAATAAATGGTTGATCCTAAATCGTCGTCCTTAGATCCTTGAGCATAATGGAAATTTCACTTACCACTTTCAATTTCTAGTATCGATTTACAGTTCATATATGTCTTGTATGATGCAATCCTTATATCACTAATGAATATTTGTTCACAAACATAAACACAACTATTCTTAATAAAGTTATCAACATACCTTATTGATTACAGGATTCTAGGTAACATCGGAATCGACTAGTCTCCCTAACTCAACTTCGGGCATCTATACACCCTATGGCTTCTGCTCCTACACCAATAACATCCCTCAAGATCACCTGGACATGACCCGCAATGCACCTACCATATTGATGGCATAATGACTTAAATCTCTCAGGACATTCCCTGGCCTAAAGCTCCACATCAAGAACATAACTCAATGTCGGATAAACATAATACATTGTGTATCTCTCTGCATTGCTAGCAGCGTGGTCTACTACTCCCAAAACTTTTTCGTACTTGTATGGTTGATACCCGAGAGCTTCGATCTAATGCCTCTCTCAATATAAATTCATCTGCATCTGCGTCCATCCCAAATCTTCTGTTTTTGTTTGCTGGTTACTTCATCCTTACTTCTACTCATTAAATGTGAATATTGGTTAACTAACTTCCGTGATGATGGGCTTCTGAGTCTCTTAAAAGGTCTATCATATGAGGGTATCTGAACATGACCCTACTCTAGAACAATAACTAGGGTTGTTGTTGCATACACAGGACCACTCACACCCAACCCAAATAGAAATGACCATTGCGCCGATGGCCTCTGTATTGTACGGGCTTTCCTATGATTTGTCACTACCACTAGAATCGGTGACACTCGAAAGGGTGATTCCTTTAGGATCTAAGATGGGTCTTTTTCCATAGACGTATCCTCAAACGGATCTTCCTCCATATATAGTTATTCGTCCATAGACGGATCTTCTTCTATTGAATAACTCATCCTCCTCTCTAGTGACCTTATATTTCTTAGATTCATACAGGAGGGTGGTTGTCAGCTAGTACATTCTCCCGTATTCCGAACATATTTCCTGTTATCAGAACTTCCCCTGGATCTCGGCATTACTGAAAAGAAAGGTCAAAAGGAAAATATAGGGATTTAGTGACTTGTGACTTTCCTGCTAATGTACGATCTAGATTTTCAAGAAAAGTAACATCTTAAATGTCTTGTAGCCTTCTATTTATAAGTGTGGCATGCAACACACCGATAAGCAAGACTTGACTAGACACAGCTTGTAGACATCCCTAAGATTGACCTTCTCTAATACCACTTTGTCACACCCTAACCTTGGGGGTTCGGCCGGCACCCGGTGTCCTAAGGCCCGAGCTTACCGATCCTAATACCTAGAGATATACATAATAACTCATGGGCCAACAAGGCCTCTGACACATACTCAACTAAATAGGGATATAACCACCTGTACGGAAAGGATCCAAACCATGCATATATATAACAAGGCCGACATGTGCATAATAAATCTACTGAAGAGGCCAACAAGGCCACACACGACTATCACACATAACACACTATCTACAAGCCTCTAAAGATTATACTGACACCAACTGGTTAGGACAGGGCCCTGCTATACCTAACTATATACATATGAATATCTTTCATACCTATCAGCTCATTACAAAGCTCTAGAAGAAAGGAGTGTGACAACCTCTAGCTGATTCGATTCCTACCTTAAGGAAATTAGTTGTTGCTCTATCTGTACTTGCGGAGATGGACGCAGTATCCCCGGAAAGGGACATCAATACGAAGGATGTAATGAATATGTAAGGCTGAAACTATAAATAAGTACAATGCTGGAACTGGAAAAAAACTGAAACTACAACTAAATGTATAATTGTAGGTTAAAGCTATGGAAATTCAACCTGTACTCTGAGTGCCTCTGTGGGCCAGAATATGCATAGTGAAATATAATTGCGTATATAACTTCCTAAGTCTCTGTGGGCAATATCATCAATGTCATATCTCTATAGCTGCATATATAAAGCCATAGGCCTCTATGTGCAATATCAGTAATATCATATATGTATAGTTGCGTATATAATGTCACACGCCTCTGTGGGCCATATAGATATATAATGCATGCATATGATGACCTCTTAAGGATTACTAAATACTTTTTGAACTCGTCGGAGTGACGTAAGTTCGTTGCACCTCCGATTGACATTATGGAACTAACATCATTAACATAACATACTTTGAAGGATCAACAAACCAGTTCATAAGATCACTATTGTAATATGGAAGTCAAAAATGTCAATTCTAACATATCTAAGAGCAGAGCCATTATGGATATCATTCGTTTATGTTCATTTCATTATGATAATTCTAATAAAAAGAAGAGTAAGCCTTAGCATACCTGGTCCTCAATGCCACAATTCTTCTACAAGTCCTCGCTCCTCCTACGAATGATCATCTATATCATATAAGGAAGTAATATCAATATCGAATCTTACTTTCCATAAAAAATTCACTTAGATATCTTATCACCATCCTTAAACACTTTGGATTCTTAGATTTCTTTACAAGGGATGTTTATGTAATTTAATCCCACGGTTCAATCCAAACTACAATTTCCACAAAGACTCATTTAGGTGTTCTTCAACAATTTTAGCATATATGATTCTTTAGGATTTTATTATATGCAAAATCCTATGTGATTAAACTTCACAATTCTTCAAACCGAACATTCCTTAATTCATAACATACACAATTAGTTCCATCATCCAAATCAACTTATTCTTAGAGTAAAATAGCTCAACAATTCATATTACAAAGATTTCATAATTTTTGCGAAGTTTTGATCATGATGTTTTTTCACAACTTTTTTCCAAATCAACAATTACTAATAGTAATGAGTAGAGGAGGATAAAACATACCTTAACACATTATAATCCTCACAAAATAACATAATACTTCATTCCAAAGGTTTCCGAAACCAGTTCTTCGAGAAGACGAAAATTCCTACAATGATTTTGGGGTTTCTCACCAAATCCTTGTGGATTATGACTTTGATTTCGACTTGGGGTGTTGGGTAAGATTGAGAGGGTTTGGAAGAGGTTTTGGGACTAATTTTTGTGAAAAATGAGAATCAACATCAGAAAACCCAATTTAAACTCATCAAAAATTCTGCACCAATGTAAAATTACGGTACACTCAACGGATAATCAAACGTTCAACGGTCCGTCAACCTTTCCCATCGAACTGCCAGGGAAATTGATGGTCACATTGGGAAATTTAACGGTCCGTCAAAGTATTTGACGGTGTGTCAACTTCCACCGTCAAACTGCCCAGTTTCCTGTTTTCTTTGAAATATACTTTCTTCGACCCGTTTAACTCCTAAACACTTCGGTACCTCCATAAATAAGTTGTAAACCTTCATTATCCTTTTGTATGGACATACCCCTCCCCGAGGATTCGGTATTCATTGATGACATAGTGAAACGTGAGACTTACAGGGTGTAATATCATTGCCCCCTTAGGAACATTCGTCCGTGAATGTTTGAAATATTCTAACTCCAAAGATTTCCAAAAATATATGCAGAGTTTCCTTTGTAAATAGTACTATCCAAAACCTGTCAAGCAGCCTAAACATGTATCTAATGCCACACAGGGCAATACAATATCAAAATAATATCAATCAGCCTCACATGACCGCTTATGCTTGTAGAAATTAAAAAGGGTTTAGCCATAACTTACCTTAACATCTTTTTGTTTACATCCCAACTATACTCACTACATTTACTCTAGAAACTTGGATTACATAGGGTACACGGTCCAACTTGATAAATCGAATAGAATAAAGGAGTTATATCGTATGAATTTTGGAATGAAGCTAGAATCTGAATTACTCGAGTAGGGCGATTATGAGGTTATGTGATCATTCTGATGGAGTTTTTTTCGGATCGTAAGTTGTTCCAACCATATTATTTAACCAGGCTACATTACATTTCACTACTGGTACTTTCTCGAGTTTTCTCATATAGTCACGTAGTTCTTTTTACATAATCGTCTGGCGGTTGGACTTTGTCTGAGCTGTTGTATTCGACATCCGGGCCACATAATTCTTCCCAGGGTTATAAGATCTTCTGATAGTAGAATTCATAGGCACAAAGCATAAGATGATGATGAAGGGTTGTGGCATGATAATCCCAAAGTCGAGGATATCTGAATCCACTTCTTCTTCAGTTCTTCTTTCTCTTTCCTGATAATATCCTTACATAGTTCATGAATTTAAGAGCAGCCTACTAGCCTCGGAATTTATTTTGTCGGTTAATTCTTTATCCACTCTCATGTGAAGAAAATTTCAAAATAAGTGTTTCTTTTACTACTTTTCTCGACCGAGTTCGGTATTATGATCTTGATAACATTCCGGTGGAATCTTTCTTCCTTGTCAATATGAATCCTATTTTTTAACATCAAATCTCTTAGTTCAATTTCTTGTTGGTCTAAGTTTCCCTCATAATTTATTTCCACAGATCTGATATCATCACTTCGGGTTCTTATTCCATTTTCATAATTTTAAGAGGAATTCTACTCTCTCATCATGTATAGCTCCTTTTTTATTTCCTTGGTAATATATTTCCTTAGTAGTCATCAATTCTTGTTTCGGACTCTTTCCAAGTTTCACACGTTCTTTCTCTACCTGTGTCTGGTAGCTTAAACTGAGTTTCATATTGGTCGCCTTAGGATGAGGTGAGGAAATCCTGGTTATTCATAGCTCCTTTCAATTGGTTCATCCAATATCTTGCTTTCCATAATGAGCAACTATATAATGGCTTATAGTAACCTTCAAGATTAGCTTTCGGTTAGTTTCAATTGCATAGATAGACTCAGTTGTTGTGGAATAGTCTGGCGAGTCACTTAGGTGCAAGTATTCTGAACCAAAATAGTTCCCAACGATAATGTGATAGTCCATAATGATCTTCAGATTACTCCATAGTCCTTATGTGATAATTCAATCTCAAGGGTAATCCTTCTTGACTGTCATTAATCAATATTTTTAATACTCAGATCCTAATAAGGCTTCCATTATTACCCTTACTTTGCATCATAATACCTGTTAATTGGCTTTAGACGGAGTACTTTGTCTTGTCGCTTCTCATCATTCTAGTATAAGGAAGAATTCCTTTACATATAGCTTTAAGAGAGGTATCATTCAACTTCTATTATAGCTAGCTACTTGTTACTTCCTTGGGCGGTTCCTTCAGTTAATTCCCATAATGGTTATCATTTTAGCAGTACACGAATTTTTGGTCAATTATCTTCCTGCTCATTACTTCAGGACTTCTTACCATTCCTAATGTTTCAAAGTTGCATACTTCCTTGACGAGGCTGTATATTCCCACGATAGGTTCATCTTCCCCGGTCGTACTCACATCCATTCGTGTATCTTTTCTCTATCTACCTCATTATCTGATTAATTTCTTTACCTTTCTTTTTCCATTAAATAGTGAAAATAAGACATTCTTTCATATCCATCGTTGTTGCTTCTGCGGTGAACATTATTTCTTGAGGGCCTATCATATTTTTTGACTTCGAACTTATGATCTTTCATAGTTTGCATTCCCTTCATGCTAAGAGTGTATACATACTTTTTATAATTCCTAAGTTTATATGTGTTATGCACAATGCTTTGTTGATTAGGTATTCCTTGTGCACTTGTTCTCCTGAAACGAACCTTGACGTGCTCCTGTTACCGTACTACAATCAACATCATCTTTTTTTTCTCAAGTTGACTTATGTTGTACCGATATCCCTAACTTTGTGATCGCAATATTATTCTTCTTGTGAGGTCTCAAGTTCATTCGATAGTCAAAAACAAATTTCCCACCACCTATTCGTTCATCTTTCGCTTGCTCATTCTTATTCTTTAGCTCTTTTCCTTATCATTTACTTTAGATCATCTCTTCGTTGCTCTGTCCTGTACCCACATCGTACTTCCTTCGGTCTTACTCCCACTCATATATCATATAACGCCTTATCGATATTCCTGGCAAACCAAAGTCTTGGCATACTTAATTCGAGTCATAACTGGATTCATCCTTGTTGCTAACTTTGGCCTTTCTCCCTTAAATTGGTACTAGAATTCTTTTCTGTCCACTGCCTGGCCACTCAACTTAGCAATTATCGTTTGGAATTTCCTTCATAGATTCCTCATCTTGGCATACTTCCGGTATCGTCACTTATGGACGTCGTAATCTATATCTTTAGCTCTGGAAGCGTAAAAACCACTTATTTACCTGTACGCCTACCTATTATTGGTATCCTTGTTTTTTGAGGTCTCACTCTGATTCTTTTGTTGATGTTCTTACTATTACCGACATTCCATCAATATTTCTTTAGGATGCATGATACAAAGTTTATCGTAACGCTTTTACCTGTGTCTATCGACTAATCGCTTATTATCTATCACTATTTCTCTATTAATCATATCCTTGTCACAAGTTTATTTCCACTTAATGTCAAAAAATTTGCCATATTTCCCGATGAAGAAAGTATATCGCTTGCCTTTGATTGACAAATCTCATTCCGGTCAACAATTATTCCTGGATGATTTAATCATTATGAAGAGATTTGAGATTACTAATCAACATAAAATTTTTTGTGTATTTTTTTCTTTCTTTCACTGTCTTCTAAATAAAACTTTAGGTAACTCATTCTCGTAATTCATTTTCCTTATTACTCTTTTAGAGTCCCCCACTTTTTAGAGTCCCCCACTTAGTTATTTGGACTCCTAAACTTCCCCTTACTCGGGTCATGGTTATATGTCCTCGGTGTTCCTGTATTACTCATACTACAGAGACTAAGACTGTTGGATACGTCTGTAATCAATAAATGGTTGATCCTAAATTGCCGTACTTAGATCCTTCAGCATAATGGAAATTTCACTTACCACCTTCAATTCCTAGTATCGATTTACGGTTCATATATTTCTTCTATGATGCAATCCTTATATCACTAATAACTGATTGTTCAGAAACATAAACACAATTATTCTTAATAAAATTATCAACATACCTGATTGATTGCAGGATTCTATGTAACATTGGAATCAGCTAGTCTCCCTAACTTAACCTCGGGCATCTGTACACCCTATGGTTCCTGTTGATGGCATAACGACTGAAATCTCTCAGGATATTCCCTGGCCCTATGGCCTAAAGCTCCACATCCAGAACATAACTCAACGTCGGATAAACATACTCTATCGTGTCTCTCTCCGCATTACTGGTAGCGTTGTCTACTACTCCCAACATTTTCTGGTACTTGTCTAGTTGCTAACCGAGAGCTTCGATCTGACGCCTCTCTCAATATCAATTCATTTGCATCTGTATCCATCCCAAATCTTCCATTTTTTATACTGGTTACTTCCTCCTTGCTTAAACTCATTAGAGGTGAATCTTGGTTAACTAACTTCCATGATAATGGGCTTTTGAGTATCTCAAAAGGTCTATCCTGTGAGGTATCTGAACATGACCCTGCTCGAGAACAATTACTGGGGTTATTGTTGCATACACAGGACCACTCACACCCAACCCAAATGGAAATAATTGTTGCGCCGATGGCCTCTGTATTGTATGGGCTTTCCAATAATTTGCCACTACCACTGGAATCGGCGACACTCGAAATGGTGATTCCTCTGGGATCACAGATGGATCATCCTCCATAGATATATCCTCAAATGGATCTTCCCCCATATATAGTTCTTCGTCCATAGACGGATCTTCTTCTATTGAATAACTCATACTCCTCTCTGGTGACCTTATATTTCTTAGATTCATACTGGAGGGTTGTTGTCGGCTAGTACATTCTCCCGTATTTCGAACATATTTCCTGTTATCAGAACTTTCCCAGGATCTAGGCATTACTGAAAAGAAAGGTCAAAAGGAAAAGATAGGGATTTAGTGACTTATGACTTTGCTGCTAACGCACGATTTAGATTTTTAAGAAGAGTAACATCTTAAATGTCCTGTAGTCTCATATTTATAAGTATAGTGTGCAACACACCCATAATCAAAACTCAACTAGACACGGCTTGTAGTCATCCCTAAGATTGACCTGCTCTGATATCACTTTGTCACACCCCAACCTTGGGGGGTTTGGTCGGAACCCGATGCCCTAAGGCTCGAGCATACCGATCTTGATTCCTAGAGATATACATAATAACTCATGGGCCGACAAGGCCTCTGACACACACTCAACTGAATAGGGATATAACCACTTGTACTCAGAAAGGATCCAAACTATACATATATATAACAAGGCCAACATGTGCATAATAAATCTATCGAAGATGACGACAAGGCCACACACGACTATCACATATAACACAATATCTACAAGCCTCTAAAAAGTATACTAACATTAATTGGTTAGTATAGGGTCCTGCCATACCCAACTATATACATATGCATATCTTTCATACCTATCAGCTCATTACACAGCTCTAGAAGAAAGGAGCATGAGAAACTCTAGCTGATTCAATTTCTACCATAGGGAATTAGTTGTTGCTCTATCTGTACCTACGGGCATGAACGCAGTATCCCCAAAAAGGGACATTAATATAAAGGATATACTGAATATATAAGGTTGAGACTGTAAATAAGTACAATGCTGCAACTAAAAAAATTGAAATTGTAACTGAATGTATAACTGTCCGTTAAAACTCTGGAAATTCAACATGTACTCTGAGTGCCTCTATGGGCCTGAATATGCATAGTGAAATATAATCGCGTATATAACATTGTAGGCCTCTGTGGGCAATATCATCAATGTAATATATGTATAGCTAAGTGTATACTATGTGGTAAGTATCATTAATATCATAGATGTATAGTTGTGTATATAACGTCATAGGCCTGTATGGGCAATATAGATATATAATGCATGCATATGATGACCTCTTAAGGATTACTAAATACTTTTTGAACTCGTCGGAGTGACGTAAGGTCATTGCACCTCTGATTGACATTATGGAACTAACATCCTTAACATAACATACTTTGAATCATCAACAAACCAGGAGATAAGATTGTTATTATTATATGGAAGTCAAAAACATCAAATTCTAACATATCTAAGAGCGGAGCCATTATGGATATCATTCATTTACATTCGTTTTATTCTGATCATGCCAATAGAAAGAAGAGTAAGCCTTAACATATCTGGCCCTCGTTGCCACAATTGTTCTACAAGTCCTCTTTCCTCTTACGAATGATCACCTATATGATATAAGGAAGTAATATCAATATCAATATCAAATCTAACTTTCTATAAAAAATTTGCTTAGATATCTTATCACAATCCTTAAAAACTTTGAGTTCTTAGACTTCTTTACAAGGGATGTTTATGTAATTTAATCCCACAGTTCAATCCAAACTACAATTTCTACGGAGACTCATTTAGGTGTTCTTCGACAATTTTATCATACATGATTCCTTAAGCTTTTTTATATGCAAAATCTTATGTGATTCAACTTCAGAATCCTTCAAACTGAATATTCCTTAATATATAACATACACAATTAATTCCATCATCCAAATCAACTTATTCTTAGAGTAAAATAGCTCAACAATTCATATTACAAAGATTTTATAATTTTTGCAAAGTTTTGATCATGATGTTTTTTCACAACTTTTTTCCAAATCAACAATTACTCATAATAATGAGTAGAGGAGGATACAACATACCTTAACACATCATAATCCTCACAAAATAATAGAATACTTCATTCCAAAGGTTTCCGAAGCTAGTTCCTCGAGAAGACAGAACTTCCTACAATGATTACGTGGTTTCTCATGCAATCCTTGTGGATTATGACTTCAATTTAGACTTGGGGTGTTGGGTAAGAATGTGAGGGTTTGGAAGAGGTCTTGGGACTAATTTGGCTGAAAAATGAGGGTTCTACATCAGAAAATCAAATTTAAATTCGTCAAAAATTCTGCACCGATGTAAAATGATGGTACACTCAATAGACCATAAAACGTTCGACAGTCCATCAACCTTCTTGTCGTACTACCAGGGAAACTTATGGTCACATTGGGAAATTTGACGGTCTGTCAACTTCCACCGTCAAACTATCCAGTTTCCTAATTTCTTCAAAATATACTTTCTTCGATCCGTTTAACTCCCAAACACTACAGTACCTCCATAAACAAGTTGTAAACCTTCATTATCCTTTTGTATGGTCATACCCCTCCCCAGGGATTCGGTATCCATTGAAGACACAGCAAAATGTGAGACTGACGGGGTGTAATATCCTTCCCCCCTTTAGTAACATTCGTCTGTGAATGTTTGAAATATTAAAAAACCCAAAATTTTGAAACATTTATGTAGAGTTTCCTTTGTAAACAGTACTATCCAAAACCTTTCAAGAATCCCAAACATGTATCCAATGCCACAAGGACAATACAATAACAAAATAACATCAATCAGCCTCACACGACAGATTATGCTTGTAGAAATTAAAAAGGGTTTAGCCATAGCTTACCTTAACATCTTCTTGTTGACATCCCAACTTTACTCACCAGACTTGCACTAGAAACTTAAATTACATAGGGTACATGGTCCAACTTGATAAATTGAAAATAATAAAGGAGTTATATCGCATGAATTTTGGAATGAAGCTAGAATCTGAATTACTCGAGTAGGGCGATTATGAGGTTATGTGACCATTCTGATGGAGTTCTTTTCAGACCGTAAGTTGTTCCATCCATATTATTTAACCATGCTACATTACGTTTCACTGCTGGTACATTCTCAAGTTTTCTCATATAGTCACGCAGTTCTTTTTTCATAATCGTCTGGCGGTTGGACTTTGTCTGAGCCATTGTATTCTGACATCCACGCCACATAATTATTCCCGGGTTATAAGATCTTCAGATAGTAGAATTCATAGGCACAAAGCATAAGATGATGATGAAGGGTTGTGGCATGATAATCCCAAAGTTGAGGATATCTGAATCCACTTCTTCTTCAGTTCTTCTTTCTCTTTCCTGATGATATCCTTACATAGTTCATGAATTTAAGAGCAGCCTACTAGCCTCGGAATTTATTTTGTCGGTTAATTCTTTATCCTCTCTCATGTGAAGAAAATTTCAAAATAAGTGTTTCTTTTACTACTTTTTTCGACCGAGTTCGGTATTATGATCTTGATAACATTCCGGTGGAATCATTCTTCCTTGTCAATATGAATCCTATTTTTTAACATCAAATCTCTTAGTTCAATTTCTTGTTGGTCTAAGTTTCCCTCATAATTTATTTCCACAGATCTGATATCATCACTTCGGGTTCTTATTCCATTTTCGTAGTTTTAAGAGGAGTTCTACTCTCTCGTCATGTATAGCTCCTTTTTTATTTCCTTGGTAATATATTTCCTTAGTAGTCATCAATTCTTGTTTCAGACTCTTTCCAAGTTTCACACGTTCTTTCTCTACCTGTGTCTGGTAGCTTAAATTGAGTTCCATATTGGTCGCCTTAGGATGAGGTAAGGATATCCTGGTTATTCAGAGATCCTTTCAATTGGTTCATCCAATATCTTGCTTTCCATAATGAGCAACTATATAATGGCTTATAATAACCTTCAAGATTAGCTTTCGGTTAGTTTCAATTGTATAGATAGACTCAGTTGTTGTGGTATATTCTGGCGAGTCACTTAGGTGCAAGTATTCTGAACCAAAATAGTTCCCAACGATAATGTGATAGTCCATAATGATCTTCAGATTACTCCATAGTCCTTATGTGATAATTCAATCTCAAGGGTAATCCTTCTTGACTATCATTAATCAATATTTTTAATACTCAAATCCTAATAAGGCTTCCATTATTACCCTTACTTTGCATCATAATACCTGTTAATTGGATTTAGACGGAGTACTTTGTCTTGTCGCTTCTCATCATTCTAGTATAAGGAAGAATTCCTTTACATATAACTTTAAGAGAGGTATCATTCGACTTCTATTATAGCTGGCTACTTGTTACTTCCTTGGGGCGGTTCCTTTTGTTAATTTCCATAATGGCTATCATTTTAGCATTACACGATTTTTTGGTCAATTATCTTCCTGCTCATTACTTCAGCACTTCTTACCATTCCTAATGTTTCAAATTTGCATACTTCCTTGACGAGGCTGTATATTCCCATGATAGGTTCATCTTCCCCGGTCGTACTCACATCCATTCGAGTATCCTTTCTCTATCTACCTCATTATCTGATTAATTTCTTTACCTTTCTTTTTCTATTAAATACTGAAAATAAGACATTCTTTCATATCCATCGTTGTTGCTTCTGCGGTGAACATTATTTTTTGAGGGCCTATCATTCTTTCTGACTTCAAACTTATAATATTTCATAGTTTGCATTCCCTTCATGCTAAGAGTGTATACATACTTTTTATAATTCCTAAGTTTATATGTGTTATGCACAATGCTTTGTTGATTAGGTAATCCTTGGGCACTTGTTCTCCTGAAACGAACCTTGACGTGCTCCTGTTACCGTACTACAATCAACATTGTCATATTTTTTTTCTCAAGTTGACTTATGTTGTACCGATATCCCTAACTTTGTGATCGCAATATTATTCTTCTTGTGAGGTCTCAAGTTCATTCGATAGTCAAAAACAAATTTCCCACCACCTATTCGTTCATCTTTCGCTTGCTCATTCTTATTCTTTAGCTCTTTTCCTTATCATTTACTTCAGATCATCACTTCGTTGCTCTGTCCTGTACCCACATCGGACTTCCTTCGTTCTTACTCCCACTCATATATCATGTAACGCCTTATCGATATTCCTGGCAAACCAAAGTCTTGGCATACTTAATTCGAGTCATAACTGGATTCATCCTTGTTGCTAATTTCGGCCTTTCTCCCTTAAATTGGTACTAGAATTCTTTTCTATCCGTTGCCTGGCCACTCAACTTAGGTGTTGTATTATGACATCCAGGCCACATAATTATTCTCGGGGTTATAAGATCTTCATATAGCAGAGTTCGTAGGCACAAATCATAAGATGATGATGAAGGGTTGTGGCATGATAATCGCCAAAGTCGAGGATATCTAAATCCACTTCTTCTTCTGTTCTTCTTCCTCTTTCCCGATAATATCCTTACATAGTTCATGAATTTGAGAGCTGCCTACTAACCTCAGAATTTCTTTTGTCGGTCAATTATTTATCCTCTTTTATGTGAAGCAAATTTCTAAATAAGTGTTTCTTTTACTAATTTTCTCGACCGAGTTTGGTATTATGATCTTGATAGAATTCCGATGGAATCTTTCTTCCTTGTCAATATGAATCCTATTTTTTAACATCAAATCTCTTTAGTTCAATTTCTTGTTGGTCTAAGTTTCTCTCATAATTTATTTCCTCAGATCTGATATCGTTACTTCGGGATCTTATTCCATTTTCATAGTTTTAAGAGGAGTTCTATTCTCTCGTCATGTGTAGCTCCTTTTTTATTTCCTTGGTAATATATTTCCTTAGTAGTCGTCAATTCTTGTTTTGGACTCTTTCCAAGTTTCACACATTCTTTCTCTACCTGTGTTCGGTATCTTAAGCTGAGTTCCATATTGGTCGCCTTAGGATGAGGTGAGGAAATCCTGGCTATTCAGAGCTCCTTTTAACTGGTTCTTCAAATATCTTGCTTTCCATAATGAGAGACTATATAATGGCTTGTAGTAACCTTCAAGATTAGCTTTCGGTTAGTTTCAATTGTATAGATAGACTCAGTTGTTGTGGTATAGTCTGGCCAGTCACTTAGGTGCAAGTATTCCGAACCAAAATACTTCCCAACAATTCCATAATGATCTTCAGATTACTCCATAGTCCTTATGTGAAAATTCAATCTCAAGGGTAATCCTTCTTGACTGCCATTAATCAATATTCTTAATACTCATATCCTAATAAGGCTTTCATTATTACCCTTACTTTGCATCATAATACCTGTTAATTGGATTTAGACGGAGTACTTTTCCTTGTCGCTTCTAATCATTCTAGTATAAGCTAGAATACCTTTACCTATAGCTTTAAGAGAGGTATCATTCAACTTCTATTATAGATGGCTACTTGTTACTTCCTTGGGTGGTTCCTTCTGGTAATTCCCATAATCGCTATCGTTTTTGCAATACATGACTTTTTGGTCCATTATCGTCCTGCTCATTACTTCAAGACTTCTTACCTTTGCTAATGTTTAAAATTTGCATACTTCCTTGACGAGGCTGTATATTCCCACGATAGGTTCATCTTTCCTTGGTTATAGTCACATCTATTCGAGTATCCTTTCTCTATCTACCTCATTATCTGATTAATTTCTTTACCTCCCTTTTTTCCATTAACACTGAAAATAAGACATTCTTTCCTATCCATCGTTGTTGCTTCTTCGGTGAACCTTATTTCTTGAGGGCCTATCATATTTTCTTACTTCGAACTTATGATCTTTCGTAATTAGCATTCCTTTCATGCTAAGAGTGTATACTTACTTTTTATAATTCCTAAGTTTTTATGTGTTATGCACAATCCTTTGTTGATTAGGTATTCCTTGTTCACTTGTTCTCTTGAAGCGAACCTTGACGTGCTCTTTTTACCTCCTTGTATTATTCAGGCTAGGAGTTACTCCCTTTCTTTCTTCATTGAAGGCTTTTCCTTTATAAGGCATTGATCCACTGGTTATTCCTTCATCTCTACCGTACTACAATCAACACTGTCATCTTTGTTTCTCGAGTTGACTTCCGTTGTACCGATATCCCTAACTTTGTGATCGCAATATTATTCTTCTTGTGAGGTCTCGAGTTCATTCGATATTCAAAAAATTTTGCCACCACCTATTAGTTCATGTTTCGCTTTCTCATTCTTATTCTTTAGCTCTTTTCCTTATCATTTACTTTAGATCATCTCTTCGTTGCTCTGCCATGTACCCACATCGGACTTCCCTCACTCTTACTCCCACTCATATATCTTATAACGCCTTACCGATATTCCCGACAGACCTAAGTCTTGGCATACTTAATTCGAGTCATAACTGGATTCATCCTTGTTGCTAACTTCGGGCTTTCTCCCCTAAATTGGTACTAGAATTATTTTCTATCTGTTGTTTAACCACTCAACTTAGCGATTATCGATTGGAATTTCCTTCATAGATTTCTTATCTTGGCATACTTCCGGTGTCATCACTTATGGACGTCGTAATATATATCTTTAGCTCTGGAAGCTTAAATACCACTTCTTTACATGTATGCCTATCTATTATTGGTATCCTTGTTTCTTGGAGGTCTCACTCTGATTCTTTTGTCGATGTTCTTACTATTATCGACCTTTTGTCAATCTCTTTTTAGGATGCATGATACCAAGGTTGTCGTATATTCTTATCATCTATCACTATTTCTCTATTAATCATATCATATCCTCGTCACAAGTTTATTTCCACTTAATGTCAAAAATTATGTCGTCTTTCCCGATGAAGAAAGTATATCGCTTGCCTTTGATTGAAAAATCTCATTCTGTTCAACAATTATTCCAGGATGGTTTAATCCTTATGAAGTTATTTGAGATTACTAATCAACGTAAATTTTCTGGGTATTTTTTTCTTTCTTTCATTGTCTTCTAAACAAAACTTTAGGTAACTCATTCTCGGAATTCATTTTCCATATTACTCTTTTAGAGTCCCCCACTTAGTTATTTGGACTCCTAAATTTCCCCTTACTCGGGTCATGGTTATATGTCTTCGGTGTTCCTGTATTACTCATACAACAGAGACTAAGAGTGTTGGATACGTCCGTAATCAATAAATGGATGATCCTAAATCATCGTACATAGATCCTTAAGCATAATGGAAATTTTACTTACCACCTTCAATTCCTAGTATCGATTTACGGTTCATATATGTCTTGTATGATGCAATCCTTATATCACTAATAACTGATTATTCACAAGTATAAACACAATTATTCTTGATAAAGTTATCAACATACCTGATTGATTGCAGGATTCCAGGTAACATCGGAATCGGCTAGTCTCCCTAATTCAACCTCGGGCATCTATACACCCTATGGCTCCTGCTCCTACACCAATCACATCCCTCTAGATCACCTGGGCATGGCCCACGATGCACCTCTCCATATTTATGGCATAACGACTAAAATCTCTCAGCATATTCCCTGGCTCTATAGCCTAAAGCTCCACATCCAGAACATAACTCAATATTGGATAAACATACGGGATTTCTTATGATTTGGAACTACCACTGGAATCGGTGACACTCGAAAGGGTGATTCCTCTGGGATCTCATATGGGTCCTCATCCATAGATGTATCCTCAAACGGATCTTCCTCTATAGACAGTTCTTCGTTCATAGACGAATCTTCTTCCATTGAATAACTCATACTCCTCTTTGGTGACTTTATATTTCTCGAATTCATATTGGTGGGTGGTTATCGGCTAGTACCTTCTCCCGAATTCCTAACCCATTTCCGGCTATCAAACTCTCCCTGGATCTCGGCATTACTGAAAAGAAAGGTCAAGAGGAAAATATAGGGATTTAGTGACTTATGACTTTGCTTCTAACGCACGATCTAGATTTTCAAGAAAAGTAACAACTTAAATGTCTTGTAGCCTCCTATTTATAAGTGTGGCACGCAACACACCTATAAGCAAGACTCTACTAGACATGGCTTGTACACATCCCTAAGACTGACCTACACTGATACCACTTTCTCACACCCCAACCTTGGGGGTTTTGGCCGGCACTCGATTCCCTAAGGCCCGAGCATACCGATCTTTATACCTAGAGATACACATAATAACACATGGGCTGACAAGGCCTCTGACACATACTCAACTGAATAGGAATATAACCACCTGTAATCATAAAAGACCCAAACCATGCATATATATAACATGGTCGACATATGCATAATAAATCTACTAAAGAGGCCGACAAGGCCAGACACGACTATCACACATAATACACTATCTACAAGCCGCTAAAGAGTATACTGACATCAACTGGACAGGGCCCCGCCATACCCAACTATATACATATATATATCTTTCATACCTATCAGCTCATTACACAGCTCCGGAAGAAAGAAGCGCGACAACCTCCAGCTGATTCGATTCCTACCATGAGGAAATTAGTTGTTGCTCTATTTGTACCTGCGGGCATGAACGCAGTATTCCCAAAAGGGACATCAGTACGAAGGATGTACTGAATATGTAACGCTAAAACTGTAAATAAGTACAATGCTGCAACTAAAAAAAACTAAAATTGTAACTAAATGTATAACTGTAGGTTAAAACTTTGGAAATTCAACTTGTACTCTGAGTGCCTCTATGGGCCTGAATATGGATAGTGAAATATAATCGCATATATAACATTGTAGGCCTCTGTGGGCAATATTATCATGTAATATATGTATAGCTATGTGTATAACGTCATAGGACTATGTGGTAAGTATCATTAATAACATATATGTATAGTTGTGTATATAATGTCATAGGCCTCTATGGCCAATATAGATATATAATGCATGCATATGATGACATCTTAAGGATTACTAAATACTTTTTGAACTCGTCGGAGTGTTGTATGGTCGTTGCACCTCCGATTGACATTATGGAACTTACATCATTTACATAACTTACTTTCACGGATCAACAAACCAGGAGATAAGATCATTATTGTTATATGGAAGTTGAAAACGTCAAATTCTAACATATCTAAGAGCGGAGCCATGATGGATATCGTTCGTTTACATCCGTTTCATTCTGATCATGACAATAGAAAGAAGAGTAATCCTTAACATACCTGGTCCTCGTTGCCACAATTGTTCTACAAGTCATCGCTCCTCTTACAAATGATCATCTATATCATATAAGGAAGTAATATCAATATCGAATCTAACTTTTCATAAAAACTTCGGTTATATATCTTATCACCATCCTTAAAAACTTTGGATTCTTATACTTATTTACAAGGGATATTTATGTAATTTAATCCCATGGTTGAATCCAAACTACAATTTCCATGGAGACTCATTTAGGTGTTCTTCGATAATTTTGGCATATATGATTCCTAAAACTTTTATTATATGCAAAATCTTATGTGATTCAACTTCACAATCCTTCAAACCGAACATTCCTTAATACATAACATACACAGTTAATTCCACCATCCAATCAACTTATTCTTAGAGCAAAATAGCTCAACAATTCATATTACAAAGATTTCATAATTTTTGCGAAGTTTTGATCATGATGCTTTTTCACAACTTTTTTCCAAATAAACAATTACTCATAATAATGATTACAGGAGGATAAAACATACCTTAACACATCATAATCCTCACAAAACAACAGAATACTTCATTCCAAAGGTTTCTAAAATTAGTTCCTCAAGAAGACGACAATTCCTACGATGATTACGGGGTTTCTCTCGCAATCCTTGCGGATTATGACTTTGATTTTATCTTGGGGTGTTGGGCAAGATTGAGAGGGTTTGGAAGAGGTATTGGGACTAATTTTGGCAAAAACTGAGCGTTCTACATCATAAAATCCAATTTAAACTCGTCAAAAATTCTACATCGGCATAAAATGGAAGTACACTCGATGGACCGTCAAACGTTCGATGGTCTGTCAACCTTCCCATCGAACTACCATGTAAATTGATGGTCACCTTAGGCAATTTTATGGTCCGTCAAAGTATTTGACGGTCAGTCAACTTTCACCGTCAAACTGCCCAGTTCCCTATTTTCATTGAAATGTACTGTCTTTAATCCGTTTAACTCTCAAACACTCTGGTACCTCCATAACAAGTTGTAAACCTTCATTATCCTTTTGAAAGGTCATACCCTTCCCCGAGGCTTCGATATCCATTAATGACACAGTGAAATGTGTGACTTACGGGGTGTAACATGTAAGTTGGTATATTCATATTTTGTGAGGTGATCCCTCAAATCTTGATGTCACAGAGGCTTCCTAGGGGTTTCTTTGGTTTTTTGTTTGGTGCGACTGAGCTCAAAGAGCGCCTACATATCCCATCTCGGGAATCAAGTCGAATGTAGTTCGGAATAAAGATGGTTGATTTTTATAATAGTGTGACTGAATCCTAAATAGATGCCTACGTATCCTTCTTTAGGAATCAGGTCATTGCGTATTTCATATTACAAGGAATGGTGGGTTATTACAATAATGCGACCAAGTCTTGAATGGATGCCTATGTATCCCATTTTGGGAATCAGGTCCTCACGTAGTTCATATAACAAGGAATGGTGGGTTCTTACAATAATGAGACTGAGTCCTGAATGGACGCCTACGTATCCTATTTTGGGAATCAGGTCATCGTGTAGTCATATTACATGGAAATGTCATTTGGTTTTCCATTGCTATTACAAGTAGAGAAAATTCAATTACAAGCAAAGAAAATGCAATTACAAGTAAATAAGTGTGATTACAAGAAAAAGGTGATTACAAACTGAGAAGCGTGTCTTCATGCGTAGTATCTCCTGATTGAGTCTGGGTTGATTACCTTGGGACATTCATGGCCATCCATTTCTATGAGGATCACATCTCTTCCTGATAGTACCTTGCGCGCCATGTAGGGCGCTTGCCAGTTGGGTGTGAATTTTCCTTTGTACTTGTCTTGGTGTAGAAACACGCGCTTGAGTACCAGTTGTTTTATTTGAAATATTCGGGCTCTCACCCGCTTGTTGAAGACGTGTTCTATTCTCTATTGGTATAGTTGACCATGACATACGGCAACTATCATTTTCTCGTCAATTAGAGCCAGTTGCTCATATTTTTTTCGAACCCACTCTGCATTGTCTAGTTTTGCTTCTTTTATGATTCTAAGTGAAGGTATTTCTACCTCGGCCGGTATTACTACTTCGGTACCGTAGACAAGTAAATATGCAGTTGCTCCATTTGAGGTCCGAGTGGTTGTTCGGTATCCTAGCAATGTGTAGGGCAGTTGTTTATTCCAACACTTATAGGTGTCAGTCATTTTCCTTAATATCCTCTTGATGTTTTTGTTGGCTGCCTTTACAGCTCCGTTCATCTGTGGCTAGTAAGCGGTCGAATTCCGATGGATTATACGCAGTGGCGGATCTAGGATTTTCACTAAGGGAATTCAAAATATAAAAAAGTAAACAAAAGAATAAGCCAAAGAGGGTTCAACCTATGATATATATACATAAAAATAATTTTAACCATGTATAAACAGAGTAATTTTTCGTCAAAGGGGGTTCGGATGAACCTCCTAGACCCTTCCTATCTCCGCCCCTGGTTGTATGGAATTGTTCATAAATACCCTTCATCACATGACTATTCAGATTTGCTCCATTGTCAATTATGCTCTGGGGTGTCGAATCGGCATATGATGTAGTTTCATCTACTACCACTTTCTTTGTCACTCATTCATGAGAGGTGGACTCGCCCCACTTTGTGAATTAGTCTAGGTGTGTGCTGGAACTCGATCTTTTTTAATCTTTTGCACAATATCTGTGCGAGGTTCACGTATGGTAAGATCTTCTCATTCTTGGTGGCCCATTCTCCTTAACCAGGTGAATTAGTAGCTCTGAGTCTCCTATTACCAATAATTCTTGGATATCCATATTAATGTCCATGCGAAGATCTAGGATGCAAGATTCATATTCTGTCATGTTGTTCGTCCATTAAAAATTGAGCTTTGCCGCCATTGGGTAGTGCTGACCCATTTCTGAGACTAAAACTGCTCCGATTGCTAAACCCTTATAATTGAGTGCACCATCGAAGAACATTTTCCATCCTAAGTAGGTTTTGACCTATCATCCTCAATTGTCATCACTTTCTCATCCGGGAAATATGTCCTTAGTGGTTCAAACTCTTCGTTGACCGTACTTTCCGCTAGAATATCAGCTAATGCTTGTCCCTTGACTATTTTTTGGACCACATATGTGATGTCGAATTCGCTATGAATCATTTTCCATTTGGTCAGTTTCCCTATAGGCATGGGCTGGTGGAAAATGTACTTCAAATGATCCATCTTAGAGATTAGATGAGTAGTGTAGGCTGATTAGTAGTGTTTATGATTTTGTGCTACACATGTCAGTGCATAGCATAGCATGTCTTTTCCACCAGAGTGTATCTTGACTCACATGCAGTGAACTTTCTACTGAGACATTAGATTACTCGCTCTTTCTTCACAGTTTCATCGTGTTGTGCTAACATACATCCAAATGCATTGTCTGATACCGACAAGTACAACAATAGTGGGCTCCCTGGTCTGGGAGGGACTAAAACTAGCGGATTAGAGAGGTGTCTCTTGATAGTGTCGAAGGCTTTCTGGCAGTCATCTGCCCATTTGGTGGGCACATCCTTTTTTCAATAGCTTGAGGATGGGCTCCACGATTATCATATACTGCGCTATAAAGTGTCTAATATAGTTCAATCTTCGCAGAAAACTCATGACATCCTTCTTAGTTTCTTGGCGGCAACTCCTGTATGGCCTTGATTTTTTAGGGAGCTAGCTCTATGCCCCTACAGCTAACTATTAATCTCAACTTTTTTCTAGCAAGCACTCCAAATGTGCACTTGGCCGGATTGAGCTTTAGATTGAACTTTTGGAGTCTTTCGAAGAACTTTTGCAAGTGTATGATGTGATCAGAGCCTTCTTGTGACTTGATTATGATGTCATTCACGTAGACTTCTATCTCTTTATGCATCATATCGTGGAAGATAGCGGTCATTGCTCTCATGTAAATTGTATCGGCGTTCTTGAGGTCGAATAACATTACACAGTAGTGGTATACTCCTCATTGAGTAATGAATGTTGTTTTCTATGTGTCTTCTTAACTCATCAAAATCTGATAGTAACCGATGAATCAATCAACATATGACTGCAACTCGTGCTTCACACAGTTGTCGATGAGTATGTGGATGTTTGGAAGTCGAAAATTATCCTTGGGACTAGCTTGGTTAAGATCACGGTAGTCCATAGAGATTCGGATCTTTCCATCTTTCTTTGGTACGGGCACAATGTTGTCCAACCACATGGGGTACAGAGTTACTTCCACTACTCTAGACTTTATCTTCTTCTCAACCTCATCTTTGATTCTAATTCTTAAGTCAGGTTTGAATTGTTAGATTTGTTGTTTGATTGGGGTGAAATACTTATTAATGGGTAGTTTGTGGGCCACTATGTCTGTGCTTAGCCCGGGCATATCCGCGTATGACCATGCAAATATGTCGATGTATCCCCTCAGTAGATTTATTAACTCTTCTTTTCTGGGCAAGTCCAAATGCGTACTTATCCGGGTTTCTTTGACCATTTCCTCGTCCCCTAGGTTGATCGCTTTGATTTCATCCAAATTAGGCTTTTGCTATTGTCATATTGATCTTCTTCGTCAACGAGATCCTCTTGCAACCTGGTGTCTTCTTTGTACTACTCATATTCTTTTCATCTGTATCACTTGACTAGCTCGTCTTGCGACATGTCATGACATTATGAGTTATTTTATTGTTATTACTGACAAACATAAAAAGCATTTTTAGTGTATAAAAACATGTTAGATAAAAATAAAGAGATTGTTTTTTCATAAACTGAGGCTTTCATTAATTTGACAAAGATAGTACAAATTGTGGTCCTGTCTCGGATCAACATTGAGTCATTTCCATTTTTCAAACATCTCGTCGAAAATTAAAGACACAAATGGTGAATGCTCGGGCTTCAGCCAATTTTCACTGATTTTTTAAGGCAAAATTTAAAATCAATCTCTCTACCGAGGAGCCAAAAGTGGGGTATAGGTCTAGTTGGACAGCTCCTCATCTAGATCATCTTCACGGATGGTGGATGCTTCAAAGCATTCATCTAGTATCATGTCACACTCTTTCTCTTGGAACAACATCCCTAAACCCTCTTCTGCGTCTCTGCTGTTGTGCATTGGCATTCGAACGGGGAAAGACTGGTACAAACCCGGGAAAGGCTTACGCAACTATGGGGGTCCTCTCTTCTTTTTTCGGCATCGAAGGCTTCTTCAGAGCGTGGTATATACCCAAGACCAAAATGGTACTCGTTCGCCAGAATTAACACAGGTTCCTTGATACCCTGGAGCTCTCGTCCCAAACTTTTTTCGAGCTCAAACCCATTCTGAAGCACGGTTGCGGTGATCATTTTATAAACTAGTGGCATAGGGCTTTCTTCATCGTTCCGTTGGTAGGCAGCTCCCACAAGTTCTACCACATAGAAATCCATGTCTTTTGGGGTTTCCTCTATTAACGGTATTGAGTTATTGGGGTAATTATGAATGCTACCCGCTCTTTGAATCACTACTTCATGATCCTCCCATACAAACTTTAATGATTGGTGGAGAGATTATGGAACTGCTCTGGCCATATGTATCCGGGGCCTTCCCAATAGTAGGTTGTAGTTGGTGCTGATGTGCTCCGTCGAAATCTCTTACATTTTTACGACTCTTGCATATCATACCAATGGCATAACCTAACTGCTTCCATATGGATTCAAGACATATATTGACACTAGCCCCATTGTCGACGAGTACTTACAAGATGACCTTGTCTCTACATTTGATGGTGATGTAGAGAGCCCTGTTGTGCGTTGTTCCCTCTCTTGTCAACTCATCAGGAGTGAATGAAATTTGGTGGGCCCCGATGATGCGGCCTACTATGTCAGCCAATCTTTTGCTACTCATTCCTATTAGGACGTGGGCTTCGTCTAACACTTTCTTAAGGCCTAATGATGTTGTGATGAACTCAAGATCAGTGACATTATAGATATTCTGGCTGGTGTGTTCTGCAAGTGTTTGACTATAGAATATTCTTTTGGCTGCATCCTGTGTCAAAAGTCCTCTACCTCCCCTTCGGTGATGGGCCTCTTTTGATTTACATCCTTTCGGGGCGCTCCCTGCACAACCTCTTTGGGAGTATAACATCTTCCCAATCTTTTCATTCCCTTGGCTACAGCCACTTGGACGACAAACTCTCTTTTTGGAGATGGAATAACTTCTTGTGGTACCTGGACCACGAACGGTTTATTTGGGGCTGGGATCAGCACCTTGAAGTTAGGATGCTCTTGTAGAGTGTGGGAGGCGATCGTTCGCTCTAGGCACTCAATAGATTCTTGGGACAATGGTTGGCATATAGCCCAATCTTCCTCTCACTCAATTATATGTATATGATTGGCACCATGATTGGGGAGAGGGTTTGTGTTCACGTTGGGCGCAACTGCTTCCAAGACGATTTCTCATTTGTCGATAAAGTCCTGCAACTTGTGCTTTAGATTGATACAATCTTCTACAGTATGTCCATTCCCTCCGGAGTGGTAAGCACAAGTTTGATTGGCTTTGTAGAAGTGACTTCCGGTATTAGCAGGCTTTGGCGGTATGGTTTGGATGATACCAGCATCATTTAATTTTTCAAAAAACTTGTTCGGGTTTCGGGAAGTCGAGTGAATGTCTGGGGAGGATTCTTTTCAAAGTTCGGACGTGGCAAATCATAAGTAGCCGAGGCGGCTGATTACGATGGTGTTGATGATTTTAGGATGCTTGATAAGCAGGTGTGAGAACATGGTAATTTGGAGATAGAGCTTGGTAAGTGGGTATTGGTATTTGGTAATTTGGTTGTGGAGGTTGATAGGCTGGAATCGGTGTTTGGTAGTTGGGTTGTGCGTAGTATACTTCATAGGAGATTGGTATATATCGAAGTACGATTGTGATCCTTCCTTTCTACGACTCCTTGGTCTAGGGGTATGAGAGATGTTTGCCATGTCCTCATTTTTCCTTGTAACCCCGGAAGAGCTTGTCATGCCAGCTTTGTTGGCGACGCTGACTGTCATGAGCCCTTTTAGGGATCTTGGTACACCTACACAATTTCCACCGGTGGGCGAACCACTCCTGAATCATTCACATGATATAACATAAATAAAGGCGGTAAAGATAGACAAAGACTATATAATATGTCTCGTGATATAAATGCAGAATATATAAGTCTGAACATCAAACAACATCCCCCAAAGATCTAGTCTATGAATACAAGAGCACTAGAAATCCGATATAAGGCTGAAATAGGCATCGTAGGCCAAAACCAAATACATAATCTAAAAGTGTCTAACATGTCTATCAAGTAAAATAAAAGACAAGATAAGATAGAACATCCAAGGGCATGTTGAAGGTAGCATCCTCATCCTGAATGCTAGAGATCACCTCTCTAACTCAGCCATGCGGTCTCATACTAGTAAAAGACATTAAATCTGCATTGAAATAGAATGTAACAAGTGTAGTATGAGTATACATCGTACCCCCGTAGGCATCATATGTCGACAACGACGGAAGATACGCCAAAAGAAATAAATACCAAATTGAAACCAAATAGTCCTATACTAACAGTTTAAATAATCCAGGTAATGTCACATTGTTCACAAAATATTTCACAAAATTCACAATCACCTTTTCAAGTAAGATATTATAATCACTTGAGGCATCCAGGTCTAGAAGAATTCAATAACATTAATCCGAGTATCAAATAGAAAGTACAATCCTTTCATGTTCAGAAATCTAGTCAAGTCATTAACAATCAATCCAGAACCAAGTCCATCCACAGATAATCCAAATACAATGATGTATGTATGATAATGAATGCATTGTATATGTCAGGTACTTTATCCTCCAGTATACAGGCTATCAAGTTTTTATTATGATCAGCACACCCATGGGGGACCTACGATATCCATATACCCCTCCGGATTTTCCATCCGAGCCTAACTCTTAGCTGAATAATAATTGTTGCATGTGTGCAACATGTACCCCGCGTATCATCATCATCATCTCAGTATTTCCATAATCTATTATTGTTCTTAACTTTTCAGTCCCTTAGACCCACATCGTATATCATACCACTCCAATAAAAATATCCTCAGAACCATGAGTGTATGAATGCAAATGATAATACAAGGCAAGAATCATAATATAATGAGATGCAACAAAGTATAGAGATGATTATCACATGCTTCCAAGAATACATCAAAAATATCATCCAAGTACAATCAATATATAATATCAAGCATGTGTGACAAATAATCACAACGATTACAAGTATGGCGACGAGCCCACATAAATGGCGACAATCTTAATCAATCATCAGTCAGAATCAGCTTAAGGTTAATTCCCCAAATCACCCATCATCACAGTTTAACACTGGTACCCAATCAATGTTCATCACAACCTGAGTGGGACCCCCAAACATGCCCAATACCCCCTCAATATTTATAACTAATTATGCACTTCTATCAGAGTCTTGTGAAAGTAAACAGTAGCCTGCCTCTGGGCCGAACAGGAACACCGAACAATCAAGCCTCGGTCATAGCCTTGCTCTTCCGCTACGTCTCGTGATAATCAAAGTCTAATCACGCATATACTATTCGGTAATAAAAAGCTTACACAACATACATGGACATAATCCTTACAAAAGTAAGACATTAAATACCAACCACAAGCCCACGTCACCAAGACTAAAACGTTATTACCCAAAAACCAAAAACACATACTAGGTAATCATATCCCTAAGTTAATTAGAAAACTACACTCATTTGGACCTTCAATTGAACAACATACAAAAAGCCCCAATTATGAAACCCTAGAATTTTCCCCCAAATTTAATGGATTTCTATACTCATATTAAGCTTTACTACATGATTATCTATCAATTTTCATCACTACTTCATAATATTAAAGCAATCTAATCCATGGAACATCCCTAAATTAATGATTTAACTCTCTTACTATCAAATGAACTTATATTTTATCTTTCCCAAATCACATACATAATATATTACCATTATAGCACCTTAAATCATGAAATCAAATAATAAAGGATGGACTTCTTACCTCAAGTGAAGGAATTGCTCTTAAATCTTCAGAAACTCACTGGGGGCGGCTTTAGGTTCAAGAATACTATTTTTGGAAAAGTGATATGACATAGGGAATTTAAAAGGACACTTGATCCAGTGATTTTGCCCCAGCAGAATCTACCCCGCTGCCGCATGAAATGACCTCACTGAGGCGATGTCACTTGACATCTCATCCCAGCGCCATGGCATCTCTGATCCCGCAGAGGTGCGCTCACCCTTGCGTATTATCCCTCTGCCAAATAGGAAACTCAACAAATCCCCAAAACCCACTTCTGCGAGCCAACCTCCATAGAGGCGGACACGCAGGAGTGAACACACTATTGTTGAGGCGAAAACGAGACACCAGCAATAATGAAACAAGGCCAAACACCTGAAACACTCCTGGGGACCCCTTAGATACAAACCAAACATGCTCGTCTAAGGTAAATAGTGTTACAAACTCACTCTTACCCTAGGATTTCCCATTTAACCGAGCTAAGACATATTTTTCTAAAGAATCGTCCAAAATAACTAAATATTCAAATTTTATAAATAAGGCCACAAAATACATCTGATTGTCTCGGGAAGTGAACTAATGACTTGACTAAGTCATTAATGACCCTCCGGAGCTACTAGGAAGCGCGGAATCTGGAAATTAACTCATCTACTCAAAAGTCAACCTTGAGTCAAACTATCCAACTCTAAGGTTCTAGTTTTTGGTTTTTCATCTGAAACTCATATAAATAGGTCTCGAGATCTGTGCCACCCATCCTTGTGCATCACAAATCCCACATAGAGTCTATGGGAAGGGTCAAAGAAGCAAATAAAGGTCTTTAACTAAAAATTACCAGAGGGGTCGTTACATCAAATACCAATTAAAACAATGTTTATCCTCAAATGGGGAGAAATAAACAAAAAGAAACATACCAGAGGTAGTGTACAAGTCAGGATATCGGCTCCACATGTCGGACTCTGTCTCCCAAGTTGCCTCCTCAATAGGGTGATACTTCCACCGTACCTTCACAGAAGCTATCAACTGAGACCTCAACATTCTCACCCGCCTATCCAAAATAACCACAACTCCGTCCCACACTCAAAATTCTGATCTAGCCATACGGAGTCCCACTGGATGATATAAGAACCATCAGCATGATACTTCTTCAGCATACACACATGGAAAATTAGATGAACGCTTGAAAGACATGGTAGCAAAACTAGCTCATATGCCACCTCTCCAACTCTCTAAAGAATCTTGAAAGGTCCAATATACCTCGAATTCAACTTTCATCTCTTGTTGAACCTCATCACACCCTTCATGGGTGAGACCTTCAGAAGAACTCTGTCACCAACCATAACACTAAGTCACAGACCTTCCGATCCGCATACTCCTTCTGCCTACTCAGTGCTGACAGGAGCTTGTCCTTAATCACTTTTACCTTCTCTAAAGAATCCCTCCACAAATCGGTACCCCATGGACGAACCTCGAATGAATGAAACCAACCAATGGGAGAATGACATCTCCTACCATACAGGGCCTTCAATGGTGCTATATCAATACTGGAGTGATAGTTGTTATTGTACGCAAACACTACCAAAGGTAAGAACTGGTCCCAATGACCACCAAAATATATCACAAATACTCGTAACATGTCCTCCAATACCTTAATTGTCCACTCGGACTGACCGCCAGTTTGAGGGTGAAACATTGTACTAAGATCCAAGCTTGTACCCAACTTTTTCTGTAAAGTCTGCCAAAATGTGAAGTAAACTGAGTACCCTGATCAGAGATGATAGAAATAGGAATAACATAAAGATAAATAATCTCACAGATGAAGATCTTAGCCAAATTCTCTGCATCCTCTGAGACACACCATTGGTCACTGGTGCTCATACTTGACTTATTAACAATTCTGAGACTGAGACATAAACTCAACAATGTCTCTCTTCATCCTACCCTACTAATAGTACTGCTTCAAATCACGATACATCTTAGTAGCACCTAGATGAATTAAAAATCTAGAGTTGTAGGCCTCCTCAATAATCAGTCTAGTCAAATCACTAACTCTAGGAACACATATTATACCCTTGATTCTCAACACTCACTCACTATCAATTATGGCCTCCTTGGCCTCACCACTCATCACCTTATCTTGAATTTTGGACAACTTCACATCATCATGCTAGTGGGTCCGAATCTGATCCAAAAGAGTCGACCTTGCCTCAACAGAAACCAGTATCTTACCCGGATTTGAAATATCAAGCCTCACAAAAAAGTTGGCTAGAGATTTGACCTCCAATGCCAAAGGACGTTCAGACATGATCGAACGAGCTAGACTCCCCATGTTGATTGCCTTTCGGCTCAAGGCATCTACCACCACATTGGCCTTGCCTAGATGATATAGAATGGTCATGTCATAATCTTTCGACAACTTCATCCACCGATGCTGCCTAGAATTCAAGTCCCTCTAACTAAACACATGCTGAAGACTGTGGTGGTCGATATACACCTCCAAATGGACACCCTAAAGATAATGCCTCTAAATCTTCAAAGTAAACACAATGGTAGTCAACCCTAGATCATGAACAGGGTAATTCTTCTCGTGCACCTTGAACTTCCTCGATACATAAGCAATAACCTTACCCTCTTGCATCAACACACAGCCCAACCCGATTCTCAAAGCATCACAATATATGATAAATAGCTTCCCCTTCCCCAGAAGGGACAAAATTAGGGTTGTGGTCAAAAAAGACTTAACTTTTAAAACCTCTCCTCACACTCGTCGGAAAATTAGAATGGTACCGCCTTCTGATTCAAACGCGTCAGATAAGAGGCAGTAGAAGAGAATCCCTTGACGAACCGGCAATAGTAGATAGCAAGACCCATAAAGCTTCGAATCTCTGTCATAGAAGTCGGTCTAGGCGAGTCCTGAATGTCTCTATCTTCTTAGGATCAACCATAATCCCATCCTTGGACTCCACGTGTCCCAGAAATGCCACAAAACTCAACCAAAACTCTCACTTCGAGAACATAGCATATAGCTTCTTCTCATTCAATAACCCAAGAACCACTCTAAGATGCTACACATAGTCCTCTTGACTCTTCGAACAAATCAAGATTCCATCAATGAATAAAATCACAAAGGAATTCAAATACAACTTAAATATCCCATTCATAAAGTCCATAAATGTTGCAGGGGCATTATTAAGCAAAATGACATTACTAAAAACTCGTAATGACCATAACAAGTCTGGAAAGTCGTCTTTGGCACATCCTCGGCTGAGATCTTTAACTGATGATGCCCATATCTTAAGTAGGGATGGCAATGGATTGGAGGTAGATCGGGTAGAGCTCAATCCGCCTCCACCCGCCAACCATTCATCCACCACTTGACCCATCCATCACCCTATTTTTTCTTCATCCACATCCGATCCACCCATCATCCACGAGTGAATCGGGTGCTTCGCGGATGAAAATTATAGCACAATCAGTTTGGTACTTTTGGTTTATTTTTCAGTTTTTATGGTCCTTTATTCTTTTTATATCGGCAGATTTGCCCCTCCCATAACTCTTTCTATAATGAATGAAATACATAACATAAATCTAGGAAAAATATTTCGGAATAATTCTTTTTCTTTGTTTCCCACCCGGTGCATAGTATTCGTATTCAAACCGGACTATATTCGAATTCGCGTCGGGTAATGCTCATTTCTCGGGGGAGCCATAGAAGTAAAACTATTTGTATGAAAACTTATCTTTGTAGAGAATGAATTGTGTTGTTATTTACTGAACTACACAAAAACTAATTAATTTATAAACGGGTGGATGGATGGATCGAGTGGTGGTTTGGATGTATGTCCACCCGATCCGTCACCCGATCCATCCATCACCCGATTAAAATCCATATTTCATCAGATTTTCGTCCATATAATCGGGTCGGGTGGATCGAATATCCATCTGGTTAGGGTGAAATTGCCAGCCCTAATCTTAAGTCAATCTTTGAAAATACTGAAGCACTCTGAAGCTGGTCGAACAGGTCATCAATACGAGGAATCAGATATTTGTTTCTGATGGTGACATTGTTCAACTGCCTATAATCAATGCACATACATATGGTACCATCCTTTTTCTTTATGAACAAAATAGGAGCACCCCATGGAGACACACTCAGTCGAATGAAGCCCTTACTCAACAAGACCTGCAACTGCTCCTTCAACTCTCAAAGAAAGGCTTTAAATACCAATCTCGTGCCCACGTCACCAAGAGTCAAACTTTATTACCCAAAAATAAAAACACATACTAGGTAATCATATCCTTAAGTTAATTAGAAAACTATACTCATTTAGACCTTCAATTGATTAATATACAAAAAGTCCCAATTTGAAAATCGTAGAATTTTCCCCCAAATTTAATGGGTTTCCATACTCAAATTAAGATTTACTACATGATTATCTACCAATTTCCATCACTAATTTATAATATTAAAGCAATCTAATCCATGGAACAACCGTAAATCAATGATTTAACTCTCTTATTTTCAAATGAATTTATATTTTATCTTCTCCAAATCACATACACAATATATCACCATTAGAGCACCTTAAATCATGAAACCATATCATAAAGGATGGAATTTATACCCCAAGTAAAGTAATTGCTCTCAAAACTTCAGAAACTCAATGATGACGGCTCTAGGTTCGAGAATACTACTTTTGGAAATGTGATCTAACCTATGGAATTTAAAAGGACACATGATCAAGTGATTTTGCCACAGTGGATTCGACCCCGCTAGGCGGATCTGCTGCCGCATGATATGACCTCCCTGAGGCGGTGTCACTTGATACCTTGCCCCAGCGCCATAGCGACTTCAATCTTGTAAAGGCGTGCTCGCCCCTGCAGAATATCCCTCTGCCAAAGAGGAAACTCAACAAATCCCCACAACCCACTTATGTGAGTCAACCTCCACAAAGATGGACATGCAAGAGCGAACACAATATCGCTGAGGCGGACACCAGACACCGGCAATAATAAAATAAGGCCAAATTCCCATTAAACACCCCAAACACTCTTACGACCCCTCAAATATAAACCATAAATGCTCGTCTAAGGTAAATAGTGCTACAAACTCACTCATATTCTCAGATTTCCCATTTAACTAAGCTAAGACATACTTTTCTAAAGAATCATATTCAAATTTTACAAATAAGGCCACAAAATACATCTAATTACCTTAGGAAGCAAACTAATGACTCGATTAAGTCATAAATGACCCTCCGGAGCTATTGAAAGCAACGGAACCCAAATATAAATGCATCTACTCAAAAGTCAACCTTGAGTCAAACTATCCAACTCTAAAGTTCTAGTTTTGGATTTTTTTATCTGAAACTCATATAAATAGGTCTCGGGATCTGTTCATCCCATCCCTATGCATTACAAACCCTACATAGAGTCTACGAAAAGGGTCAAACAAGCAAATAAGGATCTTTAAGTAAAAATGACCAGATGGGTCGTTACATTTACAATTTTTCCAGTTTTGAGGTCGTCTTCTATTGCCTCTCCCATCTTGACTAGTTCAAAGAATGACCTCTCAGTCATAGACATCATGCGGTCAGTACGTTAGTCAAAAAATAATAATGCAAGATATCACATACAAATTGCACATAAAGCACATAGATTCATGTGTTAAATTTAAACTCTTGCTCAATTTTCCATTTCGGGGGTATTTTGGTCATTTTGGCCAATTTTGATTTTTAGGGTTTTAGTTTGAAGGTCTATGGTCGATTTGCTACCACAACGTTGTTGAACCAAAAACTTTCCTATAAATAGGGGGAATTATAATTTATTGAATATAGGGGTCGAGTCTTACGTAGACTGCCTATATATCCCTTCTCGGGAAATCATGCTCTTTCGTAGTTCGGGTTATATATAAATTAATCCTAATTTCTTCTACCCAAATTTTCCCTGACCAGGCCCGATATAGGATTCCTACGTATCGCTCCTCAGGACATCAGGTCAGACGTTGTTTCGTTGACAAAAAGAGTGAGGGATAACATTTGATTATAAGATAAAGGGAGATGCCTAAACTACCCAAAAGATAACTTATTCTTGAAGCCATGGCGGGTCATCGTCGGCCTTACGGTCGCGTATTTTCTTGGCGGCTTTCTTAGAAGCGGTCTTGTATCACAAGCCAACTTTGACCGGTGTTGACAAGATGTTCTAGCTCAAACTTGAAGGCTTCACATTCCTCGATGTCATGCCCAGTGCCCCTGAATAGTACAAGCAAATCTCTATCCTCGCAGTGCTGGCAGAGAGTTTACAAGTGCTTTTGAGTAGGCATATTTTGCTAGTGCGGGCTAACAGAGAGAAAATGTCTGCGTACGAGTCTTTAATGGCAGTGAAGTCATAACACCAAAATTAGGTTTCCATGGTGATTCTTTCACCAGGCATGATGGGATCGTAGACCAGTAGGGAGTGTGGCCCCTACAAGTTATAGATTGTTTTTTCGTCGATTAGTGTGATAACTGTTCTTTTGAAGGCCATACACTCGTTTATGACATGGCCGAGCTGATTCTTATAGAACATGCACCTCTTATGGGCAAAGATGGATGCACAAGTTGGGAGGACGTCGGAGCTAGCACACTCCAATCTGGATATTTTTATTCCGTTATATACCTCAATATTTTGCACCGCCTTAGGCGCAACTCTGTATAGTGAATTGTGATCTTTGAGGACAATCGCCCACCACATTGGAGATAACTTACATGGAGGCCCTTGTGGTATCTCATAGTATTTAACAGCTCTATCAGTAGTTGGGGTGACTTCCTCAGGTACCTGGCTTGACTCCTCATATGGCACAGGATCCGCCGTAGGCATCTCTGATTCTTGTTTTGGGATTTTGAAATGGGGGACATAGTGGTCGACCATTTTTTTGACCTATTCAGGGATGTTTTGGTATTAAGGTTTCCTGTCGGGGGACTCTTCTATGAGGTTTCCTACAAACTCCAGAATCTTATCGACTTTTTTTATTTTAGCTCTAGCCAAGTCAATTTTTGCATCAACCTTGTGGATTTTATCCCTATTTCACTCCTCAATCTCTTCGTCACTGACCAAATCAATGACTGGTGACATGGCACTTTGGCTGTCGGGAGTGTTCATTGATAGCAAATCAACTTTTAAGAGGAGGTACAATTTAGTTTTGTTTTGGTATTTCCTTGTGTTTTCTTTTGGGTTGGTGTCTGGAATGTGAGACCAATAAAGAGTTCAAACGGAACACATGAAAACACATAAGCAGTTATAGCACTAAAGCACATAAGCAGTTATAATATTTGTGTTCCTAAACCTCGTTACTCCAAGGATTTCTAATCATTTGAAGCATAAATGTGCCAAATGTTGATTAAAATAATTTCCCCATTATCATTTCATTAATAATAATATATTCTCCAATGGGGTTACAAAATATGAATAAAGTAGTAAAATCAGAAGAAGTCCAGTCGTGGATGATGAAGCTCTGTTAGTCCGAGCTTTCTTAGCCCTTCGAAGGGCGGTCTGAATCTTAAGATGAGTAGACATCAACAATGAATCGACCCAATAACCTTTCTCTATAAAGGTCATAGGTGCAGTATCATTCATGGCTCTCCTCATGCGAGTATCTAAGTCCTCTAGACACTCGTGAGTGAAGTTTAACTCCTCGGTTATGCTGGCTATGACAGTCTAGTCATGCTCCATCTTCTAGATATTTGGCATCTCGATCATTAGTTTGTCTCTGAATGTGGCGGGCTTTGACCTCGGCCTTTGAAACCTAGTCATGGTTACATTAGTAGCGGTTGGGCCCCGGTGTGAGGGTGCCTTACAAATATGCTCTCAACCAATCAACATACCCTTCATCACAACCTGTGAGGAAGACATATTCAACTAAAGTCTATGGACTTGATCCGACAGTTCCACTCTCGTATGATATTAGCAACCCCTCTGATCATGTTGCCTTCGTAGTCTACCATGTACTCCCCCATGTTTCTTAATTGGGATATTAATTGTCTCATTCCGAACTGTCTTAGGACCCTAATAGGTGTATATGGTCGGATTCCCTGGATCCCTATAAGTGGCAGAAAAGGGCATTTTCTACCTCTCATAACTATGGTTTTGGATATAAAGTCAGGAAATCTCCACTGGATGTTGTCCTCTCGGAGCCTAGAAAAGATAAAAGCCTACCCCTGTTTGGATTGGTTCCCGAAATTTGGGGAAGTAACTTTAAGGTTGTCTTCTCTACGTTCGGGATCTCAGTATGATGGACCCTTGGTTTTGTGGATGTGCTTCATGATCCACCATTGTACTAAGAGGTTACACCTTAGAAGTACCTACGTAGGTTTTGGCATTGACCTAAGGCCCGATAGATGTTGGCTAGGATGACCGGAACTATGTCATAGTACTTGGTTTCTCCATTTGAGGCTTATTCCATGAAAGATAGCATGGGTGACGAAGATGACTCAGATATCTATGGCTTGGTGTTGGTCTCTGGGAAATACCATGGTTCCTAGAAGGCATATGACAAAGGCTAGGGGTCCGGTGGCTTCCCAACTGGCATAGGATCGGAACTCTACGGAGTGCTCTATGTATCCCCGATTGGACCCAAATTGATTGTATAAATTCCTAAAGCCTATGGTAGGTCTGAATATCCAATTGGTGTTAGCTAGGGATAAGAACCTAAGAATCTCGTCGGGAGTCGGCTTATAGGGCACTAGAAGGTTATGGTTGAGTTTCTTCCTCTTTTTCATACAGATCCTAACATTATCTATGCGATCCCGAATTTCCTCTAGGGTCGGGGTCATCTCAAAATCTTCGGACCTAAACACCATTCTATCACAATCACAGTACCCGATAAGGACTTCTAGGAGTTCACTATTTCCTTTCATTGTCATAAGGGGAGGTAGGTGTCCTAGACTGTTCGTTACCTCTCTTTGTTGTGGGGCATCTAGCCATGACCACCTCTCAGCATCTCAGGTGCATTGATAACCATGTCGAATTTCAAATTTGTATGCATCTACAAAATAAAACACGATTAATCCCCCCCCCCCCCCAAGGGACAATGGTTTATCACATAAGTCACACTTAATGCTTCCATAAAACAAGTAGTTAGATGCAGTATCGTCGGGTTATAGACCGTCAAGACACGATGTAGTCAACCTAATAGGTCAAGGTAAGTCTGAGAAACCAAAACCTGTCTAGGTCAGCATGCGGTAGTTCAATAGAAATTTGGCTTCGTCTATCATAGTTGTACTAGAGTGGTTTAGCAAATGACTTAGGGATTCGAGCAGACTACCCATGGTGAACCGTTGTAAACTGTTAGACGACCGCGAACCAACTCCGTCTTCAACGTATTCCAAAGAAATGATTTTTGGTTTTATAATGGATGATGATTGCAAAATCTGCATAATCATATTTTTGCACTTATGTAAGTGTGTGTGCATGCCATTTGGCGGAAGATGAATGCATGAATGACAGCTATAATTGTGGTTATTTATACACATAGGCAATTAGTATCATTTAAAAGCATGTTGTATTGGAACCATTACGGTTAGAACATAGGTTTATCCCCAGTAGAGTCACCATCTGTTACGATTCAATTTAACGCGGAGGCATAAAATCTACTATGAGGTTGTTGGTGCTCTAAGTCAGATAATTATTTTTAGAATCGCCACCTAATTTATAGGTAAACTAGGAAAATTGAGTTGAATGGGTTTATTCAACTTTTTGAAAAATCCTATCTAAACTAGAGTCAAGGTAAGGGTTTTGGTGATCCCCGGAGAAAGTGTTAGACACCCCGGTATTAAGGATATAGCATGCTTTAGATGTTTTGAATTGCCTAAAGTGATTAAAAATTAACAAAATCCTTGTCATTCATTTATTCAAAACTCAAAGGTTTGCTTCGAAAACAAAGAGTTGGTTTGCACAGGGGAAATTTAGTCTAACTTATTTTCGGACTAAGAGCACCTAAGGATTAACTTCAATAGAACTCTACTATTTAGTCCAATAAGCTGTCCTATATCCCTTGCATATTTTTTAAAAATCTTTTGAAGTAAAGAAGTATAATTTATCTAAAATAACAAGTTTTGATTTGTTTTAAAAAGAAATAGAAAACAAGCTTTTCTTTTATTCTTTGCATGTTATACACCACAGTCAAGATATTCTACAATGTTTCGAAACACCCATACTTCAACTCAAGTCCAATATAGGTATTTTAACCATTTTCAAATTTATTTTAGTTTGGTTCAACCTTAAAAATCAGCTTTTGAAAAATGTCAACATGGTCCAAATCAGTCCAAAATTCTTTTCAACAGTCCATGACTTTTATTAAAACATTTGATCTTCAAAATCACTTGATTAAATTCCAAAACAGTCCAATTTGACTTCAATAGGTCCAAAACAGTCCGACTTACTTTGAAATTAATTGTTTGATCTCAATCCTTTTTAGAGCATAAGAAACAGTCCGGATATTTATTGAAATCAGAAATTAATCAAGTTTTGGAAATTCATTTATGGCGAACCTAACTAAACGATGCACGTATCATTTGCCTATCCTAAATTCATAACTATAGGGGTTCCAATAATAATTCAAAGTATGTTTTTTATTACAAATATACACATATAACATAGAAGAAATTGAAGGAGATTTGAGTTCAGGCTGGTGGGCCTACCTAAGCCCACCAGTTGGACATTTTCACCCATAGCTAGGCCTTCATGCGCAACTACTCTTTATCGGACTCAATTTCAATAATGAAATGATTGGGCCTTTGACCCAACTCGGCTGATTAATGCAAAGGCTCAAAGTGGCCCAATCATGGCTGGATGAAGTGATGGGCCTGGGAGGGGCACATCTCGTCAGGTGACAGTAGGAGAAGAGAAGAGGGAAAAACGAAACTCCAAGTTAGAAGGTACCTTGGATTTATCATATAATCGACATGAAATAAAAATAAACACGCAAAAAATAAGTCCAAAGCCCAAGTTTAAACTACTGAAACAAATCATCCCAACACTAACATACAGTAACGTGCTGAAAGTAGGCATATGGGCTCAGCCCAGTAACCAGTGCCCAAGCAGAAGAAAAGAAAAATAAAAGAAGGCCATGTAAATTGGCAAAGCCCAATCGCTATAGTCAAGAGGAAGAAAGACAAAATACTGTCACAAATGGACAGGCCCAGCATATTTCATAGAGCAATCACATAAGTGATATACATAAGGATATATAACATTTTATACCACGATATATGAGTTGTTTATGAGTTGTATACCAAGGTGTATTTCAGTGTATACAAAGGAAATATAAAGAACAAAAAAGCAGGGATAGTGCCCTGAAAATATAGCATGTAATACTCAGTGGCGATAGTGGAGATATTTAACACTGCTGCATATATTCTGCTTGGTAGACATGGTAGCTACATCTACACTTAATCATGACAACTATCTCACTATTTCATCCTTCTAGGTTACTTCAACTACTAAGCCAATCATATCCATATTGTTTTATCAGTCCACATACCCCTAATTAACACCAGAAATGACACAGGCATAGTCCAGATCATAGTATTCAAGTGAGACTAGAGCTGGCCAGTGGGCCGGGCTCGGGTCTAGCGGGCCGGGTTTGGCGGGGTCGGGCGGGGCGGAACGGGCGAAGGGGGCGGGGTCGGGGATTTGGCGGGACTTGCTCCAATCCCGTCCCGATTCTGTCGGAGTCGGGGCAGGGTCGGGCGGGTTCCGACGGGTTTTCCTTCTTTCTTTTTTTTAATAATATATGTATAAAAAAAAACTCAATAAACAAGACAAGATAATGTAATAAAAACATCTCAAGACTGTTTTTGTGTCTCTTATATTATTTAATAGACATATGATTTTTTTTGTAATACAAATACAATTGTCTAAATTGCAACTTTGTGGTGTTGTCCAAAAGTTGCAAATTATATAATAAAATTGCAATTAAAAAAATTACATTCTCAAAAAAACTGTTCTAATTGCTTGATAATTTCTTGTGGTTCTTCGGTTGGAATTGGTATTTGTTGATCAAATTAATCCATGTCGCTTCCACTACCTTCAGATAAGATTTCGTTGTAGTTTTCGTCTTCTTCTTCGTTGATCTCCGATTGACCGCACCTTTTTCCGCTCCACTCGTATCCAATCTCTCGAATAATACGCAATTTTCAAGTTTGTCTCCGCTAATGAGTGTCTGTGGTCTCCTATTTGATATCTCGCCGGCAAAAAAAACGCTTTCGATACGCAGCTTGATGACGCTTGAATGTTCAAAACATCTCGGGCCATCATTGAAAGTGTCGGAAAGGTCTTCTCATTCCCCCTCCGATTTCGAAAGCAAGTCTTCATGTCCATCTTCATTGATAACTTCTTGTACGGTACGAACCCCGCAACACAAAAATATCCAACTCGCTAATTTGGTTAGTAGCGAGCGACGACCGCACATTCTATTTCTGAAGCTTTCAATACTAGCCGCAGAAACAGCATGTCTTTTGTGAGGTTGTGTTGAAAATGAAGAAGATGGTATGGAAGCCGGTAAATTACTAGCATTTTCTTGTTGGTAAAACTTATATATTTTTTTGCCTTGGTCTTCTACGCTAAACAACACTTCTTCTTTAATTTGTTCAATAGGTGGTGATTTAGATTTTTGGGACTTGGATGTGGTAGTACTTCTATACAATCGTAAATAGTTTCAATTAGTGATTTAGTACCGTCTATTTTAATAGTCAAATTTAATACAGCACCAATAATATAAACAATGGGAATAGGAATAAAATATTTTTTTTTTTTATAAACATTTTTTTAATAGCTGCCATATAAGTTGATTTTTTTATATATTCACTAAGTAATAAAAATATTTAGAGTTATATAAAACAAGATAGTTGAAATAGTAGGATAATATATACCGAAAAATTCTTTTGTTGCTTGAAAAAATTTCTCTAAAAATACAATAAGTTCAAAAAATTTTACCCAATCACTATCTACAATCATATCAGCTGAATTTTGATTATGAGAGTTAAAAAATAAAGTTATAGATTTTCTATAGTCATAAGCAACAAGTGGTTGCTCGTATAAAGAATTCCACCTATTGGATACTTCTTCTGAATTTTTCTATAAGGTAGTCCACAATCGTGACAAGTTTTTTTATATTCTTTTCTTCGTTGTACTCTATTACTTTTAAAAATAAAGTTTATAGCAAATTGTATTTTACTAAGAATGTCTTCAAAAAGTGATACACCATCCTTTACACTTAAGTTATATATGGCACGCGCATTTTATATGAAAATGATCTGAAAAAGATGGAGTTAAACTATTTTTTAAAATTATAATAGCGTAATTGTTAGAAGAAGCATTATCTAATGTAATAGTCATAATTTTATCGGTTATTCCATAATAATGGCACACTTGATAAATATTATCCGCAATAAAAGTATCAGTGTGCCTATCATTTATATATCTATACGCTAAGATACATTTTTGCATAGACCATTTATAATCTATCCAATGACAAGTTACCGTTAAATAATCATAGCCGTTAGTACTATGACATATATCAGACGTGATAGATACCTTGCCATTAAAATGATATAATGAATAACGTAAATATTGTTGATATTCATGTGCGAATTTAAATACATCTCTCTTAACAGTTGATCTAGGAAAACCGTTAAAAGCAGGATTATATATATCTCTAATGTAATGAATAAAACCGGGAGATGAAGAAAATGAAAAAGGCAAACCATCCACAACAACTAATTTTGATATTGTTTCCCTATCTCTATGTTTATTGTATTTATGGCCTACAATTCCCCCCGTCGTGGGGTTAATTTGACCATGTACTTGGTCCGGGACAATATGTGAACCTTGTTCCAATAGAGCGGACGTTTGCGCACCCGATTTTGAAGCCTGGTATTGGGCATACCTAGCTGGATAAGCACTTACTACGTGTCTAATTAAACCCCCGTCCCACCGTGACCTTTTCCAGTTTTAGATTTTAAAACATTTTTACAAATTGTACATCTAGCTACTTGATTCTCTACGTTCCTATCAAAAAATATTCATGCATTTGATTTTAATGACCATTTTGCTGGACCTCGTCTCATACTAGGGGAAATAGGAGGCATTTCAGTTGAAGGTGCACTAGTGGGTTTGTTGTCATCAACATTAGTGGGTGTATCATCTAGATCATCGTCTAAATTAAAGTCTTCTTGAGTTCCAGAAAATAGCTCATCGTCTAAATCTAATGGTATTGTAGGAAAATGTTGAGTATCAACAAAATCATCATGTGTAGGAATAGGATGGCTAGAAGAAGTACCCTTGCCCTGGTTGACCCTACTAGAAGAAGCACTCTTACCCTTACCCTTAAACATACCTCTTAATCCTTCCATTTTAATTACGATAATAAATAATTAAAGATAATAAAATTAAGTGCGCTAAATAAAATAAACAGATAATAATAATTTAATGAATGAACGAATGTACCAAATGCCGACGTAACGTCGACGTGTAATCGAGAGGTTGAAAATTGAAACTTTGCTTGATGGAAGATCCTCAAGCTGGTTGCCAACTTCACTCCCAATTTCCAAATGAATAAATAAAATTAAATATTTAGTAAACAATGTAGACTTGTAGAGAGATATATTGAGACATTGTTGGAAGATTTGTGAGAAAGATGAAGAGAAAATGAGTTATTTATAGTTGAAAATTTGGGTTAAAGTGTAAAGATAATAACTTATGGGTTAAAAATAAATATTAAGGGGTAGGGGGTGGGAGAGGGGGAGGCCAAAAATGGTTGTTGCCCAACGGCCAAAATCTAAAATGGACGTTGGTGCAACAGCTATATTTGCAAAGGGGGGACTTACGGGCGGGATCGAGGCGGGCTCGGGTCTGGCGGGCCTAGGGCGGGCTCGGGACGGGTCGGGAAGATGAGACATTGTCCCATCCCGATTCGAGTCCCGCTACCGAATTATTTTTTTTTTAATACTAATCGGGGTCGAGGCGGCCTCGGGGCGGGGTCGGGTCGGGCCGTCCCGGCCCACTGGCCAGCCATAAGTGAGACACCTAAGGGGGTATCCTCTCAATCTCACAACACAACAGTCTCATCTAAATCCATCTAGCATCTTAACCAAACATACAGAGCATAGGGGGAGGCTAAAGGCAAATACAGGATAGGCATGAATAGGTCAAACGACTCCATATCACAAAACTAAGCCTGATTGAACATGTATCCTTTGGCCATAGTGAGGAACCAGCAAATTTTCCTATATACAGGTTCAATTAATACAAAAACTAAGCAAAACTAGAAGTCATGCTAATGACACACAGAAATTGACTTAGCACCTGTCTAGTTAACATAGGAACTGAGCCAAATTAACAACCCCTAGTGGGTTAACAAAGTAACTCGAACAGATATGAGATTGAACATTTTTTTAGAATTAAACCTATATGCTTAACTAAACCCATTTAAACACTGCAGCTATCCCCTTAAGTAAAGAAAACATGGTTCAAATTATCCTTATACAAAACACAGAGCCAAATATTTATCACAGCAATCCAATGTATTTACACCTTATTTTATATTACTTGAAGTTTCTATGGTCTTGTATACATGTAGGTTAGCCTAGGTTCAAGTATACAAGATACATGTGATGCTTAAACAAAAATAGGAAGAAGATAGCTCCCAATAGTCAACATGTAGGCAAACAACTCATGCTGAGGCATTTAGAAAGCTACTTGGATCATGCTAAGGGTAGGGGTTGTACACTAGAGTACTTACCAACCCACATAATAGTTAGAATTCTTTATTCTTACCTAAATATGCATTTAGACTAGATTATTAGACTTACAAATTTGCAGTGGCAAAATGAAACACAGAGGGATGCAAACAGTCTCTTGTAGGTATCCAAGATAAATCAAGTTAACTAAAACTCAATGATAAACTTAACTAGATGCAGATAAATGGATTTATGCACAACATGAATTTCATGACTCAACACATAGCACTAGGAAAAACAGAAGCACGTGGGGAACACGGGACTATTTCAATCATGATAGGAGCAGAAACTCAGGACAAACACCTACCATATTATCCTTTCTAGAGTTTTGGATTAACGAGCACATAGCTTAGCCTAAATTGAGTTCATAGACACCTAAGTATAGACCCACGGAGTTCTAGGATTAGGCAAGAGTTTTTAGACCACCTTGATTTTGGCTGTCAGGTTCCACTTAAATAGGCATTAGACTAGATGAAAAAGCTTCAGGTTAATAGTTTTGGCACAGCTTAGCAAGTATATACAATCAGTTGCTTAACATGGTAGTGACACAGTCTTATATCATTTAGAACTTTTAGAGGTTTGACATTTATTAACACTAAAACATAGGTGCAATAGACATGGTCATGCATGACATTTAAAGTTAAAACATAAGCAAAATGACTTGCAAAATCACATAGACAGAATAGAGCCATATCAAGACATACATATATTTTGGTCTAAGATGTTCACAGAGATCTTAAGATAGACATCTAACAGCCCACACAAGATTCAACATGCCAGCAACCTCATTTTCAAATAGGCAGGTGTACATTTGGGCTTAAACATAGCATTTACCTTCAATACTACCAATCAACAACTAGCCATGAATCTTTACAAAGTTGAACATGTCCCTAACTGATTTACTGAACACCCTATTAATCAATACTATTTTAAACAACATTTTAGACCAACATGAGTAAGCTACAATGTCATACATTTGCATAGGTTTTAACTAGTTTTAAAATGATCTAGTAAGCATGATGTGTCATTAAATCAGTTAAACGTGATCTTTAAGAACTTAAAATGATTCTAGATAGTCCATTACAATATGTATACTATAAATTAATACATAATATACCATGATGTGCTACACTAGCTATTACATGCTTTTCAAACAACTACCACGCCTTAAACAACTCATAATGACCCATAATTACTCTAGATAACACACATATGCATATTTAAGCCAAACAGTCTTGTTCTTCAGATTAACAGGTCTCTTAAACTACATCCTAATACTAGATATGTTATATTTCTTAGCACTAAACCTATAATCATGCTTTTAACTAAACTAGAAGGTCATCTAGTATACCTGAATAGTTGAATAACTAACTAAACACACTTATAGTCACATGAACAACCATAGCACTTCATAAATAGCACATAACACACTATAATGCCATATATTAGCTAAAATTAATGAAATTAAACTAAAAATAATTAAAGGATTACCTCTTGTAGTGGTAGCCGAATCGAGTTTGGGGGCTTGAATCTTCAACTCCTCCACTCGATTACACCCACACACACAAAAAAAAAAAAAGAAGGTTTTAAAACTATGAGACCTAAATTGACACTTAGGGTTCCACCAAAGGGATTGGAACCCAAATCAATCAAAATAGATTTGTAAAATTAGCAATTAGGTTAAACAAGTTTAAATCTCAAAATCCCCGATGAGGGGAACCCCTCAAACCCTATAAATTGGGGTTGAGACCGACACTTCCCTCAAAAAGTTCTCAACCAATCCAAGGCCATCGTTTGAAATTGTATGGGACGAAGGCAATTAAAGTTTTACAGTGCAAAAGTACAGAAAGAGGGGTAAACCTCACCTCACCTCACCTCTTTGGTGTTGTCGTATGATGACGTGGTGGTGGTGAAAAGGTAAAGCATTAAATGCTTGCCTTGTTGAGGCATACACAGTTCGCAGAAGGTCACAGTACACAAAAAGACGAAGGAGAAGAAGAGAGACTTTGCAAATTGTAACAAAATGGGAAAATGGGATAGTGTTACGCCCTATTGTGAGTTGGGCTCAGCGATTTTCTTTTTAAAAGAAGCAAACGACCCAAATCATATTAAAAGGGACATTAAAGCAATGGCCACATTATTTTTAACTAACAAATGATCGAAAAGATTTCAAATATGACAAAATTAAATTGATAGCTTTAATTTAAGCCCAAATTTGATATAAGTCATAAATTAAACTCTTATAGTTGAGCAAAATATTTTTCATTAAACAAAAAGTAACTAGGAAGTGAGAGGTAGTTTAATTATCATATTTAATTAAACATTTTCCTAATTATAACGTAATAAAATATTGATCATTCTTTTAATTAATTGCAAAATTATCTTGAAACCCAAAAAAGGCCACTAAGGGCATACAACTGACAAAACCATAAATATATGCATGATAGTAAAATCAAGCCCCTCTAAGAGGCCATATAATATAATATCAAGTCTCTCTGTGGGGCAATCTCATCATAACGTACCCGACCATATAGGACTCAGTAATATCTGCCCAACTGATCAGTGGTCTGCACATATAAGTGCCTACCCGATCGACTATAGCGCAGCTCAGTAAGAAAATAAATACATATATAAGTGTGATGCGAGACTGAACTCAAGGGACACCTAAATAGTGTCGGAGTGACATATGGTCGCTAGCCTCCGACTATCATTTTTATCGCTACATTCAACAACTTTCAACCAATTAACAAGAAACATTAGAATATGGGAAGTACTCCCGACAAGGAATCACAAGGAACATACAATAACATGAACAACTTTAACTTGAGAGGAACATGGTTGTCTCAAGCTTAACGAGAAGAGATAAGTTAGCCCTACATACCTTGTCGTTGAAGCTATGTGAGTCCTACGAGTCCTCGTACACTCTATAGATAATTATCTACATTATATGAATGATTTGTATCAATAACGGATTTATAGATTATAAGAGAGTTCATTTAGACATTTTGTCATACACCTTGCGTGCATATCGTTGTATGATCTTTGTAGCTTAATCTATAGCTATAACAACACCTCAATTTTCTCAAATCCATTCATTTAATCTCTTTAATGCATGCAATAAGGACTCACTACCATCACAACTCCATAACTTCAATAAAACAGCGCAACACAACCTACTCTAGCTTTTATGTTTATAAACTCATGTTCTATGGAACTTTCTCCAACAACCAAACTTCAAACACTTGAATAATCTTAATGAACATAATGGAGGAGGTGAAACTTACCTTAATCCACAAAGAACATTTCAATTCTCAGCTTATTTCACAGCCAAGATTTCTCCAAAATCATTGCAACTAGGAAGAAGACGATCTAATGGTGTTCACGAGATTTCCTACATCAGATTAGTGGAATTTACCTTTGATTCTTGCATAGGACTCTTAGATAACCTTATGAAACATTTTTTTAGCAAAATAAGGATTGGAAGAGGGGTAGAATGAAGTTTTTTTTGGGGGGGGGGGGGGGGGGGGGGGGAAGGCTTATAAAGAAACTAGAAAATTTTAGCCGACATAAAGTACGGCCAAATGTACGGTCCGTACATTTTTGTACGACCATACATGGCACCGTACATATTTTTACGGGCCGTATCTTCTATCGTACTTCTCAGATTGACAAACTGTTTGTTGCATTGGGAAGAAGACTCTATGAACTTGAATTTTAATAGGTTATGAATCACATAACTCTTTATACACTAGAAGATATACCGCAAGTTGGGCCAAAATCCTGTCCAGAATTCTGTTTACCTTTTTTCGAGTTTCGATGAACTTAATTTCTTAAATTTGCTTGATCCCGAAAGCTTTAGATACACTCCCAATACTTTAAAATAATTCTTACTTACCCTCAAAGTGTTCCACAACTTATCCAAACTTGTATTAGTCTGCTTACGATGCAATCAATACAACGAGATAGAGTACGACGAACTTATTATTTCTCAAACGTTTTTGCAACTCCTTAAAGTCTAATATAATTGCTTTTATTTAATTCTCAAATTGATCTTTTCCTTAGACTTAGGCCAATTTACTCACGGCGAATCCCTTGTATAGAAATACGGGATATACCAAAAGTAATTAAGGAGTGTAATGGGGAATCGGAGGTCCTGTACTCGTAAGGTGACGAACACTTTTTTGGGTACCGATGTATTTGTATGGGTAATTAAAATATACTTTGTGGTGGGGAATATATGTTGAGCATTCGGGCCTTGGAGGTGGTGATAAACCACTGGTTTGGTATGTTTGTTACTTATGTGGGCTATGATAGTCATGTTTAACTGATATTTGTGATTATTGATTCATTTGCATTCATCAATCCACGTCGCGTTTGAAATATGAAAAAAGAATTATTCTTGATAAATTTATTAATATTATGCATTTGCATGGTGTACGCATATCCATTATATTCATTCATGATATTATTGACATCTGATTGAGGAGATACAAGAAAAGGTCCGTAGAGGCCGAATATTTTATATGGTACAAGGATGGAGTGATGATGATGATATGATAGCCTATTGGTTGATACCCGATATGATTTGGGAGATCTGACATTCCGGGTGAGTATAAGGACCTCATGAGTCCTCCCTGGGTCATGTAACTTCTACTGCATGAGCATTTGTCTACTGGTGCATATAGCCATTGCTTTGCATAAATATCATTTGTATAACATATCATTCTTCCTTGTTTGCCTTATTTCATATCATACCTGGATGGATTGTTGAAAAAGTTTAATCTTTAGTTATACTTGAATAGAGAAAGCTTTAAGATTTGGTGGAATTATGGATTCCTTACCTTAAATGCTTGAATGCTTATAAACTATGAAACTCAATACTAATAAAGCAAGGAGGTGAGTATCAAAAGTACCAATTCTCGTCACCGCAATAGTATAGGTTTAGTCAACGATATTGTTGGACACACGTGTTTCCTATACTTACTCGATACTTGTTACACCTTTTGTGTGCAGGTTTGAATCCAGGTACGAGTAGAGGTCGAGATTCTGTTGATCATTGAGGCTTTCATTGGAGTCAAGGATGAACTAATGATTGTCCCACAACACATGACTTGTTCCTATCTTTACTTTATGTCTTTTTTCATTTCAAGACAGTATGATGTAGTATTTTCATACTTGTATTCGGATTAGCAAGCTCTTGTACCTATGTCTTCCAAATTTCATGGGAGTAGTTTGACTTAGACTTATTTCTAATTAAGTTATTAAGACTATTTAATTACATTTGAGTTGTTTTACTTTTACTTTGTGCAATTACCTTCTAATTTGAGACTTGTTTTTATTTGGGGTCCTAGGGTTTTGGGTTAGTGTCCTCGCGGCACAAAGGGAATTTTGGGTCGTGACAATAGGAAATGGATATCAGTTGCCACAAAAAAATTAAATAATCACTAATATTCTTTATAAAATCCATGCATATATCCATAGCTACGCTACATAATCATCAAAACGAAATATTAAATTTGAAAAAAAAACAATGAATGCATCTATTTGATAATTTGGTAACAGCATGCAAGTACTGTGAATTATTTCAATGAATTTTAAGAAATGCCAAAGAAATGAAAAGGCATGAGGAATGGAACATGAACGGTTCTTCAAAACGAAGAGTCATGGTGTTTCAGGTTAATTTCTTTAGTGTCTCCCCATTTAGTTGGGTAACGCATTTGAATACTTCTAAAGTGTCTTTTAAAAGTGTGTTAATTGTTGCTACCGTTTTTTTTTTGGGATAGGAAAGAACACAACGTGTTCCTCTTTATGGGTGGGGTTTAATTGCAATTCAATTAAGAGAATGATAGATAAATTACTTGAGTTCTTTGTCCTTATCCTTTATTTTCTGCTAATGTCTAATGTTCTTTATTTCCCGCTAAATTATATGCTAATGTCTACTGTTTTTATTTATTCAAAACGTCGACTGCTGCAAAATTAAATACCATCTCTTTCCATACCTTACAAGCAGTTTTATGAAAATAGATAACATAAATAAATGGAAAGAAAATAAGGAACATAACAAAAAAACAAGAAAAAGATAAATAGAAATCCTTATTAATGGAAGCGCAATGTCACCGGGCCTCTGTCCTCCTTTAATATAAATATTATAGATTTTTGAAAATTATCTGTGTGTGAAGAAAGAAAACGGAGGAGTATTTATGTTGTATGTTACAAAAAATATCTATACAATTCAAATTTACAGGAATAAACTATAGCATCATTTGTAACACCCCAAATAATAGCAGTGCCAATGGATGATGCCACAATGAGCTGGTCTCATTACTTACATAGTAACGTCGAACAAAAAGAGCAAGGGCGACGAGAATGAAGATGAAGTGTAGAGATAGACAAAGGGTTTGAAAGAATATCCTTGTAAATAATGCACTAGACGTCATCATGAATATAGTGGCATTGGCAGGTGTTCCTGATTTCGCATTGACATACGAAAACCAAGAGGGCATCACATGTGAGTTATAAGTGTCACATAACGAGCTTGTCCTACATAATCCCTTTTAGAGTCCCTGCAGCAACCACATACTTTCCCCAACCTAAACCAACAGCCTCAAATGCAACTGAGAACGGGGCATTAACATCAATATTCTTATACGACTGCAACAGAAGCTAGTGCACAATACAATACATTAGTCAATAAAACAGAACCAACTAAGCCAATAGGGATGTCCCTAGCTGGATTCTTGGTTTCCTCAGCCATAGTTGAAAGTGAAACAACATCAAAACCATCAGTTTTCTGCTAGACTATAAGGCAAACCCCAATGGCTATTGGATCAAGGCGATTGTGGCCTTCTGCTAGACTACTGACAACAATGCGAAAATCATCAGGTTGGTGGCCACAAAGAGTAGTAGCAAAATAGGAAGTCCAAGAACGAGCCATCGCGGCAGAGCCAATCACATATTCAAGAAGTATGTTACCAGCTGCTATAAATGCTGCCAAGTCACCCAGCTCTACCCTCAAATAAGCAAATGAACCACCTATAAAATATTTTAATTTTTTTTCTGAGAAATTATATTATACACTTAATTAACAAAACGATAGCATTTGAGCATTAAAATAGAATAAATTGCATGTTTATGGCATAATTTGGAAAAATAATGGTCAACGAATCAAGAACAGAAAAATATATTGTTCTCTAATTAAAGATTCTCATCCCCTCCATTTATTTTATTTCTCATTCCTTGATTAATGGACATTATTTCGTAAAGGAGTTCTACAGTTAGTATTCAAACACTCTCCCCTGCCCATATTGTGGCACGCGGCTACAATACCAGTATTCAGGTGAATGCTCATCCTTGACAGTTCTCAAATTCTTGAGTTGTTTGCAACAAAAATTCTAAGTAATAGAAAGTGAGTGTAGAAGTGTACGCACAAATATACACATGTTGAACAGTGGGAGTGGTCATAATTGAATTGGAGAAATTGCATTTCGCACTGTCTTTAGAGATGCATGCTCAATAAAAGTTCGTGTCGGGGTATCCAGAAAAAAAGCTACATAAATCTTAGTAGAGTGAGTATGAAATAAAGTTATAAATTGGTAAAAGAAAAGAAAATACAAGGAGTTAAACCGCGGATTTTCTACTTAATGTGAAGCTTATTATAGAAGAGAATATCTTTAGGAAATTATTGGCAATTACCGATTTTTTCTACAAGCCAATGTGGTTACTATTAAGCATGTTTGGAGGGAGATAAATAAATATATAGATTTCTTGGAAAATTAATGTTATAAACACGAAGACGATTAATTAATTCATGATAAGGCACATAAGAAATTGAATTCTGTTCTCTTTAGTCCACCTAAATTAACAAAAGTAATAAGAACTTGTAGTAATTTTTTTTATTTGTGGTTTTGGGATGATTTTATAAAATATTTTGAGATCAAGACGAGGGGTCATCTAATGCAAACCTAGTTGCCCCAAAAGTGTCTATGTGGAGTCAAGACCATGAACTCCAAACACCGCGAGGGTTGCACATGAATATAGGCGCTCATGAGCATGAATTAGCGTCATCCTGAGGATCTCAAGTGTGCAGGATGGCATGGGAAGGCAACAAGGGGAAGAATGGTGAAGAAAACACCATCTGTGAATCGCAGATGGTGTCACAAACTGAGCTGCGAACCGCATGCTGAGCTAATGGGCCGCAGATAGTGACGTTACTGAAGGGCATGACCTGCGAATAACAGATCATGCCACATACATCATCTGTGATTCGCAAGTGACGTAGCAAACGGCGACATGCGGCGTTTTGGCTAGTTTTGCAATCCAAAAGTGTCATTTTTGGGTCTCTTGTATAATAATTTAGTCCTAGACTATAAATAGGGAACTTAGCCATTTCATTTTGATAGATTATCTTGATTATTATTGTTTATGCTACTCTTGGAGAGTTTGAGTGTTGAAAGCTTGTGATTGGATATTTATTTGGAAATTTGGGTTGCTTGGGAATTCAATTCCTTTGAGGTCCATCTCATAGGTTAGGTGCTTGATTTGGTTAATCAATTAAAGTTCATTATTTAATATACTTTGGGTTGTTTTTTATTCCAATTTCTCGTGTCTTTCTTTTATCTTGTTTTCTTTTCAATTATGCAATTTATATTCTATCATTTGATATCAGAGCTTGATTAGAGGGTTGTTCCAACAATCCTTGTCTTAGATTTTGATTACTACGAAAATAAAAAAAAAAAGTGTTATAGAGTCCAAAATCTGAAAATCCAAAAATAGTTGTTTGTTTGTTAATTCTATTGTTATATTTGAGTTTCTTAGTGTTATAAGAGTCTAAATCTCAAGTTTTAGGTCATTTGAGTCATTTTTAGTCATCTACCATTGTTGAAGCTTGAAGGTTTATGAACTTGAAGTGGTTTTGGTTGCAGAAAGGTGAATTGAAGCTTAGAAACTATTGTGTTTTTTCTCCTAGTGAAGAAGGTTTGGTATATGAAATTTAGGGTGATTTGAAGAAGAATTGAGGGTCCTAAGATTTTTGAATTTTTCAATTGTTCTTGAAGATCTTCATAGTGTTCTTGAGGAAGAAGAAGAAAAAAAAGGACTCTTTGATCTTCCAAAATCTAATTCCAAAGTGAAACGGTGTATTTGGGACAAAAGTAGTAAAATAACTGAAAAGTGGGCCCAAGTCGTTAGAAAATTCAGAAAAAGGCTCAGAGCATGAATCCCCAAAAAGATTTGATGTCATAAAACTGTGCAGTGGAAGCACAACATGCGAACTGTAGGTTGTGTAGCAGGTGGCTTCTGCGGTCTGCAGGTCAACCACAGACCGCGACAAGAAAATTAGAAAGTTTAGGAACAATATTTGCAACCGCATACAATGTCTCAAAACGGTCTGCGAACCGCAGACCACGCACAGTGAATAGCAAACTGCACTTTTCAGATTTTTGAGAGTGAATAGCAAACTGCACTTTTTAGATTTTTGACTCAAAATTCATTTTATTTTGATTTCTTTTCCCATTTCTTTGATCATATAAACTAGTTAACATTTGTAATCGTTATTACAATGTGATTAGCTATTTCTTGGACGGTAATTTTTGTTCATGCAACTTCTTTCATTCTTTTCTCTTTTTAACTTCGTCGATCATTTCTTGAATCAAGTCCGATAGTTTTGAGTCGAATCGTTCTTTCATCGAGTCGACAAAGATCCACTCTTGATCTCGAGTAGAAATTGACCATTGTAACTCAATGGACTAAATAAGGTACAATCACTTGCCGAGATAATTTGTAAGGCAATCAAAGGTGCACATACTTGAGTGAATTATGAGGTCAATTTCATTAACCTAACATGCTTGCTTGTTTTATTGAGTGTTCTAAAAGAGGAACAATGGCGAATTCGGGCGATGAAACCCAGGTTCCTATCGAGGGACCTACTTTTGTTAATGTAATGAATGCATTGTCAGAACTTACCCCACAAATGACCACTTTGGATGCTCGGATGGGAGTTATGGAAGTGCGAAGTAGGGAAGTGTCATTGCTACCCCAAGGTCAAAATCTCCAAGCATCTACTAGTAGAATGCAAGGTGATACCTCCCCTACCATGACACCCGAGATGTTTTGCCTCATGTTCTAACCCACTCCCCCAAAACAACACACCACAACCACCTCGAAATGAGAACCCAATTGCACCACCACCCAATGAACCTTACCATCCACCACCAAATGAACCTTATCCACACTAACCACCACAAAATATTCGTCAACCAATACTACATGTCCAACCACTTGGAGATAATTTGCAAAATGATTTAAGAGATTAGGGTGATCGAGTTGCCGATCAAAGTAGGGGACAACGAATGCCATATTAAGGTCCTCACCGGGGAAGCGGTGGAAGAAATGGTCCTATCCCGCAAGTGGTTAGGCAAGGAGGTTACCGGGACCGTGATGGTTACCAAGGATGAAACTACCAAGTTAATGAATATGGCAAAGAACTTTATGGAGACCATGGTAACCAAGAAAACATCGGTGGTCGAGACACGAGTCTTAACTCCATCAAAGCCACTCTTCCAACCTTCAAAGGAGGTAGTAACCCGGAAATGTTCCTCGATTGGATCACACAATGCGATCAGATCTTACTCACCAATAAAATATCCAAAGTGAAGAAGACATCCTATGCTATTGCTCAATTTGAAGGATTCTCCTTGATACCGTGGGAAATGCAAGTAAAGTTTAGAAGAACCAATGGACTTCCTCCAACTCCTAATTGGGAAGAATTGAAGATGATCATGTCAAGAAAGTATATGCTCGATTGGTACAAGCAAGAATAACTAAATAAGGTCTACACCTTGATACAAAATCTCAAGAGTGTAGAGGTGTATTATTATAAAATTCAAACTTGTGAAAATGAGGATTGACTTCGAAGAAGAAGAAATGAATGTCATAACTCAGTTCTGAGCTGAGTTGAACAAAGAGATCACATCCCAAATGAGGCTTCACAATTATAATGATCTTGATGAAACACTTGAAGTGACAATTGAAATTGAGAAGGGTCTCAAAGAGGATAAAGCGATCCAATCCAAGGGGTATTCATCTTCATGGGGCAAGAACAAAGAAGGGGGAACTTCATCCTCCAATTGGCAAAAGAACAAGGGCAACATGCAGGACTACAAGAAGCCCTTTGTCAAGAATAACCAAGTTGAGAAACAACCTCCCAAGTTTTCACCAAAAGAAGGAGGTACTAATAAACCCCTCCAATGTTTCAAGTGTCAAGGATATGGTCATAGAATGAGTGAGTGTCCCAATTGGAGGACATTCATTATAAGGGTTGATCCTTATAGTGATGAGGATGAGAGGGAGTATGAGGAGGTTGATGAAGAGGGTACACAAGAAGATGATGAGTGTGTATATGATGAGGAAAGTGAGCAAGATGAGAATGTTATCATTCCATGTGGGTTAGCAAGGAGAGCCTTGTTAATCAAGGATATGCCTAAAAAGGGGGAGCTCACCGTGCCAAATTATGTAGTGAGGAGGGCAATGATAAGTAAGGTTATGGATGATCCTAACCAAAGGGAAAACATCTTTCATTATAAATGTCTCATCAAGGGAAATGTATGTTCCTTAATTATTGATAGCGGAAGTTGTGCTAACGGAGCAAATACCACATTGGTGGAATTCTTGAAGCTTCCGACCACCAAACACTCAACCCCATACAAGCTCCAATGGTTGAATAAATGTGTAGAGTTGAGGGTGAAAAAGCAAGTCATGATCAAGTTTAAGATTGGAAAATACCAAGATGAGATCTTATGTGATGTGGTGCCTATGCAAGCTTTCCATGTCTTACTTGGAAGGCCTTGGAAATATGATATAGCTATGAATCATGATGGGAGGACTAATCAGTACTCATTTGAGTATGAGGTGCACACACATGTACTACATCCCTTGTCACCATTGCAAGTTAATGAAATATATGAAAAGATGAGAGAATTGAAGGAGAACAGTAAGTGTAAGAGGAATGAGAGTAATCAAGAGGGTGCCAACATGATAGTGAGAAAGAGAAGGAGTCCAATGGAAGGGCTAGTGTGACTCTTATGGCGAGTTTGAGGGATATTTGGGAGAAAGAGGAGGAACAAATTGAGGTGGTCCCTACCTTGCATCGGGACTAATCTTTACCATCTAATGAACTAACTTCTTCTTTGTTTGGTTCTACTTCTTCCTATTTGTAGGGTTATGATGACGAGGAGATGTCCAACCACCCGACTCATCAAAGCTTCCCAATGGTTCATTTTAATGAACGTCAAGGTAATCTATTTTCTCATGGTACTCCTACTTCTTGGAGTGATTTGGATGAAAATTTGAGTGTTAGTGATTATTTTCCTTACAATGAGCTTGATGTATTATCTATTATTGAAATGTGTGAGTTGAAAAATGATCCTTATCTAAATGAGAGTGATAACACATGCTTAGACGATTCCATGTCTTATAACTATTCTCTCTCTAGTGGTGATGTCATATTTCTTGATGATGAGATCAATGCTAATAATGTGCCTAGTGGATTTGTAAGTGTGATGTTGATGTAGTTTCTTTCAGTGGCTATAAAATCTATGACAACCCACTTTGGGATAGTTTTTCACTTGTTGGGGTAGATGGTTGTGATAGTGATATGGGTATGATAGGGAGGGATGCATCACTTGTTGATGGAGAAATTGACTTGCTTGACTATTTGTGAAATCCTAGTAGTGATCCTTATGAATATGAGCCTTTGTATTATGCCAACCTATTTATGATAATGATATTCGTGCATGGCATCACTCAAGTGATCCCTCCAACTATGATCCATTTCTTAGTGAGAATACTAGTGAGGGACTCTTTGGTGGTGATAAGAGTGTATTGTCACATTTGAGTAGTCACACGTCGGAAATGAAATAAGGCTTTGATGTTGTGAGCGACTTTGTTAATGGCTATATTGATGGTACAACATTGTTAGATTATTTCCATTTCATGTTGTTTTCTTGTGAGATCACTTACCCATGTGATGAGACTTCGGTATCAAATAGGGAATTTACACTTGAGTTTGAACTAAGAAAGACTTTCCTCTACTACTTGTTTGTTTATGATGATTGTCCTTGTGAGATGATGCTTGCGTCTCTCTAGTAGTAATAAATCTTGTAGTTGTGGTATTTTGTCTTCTTGTTGGATGTGCGTAGGTAACCCCTTAACTTTGAGGATAACTTTCTTTCAAGAAGGGGAGATGCAAACCTATTTGCCCCAAAAGCATTTATATAGAGTCAAGACCATGAACTTCAAACACCACGAGGGTTGCACATAAATATAGGCACTCATTAGCATGCATTAGCACCATAGCAAGGATCTCAAGTGTGGAGGACTACATGGGAAGGAAAAAAGGGAAGAATGGTGAAGAAAACACCATCTGTGAATCGCAGATGGTGTCACAAACTGAGCCTGCGAACTGCAGGCTGAGCCAATGGGCCGCATATGGTGACATCATTGAAGGGCATGACCTGCGAATTGCAGATCATACCATAGACAACATCTGCAGTTCACAGGTGACGTAACAGACAACGACAATAGCATTTTGTCTAGTTTTGCATTCCAAGGGTATTACTTTTGGGTCTTATGTGTAATAATTTAATCCTAGACTATAAATAGGAAACTTAGTCATTTCATTTGGTTAGATTATCTTGACTATTATTGTTTATGCTACTCTTAGAGAGTTTGCGTGTTGAGAGCTTGTTTAAGCTTGTGATTGAACCTTTGTTTAGAAATTTGGGTTGCTTGGGAATTCAATTCCCTTGAGGTCCATCTCATAGGTTATGTGTTTAATTTGGTTAATTAATTAAGGTTCATTGTTTAATATACTTTGGGTTGTTTTTAATTACAATTCCTTGTGTCTTCATTTTATCTTGTTTTCTATTCAATTCCGCAATTTATGTGGTTACTATTAAGCATGTTTGGAGGGAGATAAATAAATATATAGATTTCTTGTCAAAACCCATGTTATAAACATGAAGACGATTAATTAATTCATGATAAGGCACATAAGAAAATGAATTGTGTTCTCTTTAGTCTACCTAAATTAACACAAGTAATAAGAACTTGTAGTAATTTTCTTTATTCATGGTTTTGAGATGATTTTATAAAATGTTTTCGAAGATCAAGACGAGGGGTCATCTCCATGGTCTTCCTGCCCCACCTGCACACTCCATAAATCATTAAGCACCAATCTACTAGAATAAAAACTAAAATGAGTGTCAAAAAGATATGAAGAGAGTCTAATCAAAGAGTATAATAAACTTACACGCATAAGGAAAGTAGAATAAGGTACATAAGATGTATATTACTCATAAAAAATTATAATGTCATACTATTACCGTAAGAAATATCTTTTCATGATTATTTCATTCCAAAGGGGTAGTAAATATACCCATAATACAAGCATAATCCTAGGCTAGAATTAAGGTAATAAATGACTAAATATACACTTACGATATACAAAATATACACAATTATGACTAAATATTCTATCACACCCCCGCAGTCAAAGCAGGAGGTCGGCTTATTCTAAGACTGTCCCAAAAATCTTCAAATAGAACCAGTGAAAGACCTTTTGTAAAAATATCGGCGATCTGATAGCGCGATGGGACATGTACTTGTCCGCGAGCAACCTTTTCGCGAATAAAGTGAATATCCAGGATTCAAAAACCTTTTTAGTGTGTTGATGTTGAACTAGATTCCCTGAGAGATAAATTACACTAACATTATCACAATAAACCAATATCGCCTTCGGAGTAGGACAATGGAGCTCTAAGAGAAGGTTGCGTAGCCAACAGGATTCGAAACCACATTAGCAACTTCTTAGTATTCTGCTTCGGCACTGGACCTAGACAACGTAGCTTGCCTTTTGGAGGACCAATATATCAAATTGTCACCTAGAAAGACACAATAACCAGATGTGGAGCGTCTGTTATCGGACATCCACCCCAATCTGCATCTGTGTATGAAATGAGAGTGGTTGCTAAAGATGGATATAGATGTAAGCCATGATCGAGAGTGAACTGGATATAGCGCACCATGCGCTTGAGAGCATGCATGTAATCCTTCATCGGGTTATGCATGAATAGACAAATCTATTGCACAACATAAGATACGTCAGGCCTCATGAAAGTAAGATATTACAGGGCTCCTTCAAGGCTGCCGTAATGTGATGGGTCAGCGTATGGCTTGCTGGAAGTAGCACTCAACTTCAGTTTAGTATCAACCGGAGTGGAGGACAACTTACATGAGGACATGTCAGTGCGTTCAATGATCTCTTCTGCATAATTCTTTTGAGATAAAAATAAACCGCATGCATGACGTGTTACAACTATCCCCAAGAAATAACTCAATGACCCTAGATCTTTCATAGCAAACTCTGAGATAAGAAGAGACATGATAGACTTGCGAAGAACATCTGATGGATATAAGGAGGGGTGATGTTGGTTAAGTGGGTCGGGTGTGGATGACAATCGGGTTGACCCGAAAATGAGACACAAGTAGGGGTTCTCGATTTGGACGGATAGGATGGTGTTTGATGGCTGTTTCGGGTTGTTGTGGTTGGAATCGGTTAATGGCCCTTTGTGGGGTTGTCACGGGTGGGTTAAAGGTCAGGATGATGTTTGAGACTTGGTTGTTTGGGGGTGGCATAGTCATGGAAGTGAACCAAAACAGTGAGGTTCTCGATTTATCGGTTACTGCCGGGCAGTGGAGATATGGGGGTTGTTTCAGGTATTTTTTCAAGGGATTGGGTCTAGGCATTTTATGGGGAACTTCTAGACAGGTTGAAGGTGTTCTTCATGATCGGGATTTGATGGTTGGATGGTGGAAAGGTGACAAAACATAACTGAAACAGTAAGGTTCCGATAAGGGTCGACTTTGTGGACTGTTTGGTATTATTGGTTTGGACGGGGAGTTGTGAGTGTTTAGGAGGCATTTTGGGAGGTGAATATGATCAGTATATGAAAGATATGCCCAAGGATAGTGGAACGGGGAGTTAATTGCCCGAACCGACACCAAGGATTTGGTGATCAATACCACAAGGTCGAGACCAGGGTTTGCTAGTCGCAATGCCCGTGAACAAGACAAGTGACGGTGATCGATGCCCTTGTTTCTCCCAAGGCTTAGAATAAGTTGATCCACACAAGTACCAACCTTCATTTACCACCAAGGGTGTTCTTCAAGCTTGGGTATAGACTATGTCACACAAGTCCTAATCAATACTTGCACCGAATGAGAGTTTGGTTCACATAAGAACCAACTAAAAGTAAACACACACAAGTGAATACAATTAGCTTTGAGTAAAACCCACTTCTATATATCAATTAAATCTGATCATTTACAAGTCCTAAGGTTCCTATTTATAGTAAACAAAAGACTATTCTAGAAAACAAACTAAAGACACAAACTTCCGGCCTAGTGGGAAAATGGTTCGGGTTTTCTTGTTGGCCAAGAGGCTTCTCGACTTTGGTGTGATCAATGGGAAACAATTTGGCTTTTCTTGAGACAAATTTGAGCTCAAACTCCTTCACACCTCTTTGTGGAGTCCAAGTCGAAAAGGAAATGGATTGTGCACTTCAAGGATCACATCTTCTTGGAATGGGTTTTGGAAGCTTCTATTCTTTGTTCTTGGTTGACAAGCCATTTTGGACAAACCTCTTCATCTCCCCTAGGAAGACTTTGAAGACTTCCATTCATGAATTGTTATCTTGGAAGCCTCATCTTCTAGAACATCATTGTCCTTGCCAACTTGTCCTCCAACTCACGGCTTAGTAATCTTCTTCGAAGACCTTTTCGCCTAGTCATCTTGTGACAAGGACTCTCGGTTTTGCCATCCCTTACATGACCTATTAATTGTGTCCTAAGGTAGTCATTCCATGTCCTACTATGTCCTAAGCTAAGAGTTAAAATCTAAGCTAAGAAAGAAAAGAAAACAAAAAGCTAAAAGAAAATATAGTCTCGGCCAAGACCAACAAGAAGGCCGAATAAAAATTGCTTCTTAGATCTTCATGTGATAACTCTAATTCCACTCCACTTTCCATGCATTTTAAGCACATTATCTTTGGTTGATCGAACATCTTTGGAACCCCGTGCTTATCATCTCGAGGGTCAAATGGGTACCTTGAGCTTACAATGATTTTCCCATCAGCATCAGATGAAGCATGTAATATAATATCATCCACTTATAGAAGGATGTAAGCTATATTATTACCCTGATGGTATATTAAGAGAAAATAATCAGACCTACTGTTAGAAAACACAATAGTGGAAACATAATCGGCAAACCTCTTATACCAAGCCCGATGAGCTTGTTTGAGCCCATACAAGGATTTTTTCAGTAAGCATAAATTATTAGGATAAGTGGGGTCTTTGTAATCCATGGGCTGATACATGCACACCATTTTATTGAGTTCTCCATACAGGAATGCATTCTTCACATCAAGATGATGTAGAGGCCATGCCTTAGATAAAGACAGACTTAGTACCGTGCAGATAGTTGTTGGTTTGACCACTGGACTGAAAGTCTCACCGCAGTCTATACCAACCTGTTGAGTCTTTCCATCACCTATAAGACGGGTTTTATGCCTCTTAAATGTACCATCAATTTTTTCTTTATGACTAAATATCCACATAGACCGAATCACAATAACATTAGAGGGATGAGGCACCAAATCCCATGTCCTATTATTAATAAGTGCATTATATTTATCATTCATAGTTATTTTCCAATTTGGGTCATTAAGGGCAGACACAAGATTACGAGTTAGATGTGATTTGGTAACATGGGTGTGAAGACCATATTTTTTGTTTGGTTTAAAAATCCCATGTTGACTACGAGTGACTGGTCGTTATTCCGGAATTGGAGTTGGGTTCGAAGGCTGAAGGGAACACACTGCCCGGGAGTGGGCTGGCAGTTGCTGGGCTACTAGTGCCTAAAGCTGGGTAGCCACCCTGTAGACTGCCAAGCGTTGGGCCTCTCGGCAGTGGACCTGGTTTTACACCTCTTGGAAATCGCAGCAAAGTAAACTTCCATCGGATCGAATAAAATGCTTCTAGGGAGTAGTAAAGATAAGATTTGCCAATGAGAGGCTCTAGTGGGCCAACAGTCATTGGGCTTAGTATTTTGGGCCGAGCTACCGGGAATAGTTGGGCCTATTTGGGAGGCCAATTTGTGGACCAAATATGGGGGCATACTATCATCAAGAAATTCATACGTAGGAGGCACGAAACAATGCAATTTGGCAAATGGAATATTTGAGTCATCAAAGACTATGTGGTGACTCATGATTATTTTATTAGAGGATAAGTCATAACATTTGTAACCACAACGGTTTGATGGATATCCCAAAAAAATACACGGAGTAGAACGGAGTTGAAGTTTATTGATGGTAGTAGAAGGAAAAAGAGGATAGCATAAGCACCCGAATACCCATAGATGTGAGTAAGATGAGTCCCTTAGATATAGAATTTTGAGAGGGCATTGATAGGCTAATTGTTTGCTTGGAAGTATGTTGAGGAGATATGTTTCCATTTGTAATGCATGATGCCAAAACAATGGTGGTAGAGAGGCATGGGCAAGTAAGGTTCTACCAATGTTATTAATGGTTCAGATTTTTCTTGCCACTTTTCCATTTTGAGATGAGGTATGTGGACAAGAGAGACGAAAAGATAAACCATTAGTTTTTCAAAAATCCCAAAATGGCCCATTATCAAATTCTCTAACATTATCACATTGAATATTTTTAATATTCCGTTCAAATTGAGTGAGAATGTATGCTCTAAATGAGAGAAATATGAAAAAACCTTGTAACTTTTTAGACAAAGGAAATGTCCACAAAAAATTAGAGTAATCATCCAACAAAAGAAGATAATATCGATGGCCCGAAGAGCTCCAAATGGGAGATGTGCAAATATCACTATGGATAATATCAAAAGGCATAATAGTGCATGAATTAGAAGCAACAAAAGGCAATTTAACATGTTTTCCAAGAGGACATGAGCGACACACATGAGAATTACGAGTTCTAGTACACTGAATAAATTTATTTTGTAGAAGAGAGGCAAAAACATGTGCTCCCGGATGACCCAAACGTTCATGCCATAAAGAAGGTGCTAAAGCTGCAAAAGTGGATGGTAACTTGGTTTGATGTGTGGTAGTGGTGATTGGATATAGCTTGCCTCGACTATCACATCTCAATAGATGCATCCCCGTTTGAAAATCCTTCACGAAAAACCCAAAATGATCAAATTCAACAGAAATCAAATTGGCAGTGGTAAATTTTCTAATTGAAACCAATTTTTAATCAATTGGGGAGCATGAAGGACATTCTTAAGGCTAACGGGGGTTGGGGGGGACAAGTTTGTACTACCATAACCACGAATTGCAATTGAATGACCATTTCCGATAATTATACCACGATAATTGCTCAAATTAAAATAGGATGAGAGATTATCTTGTGAGGATGTCATATGAGACGTTGCTCCAATGTCCATGTATAAGTTTGTGTCGGGCGGATTAAGCCCAGGAGTGTGCATCGCGGCCTCGATGTCAGTTGGTGTTGCTACTGCCGAATGGGCCTGCTGCCACTGGGTCGGCTGTGGATATGGATCGTCCAAAATTGTTGGGTTGTTGGCTACTGGAAAACGACTGGCTAGTATGCCTTGGACTGGGCCTGGTCCAATTTCCTGAAGAAAAAAGGGCAAGGCGGCACAACCTAAAGCCACTGCCAAGCTCACTGCTGTGGTGCACCACACCACTGGGCCCACAACTTCCATGCTTGGCCGGACTTCGGCTGTTGGCCGCTTCCTATGCCGCCACAACCGCTGCCTCCGCCACTCGATGGCCACCACCACGGCCACCACCGCGATTTTTAGTGTCGTTAAAGCCATTTCGTCCCCTTTGACCATGGTTTTGCTGTAAATTTTTAAATTGTGATGAGTTATCATCGGACAAAGTGACAACCATGGCATAATTCGATACAGTGGCTGTCTTTTTGGAAAAACTCGCTTCTTCTACTATGAGCATAGAACGGGCTTGATAAAATGGAAAGGGAGGGTTGCTTTGGCAGATAAGCGAACAAACACCACTATATCCATTCAATGAGACCGGAAACCATTTGTAAAATGATACGATTGTTAGTTACTGGCGCCCCAACATTCTTGAGTTGGTCTGACAGAACCTTGAGTCGTTGACAATATATGAATGCGTTAGGAAAATCCGCCATGTCAGTGGTGGAGAATTCTTGCTCAAGTGTGACGGCTCGAGAATTTTTATTATCCTATAATATGTCACGTAATAGACTCCAAGCCTCCATTGCCGTGGAGTTGGGTTCAATAATCATATGCAGCAAATCGCTCGAGATTGTGGCATAAATCCACTGGAGAACCGTTGCATCGAGGGTCAACCATAATTCATTTTCATCATCAGTTGTCAGCACTTTCTCCTTGCCTTTTTCCGGTGGAATTATGTGATCGACAACGGCAATGAATTTGAAGACCTCCACCCATGTCGCATAATGGACGTTTTCCATCTCAAGAGAGATGGAGATATGGGACTCAATGTTTGAAACAACAAAGGCTGGATGAATATTTAATTTCGAGTCAGACATGACTGACGGAATAGAGAAGATGAAGGAAGTGGATGGCGGCGTCAAGGAAGGGGGGGGCGACGGTCAAGGGAGGAAAATTTAGGGTTTAGAAACTTTTCCTAGAATCTGATACCATGTAAGAAATATCTTTTCTTGATTATTTCATTCCAAATGGTAGTAAATATACCCATAATACAAGCATAATCCTAGGCTAGAATTAAGGTAATAAATGACTAAATATACACCTACCATATACAAAATATACACAATTATGATTAAATATTCTATCAATTACTCATATGTACGTGACTTACATACATGCCACTGGAATTTCCACAGCAAACTCTGTGTAGCAAAATATTGCTAGTATATTTTACAATAGTATCTACCGGTCGAGCTTCGATGAGCTAGGAGAGATAGGGTTTTGCATTTGGAGCAGGGTAATATGAGTGTCAGATAATATTTCCTGCAGTTCAACTCCTTAGACAAGTATGCTCTCATGATTATTGCTGATCTAAGTGACCGGGTACATTAATTTGTTAATGGATTAGGGCCACACTTGGTGAATGAGTGCATGAAAGCTTCATTGAATCTGAATATGGATATTTTAAGCATTTATGCCTATGCACAAAATCTAGAGGATCGAAAGAGGCAACATCGAGCCAATCGAGAAAATGATAGGGGTCAGCATAAGAGAGCTCGGTCTGCAGGTGAGATAGAGGAGTTTTGAGGTGGATTTAGTCCTCAGTTTCCTAGGTGCCCATCTTACGCAATGACTAGTGAACAATCGTAGTTTCATGCCAGCATCGTGACCAGACCACTTATTCCGGTCAGGGTCAGAGTTCACGGGCATCATACCCACAATATAGAGGGGAATCTAGTCAGGTGAGGCCACTCATGCCGTATTATGGTCGATGTGGTAGGACACATTTTGGGCAGTATCAGATGCGTGTTATTTTTGTGGGCAACCTGGGTAGATTATGTGGTTTTGTTCAATGAGAGGTGGGTCGGTATGGCACAACCAACTTGGTCTGTGGAAGCTTCTTCTTCATCAGTACACCCTTCAGGACAGAGTATAGAGGCACTGTATAGTAGGGGTAGAGGCAGAAGAGCAACATTTAGTTTGAGCGGTCTCCTAAACTTATCTATGCTTTATCAGGTCGATAGGACCTTGAATCATCCCTAGATTTGGTTGCATGTATCTTATCTGTCTTCTCTCTTGACGTATATGCTTTGATAGATGGGTTCCACCTTGTCTTATATTACCCCATTTATTGCTTGTAAATATGGGAAAGAGCCTGAATTGTTAGATAAGTCATTTGAAATATCTATGCCCATGGGTGAACTTGTAGTTGTTAGGCGGGTATATAGGAATTGTGATATAAAAATATATGATTGTCATATGGTAGCCGACTTAAATGAGCTATAGATGGTGGAATTTGATATTGTTATGGATATGGATTGGTTGGCTTCTTACTATGCTAATGTCAATTGTTGGATGAAAGTCGTTTTCTTTAATTTTCCAGGCGAGCCGACCATTGAATGGAAAGGCAATATAGCAGTGCCAAAAGGTGGGTTTACTTCCTACCTTAAGGATTGGAAGATGATCTCAAAGGGATATGCTTATCACCTCGTGTAAGTACAGGACGCGGAAGCAAAGCCTCTAACTCTTCAGTCAGTTACTATCGTTAGTGAATTTCCTTACGTATTCCCTGATGAACTTCCTAGTATTTCTACAGAAAGGGAAATTGAATTCACTATCAAGTTACTCCCAGATACCCAACCTATATCTATTCGTCCATATCGAATGGCTCCTACAGAGCTAAATGAATTAAAAGCTAAGGTGAAAGATCTTCTAGAGAAGGGCTTTATTAGTCCTACTACTTCCCCGTGGGGTGCTCCAGTGTTGTTTGTTCGTAAGAAAGATGGTTTATTAAGGATGTGTATTGATTACCGTCAACTGAATAAGGTAACCATTAAAAATAAGTACCCACTCCCAGAAACAATGATTTGTTTGATCAGTTGCAAGGAGCTAAGTATTTCTTGAAGATTGATCTCAAGTCTGGATATCACCAGTTGCGGGTTAAGGAGAAGGATATTCCAAAGACCGCTTTCTGGACCAGATATGGCCATTACGAGTTTCTTATTGTCTTTTGGTCTGACTAATTTTTGGCAACCTTTATGGATCTGATGAACCGGGTATTTAAGACATTACTGGATATCTTCATAATAGTATGTATTGATGATATTCTGGTATATTCTCGATCAGAAGCCGAATATGTGGATTATTTGCGAGCGGTATTACAGCTGCTTGAAGACCTTGAGTTGTATGCCAATTTTTCTAAATGCAAATCTGTTTAAACTTTGTTGCCTTTATGGGCCATATTGTCTCATACAAAGGTATTAAGGTGGATCATCAAAAGATTGAAGTTGTAAAGAATTGGCTGAGGCCCACGACTCCTACCAAAGTACATAACTTCTTAGGCTTAGCAGGATATTATCAGAGATTCATGGAGGGTTTTTCTTCTATCTCTGTACCTATGACCATGCTCACTCACAAGGAAGCTAAGTTTCAGTGGGTAAATGCGTGTAAGCACAGTTTTAAAAAATTGAAGGACATGTTGACATCCGCACCTATGTTAGCTCTTCCCGAAGGTACTAATAGGTATGTTGTTTATTGTGATGCCTGCAGAGTTGTCCTAGGGTGTGTTCTGATGAAGCACGGAAAGGTTATAGCATATGCTTTTAGGCAATTAAGGAAGTACGAGGTAAACTATCTGACTCATGATCTTGAGTTAGCGACAGTAATCTCTGCCTTGAAGATGTGGCATTATTATTTATATGGAGTCCACATTGACATATTCACGGACCATAAGAGTCTACAATATATATTTCGCCAGAAAGAGTTGAATTTAAGGCAAAGAAGGTGGCTGGAATTATTAAGGAACTACGTTGTCGACATTTTATATCATCTTGGAAAGGCAAATGTCGTAGTTGATGCCTTAAGCCCTAAGTTCATGGGGGAGCCTGAAAGGTATTGAAGCTAACAAGTTGGAGATGACCAAAGAACTATGTCTCCAAGCCAGTTTAAATATGCGACTTGTGAACACGGATGATGGAAGACCGGTGGTGCAGAATACTGCAAAATCATCCTTGATAGCAGAAGTGAAAGAAAGAAAGTTTAATGACCCTGAGTTGGTCCGAATGAAAGAGGGATTCCTATGCAGAAGAAGCCGATATTGGAACTTATAGGAGATGGAGTACTTAGATATCAGGGTTGACTATGTGTACTAAGCGCAAGAGGACTCTGAGAGCAAATCATGGTTGAGATCCACCAGTCCAGGTATTCCATTCATCCTAGCTCGCCAAAGATGTACCATGACCTACGAAAAGTTACTGGTGGAATGATATGAAGAAAGATATCGCAGCGATTGTAGCTCAATGTCCGAATTGTCATCAAATTAAGATCAAGCATCAGAAGCCTGAAGGCTTGATTCAAAATATTAAAATCCCTACATAGAAGTAGGAAATGATCAATATGGATTTTATCACCGGACTACCCCGTTCTTATCGGAAGTTTGATTCCATTTGGGTTATCACGACAAATTTACGAAATTGACTCATTTTCTACCTGTTGACATGATGTTTGCGGCGGAGAATTACGCCAAGCTGTATATTAAGGAAATAGTCTGATTGCATAGTGTTTCAGTCTCTATTATATCCGATAGGGGTGCTTAGTTTATGGCTCACTTTTGGAGGTCATTTTAGAAATGTTTAGGCACCCAAGTGAACCTTAGCACAACCTTCTATCCACAGACCGATAGTCAGGCTAAATGTACAATCCATACACTTCAAGACATGCTACATGTTTGTGTATTGGATTGTAAAGGTAACTGGGATGATGATTTTCCCCTTATCGAGTTCGCTTACAATAACAACTATTATTCCAACATCAAGATAGCCCCGTATGAGGCCTTGTATGGACAAACGTGTAGATCCCTAATTGGCTGGTTTGAAGTGGGTAAATCCAGGTTACTAGGTCCCGATTTGGTCTAGCAAGCTATGGACAAGGTAAAGTGATGTAAGAAATACCCCAGACTTGGATTCTCAACTTGAGTTGTTAAGTGAAGTACCGAAGCTGTCTACAACTATCCATAAACCTATGGTTAAGTGCATAGAATGGTATGAGATTTGGAGCAGATTAGGGGATATCACTTATTTGTATTAAAAGGATAACATTTATTCAGCCTTTGTGTTGGTCTTGGACGATACCATGCTTTTCTTTTAGCTTGTTGTTTTAATTCCTAGATTAGTTACTAGTTCCTTAGGACACAATGAATCATGTAATAACTCCTAGTTTCCCTTAGGACACCATCAATGCACCATGTAATAGAGGAGGATGACTAGGCTAAGAGTTATTACCAAATGGGTGACTTGGGAGAGAATGTATAAGGTGACAAGGATTAGTAATCATCTAGAACATCCGGCTCCCAAAAGGTTATCTCATTCATGCACATGAAGACACCAAGAAGGCAACACAGAAGTTGAGGAGTTGGCCGAGCAATTCACATGGTCATTCGGCCCAAAGTTCATGCCAAGAGGGAAGGGTTCTCAACACTACCAGAGAATACAATTGATGAGCTAAATAGTTCATCTGTGAAGGGTACCAAGGAAGGATCTAGAATGCATGGAAGATTGGGATTCATCCCCCTACTCCCACTCGGCCGAGGACCCCTTCCCCTTTCCCACCTTGGCCGAAATGGCTCCATTTTGTGTCCATTTATTTACTCTTCTAGAATAGTCCATCTAATAGTATAAATATCACCCTTATGTAATGTAAAGAGGTAGAGTTGATGAATATAAAAACTTGAGTTTTACTCAAACGCTAAAGCATTCAACTTGTGTGTTTTATACCTTAGTTGGTCCTTGTGTGGGCATTCGGTTCATGTGTGAACCAACCCCTTAATGTATGTTGAAGCTAGGACTTGTGTGACCTAGTTAAACCCAAGCTAAGGTCCCTTCGGTGTAAGTCTTGGTTAGAAGTTAGAACTTGTGTGATCTAATCAAACCCAAGGTTAAGGAACCCCCTTGGTGCGAGTGGACGTTGGAACTTGTGTGATCCAACCAAACCCAAGACCTAGGGACTATTATAAGGTTACTAGCCACCCTCACTTGGCTTGTTCACAAGCTTGTACTTAACAACCTCGGTCAATACCTTGTCCAATTGGCCAAACTCATCTTGGTGTCGACTCGAGCATTAAAACCCTCGTGTCATTATCCTTGCTATATCGACCATCCTATACTTGGTTTGTACTCGAGTTTGCACCTAGCATCCATGTTCATTCTTTATTCAAACCACCATCTCTTTTCTACCACTACATCCCACAAGACTTCCCAAACGCCCACTACACACCCCAATCGAGAACCCGAGAACCCCACTTTTAAGGCCATTTTCAAGTTAACTCGTTTACAACAAAACTCTGACCCACTTACTCTTACTCACCCCTCCTTATATACATCATATTGGTATCAGATACAAGCGTTCCCATCCCACGCATTAACGTTATGTCACACTTTAATAAGGATCTTAGGAGGGCTTTGACCAAAATAGTTGCGGAACAATTGCAACTATTGAGAAAGGAATTTGTGGATCGAGTCATGATCGATGACGTCGAGTCTAGGGAAGAGGTTTATCAAAACAACCCCATACATGTCGAAGGATATACACAAGAGGATCCAAGACAAGAGAGGGAGGATGACCGAACCTTACGGTTTGATCTCCCGACGTTTGAAGGTAACTTAGATCTAGAAGAGTTTATTGAATGCCTGAGAGCTGTTAAGAGACTATTTGAGTTTAAAAAATATGATGACCATAAGTGCTTCAAGGTTGCCACATTACAGTTAAAATCATTTTCTTCCGTGTGGTATGAGAATCTAAAGATAAGCCGGAGAAGACATGGTAACACCAAGATTGATTCTTAGGAGAAGTTGAAAAAGCACTTTAAGAGAAAATTCTTGCCGAGAGAGTATGTGCAAGACCTTTACCTTAAAATCACTAAGCTTCGACAAGGTGTTCTTAAGGTGGATAAGCTACAATTACCTACCTGCGAGCATCCGAGGTCCTATAATCTCTGGTGGGTGAGCAGGGCAAATGGACTAAGGGTAACAAATCAAGCTCTTGTTAACTTCCGGATTAGAGGATATGTAGATGAGATTTGGTGCGACGTCCTTCATATGGATGTGTGCCACATCTTCTTGGGGCAGCCTTGGCAATATGATCGAAAGACAATAAATGATGGTGAAAAGAACATATACTCTTTCCACCAAGATGGCAAGGATTTCCGGTTGATGCCATTATCACCATGTACGGTGAGAGAAATGAAAATCCAAAATGCCCAAAATATCAAGGCCGGATCCGAAGCACTCTTGCTTGAGGAATGGAAAGGATAAAAAGAGTCCAAGAAGGGGAGTGCCGTAAATATATTAGTGTGTAGAAATAAAAGGACCCTTGAAGATGTCGGCTCGAAGAAAACCTTAGAGGTTTTGGAAAGTGCATTACCGACTGGTCCCACAAACTGACTAACATCAACAAACAATATTGATCCTGCTCTTGAAGTAGTTCCCAAAGGATCACCCCCTACCTATGATGATAATCCCAAGGTGGAATTGAAAGGCGACTCCCAACTATTGACGATCCGAGAGATAATTGAATGAAAAATGGATCTCAAAATCCAACAGGTGTGTGCGAGTGGCTTGTGGATTCATTCGGAGAATGTAACACCCTAAGCTCTCCCATAATTCAAATGCACAAGGGTTGCTTAATCAGGGAACACAAGGTATATTCCGAGAACCTTTACATTAAGCCAACCGAAATAAACCAAAGATGGCTCAAGAATACAAGTGTCATTCGAGAGTGTGGTTTGGCTTCTCCCTATTCCTATATGTTCCAGAACTATGGTCCCTTTGCTGCCCCTATCACGATAATGAAGATGCAATTTGAAGTTGAACATGAGTTTCGGAAAGTTGGTGCTGACCTAATCAAAGAACAAACACTCGTGACTCCCTATGGCGAGAAGTTGAGAGGTGAGCACCACAATCCTTCAATGTATGACTCCTTGATCAAATGGGAAGATTACTTAAAGTATGACATTTTCAAGTTGTTAAATAAGCTCTGTGATATCTCATACAAAGAAAAAATTCTGGACAAGGATGAAGGTTCAACGTGTTATGAAGTGTCCTCATATTTAAACCGCGAGAATTTGAGGAAAATTCTTTTGAAAAAGGGGAGATTGATGTAAGAAAGACCCCGGACTTGGATTCTCAACTTGAGTTGTTAAGTGAAGTACGGAAGATGTATACAACTATCCACCAACCTATGGTTAAGTGCATAGAATGGTATGGGATTTGGAGCGGATTAGGGGACATCACTTGATTGTATTAAAAGGATAACATTTATTCGGCCTTCGTGTTGGTCTTGGCCGAGACCATGCTTTTCCTTTAGCTTGTTGTTTTAATTCCTAGATTAGTTACTAGTTCCTTAGGACACAATGAATCATGTAATAACTCCTAGTTTCCATTAGGACACCATCAATGCATCATGTAATAGAGAAGGATGACTAGGTCGAGAGATATTACCAAACGGGTGACTTGGGTGAGAATGGATAAGGTGACAAGGATTGGGAATCATCAATAACATGTGACACCTAAGAGTTATCTCATTCATGCACTTGAAGACACCAAGAAGGCAACCCGGAAGTTGAGGAGTTGGCCGAGCAATTCACATGGTCATTCTGCCCAAAGTTCATGCCAAGAGGGAATGGTTCTCAACACTACCCTAGAATACAATTGATGGTCTAACTAGTTCATATGTGAAGTGTACCAAGGAAGGATATAGAATGCATGGAAGATTGGGATTCATCCCCCTACTCCCACTCGGCCGAGGACCCCTTCCCCTTCCCCGTTCCCACCTTGGCTGAAATGGCTCCATTTTGTGTCCATTTATTTACTCTTCTAGAATAGTCCATCAAGTAGTATAAATAGGATCCTTATGTAATGTAAAGAGGCCGAGTTTATGAATAGATAAAACTTTAGTTTTACTCAAACGCTAAAGTATTAAACTCTTGTGTTGTCTACCTTAGTTGGTCCTTGTGTGGGCCTTTGGTTCTTTTGTGAATGAACCCCTTAGTGTAAGTTGATGCTAGGACTTATGTGACCTAGTTAAACCAAAGCTAAGGTCCCTTCGGTGTAATTCTTGGTTAGAACTTGTGTGATATAATCAAACCCAAGCTTAAGGAACCCTCTTGGTATGAGTAGACGTTGGAACTTGTGTGATCCAACCAAACCCAAGCCTAGGGTCTATCATAAGGTTACCAACCACCCTTACTTGGATTGTTCACGATCTTGTACTTAGTAACCTTGGTCAATACCTTGTCCAATTGGCCAAACTCATCTTGGTGTCGACTCGAGCATTAAAACCCTCGTGTCATTATCCTTGCTATATCGTCCGTCCTATACTTGGTTGTACTTGGGTTTGCACCTAGCATCCCGTGTTCATTCCTTGTTCAAACCACCATCTCCTTTCTACCACCACATCCCACAATATGTCCCTAACCTCCACATAAAAGGTCACTACCCAAAACAGTCCACAAATACTCGTCCAACACCAAACAGTCCACAAAACACCCCTTACTGATAACCTCAGTGTTCCAGCCAGTTGCCGTCACCTTTCCACCACCCAACTATAAAACCCCGACAATAAATACAACCCTCAATATTTCTAGAATACCCTCACAAAATGCCTTAACCCAACTCCTCCCTAAACTACCCGTCCAAGTCCCATAATACCCCACTGTCCGACAGAATCCGAGAACCCCACTTTCAATGGTGTTATCAGGTTAACCCGTTTACAATCAAACTCTGACCCACTTACCCTCACTCACCCCTCCTTATATACATCATAAAGTTAATCCTATAATGCTTATTGACTTCCCAGAGTCAACAGAAATCTTATTCAGATGTTCGATGCCGCAATTTGGAATTCGCAGTTGAAGATTGGTTATTTTTAAAATTTTCTCCAACGAAATGAGTTATTAGGTTTGGCATGAAAGGGAAACTTATCCCCAGATACGTCGAGCCATATAAGATCATCTACTAGATAGGCCGAGTGGCTTATGAACTTGAGATACCCCCAAACTTAGAAGCAGTTCACCCGGCATTCCATGTGTCGATGTTGTGTAAATACATAGGAGATCCCTCCCGTATTACTCCCGTAGAGGATGTGCAGATCACCGCAGATTTAACTTATGAAAAGACTCCAGTAGTCATTTTAGATCGACAAGTTCGGAAGCTGAGAACTAAGAAAGTCACCTTTATGAAGGTGTTATGGAAGAATAACAATATAGAAGATATGACACGGGAAGATAAAGAAGATGTGTGATCCAGATATCCTTACTTGTTTCATTCTTTAGGTTTATACCGCCTCTCGTGCAATATGATCCTCTCGTTTCAATTCTATTCGACAATATTAAATCCTATATCTTATTTAGGTGTTAACGTTGAGGCATATATGGTAAGTGCAGCCCAAAGAACGATAGAGGATAGTTAAGGTGAGTTGTGACTAACTTTCTTTGATTATAGTATATACAAACGGTCATGTGAGGCCTAGTTGATATTCAGTGTGGCATTGATATATGTTTGGGCTATTTAGAAAGTTTTGGATAGCCCTATTTATGAAGGAAACTCTGCCAAACTTTTTAGAACCCTCGAGAGTTAAGAATATCTTCAACATTCATGGACGAATGTTCCTAAGGGGGAAGGATGTTACACCCTGTAGTTTCACGTTCCATCGAGTCATTAATGGATATCGGTGTTCCAGGAAGAGGTACGACCTTACGGAAGGGTAATAAAGGTTTATCGTTTGTTTATACAAGTTCTGGAGTGTATGAAAGTTAAACGGAATGAAGAAAATATATTTCGACAAAATTGGAAAAATTGTGTAATTTGATGAGGAGGTTGATGGACCATCAAAATGCAAGTTTAAACTGTAATATGACTGAGATTTTGAGATTTGCATATCTGGATTTGATGGTCTAGATTGAAGGACCATCAATCCGACCGTCCTTTTGAGGCGGTGGAAATTTTCTATCGGGTTTATATCGGGTTATGGCGAATTGGGACTTATTTTTCTCCCAAATTAGACCCTAGGTTCTCCCCAAACCCTCTCCAACATATCCTAACACCCCAAGATCAAATCAAAGGATAATCACGCAAGATTAACGTAATAATCCCCGTGGATAACGTAGAAATCCTCTTCTCTGAATTGAATCGATTTTGAAAACCCTTGGTGATGGAATAACTGACTGTTTTAGGAGGGTTTTGAAACATCAAGGTATGATTTATCCTCCTTTACCTATATTTGTGATTAATTGATGGTTTGGAGTAAGTTTGAAAGGATTTTCGAGATCAAAACTCGTAAACCTGTGAAATCATCGTAATATGACTTGTGGGCTATTTTATTTAAGATGTGAGTAGAAATTGATTACCAAATTGATTATTTGTGTTGTGAAACTAAGAAATAATATTTTGGAGAAATATGGGATCGAATTACCTAAGTATTCCTTGTTAAGAGATCTAAGAACCCTATGTGCTTAAGGTTATCGATAAGATGCCTAAGTAAAGTTTCTCAATAGAATATGGATTTGTATTAATATCAACCCTTTTTATTGTTATAGATAATCATCCTTGAAAAGTACGAGGACCTAGAGGACGACTTGTAGCTTCTTTGATAAGGTATGTAAGGCAACTTCCTTTCTTGGCATGACTCGATATATCGTTTCTTTGAATAGAATTCTCTCCTATGAAACTGAGCAACGAAAAGTATTTCTTGACAGATTGATCCTAATCTCTGAATATTGCTAATCCATAGTATTTCTCAGATTATATATGATCCGAATTGATTGCATTGAGATTCGTGAGTCGGAGGATAATGATGATAGGTCACTCCATCTCTGCTTATGATATCCTTTGGAGTATGTCTTGCATTGCAATTATATATATATATATATATATATATTTTCTTATCGAGCTATGCTATAATCGGCCGGGTACAACATCGATTTGTGCACACCACTGTAGTTAGTTTTGACATTACTAAGTCCCACATCTGGGTTGGGTACAACTGAGTCCTCGTCGAGGCCGGGTATGATATATATATTATGATATAATTTTCCCACAGAGAGGCTATATATTATAATATATGGCACCACTGAGCGGCTTGATTTTTACAAACATGCACATATTTTCATGATTATGACAGGTAGGCCCTTAGAGGCTTGTTATGAGTTTTAGGTTGACTTCTGTACCCATATCTCTTATATACTTTCTGCCTACATTTGCTATCTGTCGTACATATTCAGTACATTTTTCATACTAATGCCCTCTTTCTGGGGCACTGTGTTCATGCCCGCAGGTACAGATAGACATAGTAGCGATCCTCCTCAGTAGGTGATATGCTCAGCTATGATTGTCGCACTCGCTTCTATCAGAGTTGCAATACATGAGTGCTTAGGTACTGTTATATATGTTACTAGTGTTTTGTAGAATGGTGGAGGCATGTCCTGACTTATTGGTGTGTATATTACTCTTAGAGGCTTGCAGACTTGGGTATGGTGGGTGTTTGTATGTCGTGGCCTTGTCATCAATTTTTGTTATCAGTGTACTCATCTAATGGCCTTATCGGGCTTGGCTATCTGTTTATATATATATCCTATTAGGACTCTTCCACGTGCAGGTTGTCATTCAGTCTTGTCATATATGGTTATTTAGAGGCCTTATCAGTCCAAGTTTCATATTACATGGTTCAGATACTACAGTGGTATGCTTAGGCCTTCGGGCGATAGGTGACGATCACACACCCCCCCTCCAAGGCTGGGGTGTGACAATATCCCTAAAATAATTTTTTAAGATCCGTTATGGTCATTATGTGTTCTTGTTCATGTCTTTCGGGCTGACTAATACCCCCACAACTTTTATGGATTTGATGAATGGTGTCTTTATACCGTATTAGATCTCTTTGTGATTGTGTTCATTGATGGTATATTGATCTACTCTCGAAGTGAGGCAGAGCACGAGCAGCATTTGAGGATTGTGGTTAGCATTCTGAAAGAGAAGAAACTTTATTCTACGTTTTCAAAGTGTGAGTTTTGGCTTAGTTTAGTGGCATTATTAGGCCATGTGGTGACTAAGAATGGTATTATGATGGATATCATGAATATTGAGGCGGTCCATGATTGGATTAGGCCTACTTCTGTTATAAAGATTCAGAGTTTTGTGGGCCTTTCTAGTTACTATCAGCATTTTCTAGAGGGGTTTTCATATATTCTATCTCCCTTGACTAGATTGACTCAGAAAAATATTACATTCCAATGGTTGAATGAGTGCGAGGTGAGATTTTAAAAGCTCAAGACTCTATTGACTATAACTCAGATTTTGACTCTTCCAATGGAGGGAGGGGGCTTTACTGTATTATGATGCTTCGCGGATTGGCCTTGGCTGTGTTTTGATGCAAAAAGGGAAAGTTATAGCTTATGCTTCAAGGAAATTGAAGGTTCATGAGAATAACTACCCCATTCATGACTTGGAGTTAGTGGCGATGGTGTTTGCTTTGAAGATTTGGAGACATTACCTTTATAGTGATCATTGTGAAGTGTTTACCAATCATAAGAGTCTTTAGCTTATTTTCAATTAGAGAGATCTTAATTTGAGGCAACGGAGGTGGTCAGAGATGCTTCAGGATTATGACATGCTGATTCATTATCAGTCGAGCAAGGCCAATATAGTGGCAGATGCCTTGAGTCGAAAATAGGTGAGCATGGGTAGCCTAGTATGCTTGCAGGTTGGGAAATGACCTTTGTATATAGAGGTGATCACTTTGGAAAATATATTGGTGAGACTTGATATTTATATATCTGGCAAGGTTCTAGCTTGTGTGGAGGCACATTCTTCTTTATTGTAGCAAATTACGGATCAACAATTTGATGATACTAAGATGTGAAAAATTCGGGACAAGATGTTGAAAGGAAAGGCCAAGGAGGCAATTTTTGATGATGAAAGTGTGTTGTGAATCAAGGGTCGCATATGTCACATACCAACTTCGGGGTGTGTGACCGACACCCAATGCTAGAACAGCCCGAGTGTACCACTTGTGCATCATAACATAAATATATAACTGTCTGGGCCAAAAAGGCCTCAGAATGACAAACATAATAGAAATTTGAATAGGATAACCTGTAATGATAAACAACATGATTGACATATGCTTATAACAGGGCCATCAAGGCCATAACAAGGGTACTAACAACTGACAAGGAGGTCGACAAGGCGACACGACACAAATATACCATGACCACTAGTCTGTAAGCCTCTAGAGTACTATAACATATCATCAAGTTGGGACAAGTCCCGCCATACCCAAAATATCTATAAACATAAGTTGCATAGCCTACCGACTCTATACTGCAACTTCGGGAAAATGGAGTACGATGACCAGCAATTGAATCAGATAACCTACTGTGGAGGTGAGATTGTCTGTCTACCTACACCTACAGACATGTAGTGCATGTAAACCATGTATGTAGAAATGTAATACAAGAGAAGGTTACAAAAGTCAACCTGAAACTCACAACTGCCACTAAAGGCATATAACTGACATAACCATGAATATATGGATAATAGTAAAATCAAACCACCCTATGGGGCAATGTAATATAGTCTCAAGCCTCTATGTGGGGAAAATTTCATCATAACGTGCCCGACCATAATAGGACATAGTAATATCATACCGAACTGCAGTGGTTTACACATATAAGTGTACTGAACATTTAGGGCATGTACGAAAGAATGTACTGAATATGTAGGGCATGTAAACCATGTATGTACAAATGTAATACAAGAGAAGCTTACAGAAGTTAACCTGAAACTCAAAACTGCCACTAAAGGCATATAACTACATACCCATGAGTATATGGATAATAGTAAAATCAAGCCACTCTTTGGGGCTATGTAATATAGTCTCAAGCCTCTCTGTGGGGAAAATCTCATCATAACGTGCCCGACCGTAATAAGATATGGTAATATCATACTGAACTGTAGTGGTTTACACATATAAGTGTGTTACCCGGCCGACTATAGCGCAGCTCAGTAAAAAATAGATACATATATATACAATGCATGCAGTACCTCAAAATACCAACATGAACAAGGCGGAGTGACCTGCAGTCGTTAACCCTCACCTTTCGTTATGAGATTATGTATAGTGAATGTTACAATCCAACAAGAATCTCATAATGAATTATTTAACAAAGGATATCATTTGATGCAAAAAGTACTCTTGACAAGGGACAAACAAAAATCACATGCTCCAATAGAATAGAAACACAAGACAACCAAGAATAGGATCGTTTAAATGATGTTTCATTTTATTTCCGTTTTAAACAAGATCATGCCAAAAGAATGGACAAGCCCTACATACCTTCTTTGTCTGGCTAACAATAGCTCCCGAGGTTTCCATCCGTTATACAATTGATTATCTACATTATATGAATAAATCAAGTCATTATTGTACCAATCAACTACCGATCGTTTCATTTAGTCATTTCATCGAACATCTAATGAGCATAAAATCTTAATGCTCTCTATCAATAGAATTCAACATCAAAATGACACCTTAACCTCTTTCTAACTTTCTCTTCTTATTTACAAACTAACAAAAAGATACAACAATTCATTCTAAGCTTAACTCAACCAAACAGCCCAACAAAAGTTGGTAACAACAAGCAACAACATCTCTTAACACTTCAAGTTCTAGTTTATGGTTTTCTTATCCAAACAACCTTACTAACATGGAAACAGCCTCAAATACAATCAAATAAGTGGTGTACTTACCTTATTCAGTAGCTACAAGCTTCAATCCAAGCAAACCCTAGCTCACAACAATCCTTACTTGCACCAAAACACCATAAGATGGAATAGCCTTACCCTTAGCTAGCCTTGGATGTTAGATTCAAGTAAAAACACTTCGATTTTACTTCAATACTTAAGTTAACTGTTTGGAGATCTTAGGGACATGTTGAGACAATGTTTTAGTCGAAAATGAATCAAAATGAGCCTGAAACTGAATTTAAACTACACAAAGGTCGGCCACCGCCTCAATGTATGCTTGACAAGTATGGTTCGTACATATATATACGGTCCATACATATGTTCATACAATATGTATGGTTCGTATCCTTGGGTGTATTTCCAAACAAAATTTTAACAATTCTTCCAAGCCTAATACAGTCCCATAGCCATAAATGTATGGGTCGTACCTCAAAGTACGGTCCGTACATCTAATCGTTCCCTTACAACTTCGTTGAGATTTGGAGATATGTATCCTCTTTGATTGGTTTAATCCCTATACTTCTCGGCACTTCTATAGACAGGATCTAAACCATTGTTATCCTTTTATAAGATCTCATAACTCCTTGGGATACTTAAGTTAATCGACGACACGACTTGACATAGAATTATGGGGTGTAACATCCTTCCCCCTTAGGAACATTCGGCCTCGAATGTAGAGGTAATGTATCCCTAAGAATCTAACTTTAAGGGTTTTCTAGAAATTTTGGCAGAGTTTTCTTTGTAAACAATACTATCCAGAACTTGTCAAGCAGCCAGAAAACATATCCAATGCCACTCAGGGCTATATAACAACATAATATAACAATATCGGACCCATATGACCATCTATCGATCCAGATCTTAAAAAGGTTATCCATAACTCACTTCAACTTCCAAATGCCAAAGTTTGGGCCGCACCAGTCACATCTGTATCAACACTGTTGCCTATAGAAGGTATACAAGATTAGTTTGATATATAAGATAGAAATAGGGAAATCCTATTGCACGAATATCGATATAAACCTGTGGTTTGAAATAAATGAGGATATCTAGATTTCATGTCTCCTTTAGCCTTCCACATCATTTTTCCACATTATTGTTCCTCCACAACACTTTAACGGAGGCTACTTCTTTGGTCCATAATTTGTGAACTTGGCGATCTAAGATAACAATTGGGGTCTTCTTGTATAATAAATCCATTGTAATTCGAATATCCTCCATAGGAGTAATATGGGAGAGAGCTCCTATGCACTTTTGAAGCATTGATATATGAAACATCAGACGGATTGCATATAATTCTGGGTAGTTCAATTTCATAGGCTACTCTTATATGATCCGATGTTCCTGGGGCTTAGCTTGATCTTCTTGCAATCTCATTGTGTCCTTCGTAGAAACTACTTTTAAGAATACCTAAACACGAATAGAAAATTATATATCTCGGTGTCGCACATCTAATTTACGACTTTTGCCAACTCTGGGTAGTCAACAATCGCTCTTGAATTAACTTAACTCTTCCTTCCATTTGTTGTACCAAGTCCAATTCCAATAACTTTGCTTCCCCCGCTTACGCCAGCCTACAGGAGATCCACACCTTCGCCCATACAACACTAATATCTTTAAAAGAGAAAAAAATCTAGTTCACATCCTTTTTATTTCAATAGTCCCACCATAGTTGTTCTACATAAACTTGGCTTCTTATGGAGTCATCTTGATACTGGAATGATAATTGTTATTATAAGAAAATTCAATAAGTAGAAAATAACCTTCCCAATTCTCTTTAAAGTCTAAGACACAAGCTCACATTTTTAGTAAAATAGTGAAGAATATTCCATTAGTAATGAAAAAAGGGTAGCGTATCCTCAAATATATGAATCATAGGTCTGCTTTGCATATCTGTTTAAGGATGAGGCTAACTAGAGTGTCCGCAACCCTTCCTGAAATGACTTTCTAAACTTGGTTATAAATTGAGTACCCTTGTTAGACGTCATAAATTCCAAAACACCATAAAGGTGAATGATGTTCTTGGTTATAAGATTTTGCGTAGTTCCCGGCTATAAAGGTAATTATGATTGGCAAGAAGTGGGACGGTTAGTTGGCTTATTAACAATCACTCGAACGCACATCAACTCATGACAATAGCAAAGTAAGCCCTTAGTTAAATCCACATATCTTTAATTTCTATTGGGTCCTTAATGTTTTGAATCCACCCACCGACTTCTGGTGCTTTATCCTGACCTGCTGACAATTAATATACTGGTTACAACCTCTATAAAATTCCTTCTCATGTCACTTTATTAGTGCGCTCATTAACGTTTGGATACATCTTAGGACATCTTAGGTAGGATATTACGGGTAATGGGCCTCTGTCGAAATCTTGCCTCGTAGTTCCGCCACTTTGGGGACATATAGTTGGCCATAGTACCTGGAGAGGTTCCTTTTTCATTAAGCTCAAGGGTTGCAGTTTTATTTTGTTAAGTATCTTTCCCAATTTTTTCCTAAAAATGGGGTCGTTATCTTGTTATTCCTTATTTCTCCATATGAAGGGTGACTCTATTGAGTCTAGAATCTTAAGAATACTGTCTTTTGAATTCATTAATCAACCTTCCATTAGATTAGCCGACACATTTCTTAGATTAATTCCTTTCGTTATCCTTCACCCTAGAAGCGGGTGCATTGCTGGTTGTACTGATTACGATACTACTTACTTTCAATAGTATAGGATTATCGGTACATGAGATCTTTTAGAACAATTAATTCTTCACTCCTTTTATAAACTTAGCCTCGTTTATCGACCAATATTTTTAGACCTCTTATGGTTCACAATGCTTCAGCCATGAATACTCCATAAATAATCTTATCAAAATTCACACTCAAGGTTTGGGGAGAAAAAAACCTTCGCACTTCTTCATTACTTATGGAAATAAGTAACCACCTTTATTTACTTTCTTTAACCCTGGCCCACTCATTTATTTACTTATCATACGTCATTTATTCTGAAGTGTCTTGGTTATACATTTGTAGTCTTAAACATTACTGTATGTTCTATCTTTGATGGAACTTATCTTGTAAAGAACAAGTCATTAACTTATTTCCTTATAGAGTCCAAACTAGATCCTGGAGGATTCAACATTTGGCTATGCCCAAACCAGATCATCGTATTTAAATTCGAACTCCTTCACTTGCCTTATGGCTAAGACTTTCCCTCGATAACACCTTGAGATGAGATTTCCTCAATCATGCTAAGATGTAATCTCGTTACTATACTTATCTGGTAAAATCTTTGGTCGATTCAAGGATGCTTGAAAATATCTTTACTTGCTTGACATTTTGTGTTTTCCATCAGGATATGACCACTTATTTTGAGCTTTATTTACTATGACTTCCACCCATGTACTCCCTGAGAGTCATCGCATGTTTCAATCCAATATTTGTGGTATGTCCAACTCTCATTGTTTTTCCATAATCAGGTACTTCACCGACCAGTTGCTCAATCGTCTTACTTTTCATTTCTATTTCAAGTTATCTTAGAAGGGGGGTCTCTTGTTCTTAACTTACTCCTTATATCGACTTCCCGAACCTCGAAGGTCTAGTACCTCTTGTTAAAAATCCTTATTACCACTTTCTCACCATGGGTCCTTACACTGCTTCGGAGTGCTTACACCTTATGAAATCTATATAACCATAGCCCCATTCGCTTTTATCCTTCTCATCAGAGTCTGTCGGTTTGTCATTAGCATACCCATTTTTGTCTCAATACTTTGTCATATCACTCATTTCATGATTATTTATCATTGCAAATCGCATGCTTTGGCTTACTAATACCAAAATATGAAATTTCAAATGGTAAGCGACATGACTCCTTTACTACTGGATGAGGGGTTTACGCCACTTTCGATTATCTTGGACAATCTAATCCTTATGTGTGACTTGGGGTCACTATTCTGGGTGCGTCATTCTGCGTCAATCCCTTAACGTATCTATGACTAGTCTTAATATGATTTAATTGGGGAAATTCGTCCTCATTAACAATATCATGGGGTTGTCCCCAATTTCATAAGAAAGGTATGATCACTTGGGTCGTGGGTTAATAAGATGTTCTCTTGTTTACATTGAAGAAACTCGTCATGAAATGGGTAGGTCCTCCAACCATATTTCCTACATCCCAACGTCATAACTTATATTTGCTCTACCAAATTCCCACAACACTTGTGCTTTCCCAAAATTTCCAGAGTAACGTAACATCATAAATTCGAGGCCCTCCTAGCATAACTATCTGAAAAAGAGAATCACATTACATATTTCCTCAATATATCAGGTGGGGTTTCACATTCTTTCAACATATTAGCATACGCACCGAGATACAACTATCATTTAACCATTACAATCACAACGTATGTTTATCAGATGTGTCTCATTCCATAAGCACCATACAACTAATCCTTAGAATGAAGGTCATGTCAATACATCCAACATGAAACAAGTCAATATTAGGTTTATAAGAGGAAATGATGCTGACAACAAAACAATATCATAATTCACATATCATCGAAACTCGAGGCTCCATCCGCTATTTTCCTTACCTTTACCAATCAACCTGGGGCACTCACGGATCATGTGGTCTTGGCTTCCACACCAATAACAACCCCCTGTTAACTTACGACATAATCTATTATGTGCTCTACCACACTCACTATATGGTAGTCGGGGTGGCATTACTCTGACCCCTAGATACTGATATTTGTGAAACTTGTCTTGGCCTTATCTGAGAACTCTGATCATATACGTGTAGCTTATCAACACTCTGTCATTTTCTGTACTCACCAATCATCCTGGCCCTCTTGTCCCTTTCACTGCCCTCAGTTGGGTCAAATTTTGTAGCCATCGGCGGTCCCTGACCATAAATGTCACTGGGCCATGAATTCTCTGACCCTTTAAGGGGTCTATCACTATGAGTTGCTCTAGGGTGGCGCTATGCATGTGAGGCTCAACAGAGGGCACACTACTCGCATCTCCTCTCAACTCACCATCAAGTCCCCTGCTAGTCATAGCCCTGCCAGAAGAAGGCATCGCTGCAATCATAAACACGATAAGAGTTACGGAAAGAACACGTACGACTCACCTCTATCGCACGATCCAAATTAATAAGGAAGGTAACCATACTAAATGTCCTGTATACTCATGTTTATAAGTGCAGTGTACAACACATCCATAAATAAGGCTCTACTAGACACGGCTTACAGACTCCCTAGGAAAGACCAACTCTGATATCACACCCTAACTTTGAGGGGTATGGCCACCACCCAGTGCCTGAACGGCCCCAGCATACCACCTATGTATCATAACCTTAACATATAATTGTCTAGGCCGACAAGGCCTTAGAATGACAGACATAATAGAAATGTGAATAAGATAACCTATAATGATAGACAACATGACTGACATATGCATATAACATGGCCTTCAAGGCCATAATAAGGGTACTAATAGATGACAATAAGGCTAACAAGGCCACACAACACAAATATACAATGACCACTAGTTTACGAGCCTCAAAGAGTACTATAATATATCATCAGGTCGAGACAAGGCCACACCATACCTAACATATCTATAAACATAAGTAACATAGTCTACCGATATTGTACTACAACTCTGAAAAAGTGGAGTGCGATGACCAACAGCTGAATCAGATAGCTTACTATGGAGGTGTGTCTGTCTGTCTACCTGCACCTGCGGGCATGAATCACAGCGCCCCGGCAAAAGAACGTTAGTACAAAAAAAATATTGAATATATAGGGCATGTAAAGCATATATGTTAAAATGTAATACAAGAGAAGGTTACAAAAGTCAGCCTTAAACTCAAAACTATCATAAATATGAGTATATGCATAATAGTAAAATTAGGCCACTTTATGGGGCCATGTAATATAGTATGAAGCCTCTTTGTGGGGCAAATGTCATCATAATGTACCCGGCCATAATAGGACTCGGTAATATCATACCCAACTACAACAATGTGCACATATAAGTGTCATACTCGACCAACTATAGCGCAGATCGATAGAAAATAGATACACACACACACACACATATATATATATATATATATACATATATATAATGCATGCAGGACATCAGAATACCAATATAAACAGGGCGGAGTGGCCTACGGTCGTTAACCCCCACCTATCGTTATGGGATTATGTACAGTGAACGTTACAATTCAACAAGAATCTCAGAATCAATTATATAACAAAGGATACCATAAGATATGGAAAGTACTCTCGACAAGGGACAAACAAGAATCATATACTATAATATAATAGAAACACAAGGCACCCAAGAATAGGATCGTTTAAATGACATTTCGTGTCATTTCCATTTTAAACAAAATCAGGCCAAAATAATGGATAAGCCCTACATAATTTCTTTGCTTGGCTAACAATAGCTCTCGAGGTTTTCATACACTCTACGAGTGATTATCTATAATATATGAATGAATCAAGTCATAATTGGACCAATCAACTACCAATCATTTCATTTAGTCATTTCATCGAACACCTAATGAGCCTAAATCTTCATGTTCTCTATCAATGGCAATTCAACATCAAAATGACACCTTAAGTTCTTTCCAGCTTCCTCCTCTCATTTACCAACTAACAATAAGATTCAACAATTCATTCTAAGCTTAACTCAACCAAACAGCCCAACAAAAATTGGTAACAACAAGCAACAACATCTCTTAACACTTCAAGTACTAGTTTATGGTTTTCTTGTCCAACAACCTTACTAACATGGAAACAACCTCCAACACAATCAAATAAGTGTTGTACTTACCTTCTTCATTAGCTACAAGCTTCAATCTAGGCACACCCTAGCTCATAACAATCCTTACTTGCACCAAAACACCATAAGAGGGAATAGTCTTTATGTTAGCTAGCCTTCGATGTAGACTCAAGTAGGAACACTTAGATTTCACTTCAATAATTAAGGTAACTTTTTGGAGAGCTTATGGACATGTTGATACAAAGCTTTGGTCTAAAATGAATCAAACTGAGCCTTAAAATGAATTTAAACTACACAAAGGTCAGCTACCGCCTCAATATACACTTGCCAAGTACGGTCCGTACATATGGTCGTACAATATGTACGGTCTGTATCCTTGGGAATATTTCCAAATAGAATTTTAGCAATTCTTCCAAGCCTGATATGGTCCCCTAGCCATAATTGTATGGGTCGTACCTCAAAGTACAGTCCGTACATCTAATTGTACCTTTGAAACTTCATCGAAAGTTGGAAAAATATATCATCTTTGATTCATTTAACTCCAATACTTCCCCACACTTATATAAATAGGCTCTAAACTATTGTTATCCTTTCATAAGATATCATACTTCCTTAGGATACTTAAGTTAATCGATAACATGACTTGATACTGAATTACGGGGTATAACAACATATGTGTTCCTCGAGATAAATATTTGATTAAGTTGATCTCTGAGGAGGCTCATAGTTTGAGGTATTCTATTCACCAAGGGGCTACAAAGATGTATCGAGATTTAAAGCAGCACTTTTGGTGGTGTAGTATGAAGAGGGACATCATGTAATTTGTGTCTCGGCATTTAAATTATAAACAAGTGAAATATGAGCACCAAAAACCTATGGACTTACTCATGAGATGCCTATACCTGAGTGGAAATGGAAGCGGATTGCTATAGATTTTGTGGTATGGTTATCACAGACATTGGGAAAGTTTGATGCCTTTTGGGTGATTATGGATCGGTTGACGAAGTCGGCTCAGTTTGTACCGGTTCAAACTACTTATAATTTAAAGAAGTTTGCCAGAATCTACATCTGCAAGATATTTTGATTGCATGGAGTGCCTATTTCTATCATTTCATATTAGGGCACTCAGTTTACATCCCACTTCTAGAGATCTATATAGAAAGAGTTAGGTACTCGGGTGGAGCTTAGCACATCATTTCACATACTCCTTATATCGAACCTGAAGTTTGAAACAAATGAGGATATCTGGAACTCATATCTTCCTCGGAGTCATGACCCAAACCGGAGGGCGCGATGGGCACCCAGACCTTACCTGTCGAATACCACTAATCATACAATTAACATCTAATCATAATTAAACACGGGCCACAAGGGCCGTCACCCAGTACTCTATGGACACATAGAAATTATATAGTGGAAGAAAGCCATGTAAAGTCTTACCAAAAGGCCCAACTTATATACATACATACCAAGGACGACATGGCCATACATGACTACTATACACATGACAACTATCTATAAGCCTCTAAAGAGTACATGACGTTACAAGAACGAGACAGGGCCCCACCATACCCATTCGCATATGCAAAATATCATACCATGAACAGACTGCAACACTAAAACAAGTAGAGTACTCCAATATCAGCTGAACTAGCAACCTACTAACGTGAATCGTTCCCCTATTTACCTGAGCCTACGGGCATGAAATGCAGCTTCCCCGACAAAAGGGACGTCAGTACGACTGATGTACCGAGTATGTCAGGCATGAAGAATAGCATAATAGAGATATAAACATAAACTGAGATAGAAACAACTGACATAATTAGCCAATAGTAACAACTGACAGTAGCCGCCGATAGAAACAACTGACAGTATTAGCCGATAGTAACAACTAATAGTAGAAGCCGACCGGTAATGAATGCATTTGAGGGTTATAATATGCCTAAATGTCATGCACAATGCAAATGCGGTATATATATAATATTGGCCTCACAAGGGCATCTTCATTCCCCATAACCGCCTCTGTGGGCATCAGGTTATATCGGCCTCTGTGGGCATCAGGTTATATCGGCCTCTGTGGGCATAATCATTTTTGTGATAGTCTGTACCAGTTGCAGGTGGTGTGCGTATATAACGCCATACCCTTTTCCCATCCCCTAAATATATATAATTGATACCATATAGTAGTGTATATAGCACATGTGGGTCTAGGGTAATACATGATTATAATGCAGATGCATGAATGACAATAAAACATCCTGAACTTATCGGATGACATAATACCCTTGTACCTTCGGCTAACATTGGGAATATTAACATCTTTCCCATATACCTCAATAAGGATTTAGGAACATATTTAGACATGCTTTCAATATAGAAATCAATAACAGGAACATCCTCGGCTACTAAGAATAGAACAATTTATGGAACAATATTCCGGTTACGTTTCATTCATAGAACATGCCAAAATAAAGAAATGATTTGCCTTAACATACCTTCATCGATCCGTTTATAATATAACCCAAGTACCTCGTGGAGCACCTAACCTTAAGCGTGAATGAACCACTCTGCTCTACACCGTACATTTGCGAAACAAGAGGTTTATGTTGCTGTCGATACCTTATTATCGGTAAATAACTTATTCCCAAAGTGAGAGTATGTATTCCCAAAAGAAGGAATGAATTCCTAACAGTAAGTGTCGTTGAATGCTTGCTACGTTTTAACAGGGGAAAAGACCTTAACATTTAGAAATGCAAAAATGAAAATGGAAAAGCCTATATTAACTAACAAAGGGTGTTGCCTATAATCCTAAATGTTGCCTTCGCCTTAGCCCCTTAGTGGCCATGGGGTCCGCCCACCTCTTAAGCCAAACTTGACACATTACTCATTAGGTGTCACTACTATACTTAAAGACTTAATATAATGCCACTTAATCTTATCTACTAACACATAACACTTCACTTAACTGCATGCATACTAATGGACTAATTTATGACACCTCACTTACTTGCAGGTATACTAGTGGGTTCGTGATCCCTACTTAAACTTGTCCCCCATTATATTTTATCCGTCAGCCGATCTTCGTTGTCAATTAGCCGATCCTCGTTGTCCCACTTGGTAAGTCCTGAATTAGTTCGGGATCGCATCCTTTTATATACTAAGATCTTTATTGACATACGTGAATATAACATAAATTCCCCAAAGCTCGGATCTATTTACATACGTCTTGCGATTCAAACTATGGCCCAAAAGTACGGGGTGTTACATTATTCCCCCCTTAGAAACATTCATCCTCGAATGTTGGGGTGACATATCTAATTCCCATTACGTAGTCATAAAACACATCATTTGCTTCACGTGTCATATAATATAACATTTATCCTTATGTCGGACCTCACATAATCATCAAGCATGGATGATAATGGTCTGAGATAGAACTCACCCTATGCTTCTCTCGAAACCTTGGCGTTGGTCTGAAATAGGTAAGGATATTAGTGCTTCATCTCCTCCTCTGCCTCCCATGTCATTTCTTCTACATTCTTATTTTGCCAAAGAATTTTCACGGAGGTTACTTTATTAGTTCTCAACTTGCGGACTTTTCAATTTGATGATAGCAATAGGGACCTCTTCATAGGGTAAATCCTCTTTCTGTAATTGTCACATCGTTAATCGGTACGATCCGGGAAGGATCTCCAATATATGCTCTTTATATAAAAACATGGAAAGTCGAATTATGCGATATGACCCAATATACCTTGGGCTGAGCTTTCCCTTTTTCCTAAATCTGATTACACCCATCATCAGAGAGATTTTCAAGAAGACTCATTTATTTACCTGGAACTTTAAGTCTCGCCGTCGTACATCTGAATACGACTTCTGATGACTCTGAGCGGTTAACATTTGTTCTTGGATAAACTTCATATTCTCTATGGCCTGGCGTACTAGGTCTGGCCCAAAATAATTCTGATTCGACTAGTTCAAACTATCCAATAGGAGAACTACATTTTCATCCGTACAAAGCTTGATATGGAGCCATTTAATGCTAGCATGGTAACTGTTATTGTACGCAATTTCAATAAGGGGTAAATGACCATCTCAACTTCTCTTGAAGTCCAATACGCGAGCTCATAGCCTATCTTCGATTGTTTGAATTGTATGCTCGGCCTGCCCCTCTGCCTGAGGGTGGAAAGCTGTGTTAAGACTAACTTGAGTGTCCAAACCTTTTCGAAATGATCTCCAGAAATTAACTGTGAACTGCGTACCTCGGTCAAATATAATGGAAATAGGCATACCATGAAGGCGAATAATCTCTTTAACGTTCAACTTAGCTTTGTTTACTAACTGGTGTGCTAAAAACTCTTACATTTATAGTATCTCAATCGTAAACACTTTATAGACAATGTCATCAAACCTGAAGTGCGCGTGTTATCGTGGTTAACTCTCATTCATGGTCTGAAAGGGATCTCTCGTTTTGTACTTTCTCACTACCCATGATTAGAAATAACTCCCTTTCTTTACTTCTTTTGACAATTGCTCACTCATTTTCTTACTTGTCGTACCTTTCTTAATTCTACAATATTCGGGTATATATACGTAATCTCAATTGCTCCTGATTCCAATCCTTGGCGTTACTACCCCTTAAAAGGATGAGTTGTTAGATTATCCCCTCATTAAGTATGTGGAAGATTCTGAAGAATTTACATTACCTGATGTTGGCCTACTATATCCAAACCTGGTCACTATACTTAGATTCAAATTCCCTCACTTGCCTCATAGATAAGACTTTCTGTCAACAACGCTTTGGAAAAGATTCCTCGATCCTGTTAAGCTGTAAATCCATTACTTTATCTATCTCGTAGAACCTTTGGTCAGTTCATAAATGCTCATAGACATCTGTATTTGTCTAACATTTTATCTTCATTATAATGTTGTTATCTTTTTGACATATATCTTTAATGTCTACCTTATATCCATAGGCGTCATTGGCTCCTTTCCATCTGTTAAGGCGATAATCTCAAGCTTTACTCACTATTACTTCTGTTTGCATACTTTCTGAGATGTATGACTGCATATGTTGTGGAACCGATGCTTCGTATGTTTAGATCCAATCCACAGTGTTCCATGATCTCATAACTTGTCCAGCTTTCTTGTCTTACCATTATTAGATCTCTCATCAACCAAGTGCCAACTCGTCTTACTATTACATTTCTATTTCATGTTGTCTTAGGGGAAATCTCTTATCTTAAAGTATCTTCATTCTTTCTTCTTGAACATCAGAGGTTCGTCACCTTTAGCCGAAGAGTTCTTATTGTCCCTCATCTACCATTGGTCCTTACGTTGTTCTGGAGTACTTATACCTTTGTGAAACCTGCATAACTATAATCTCATTCACCATTATCCTTCTTGTCAAAATCCTTCCTTCCGTTCGTCAAAAAACACTTATGCCTTGATACTTAATCATACCATTTCATTCATACTTATTAACTATTTCCATATTTCCTACCACCATTCTTGATTGTTAAATTTTTTTCCTCAATTTCCCCTATTGATATGCAGAGGTTATTTAGAATGGTAACATGTTGCACAATGAAGACGAAGACCTTACCACTCCAATACCTGTAGCATACCTTAGCTTACTATTATTGATACACGTAATTCTCAATAATACGCGGTATCACCATTTACGCAAGGACGAGAGGCTTATGTCCCCTTCCACTATTATGGATAACTCGATCCTTATATATGACTTGGGCCCACTATTTCGAGTATGTCACTTTACGTGATCTTCTTGAATTTACTGATGGTCACTCTTCACATGATTTGGTTGTGGCAATCCATTCTTGTTAATAAAATCCTGGGACAATTCCCAATCTATTCTCGGTAAGACATTAAAATTTAGGTCGCACGTACATAACATATTCCCTCATTCTAATCAGCAAGAGTCACTGTAAAACGGGTAGATTTCCATAACCTACTAAACCTTCCCATGATGTCTTCTACTTTTCATTTGTATAACTCATAATCATCTTATCCTTACCTTTGCGCATCAACTTGGGACACTTCGGAATGTTGTGTCCATGGTTGCCACCCTAAATCAACCCCATGTACCTTTGCGGCATAATCCGGCATGCGCTCGACCACACTGACTACAAGATGGTCGGGCAGCCTCACTTGACCTTTACAACTTTGACCCTGAGATATTGACATATTTGACCCTTTAAATATCGGCGATCCCTGACTAATAAACTCCATGATCCCTCAAGGGCCTATCTCTATCAGATGCTCTAAGCTGAACTCGTGCCTGGGAAAGCAACTTACTCATATCCTCTAACTGATCTGTCTCAATAGAGAGTATACTACTCGTATTTACAATCAATCTAGCCTCAATTTTTCTGTTAATCATAGCCCTATTAGAAGAAGGGATTACTATAATCATAAATGGGATAAGGTCTACAGAGAGAATCCTTACAATCTTCTGCGCTCCGGTGCTTGATAATTCCTCTACTTTACTCAACATTTTGCTTCCCAGACTTGCATTATCTCTTCCGTCTATGAGAGACAATTCTTCACAATCTCAAGTTTTGAACATAATACTGCCCTTCTGGCATATCAATCGTCTAGTAGAAATCACTCATTTACTGGCTACGAATATGAGCTAACCGAAGTCTTTTTGGTAATAGTCATCACCGAAATAGTATTAGGCGTGAGTTAAACTCGAATTCTTAACACTCAGCTTTATTGCACGATCTATGATATGAAAGAATGGAAATCATCCCTAAATGCCTTGCAACCTCCTGTTTATAAGTGTGGCGCGCAACACACCCATAAAAAAGACTCTACTAGACACGGCTTGCAGACTCCCTAGGACAGACATGCTCTGATACCAAGTTTGTCACAACCCACTCCGGAGGGCCGCAACAGGCACCTGGACCTTACCTGTCGAGTACCACTAATCATACAATCAACATCTAATAATAATTAAACACGAGCCACATGGGTCGTCACCCAGTACTCTACGGACACATAGAAATTATATACTGGAAGGAAGTCATGTAAAATATTACCAAAAGGCCCAACTTATATACATACATACCAAGGCCGACATGGCCATACACGACTACTACACACAGGACAACTGTCTACAAGCCTCTAAAGAGTACATGACGTTACAAGGAAGGGACAGGGCCCCGCCATACCATATGTATATGCAAAACATCATACCACGACTAGACTGCAACTCTGAAACAAGTAGAGTGCTCCAATATTAGCTGAACCAGCAACCTACTAACGCGAACCGTCCCCCTATTTACATGAGCCTGCGAGCATGAAACGCAGCGTCCCCCGACAAAAGGGACGTCAGTACGACTGATGTACCGAGTATGTAAGTCATGAAGAATAGCATAATAGAGATATAAACATAAACTGAGACAGAAACAGCCTATATAATTAGCCAATAGTAACAGCTGACAGTAGCCGCCGATAGAAACAGCTGACAGTAGAAGCCGACCAGTAGTGAATGCCTCTGAGGGCTATAATATGCGTAAATGTCATGCACAATGCAAATGCGGTATATATAAATATTGGCCCCACAAGGGCATATTCATTCCCCATAACCGCCTCTGTGGGCATCAGGTTATATCGGCCTTTGTGGGCATAATCTTTTTCGTGATAGTCTGTACTAGCTGCAGGTAGTGTGTGTCTATAACGCCTTTCCCTTTTCCCATCCCCTACATATATATAATTGATACCATATAGTAGTGTATATAACACATATGGGTCCAGGGTAATACATGAATATAATACAAATGCATGAATGATAATAAAACATCCTGAACTTATCGGATGACATATTACCCTTGTACCTTCGGCTAACATTGATAATATTAACATCTTTCCCATATACCTCAATAAGGATTTAGGAACATATTTAGACATGATTTCAACATAGAAATCAATAACAGGAACATCCTCGGCTACTAAGAGAAGAACAATTTATAGAATAATATTACGGTTACGTTTCGTTCATAGAACATGCCAAAAGAAAGAAATTATTTGCCTAGACATACCTTCATCGATATATTGATAATATAACCCAAGTAGCCCATAGAGCACCTAACCTTAAGCGCGAATGAACCACTCTACTCTACACCGTGTGTTCGAGAAATAAGAGGTTTATGTTGCTGCCGATACCTTCTTATCCGCAAATAATTTATTCCCAAAGTGAGAGTATGTATTCCCAAAAGAATGAATGAATTCCTAACACTAAGTGTTGCTTAATGCTTGCTATGTTTTAACAGGGGAAAAGACCTTAACATTTAGAAATTCAAAAATGAAAATGGAAGAGCCTATATTAACTAGCAAAGGGTGCTGCCTATAATCCTAAATGTTGCTGCCTTCGCCTTAGTCCCTTAGTGGCCATGGGGTCTACCCACCTCTTAAGCCAAACTTGAAACGTTAGTCATTAGGTGTCACCACTAGACTTAAAGACTTAATATAATGCCACTTAATCTTATCTACTAACACATAACACTTCACTTAACTGCATGCATACTAATGGACTAATACATGACACCTCACTTAGTTGCAGGTATACTAGTGGGTTCATGATCCCCACTTAAACTTGTCCCCCACTATATTTTATCCGTCAACCGATCATCGTTGTCAATTAGCCAATCCTCGTTGTCCTACTTGGTAAGTCCGGAATTAGTTCGGGACCGCATCCTTTTATATACTAATCTTTTTATTGGCATACGTGAATATGACATAAATTCCCCAAAGCTCGGGTCTATTTACATACGCCTAGCGATTTCACATACGCCTTGCGATTCAAACTATGGCCCAAAAGTACGGGGTGTTACACTCGGCGTCCTATGTCATTTCTTCTACGTTGTTATTTTTCCAAAGTACCTTGACTGAAGCTACCTCTTTGGTCTTCAACTTACAGAATTTGCGATCTAGGATAGCAATAGTCTTCATCATACGATAGGTCTTCTATGACCTGAACATCCTCAATGGGGGTGATGCGGGATGGTTTACCCAAGCACTTACGAATCATAGACATGTGAAATACTGGATGAACTACTTCTAACTCCGGGGGTAACTCAAGCTTGTAAACCACCTGGCCGATTCTCTGAAAATTCTGATATGGTCCGACATACCAGGGGTTAAGCTTGCCCTTCTTGCCGAATCTCATCACGCCTTTTATAGGTGGTATCTTTAAGAACACCCAATCTCTTACAACAAACTCTAAATATCGATGTCGGTTATCTGAATAGGATTTTTGTCAACTTTGAGGTGTCAAAAATCACTCATGAATCAATCTCACCTTCTCTACGACTTATTGCGCCAAATCAGGTCCTAATAACTTTATTTCACCAATATCGAACCAACCGATTGAAGACCTACACTTCTACCCGTACAGGGTTTCATATGGTGCCATCAGCTAGATACTGGAATAGTAGATATTATAAGCGAGCTCCATAAGCGGCAGATGATCTTACCAACTTCCCCTAAAGTGTAGAACACAAGCTCGCAGAATATCCTCGAGCATCTAAAGAGAGCGCTCAGCCTATCCGTCTATCTGCAGATGAAAAGTTATGTCAAGACTGATCTGAGTACCCAAACCTTTCTGAAAGGACCTCCAGAAGTTAGCTGTAAATTGGGCACTCTATCGGATATAATAGAAAATGGGACTCCATAAAGTCTAACTATCTCCTTGATATATAATCTAGCATAATCTTCAACTGAATAGGTAGTTCTGTGTCACACCCCAACCTTAGGGAGTGTGGCCGGCACTTGGTGCCCTAGGACCCGAGCGTACCGATCCTGATACATATGATATACATAATAACTCATGAGCCGGCTAGGCCTCTGACATATACCCCATTGAATGGGGACATAACCACATGTACTCATAAAGGCCCAAACCATACATATATATATATATATATATATATATATAACAAGGCTGACAAGGCCAACATAAACACACCAACTCTATTGGGGAGGTCGACAAGGCAACACACGACTATCACATACAACACAACTGTCTAATAGTCTCTAATAAGTACCATGATAACATCTTGTCAGCATAAGGCCCCGCCATACCTGACTATATACATATGTACATTCGCCATACCTATCAGCTCACTACATAGCTCCAGAGGAAAGGAGCTTGACAACCTTTAGGTGGGTCGAGTCAAACTGTAAGGAAAGCATCTGCATCTCTATCTACACCTACGGCATGAAACGTAGTGTCCCTGGGAAAGTGACATCAGGACAAAATAGTGTACTGAGTATGTAAAACATGAATAATAATATAAATTTGTGAACTGTAATGAAAGCATATAAGCAATGTGAAGTGAATAGCTGTAAGAGAAAGCATAAGCAACATGGGGCCACACGAGGTGGATAATAAAACTTTGAAATTTAATACAACTTGTTTGTCTATGCTTTTATTGTATAACTATACTTGTCTTATAGTGCGAGGTATAACATGTCATTAATATTAGGTGTATGTATGAATATGCAATGTAATATGCACCCTAGTTCATGTGTATGTTGCAGAACATGCAACCCGATCCTCTATATGTATATGTTGTGGAACGTGCAACACAATCCTCTATATGTATATGTTATGGAATGTGTAATATGATCCTCTATATAGATATGTTGTAGAACGTGCAACCCGATCCTCTATATGAATTCTCATGATTGTATGAATGATATCAGATGCTAACGAACAATATATCAACACTGAAGGGGGCTCCGGGGTGTGGACAATAGACTGTGACAACCATGGCCTTTTGGCCTCTTTTGGAACTTATAGATTTTGACTTTACCTTGACATGACACTTGGTTGACTCAACGATTCATTCTTACAAATGCTTCTTCCTGAAGACATAGGATAAGTTCAGTAACCAACGATATAGATCATAAGAATATGAACAAGCAGTGAATATTTCTAACCAAGAGACTTTTGATAGATAATAGAGTGGAACGCTCACGTTTCTTTTTTAAAATGATAACTTTTTGGATTCATGCTTTTGAAATAAAGGAATATCCTTACATACCTCATTCTTGTCGCTACACTCATTTTACAAGTCCTCGCTCCTCTCACGAATGATCATCTATACCTTATAAGGAAGTAATAGCAATATCGAATCTAAATTCCATAAAACCTTCGCTTAAGTATCTTATCGACGTCCTTAAACACTTTGGGTTCTTAGACTCCTTTACAAGGGATGCTTATGTAATTCAATCCACGGTTTAATCCAAATACAATTTCCATAAAACCTTAGCTACAGGTTCTTCGACAACTCTTACGCATAAATAATTCCTTAAACTTTTCTTATACTGAAAACTTCTTGTGAATTAGTCTCACAACCTTTCAAACCTTATGTTCCTTAATCCATAACGTATACTGTCAACTCCATCATCCAATTTGACTCGTGTTTAGTGTAAAACAATCCATCAATTCATATTACAAAGATTTCATAAATTTGCGAAGTTTTGATCATGAAATTTTTTTCATAACTTCTTTCAAACCACCAATTAACCATAAACATGGATAGAAGAGGATAAGATTTACCATAATACTTCATAATTCCCTCCAAAACAATGAGCAATATGATTTGCAAGGGTCTTCCTAAAACCCAACTTGATACTGAAAGATGAATTCTATGATAGTTACGGAATTTATGGCGTTAATCTTGCGTAATTGAACTAGTCTTGATCTTGAAGTGTTAACATATCATGGATAGTGTTTGGAGAGGGTTCGAGGGTTTGGTATTGAAGGAGAATGAACCCCAAATCAGAAAATCCCAATATAAATCCGTAACTGATCTGCACCACCGTACAAAAATGGTACATTTGACGGTCCGTCAAACATTCGACGGTCCATCAATCTTCTCATCAAACTATCAGGGATATTGATGGCTCACCTTGGGCAATTTGACGGTCCATCAAAGTATTTGACGGTCTGTCAACTACACCATCAAAATGCCCAAATTCATGTTTTCATCAAAACATACTATATTTGATCCGTTTAACTCCCAAACACTCCGCTACCTCCATAACCAGGATGTAAACCTTCATTACCCTTCTGCAAAGTCATACCTCTTTCAGGGACTTTGGTATCCATTGATGTCATGGTGGAACGCGAAACTACAGGGTGTAACATTTTGACGAGTAGAAAATGAGATGACTTTATAAGTCTATCCACAATAACCCAAATAGAATCGAACTTCTGACGAGAATTAGGTAATCCGGTAATGAAATTCATGTTAATTATCTCCCATTTCCAAGTCGGAATCTCAATATTTTGAAGCAATCCCCCAGGATTCTGGTGCTCAACCTTAACTTATTGGCAATATGGGCACTAACCAATGAATTCCATAATATTTTCCTTCATATCGTTCCACCAGTATATTTGTTGAAGGTCATGATATATTTTAGTAAACCTAGGGTGAATAGAATACTTAGACTCGTGAATTTTGGCCATAATTTTCACTTAAAGGCCCCCAATATCAGGCATACGCAACCAACCTTTATACTTAAGAACTCCATCATCCGACAATTCGAACAACTGCTTCTTCTAGAAAGGGATGTCTTCTCTGATTTTACCAAGACTAGATCATCGAATAACCGCGCCTTCACTTCTTCCACTAATAAGGATTCGGCGGCATTCTAAACTATAGCACCCTCATCACCTGCATCAAGAAATTGCACACTTAAACTGGCCAATCGATATAAATCTTTATTCATTTCTAACTTATCATCTCCCACATGCCTCAGGCTGTCTATAGATTTCTGGCTCAATGCGTCAGTTATACATTTGTCTTGCCGGGATGGTACAATATATCAACATCACAGTCTTTCGGCAACTTAAGTCATCTCTGCTACCTCAGGTTCAATTCTTTCTGCCTTAATATTGATTGTAAGCTCTTATGATCTGTAAATTTATCACAACGAACTCCGTATAAATAGTGGTGCCATATCTTTAGAGAAAATATAATTGTCATCAATTCAAGATCATGAGTCGGGTAATTCTGCTCGTTATTTCTCAGTTGTCTTGAAGAATATGCAATAACTTTACCATGCTGCATCAAAACACAACACAATATTATCCTAGAGGCATCACAATATACAACATAACCCTCTGATCCTTCGGGGAGGACTAGAACAAGTGTTGATGTTAATCTGATCTTTAACTCCTGGAAACTCTTTTCACACATATCTGACCAATGGAACTTAGCCGCCTTATGCGTCAACTTTGTCAATGAAGTGGAAATAGAAGAGAAATTCTCGACAAACCTCCGATAATAACATGCCAACCCCAGGAAACTACACACCTCAGTAGGAGTCATGGGCCTCAGCCAATTCTTAACTACCTCAATATTTTGATTATCAACTTAATTGCCTTCGTCCAATACTATATGCCGAAGAAAAGCTACCGAGTTCAACCAAAACTTGCATTTAGAGATCTTAGCGTACAACTTGCGATCCTGGGGCGTAAGTAATACCACTCACAAATAATATGCATGCTCCTCTTCTGATCGAGAATACACCATAATATCATCAATAAACACTATCACAAAGATATTCAGAAATGGTTTGAATAGTCGATTCATCAGATCTATGAAAGCCATTCGTGCATTAGTTAGGCCAATACACATAATAATGGCCATATCTGGTCCGAAAGGCTATCTTCAAAATGTCTTTCTCCTTAACCCTTAACTGATGGTACCCTGATCTAAGATCGATCTTTGAGAAATACTTGGCTCCATACAATTGATCAAACATGCCGTTGATCCTGGGAAGCATATGTTTATTCTTAATAGTTACCTAATTCAACTGATAGTAATCAATACACATTCTCAATTAATTGTATTTCCTGCAAACGAATAACAGTGGTGCACCCCACAGGGAGGTGCTGGGCCTAATAAATCCATTTTCAAGAAGATCTTTCAGTTGAGCTTTCAATTCTTTTAACTCAGAAGGGGCCATTCTGTACCGAGAAATATATATAGGTTGCGTATTTGGAAGCACGTCAATAGCAAAGTAGATTTCCCTTTTGGGAGGAATGTGAGGATGTTTATCAGGAAATACATCGGGGAATTCATTAACAACTGGATCAACTACAGGGTTGGAGGTGTTGTCTCCGCATCCTGCACCCGTACTAAATGATAGATATACCCATTCGAAATCATCTTTTGAGTCTTAAGGTAGGAAATAAACCAACATTTAGGTGTGGCGGTATTGCCCTTCCATTCAACAATGGGCTCGCCTGGGAAATTGAAGCGAACAACTTTCGTCCAGCAATCCACATTATCATAACAAGAAGCTAGTCAGTCTATACCCATAATAATATCAAAATCCACTATCTGTAATTCATTTAGGTTAGATAAAGTGTGACAATCATAAATTATCATATCACAACCCCGATATACCATTCTAACGATCACAAGCTCACAAATGGGCGTAGACACTTCAAATGACTTACGCAACAAATCAGGTTCTTTACCACACTTGGCAGTAACAAAGGGAGTAATATACGATAAATGTAGAACCTGGATCTATCAAAGCATTCATATCAAGAGAAAAGACGGATAATATACCTATAACCAAATCTGGAGATGACTCTAGCTTATGGCGACCTGACAATGCATAAATGTGATTCTAATGACTGCCTGAGCTAGACGCTCCACCCCTGCCTCTTCCTCTACTAGCTAACATCTGCATACCTTGCCCATGAGGGTGTACAGAAGAAGAAGAAGCTACTACAAATCCTATCAGTTGAGTCATACCACCTCCGCCTCTCATTGGGCAATCCCTAGAAAAGTTCCTCGGATAACCACAAGAATAACATACATCTGACTCTCGATGACACTACCCTAGATGGGCCTTGCCATACTGACCACATCGAGGTAAAAATGACTTTATATGGCTCGAATCTCCTCTATAATGTAGGCTTGATGTCTACGAGCTCTGACCCTAACCAGAATAAGTGGTCCGATCACGATAGTAGCCCTGGAACTGCAGTGGTGGACTAGGTGCCGAATAATATAGGCACCTAGAAAATTATGGCCTAAACCCACCTCTGAGGTCTCCTGTATCACTTGCAGACTGGGCCCTCTTATGCTGACCCCTCTCCCTCTCTCGATTAACCCGTTATTGCCTCTTACAGTCTTCCAAATTCTAAGTGTAGGCATGAATTTGAGCAATATACATATTTGGGCACAAAGAGGCTATAGTACTGGTGAGCACAAAGTCCCCTAGTCTGCTCCCAAGTCTCATACCAAGTCACGGCAATATCCCGCAATCTATAAAAGGAAAGCTCTATCGAATCAGCATTGGTGGCATGCATAACTCACAAGGTCTGTTGTATCTAATCCAGAAAACTCTGTGAGTCCGTATTTGGATCTATCTTTGTGAATACCGAAGGGTCTAAGTTGATGAAATCCCAAACTCTCACGCTAACTGCCTTATTAAAAGTGCCATGGGTCTAACGCAGGGCCTGAGAGGCTACTAGTCGAGTCAATAGCTATAGAGCACTCCGCATCTCTAAATCCTGATCATGAATAACTGGGGGAGAAACTAGAGGTACATTCGCTCCTCTATGCCCCTCTGGTGGTGGTGGGGTGGAGTACTGGAGGCCTAAGATACAACCTCATCCTGATGATCCTATCTCCCTAGATCAACGGGTAGTACCTGACTAGCACCCTATCTCGCCTCCTCATCTAACCTCCATATAACCTCCTATCATCTAGTAGTAACAAGTATCGCTGAGAATGTAAACTAATAAAGGTTAGGAGTGAACACTTCGCACTCAGCTCTATCCTACGATCTAGATCAAGACAAAATCTAACCATTCTAAATGTCATGTAGCCTCCTATTTATAAGTGTGGTTCACAACACACCCATAAGCAAGACTCTACTAGACATGGCTTACAGACTCCCTAGGACAGACCTGCTCTGATACCAAGTTTGTCATACCCCAACCTTGGGGGAGTGGCTGTTACCTGGCACCCAAAGACCTGAGCAAACCAACTATAGTACCTAAAATCTCTGACACAAAACCTAGGCAAACAAGGCCTCCAAATTAAAATAACATGACAAGAATATAATGACAGCCTACATGCAGAAGAGGCCCAACAATAGCATATATATGTATATATATATATATAGCTAAGGTAGAAAATGACGTAATAAGAGTGTCCTCGACTAACTAAAAGGCTGGGAAAGCCAAACAAAATGAGCATACACTAAATACTAGTCTACAAGCCTCTACGAGTACTAAAATATATCAACTGGTTTGGACAGGGCCCTGCAGTACCCAAAATACTAGAAATATACACCACAATACCTATTGACTCTACACTGCAACTCCAAAGATAGAGAGTGCGACTATCAACAGTTGGAAATAGGTACCCTACTGAGGTGGTACGTCACCCTGTCTATCTGTACCTGCGGGCATGAATACAGCACCCCAGAAGGGGAACGTCAGTACGAATGAACATATTGAATATGTAGGACATAATTAATCGTAAATAAGGTACAATGAGTGAAGGAAACAAGGGATACCACCTGAAACTCATAAGTGTCACAATTGGCCAAACTACATATATGTATAAATATTTAATTTTGTGTATAACGTCGTAGGCCTCCGCGGGCAATACCATGTATATAGTGTATCGCATATTTAATGTCGTAGGCCTCTATAAGTGATATTGCAATATCATATCTATATAACTGTGTATGTAACGCCATAGGCCCCTGAGAGCAATATATTTACGTATATATACAAATAAAGACCATATGAAGCATATGACGTACCATCAACTTGTTGGGGTAACATAGGTCATTACACCCCCCAACTATCCTTAAGCGGACTATATGTTACCTTTCACTTTATTATGATTTGTAACAATGAGGACTCCTTGCCTTTAGTTCTTTAACCTGACATAAATGAACCTTGTTTTACCTATGGAAAGAGGATAGCATCAAGAATGAAACGTAACCTTAATGAAAGATGGATACATACAACCAAGTAATGGAATAAGCCACAAGTGTCTTCTTAACAACTAGGAATAGAGTTCTTACTGTGACATGATTGTAGCTATCATTATAAAGAGAATCATTCCATAAAGGAGAAAATGTAAGGCCTACATACCTTATATATGAAGTTATCTATGTTCCACAAGCTCTCGCACGTTCTACGGATCATTATCTACATTATATGAAGGATTGGTATCAATATCAAATTCATATCCTATAAGAAAGTTCATTTAAACATTTTATCGAACAACTTATGTGTATAACTTCATAGGATCATTTATAGTTCAAATTCAATATGTCCTATCATAAAACCCATCATCGCCACCCCTACTCATCACCACAATTCCATCCATGTCCTTACAACTTTATTTAGTAGCTTAAATCACATAGAAACAACCCACACAAGTTAGCTTAGCTTCAAGATTCATGGTTACTAAGTTCTTCAAGAATCATCCAACAAATCTTGATTCAATACTTATACAACTTAAAAATAAGCTAGAAGAGATGAGGCTTACCTTAAAATCCACCAAGAACAGTCCAACCCGTAACTTACTTCATCACCAAGACTTCTTCAAAATTGGCACAACAAGGAAGGAAAGAAAGTAATGATATTCACGAGATTCTTTACGTCGAATTTACATAATTTAGCTTTCTATATAGCTTCAATGTGTTGAAGAACCTTTGAGAGGATATTAGGAGTGTTCTAGGGTCTATAGGAGTGTAAAATGAAGTCCTCAAGTCGAGAGACATAATTTATATAGAAAAATAAATCTACACCTCCCTATTGTATGGTACAAATGTATGGTCCGTACATTTATGTATGGCACATACAGTTGGACCGTATAACTAGAACTGAAACATGAAAATCTACTAAGAAAATTATGGTTCAAGCTCCAAATTGTACAGTCCGTACATTTGGGTCGTATATCTGGAAAACTTGTTGATTTCATCAAACACATCTTCTTTAATTCGTTTAACTTTTATACATCCCGATACTTCCATAAAGAAGATGTAAACCCTCATTACTATTTTGTAGGGTCACATATTTTCTCGGGATACCGACACCAATCGACGGCAGGACTAAATATGAAACTACGAGGTGTAACATCCTTCCCCCCTTAAGAACATTCATCCGTGAATGTTGAGGATTATTCTAACTCTCAAGATTTCTAAAAATTTCGGCAGAGTTTCTTCTGTAAACAGGACTATCCAAAACATGTTAAGTATCCCAAACACATATCCAATGCTACACAGGGGGACATAACAATATAAAAACAAGGAAACATGTCCTTAGGTGTATTTTAAACCTTTATACAACTCTTGATTTAGTGAAGCTTGGGAAAATTCCTATAAGAACATAGGTTGTGGTTTTTCACTCCTTCAACAAGGAGTTTCCCACGTAAAAATTCCTGCATTGATTTATTTTATTTTCGTTACATTACCTTCTTGTGTAGTTACTCTAAGAATCAGATTCTTATAGCTAATAGATGTAACTCGATCTTAACAAAAGTGTTTTTATATTTAAACCCAAAAAATATTTTTTCCTTTCCCAATGTGGGACAAAGTTCCTTTGGAGAAGGAACCTTTTCAAATATTGTCATTTTCCTCCATATCTCACTCACACCACTCATACAAAAAGCTAAAAAGGATAGGCAGTTTAGTCTTTCAAATGACTATTTAAACACTTTTACTTGATAGAGGTGTGTCTCTTGAACACAAGTGGTTGACATGACATATGTGTGCTTTCTATAAAAATGTTGAGCATGTGAAGGAATTTTTCAGCTTAAAGTGGTTCTTTTTTCTCTCCCTTCTCACATTTCATGTGTCATGCTCTAAACTTAGGCCTGGGCGAATCGGCACACAGTCCCTGAGCTACTGGACCAAGTAAAGTAACATAACTTAACTTAACTCTAAGACCTGACTGTGAGGAATATAATTCATAAACATGTTGAGCTACTGAAAGTCTGACTGAATCTAATAAATAAGGTACTGAAATATCTGAGTATGTCCTTAAATAGAAATACTTAAATAGTCTAAGAAAATAAAATGTAACCACTATGGCTAACACAATATTTGAACAACACTGATTGCACTGCTAATCTAGTCTATGAAGCCTCTAACATGAATAAGAAAACTAACTATTAATCGATACAAGGCCCCGACATACTTGAACTGTCTAATCAATCTAAAAGTAAAGATAATGTCCCGAATGAGATAGGGCTCACCAGTAAATTGATAAGAAAAAATTCCTAACGATAAATCCTATCGCCCTGAGTCTTTACACCTGCATCATGAAATGTAGCACCCCGAGAAAAGGGATGTGAGTATTATGGACTAGCACTAGTATCATATGTAAAACTAATTGAATCAATAAATAGTTTTGGGGTGCTCGAGGGAATGGGCAGCCAAAATAAATAACATGAGTCATAATTTAATATTGAATACTGAACTAAACTGAAACTGAAAACATGGGAGTATATGAATACATAAAATAAAATCATAAACACCCCTTACTGAATATTGATAAGATGACATGTTTACATAAGTTCATAAACTGTGGTGTCTGGCCTAATTATTAGTACACAACTCTGTGGCCTAGGGTCCAAGTATACATATACATAAATTGTGGCCTCGGACCCAAATACATGTGTTCATCATACATAATTCATATCCTGAACGTGAGAATAATATTATAGTTATAACATGGATACTGAGCATTACTATCAAGAGATGAAATCATGAAAATTTAAAGTATTAACTGTTCATAGGAATTTCATGACCGAGACTCATGAAATATCACACATGAGCATACATATATTACGTGTTGAGTTCACAATATTCAATATGACATACATGAATGAACTATGGATCTAAATTGTTATAAGTGTGGAAGTTCTATAGCTTTTTATGAAATTAGGGCATAACTCTATTTCTGATGTGAATTGAAAATAATCATGGAGAACGTGGTGTGGGGAAGAACAATGATGTTCTTGCACGTAGAGAGTTAGCCTTACATACCTTAATCACATCAAAACACCCAAAAAAGAATCCAACTTTTAAGAAGAATCCAAAAAATCTGAACTTGAATCCTTGAAAATGATTTTCTTGAAAACACTAGGTTTGTAGCATAGGATTTTACTTAGAATATATGTATAATCATTAAAATTCACTTAGAAATACATAGGAGGTACTTACCTTGATGTATAAGGATGAGGAGAAGAACAAATGGTTGTTCTAGGGCTTGAGGTTGTGAAGAATGAAGTAAAAAAAAAAAAAAAAGTTTTATAGTTGTTGTCGGGCATGTTTTATGCTCACTTAGGCTCATTTACAGCTCGTAAATTAGATTTATGGCCCAAGGGTCAATCATAAGTCTTAAGCAGTGAATTCTGGTTTTGGGGCTACAATTATGGCCCAAAATACGACCCATAAATCATTTTTGCGGCCAAACGTATTTCCCATAAATCCTATCGTAGGTCGACAAAACACTATTTAGTAATAACGTACATAAACTTTTGCACATAGATCTGTTTGACCTGATCTTTATGTGGACGGAAATTTATTTCAAAGGGTTACAACATTCATCAAGGAAGTTTTCCGAAATTCCAACTAATAAGGGGGTTATACTCACTTTAAGTGAGACCTTGTGCAAACTCACTTGAAAACATGATATGTAGTGTAGCTTCTAACTTTGATTTGCCCAACGACTCTTCTTATACCTTTTATAGGATTCAAAACACTTCATACACCTCCCATATCGGTTCCATTATATTCCATATTACGAGTCAAACCTTAGGCCGAAGGCACGAGGTATTACATTATTTCCCTTTTGGGATCATTTGTCTTCGAATGATAGCCATGGCTATAAATACGACTAACTCAGGAATTTTACAAAAATTCCGACAGAGTTTCCACTATAAATATGACTATTCCAACATTTATCAAACACCTTCTAGCTAACCATAGCATCAACACAAGCCTCACAGGGCATCACAATACATGTAACTTGGTATAACAGGGTTACTAAACATAAACGTGACTGACGTGAATACATTAATATTGGACTGACGTTAACATATGAATACTTAACTGATATGAATACATGAATACTGAGGTAGTTGGGACCATAACAAGCAATTCATTTGTTCAATATTATATGTTGGAAATTTGCCTTTGGCGGAGTTGCGACCGACCAACTTTAACGGCTTAAACACTAGTGTTACGTATGTTGGAGAATCCGGTTCTTCACACATGCATGATCTACTAAGTACGTAGATAACCGTAGGGCCAAGAATCGTTGAATTTTATTGAGAAATGAAAGAGATATTGGTCCACGAAGTGAGGTGTTTGAAGCATGGAAAGTGTGGTATTGTGTTCAATTCTCCCTCATCGGTAGAGGAAGAAAGAATTGTTGTGTATATAAGACTCAAAATTGGTTTGGGCTGTGGGCTGTGGGATGTGGGTCTTCTGATATTATCTTTTCGGGCCAGAGAACTTTGCCAGAAGTACAGTTTGATCCCAGAAGTTTCATATGTACAGTTTGGATCAGAATTCTTTCATATGTATAGTTTGGTCCCTCACCTATATAAACACCCCTTGCACCATTGTTGAGGAACACTTACAACACACGAAAATACACAAGCTGAAAAACAGTTATTCTTACAACTTCCAAGCATCATTTCATTACTCAATATTGTTCACGGTAGCTCTTGAGTTTCCTTTGCTCAAGTGTTCCATTGATGTTTTATCTTGGGAGACAAATTGTCCAGGACGTATAAAGGATACATACGGGGCAATATTGTCTTAAAGACAGAGTGCCACACTCGACTCAGCAAAAACAGTTTCCATTTTTTTTTATTGTTCAACAATTGTAATTTTTTGTTGTTGAATTATATTTTCAGTTCTTGTACGTCTGAGCAGTTATTTGTAATTCCCGTTTCCTGCACCTTTGTAACCAACATTATATTGGTAGGAAAAGTAAATTGTCTTGCTAGATAACAATATTCTGAGGCTAGGAATAATAGAACATGAATCAGACATTTGGCGTAAAGTTAAAAGAAAAATGTGTGAATACTTACTCGGGTATAGAAATAAAAGTACGATATTGAATGTTGAGTGACGGGTTTTTTAAGAATCGAAATTGCTATGATACCATGTCAAACAATAATATTCAAGAAGTAATTTGGTTCATATACTTCTACTCAAATATATAGAGTTTAGCCTAAAGTAGGAAAACATAACTAAGAAGGAAACAAAAGAAAATGATCCTACACAGAGAATCAACTTGGGAAACTAAAAAATTTATATACAAAGAAGACAAATAAATATAAGAACCTACATTACATTACAATAAAATAAATAATATAAGATCCCACATACAATAAAAGAAAATAAATAAATTACAAATAAATCAATCCACACCCATATATAGCTCACGTCAACAAGGTAAATTTCCTAATAATAAATCCCTAACTGTAATCACAGCAATAAATCCCTAGAAATATTCTCAAAAAATGAATCTCAGGTAAATTACAGTAACAAGATTCCAAAATATTTCTCGACCTATCAAAATCCCTAATGAAAATCCTAGTTAAAACCTCCGCTGAAATAAAAAGGGCAGCCCGGTGCACTAAGCTCCCGTTATGCGCGGGGTTCGGGAAGGGCCGGACCACAAGGATCTATTGTACGCAGCCTTACCTCACATTTCTGCAAGAGGTTGTTTCCAGGGCATCAACTTTACCAGTTACTCCAAGGCTCCCCTTCAAAACCTTCGCTGCAATATTACTATAATTTCCTAAATAAAAAGTTCTCCATGTTAGATTTCAGAAAAATATCCCCAGGTAAATGTGGGATACAACAATTGCAGGGAACGGGATGTAAGTAAATATTACAATTGCTAGAAAGGATAAACTAAAGGTTACAATAAAACTGGAAATCAAGAATGAAATAAACTCCTTGTGTGATTTGCTTAGTCGAGTGAAGACACTCTATCTTTAAGACAAGATTTCCCCGTATATCTCCTTTTACATTGTCGGGCAATAGTCTCCCAAGATACAACAACAACTTACCAATTGAGCAAAGGAAACTCAAGTGTTACTCTTGAAGAACTTTGAGTGTAGTAGACTTGCTAGAGAGGAAGAAGATAAAATCAGAAATTCTGTAAATATTTCTAAGTGTGGTGTAGTGTTCAACAATTGAGCCAAAGGCCTCAATTTATAGTGTAAGGACATGACCCCTCAACTAGCCAACTAATGGCCTTCAATAGTCATGTAATGACACTTATTGAGAGGGGTTACATTCAACCAAATAATGGTTGAATTCATGTGCTAAGTAATAGAGATTCAATGCTCCAAAACTAGCCCAAAGGTCAGAACTTTCCAACTTCCCGTCACAGCATTCTGCCACCGAAGCGCCACGGCTCCAGTGACTGACCACCCAATTAACGTCGCGGCACTCCGGCGCCTCGGCTCCGCGACGACTTCCAACTCATTTCATCTTACACTTCTTCCTTCGTTTACCAACGTGGAATACTTTGTCATTTGTCCAATAATTGTCCATCATTCTATGTCTCAAATGTAATACATACGTACCAATATCTCTTTCACTAATAAAATTTGCGATACTTGGCACTACGTGTGCACATGTGTGGAAACGACGTTGACGACGTGCGGGGCCCCAATTATTTGAGTCATAAATAATGGGATATACTTAATTCCACATTAGTAAATTTCCAACAATCCCCTCTTGAAAGAGATTTTGGCGCACTCACATGGTGCCTTTTCCAGCAATCTTTCAGCGGACCTATGTTGCATCTGGATATTTCGTTTTGAACCTTCCATAGTTGAATACCATCGGACTTACTTAATGCACGGTGAACGTGATGTCTTGAACTGTCAGTGTTTAGTGTATGCCAAGTCAACGGTACCAACACAACAACTTTTCTTACTCTGTTCTTTGTAATGTTTTGTCCGTTGTGGCCGTGGACACTTCTTGGATTCTTAAGTGCGTTCATTTGAGGTGGCATGTCCTCGCACTTAAATAGGTGGTCTCCTACAAGGTATCCTGCTATACCCCACTTTACAAGTGTTAGAAACCATTAAAATTTTCCCCAAACCTAACCTCAACCGGTGAGGATCATTAAAGGTTTTGGAAACTTAACCTTTACCCACACTGCAGATAACACTTATAGTCTATCGCGGGAACGACTTTGGATTTGGTGTTTCTTTACAGAAATCATTATCCGAAGTGCTCATGTTTCCACCAAAGTGCTCAATTGAACCTTTATAGCTTAGTTTTCCCATTAAACCTAATTCCTAGGATCTCCAGTTAGTAAGGTTGGGTTACCACCGTATTGGTCCTTATACCTTGGATTTTAAGCCCATTCCCCTAGACAGGCGAAACATATGATCTTTGGGTAAGCCCTTTGTCAGTGGGTCCGCTATGTTATCATTTGATTTTATATAATCAATGGATATTATACCCGTGGTGATCAGCTGCCTAACGGTCTTATGCCTCCGTCGAATATGACGAGACTTGTCATTGTACATAGAACTTCGTGCCTTTCCTAGAGCCGACTGCCTATCGCAGTGGATCATTATAGAAGGTACGGGTTTGTACCAACAAGGAACTTTCTCTAAGAAGTCGTGAAGCCACTCAGGTTCTTGTCCTGCATTGTCTAAAGCGATAAACTCTTATTCCATCGTGGATCGGGCGATGCAAGTTTTCTTAGAGGATTTCCAAGACACAGCCCCACCACCAATTATTAATACATACCCACTGATGGACTTGGCGTTCTCTATATCAGATATCCAGTTTACATCACTGTACCCCTCTAGTACAACTGGATATCTCGAATAATACACCCCGTAAGTTAGCGTGTATTTCAGATATCGTAGTACCCGATTCAACACCTTCCAATGATCATTACTCAGATTACGGGTAAACTTAGCCAACTTGTTGACTGCATAAGAAATATCAGGTCGGGTGCAGTTTGTTATGTACAACAAACTCCCAATCACCTGTGCATATTTCTCCTGGCATACGGGTGCACCACGATTTTTATCAAGCTTTTGATTTCTATCCATTGGTGACTTCATGGGCGAACTATCAAGCATCTCGAACTTTCTCAACACATCATTGATGTAGGGAGATTGAGATAAGACCAGCGTCAGACGTCTTAGAGATCTTTATCCCTAAGATGACATCTGTGATACTCATATCCTTCATGTCGAAGCATTGTTTCAACATGTTCTTAGTCTCTAGAATCAAGCTAGGACTGCTCCATGTGATCAACATGTCATCTACGTACATGCATATCATGACGAACGAGTCAAAATTACCTTTCATGTAGACACATTTGTCACACTCATTAATGGCAAAACCATTCAATAGTAGAGTACTATCAAATTTTTTGTGCCACTATTTTGGGGCTTGTTTCAGCCCGTACAGAGATTTGACAAGCCGACAGATTTTCTTCTCTTGTCCTGGAACCACATACCCCTCAGATTGTTCCATATAAATTTCTTCTTCAAAATCACTATTTAGGAAGGTTGTCTTGACATCCATTTGATATATCTCAAGGTCACTCAACACTGCGATCGCAATGAATACTCGTATGGACGTCATCCTAGACACCGAGGAGTACGTGTCAAAGTAGTCAAGGCCTTCCTTCTACCGATAGCCCTTGACTACCAACATATCCGTGTACTTATCTATAGACCCATCTGCTTTATACTTCCATTTGAGTATCCATTTACAACTCAATGATTTATTTCCCGGAGAAAGATCAACCAACTCCCAAGTATGGTTATGCAGGATGGAGTCTATTTCACTCTCAATTTCTTCTTTCTAGAGTAGTGTCTCTGGAGTTGACAATGCTTCAGCAATTGTCCTTGGTTCGTCATCAACCATATAAGCTACAAAGTCAAGACTGAAGGATTTATCCTTCCTGGCCCTTTTACTTCGCCTTGGTTCCATCTCTGGAGTCTCCAAGTTCTGAGAATCTGGAATACAAGACTCCGGATATTCATCCACTTCGAAGTCCACTAGATCTGAACCATCTAGATCCGGGCAGTCAATGACTCCCGATTCCTAAGAGCTTTGTTCATAACTTTGTTTGTGAGAGGTTATGTCTTTTTTCCTTTTTAGGAAATGTATCTTCAAAGAATTGAGCATTCCTTGATTCCATGATTGTACCCCCATGGATATCTTGAATATCTGACTTATGCACTAAGAAGCGATAAGCACTACTGTTATTTGCATATCCAATGAAAATGCAATCTACAGTCTTAGTCCCAATCTTGACCTGCTTTGGCTTGGGTACTTCAACCTTTGCCAAACAACCTCATACCTTTAAATATTTATAAGTGGGTTTCTTTCCCTTCCATGATTCATATGGAGTTTTGCCCCTACCCTTATGTAGGACTCTGTTAAGAATCGTATTAGTGGTAAGGACGGCTTCTCCCCATATGTTTTGGGGAAGACCGGAATTGTTGAGCAAGGCATTCATCATTTTCTTAAATGTGCAGTTCTTACGTTCCGCCACACCGTTCGACTGAGGTGAGTATGGAGCCATCGTTTGATGAACAATGCCTGATTGGGCACAATATTCCTCAAATGGCGCTACGTATTCTCCCCTTCTATCGCTACGAATGGATTTAATATGCATGCTTAGTTGGTTCTCAATTTCTACTTTGTAACGTCGGAATGCTTCAAAGGCTTCATCTTTACTTTTCAACAAGTAAAGGTAACAATACCTTGTACTATCATCAATGAATGTCACAAAGTACTTGTTCCCTCACCTAGTTTGTGCAAACTTCAAATCACATATATCTATGTGAATAAGTTCTAGAGGAGCGGTATTCCTTTCGACGGATCGAAAAGGAAGCTTTGTGAGTTTTGCCTCTACGCACACCTTACACTTATGTTGAGGGTTTACATTGATAGATGGCAACAACTCCAACTTGACCAACCTTTGGATAGACTTGTAGTTAACATGTCCTAATCTATGATGCCATAAATTAGAGGACTCAAGCAAGTAAGAAGAAGCTTCAATATTATTGCTTGCACGTAGTATAAACATGGCGTTAACTTTGAAGAGGCCTTCACAGACGAAGCCCCTTCCTACAAATATTCCATTCTTGGTGATTACAAATTTATTGGACTCAAACACTAGCCTAAAACTAGCATTAACCAATATATGACCTGAAATTAATTTTCTCATAATCTCAGGAACATGCATCACCTCCTTCATAGTGAGCTCCTTTCCATAAGTCATCTTCAAGACTACCTTTCCTACCCCCAGCACGTCAGAGGAAGCATTGTTACCCATGAATAGCTTCTTGTTTATAACTGGTGTACAAGTGGAGAAGGCATCTCTATTAGAATAGATGTGTCTTGTAGCACCCGTGTCCATCCACCATTGTATGGGATTCTCAACAAGGTTTGCTTCAAGCACCACCACTGAGAACTCCTCAATCATGTCATCCAGAAGCCTGTCTTTGACGACGTTAGCTTGTGCCTTGCTCTTAGCCTTGGCCTTCTCTTGTTGCTTAGTCTTGAGCTTGCGGCAGTCCTTGATCATGTGACCATGTTTCCCACAGTAGTGATAGTTTTCTTTGAACTTCTCCGCCACTTGGGTCATGCCGTCTTTCTGGAACTTGCGCTTCTTGCTTGGGTTCCCTTTGGCCTCAGCCAGATTTGCCTTTGCCTCAGCGTGTTGTTTACCCCTAGGCAAGGCCTTCTTATTATCTTCCTAAATCTGGAGTTTGATAATAAGTTCTTCAAAGGTCATTTCCTTTGTTTTGAGTTTCAAGTAACTCATAAACTCATTCCATGAGGGAGGTAACTTTTCAATCAGCGATGCAACAAAAAACTGCTCATTTGGTTTCATACCTTCCAAATCCAGGTGATGTAGAATCATTTGGAAATCCTGGACTTGGACATCAGTGTTTTACTATCCACCATTTGAAATTTCAAAAATTTCCCAACGATAAATTTCTTAGTACCTGCATCTTGTGCGTTGTACTTCTTTTGCAGCTCTCCCATAACTCTTTGGCGGTGCCAATGGTGCAATACACCGTGTAGAAAATGTCTGACAAGCAGTTCAAAATATAGTTATTACACATGAAATCACTATGACTCCATGCATCAAGAACCATCTTCATGCCATTAATGACATGGATACCTTGGCCCCCCTCAGCCGTTTCAGTAGGCGAAGGGTCCATTTCATCTCCAGCTTGTGGAGGATCTTCTGTTAGGAAATGAGTCATTCTCATAACAATCAGATAAAAGAGCATCTTTTGTTGCCATCTATTGAAATTGGAGCCCATGAACTTTTCTGGGCGTTCATGATGGAATCCAGCGGGTGGAGGAACTGGAGCGTTCCCTTGAGCAGTAGAAAAGGCGTTGGTTGAGCCTTGAGCAACCGGAAAGGCATTTGGTGTACCTTGAGCAGTGGGGAAGGCAGAGGGGTTGCCTTGAGTAGTAGCAACAACAGAATCAGAAGTGAGTTGTTCTTTTCCAGTCATCTTTCTAAGTACTTACAACAAATCTTGTCTTAAAATTGTTGGATACAATAATTACAGGGAACGGGAAGTAAGTAAATATTACAATTGCTAGAAAGGATAAACTAAAGATTACAATAAAACTGGAAATCAAGAATTAAATAAACTCCTGTGTGATTTGCTGAGTCGAGTGATGGCACTCTTTCTTTAAGACAAGATTGCCCCGTATATCTCCTTTTATGTTGGCGGGCAATAGTCTCCCAAGATACAACAACAACTTAACAATTGAGCAAAGGAAACTCAAGTGTTACTCTTGAAGAACTTTGAGTGTAGTAGACTTGCTAGAGAGGAAGAAGATGAAATCAGAAATTCTGTAAATATTTCTAAGTGTGGTGTAGTGTTCAACAATTGAGCCAAAAGCCTCAATTTATAGTGTAAGAAGATGACCCCTCAACTAGCCAACTAATGGCCTTCAATATCCATGTAATAGCACTTATTGATAGGGGTTACATTCAGTCAAATAATGGTTGAATTCATGTGATAAGTAATGGATATTCAATGCTCCAAAACCAGCCCAAAGGTCAGAACTTTCCAACTTCCCGTCGCATCATTCTGCCTCCGAAGCACCGCGGCTTTGTGAATTAGCGTCGCGACTCTCCGGTGCCTCGGCTCCGACGGGGCTGCGCCGCGGCTTCGTGACTTCCGACTCATTTCATCTTACACTTCTTCCTTCGTTTACCAACATGGAATACTTTGTCATTTGGCCAATAATCGTCCATCGTTCTATGTCTCAAACGTATTACATACGTACCAATATCTCTTCACGATATGAAAGTGGTCCCTTCAACATTACATTTACCGGGTAAGTTCCCGATGCCAGAAGGAATCAAAAAAATTAAGGGAGAGCAACATGCAGCCAAGGAAATGTTTTCCATCTAGGAACTAGAGGTGGCCATGAATCAAAAATAGCAATTAAAGAAGGCAGAGCCGGTCTCGGATGCGGTTCAACAAACTTTGCTAGTAGAAGCAGATCATATAGATCCGGAAGATGACTCCCGAATAGGCACAAGTCCCTAGGTATTTCCAGGTGTTGGATGAGTCTGATGCCACCAAATCAATGGCCGAGGATCTTTAACAAATCACTCTGCATGAGAAAACTCCGAAAAGAAAGGTATACTTGGGCATGGGGCTGACCCCGGAGCTTAGGGAGTCTATCCATCAATATATTATAACTAATAGTGATTGTTTTGCCTGATCCCATAAAGATATGACATATATCCCTCCAGAAGTCCCTGGATCCCAGTTTCACTCTCGTGCAGTAGAAAAAAGTAGCTCATTGCCAAGGTCTGCAACCGGTTTGTAAAATAAGAGGTATATAGACTACTTAATAGAAGATCAATCCGGGAAGTCAAGTGCCCGGATTGGTTAGCCAATGTAGTTGTAGTTCCTAAAAAAGGAAACACGATTAGAATATGTATCGACTTTAAAAGCCTTAATAAGGTATGCCCTAAAGACTCATTCCCACTGTTGAAAATAGATCAAATAATTGATGCTACAGCCAGGAACGAGGTTATGAGTTTTCTCGATGCATAATCCGGGTAAAACCAAATTAGAAAGCACCCAAAAGATCAAGAGAAAATATCCTTTTAACTAACTTCGAGACTTATTGTTACAATGTCAAAACAAAATGTTTGAAAAATAGTTTGGAAAAATTATGGAAGTATATATAGATGATATGTTTGTTAAGAGTCTTCGTACAAAGGACCATTTAAGTCATTTACAGGAAACATTTGAAATTTTGAGAAGGTTCAAAATGAAGCTTAACCCCGAGAAATGCACCTTCGAATAGGCTCTGGGAAATTCTTAGGTTTCCTGGTCTCTCAAAGAGGAATCGAAGTAAACCTGGATAAAATTAAATCCATTGAAGACATTTCGGATACTCTTGACAACTTGAAGGTTGTGCAGTGGCTAACCAGAAAGATAGTGGCTCTCAGCAGATTCATATCTCGGTCTTAAGAGAAATGTCATAAGTTATTTTCGCTTCTTAAAAAGAAGAATGACTTTTAGTGGATGCTCGAATGTTAGCATTCCCTTTTCTATTTAAAAGCTTGCATGACCAGTCCTCCGTTCATGTCAAAGCCGAAGCATGGAGAACAACTCTTTATGTACCTAGTTGTCTCGAAAGTAGCGGTAAGTGCGATTTTGGTATGAGAGAAAAAAAGGTACGCAATTTCTAGTTTATTATGTAAGTAGGATCATGTCAGGGGCCGAGACATAGTACCCACTTCTTGAAATATTAGCCTTTGCATTAGTAATGTCATCGCGAAATCTCTGGTCATACTTTCAATGCCACCCTATAGCCGTAGTAACAACGTTTCCCCTGCGGAACGTACTGCATAAGCCTGAACTCTCAGGGCGATTGGCTAAGTGGGCGGTTGAATTAAGCGAATTTGATATTGAATTTGAACCCTGGACTACGATTAAGTCTCAGGTCCTAATGGATTTTGTTATTGATTTCAGTCTGAGAGTAATCCTGCAGGCGGAGAAAGAAGTCTCTCTAGTCTCAAGGACTACCCTTTGGGTTTGGATGCTACACACTGATAGAGCATCCAACATTAAGGGCACCAATTTGGGAATAGTATTTCATACTCCAACTGGAGAAATTTTAAGGTAGGCGATTTATATCACACCTTTAACTAACAATGAAGTTGAGTATGAGGCTCTAATTGCAGGTCTTAAACTAGCCCAGGCACTAGGATTAGAAATAATTGATGTCAAGTGATATTCCTTGTTAGTAGTAAATAAGGTCCACTGATTGTTTGAAGCCACGGAAAAGCGCGTATCAAGGTACCTTGAGAAGGTTCTGAAGCTGCTATCTAGGCTTCAGGAATGGATCATGGTACACATACCTAGGGAGGAAAATATCAAAGCTGATGCACTTGCAAATTTTGGCTCATCCATGGAAGCTGAAGGCTCGAAAGTTGAGTTGGTGGTTCAGTTGCTTCACTCGGGGCTGGATCATGCAAGTACGATAAAGTGAATTCAACAAGCCTAGTATGGAATTCAACAAAGACGCATTGGGATTAAAATTTGTTCATATTTTTCCTTTATCATTGCAAAAATCAGAACCTTATAGTCCCCTCCCCCACACCCTCCCTTTCTTCTTCATTTTTTCCCATCTTAACTCTCATCTCTCCCTTATTTTTTCCCATTTTTCATCTAAAGCAAAACCTAAAGAAAAGCCTCCTTATCTCCCTAAAAGGCTCTCACGAGTTCATCCCACTTCCACCACTACTAGAGCTCTGATGCGAATTTTAGTACTGCTGCTCGTTCGACTTCAGGGGTGACTGGTGATACTATAATTTCAGGAAAAAATGGATGTTTTATCAAAGTGGGTTTAAACTTAAATTTTTGATAGTCAAAATTCTAATTTTCATAGAAACCCTATTATAAAGAAGGTTAGGATGAGGGATATGGACATGATTCAAGATTGATCGAAAAAATGGAAGTTCGCCGGAAAAATGGAAGCTCGTCGAGAACAATGGTCCTTGCTGGAATGAAGTACTATAATATTTACTTAATATCTTTTAATGAGAAATATTATAGAACACTTGAAATATTTGAATATCCTTGCAAAATCGTATGTGATGTGAGAATACACGTGAAACGTATGTGCTAGAAACTAGTATGTAAAAAAGAACAAACACCCGTAGCGAAATATCACATTATTTATCTTTTAAAAATAGATTTTATATTAGATAAAATTATCATTTAATAATTTTTCTACTATTTAGAATGTTGCAATTAATAAAAAAAATTATGTTAGATCTTTCCTTAGTTGAACCATGTACCATCTCCTAATATTTATGAATTATTTTATTTGTATAAATCCTTTATAAATAAATGAAAAAGGGTAAAAATGCCTTTGGACTATCTCACGAGGTCTAAATATATCCTTCATCCATCTATTTAGTAAAAATAACTCTCCTAACATTTTGACTCTTGTTTGCCCTTAAAACTAACCGACCTCTTGTTTTATTTTTTAATTACTTTATTTTATTTTTTTGTTTTTGTCTTTTTCTTTGTAATTGAGGCTCAAATCTGTCTTATGCCTAGTCATAATTGTTTTTAGTTAATATTTCTTATGTGTCATGTTCTTATCGAACGAAATTAAAATTGTTTCCCTTTAATTAAACTCGCCCTACCCAACATACTCAAGTTTTTCATAAAACATACAAATTTTTATTCTTTCATAACAAATTATTTTATTTGTTCACTACAAAAATACTAAGACAATTATTATAAATGTGTAAAGCAATAAGCGGAAAGTAAATAAGAAGAGTCGAATATCCATAATACTAAGTCAAAATATAAAGAGTACATAAAAACAACTAAAATTCATCCAAGACTGGTATCATAGTACGAGAGCCTCTAAATAATCGAGTAGTACAAGTCTGAATTAACTACTACAATGTCTGAATACATAAGAGAGACAAAAATATAGGATATAGGGAAAAGGTACTGCGGGACAGCCAAACAACTCACCACAATATGATGAATAAAACCTACTCGGACTCACTCTGCTCCAAGAAATCTGCTAGTGCTCGGAGTCAATTCTGCACCACAAAAAGTGCAGCGAGTGTAGTTTGAGTACGAAAAGCATATGTACTCAATATATCTCATAGACAGACAACGAAAGAAGTATTGACGAAGTAAGTATAAAAATACTCATTTTACCGTATTAGTGATCCTATCTCACGACCAAAGCATTATCCAAGTACATAATATAAATGCCAATAAGTCAAGTAGTCAGATAGCACAATCAAATTGACAGAAAATCAAGTAAGAGCCAATCAACTAATAGTTAAGGAATGAGAAATAAAATGCAAGAAATGCAACATGATCGTACACGCATAGAGCTTCCAGGATTGTGTAGGAGATATGACCCATGGGGGACCACTTAGTTCATATACCACATAAAATACTATATCCTTTAGATCTCATTGGGCCCAGGCCTCCCAAGACCAATATCACGCTCCAGACCTTAAAAGGTTAATACATCATACACCCGACCTTATAGGCTAAAAAATCATCTATTTCCTTGAAATCCTAATCTGAAGATCATGTAAAGCCAAGACAATGCAAATATACAATTATAACGATCCATTTCGTCATTTTAATCTAAAGACCTTTATTTATTTATTTGACCCTTCTCATAGACTATATGTGGGGTTTGTGATGTGCGGAGATGAGTGACATGGATCCTGAGATCCATTTTGATGCGCTTCGGATGAAAAACCCAAAACTAGAAACTTATAGTTGGATAGCTTGACTCAAAGTTGAATTTTGGTTAAATGCATTCGTTTCCAGGTTCTGTTGCTTCCGATAGTTCTGGAGGGTCATTTATGGCTTAGTCGAGTTAGTGGTTCGCTTTATGAGGCAATTGGATGTGTTTTGTGGCTTTATTTGTAAAGTTGAATTTTGGTTAGATGCATTTGTTTCCAAGTTCTTTAGAAAAGTATGACTTAACTCGGTAAAATGTGAATTTGAGGGTACGAGCGAGTTTGTAGCGCTTCTTACCATAGACGAGCATGTCTGGTTTGTGTATGGGGGTTCCCAAGAGTGTTTCGGGTGTTTGATGGAATTTGGACTGATTTTTAGGATATGGTGTCTGGTGTTCGACTCGATAGCACCAGTCTTTGCACTAGCATATTCGTCTCGGCGGGAGGTTGGCTGGCCGAAGCAGGGGGTTGGGAAAGTGTGGAGTTCCTCCTTGGCATAGGGTATGTCAACAGGGGCGAGTCTATCTCTGCGGAGTTAGGTTTACAGTGGCGCTAAGGCGAGGTGTCAAGTGACACTGCCTTAGCGATGGTTTGCTTGTTGCAGCGAATCCGCTCAATCGTAGTCAATTATGTTGGGGCCAAAACACTGTATTAGGTGTCTTATAAATTCTTTAAGTCAAATTTTTCTTCCCCAAATTAGAATACCTCAAAACTAGAGCCGCCATAGAGCATATTCAGAAGTTTAAGAGCAATTTCATCCTTGGGATAAGAGATTATTTCCTTTGTGATTTGATTTTATGTTTCTAAGTTCTTTAATAGTGGTTTAGCATGTTCATGAGTTTAGTAAAATGAAGTATGATTCCATTTGAGAATAAGAGGGTTAAAAGAATGATTAGTGAAGGTTTTATGGATTAATTTACTTGTTTTAATATGAATTAGTGATGGATATTGTTAGATTTTCTTGTTTTAAGGCTTAATTTGATTATAGAAACCTATTTCAATTGGGGAAATTTCTAGGGTTTCCAATTTGGGGTTTTTTGTATATTGTTCAATTGAGGGTTCAAATGTGTATAGTTTTTCAATTAATTTAAGGATATGACTACTTAGTATGTATTCGTGGTTTTTGGGTATTGAAGTTCAAGTCTTGGTGAAGTAGGCCCGGGTTGGTATTTTTAAAGTCTTATTTGTAAGGTTTATATCGTTGTATGTTGTGTAAGCTTTATATTAACGAATATTATATATACATGGATCGACTTCGACTATCACGAAGCATAGAGGAAGGGCAAGGTTGTCCACACAGCTATTTATTCTTTCAGTTGTTTTACATATAGTACAATTCAAATGTACTAACGTCCCTTTTCATAAGACCTTCACTTCACGGTACAATGCTGAGTTTCAGGACAACAGATCTGCTCAGTAGGATTGCTTTAGTATCAGCTGATTGGTGAGCCCTATCTCATTCGGGGTGTCAGTTTATTACTTCATTTATATTTTATGTTAGAGGTATCCTAGGGCCTTGTCCTGGCAGACAGTCCCGCCATCCCAACATATATATATGTACATCAATCATCACCTACCAACACACTAGACAACTCTAGAAGAAAGAAGTGTGACAGTCAGCAGCTGGATCAGGTCACCTACTATGAAGGAGTCTCTGAACGCCTATATGTACCCGCAGGCATGAAATGCAGCTCCCCAACAAGGGACGTCAGTATGAAAAAATATACTGAATATGTAAGGCAAATAAACATAAGTGAAGACAGTAACCAGACCAAGGAAAAGTAAAGAGACAACTTGAACCTCGAGAGCCACTGTGGGCATATGCAATGCATGTTATCGTTAAAGGCCGTATACATACATATATATATATGTAGGCCACACTATGGGGAAATAACATCATCATGTCGTACCCAACTATAATAAGGATTGTTGTTATCGTACCTAACTGCATTGGTGTGCATATATACGTATCGTACACGGCCGACAATAGTATAAAACTTACGTCCATTTTGAGCTAAGGGTCTATCAGAAATAGCCTCTCTACCCCGCAAAGGTAGAGGTAAGGTCTACGTATATCTTACCATCCCCAGACCCCACTTATGGAATTACACTAGGTATGTTGTTATTGTTATATGTATATAATATATGAATGACCTCAGAATACCAATAGGAGCAGGGCGGAGTGAGATAGGGTCGTTAACCCCTGCCTATCGTTATGGGACTAGATACGTCAATCGTGACAATCCGACATGAAGCTCAAAATCAATCATACAACAAGAAACATTATAAAGTGCGGAAACTACTCCCGACAAGGGATAGATTAAGAGATATCACAAAGGGCAGAAAAATACTCCCGACAAGGGCAGATAAGATATATGATACATTAAAGGGTTAATGACAGCCATACTTTCATCTTTCAAGTATCAGAATGAATAAGGAACTTTCATCGTATAACGTTTCTCTACAATCATTACAATTAGAAGAAAAAAAGGCAAGCCTTACATACCTCATTGCCTGGCCAACGTTAGTCTTATATGGTCTCGCTTTATCTACTATCGTCGACCTATGAAATAGAGATAATTCGAATCAAGATCAAGTCAATGGTTACAAGATTTCTTCATTGCGACATTTTATGGAACACCTAGCGTGCACAATTTTAAACTCTTATTTTCATGGAAATTTAAGCTACTATCATCTCCCATTAATCAACCACAACCAAAACCAAGATTACAACAACCACACTTCATACAATCCAACCATTACCATCTCACTAACTCAAATTAAAGCAACACAACAACCAATATGCCTTCCTTATAGAATTTAGCTCAACTTCCATAAGTTATCTTTACTATTTGAAAAAAACTAAGCTAGTAGAAGTTAGAGGACATTGAAGAGTAGAAATGTCCTACCTCAAAGAGACAAGAAATCATTTACATCAAGCCTTCCTTCAGTCTGCAAGAACCTTCAAGCTCTTCTCAACAATCAAGAGGGGATTCCAAGTTAATCTAGTCTTTATAATGGAAGATTCACATCATAATCTTGTAGGAATGTTCTCTAATGGTATGGGAACCTTTGGAGAGGGTTTGAGATCATCTATTGCTGGTTTAGGTCGATAATGAAATGTTCAAATGGTTTCCACTTATTTTTGGCCTTAAATAGGCCTCCTACCGCCTCACATTTGCGAGAGGATCTGCATCGCACATGGTGATGTCCGCCCGCATCCTCCATCGCATATGGTGGTAGGGAGGTGGATGACTGATGGCCTTGATCTATAACTTCATCCGTGAAGTGAAATGAGTTCTGCGATGCGAAACGCTTAGCATATCATCCTATCCTTGCCAAACTTCATCGAGATATGTTTCCTCCAATACAAATGACTTCTAACCTTCCATAAATATTCTTAACATCAATCTAAGTGGTAAATGACCCTTGGAAAGTATCTCAACTCACCAGAACTCAAGTTGACTAACTACGTTGTCAAACGTGCACGAAACAACAGAGTATAACACGAAACCTCTTGGTGTACTTTCAACATTACCCCAAAGCCTTCATAACCTCCTATAGGCATCATAACTTCTTCCAACTCGCATTCGTTTACTCACAACATAATCAACATAAGGAATACAAGCGTAGTGGCTTTATTGTTCTTAATCTTTTGCGACTTCTTCATGGTTTAACTTGATCACTCTATTATCCTCAATGGCAACCTCTTCTTGCCTTTTAGGCTCCCTAACTTAGGATGTATTCGATGTATGAAAGTACGAGGTGTAACAATCTAAAAACATCCAGAGCCTTGAGGACTAACGTTGCTCGGTATTGGATTATCGATGGAATACTTCATCGGCGGTGCTACTACGGTCCACTGGTATGATGCATAGGTCCCAAAGAAGCCGACTACGGGATGAGTGAAGTACATGAGGGAATTTGCGGAAATCATTACGGTGTAGAGTCATGATGAGAAAACTTATGAGGTCCAGATATTACTAGCCCTGAATTGAATAAGATACGAAGGCGTTCATGAAAAAATGAGACAAATGCCAATGTCATGCTCAACTACTGCACCAACCGGGAGAAGAATTGCACACGGTGCTCTCCCCATGGCCATTTATGAAATAGGGGATGGACATAGTCGGACCCTTGCCTTCTTTCCCCGGACAGATACCACATATTATTTATGACTGACTATTTTTCTAAATGGGTTGAAGCAGTAGCCTATAAAAAGGTTCGGGAGAAAGAGGTGACTGATTTTATTTGGCAACATATTATTTGCTACATTAGTATCCCAAAGGAAATAGCTTATGATAATGGCCAATAATTTATTGAGGATGAGGTCACCAAGTTCCTTGAGTATCTACATATCAAACGCATCACCTCCACCCCTTATCATCCTAGTGGAAATGGTCAGGCAGAATCAACAAATAAGACCATAATCCAAAATTTGAAGAAGAAGTTTGAAGCTGCTAAGGGGTCGTGGCCTTCTAAGCTGCCTGAGCTTTTATGTCCATACAGAACCACAACAAAAATGAGTACCAGAGGTAACGCCTCGAACTACAGCCTGGCCGAAACACGGCACTCGGTGCTTGACTACATGTGATCGAGCGAACCACATGGTTGCTGAATCAACATAGGCATAAAAACATACTATAGCAATGATTTAAAACCTGCAAATTGAATGCTAAAATATAGTCAGAAAATATATTGCAGAAATATCAGAAAATATATTGCAAAAATATCTGAAAATATATAACAAGTCTGAAAACAATGCAGACATGACTGACATGACATGCTAAACTAGTCTAGTCTATAAAACCTCTGAGACACATGAGTGTGACTGTAAAATTATTTACTAGGATAAGGCCTTGGCATACCTTACTATATATATATATATATATATCATGACATGTAAATAATTTGACTAACACCCTAAAGGAAATAGGGCTCCCGAATAGCTGATACTGAGGTAAATCCTAATGAGCAGATCCGTCTCCATGAAACTCAGCACTTGCACTGTGAAGTACAGACCCCATTCAAAAGGGACGTTAGTACATTTTGAATTGTACTGTATGTAAAGCAACTGAAAGAATAAAATAATTGTGGGGTGCTCCGGAAAGGGGAAACCCAAATCAACAAACATATATTGCACTAAAACTGATAACTGAATAAAGAAGCAAAGAGTAAGAATACTTCTTGTACTGAAATGGAGAGTCATATTTAAAAATGAAATAATAAATAATTGTGGTCATAGGTCTATAATATATATATATATATATATAACTGTGGCCTTGGGCCCATAATATATAATTGTAGCCTTGGGCCCATAATACAAGTGTTCAACATGATACTGAAATACTAAAAATATACTGATATGAAACACTTAACATGGGATCATACTGAAGTTCTGATGTAATACTAACATTTTGAGCAATGGTTCACTGAGACATGTGTTCATGAACTGATTATCACTATTGTAGCTTTAACTAGGTTACAACATGCTGAATATTATAGGCTGAAACTTATGGAAAACAAACACAAGTATATATTGATTATGTACTGAGTTCATGACAATCAAAGTGATAATTATGAACAATTACGAATTTATAATCTTAAAGATATGTGTTTTAGTCTTTTCATGAACTAGGGCATAATCTCAAATTATAAAGTAATTTGTAATAATCTCAATGAACGAGGTGCGGGGATGACTAAAGATGGGATGAAACTAAAGATGTCCCCACCGTTTGAATAAACTTTGAAATTACTATTTTCGGCTATTGTTTATCACAAACTATACTACTTCGTTTTGTTTTGATAGAGTGCATCTAAATCAATTTTATTTCATGATTCTACCAACCATTAAATGTATAAAACATAATGAAAACTCCATATAATTCATTAATGAGTGAGGGGCTTACCTTTTTGAAGAAATTCAAAAGCTTCGTTCCAAATTCGACCTTAAATGGATTTTCCAAAATCTAGCGATTCCAAATAATGATTCGGTGTTAATCTAGTGTTAACTTAATATAATTGACAAAGGAATTTGAATAAGAACTCACCTTAGATGTTTAGTAGCAGCTTCGGTCGAAAATCCTTACATAAAAAGTTTTAGGTTTGTATATATAGGTTATCATAAAAGGCTTGGGCTTTAAAACCTAATCCTACAAGAATCAAGATTTCTATTTTATATGTCCTCAGTAAATCGGCCATAACTTTTCGTACATAACTCTGTTTGATGTGGGCCTTATATGGATGGAAATGTATTTAAATGGGATACAACTTGCATTAAGGATGATTCCCAAAATTCCTATAGATTTATCCATAAACTTAGTTTAACTGGGGTCTGCTGCAAACTCACTTCAAAACATGCTACTTAGAGTAGCTTCCGACTCTAATTTTTCCTAAGACCCTTCTTATGTCTTGATTAGTTTTCAAAATACTTTATACACTCCTCATCTTTGTTCCATCATATTCCCATTGTACGGTTCAAATCATATCCCAAAGGTACGAGGTGATACAATATATCCACATTGGGATCATTCGTCATCGAATGATGGTTCATAGTTAGGAATATGACTAACTCTGGAATTTTACAAAAAATTCGGCTAGGTTTCCTCTATAAATAGGAATATCACAATGCTTTTCAAACACTTGTCAGTTAACCAGAGCACAATACCAGCCTTACAGGGCATCTTAATATGCATGACATGACATAACATGGTAAATAGAATATGGACATGACTAACATGAATACTGAGCTGGCATGAATACGTGAATACCAACTATCATGAATACTAGTATGGCATGAATACATGGATATTGAACTGAATTAATATATGAATACTATACATGGGGATTGGAAAAGAATTTGTAGGCACGAATGACAAGAGTACTGGAACATAATCATGAACATGACATGATTACATGAACGTGAGGAGCATGATATGGTATATGAATACATGAAGACTGGCTGACATGGATACATGAGTGATAAACTGACAGGAGATATGAATACGTGTAAACATAGATATCATAACATGATATTTGATTGTCGAAAAGATGAATGTTACAACATGTGATCTGAATGTTGAACGGAGATGGGACCTGAACATTGAAATGACATAAGGTATGAATACTTGAGGTAGTTACCTTGGATATTTTCTGCTTTTCAATCAATAAGTGCAGATGTTTGGACTTCATGTCCTCTTCGGCTTCCCATGTAGCATTTTCCATATTCTAGTTCCTATATAGCACTTTCACTGAAGCGACTTACTTAGTCCTCAACTTGCAAACTTGACGATTTCTTGAATATACAACTTGGTGTAATCTTCTGTTGAATCTGCTTTCACTTGCTACCAATTTGGAAAATTAACCACAAAATTGGCAACATTATTCTTTATGTCATTTCACCAATAAACCTTCTCAAGTTCATGATTCATTTTCATGGAGCTTGGGTAGGTAGAATATCTAAAATTACATGCCTCTTCCACAACTCTCTCTTTGCGTCTATCTACATTCGGGACGTAAATATTTTTTCGTACCTTAAAGTACCATCATCTCCACCTTATTTGGAAGACATAGATTTATGTCTGTGAATCCCTTAATTTAGCTGCAATAGATAAGGGTCATGAAACTGTCTGTGAATCCATCTCTCTTGTTGTGATCTAACCAACTTTTGACGAAGAAACCCAAATCTTTGAACGTGAAACATATAGAAGAGTTTTCACCAATTTTCGTAGCTACTATTCATATCTCAAATCACACTACTGCAGACTTCCAAATCAGATCTCCACCGTTCAAATTTAAGACCTATATGTTCTGACAACGCAGTTAAAATTTGAGCTCGACCCAACGGTTAAATTATTGGAAAATGCCAAAGGAAGCTGGCTGGTCGGAGGAAAAATCTACAGCAAAATTACTACGGTTTTGCGTTTTATGGAGCGCATCTAATCAATCCTATTTTTTTATTATACCAAACATTAAATATCTAAAACATAATAATAACTTCATATAATCCATTAATGATTTAAGGGCTTACCGTTTTGAAGAAATCCCAAAGTTTCATTCCAAATTTGACCTTGAATGGAATTTCCAAAATCTAGTGATTCTAAATAATGATTCGGTGTTAATTTAGTGTTAACTTAATATAATTGACATAGGAATTTGAATAATAACTCACCTTAGGTGTTTGGTAGAAGCTCTCGTCAAAAATCCTTACATAAAATATTTTTGGATTGTATTTATAGGTTATTATAAGGCTTGGGCTTTAAAACCTAATCCTACAAGAATCAGAATTTCCATTTTACACGTCCTCAATAAATAGGCCATATCATTTCGTACAGAACTCTGTTTGACGTGGACATATATTGGTGGAAAGGTATTTCAAAGGTATACAACTTGAATGAAAGATGTTTCCCCCGATTGTTTATAGATATATCCGTAAACTCAATTTAAGTGAGGCCTACTGCAAACTCACTTTAAAACATGCTTCGTAGAGTAGCTTCCGACTATATTTTTTTCTAATACTCTTATTATGCCTTGATTAGTTTTCAAAACACTTCCTACACTCCTCATCTTGGTTCTATCATTTTTCCATCATATGGCTCAAACCATAGCTCAAAGTTACTAGGTGTTACAATATCTCCCCTTTGGGATCATTCGTCCTCGAAAAATGGTTCATGGTTAGGATGACCAAAGCACAACACAAGCCTCACAGGGCATCTTGATATGCATGACAAGATATAACATGGTAACTGGAGCATGAACGTGACTAACATGAATACTGTACTGGTTTGAATATGTGAATACCAACTATCATAAATACCAGTATGGCATGAACACGTGGATATTGAAATGAATGAATACATGAATAATATACATGGGATTTGGAAAAGAATTTATAGGCATGAATGACATGAGTACTGGAACATAAGCACGAACATGACATGATTACATGGACGTGAAGAGCATGACATGAGACATGAATACATAAAGACTGGCTGACATGGATACATGAGTGCTAAACTGCCATGAGATTTGAAATATGAATATCATAACACGAAATCTGAATGCCAAAAACATGAATATTACAACAACAAATCTGAATGCTAAGCGGAGGTGAGATATGAACATTGAACTAACATGACATTTGATTTCTTGAGGTAGTTACCCTAGACATTTTCTGATTTTCCATCAATAAGTGCGGATATTTGGGCTTCATGTCCTCTTTGGCTTCCCATGTAGCCTCCTTCACATTTTGGTTCCTTTACAACACTCTCACTGGAGCGACTTCCTTAGTCCTCAACTTGACGATCTTTCGTAGGATCCTGTATGGTCAAATATATTTGGGACTAACTTCTCTTTCTTCTCAAATCATATGACGCATTTCATAGGCAAAACTTTCTAGAAACACCCAATCGTTAACATGAAACTCTGAATCTCTGCATTGTACATTCGCATAGGAATCTTGCTAGGCTTAGACATTTTCATATGCTCCTAAATTAGTTTAAATTTTTCAATAGCCTAATGGACTAAGACTGGCCTGACAATTCTATTTTGCCAACTTCATACCAACCAATAGGTGATCTACACCTTCGCCCATACAAGGTTTCAAATAGTGTCATCTTGATACTAGCATGATGTCAATATTTAGAAATAACTCAATGAGAAGCAAATGATCATCTCAATTATATTTAAAGTCTATGACACATGCGCTCAACATATCTTCGAGTGTCTGTATAGTGCACTCTGCCTGACATCTCGATATGATCCAATAGACATTGGAGCCCCATGGAATTTGGAACTTTCTTGAATATATAAATTGGCATAATCTTTTGTTGAATCGTCTTTCACTTGCTACCAATTTGTAAACTTAGCCACAAAATACCATTCCACTAATAAACCTTATCAAGGTCATGATACATTTTCGTGGAGCTTGGGTAGGTAGAATATCTGAAATTGTTTTCCTCTATCATAACCCTCTCTTTACGTCTATCTACATCTGGGACGCGCATTTGTTTTTCTTCGCACCTTAGAGTACCATCATCTCCCCCTTGTGTGGAAGCCATGGATTTATGGTTGCGAATCCCTTCTTTTAGCTGTAATATATAAGGGTCATAAAATTGTTTTCCTCTTTTGTTCAACTAGTAAGGAGGATTTGGCTCAGTTCTGTATAACAACTCTACCATCTTCGGGGTCCAAAATTTAAGATCTTATATTTAGGGATCATTCTCTCATGTTGGGATCCAACCAACTTTCCCCATATTTTGTAACTCTGTGCACTTTATTTCACTGACGGCTCATCTTTCGACTCACTTCCGAGAGATCTTCCTTACTATGAAAACTGAACTACTTACATGAAAAGGGAACTAAATTACTCACATGGGCTGAATTACTGGCATATTATGTCTCAATGACTTAACTTCACTCCTACTGCTAGTCTTAGGGAAAACCCCCTTTTTTGAAAACTCTAAAAGTTCGTGCTTCTATAATTGGTTCTCTTACTGCCTAGCTGATTTCTTCTTCCACTGCCACTGTACTCCATGTTAATCTTAAACTCTTTAGGTTCTAACACGTATTCGGTGTATTCAAATTGCTACTCACTCACCAGTGTTAACCTAACTATGGAAATTGAATTGTACCTCTACTAGCTCTGCTAAAATTGCTAATGCATTATATCTACTCAAAACTTACTTACTATTCTCTATTAACCACATACTAGCATCATGTTCTCTGGTTCTGTCCTGAATACTAAAGTGAAGCATAAGATTATTTCTAACTTCTCTCATCATTCGACTATGTTATGCAATCGTATACTATATTTTCTGAGATATAGACATGGATCAAACTTAGGGCAATTATGTTTCTCTTAAATGAAAGGTTGAAATATCTACCCCAACTTTCTATACACCTTAAGGTCATGTCAAATAATACACACATGGGATAAACACTTAAATCACATAACCTTAGAAGGAAGTGTCACATCTTATCATCTTATAGTAATATCTACCACTTGTAGTAACTTACTAACATCATACTCTCTGGTTCTAATCTGAATAAACTTAAATAATTTTAAAAAAATCGTAGAAATTCAATATAGCCTGCTCATTGTTCTCTTGTCGTACAAGCTCTTCTTAGTCATGTGCATGGGTCATACGAAAAAATATATCTTTGAAAACTCGAGACATTATAGAATCATAAGTGATTTGCTCTTAGGTTATTTTCTGTTCAAAACTATTGTGGGAAGTTTATGTCTACTGCGCTAACTTCATGATGTGTTACCATGTAAGGTCTTAAATCTGAACTATCATCCTCATACTTGTAGGTCCATGGTCCAGAAATCCAATTAAACTTATTCTGTAAAATATGGAACATACGTATACTACCATGCACAAAAGTGTCCTTCATAGGGTACTATCACCTAATAAATTACTTCATGCACTATTTGGCGAGTCATGGGTCTTAACCCGGACATAAAACATGTGAATTATCGTCACTTACACTTTATTTTAGCATCCATAGGCATCACTATATACTCACAAGTCATAAGAATCTCGATACATTGAAAATTGGAAATGTGATAAGTACATAGCTAAATATTGGTGTACTAAATAACCATAATCCTGCTAACTGAAACATTGTATAACTGGTAACTGAGATTAACTGATAACCATAAATCATGATAACTGCTTTTGCATTTTCTGTTAAGGGTTATGCTCTAGTCTATAGTAACTATGCACTTTGTCCCACTTTCAATATCCTTTCAGGTCTCATTTGTTACCAATATGTACAACATAATTTACACCCCTATCCTTACTTGGACCTTGAATTTCCTTCTCGTTGGTTACACATTTGATACATCTGGAATTCGATAGAATGTTACTTATTGCTCTAAGCTTCATGGCACGAGTTAGAAAAGTTACTGAAGGCATAGCTCTAATTACACGATCTAGAGTATGGAAGAAGTGAGACAATCCTAAATGTCTTGGTGGTCAACCGTTTATATGTGTGGCGCGCACACACATATAAAAGTGACCCCACTGGACACAGTTTCATAGACTCGCTAAAACAGTTGAACCTAGGCTCTAATACCAAGTTTTGTAACACCCAGAACCATGGCTTGGGCGAAATATGGCACTTGGTGTCTGACTGCATGTGAACGAGCGAACCACATGGCTACTGAATCAACATAGGCATCAAAACATACTATAGAAATGATTTAAAACATGCAAATTGAATGCGGAAATATAGTCTAAAAATATATTACGAAAATATCTGAAAATATAACAAGTCATGAAAACAATGCTGACATGACTAACATGACATGCTAAACTAGTCTAATCGATAAAACCTCTGAAACACATGAGTTTGACTGCAAAACTATTTACCAAGATAAGGCCTTGACATACCTTACTATGTATATATATATATAGATATATATATCATGACATGTAAATAATTGTACTAACACCCCGAAGGAAATAAGGCTCCTGAATAGCTGATACTGAGGTAAATCCTAATGAGCAGATCCGTCTCCCTAAAACTCAGCACTTGCACCGTGAAGTGCAGGCCCTATTCAAAAGGGGTGTTAGTACATTTTGAATTGTACTATATGTAAAGCAACTAAAAGAATAAAATAGTTGTGGGGTGCTCGGGAAAGGGGCAACCCAAATTAACAAACAAATACTATAGTGAATCTGAAACTGAAATTGATAACTGAACAAACAAGCAAAGAATAAGAATACTTCCTATACTGAAATGGAGAGTAACCTGTTTAGTTGAAATAATAGATAAATGTGGCCTTAGGTCCATAATATATATATATATAATTGTGGCCTTGGGCCCATAGTATATAAATGTGGCCTTGCGCCCATAATATATAATTGTGGTCTTGGGCCCATAATATATAACTGTGGCCTTGGGCCCATAATATAGGTGCTCAATATGATACCAAAATACTAAAAATATACTGATATAAAACATTGAACATGGGATCATACTGAAGTTTTGATGTAATATTGACATTCCGAGCAATGGTTCACTAAGACATGTGTTCATGAACTGATTATAAGTACTGAAGCTTTAACTAGGTTACAACATGCTGAATATTCTAAGTTGAGACTCGTGGATGCCAAACAAAAGTCTATATTGATTACGTACTTAGTTCACGACAATCAAAGTGATAACCATGAACAACTACGAAGTTATAATCTTAAAGATAAACGTTTTAGTCTTTTCATGAACTAGGGCATAATCTCAAATTATATAATAATTTATAATAATCTCGATGAATGAGGTGTGGGAATGACTAAAGATATTCCCACACATAGATAGAAGCTCTACATACCTTAGTCTCTCTAAAACTTGAAGAAAAGGTCTGAACTTTTAAGAACAAACCCAAAGCTTTGAACTTGAAAATTTGAGAAGAGTTTTCACTGATTTTCGTAGCTACTGTTCATAGCTCAAACCACACTACTCCGGACCTCCAAATCAAATCTCCACCATTCACATTTAAAACATATATGTTTTGACCACGCAGTTAAAATTTGAGCTTGATCCAACGGTTATATTATCGGAAAAATGCCAAAGGAAGCTGGATGGTCAGTGGAACAATCTACAACAAAAATTACTAGGGTTTTGCGTTTTATGGAGTGCATCTAAATCAATACTATTTCATTATTATACGAACCATTAAATGTATAAAACATAATGATAACTCCATATAATCCATTAATGAGTGAGGGTCTTACCTTTTGGAAGAAATCCCAAAGCTTCATTCCAAATTTGACCTTCAATGGATTTTTCAAAATCTAGCGATTCCAAATAATGATTCGGTGTTAATCTAGTGTTAACTTAATATAATTGACATACAGATTTGAATAAGAACTTACCTTAGGTTTTTGTAGTAGCTCTGGTCGAAAATCCTCACATAAAATGTTTTGGGGTTGTATTTATAGGTAATTATAAAAGGTCTGGCTTTAAAACCTAATCATACAAGAATCAAAATTTTTATTTTACATATTCTTAGTAAATCAGCCATAACATTTCATACAGAACTCCATTTGATATGGTCCTTATATGGATGGAAAGGTATTTAAATGGGATACAACTTTCATGAAGGAATTTTTCCCAAATGCCTTATGTATTTATCTGTAAACTTCGTTTAACTAGGCCTGCTGCAAACTCACTTGAAAACATGATCCTTGGAGTATCTTCCGACTCTAATTTTTCCTAAGACCCTTCTTATGAATTGATTAGTTTTCAAAATACTTCATACACTCCTCATCTTAGTTCCATCATGTTCCCATTGTACGTTTCAAATCATAGTTCGAAGGTATGAGGTGTTACATAGAGGAACTCTTTTTCCCCTGGTTTATGGCACCGAGGCATTGATCTCGGTTGAAGTAGGGACCCCGAGTCTACGGTACCTCCAGTCAGAAGAACAAACTAATTCACAATCAATCATGGTTCAATTAGATTTGCTCAAAGAATATCGGGATCCTGCATATGTCCAGATGATGGCTCAAAAGTAACAGATGGAGCAATACTACAACCATCGTGCCAACCTCCGACATTTCAAAGTCGGGGACTTGGTACTTCGGAGGATAACCCAGAACACCCGATAACTGAATGCAGGCAAGCAGGGCTCAAATTGGGATGGATTGTATATTATGTTTAGCAAGGAAAATACGCGATGTACTCTTTTTTCCTTCGACCGGTTTTTGTCCCAATTGGATTTTTCCAACAAGGTTTTTAATGAGGCATCAACACTAAAATCGTATTAAGTCTTCCTATAGTGTATTGTCCAGTGTTTGGGTCTCCAAGTATGAACACCCAAACACTAGGGGGGCTATATATAACGTGCTAGGACTAGAGTAATTTTTTACCAAAGAGAAGATAGATCCATGTAAAGACCCTATGTTTTCTTTGAAAATGGTCCCACTAAAAGGCTTACATGTAACCACCGGAACTACAAGACCCGGTACCACTAAGAGCTTCAAGTCAAAAGCACATTATAACAAGGGACTGACCGGACAGTAAGATAATACACATATGTAATCGCACTGACCACACAAGATGGCAAATCAAATTATTCTTGTATTTGTTTTCACATTTCTAAGTTGAAGGAATTAATAAAACTCTTCCTTTTATGATAAATTCTTGCCATTGAAAGCATAAGAATTATTTAAACGGATGTTATTTAAAGAATACTAAACACTTGTACCATAATGAATAGGAGACGTCCTCTTCTAAAGCACTATAAAAATAAAGGTCCTCACTTATTTAAAACCATAAGAATAAAAGGTTAAACTTCAGCTACTTAAGCACCTAAGTAAAAATCAACTAGGACTGAAATTATCTCGAAATTAATTAAAAGGCCATGAAAGACCAAAGAAAAGAGCATATTTTTAAAACATGGTTCAACAAATATCTTTTCAAGTCGTTACAGGATTCACACTTAGAATGTAAAAATTGACAAAGGCAGTTTAACTGACCTCATATTCTACTTTAAAAATGGAAAACTTATGAAGTTATTTCTTTAAAAGGAAATAATCCAAGGCTTAAATTATCTATAAACTTGAGAGAAGTATTTTCCTTATGTTGGAAGTATGAAATTAAGCTTTAAATAGTAGACTTGCAAACAGTGAAGTCTCAAAAAAGGGAAAACTTTATTCATTAAAAGATAAATCGGGCCCAAAGGTGGCCCAAGAATAAAATAAACCCACACGAAAGGGATCGACATGCTCGTCCCATGGTCCGTCGGGGGTGGTACTTTAAAAAAACAAAAACCCATGTGAAAGGGATCAACACATTCATCCCATAGTCCACCAAGGGTGTTTCACAAAAAACCTAAAAAGTGGCAATCTAAAATGATATGAAAGTTAAGAATGAGGGGAACCATTAGCTTCTTCATCTGAGTCGATCCCTTCGGCATCTCACAAATCCTCCAGGGCTAACTCATCCTCTTCAAGGTCAATCTTCATGTCAAAAAAGTGTTGTAGGGATATTTGTTTCTGTATTGCTGATCTCTTCGAGCGTATGCCTACGTGTATTCAAGATGGTCAGATCACGATGGAGTTTCCATCTTTGGCACTTTGCCAGAGCTCATTCAAAGTATTTTCAGAGATGTAACTGTTCATGAACAATAGCTAAGTCAGCTTCTAATCTGGCGGCTTTACCCTATAAATTCACATACATGGAGGTACGGACTTGTAAGGAGTTCTTTTGTCCCGTAGTGAGTCATTGTCATCCTGCAGGCTTAGTCGAATGGGAGCTTGGAGGCATTTTGAGTCCCGAATTTTAGCTCGGAGTCTCACCACTTCAGTTTCAAGGCGCTTATTGTCTTTGGACAATATTTCTTCTCTTAGAGAGGGGCCCGGTATTTGGCTAAGTCCATGACAGAAAGAGCACCGACATGTCCCTAGATAAAGGGGATATGTTACGAAGCAATTGGGTCTTCATAGGCTATGGAGAGAAAGTTAAAGTTTTACCTAAAGAAATAAATCTGCTAGGTGAGCAAGGAAAGCCTCCAGACTCGCGCTCGGACACTTACCGGGTGAAGAGGCAGAAGTCCTGGCCTATGTTCCAGATGAAGGGTTAGTACTGCCCTTCGAATGATGACACTCACGAGCCACCGCTCATTTTGATGAAAGAAAGGTCGCGAACTTAAGCTTCCAAAATGAGCGCGCGAGGTGAATTACTAGGAGTGCCAAAGAGTGCCAACTATCATATGGTGATATATGTAATATGGAGTGGAGTTGAAGATTGGACGTGAAGATCCAAGAAGGAGCATGCTTATTTTTGGCTTTTATGTAGGTCTTGACCAAGACCATTTTCTTTTAACTTATTTTTAAATCCTAGCTTAACTACTAGCTCTCCTTAGGACATAATTAGTATGTTGTGTAGTAACTACTAGCTCTCCTTAGGACATAATCAATATGTCATGTAATAGAGTAAGGTGACAAGGCCAAGAACCATCTAGAAGAAGAAGATTCCAAGGAGATATTCATGAACTAACTAGTTCATGCACTTATCTACATGGATGACACAAAAGGTTGGCCTAGAGAACATGAAGGGTTGGCCGAGCATTTCCCCTTTTCATTCGGCCAAGATACATGCTAAGAGGAGAAGCTTCCAACGTTTCCCAAGGAGATGATTCATGAACTAACTAGTTCATGCACTTACCTACATGGGTGACACAAAAGGGTGGCCTTTAGTACATGAAGAGTTGGTCGATCCTTTCCCCAATGCGGCCGAACCACTTTCCTTTCCCATTGTGGCCGAATGGTTCATGTATTGTGTCTATCTAGTTGTCTTCTAGAAGGGTCTAAGTGCTAGTATAATTAAGACATGTAGTTGATGTAAATGAACATTGAAGATTTATGAAATATACTTGAGTTTTACTCTACTTTGCTAAGTTATTCAACTTTCGTGTTGGTTAATTTAGTTGGTCCTTTTATGGGCCATCAGTCCTTTTGTGGTCCGAACCTCGATCCTTTTGTGGGTCAAACCCGTGGTGCAAGTCTCGTTAGAACTTTTATGATCTAGCTAAACCCAAGCTAAGGTTTCCTTCGGTGTAACTTTAGTTAGAACTTTTGTGATCCAACTACGCCCAAGCTAAGTTCTATCTGGCCTTTCAGCCTACCTCACTTGGTTTGCACCCGAGATTCTCCTTAGAAACCCCGTGTCCAATCCTTGTCCAAATTGTTTCATTCTTTCCAATACAACATCCTACAACACTTCCACAATTCGCACCCTAAAGGCCTTAAACCAATACATCACAAAACCACCCGAACACCCCAACTATTTCCCTCACCGTCCCGGTCGAGTCCCTATACCGTCAACCTACTATCCCGATCAGTTTCTGCCACCTTACCGCCATCCAACCACTAAACCCCGATGACTAATATAACCCTCAACGTGTCTATAACATCCCCATAAAACATCTTAACCCATTTCCACCTGAAACTACTCGTGCAATCCCCACAACACCACACTGTCCGGTGAATTCGATAACCCGACACCCCAACACCCCACCTTTTGAGTCCATTTTTGCGTCAACCCATTTCCACCCAAACTCCGACCACCCTTACAAACCCCTCTTTATATACATCAGTTTGGTATCATAGTAAGGTTTTTCCGTCCCACGCCTTAACGTTATGGCTAACATAAAGAAAGAACTCCGGAGGATCATAAGTGACCTATTTGTGGAACAGGCGCAAATCTTGAGAAAAGAATTTGTAGGGTATACAGTGAGCAAAAATGTCAAGTCCGGGGTTGTACAAAACAGCCAAGGCATGAAAGTAAAGAATATCAAGAGTGTAGGGACTCCTTTGTTAGTAAGGAGCCCAAAGTCAAAGAGGACCTAGAGGAAGATATTGATCTTGCGGTGGTGGGTGAAAGTTTAGTGCTCCGACGAGTGTTGAATGTTCAAATTGAAGAACAAGAAGAGACACAAAGAGAGCAACTATTTTACACTCGATGCAATGTGAATGATAAAATGTGTAACATGATCATTGATGAAGGAAGTTGTACCAATGTGGCTTCCATGGAGATGGTGGGAAAATTGAACTTGCCTACCCACGACCATCCTAAACTATATGTTCTTCAATGGCTAAACAAAGACAAAGGCCTAAAGGTAATTAAACAAACTCTTGTTAGTTTTCGGATTGGAAGGTATGAATATCAGATATGGTGTGACGTCCTACCTATGGATGCTTGTCATATCTTGTTGGGGCGACCGTGGAAATTAGATACGAAAGCACAACATGATGGCTAAAAGAATGTCTATTATTTTCAAAATGATGACAAGAAGATTCGGTTGGCACCATTGTCACCTAGTGTGATGGCACATGTGTATTGATAGTCGAGCGGTCAGTAACATCACCGTGGAGTACAAGATTCATATGCCGAGATTGAAAGATCTCTTGGATGAATTAAGTGGGGCCAAGTTGTTCTCCAAGATAGATTTGAGGAGTGGTTACCATCAAATGAAGATCCGAGAGAGAGGTGAATGAAAGATGGCTTTCAAGGCCAAGTATGGTTTGTACGAATGTCCCGTGTTGCCATTTGGATTGTGTAATACCCCAAGCTCCTTCGTGAGATTCATGCACAAGGTACTACAACCATTCATGGGATATATAGCATCATCTAAGGACATTCATGTGAATACATCCAAGGTGGAAACTATCCGGAGTTGACCCGCACCTACGAATGTAAGTGAGGTAAAAGATTTCCATGATTTGGCTACTTGTTATCATCATTTTATTCGAGATGTTTGTACCCTTGCAGCCCTATTCTAAACTTTGAAGATCTACTTGAAGTTGAAAGTGATACTAGTGGAATTAATGTTGGTACCATCCTTATTCAAGGCAAGAGATTCATTGCTTTCTCTAGTGGAAAATTGGGTGGTGCACGGCTCGATTATTCTACTTATGGCAAGGACTTTGATATGGTGAGATCCTTGGTTCATTGTGAACATTGTTTGAAGTCGAAACCTCTTATTTTGTATTCGGATCCTTATTTGGATAGTTTCAGGAAAAGTGTCTACAAGATAGAACCTCCGAACGAATACGGGAGTATTAATTCAATGTTTCATGTTGGAAATTTATCACTCTAGATAGATGGCAAAAATTTGAGGACAAATTCTTTTAAAGAAGGGGATATTGATGAAAAAGGTCGCGGACTTAAGCTTCCAAAATGAGTCGCGAGGTGAATTGCTAGGAGTGCCAACTATCCTATGATGATATGCATAATATGGAATAGAATATGGAGTGGAGTTGAAGATTGGACGTGAAGATCCAAGAAGGAACATGTTTATTTTTAGCTTTTATGTAGGTCTTGGCCGAGACCATTTTCTTTTAGCTTATTTTTAATTCCTAGCTTAACTGCTAGCTCTCCTTAGGACATAATTAGTATGACGTGTAATAGAGTAAGGTGACAAGGCCAAGAACCATCTAGAAGAAGAAGATTCCAAGGAGATAATTCATGAACTAACTAGTTCATGCACTTATCTACATGGATGACACAAAAGGTTGGCCTAGAGAACATGAAGGGTTGGCCGAGCATTTCCCATTTTCATTCGGCCAAGATACATGCTAAGATGAGAAGCTTCCAATGTTTCCCAATGAGATGATTCATGAACTAACTAGTTCATGCACTTATCTACATAGGTGACACAAAATGATGGCCTTTAGTACATGAAGAGTTTGTCGATCCCTTCCCCAATGCGGCCGAACCACTTTCTTTTCCCATTGTGGCTGAATGGTTCATGTATTGTGTCTATCTAGTTTTCTTCTAGAAGGGTCTAAGTGCTAGTATAATTAAGACATGTAGTTTATGTAAATAAACATTGAAGATTTATGAAATATACTTGAGTTTTACTCAACTTTGCTAAGTTATTCAACTTTTGTGTTGGTTAATTTAATTGGTCCATTTATGATCCAAACCTCGATCCTTTTATGGGTCAAACCCTTGAGTCTAGTTAGAACTTTTGTGATCTAGTTAAACCCAAGCTAAGGTTTTCTTCGGTGTAAGTTTAGTTAGAACGTTTGTGATCTAACTACGCCCAAGCCAAGGTTCTATCCGTCCTTTCAGCCTACCTCACTTGGTTTGCACCCAAACTTGTCCTTAGAAACCTTATGTCCAATCCTTGTCCAAATTGCTTCATTCTTTACATCACAACATCCTACAACACTTCTCCAATTCACACCCCAAAGGCCTTAAACCGAAACATCACAAAACCACCCGAACACCCCAACCATTTCCCTCACCGTCCCAATCGAGTCCTCATACCATCAACTTACTGTCCCGATCAGTTTCTACTACATTACCACCATCCAACCACTAAACCTCAACCACTAATATAACCTTCAATGTGTCAAGAACATCCCCACAAAATATCTTAACCCATTTCCACCCTAAACTACATGTGCAAGCCCCATAACACCACATTGTCCGGTGAATCCGAGAACCCGACACCTCACCTTTTGAGTCCATTTTCGTGTCAACCCGTTTCCACCCAAACTCCGACCAACCTACCCTCACAAACCCCTCTTTATATATATCACATTTCTTATGGTTCTCAGTAGGAGGATTTTCGATACCATCGAGACGTTGACAATCACCATCCTTCCTCTTTTCATCGTCATAATCATCGATGTAGACAACCCTTTCCTGTACTTTTGTCCAAGCCTCCATTAACCAGCGGCATGTCCTTACTCTTGAGCCAATCACCGTGGGAATCTCTGGGGTGCCTTCCGGAGGTCTCTATTTATGACTACTCGAGGTTTTCTAAACTATATTTGTCAAGGCATCGGCATAAGTAGGTACTTTCTAGGAGGCGAGTTTTCTTATCGGGAGTCCTACAAGAGATTTAGAAGAAATAAGGAGAAATTTTATAAAAATCTGAGTTCATATTAAGATGTATTAACTCCTTCCATGACTTTTCCCTTTCCATCATTTGAAAGTTATGCTTTTTCAGGATCGGGTCACATTGGGAGACGCGCGAAGGAGGTCGACCACCCATTCAAAGATCGCCATGATCAATTTCGGTTCAATGGGGGTATCTGCAAGGAGAGAGCATGTGCGTATGTAAAACAAAATTCCACATCCAGGAAAAAAGGAAGAAAAGAATAGTAATGAGGAAAGTTACGACCATTATTCCATTCCTCGAGGAAGGGTTCAGAAGTTAGTTGATGAACCTGATTGGTTCGGATCGTCACGAACCTGGTCAACCATCCTCGACCATAGTCGTCTTCCTCATTGATAAGGCTTTGGCTTTTACAAGGGTAAAGATGAATAATACCACCCTAGAACAATCGAAGATAGTAAAGAAGAATGAGATGGTCAATAGTAAATGGGACATTAGCACGATCTGCCAGCATTTGTATGCAGTACACCAGTCTCCAAATTTGAGGGGCTACCTTCGTGGGCACACCCCGTAGCATTGGCATATGTCATCGATAATCTTCGGGACTAGAAGACGGAAACCATTGGTGAAAGGATATGTATGAACCATAGAAAAATCCTCTACATGGTGGTTCATTCTAGCCATTGGACCCATAATTCTCACATCAATTTCGGGGTCAAAATTGCAGTCTTTACGAACTTGTGGGAGGATATCTGTTATGATCAATGATTCAATTTCTTCCATAGATTCATGGTGATCGTCGACACAAAAGTCTCCTTGATATTCAAAACCAACGGGGAGAATGTCGGCAGCAAGTGGACTTAAGTCAATTTCTTGACTTTTAGGATAAGTCGGAGTCTTCCCTGGACAACGGCATAGGGAATAGTTTTCGTCGTTGTTTGTTTCCCTTGAAAAATGAGAAAGAGAAGATTTGGAAGACGACATTGCTGTCGAATGGCGATGGGGAAGAATGGAAGAAGAATAAGAGAAACCTTGAAAGACTTGGGTTTGTGTAAGGAAAGAAAATTTTTGATTGAGTATTTGGACTTGGCCTTCTTTATAAGGAAAAAAGTAAGTAAAGATCGAGAAACGATGAGTCACAACTCATCATGATGGTGCAACTTTATGTCAATCCGAGAAACCTTGAAAGACTTAGGTTTGTGACGTTTGATGTTCCAAATCAAATCATCATACGTTTCAGGCTTCTCGCCAAAAAGCTCTTCGTTCTTCTCTAGTTTAGTGCAAAGTTCAAATCCACTTCGCGGGTGCGCGAGGGAACGTGTCGGGACTATTTATATGGGGTAAAATTCATATTGTATAAATGGCCGAATTATATCATGACATGTGGCAAAAGGATGAGTCAGATCCAAGTCAGCCTTCAATACCCCGGATGTGCTGATATTGAACTGGAGGCATCAAAGAGCCACAGGTACCGAAAAGCAGAAGGCTAAGGGATCAGTTTGAATCCCAACGGGTGGCCGTTACTAAGATGTCTTTACACCTTTCAAGAAAGCATTAAAGACATTTATGGGCACTTTAATTGTTCGATTATTACGGCATTAATGTACTGATATTATTAGGGACATATTTCATAGAATGTGTACCATGAGTCCAAGTATAAATAGGACCAATCACTTCATTGTAAGGACACATCATATTAAAGAATTATAATACATATTCATAGCTTACACTATTCTCTAACTTCTTGTCTCAATTTAGTATTCCAACATTGCTGATAATAGCTTGCCTAAAGGTCACGCTACAAGACTTTTTAAGGCTCAGAATAATTTGATCTTAATCTTTCTTTTAGATTCAATTTTTATTAAATTCATTTGCTAATTATTTTACTATTTTGGTCATTTGAAAAATCCACATGTCTTTGAACATGTATACAAATTTAACTGTACGAGTTTACGGGTAAACTCAAGTATATTTTTCTTGTGCAGTTTCTTGAATGATAGGTGAGAGAAACAAAACATGCCAAAATGTGAATACTTCATTGGCTATAATCATATAATGTGACAACAATATTTTCCTCTATTTTCGGCATCAAAGAATTGCTCATTATAATTTCATTGTTTGACCGTCCAAAAAACAAAACCTTCATGCTTTCCAAAACCCCCAAGGTTGAGTCCTTGAGGCGCACACCACCCGCGTTTGTCAATTTGCGTGTGAAGTAACAAACTCGGTTAAGAATAGCTACTGCTCCATTAAGCAATCTTTTTTTCTCTGTTCAAAGGAACCCCGCCCGCCCGATATACATTTCTCTCTCTCTTAAATACAAATAATATTCAACCTGAATTGTCAGATCTCTCTCTCTTTCTCAGATCTGAATCATAATATATAGATTGAGGCAATTGACATTGTTGTAATTCAATGCATTCAAATCGAAATAAGGAGGAAATGGATGGTGGAGGAGAAATAGAGGGTGGGGGGGATGAAAATGAGTTCCCATCAGCTGTTAGGGGACGAAAGTACAGTCCGGTGGTGGCGCATGATAATGATCGCGCCGTTTTGGAGATCTCCTCTATTGATCCTCGTTCCTCATCCGATCCCAAGTACTCTCTCCTTACATTTATATTATTGATTTCTAGTAACATATTATTTTTATGATAACGCCAGCTTGCTTTTTTGCATATCTAGACTTATCAATCTGATACCTGCTACCCTCCTTCAACATAATTCTGCCTACCGAGGTGTAGGTAGATTAAAACAATTTTTGGAAGCTCGTTCCCAAGCTAGTTCTACTAGCTGTTGGGCCACCTCCTTGAGGTTTATAGTTTCTCACATTGAGGGTTTTGTATGATCTACAACGAAATTGTGGGGGGTTGACAAAGAAAGGAACTTAGGGAAAAAGGGACAGCTTTTGTTTTAAGCTTACTTCTTCGTATAGCTTTGAGCTTAAGTTTTTTTTTTAATTATGCTGACTTGTTTGAATTGAGAGAATATTCATAATTTGACATGTTACTTCACAGAAAATACGATTATTTTAACCTGCCATAGAAGGTTCGATGATTTGACTTTGTTTCAGGATGAATGTCGAGATAAGGTATTAAGTAGAAGTAGGTATTCTAGTCTAGAGAATACCTTCAATGCTATGAGGATTTTTGTTGAGGCTTCAAAAATTGATTAAAGTTTTGATAAATAAGTTTTTTCTTCATGGTAGATGTCGTGTGCTGAGAAGGCTTTCTATTTGTATCTAGAGATAAATACAAGAATCATTTAAAAGGAACTGTACTGGATGCTGGCTAACTTGTTGACTATGAATTATGAGGACGCCTAGTAGATTGGATAATCGCTCAGTAAACTTTGGGAGACTGGACCCACAAACGGAGAAATTGTGAGAATTGAGTTTGAGAAGGAGAAAATGTAGGACTCTAGGAAGCATTTGTGGCACATAAAAATGAAGCTCGAAGTGCGTATCATGATTATGCATTTTTTGTTGGAAAAGGGAGATATGGTGTCGTAAGTTGTCTCTAACCTCTTGGGGGTTTGGGGGGGGGGGGGGTTAAACTCTGCGGTGCATTATGAGGACTTCCCAAGGCTTAAGGTTCTCTCATACAAATAAAAGTGTGCTCTCTTTAATAGCTTACGCTTTTAGTTGAGATGGTCTATTGGAGAAGGTAAAGGTTGTATGTTCGAGTCTCATTTGTACCCATTATCAAAAAGAATTTACACGTGCTTGACCCATGAAAAGAACCAGGCTCGCAACGCGAGGGAGTGTGTTGGAGAGAATAAGTATGTAAATAAAAGTGTGTTCTCTCTAACGACTTAAGCTTTTAGATTAGATGGTCATACACTTCAACACTTATTATGTCAAAGTTGGATATATTGGAATGTCAACATTTTTGGTTTAAGGGTTTCTTTTTTTTTTCTTAAATTGTTCAAGAATTTTTCTTCTCTTACATTATAAATTTTTATGTGTTAATCTGATTTACACAATTTATCAGGAAAGCTAAAGTGAATCTGCAGCCAGATGTTGCTTCCGAATGTTCAATGCCCAATCACAGTGTCAACGGTCCTCAAAGAGAATCCAAACTGGAATTGTTTGGCTTTGATTCTCTTGTAAATATTCTAGGTCTCAAGAGGTAAGAGGTAAACATTCTTTTGTCCTTTACATTTTATTCTGTTATTGCCTACAAACCTTTTATCTTGTATTAGATAAATATAATAAATACAGCTACAACTTGTTACAGTTTGTGGTGTGGTTGATTGATGCTTTCTCCCACACTCACCCCCCCGAACAGCCTATAAACTGTAGAACTGTGAACAACATTGGAGAATAGTGGAGTTTTTCTGTTGGTTGGGTCTTCGCTTGGGGTTAATTTCGAATGTTGTAGGACTTGATACATGTCCTTATAAACTTATCATTTTTGTGTTCTCAAAACTGATCATTTTCAAAATTCAACTTTCCTTTCCAGTATTTAATATCTGAATAATATTATGGTTCTAATCAATCTTGCTATTTCAGCATGACAGGGGATCAAATTCAAGCGCCACCTAGTCCGAGAGATGGCGGGGATGTGTCTATCACTCTTGAGCGGCCCAGGGTACTGTGATAGGTTCTTAATCATCTGTTATATTCTCCTGAAGTTTTATGTCATACCCATTAACACTATATTTTGGTTTAACAGAAGGGGAAGAGAAAGGGGGAGGAAAACATATTACTCTATAACCATAAATGAATTATCTAACCTACCTATGGTAATGTGGTACAGCTGGAAGAGGAGTAAAAGAGTGCTCCTTTTTATCTATTTCTTGAGAGACTGGAAAAAGTTGACGTGGATGGGCATACTCCAGTTTATCCTCTCTACCCTTTTGCTTCCTAACCAAAAGAGGGAACTATCCTTCTCTTTTCTTTTATGCCTCTCCAATAACTAATCCTCTCTGAATTCCAACGAAACATGGAACCTGCTTTCAAGGGAGAGTCTCCCATGGAATTCTCCTTTCTTTCATGGCCTTTGTTGTCATCTCCTATGCCTTCGTCAGTCTCTTTTGGGGGAGGCCGATGGGAATGGTTAAATAAATAAATTGTTTGCATCTTTGAATAAATGCTGAACAGTGGGCAAGAAGGTGGGTAAAGGGTAGAGTGAAGTTATAAGAAGACAAAAAGTGTAGAAAACTTACTTTAAAGTAAATGCATTGTAAGTCAACGTATTGTTGATTAATTATTAGTGATAAATCATCATTGCATGCTCAAGTTCACTTTAAACCAAGCATCACCATCTTACACCATTCCAAATTTTCAATATTTTTTTCGATAAGATTCCTATTTCTCAACGATTTTTATAAAATCGAGGTAATTCAATCTTTGAAGGCTAGATCTCGTGCCAGCAATGATATAGTTATAGAGGAGGCTGCCGGATCACTATTTTCCCTCTCTTTCTCTTTTTTTGCAAGTGTGAATAGAAGAGAAAGTAGACCCATGGAACTTGTTGCCATATTCATGTACTCCTTGATACTTTAATTTGGCGCTTATCATACTTTTTAGTAGAATACCGTTCATTTGTAATAAAGCTGAGATCTTCAGAAATTAAAGATTTATTGTCTCAAAATAAAATGTTAGCAGACAAAATACCTGAACAGAATATTCAAAAAGGTTAAAGCATGAGAGATCCTTAGTAAAAAATTGTTGGATCTATTGGCGTCTGTCGATAAATTTGCTGTACTCACTATCTCAGTTTTACCTATAATTTGTGCAAGATAAGATGAGTCTGAATTATGTTGTTGTGTTATTAATTATCCAATATGTGGTAAAGTGAGTGTGTATGTATTCTTAAGTGGCTGCCTGAAATACAAATATCAACACTTTAGTTGGTTGTCCTCCCATCTCCCCTTCATTTCCCCCTTTCCTTTACAACTTCATTTGATGAGGTTTGTTTGTTCAGTTTTATTTCTGATCAGCATGGAAGAGAGTGTGAGGGATATTGTTGTATACTTCTCTAATTACTTGTTTGGTTTCTCCTACTTCTCTTTTAGTTTGGTTTACTATCAATTCTCACAATTATGGACCTTCGTTTGGGCTTAAATGAAGAATTGGGGATTTATATTGACAACCCAACTTGTTTGTGACTGAGGTTTAGTTTTAGTTGTACTTGTGCATTCATCAGCACTTGCACTTTTGAGATTTGAAATTCATTGATCACAATTTGCAGCTTGCATGTACTGCTGAATTATGTAATTCTGTAATGATGGGTAGCTCAATGAGGCTTTGAATGCCTTTTTAATTGTCTCTTTCTGTGAATGCTGTTGTAGCCTATTGCTGTCAAGTCTGGGACATTGATGGGTGTCTTCGTGCCATGCTTGCAAAATATTATGGGAATCATCTATTATATCAGATTTTCTTGGTATGTTGCATCGTATCAATTCCTTTTACGTGTTCCCTTCAGATTCTTTTTGTGGTCAAGATTTATAATGCTATAGCTATCAGAAGGTGATTAATTCTCGTTTCGTTAAATCTGCATTTTAAGGACTATGGTCAACATTACCTTCTCAAAAAAAAAGGAATATGGTCAACATTCTGGATGTGGATAACTTCCTTTCCTTTCCTATACTTCCGCATTTGTAATTACCGGGTTCTATAAATCCAGCACTGGTTGATATGTTTGAGTGGGTAAATTGTAAAGCAGATTACACTATGTTTCCTATGTTCTGATTGAGTGGTCTACTCACGTCAGAAGTAAGGGTTGATATTGATATTTTAAAATGGTTCCAAGAGGTATCTATCTCTGGTATTCTCCTATTACAGCACTTGTTAGGCAGCGTAATCAGAGAGGAGGAAGAAGTAGAAAAGGACATTGTAGGAAAAGGGAAGATGCACTTGTGTGTGTGCGTGTGCGTGTGTGTGTGTGGGGGGGGGGGGGGGGGCGGGGGGCGGGAGTGGGTTGAACAATTATCTATTTGTGTGTTAGTCACGTCATATCCTTTTCTATTTGACAAGACTTGATCTATTTGTGTTATTTTCTTCTATGCTGTAGGATTGTTGGTATGGCTGGAATTGGTGAGTCATTGTTGCTTGTTGCTTTCTGTGGATCTTGTACTTTCCTGACCACAATATCATTAAGTGCTATTGCCACCAATGGTGCCATGAAGGTGAGAAAAAGTTGCTCATCAGATAGAATTTGAATGAAGATAAAGGAGATAGCTTCTCTATTTTGCTTTCCTATATTAGACACATGCACTTTCTTTTTTTCCTAGTAACTTAGATGGTCAATGATATCTTTGATTTGTTTTCTCAAAATTAGGGTGGAGGACCTTACTATCTTATTGGCCGTGCTTTGGGTCCAGAAGTTGGTGTCAGCATTGGGCTGTGTTTTTTTCTTGGAAATGCAGTTGCTGGAGCAATGTGAGTATACAATATGACCTTTTGTATTAAAAGTTACTCACTTGGTGAATGTAGCAAAGGAGGCTACATTTCTTTCATCATCTGACACTATAAAATTAGGTTACATTGCTTTCATCATTTGGCACTATCTATAAAATTTTGAGTTAATGTTGTCTGCTATTACGTGTTACAGGTATGTATTGGGAGCTGTGGAAACCTTCTTAGATGCTGTACCAGCTGCTGGCATTCTTAGAGGTATTTCTTGTGTGAGATTGTTGCGCTTGATTTATTGGCTAGAATTTAATTTATATTATATTAAAAGCATGAATTCCTAAATTGAAAAGTTAAATCTTTAATACCCCTCATATCAACCTAAATACCCTACTATTTAATAAATAATTAAAGAACTAAAAAAAAAAAACTAACATAAACAAGGAGAAGCGACGTGTCTTTTCCTAAATTGCTCCACCCGGAGATGCAACATTTTTGTAAGAGCCAATGTGCCTGTTTCTACTTTATAATTAAAGTAGGAACAAAGTACTCATATTATCCTCGGATAAAAAGGAACAAACGGGGAACGGCTGTAGTACTTATAACAAACAAAATCTCTGTGTTATTAGTTGAGGAAAAACCAAGCAGAGGATAACTCTTAAATTCAATTCTCAATTTCTACTTTTCTCCTACCAAGTTGAATTGTTTTCCAGGTGTATTATATTTTCAATGCACTAATTTCTTTTTTGCATAATGAATTGAACTTTTTTACGATTGTCTTTATTATTGATAATATAAATATCATGTTTCTTTAATTCGTTATTGTTCTTTTATTGTGGCGGCTATAACTTTCTGGATTATGAAGAAAATGTCTTAAGGTTTATAAGCTTTAATCAAGTGTACAAAGTTTATAAGAAATACAAAATAAATCTCACAGTTATTCCTTTAAAAAAATGAGTTTGATTTCATGATATTCTTTTAAGAAATGGACTTCAGTGTAATGTTCATTAGCTTATTAAAGATAAATAAAATTTTGATGAAAAAATATACAAAATATTTAATGTAATTTACATACATAAAAATTATGTATATAATTTTCCGGTTTAATTTGGCTCTTTTATCGCTTTGGTTTTAATAAAATCAAACCAAATATTATCATTTTTAAAAAAATTTAAAACCAAACCCAATCATATATTGATTTAATGTTTGGTAAGGATCGATTTTGACCAAACCATGAACACCCCTACGTAACAGGCATGAAGTAATATTTAGCTCATAAATATCAAAATTCACCAAGAAAAGAAAAGACAGGAAAATTGAGAAAAAGAAACGAAAAATGTAAAGTACTGAAGGAGAATTTGGAGCTATACTGCTTGTGCCATCATTGAGCAAATTTACTTTTTTTTTTGTGGAATTTAGCCTTTTATTACATAAATAATAGAACTCCTAATAGTTTGAAGAAGCACACGTTGAAGTTTCGAGATTATCTTTTAACATTTGAATAAAAAAATAGGTCCTAAACCAAACTTTATTTTACTTTTGCTAATAACAAATATTGACTACTTTGGCCCTGTTTGAACAATATTTCCTCGGAAGTTTGGAAAAGAACAATATTTGAAGTTAAATGTTAAGGTTGAAAAGAGTTGAAATTGTATTTGACATGAATTTTATTTGGAGAAAATGTTGAACTTTTGCAAGTGAAATATCATTTCATCTAAGATACTCCTCAAACAATGTTTTCATCTTCAATGTTCTATTTAAAATTGAAGTTGTAATGATGGATAAATTTTAAAACAAACATAGACTTACAAATAATGTGTCCAAATGCCTTTTCTTTATAAAATACAGAGTCCCCCTTGAACTAGTACACTTTTTTCAAAAAGACACTTAAACTTTAGACGAGTCCTATGAACCCCTTATCCTTGTTCATACTGAATTTACTACCCCCTTAAGGGCTCACATGGCATGGAGAGTGTACTTAACTCTCCAAGTGAGTGTGAGGTGATCAAAAAATAAATTTTCTAGTATTTTGCTTTTACAGTTTATTCATTAGAAATACTGTACTACTTTTTTACTTTATTTCTTTTTACTCTTTCAGTCCTTTTCCTCATCTTCCCTACCCGTTCAGTTTCTTTCTTTATCTTCTTTGGCTTGAGATCTCTTTTGCTTCAATCATTGTTCTTCATCATTTTTTCTTTTTTTTTTCTTTTTAATTTTGGTTATTGTAGTTGAATTCATAGTAACGAGGGAGAAATTGTCATGACCCAAACCAAAGGGCCATGACGAGCACTCGGACCTTACTTGCCGAGCACCACTAGACATACATTCACCACATAATCGTAAGTAAGCATAGGCCTCGAGGGCCGTCACGAGGTAACTTGCTGACTCATAGAAATAATAAACTGAAAAGGTGCAAGACCGACAGGGCATATATGTATATACATAGATGTTGGACATGACCGTACGAGCCGACAAAGCTACCATAGATGACTACAACAACAACATACCCAGTGAAATCCCACAACGTGGGGTCTGGGGAGGATAGAGTGTACACAGACCTTACCTCCACCTTGGTAGGTAGAGCGGCTGTTTCCGGGAGACCTTCGGCTCAAGACAAAGCATAATCACATGCAAGGTAATCAAAACAAAGCAAGAGTAAAGAGTAAATCAAGAGAAACGGTCAGACTCAGATAAGTAATTAAAGCAGTATAAAGTGCATTCGAACAAAAGGGAGCAGTAGCTAACACAATTAAATAAGCTAAACAAAATACACTAAAGAACACATAGCAGCAGAAATCAAACTACAATGGATTATAAAGCAATAATGTGTCTCTAAGTGTGATAGGCTAATCGGGCCTACAGTAATAACACTACAACTATCAATTTGTAAGCATAAGTAGGGCTATGCTCGAGTACGTACTACTCTTCTACCCTAATCTGTGTCCTCCATAACCCCCTATCTAAGTTCATGTCCTCAGTAATTTGCACCTGCGCCATATCCCGTCTAATCACCTCTCCCCAATACTTCTTCGGCCAACTTCTACCTCTTCTGAATCCGTCCATAACCAACCTCTCACACCTCCGCACTGGAGCATCTATGTCTCTCCTCTGCACATGCCCGAACTATCTCAACCTCGCTTCTCGCATCTTATCATCCACCGAGGCCACTCCCACTTTCTCCCGGATTTCATTATTTCTAATTATATCTCTCTTTGTATGCCCACACATCCATCTCAGCATCCTCATCTCTGTCGCTTTCATCTTTTGTATGTGCGAAGTCTTGACTGGCCAACACTCTGCCCCATACAACATAGTCGGTCTAACCACCACCCTATAGAACTTATCACCCTGCCCAATACGATGTGTGACATCGTCATCAATTTCTCCATTCCCTTGGATAATAGACCCTAGGTACTTGAAGCTTCCTTTATTTGGAATGACCTGAGTACCAAGCCTTACCTCCACGCCTGTCTCAAGGTCGCTCCCGTTGCTGAACTTGCACTCCAAATATTCTGTCTTGGTCCTACTCAACCTGAACCCTTTAGACTCCAGAGTCTGTCTCCTAACCTTCAGCTTGACGTTCACTCCGCTGTGAGTCTCATCAATCAGGACTATGTCGTCTGCGATTAACATACACCATGGTACCTCTCTTTGGATTTGTCGCGTCAGTCCATCCATTACCAAGGCAAATAGGAATGGGCTAAGAGTTGATCCCTGGTGCAGCCCAATCATCACTGGGAAGTGCACCGATTCTCCTCCTACTGTCCGTACTCTAGTCTTGGCTCCATCATACATATCCTTGATCGCCCTAGTGTATGCCACATGTATGCATCTAACCTCCAAACATCTTCATAAAACCTCCCTAAGGACTTTGTCGTATGCCTTCTCGAGATCGATGAAAATCATATGTAAGTCTTTCTTCCTCTCTCTATACTGCTCTACCAACCTCCTAATAAGATGAATGGCTTTGGTAGTCGAACACCCCGTCATGAATCCAAACTGGTTCTCGGAAATAGACACGCCTCTCCTCACCCTTGTCTCCACGACTCTTTCCCAAACTTTCATAGAGTGGCTCAACAACTTGATATCCCTATAGTTGTTGCAACTCTGGATATCACCTTTGTTTTTGTACAAGGGAATCATTGTACTCCACCTCCATTCTTCGGGCATCCTTGCCGTCTTAAAAATGAAGTTAAAAAACTCAGTCAGCCACTCCAACCTGGCCCTGTCTGCGCTCTTCCAAAATTCAACTAGGATCTCATTAGGCCCGGTCGCTCGTCCCCTGCGCATCCTGCGAATAACACCCGTAACCTCCTCAACCTTAATGCTTCTACAATACCCAAAATCCTCGTGCCTACCAGAATGCTCCAGATCTCCCAGCACAATTTCTCCATCTCCTTTTTCGTTCAAGAGTTTGTGGAAGTAAGACTGCCACATCCGCCTAATGTGCGCTTCCTCCACCAGTACTTGTCGTCCTTGTCCTTGATGCACCTCATTTGATCCAAGTCACGGGCCCTCCTCTCCCTTGTCTTGTCTTGACTACTCTGTACAACTTCTTATCTCCGCCTTTCTCCTCTAATTCCAAATACAGGAGTTTGAAAGCCGCCGTTTTCGCCGCCGTAACCGCTAGCTTTGCCTCCTTTCTCGCCATCTTATACAGTTCCCTATTCGTTCACTTCTCCACCTCATCTCTGCTTTCTACCAATTTCGCATACGCCGCTTTCTTCGCTTCCACCTTCTCTTGAACTTCACCATTCCACCACCAGTCCCCTCGATGTCCACCACGATAGATGACTATACACAAAAACATAGACCGAGGTGGCCACATAACATATGACTGCATCATAACTGTCTACAAGCCTCTACTGGAGTACGTGACATCATAAGGTCGGGACAGGGCCCCGCCATACCCATATGCATATAAAAAAATACCGTACCAAGACTAGACCGCAACTCCGGGACGATTAGAGTGCTCCAATATCAGCTGAATAGGCAACCTATTGGTGCGTACCGTTACGCAGCGTCCCCCAACAAAAGGTACGTCAGTACGAATAATGTACAGAGTATGTAAGACATGAAAAATTGCATAATAAAAGCATGGAGGTAACCTAAGACAAGAAACAATCAACCTGTACAGAATGCCTCTGAGGGCCATAATATCCTAAGTATCCATGTGTACATAATGTCTGGTCATACATATACATATGCGTATATAACGCTATCAAGCCTCTGTGGGCATCCCATCATATCATATCGGCCTCTATGGGCATAATCATCATCATATACTAGCTGATCAGGTGATGGTGCGTATGTAGCGCCATAACCTTTCCCATACCCATATACATATCATATAGCATACGCGTATATAACGCCTGTGAGGTCATGGTGTATACATGTATATAATGCGTGAATGATACTAAGACACTCTGAGTCTATTAGAGTGACATAAGGTACCTCCGATTAACATTATGGAACTAACATCATCAACATAACTTACTTTGAAGAATCAACAAGCCATAAGATAAGATCACTATCATTATATAGAAGTCAAGAACATCAGTCTCTAACATATCTAAGAGTGGAGCCATTATGGATATTGTTCGTTTACGTTTGTTTCATTCTGATCATGCCAAAAGAAGGAAGAGTAGCCTTAACATACCTTTGTTGCTAACGACTCCACCTATTGCCTGTAGTACTTCAACCTTCATCAAGGTATTAGAACTATGATTAATGCCATGGAAGGACTCAAAACACATTTCTCTTACGGAAAATCGGACAACACTTCCCCTACATTTCCTTTCTTCCCCAAATTCAAAACAGCACCAAATAACGATATTAACAATATCTAACCAATCCCATCCATTTAGCCCCTCAACAATGTAAGAAAAATTCCGACAATTCAAACAATAGTATAGCGAGCAACAAACTTGATTTGTGATTAAACAACTATAGTTTTAAACCCCTTGTTCTTTCCAGAATTTATCAACAACATTAACCACAACATATTCAATTATCCCTACTGATTTTCAGCCACAATACCACTTTAAAACGACCCCATAACAGTCCCACAAGTTCAGCAACTCAAAACTGATTTTCAGATTATTTTTTCATCAATTCTTACTTCCACAACTTAGTTAAGGCACCAATAATCTTTACCACAACATATCCAAGCCGATACTCACATGTGACAACCATATAATAACATGAACCTACTCCAAAATAGTCCATAACAACACAACAACTTCCACTCAATTTCCAGCCCCTACTTCACAAGTTCTTCACCAAACAACCTAGCTAGAACTTAGATAAACTCAAATACATGAAGAAGGGAGGATTTCCTTACCTATATCAGATCTTGTAGGGATGAAACAATGGTAGTATCTTTCCCTTGATAACCATCAACTTGCTTCACTTCAAATCCTTCAAGATTGGAGGTTATCCTTTAACTTGAATTGAAAGAAGAAGATTAGTGGCAGCTTCTTAAGGGTTTGGAGTAGAACAATTTGGGAGAGAATTTCGTGGCTCTCTTTTATGTCTCTACTACTTGGATATTATGAACAGAGAGGTCTTGATTCAGCCCCTAAAAGGGCCCTCTTGGCTGACCTACACATGTTCATTTAGGTGGTCTAATTTGGGCCTTTCCTTTTAGCAAGTAGGTGACACACCTACTTGTCACCCACTTGGTTAATTAATAGGTGTCACATGCTGACCTTGTTCACTTAGACACGTGTCTTGTTCCCGTTTAATAATCAACGACATGTGTTAAGTAGCTCAAGCTAGCAGGACGTGTAAGCAAGCAGCTCAAGCAAGTAGGACGGGTAAGCAAGCAGATCAATTTTATTTTTCTGAAATCTCATTCCTCACATTTAAGTGCATTCTTCAACCTCAACTTAGTCGTGTATATGTTGAATGGAAGTACGGGATGTAACAATAGGCATGTCTAATATCATATAACCTCGAAGATAATCCTGATGTCCAAGACTAGGAGGACTAACATACGACGAATCTCAACGTACAAAACTACGAGGTGTAACAGAAATATTCAAAAATCATGGCTCTGCAATTATCTCCGGCCAGAATCATCAAGGACAATTTTTATGTTTTATGGTTGGCTCTGTTGAATCAATGACAAATTATTGCTCGATCTTTTTTTTTGAAGAATCAATATTGTTGTTTTCTTTCTTATTATTCTTTTCTTTTTAGTTTGGTTCAATGAGTTTTTTCCCCTCCTAAAAATGAAGATTGGGAGTGGTGAGGTTAAGAGTTGAGGAAGGGATGATTGATTTGGGCAAGGAGCTGGAGAAGATGGTGATTTAAATTTCAGATTTTTGTTTGGTGGTGATTTTAGTTTTCTGATTTTGATTATTTGGTGATTTTCATTTCCAAATACTAAGTGGTGGTGGTTTGGAAACTATTTGGTGATGCTACAGCAGAACTAGTGGTTATTGCAGTGGCGGTGATGGTGTTGGCTTTATCGGAGGAACTTTTTCAGAAGTTGAGGCGAAGAGGAAAGGGAGAAAAGAAAAAGAAAAAAAAAAAGAAAACGAATCAAATAGACAAGATAAAAATAAAAATAGAAATTTTGCCTTTTCCATAGGAAACTCCAACCTAAACAGGAACTGGCCTGGAACTATATATATTTAAACATTAATTTGACACGTGGCAACTGACAATTGGTGCATGATTTGCACACATTTTTTTATAACTGAGGTTGACCAAAAAAGGGGGTCTATATACCTACTCTGAAGTTGTTCAAGGGGGTCATAGGACCCTTCTAAAGTTTAAGTGTCTTTTTTGAAAAAAGAGTACTAGTTCAAAGGGACTCTATGTATATATGATTAAAATTTAACATTTTGTAATACAAATTTTATAATAATAACATGAAATAAACGTGCAACGCACGTTCAGAGAGACTAGTGTTTCAAAAAGACTGCAGATTATGTTTCTGCTATGAATGCTCCTTGGACCTTGTCTTCTTTTATAGGAGTAATTCTTTGTTGTGTCTACTTGTATGGACATGTTTGATGATAATCTGCTCTCTTCCTTGGCTATATGGATCATTACTTTCAATGAATATATTTTGTTGATTCTTTACTGGGTAATACATTATTTTGTCAAATTCATTTGTATTTCTGAATTTTACTTTGTCGTTTATGCAGAAACTGTCACAAGAGTTAACGGTACAGATATTGCGGAACCCATTACAAGGCCTAGTTTGCATGACCTGCAAATTTATGGGATTGTCGTGACTATTCTTCTCTGCTTCATAGTTTTTGGTGGTGTAAAAATGATTAATCGTGTCGCACCGGCATTCCTTGTACCTGTTGTATTCTCATTGGTCTTCATATTCTCTGGCATTCTTTTGGCAAGGCACGATCGTCCAGCAGGTTTATGTTTACGCCTACTTTTTTCTAATTTTTCTCAAAGCTTTATGAAGTGTTCTTCTGCTTAGAAATTGATTGTACACACTTAAAGTTAAGATGCATGAAGAATAGCTTGTTTGACAGTGTATGGTTTTTCCTTGTCGCTCTTTCCTTGTAAGAACCAATTCATTTTGTTCTGGCCCTTTAGAAGAGCGGACACTTATTTCTATTGCTAAGCTAGTCTGTAATAGTCAAGCTGAATTGATATCTTAACCTCTGCAATTTCCTTCATTTTTTATTGCTTCATAGTGGTCCTTACTCCTTTGAAAAAAGGCCTAAAATGGTCCTCAAAGTTTGGACTTCCACTCAAAATAGTCCTAATAATCCACCATCTTTAAAAAAATGGAGCAGATTTAGTACTAGGTAACTGATACTGTCTATACCTAACGGAATACCTCATGTGCATTTCAGTTCATGCTCTCTGAAATAAAAACTGATTGCTCTGTTCTTCTGGGTTTGTCTCTTCCTCTGCACTCTGTTGATTACTTTTTAAGTTTTTAACTTTTTGAAGATCTCTCAAACAAAAGTTCCATCAACTTAAAACTTCATCCAGTAATGCTTCATCAATTTTAAAAACGGGTACATCAGCTTTTGCAAATTGATTTGTCTGACTGGTCACTTGTACTCTTGCTGTTAAAATGAATTTCCTGTTCAACTTATATTGAATAGTCCATCTAATTTCTTAAACATTATTGCAAGGGCCTTTATCATATGCCATACTGCATCACCTAAAAGATACACCGAGGTGCTGTCTCCCCTTTCTTTTCTCCCCTCCCACACTCCCATGTGACTGACTTTTCAACATGTGACTGTTAAAAGCATATTCTAGTCTTTAGATTTTGTCTCGGATTCAGCTGTGATAGAAGCTCGTAATTGCAATTGGTAGCTCACTGCATCACCATTATCATGTTGTGTACTAACCACCTTCGTCTTGTTTATGTTATTAATCTTCTCAGTTGTGCGATTCCACTCTCTTCCTGTAAAATAAAAAGAAAAATACTTTAAAGGACAAGAAGAGTATGTCAAACACACTGAAAATTTATGTGTATTTAAAGCTTCCAAACTACTCATAGGGGGGAGAAGGCAAGCTGATAACAGAGTTGGGTTAGTTCACCTTCCATGGACAGGAAGTATTCCGTTAGTTTGAGTTGGAAAAAGTTATCTAGGACTAAATTTGTTCCAGTTTTGGAAAGATGGAGGACTATTAGTGGAGTGGAAGTCCAAACTAGAGGACCATTTTTGGGTATTTTCTCTTACTGATTCCTTTATGGATTTAGCTCCCTTCCTCCTACATTCTAAATTCACAGTTAGGTTTGACGTATACTACTCATAGATGATAGCCTAGATCTTCAATTGCTTGCTTTATGGGATGGATGCTAGTGTCAAATTTTTGAGAGTGAGACAAAATGTAAAAGCTTGCTATGCTTTACTTCGTCATCAATTTAGAAGGAGGGAGAAGCGTTCTAGCTTCCTTCCTACTATACAAACCGCTCATAAAAACTATATCCTGATCCATAGTTAAACTTGATTTTCTTTTGTTTGAATATATGAGGGCAAGCTAATAACTTTCTGTCGCTATGCATGGTACAGTTGGAATCACGGGGCTGAGTTCGGAATCTTTCAAGGAGAATTGGGGTCCTGCATATCAGAGGACTAGTAATGCTGGGATTCCAGATCCTAATGGAAAGATATACTGGAGTTTCAAGTAAGACTTGCAAATATTTGTTTCCTTCTCTCTTTATCTATCTCTTGTTCATTTTGCTAGATACTTCTGCCAGGAATAAGTTTTCCATTATTTTTCTGTCTTTTACTTCAGTGATGCATAAGTTCAAAGTGGGAAACTGGGTCTAATATTTGATTGTTTCTCCATGTAAGTGCGTTGGTAGGTCTCTTTTTCCCTGCAGTGACTGGGATCATGGCAGGTTCGAATCGTTCAGCCTCGCTAAAGGATACCCAGCGTTCAATTCCTATTGGGACATTAGCAGCAACTTTGACGACTAGTGGTTTATATCTAGTTTCAGTGCTGTTCTTTGGATCCGTTGCAACTCGAGATAAGCTTTTGACTGACAGGTTCGTCTAAATTGCAATGCTCTTATAATGCTTCTTGTCACTATCTTGTTCCTAGAAATACGTTGGTCTGAGTGGCATGGTTTCTAAAATGAGACTCAAGTATAACAATTACTTCCCAAAATATGAGTAGGTGGTGTATACGATCATAAGTGTAGCCAAATATGATACATGTAAGCATATAAAACAAGAGACAATACTACGAGCTCAACATAGCCATGTAGTAACACAATACGTGCAACCTACCGTAGTATAGTGCGGAAACTCGAAAAGGTCGGGTACACTAGACCCATAATACTATGAGGGCACATAAATTCCGTCAAAGTAAGGTGACAAGGACCTCATGGTAAGGCCATGAGAGCATCAAGTATAAGGAAACATCTAAGTATAAGGCCACAAAGGCATCATTAAGTCCACAAGGGCATTATGTAACTCACACCTCCTCCAGTTGTTTTGGATGATGGTCGGCTTCCGAGGATAAATGAACACTATCATAGAAGTCCATAAAATCTCCCAAAATAATATTTTCACTTAAACATAAGGCTTCAAGCGTCCAAACATTCTTTTAACATGTCAAGTTCCATTTCAACTTAGATATTTCAAACTTCAGCATAAACATGTATTCATATATCATAGCTCAGTTTGGAAGTCTAAATAACATGATGAAATCATAAAGGAGTTCAAATAACGTATTTCACATAATCGATTTGTCGTTTAGTACTTCCACGACTAAGCGACACTATCACATACTCGGCAGTCATCCCCACATGCATTAGGTCACAAGATACTTCAAATTGTTCTTATGACTTCAACAAACACTTACAAAGCATGTCATTTATAGAAAATACCGGTTAGGGGGTTCTATCTCCACTTACCTCAGAGCTGGCTAAGCAACATTAACGCTATGAGGTCAATGGTCATGACTTTTGATTTACATAACCAATAACATGCCAACATCATTTTTTGTCCCAAATGCTCATGGGTGTCTTGGGTTGTTTGCCTTAGGCCAATCCAACCTTATTTCATACTTATGAGGTGAGCCATGGCTTGAACCTCTTCCAAATATCCCAAACCCACAATGTTTGGCCTACCCATGACCTATGCTAAGTCATAAAGTCAAGCTATAGTGAAAAATTACCTTAAGAGATCAAAATCTCAATTCTTGACCCTTACGAAATTTTAGGTGGATATCATCAATCTAGACAAAATCAAAGAATTTGGGGATTAAGATTCATGTTTTTAAACTTTAAATAGCATTAAGCAACTACATTTAACACCTTAAAGGTTGAGATGAAATTTGGGGTGAAATCTTCCACTTGGAATCGTGTCCTAGACTAGGAATTTGTAGAAAGAGGAAAATTCCAAATTTTGCAATTTAGATTGTTCATCACACTCGACACGTGTGATAGCGTGCACATTGCGCACCCTGGAAATAACTATACATTGTAGCCTGCGTAACACATGCACTCCAGGCCTGTCTAGCCTTCAACATGCGATAGGTGTGCAGTAGGGACCAAATGTGCTGCCCCTACTTGCTCCTTTGGTCAAAACATGCGGCAAGCCCCCACTGGCTGTCCGGTCTTTTTCCAACTCAAAATTCAATCATGGGTACGTGATGGGGGCGCTATAGCATGCCCCCTGGCTCTTCCTCAACTTTTAACCTCCGAATTAACTCCCCTTTGGCTAGAGTTCATACCTCAAAATAAAGCTGGAAAAATGGATAAAAGAAACAAGTAGCCGCCCAACTCACCCAATTAAAAACGGGGCGGATAACCGCCCAGTTTAAAACGGATAGAATATGGATAATATCCATATTATCCACTAAAAAGTTGATATCTGATGGATAACTCATATAACCCACTAAAATAGGGACTCCCTAATCTTATCCACTTCAATTGTGTTATTTCAATTTCCAAATACCTTTTACACTTTAACTTCAAATCTCAACCCTCGTATGTCTAAATGCCTACCTAATATACATGGAATCTGACTCAAAACGTTTTTAAAAGAGAACTAACATTTCTTCAGATTTGTGGAGAAGTAGGACTGCCAATTTTTTTGGGACAACATACTGTTAAATAAAGGATTAAAAAACGTAAATTCTTGAAAAAATATGATTAAAAGGGGTCAAGCAGATAAAATTTCTAAGAAAATACACTAAAGACAAACTTCATTTTTTATGTAATTTTCTTTTAGCTTAGAAAGATTATTTGGAATTGTTCAGCTTCTGATTTCTACTATGGATTTTTCTGCTGCTGTTGTCTGCAAATTCTTTGTTTTCGTGAAAATCTTCATATTGTAGGAAACATGTTAATTCTAAAGCGTATAACTTTTTCTTCAAGAAGTCAACAACAACGTATGAGATTTTGTTGTTTAAGAAGTCATGTATAAATTTACTTCATTTTTCTAGTCAAATCTTGTTGAAAGAAGTACTAACGTATGAGATTTTGATTTATCTAAAACATGCTTTTCCATAGGTGCTGAAAAATCTATCCCCCATGGAGAATCTCATGAAAATTAAATAGAAATAAAAGCTAAGAACCATATTTGATCAGAAGAAATCAAAAGGGAAAATGAAATGAAAGAAGAAAAGAAAGAAGAGGTTGCAGATTGAAGAAAAGAAGCTCACATCTTATTTAAGAAGCAATGGATGATATGGATATCCATATTATCCATCAGTTGACCCATTTTTTATTCCTATCAAATATGGATGGGTCGGATATTTTATCTGTTTTCACCTAACCCGCTTTCAACCGGCCCATATCTGACCCGACGTGCCCGTTTGCGGTTTGCCACTCCTACCTTAAATCATTTCCAACTTGTTCCCAACATTGTAAATCATCATTCAAACACCACAACTAAGCAGCGCATACTTTGCCAGCACGTAATATCATTCAAATGGGTTATTAAAAGTAAAATGTGAAATCTTACGGGGCATAACAGGTGCTCTAAGAAGTGGGCTAGGCCCAGTGTCCTCTAACTAAAAAGAGGATTTAGGGGATTTGTCAGTTGAGACCAGCTCCAGCTGAGTATAATATATCTAGACTATCTAGAGATAACTGTGACGAAGAGGATTATTTGAGCTTTCTTGTTCTTGTTAGAAGAGCAGAAAATTGTGAAGAAGTCTTTGAAGTTCCCGAAGGGAAAGGCAGTAGCTATGACTGAGCTGAGAACTTAGATGAACTCTCTTTAAAGCTTCACATTTTTTTGTCATTCAAGTGTTTACTAGTTTTAAACTATAAATTGTGAGATGGTTGCTACAGCTAATCAGCTAGAATTTTGCTTTATATTACCGTATTTTGCTCAATGGATTTACTTCTCCGCGTTTCATATACTGTAAAGTTGATATTCAGTTCCGCTTCTGACTATTCTTGGCTCAAATCAACGATGCTTATTGCTTTTGAATTTGTACTGATGACTTTCTTTTGGCTGTCATCCTAGCTAGGGTTTAGAAGACATGGGCATATCCATTAAGTTTTTGGTTTCCTTGTATATTATTACCAGCTCTTTCTGATTGCTCATGTTCTGGTCCGAAATGCTTTTCAGTTACAAGGCTGAAATGTTCTGCATTTATTTAAGCTCGATATATCTGGGATTTGAGAGTTTTAATGACTTGTATTTTACCCATAAGCCCGTAACATTGTATGAAAGAGATTATATTATTTTATTGAATGGTATTGCAGAATGTACTTATGATGCATGGCTAATGCACTCATGCAGGTTGTTGACCGCGTCAATTGCTTGGCCGTTTCCAGCAATTGTTTATGTCGGTATCATTCTTTCAACCTTGGGGGCTGCCCTTCAAAGCTTGACTGGTGCACCACGTCTCCTTGCTGCGATTGCAAACGATGATATTCTACCTGTTCTGAACTATTTTAAAGTGGTAGAGGGAAGTGAGCCTCATGTGGCTACTTTCTTCACTGCCTTCATCTGTATTGGATGTGTTGTAATTGGGAATTTGGATCTTATTTCACCAACTATAACAATGTTTTACCTCCTATGCTATGCTGGTGTGAACTTATCCTGCTTCCTTCTGGATCTGTTGGATGCTCCCAGCTGGCGACCTCGGTGGAAACTCCACCATTGGAGTCTCTCTCTTGTTGGAGCATTACTTTGTATAGGTATTTTCTTCTGCTTTTGCTGTTGGAGCTGGTATTCTTTCTCTGTTTCGGTTGATATCGCTGGAAATAAACTAATTCTCTATGCTCAACATAAATATTTCATTCATATTGCTTTATCTTGCCCAAGAAAACCATCATCTTTGCTGCTGCCTGTTATGTATTAGTGAGTATCCAGGAGCTTGAAACTTCTAATGTTTGAGTTGGACCTTTACTTGTCCATATAATGCATCTCCAAAAATGTGTCAAATATCGTTTTAGCTGTTTCTTACAGAATTTGGTAACATTTTCCCGAGTAATTTTTCGTTAATTTGATTTTATATTCACCTATCAAATTAGGCTTTTGTTATCAATTCAATTTGAGATGTTGAAAGGGCTGAATGTGTTCATTTTGCTTTTTGCTGCGCTTCATTGAAACTATAACCAAAAAAATATGAAGATAGTTAGGAGTGATTCCAATTATTTGGCAGTATAAGATTAACAAAATATGTAGTCAACTTTTTACAGTTTTTCTAAAAAGAATTTAGTTCAAGAGAAGCAAACAATAAGGTTTAAATATATTACCAGTCAGAAAGCAATTTACCTTGTGTACACTGGCGGCTTTCATTCAAAATATGGACGGAGTATAGATCTTGTAACTTTGTGGCAAACAACTTTGCGATTATTGTATTCAGGTGCATTTTGTGATTTTTGAGTTTACTGAATAAATTGAAAACTAAGTTCTTTTAGGTTAGACGGGGTGAGAAAAAGTAGTAGAAATGTGCTGCAGAACAAGTTGTATTGGTTTTTTTGTAACCTTGGACGCAAAGTGCAAGTTCTTCTTTGTCCAAGATAGGTGTGTGGACTTGCTTTCAAGTCTAAGAAGCCCATGTCTGAAGTTTCAATAGTCCAAGAAGTCCAAGTTTGACGATTCTGTGCAAACCAAATATAGGACTTATTGTTTCTATTCTTGTTTCCTTCCTTAGCAGGTCTGTAGTTCCATTAACAGTTTCCTTTTAAAATAGGTATTCTACTTTCCTTTTTTTTTTTTAACCTTTTCCTGTCAAGATTAGAATAGGACTTTTAGTCATCAAAGAAGAGATCCTAAGCTCTAAAGTGGTCTCATGCCCCCATGTCAGTGTAGTTCCATGACATGAGTAGATGCTGAATGCAATTTGAGCTTTAATTGCTTTCTTTCTTCTTCAGTACCAGTTTCTCAAAAAAATGCTTTCTTCCTTCTTTATCCTTTCCTTTATTCCAAGTATGGTGGTTATAGTTTTTATCTTGTTTTCGGTTGCGTGTATCTTTATCACATTAATTGTTTTACAAGTGGTTGCTTTAGAACTTCTAAACATTTGATCATTCATGAATGCCCAACCCTTACTTCAATCTCATCCATCTGTCATACAGAACCAAAACCTGTTTTCACTCTTTTGTAGTCGTTTCTTGTTTCAAACATATGAGTAGTTATTCTAATTTATCATCTGTCATTTTGTTTTTAAATCAATTGATTCCAATTATACAGCCCAAATACCTTTGATTCTTGAAATCAAACTATTCAGCTCTTGTTTCCAGTTGAGTATATTGATCTTGATTGATGGGTTCTTTCTTAACTTGAGAATCAAGTCAATTTGTCTATTCCACTGATTGCTATAGTAAAACAAAGGACAGAGAAGACAGGATCTCTCTTTTAAGGCTTGGCAAAAATGTAAATATTAACCTGGTTTATAATCCTTCGGATAGTTTGCTTGGACATGGGTTGGAGGATTCTGGTTAATGTTCCTTCTCCTTTTCTATGAGTCGATGATTCTAGTTTTTGCAGAAGTTGTTACTACTAACCTGGTTATTATCCATCAGATGGTTTGCTTGATACGGGTCGGAGGATCTTGGGTCACTGTTCCTCCACTTTCTATATTCTTCTACAACTCGATGTTTTAGTTTGATAGAATTCAAACTCTTGGACTCAGGGATGTGATTGATTCCCTAAAAGATCTCTAAATTTAATTTTAGTTCTGATTGTTGTTGCTTAGTTCAACTTTTTCGTTTTCTTTTCCTTTTGTCATTGGTTGTACCCTTCTTGCTTTTTTGAAAGTGGTGACAGTATATTAATATCAGCACAAAGGCTGTGCTAGAGCCATATTACAATTCAAAAAGCTGCAGTCTCCTGTATTATCTTACAAGGAAGCAATCATGTCCAGTAACGATTCTGCATCATCTACAAAGCTTATTTACACCAGAAATGAAACAAAAAATGCAGTTCATCTTGATTTTCTTGGTAGAGCTTTAAAAAAATAAAAGGGCAGCTCGGTGCACTAAGCTCCCGCTATGCGCGGGATTCGGGGAAGGGCCGGACCACAAGAGTCTATTGTAAGGAGCCTTACTCTGCATTTCTACAAGAGGCTATTTCCACGGCTTGAACCCGTGACCTCCTGGTCACATGGCAACAACTTTACCAGTTACTCCAAGGCTCCCGGACCTCTAGGTAGAGCTTTATCTGTCTTAAAAACATCTTGCATTCTCTCTCCGAATTATCCACCAATGCATGCAGGTAATCTTTTCCACCATTTCTTGTCTCATAGAGCCACCATTGTAATTCCAGCACTTCAGCAGATCGCAAGTACCCTTAGGCACAGTCCACTGAGCCCTGCTATGTTGAGTAACAGCTGCCATAGCTGATCTGTTATTGGGCAATGTAAGAAGAGGTCACTTCTGCTTTCTGAGTCAGCACCACATTATCTGGAACATAACTGAAATCCCCGTATCCTGCTTGCTGAGACTTTTTCTTTCTTCTTTGTAGGATTCTGTTCCCGTGTTAGACAGTCACACTAAATAATAGTTTTGGTTATGTGATATTGGGAAGAGAGAGAATCTTGGTTTATGAATGTATGACATCCAGATGTAGGATGGCCTCTTTCTTTGCCTGAATAGTGGTAGTGATTCAACATTGCTGATGAGTCCAGTCTTTATCATCTCATCCTGGCAAGGAGCACAACCCCCCACCAAAAAGATAAAGAAAAAAAGAAACGAACGCCAAGATAATTGCAAAAAGTTTAAGAAGATCGACTCATATGGTAAAGACACTGCATAGAGTTCTATCCTATTCTAGCACTTCTTATGATGGAGTCTTGGCTAGCAATGGCACACCATACTTATGTACTTAACATACACTAAATTTTGCAATCACTTGATCTCTTTCTGCATTTCAGAGTAATGAATGTTCTCTTTCTGCATTTCAGAGTAATGAATGTTCTCTTTCTGCATTTCAGAGTAATGAATGTTCTCTTTCTGCTGTACCTTTACAGTGATCATGTTTTTGATTTCATGGGCATTCACTGTGGTATCACTAGCCCTAGCAAGTCTAATCTATTATTATGTGAGTATCAAGGGGAAAGCAGGAGACTGGGGTGATGGTTTCAAGAGTGCATATTTTCAGCTTGCTCTTCGTAGTTTACGATCTTTGGGAGGTATGTATTTATCTGTTTATGTATCTGTTTATTCATTTTAATTTCTTGTCTAACAACATAAATCAGACCTTTCGTACTGTCCGTTCCTTGTGTCTTAAAACATCTGATTGCTCCTCTCATGTGCATTCTATAATTGTTTGAAGGTTGAGTGAAGCAAACACAATTTAGGATTGTCATTGCTGGATCTCCCACTTTTTTCAATTGTGTGGTTTACCTAGGATTTGCCTATGTGTGTGTATATATATCAGTGTTTTGGACTGCGCACGGCGACAAAAGGCGACAAGGGCCTGCCTCGCCTTTTTAGAGGCGAGCGGCGAGGCACTCGCCTTTTTGATGTGCAGCGCCAATAAATACCAAAAAATTAAAATACAGAAATAATCAAAACCTCAATAGAAATAATATATTAGCAAATATTTCAATTCAAAAATTAAAAGTAGATAGTAGATTCTAAAAGTCTAGAACTTGAATGACTTGATAATTCATAAGACAAGCAATACTAAAAGTCTATTCTAATTCTTCTTTAAGATCGTCAAGATTTCCAAGTTCTTGAATTCCAAGATTCTCAACAGTATATTGCTCATCTTCTTCCTTGGAGTTTTCATCAACTAAGGACTGACTTGAACTTGTAGTAGCTAGTCCTTTGCCTTTGTTATGTGACCTTGAACTTGAAGAATTCCCCCATGAGACCATAGATATTCTCCTCAACTCCAGCCGCCTTAGAAACAATACCCCAATCGAGATCACTTCCCTCATATACTAGTTCCTCTTCTTGATCTTCGGGGCATCGAACTAACCATTCATTTGCTTCATCAATATTATCCAACCAAATTGAATCAAAGGTATCGCCAGCATCATAACGACACTTCAATGTTCTATTGTACTTAATGTACACTAGATCATTAAGACGCTTTAGGTCAAGCCTATTCCTTTTTTTTTTGAATGAATCTGCGAATAAGTTGTAGAGACTAATTAATAGATACTAATAATAATGTAATATAGAAATTAGAATATAATAAATCTTCTTCTCACATGTTCAAACATGCTGCAATTACTCTGTTAAACTTAATACTTTTATGGCAAACTTTTGCAAGGTTGGAGTTTGATTACCAAATATCAACCACCATTCAGCTATAGAATTTTTTTTTAAAGGTTAGTAATTATAAATAAGTCAAATAACTTAAAGTAAAGCTATAAAGACAACTAAATCAACTCACTTACCTGGGGACATTTGGTCTCTGTTTCTTACAGCCTGCATGTTACTAAACTGACCAATTGCATGTTTGTACATAGCAAGCTCTTTGACTAGTACATTTTGTATTTTTGAATCAGGGACCATCTTTTCAACACATTTAAAGTAATAGTCCCACACTTCTGTATTTAAAGTCTCATTTCCATAGTGTAAAACAGTTCCGGGTTCAAAACATGGCCTGCTGCATGCAAAGGTTTATGAAGTTGGTGTGGCCACCTCGCATCAACGATATCGAAAACTTTCTCATAGTGCCTCCTTTCGTCTTTAAAACCCCGTTCAATAGCTTCTTTGACTCTATCCATTGCTTCATAAATATAGCCCATTGATGGTTTTCTTTCTCCATCCACCAAATGAAGCTACTTTGATCAAAGTAGCACCAACTTTAAGTTCCTTGATAACATCATTCCAAAAAGATGTAGAAATAAGATGTCTGGCAACGTCTTTAGTTCTTTCCCCAAAAGTTCCTTTGCAAATATACTATCTGTATAAAAAAATGCACCCCGGCACATTTTTCAAGGTATGTCCCACAACACCTTATTCCTATACTCTCTCTCCTCAAATCTTTTCACCGATCTTCTGGTACCTTCCTCCGACATGAACGCTGCTCTGCTTCCGTCATTCTTTCTCCTCGGAATATTTTTTCAACTTCTCCGGCCTCTCTCAGTTCCTCTTTACGATCCCGGTGGTCCTTCTGGTTCCGGAAGCCACCTTTTTTTCTTTCTCCAATAGGGTTTTCTAAATGGATAATACTATCTATTTCGCAGCAGGTTTCAAGTCTTACGATATTGAGAGAACAACTAATTCTGCAGATTCGTGGTTCGATTGGACCGAAAGAGGCAAGAACTATATTACAAGAGTTTCTTTGAATAGAAAGACTTTGGAATGGATCATCCAAAACATGAAAGAAGCCTCAAAAGTTTGTGGGAACTTTGTGAGGAGATGGAAGAGGAGAGACAGTTTCTCCGACACTTTTTGTTCTCGAAACTTTAATAGGTTTGGTTGGTATATCAATATCATAAATATTTGTGGGGGGAGGAGGGCTGTATTAATCATTCCGGAAGTAAACTCAAATGCTGGTTGGAATCTTTTGGCTGAAAAAATCAGTAGATTTCTCAGGTCTACAGAAATTTCCATCATTCCACAACCTAGATTGGCTGACAATGAGCTCCCATATGTTGAAGCAGTCAGGAATTTCAGATGGTCAAACAAAGAAGTTATTGACGGGGCGTCATTAAAGAAGGGAGAAGTTATCCGCATTAAAGAGGGGGTTGACTCTCAGCAGCAGGAGGTATTAAACAGATGTTTGGTGGTTTAGTTTCAAGTTAACAGCTCTAAAATGCCTACTCTTTCTGACATTAGATGTTGGACTAGCTCTTTATGGAGGCAAATCCATGGTTTGAATATTTATGACATGGGGTATGGCAGATTTCTTTTGGAAATTGATTTCAAAGAAAATGCAGAACAAGTTATGAAAGGGAGGTGGCACTGGAAAAACAACCCGGTTCTCTTCCAGTGGTGGACGCATGTGCTGGGTGCTCTAGAATCATCAGAGTTATCAACTTCAGTGTGGATTAGGATAGTCGGAGTACCATTGCAGATGTGGTCACTGTTGGAAATTTGCCTTTGGCAGGAGTTGCGTCCGACCAACTTTAACGGCTTAAACACTAGTGTTACGCATGTTGGAGAATCCGGTTCTTCACACGTGCATGATCTACTAAGTAAGTAGATAACCGTAGGGCCAAGGATCGTCAAATTTCGTTGAGAAATGAAAGAGATATTGGTCCACGAAGTGAGGTGTTTGAAGCATGAAAAAGTGTGGTATGGGATCAATTCTCCCTCATCGGTGGAGGAAGAAAGAATTGTTTTGTTTATAAGTCTCAAAGTTGGTTTGGGGTTTGGGACCCCAAGTGGTATCCCATGTGTTTAAAGGAGGGAGGTCCTAGATGTGCTTCGGTTCGAGGAAAGCCCACACGCGCGCCGCCGCCGCCCGCCCGTCCGGTCCGGGCTGTGGGCTGTGCTTCTTCTGATATTATCTTTTTGGACCAGAGAACTTTGCCATATCTACAGTTTGATCCCTGAAGTTTCAATATGTACAGTTTGGTCCCTGAAGTTTCAAGAAAGTCCGAATTGGGCACAGATCAGAAACGTCCACCAGCACTCAATTCAACCATTTATTTTGGCTGAATTACTCTTACTAAATGGCCAATCCGTTGCACATCTTCACCATTTATTTTGGAGTAATTACTACCTCCATAATTGCCATTACTTGGCCAGTAATGGCACTTATGGAGGCAGTTCATCAGCCTCTCCTTCACCCTATATAAAGACCCCCTTGTCACTATTGTTGAGCTACACTTACACTTAACAAAAACAGAAACGAATTCTTCTTCCTACAACTTCCAGCATCATTTCGTTTTTCAAAATTCTTCACGGTAGCACTTGAGTTTCCTTTGCTCAATTGTTCATTTGCTGTTTTTTCTTGGGAGACAATTGTCCAGGACGTAGAAAGGATACATACGGGGCAATATTGTCTTAAAGACAGAGTGCAAACACTCGACTCAGCATACCAAAAACTGTTCCAGTTTATTCTTCAATTTCTGTGTAATTTTCAGTTTGTTGTTGAATTGTAATTTCAATTCTTGTATTACTTAGCAGTTACTTGTAATTTCCGTTTCCTGCACCTTTGTAACCAACAATCATTGGATGTGTTTAAATCAATAGGTGATCACTGTGGGGGTTGGGTTGAGACGGAGGAAGAAACAACACTTCGAAACCATCTTAAATGGGCCAGGATCAGAGTAAATGGAGATGGGAGCAGGGTACCCAAGGAAGTAACTCTTGAGCAAAGTGGAAGTTTTTTCACCTTTCAAATATGGGAAGAAGTGTCGGCTAGAATCTTCATCGGAAAGAAGGTGGTGAACAACCAAAGGACCAACAGGTATCGAGGTATCTGTCTAAAGGTACAGGGATTGGTACGTCATAGAAAAGAAGGTTTGAGGTGGAGGCCCCTCAGGGCCATGTGCTATTGAGGCCTGTCTTTTAAATGGTTTGGGCCCATTTTCTGATATCCAACCTGAAGAAACTGTGGACTCAACTCATTTGGCCTAAGCGAAGAAGGGGCTGAGAATTTCAAGTGAGTCGCGTGCAAAGAAGGGGCTGTAAAATTTAAGTAAGTCACGTGACCTTACACGTGAGGTATCGCCTAATGTTTTTAAGACTCCCAGGGCTGTAATTGATATACAAAGTGATAATTTTCTTCTCAACTTGAAGGAGACTGCGACCAAATTTCTAAAAAGTTTCGAGACCTGGGAAGCAGCGAACAGGGAAAAATTACCCCTTAATTCTCCTTCTCCTTATCTTTCTCGAGGGACTGCTGAGGAAGGAGGGAAGTCACAGAAATAGAGGACATAGATGATATGACAATTGTGGATGAGGAGATGGCTAAAGATAAATAAAATTGCTCTGTACCAGAGGATTCCAACATGCAACTCATGCAGGTGCATGATGTAGATCCAATGGACATGCAAGAGCAAGAACTGCAGGAGGTTGAAGTGGGAGCCTCAAATTGGGTGAAATTCTAATATTCTGGAGTTAAGCAAAATATATATGGGGCAGCCTTTCATGGATTTAAAAAGGAAGCTTTAGCTCTTTTCACTAAGCTGGATGCAAGAAAGCAATCTATGGATAATTGGGAGTGGAATTGTAAAGTGAAGATTCCAAGAAGCAAGGGGATTGGGAAGAATGAACTTAAAAATCTATAGTCAGATTTAAATGAGCATGTAGAAGGAGCCAGAAGCAGGGGAGGGTTCTAAGTCTAAATTATCAATGAAAGTTAAGTTAGTTTCTTGGAATGTGAGGGGCCTTAAAAGGTTGGTCAAAAGAAATCTTGGTAAGAGCTTGATTTTGAATTGAAAAGCAAATATTTATTGTTTTCAAGAGATAAAATTAGAGCAAGAAATAGAATTGGTAGCCAAACAATTATGGAGTTGCAGATGGACGAAATGTGGTTTTTTGGAGACACAAGGTAGTTGTGGAGGCATATGATTTTATGGGACAATACAGTTTGGAGGGGACTTAATCGCCAAAAGAACTTTTTCGGTTTCCTACAACTTTGAAGTTGTCCAGGAACCTTTTAGCGGGTGCCTTACTGGTGTGTCTGCTCCTCATACCAGACTGGACAACGCTGAGTGTTGGGAAGATATTGATGCTATGAAAGGACTGTGGGACGGTCCTTGGGTCACATGTGGTGATTTCAACACTAATAGATAGATTGGGAAAGAAGGAACAACACAAGAATAACAAATATTATGAGAGATTTTTCTAACTGGATTGAAGACATGGAGCTTCATGACCCTCAATTGAATGGGGAAGATTCACTTGGTTTAAGGGAATAAATCATAATAGTGCGGCAAGACTAGATCGATTTCTATTCTATGGGGATTGGGAAGAGGCGTTTAGAAACATCAGACGAAAAACACTTCCTAGAGCTGACTCTGATCATACCCCAATCTCTTTGGAGTGTGGCAATTGGGATTAAAAAAGTCTTATTTCAAATTTGAGAATTGTTGGTTAGGGGTTGATTTATTCAAAGAACTGGTGAAGAAATGGTGGTCTGAGTTGGTGATGGATGGACTAACGCGACAAATCCAAAGAGGTTCCATGGTGTATGTTATTTGCAGACGACATAGTCCTGGTTGATGACACTTGCAGCGGAGTGAATGCTAAGCTAGCGGTTCGGAGACAGACTCTGGAGTCTGTTCAGGCTGAGTAGGACCAAGACAGAATACTTGGAGTGGAAGTTCAGTAACGGGAGTGACCATGAGACAGGCGTGGAGGTGAGACTTGGTATCCAAAGAAAGGAAGCTTCAAGTACCTCGGGTCTATTATCCAAGGGAATGGAGAGATTGATGACGATGTCACACATCGTATTGAGGCAGGGTGGATGAAATGGAAGCTCGCATCTGGAGTCTTGTGCCATAAAAAGGTTCCATCAAAACTTATAGGCAAGTTCTATAGGGTGGTGGTTAGACCGACTATGTTGTATGGGTTGGAGTGTTTGCCAGTCAAGACTTCGCACATCCAAAAGATGAAAGTTGCGGAGATGAGGATGCTGAGATGGATGCGTGGACATACAAGGAGGGATAAGATTAGAAATTATGATATCTTGTACAGAGTGGGGGTGGCCTCAGTAGAGGATAAGATGCGAGAAGTAAGGTTGAGATGGTTCGGGCATGTGCAGAGGATAGACACAGATGCCCCAGTGCGGAGGTGTGAGAGGTTGGTTATGGACGGGTTCTGGAGGGGTAGAGGTAGGCCGAAGAAGTATTGGAGAGAGGTGATTAGACGGGATATGACGCAGGTGCAACTTACTGAGGACATGACCTTAGATAGGGGGTTGTGGAGGACACAAATTAGGGTAGAAGGGTAGTAAGTAGTTGAGCGTAGTCCTACTTACGCTTACAAACTGGTAGTTGTAGTGTTATTATTGTAGGCCTGCTTAGCTTATCATACTAGTAGGCGCAGTATTGTTTTATAGTCCCATGTCGTTTGATTTTTGCTGTTGTGTTCTTTAGTGTACTTTGTTTATCCTATTTACATGCGTTAGTTACTGCTTCTTTTTTCAGATTGCACTATCATGTCTTATTCCCTTTTGTTACCATCATTTTCATATTGCTTTAAATTTCTTGTCCGGTTTTGACCGTTTCTCTTGCTTGTGCCTATGCTTTTTCTTGAGCCGAGGGTCTTTCGGAAACAGTCGCTCTACCTATCAAGGTAGAGGTAAGGTTTGCGTACACTCTACCCTCCCAGACCCACGTTGTGGGATTTCACTGGGTATGTTGTTAAAAAATAAGTTCAAAGAATGGAGTAAATCTAATTTTAGGGTACTGGCTAATAAGAAAAATGGCCTTTTGAACGAGTTGGTTGAGTTGGATCAGATCCAAGAAGACAGAGACATAACTGAAGATGAAGTGTTGATCAGGTCAACAATTTTGGTAGAGTTGGAGGTACTTGCTAAAAATGAAGAAGCAAGTTGGAGACAGAAATCTAGGGGTGTTGTGGCTTCAACAAGGGGACAAAAATATTAGATTTATTCAAAGAATGGCTATAGCTCATAAGAGATATAATACCATTGACAGGCTAAGAATTGATGGTGAAGATGTGGTTCAAAGTCGGAGATTAGAAGAGCTATGATGGAATACTACAAAAACTTATACAGATAGTCAGACGGATGGAGGCCTTGTTTCGATTTTCCAAACTGCCAAAAAATCAATGAAGAGGAAAAAGAATGGTTGCACAAACCTTTCTCAGAAGCTGAAGTGGTTAAAGTTATCAGTCTTTGTGCAGTGGACAAGGCACCTGGCCCTGATGGTTTCACAATGGACTTTTTAAAAAAATGTTGGGAAATACTTAAAGAGGATATAATGTCAACCATTCAGAACTTTCATCAGAATGAATTCTTTGAGAAGTCTTTTAATGCAACTTTCATAGCTTTAATTCCTAAAAAGAATGGTGCAGAAGAACTGAAGGATTTCAAACCTATCAGTCTCATAGGGGGAGTTTACAAGATTATCTCCAAGTTATCACTGAAAGATTGAAGACAGTCATGGGGAAATTGGTCGATGTACATCAAATGGCTTTCCTCAAAGGGAGACAGATTTTGAATGCAGTATTGTTGGCTAATGAACTAGTTGATTCCAGAACCAAAGCAAAAAAACCTGGGATTCTTTATAAGCTGGATCTTGAAAAGGCTTTTGATCATGTTAATTGGGAGTATTTGCTAAAAGTTCTTAAAGATATGGGGTTCAGTATTAAATGGATCAACTGGATTAAATTTTGCATAACCAATGTTAAATTTTCTATTTTGATCCATGGTAGTCCGGAAGGTTTCTTCCAGTCACAGAGAGGTCTCCGGCAGGGTGATCCATTATTACCTTTCCTCTTTTTGTTAGCTATGGAGGGTCTGAACTATATGATCAAAACAGCTAAGGCAAATATGTGGATCAGAGGTTTTGGCTCCCAAATCAATGGTGTTGGAGGCATGGAAATTTCTCATCTTTTGTGTGCTGATGATTCTCTTGTTTTCTATGAAGCTGAGGTGGATCAGATTAGACATTTCAGAGCAATTTTAACTATCTTTGAAGCTTTTTCTGGCTTACATGTTAACAGGGGCAAGAGTTTTTTATACCCAGTTAATGATGTACATAATATGCAGATTTTGACAGCTAATCTAGGGTGTCAGGTAGGTGCCCTTCCCACAAAGTATCTGGGGATGCCTTTGGGGGAAAAGAGCATCTCAAACGACATATGGAATGATGTGATTGAAAGGTGTGATAAAAAATTGGCTAGGTGGAAAACTCACTACTTATCTTTCGGTGGAAGAGTGGTTCTCATAAATTCTATGCTAGATGCTTTACCCACATATATGATGGCTGTCTTCCCAATGCCTAGAGGGGTAGAAAAGAAGATTGACAGGCTGAGAAGAGACTTTCTTTGGAAAGGGAATAAGGATAAAAAAATTGCTAATCCAGTGAATTGGGAAGTAGTGACTCTTTAACAAGAAACAAGGTGGTTTTGGCATAAAAAAATTGAGGCTTCACAATAAAAGTCTTTTACTGAAGTGACTTTGGAGATTTAATATAGAGGATCGGGCTCTCTGGAAAATGATCATAGCTCAAAAGTATGGGATGATGAATCAGTGGATTACACAAGAAGTTGACATTCCCTATGGTAGTAATGTCTGGAGAACTATTAGGAATCAATGGTAGGAGTTCTGGGGCAAGGTGGAGATCTCTGTGGGTGATGGAAGAAAGACTGTTTTTTGGGAAGATCATTGGATTGGCCAGAATAGTTTAAAGGCTACTTATCATGTTCTGTATTCAATATGTCTTCAAGGTAATGCTAGTATTAATGAAATGCGGAACCAGTAAGGGTGTAATCTAAATTTCAGGAGAGCACTTAATGATTGGGAAATTGAGAGTGTTGCTACAATGATACAACTACTAGAAACTTTTAGTGGTATAACTGAGAGATCAGACAGTCTTAGATTGAAATTGAACAGCAAGGGCCTCTTCTCAGTTAAATATGTTTATTGGCAACTGAATCAAAGAAGTCAAATTAATGTGAACTGGCCATGGAAGGAGGTTTGGAGAGTAAAAATTCCTATGAAGGTTTCTTGTTTTGTCTGGCTGGTGATTAGGAAAGCTTGTTTAACACATGAGAGACTACAAAGAAGAGGTTTTCAGATTTGTTCAAGATGTCTATTATGTGGGCAGGATGGTGAAAACAACGAGCATCTATTTTTGCATTGCAAGACAACTACAAATCTGTGGCACATGTTCTTTTGTATTTTGGGTGTTGAATGGGTAATGCCTGGTTCTACATTGGAACTTCTAAGCAGTTGGAAAAATGTGGGGAAAAGAAATAGGGATGAAGATTGGTGGCAGGTCATCCCTGCTTGTATATGGTGGGTAGTCTGGAAAAAAAGGAATTCAAGCACTTTGAGGATACTAGCAGTTCCATCCAAGAAATCAGGATGAATTATCTTAATTTGTTCTTTTTTGGTGTAAACATAATTTGTGGGGGGATATAGGAGATTTGATAGATTTAATTGGCAATGTATAAGTGTTTAGCTTTTGAATAGGGGCACTGATTTTTGCTGTAAGTATGATTATGTAAAGTTCTTAACTTAACATTTTTTAGGTGTTAAGTTATGGTTAATACAAATGGTTACCTTTGACTCAAAAAAAAATCTACTATCTGTCCATTCGGGTGAGCAGACTAGAGTTCTCAAGTTTTTCTTTTGCATGTAAAAAGCTTGCAAAGTTGAGAAGGTCGTTGCAAATCTTGTCTTGGCCGGTTTCACCAAATTTCTTTGGTTTGTAAATCTCCTTGTCAGGTTCAACAACAATGGCATCTGACTAATGTAAGAATGTATCTTAACGGTCTTCTAAAAAACTGTAAAAGAAATATTTTAGTAGCTAGTAAGTATAAAATATAAACTATAAAGAAAGTTAGAGCTATTTTTTAACCTGAAGCATACGGGTTTAGCTTGAAGATGTCACCAAACATCAAATTGATACAATGTGCAGCACATAGGGTCTAATATATGTGTGGGTACACACCCATCATCATGTCACTCGCTTTAACATTCTCGCTACCGTTCTCGGTAACAATTTGTACAACATTTTGCTGTCCACTTTGCTCAATTGTCTTCTCAATTAAGTTGTACATTTTGGTGGAATTTGTAGATTCGTTGCTAGCATCGACGGATCCAAGAAACACACTACCAATTGGAGAATTCACCAATATATTGATGATCATTTTTCCATTTCGTGCTGCCCATTTGTCCATCATAATGGAACATCCAAATGTCGCCCATCGCACTTTATGTTCCTCAACAATCTTGTCTATCTTCTCCACCTCTTTGATTCGTACGATTTTGTGGTAGTTACATTAATGTCATGCTTATATAGTATTTTGTCATTACTTCTTTACTTCTGTTATTTCTTTTTTCCGACGGCTTTGGTTTGCTTTTCTTTGAGCCGAGGGTCTATCGGAAATAACCTCTTTACCTCCCAAGGTAGGGGTAAGGTCTGCGTACACTCTACCATCCCCAGATCTCACATGTGGAATAACACTGGGTATGTTATTGTTTCTGTGAAACGGAAGAGAAAATAAGAGAGAAACTCGGCTTAATTATTCCATCAAGCTATTGGGGTTTAAATAGCTAAGTTTACATGTTCTAAAAAGGAAAGGAAATCAATACAAATCAATTCTTAATTACATAATATTCTATCCTAATTACAGAATATTTTATCTAATATATTTACATATATGCACAGATTCTAACACTCCCCCTTAAGCTGGTGCATACAAATTATATATACCAAGATTGCTATATAAGTAACTCGTTTTGGGACCGGTTAGGGACTTGGTGAATATGTCTGCAAGCTGATCATTTGACCGCACGAACCTTGTGACGATGTCTCCTGAGAGTACCTTCTCTCTAACAAAATGGCAATCAATCTTTATGTGTTTGGTCCTCTCGTGGAACATTGGATTCGATGCAATGTGAAGTGCAGCTTCATTATCGCACACAAGTTCCATTTCTTTAATTTCTTCAAATTTCAACTCCTTCAGTAGTTGCTTTATCCATATGACTTCACATGCCGCTACTGCCATAGCCCGATATTCTGCTTCTGACACCAAATTTTTCCCCAACTAAAACACAATATCCAAAAGTGGATCGTCTGTCCGAGGGTGACCCTGCGTAGTCTGCATCTGAATGCCAACAATTTTTTCATGTCCTCGATCTTCATAGAGTAGTCCTTGGAGCATATTTTATATCTCGAAGGATGCGAATAACTGCATTCCAATGACTGTCACAAGGAGAATTCAAGAACTGACTTACAACATTGACTGGGAAGGTAATATCAGGTAGAGTCACTGTGAAATAGTTCAACTTTCCTACCAGACTTCTATATCTTCCAGGATCGCTAAGAGGCTCCCCTGACATGGTAGGAGTTTGACATTTGGATCCATTGGAGAATCAAGAGGCCTACAATCTGTCATTCTTGTCTCCTCAAGAATTTCCTGTTTTGGATTGAGCAACCTCAATGCCCAAGAAGTACCTCAATCGACCAAGATCCTAGTCTGAAAGTGTTGAAAAAGGTGATGTTTCAATTTGGTAATTCCCTCATCATCATTAACTGTGATGACTATGTCATCAACGTACACCACCAATACATGCACAAACTTGGAGCAGAATGACGATAAAACACAGAATGATCAACTTCACTTCGTATCATGCCAAATTCCTGAATAACCATGCTAAACTTTCCAAACCATGCTCGAGGAGACTGCTTCAGGCCATAAAGTGCTTGACGTAATCTGCACACCATGTTACTACTCATGAGCAACAAAACCAGGTGGTTGCTCCATATATACCTCATCTTCGAGATCCCCGTGAAGAAATTCATTTTTGATATCCAACTGGTAAAGAGGCGAATGGCGAACAACAGTCATATATAAAAAGAGACAGACTGAAGCAATCTTAGCCACATGAGAGAAGGTATCACTATAGTCAAGACCAAAAAATTGTGTTTAACCCTTGGAAACTAGTCGAGCCTTCAGACGATCAATTTTCATTGTATATACCCAATGACAACCAACTGTAGACTTACCTGGAGGCAGAGGGACGAGCTCCCAAGTACCATTATAGTGTAAGGCAGACATCTCAATTATAGCTTGTTGCCAACCTGGATGAGAAAGAGCTTCACCTATAGTCTTAGGAATAGACATAGATGATAGTGATGATACAAAAGCAGAATGGGCCGGTGACAAACGATGATAGCTCAAACAAGTATAGATAGGATGAGGGTTACAAGTAGAGCGATTACCTTTGCGAGTGGCAATGGGAGGACTCTGTGTAGTCAAGTCCTCAGCAGGTAAGGATTACCTGCTTCTGATGGCAGACATGAGTCATCTGGACGCGGACGACGATGATAAGTTAGTGGTGGAGGTGCAGCTGAGGAATATGGAGTTGTAGGAGATGATGTGGAAGGGTAGACTATGGCGGGATCCCCAATGGATGGAACTGGTAGAACCTCAGAAATGCTAAAATGTTCAGCAGAAGAGGATGTAAAGTAGGGCTGACCTTCAAAGAAAGTAACATCAGCGGACATAAGGTATCGCTGGAGGTCAGGTGAGAAGCATTGATATCCCTTCTATACCTTTGAATAACCGAGAAAGACACATTTAAGAGCACGTGGAGCCAATTTGTCTTTTTCTAGAGTGAGAACGTGGACAAAGCATGTGCTCCCAAAGACACGTGTTGGAGAAGAAAATAGGGTTGACTGGGGAAACAATACAGAGTGCGGAACCTGATTTTGAATAGTAGAGGAAGGCATACGGTTAATTAGATAACAAGAGGTGAGCACCGCATCCCCCTAAAAATGCAATGGAACATTTGCTTGTATGAGAAGGGTGCAGGCAGTCTCAACAATATGCCTGTTTTTCCTCTTAGCACTCCATTTTGTTGTGCATTGTAAGTACAAGATGTCTGATGAAGAATTCTATGGGAAGACATAAATTGTTGAAATTGAGATGATAAATATTCACGTGCATTATCACTACAAAAAGTGCGAATAGAAACACCAAACTGATTTTGTATTTCAACAAAAAAAGTTTGAAATATGGAGAATAATTCAGAACGATCTTTCATTAAGAAAATTCAAGTACACCTTGAGTAATCATCAATGAAAGTAACAAAATACTTAAAACCCAACGTAGAACTAACTCTACTAGGACCCCAAATATCAGAATGAACTAAAGGAAAAAGAGACTGCACAATTATTAGGACTACATGGAAAGGTAGCTCAGATGTGCTTCCCCAATTGACACGACTCACAATCTAACTTGGACAATTTGGACAAGCTAGGTACCATCTTTTGAAGTTTGGATAAACTACGGTGACCCAACCGTCTGTGGATTAAATTTGGAGAGTCGAAGACCGAACAAACTGTAGTGGAGTTGGGAGAATTGAGATAATAAATTCCATCTACCTCACGTCCTTTGCCAATCATCCTTCCCGTACTGAGGTCATGTATAACAAAGAAGTCACTAAAGAATGAGATAAAACAATTTAAAGCCTTAACCAAACGACTGATTGATAGAAGGCTAAAGGGACAACCAGAGTCAAAAAGAACATTATTCTGAATCAAAGAAGGTAAATGGTTGGCTTGATCGACTCCAGTTGCCATGGTCTGAGAACCATTAGCTAAGGTAACAGTGGGAAGGGATCGGGAAAAAGTAATATTAGACAATAGAGATTTGTTACTAGAAATGTGGTCAGAAGCGCCTGAGTCCATGACCCAAAGGCCAAGCGTGGTGGACTGTAAGATACAAGCAACAAGATTACCAGTCTTAGCAACATAAGCTATTGATGAAGATGCCTTTTTACTCGCTTGATACTGGAGATAGTCATTCTATTGTTCCTCAGATAAAGAAAATAGTTGATTGGTTGGATTACTAGTGGATTCAGTCCGAGCAACATGAGCATTCTTTGGATTACCATGGAGAGCGCAACACACATTCTGAGTATGGCCCAATTTGTTACAATACCAAAACCTTGGCCGAGATTTCCCAGAGTGACATCCATGTCGATTTCCAGTTTGAAATGCAATCTGAGATGTTAGAACGGAATAGTTTGCAGGTGTCACCGATTGACTAAAGGACATAGGTGGTGCAGGCAGTTGTAATAATCGAGCGAATAGGTCATCCATAGCAGGAACAGTGGGGCTAGCCAAAATTTGATCAGACGGAAGTCCAACAAGTGTATACAACCAAAAACATCTTCTGACATTGCTCCAATTGTTTTTCAACACTTGGAGTAGCGGCCATCAACTCATTGAGTTCTTCCATAACCGCCTGAACTTGTTCAAGATAGGCAGACATATCCAAATCCTACTTTTTAAGGTTAGTCAACTGAGAAATCACATTATAAAAGCGGGAGATGTCATTTGTGTATAATCCACGAGTCTTTTTCCCAAACTAAGAAGCAAGTTCGGAACGGTCGGAATAATGGCATCAACTTTGAGTCAATAGATTTCCACAAAAGACTACATAACTGAGCATCAATCCTCCCATTTGCCTTGATCTTTTTCAATAATATCCTTAGCATGTTTAACCAAGTGGTCCTGAACACCTTGTCCCTTGCACTATACCTGAATAGAGGAAGACCAAGATAAGTAGTTCGCACTACCAATCGAGGGTTCAGTGGTGATGGAGTGGTTCGGGTTGCTGGAAACCATTGGTTTTGAAAATATATCTGAATCGAGAGACATAATGTAGATATTAACTGAATCTGGAAAAAATTAAAATCGCCAGAATCTATAAAAAACTTGCCGGAATCAGTCGGAGTCACCAGGAGACACTTCTGAAAAAAAAAAAGATGTCGGACAGTCGCTGAAAAATTTGAAAAATCGGGGCATTTGCCGGAAAAATCAGATCTGACCACCGGAAATTTGCCGGAATCAGGTGCAAACAGTGTCAATCTGCTCGGGATTGAGGGGCGACCCTTTTGGAAAAGGAATCGCGCCGGAAAACTAATCGGAAGGTAGCTCACGACGGCGCATGAGACAGATCTCGCCGAAAAATTCTGGATCTGGACGGCGCGTGGCGGCGCTTGGGGAGGCCGGTAGTAGCGGAGCTGACTGGGTTTTGCTCGCGCCGGTGGTCCGAGTCTCGTAGTGGTGTTGGTTTGATCACAACACCTATAGAAGACAATATCTGTTTGGACAACCAAGAAAAAGTAGTCGGAAATTTTTTCGAGTTTGGAATTTTCTCTTCCAATGTCGTTGGATTTAACCCCACTTTGATACCATGTGAAATGAAGAGAAAATAAGAGAAAACTCTGCTTAATTATTCCCTCAAGCTATTGGGGTTTAAATAGCTAAGTTTACATGTTCTAAAAGGAAAGGAAATTAATACAAATTAATTTCTAATTACATAATATTATATCCTAATTACATAATATTTTATCTACTATATATATGCTACTTCACAGATTCTAACAGTTTCTCATTATAGTTCATTTGTTTCTTACTTCGCTATTATTGCTTAATGTTCAGCAACACTTGTTGGTATGTCAGTGCCTTGCATAGACATTTTTATACTGAAAATGTGCATCAGATGGTTGACTGCCATATTATTTCAGAAAGAGTGAATCTTTATATTGCTTCAATCTCTCGCAGAAGTTTGTTGCTCGCAACCACTTTTTTTTCGAAATCTGAATGGTGCTTGGATACTTTTGCTTTGGTCTAACATTGTGGTAAGTGATTGGATGCAAGTCTAGGCAAGGGTGTTTGAAGCATATCTTAAATCCCTCCCATGTAGTTACAACAACAACAACAACAACAATAACAACAACAACAATAGACCCTGTATGATCCCACATGGTGAGTCTGGGCAGGGTCAGTGTACGCAGACCTTACCCCTACCTTGTGGGTTAGAGAGTTTGTTTTCGATAAACCCTGGCTCAAGAAAAGCATGTTTAAAGTAGAAGTAAAAGTAAAAGCTCGGGTGAAAATACTGTAGAAAAGGAAAGTACAAACAACAAAAATCAAAAGGATAACCCAAGTAAAAGAAACCACAGTGGTAATACAATTTTAAGAATAAGAGTAATAATAATAGAATATTAATAAACACATTGATAAGTAGAAGAGGGAGCAGACAATGTGCTCTAAGCTAGAACCATGCTCTCCCACAAGAAAGAGAATTCCCCGGCTGCCTACTAATCATCTATCCTAATCTTCGACCTCCACACTTTTCTGTCTAGGGTCATGTCCGCGGTGAGCTGAAGATGAGTTATGTCATGTCTAGTCACCTCACCCCAATTCTTCCCCTGTCTACCTCTACCTCTTCTTAGACCTATCACTGTCAACCTCTAGCACCTCTTCACTGGAGCATCTGTGCTTCTCATCTTTACATGCCCGAATCATCGCAGCCTCGCTTCCCATGTAGTTGTGATTCAAAATCTATCTAGTTTAGATTTGGTCTTGATTCCCTGGTCTTGAACCATGCAAATTTTGCCGTCCTCCTTGGATCACGTCAATTTTATACCTTTGAATGGAAGATCAACACGTTGATAATTGCTACTGAACACTGAGAATTTTTGCATTGCTCTTACTATAAGCTGGATCCTTTTTTCCTCTCTCCCCCAGGAACCTACCGTATCAAAATTATCCCCTTATTGTATTATAAATCTCTCAATCTTTTCTTTGACCTTTCCAATTAGCACATACGCTCAAGACACCTTCTTTTGAATATGTCGTGTCGTCCATCACTAATGCAGATATAAAGGGGATCACCCCTGGTGCAACCCCATTACGACGAGGAGGTGTTTTGAGTCACCTCCTATTGTCCTAACCCGGGTTTTGGCTCCATCATACATGTCCTTAATAGGCATAATGTAAGTCGCATGTACACCTCTAGATTCCAAACATCTCCAAAGGACCTCTCTAGGAACTTTATTAGGTGCCTTTTCTTGATTAATGAATACCATGTGTAAGCGTCACTTCTTATTCCTATACTGCTCCAACAACCTCCTTACAAGATGGATGACTTCTGCAATCGATCGCCCCGGCATGAATCCGAATTGATTCTCGAAGATAGACACATCCCTCCTCATCCTCATCTCGACCACCCTCCCCCGGGCTTTCGTAGAGGGGATTAGTAGCTTGATACCCCTATAGTTACAATTCTGAATATCATCCTTGTTCTTGTATAACGGAACCATAGTATTCCACCTCCATACCTCTGCCATTTTAGCCGTCCTAAATATGACATTAAACAACCCAGTCAGCCACTTCATACCTGCCTTGCCTACGTCTTCCAAAAGTCCACCGGGATCTCATTTGGCCTGGTTGCTCTTCCCCTCCTCATCTTACGAATACCCCTATAGCAAGGCATGTTCCGTTAAAATAAAGCAACTTGTTTAATTGAGGGTATTTTTTTCCATATTAGGTACTTTAATCCAGGTACCAGGAAGGCAGGAATCGTTTTTCACATTTTATCTCGTTTTAATTTGTTCCATAATAATTCATAGGTTGTCGCATAACCTTTTTCCAATTGGAAAATGGTAATTATTGTATTAGCAATTAGAGTTTTAGCCAGGATTATCTTTTTTGATGTTGGAATTCAAATGGGCCCTTTAAGATTCTTATACTTATTAAAAGAATTTAACTTATCCTTTCATATCCGATCTATTGGCTTTGTTACCCCTGTTAAGTGTCTGGTAAATTGACCATAAGAACCTGGATAAGAAAACAAAGAGAAGGTAGAGAGAGTTGAAGCTGCTGAATTTGTGGTTATATTCGGACTTCTCTTATTCTATTTCAAACGTGGATGACCGATGACTAATTTTTTTTTTTGAGGTGATGAGAACATTTATTCTCAAAGTTTTCTGAGTTAACTGAATCGTTTGATGGTAGTGCAAATTTTATTTAGCTAATTAGTGGATGAATTCCGACTAATTTCGCTCAAATTAACAAGTTCAATTTGGCCGCTCCTAGTAGGATTTTCGGTTGTTATTCGTATAGGAGCAATTGAAGGAAATAGCTATTAAACAATGACTTTGGTTTACTAGAGACTAACTCGAACTCCGTGCTCTTTAGCACGAGATTTTTGAGTCTCGCGTGTCTACCATTTAACCACCAGGACATCTTGAAAGTGAATCGTATTCCATGGATAATATTTTGTATATTCATGAGTTCAAACATGAAAGAACTTTCAATTTTTATGTGAATCTACTTTGTTTTTTAGCAAGTTGTCTATAACTAGCATAAATAGTCAATGATATATTGCTGCAAAGGACGGTGTAATGAAACTGGAAGGGTAATTCACTTATTTTATTGCAATATAAGAATTAGTGAGGTAATAATTTGGAGCATCGAAGGGAAATACCACCTTATATTTTTTCCTATTGCATCATATAGTTGAAGTCTAGTAGACCATCATCCTGGTTAAACAGATCGCATATTAATATCCATTCAGAGGCCTTTATTTTCTCCTTTTCCTTGACCTTCCATATCCTTGGAAAACATTACAATACTAGGAAATGCACATATTTAACTTAAATATTCTGCTAAGTGCTTTCAGTTATTAATTGCAAATAACAGAAACTGAAGAATTTGCATCTTTTATTCTTGGCTTGGCAATATCTTCTATTTTCTCAAGAAAAGGTTATTCTGTTTGACCTTACATAGTGCCTGTAGACATCCAAAATGACATGTAATAAACATCCAATTGTGTATGCAGCAAGTCAGGTACATCCCAAAAATTGGTACCCTATCCCTCTCATATTTTGTCGTCCATGGGGCAAGCTGCCAGAAAATGTACCTTGTCATCCTAAGCTAGCCGACTTTGCCAACTGTATGAAGAAAAAAGGCAGGGGAATGTCTATCTTTATTTCTATTATAGATGGAGACTACCATGAACGTGCTGAGGATGCCAAGGCTGCTTGCAAGCAGCTAAGCACGTATATCGACTACAAGCAATGTGAAGGTGTAGCAGAAATAGTTGTTGCTCCCAACATGTCAGAAGGCTTTAGAGGCATTGTTCAGACTATGGGGCTTGGAAATCTCAAGCCAAATATTATTGTTATGCGGTACCCTGAGATATGGCGGCGTGAAAATCTAACTGAAATTCCTGCTACCTTTGTTGGAATAATAAATGACTGCATTGTTGCAAACAAGGCAGTAGTTATTGTGAAGGGTCTGGATGAATGGCCTAATGAGTATCAAAGACAGTATGGAACCATTGATTTGTACTGGATAGTCAGAGATGGTGGTCTTATGCTGCTGCTCTCTCAATTGCTTCTCACAAAAGATAGCTTTGAGGGCTGTAAGATTCAGGTATTCTGCATTGCTGAGGAAGATTCTGATGCAGAAGGACTCAAGGCTGATGTAAAGAAATTTCTTTATGACCTCCGGATGCAAGCTGAGGTAATTGTCATTTCTATGAAGTCATGGGAAGGCCAAGGGGAGCAGCAAGAATCTATTGAAGCATTCAGTGCTGCTCAGGGCAGAATAGCTACTTATCTGGGAGAGATGAAAGAGAGAGCGGAGAGGGACAAGACTCCTTTGATGGCTGATGGAAAGCCAGTGGTTGTCAATGAGCAACAAGTTGAGAAATTCCTGTATACCACTTTGAAGCTGAATTCGACGATTCTAAAACACTCGAGGATGGCTGCAGTTGTGTTTGTAAGTCTTCCTCCTCCTCCTGCCAATCATCCAGCATTTTTCTACATGGAATACATGGACCTGTTGGTTGAGAATGTACCTAGGCTCTTAATAGTTCGTGGATATCGTAGAGATGTTGTCACTTTGTTTACGTAGGTAGTTCTGTTCGTACACTTCCCTTTTACCTCCCCTCTGTTTGTTGCTTTATTTCAATAGTTCCAATTCAATTTGTTATTTTCTGTCTTCTTTTGTTGTTTTTCTCTTTTCTCCTCGAGGTGGGTGTACAATATAGTTTTGTATCATTAATTCAAAATGAACTGGACATTTGGAGAAAGAAAATTTTCTTATTGATGAATCTCTAGCTGACTATTAGAATAAGTTGTTGATAAATCTCAAGTTGGTGAAAGTACATTGTTCTATGGATCACCCTCAGGGAGTGTATAATTATTATTGTTATTGTTCTTGCCTCAATCTGTGTAATGTACTAAATTGAAATAAGAAGAACGAGACAAGAATTGAGAATTTTATTACTAATTGTCAATTATCAGTATAATTACCATATAATTACAACTCCAAAAGAAAACTACAATTGAATTTTCTTTAGTTGAAAGAAGGAGCTTGTAATGATATGAAGAGCTCTGGTGAGCTCAACAATGGAGAAATTAGTGAAAGAAGGAAAAAAGGAGGAAGATAGGGAGAAAAGATAATATTTTCATTCAACTTAACTTTCAGAAGCAATACATCAGTATTTAAAAGAAAAAGGGGAAATGTGCAAAAAACTAACTAAATGGCTAAAAGTAGAAAATACTATTAATTTTAGGACTAAAGTGTAATTCCAAAAAACTCTGTAAATCTAGCAGCCACATTTTCATCAATTCGTTACATTCACATTCCCCTTAAAAGAAGCTCGTCCTTAAGGTTGGGATTCTTGAGATTGATAAATGGATAAAGAAAACAAGCAAGCATTAGTTCTTGTTTCTTGAAGATCAGAGAATGCTCCATAGTGTTGAAAAGAACTCCGGACAACATAAATAGCACCACAAGTGTTTTGAACATGTAGGCCAAAATGATATACGTAGATCATATTGAAGCTCATACACTCTAGATCTAGTGCAGCCAACAGAGAGAACTTAGAAATAGTGCTCCAAGCAAATATGTGTCTCTTCACCAGTAAGCATATTCTTATGTAAGCTGCCGAAAGAACTAAATTCAAGCTCACAGAATCAGTCATGAGAATCCGATTCAAATTGCTCTCCTGGGATGTTGGTTGTACTCTTGTCCCAATCCGATGTGTGGCAATTACAACACCATTTGAAGATGTCAGTTCACCAAGTACTATTACATCAGTTTTAGTCCCAAATAGAAGTGAACTCACACTTCCAACCTGATATATCAGTAATGCCACCATATAATTTCATCCTAAGAGTCACAAAGATAATTCCACCTGCTAACGAATTCAATACAACATGAGACATTATTATTTTAGACTTATCTGCTATCTTAGTGTAGTTAGTAGCCACAAAACTCAGTAGCCCAAAAAGAAACACCACCATGGACTTGTCTAAATAATGAACATCTTCAAAGGTTAAAGGTCCATTTACTTGTTTAACTGATAGAAGCTTTTTTTTTCGAACATAAAAAACGATAAAATTTTCAACCAAGTATCCTACTGTTTTAGAAATGAATAGCAACTGGACAAGTCCCACCGTGCTTGATCTTAAGACACTATGAACTTGGAAAAAGTGGTTAAAATGTTCCCATGATAAAATCACGAGATGGTCAAAATTTAGGGAGGGAACAATATTAGGAGGCTGATAGGAACACTGAGAAAATGATAGATACTACTAACCCAAGCTGGAGTAGTATCCCAATCAGAGCAAGCACAATAGCTGTTGCAGTAACTTCCATGGGAAACAAGAACAAAGGTGTTATGACTTGTCAAGCACATAAACTGATGGCCAAAACCAACATGCTCTTCATCACACCATCCAAAGAAGAAATATTAACTTAGTGTTTGCAAGGTTCATTGGTAAATTTTTTAGAACACCGTAAGGATAAGACTCTTGCCTTGAATAGTAGCCTTCCATTTCACCCCTAGGACAACCTTTTAAAGAGTCATTTGTTCGTGCTTTAGCTTGGGAATAGACTCCACCTTTTATAGCTGACCATTTAATAGTATTTTCGTCTTCAAAGATGTTCTCTTCTTCCAGCATATTACATTCTAAGATTGACAGTGATCCATGAAATTTATTTTCTACGCCAGCATCGTGAATGAGTACACCAATAATGAATCATACGACTTTCCGGGGTCCCAAAACTCAATCACTATAGTTGAATCATAGATTAAACATTTCTCGACTTCCTTTGCCTCAGTGGTACTGGAAGATCCAAGGTTCCTGCAAATGTCTCTGAACATTTTGATACACCCTTGATCGCATATAGTATTTTAATTGAAGTTCAGTATAGTTCCAATCACACCCCTCCAACCAAACAGAATTACTCCCCTCCTCGATTTCAAAGAGCCCAATCCATTCACGCTCCTCGGCAACACATTTAGCATCAGTAAACACTTCATTGGTTTCTACAAATCTAGATGAATCATGACTGGTGTTCATGCACAAAGCATGCAATGACTGACCTAAGTCAGGTAAAGTAGACTTCGCGTACACCTCAATCAACAAAGAAAGGTTATTAGAATCCAAATCTGCAGCAAAAGCAACCTGGGAATACCTTAATTTCTTATCAATTCCACAGCATATCATCGTAATTCTAGAAATTGCTTTTCTGCTCAACACTTTTTTAATTAACTTGCTAGCCATCCGAATCTCTTCATTTTCGACATCTGTAGCAATCACAGATTTGTGTTTGATCAAGGTTATAACACATGGGGAATTAATCATACCTGCCTCATTTGAATTAAGATCGATTCCTATTGAAATGGCTACTGTGAGAGACTTTCGATACGTTCCCTGCTCCTTGATGTTGGTTACAGGGGACTTGAAGGTGAATCCTTGTCCTTTATTAAAAGTTTTTCCTTCAGAGGGGTTCTTCATGTCGCACCACAATCTTGGTGAGGTGGATGGGCACCAAGTGCCTTACTTACCTGAGCGACCCACTCTATGAAGCAAGTAACTTACTGTATTCAATGATCTGCAAACAGAAAATCACACACATATACATATATACATGGGCATACGAGGCCTCAACCTATACAACGCGTTACTCACTTAATGCTACTGACCACATGTGTACATACGTCCACAAAAGCCTCTAATAGTATCTAACAAAATAACTTGGTCGGGATAGGGACCCGGCCTACCCATATAGCTTATACAACAATATCACAAGTATGTCTAGACTCGGTTACTCCAGAAGGAAGTGGAGCTCACCAAACTTCGGCTGATCAACTGAAGAAACTACTGGAAGACCTGTCAACCCAGGAACTTGGACCTGCAGCATGACATGCAACGCCCCCGGCAAAAGAGGTGTTAGTACGAAACAATGTACCGAGTATATAAGGCTATAAACATAATAACAAGTACTTAAACATCAAGTAGAAACAAGTAACAAAGTAACAACAAGTATAGTGAGATTTGTCACTTACTTGTAAGTTGTATTCCGCTGAGGTTATTACTAACTCAACAATGTGAGGTACTACAACAATTCAAGTTACGCCTACTTATATAACTAATCTATGTTTCGCAAATATGCTCTGCTAGAGCGATAAATGAACCTTGGTAGGTCAGCAAGTAGGCCTCGGTGGTCGCCAAATAAGCCTTGATGGCTACCAAGTAAGCTCGAAGGCTAGCGAATAAGCTCAAAGGCTGACAAATAAGCCGCAAGAGCCAGCGAACCGTACCGCTCAACTCAATTAAGATATTTGTACATAACCCATTCAACTAGCGTTCCCCTTCCGAGGAAACAACATATGATACATACAATTATCTACAAGTAATGCAATTAAAGACTCGTTTACCTTCTGAGTTCGAACCAAATGCACAAGTATTCGACTAGAGAAGTAATAACCACTAATGCATCCAACGTAGACAACTACACAACTAGCAAGTATGTGACCCGACTCGTACTACAACTGACTTTTGGGACTCTTATCTCAGCAAGACAACTAACGATTCCAAATACTCTATAAAATCATATCAAGTACTATAGCATCTAATGAGGACCTTGTAGTTTGGAATGAAATCAACTAGGCAAGCTTAAGACCAATAAGTATATAGATTGAACTCATTGTTACGACTTTTCTCTTACATATTTTGGCTCTTACTATATGCTAGCAACTATTACGCACAACTAGGATTTCGAGATTAAATTGATAATACCTCTTACAATATGGCTTACCTACTATTTATGATATACACTCATGCGATGAATCAAATGAATTCTAATGGATGTATGAATTGATTTATGAGCCACAAAACTCTCAACTCGACTATACATGTCCAAATCTGGAGAAGTAAGAATATTAAATACAAGAATAGAGTACCTACGATAATTGCTTGAACTTTCTCTCGTCTAGTACGCTTTCTAATGATCATGCCCAATGAATGAATGAATAGCCATTACATACCTCTAAGCCAACCTTTCCACGGCGATGGCAGAACCAACCTGCTCCACAATTGAAGGAACAACAAGAAACAATACAACTATTAACATGAGGGACATAATAATTAGCCGACAAACGACAACTGGCTCTATACAAGATTCTACGGCGAATATCTTTGCCTAACTCCTCCTTGTTCCTCATATCACCGTCAACAATACATGAATACTAATACATCGATGTCTCCAGCCTTCTTACACAACAAAACCAGCCCCAACACGTCACACAACAATTAAAATAACGCATCAACAAGAGAAAAATACCAGCTAACTAGTGAGAAACAAGCTCGTTCTACAAGCGTTTCTACGACGATTATCCAAGCCTATCACCTTTCTAACCCTTGAAACACCATCAACTATACATAACTTTAACTATATGAGCATCTCCACCAGCTTAACATGATAATAATAGCTCCACATACCACGAAATCAGTCCTAACATATTATACAACATCACTAACAACTCAACTACATCATTCAACCATCAACGGCAAGTTCATCTTGCAATCAAACGGGCAGCATCTCCCCATTTTTCTTACTTTCCCCCAAGTCAAGAACAACATCTACACAACAACAATCAACAACTATATGTCTAGCACATGAAGAAGAACAAGAATCCCCTCAAAACGTCACACAACAACAATCTTAACCCAACTTAAACATATCCATCTCTATTTTCAATTTCATCAATATCCAACCCTTATAAAGCTCCAGTAAGGCCAAATACATGGAGAAGAATGATAATCTTACCTGCAATGACAATATTACACCTGAACACAACTAAGCTAGCATCATGGATTTTTTAAGGCAAGATTTGTGTTATTTTCTCTTGAATTTGCTTTGGGATCATATGGGAGCTTCTTGGGAGTGTTTTGGGGAGCTTAGGGTATGGTTTGGTCCAGAAAATGAAGTGAAATGAGAGAGCACGACTTCAACACATTTATATAAAGTCTCTACCACCTATGTGGGTCCCAAATGGGGATGTTTGCGCAGTCTCGTAAAAATGCAAATATCTCTCTATTGTATGATTAAAACACCTTCAAACATGACCTCCTTAGAATATTAAGCACTCCTGATTTTACCTTGAAAGTATGGGTTGTAACATCTTCGATTTGATTAACATCTAATCCTCACGATACTTACTAACACGTGCTAAACCTGATTTGAACACTTGTAACCGTAGAATTAACCTTGGTTATTTTGACTTACAACAACTAACTTACAGTGCAACATAACGTGCAAAACAATATGGGATGTAACATCATTCCCCCCTTAGGAACATTCGTCCTTGAATGTTAAATGAAACAAGTCCTAATGGTATCTCAACATATGGGTGCTTGCAATAGATGGTTCCAAATAACTTTAATTAAAATGCTATATCCCTTTCTATATAGTTATACCTCTAATAATACCTTGACACTCACGCTCAACTATGATTCCCCAATTACTTAACAATCTCGCTTATCCATAAATATCTTACTATTCATTACTAACCTCAAATTCAAATATACGATCCAACTTAGTGACAACTATAGTCCACTCAATCATTTTACGAAGATTAGCTAATATGACTTACCTTAGGTAATGCTCTATGACCTTTTAGTAGTAACGTACAGCTTATCTCTAATAAGGTATTCTAACCCCACAAATAATACTATAGAATTAAACTTAAGGGTAAGGCTTACAAATATGTCAACGCCTTGATGTAGAAATAACTAGCATATATGTAACAAATAACTACTAGGCTTACAAATATGTTAACGCCTTGATGTAGAAACAACTAGCATATATGTACCCCTATCTCAATTAGCTCCCGAGCCTAATGCATTATCTCCACCCCTTTCGTGATCTTCTCAATTAAGCTTCGGACAGTCCCGTATCCTATGACCATGATCTTCGCACCAAAAATAATCCTCTGAACACATACGACATGGCCCAGTGTGAGGCTGACCACACTGTCTATAAGGCAGGCGAGGTGGGCCCATCTGACCTGTATTACTCTGATTATGAGATCTCGAGGCATGCAAACCCTGACTTGGCCCTACCTGAGAGCCTTGATCCTGCATAGGGCGCTGTGATGATCTAGCCTTCTTATAAAAATGGGGCTCATTACTGCTCTGTGTCTCCCTGTAGCCACCAATTGTTCTAGCTCTTTTACTTTGCTCTTTATCCCAAGTCTGATCGATCTGCTGCCACTACCTATGCTTTTCCAAGTTATGACCAAATGCTTGGATACGAGAAATATCCATTTTCTCACTCAAAGATATTGTAGTACAATCGTCAGCTAGATCCGAGTCAAGGCCTACCATGAGCCGGTGTATTCTAGCTCATTTCATATCCACTATCACTAGAGCATATCTAGCCAATGAGTCAAATTGTAGACTGAACTCTTGGACACTCATATTTCCTTGTCGGAGATTTAGAAAATGTTCAATTCTAGCCTCCCGAATCTCCAATGGAAGATAATGGTCTAAAAGGCATCTGAAAATTCATGCCATTCAGTGGGAGGTGCATTCGTCCAATAAACCATTCCCATTCCTCGTACCATGAGATGACTATATCTCGTAGCCTGAAAGCTGCTAGATCCACAACTTCTATCTCGGAGACATGGTAAACTCTGAAGATCTGATAAAGCTGATCAATAAACTCCTGATGGTCTTCCTTTGAATTTGACCCTGTAAACTCTGGGGGACTCAATCTAAGGAACTCTCAAATTCTGGAACTCCCCAGCCCCTCATAGGGTCCCATATGTGCCCTAGTATAATGCTGAGCCTGAGCGTCAACCAGCTATGTCAACAACTGTACCACACTCCTTATATCCTGATCACTTGGAGCTGCCGTTGGGACTAGTGGGACTGGTGGTACTGGAGCTCCTCTCAACTACTCTGGTGCTAGCGGAGCGGGTGATACATGAGAAGGATACCCGCCTTGGGCCTCAAACTGGTCCACATCAACTGAGAGCATCCCACTAATACCTTCTTTTTAAAACTTTTTTACCCTTCTGGCTAGTTGTAGCCTTTTTAGTCAAAGGCATTGCCCTACATACAAATGGCAAAACATAAGTTAAAGTCAAGATCTTATGACTCAACTATATAAAGAAGACTCTACTAGATACGGCTTTGTAGACTTTCTGAGACACAGACCTGCTTTGATACCACTTTGTCACACCCCAACCTTGGTGAGGCGGATGGGCACCAAGTGCCTTACTTACCTGAGCGACCCACTCTGTAAAGCAAGTAACTTATTGTATTTAACGATCAGCAAATAGAATATCAACATCACAGTCAATAATACATGAATACTAATACATCAACATCTCCAACTTTCTTACACAACAAAACCAGCCCCACCACGACACACAATAATTAAAATAACACTAGCATTAACAATAGAAACATACCAACTAACTAGTGAGCAACAAACTCGTTCTACAAGCATTTCTACAATAATTATCCAAGCCTATCACATTTCTAATACTTGAAACACCATCAGTGATACATAACTATAACTATATCAACATCTCCAACAATTTAACATGATAATAATAGCTCCACATACCATGAAATCAGTCCCAACATATTATAAAACATCACTAGAAATTCAACTACATCATTCAACCATCAACGACAAGTTCATCTTGCAATCAAACGGGCAACATATCTCCCATTTTTCTTACTTTCCCCTAAGTCAATAACAACATCTACACAATAACAATCAACAACTATATGTCCAGCACATGAAGACAATAAGAACAACCCCTCAGAACGTCACGCAACAACAATCTTAACCGAACTTAAACATAACCACCTCTATTTTCAATTTCATTAATATCGAACCCTTCTAAAGCTCTATTAAGGTCCAATACATGGAGAAGAATGATAATATTACCTTAAATGAAAATATTACACCTTTGTTTCACCTTACTTTCTCTTGAAGAAACCTCTAATCCAACAACTAAGAAGAAGAACACAACTAAGCTAGCATCATGGATCTTCTAAGGCAAGATTTGTGTTATTTTCTCTTGGATTTACTTTGGGAACTTCTTGGGAGTGTTTTGGGGAGCTTAGGGTCTGGTTTGGTCTAGAAAATGAAGTGAAATGAGAGAGCACTGCTTCAACACATTTATATAAAGTCTCCACCGCCTATGTGGGTCCCAAATGGGGCTGCCTGCATAGTCTCACAAAAATGCGAATATTTCTCTGTTCTGACATCGTATCAATGAACGGTTTAATGCATTGGAAACTAGACACGTAGACCTTCAATATTGTAGATGGATCACCCCGTACGTCCAAGTAATTTGGATAAAAACTCCACTACATATGACCAAATTTCAGTACATTTATGAACGTAACTTGCGATAACCTTTGCCGACTTTTATTTTACAACTTTCTTGACTTCAAAACTAAAGATTTGACTATTTTATGATTCAATCACCTTGAAAAACGACCTCCTTAGAATATTAAGCACTCTTAATTTTACCTCAAAAGTATGGGTTGTAACATCTTCGATTCGATTAACCTCTAATTCGCATGATACTTACTTAACGTGCTAAATATGATTTGAACACTTGTAACCATAGGATTAACCTTGGTTATTTTGACTTACAACAACTAACTTGCAACGAAAAATAACGTGCAAAAAAAATACAGGATGTAAGACTTCATCCCTTTGAAAACTTTTATCGAACACAATGTCCATGTGATTTCTAGAGTTCTCAACATATCTCAATTTTATCGGTACATATTCGTCCGACATCTCAAGTTTCTGAACATTCACATCAAATTTCTTAAGACAAAATTCAAACGGAATGTGATGCTTCATTACAAAATCTTCATCTTTGATTTCCAATAGCACATCGTCAGTAGTGTCCTCTAATTGTTCATCCATCACACTAATTTTATCCCTCTGAGGAAATTTATCAAACATTTGATATACACTACCTTTGAACTGTTTAGCATATTCTTCGTGTACCAATATTGTTTCCTCTTATGAGAATCTAGCTACTAGCAATTCCTCATCATCTTGAACCGCGTCTTCGTCTTTATAAGAACTTATATCAAAGACCTTGTACTGTTTCATTTCTGAATTTCATTCGCTATTTTCAAGTTCAAGAGGTTCATCTCCTACACTTTCATCCTATTGCATACCTGTCACATTGATTTCATACCTCTGAATAATTTGATCAAGCATTTGATATTCGTAATCTTCTAACTTCTCCTCTTCGGGTTTTCCATATTCCAATTGTGGTAGTGTTTCTTCTTCCTCATCTTTTTTTATTGATTGAAGCTCATTTACTCCAGTTTCGTTCTGTTGAGGACTTTTATCGAACACTTGGTCCCCATTGTTTCTCAAAACTTTAGCATCCTCAAATTGAACTTTCAATGGTGCTTCATCATTCAAATTGTAACCAAGTGTTTCTTCTTCTTCTTCTTCCATCCCTATTTTCTCTATGAAGTCATTTTGAAGAGATGATGTTCTTGTCCTTCTTTGCTTAGACAAGTTTCTGTGTTTCTGAAAATACCTTACACCCACTTTCTCAAAGTAACCGGGATGGTACTTATCGAAGAGGGTTCTGTGAAGGTGCATTTTGTTTCCTCTACCGCCAGAATGTTTCATGTATTTTCTTATACGGCCACAAAAGGTTGTGACGTATACCATCTTCTTCATGTTCTTCCTTAATCTTGTCAATGTTATTTGTTGATCTCTGTGTGTAGGAGCAGTCACAATGGATGTCCCTGACACTATCAAACCATCACCCAACTGAATGAAATAGGAACCGGATAGTTAAAATCAAAATTATAAACATATGGAACCTGGTTAAAATAAGGTTGTAAATCACGATAGTAATACTCAAAGACATAAAGATTGGAACTGAGATATGGACTGTAATACTGATGAGGGTGAGAGTGGTAATAATCATATGAATCGATAGTGAGTTCGACCCCATAGGACTATCGATAGAAATTGGGAACAACACTACCTTGAGCTTCGAATAGACCAGGTGAATCGTGTAAATGGAAAATAGGTATGGATGTGGTAGGCGATACTTGGGGTGGATGATAGTAATAGTAATTGGACATTGCATCATAATAGAGGCCGAGAATCATCGGCTCTGATACCATTTGTAACGATATGAAGAGCTCCACGGACCTCAACAATGGAGAAATTAGAGTAAGAAGGAAGAAAATAGGGAGATAGAGAGAAAGATAAGGAGAAAATATAATATTTTCATTCAATTTAACTTTCAGAAGTGCAATACATCAGTTTTAAAAGAAAAAGGGAAATGTGTAAAAAACTAACGACATGACTAAAAGTAGAATTACTATTAATTTTAGGACTAAAGTATAATTTTGAATAACTCTGTAAATCTAGCAGCCACATTTTGATCAATTCGTTACAGAGCTCCGTTGTCAATTTTCATAAAATTGATGGATCAAAGATGATGAGAGAAGAGAAGAAAGAACTGAGATACACGATGAGAAAATAATAGAGAATTAGGATTCCAGAATTAGCCAAATTTCACATATTTTCTTTCACCCAATTTCTGTGTGGTATATATGAGAGTGAGTTGTCAGTTACTACTCACGTGCTTCCCACATGGGTTCATAACAATTTGTTTGCTTGCTTGATTGTCTTGCGGTCCATGTTTTACCTATCCTTTGGACAAATTTTATTAATTTGCTTTGCCACTCTTGTTTTTTCTTTTTATGGCGTCTTCAGCTACGATGCTCAAATTGATCAACGTTGTTGAATAAGTTCAATAGATTTTCCATAGACTAATTTTTTTTAATGTAACATATTAAAGAAACACATGTTAATACACATTCCACTAGCCACACACACAAAAAAAATAATGGACGGCTTAAGTTCTTTGAATTGAAGGAGATCATCCTACTTTTAATTTTGGGTTGTGTATAAAATTAGGTGCATTACTATCATTGGTTTTTTTTAAAAGGTGTGAATGAGAAATGGGGGAGTCACTTTTTGGATTGCACTTTTTCATCTCACCCTTTCACTTCTTATAAATTCAGACGTCTTGCCTCAGATTTTAGACATAGAAATTCTAAAACTTCCCTCTTCTTTGCATTATTTTTCCAAAACAAAACGTAAGTGTCGTGTGATTTACTGCTGCCACTTGAGTTTGCTGAAGTTCTGCAATTTATATTGCCGCTATCGCATAATAGTTTTTCCGTTCTATTCTGGGAGGAATTAATCTATTAACCTTGGCAATTGTGAGAGAATTAGATTTCTTAAGGACACACAAAAAAACTTCTTGGCTCAAAAATATTCTTATTCTTCTACATTTCTGTCCTTAATGATTTTTTCTGTTTTTTGGGTTAAAACATAAAGTGATTTTGCTAAATTACTACTTAGAACACAGAAAATAACAAGCTTAAGAAATCTATATTTTGCTGTTTTAAAATTTTGTGTTCTGATTTGTAAAGGAAATAAAAAGGTACTCTTTTTAGAGATAAAAGAAAGTACTCCTTTTAGAAGATAAAAAAGTACTCTTTTTAGAAGATAAAAAAGTACTATTTTCATAAATAAAAAGTACTCCTTTTGGAGACTAAAACCTTTGTGGTTTTCTCTAGGGAATGATGAACAATGGATTACTTGCAAGATTTTCTTTCAAAGTTAACACTATTTGTCACCATGGTTTATGCTAAATGTGATGCTTTGGAGAGGCTGGCCTTATGGGATAGTATTTACTATCTATCTGAAGGTATGATGGATCCTTGGCTAATAGGGGGTGACTTCAAAGTGATCTTGAATGAAGAGGAGAAGATTGGAGGGCTTCCGGTTTATCCTTATGAATATGAGGAATTTGCATTCTATATTAATTCATGTGAATCGGAAGAGGTTAACTATAAGGGCAATCCTTTCACTTGGTGCAATGGGAGAACAGATGGGGAATGCATTTTTTAAAAGATTAGACAAGATGCTTACTAACTCTCTTCTTCAATAATGGTTTGGGCTTATAGAAGTTGATCATTTATCAAGGACTGGATCAGACCATGCTCCTATGTTATTGTCCTGTGGTATTCAGAATCAATAATTTATTTAACCATTTAAATTCTTGAAGTTTTGGATTGATCATGAAACTTTTCATGAGGTAGTTAAACAACACTGGCAGGGTGGAAATATAGAAGGAGATGTATTCTTATCTTTTAAGAAAAAACTGAAAAATGTGAAAACTGCTTTATCTACATGGAGTAGGCAAGTGTTTGGAGATATTTTTAAGCAATTATGTATTAGAGAGGATATTGTTAGAGTTAAAGAGGTGTTATTTGAAGAAATTCCAACATAAGCAAATAGGATGATCTTGCAAAGGGCTAAGGCAGAATTGAAGAAGTATCCACACTATGAGGAGGAATTTTGGAGAAAAATCTAGTTTTGATTGTTTAGCTGAGGGGGACAGAAATACTAGGTTTTTTTATAATATTTTGAATGGTAGAAGGAACAGAACTCAGATTAAGATGATACAAAATAGTGAAGGGAATTGGTTAGAAGGGATTGATGATATTGCAAGTGAAGCAATTTCCTATTATCATAGACAGTTTTCTCAAGAACAATATCAAGATCAGTAGCCTGAGTCTTATCTACTAGATCATATTCCCCAAATGATCTCTCAGGAAGATAATGAAGGTATCTTTGTTATCCCAATAATGGAGGAGGTAAAACAAGTAGTTTTTGAAATCTTAGGTGACAGTGCAAGTGGTCATGATGGATTAACATGTATTTTCTATTAAGCATGTTGGGACATTATGGGTACTGATGTTTTTAATGTGGTAAGGGTATTCTTTGAGGAGCAAACTTTGCCTAAGTCCATAACTCATATCAACTTAGCGTTGCTACCAAATAAGAATGAAGTTGAAACATTCTCAAATATGAGGCCCATAAGTCTTAGAAATTTCATCAAAATGTCATAGTTGGAGTGGTGCATAACAAGATGGATAAGGTTTTGCCTAGTTTGGTTTCTGCTGACCAGTTTTCGTTTTGTGAAGGGAAGAAATATTATTGAGATTGTATTGTTGACTCAAGAAATTATAACAGACATCAGACTGAGGGAAAACCTAGCAAATATAGCCATCAAACGTGATATGACTAAGGGTTATGATAGAGTTTCCTGATTTTTTCTAGCAAATGTGTTGAGAAGAATGGGATTTGCATAGAGATGTATTGATTTAATATGGAGATTACTTACAAACAATTGGTATTCTGTATTGGTGAATGGGCAAGCTCATGGTTTCTTCCATTCTACTAAAGGTGTCAAGAAAGGAGATCCATTGTCACCGGCTCTTTTTATATTGTCAGCAGAAGTGTTATCAAGGGCTCTTCATTTTTTGAGAATCATGACTTTAAAGGCTATGAAATGCCAAAGTGGAGTGCTAATCTAAATCATCTAGCATATGCAGATGATACTATTATATTCTCTTCAGCAGATAGTAAATCTTTGCATCTCATTATGCAAACTTTAAAGGAGTATGAAGATATTTCTGGCCAACTAATCAATAAAATGAAGAGTTCCTTTTATATGCATGTTAATACTCCTAGTATCTTGATCCATCAGGTAAAAGATATTACTGGTTTCACAAGGGGGTCATTTCCATTCATTTATTTGGGATGTCCAATATCACATGCTAGAAAGAGGAAAATGGATTATACTGAGCTTATTAAGCAGATTAAGAATAAATTGCAGGCTTGGAAAGGCAAATTGTTGTCACCAAGAGGGAAAGCGTGTTGATTAATAGTGTACTACAGAGTATACCTATACATATATTGTCTGCTATAAAACCTCCTAAATGTGTGATTAAGGAGATATATCAAATATTTTCCAAACTCTTCTGGTGTAGCAAGGATGATGTGAAAGATAGGCATTGGTCTGCATTGTTAAAAATGTGCTTACCAAAGAATGAGGATGGTCTAGGTTTTAGATCTTCGTTTGATATATTCAAGGTTTTAAGTGTAAAGCTATGGTGGAGATTTAGGACAACTAATTCTCTATGGGCTAAATTTATGTGGAATAAATACTGTAAGAAGCAGTATCCTCAGCATCTACAATGGAAAGGTGGCTCTCAGATTTGGAAAATGGTTCTTGAGGTAAGGGATAATATTGAACAAGAAATTTGGTGGAAAACAAAAGGTGGAACTGCTAATATTTGGTTTGATAATTGGACCAATTTGGGAGCACTACACTATTGTTTACCTTCTGATTTTCTTATTGATTAAAGGGTGGAAAATGTCAAAGAACTACTTGGTGAGAATGGTTGGGATGTGGAAAAACTAGAACAGTATTTACCTGATGACATTGTCTCACATGTTATTACAGAATTAGAAGTCAAGCAGATTGATAACATGTGGGATAAACCTTGGTGGATGATGACAAGTTCGAAAGTTTTCTATTTCTAGTGCATGGGATTTGCTGAGGCAAAGAGCAGCTCCTTCTGAGGTATATAAGAAATTGTGGACTAAAGAAGTGCATTTCAAGATATGTTTCTTCTTATGGAGGATGTAGAAGTTAAAGATACCAGTATATGAAGTATTGCAAAGCATTGGTATTAATGTTTTATTAAGATGTTGTTGTTGCAAGGTATTTCAACATGAAACAATTGACCGCTTGCTTCTTACTATGGAGTTTGCCAAATCTTTATAGTTATTTCAACAATGCAACATGGATACAAATGAACTGTCATAATGTTAAGTAAGCATTGCAGATATGGTGGAATACAAAATGCCATTACAAATTGAAGCATGTATACAAAGCAGTACCAACTATGATATTATGGTAAATTTGGAGGTGGTGGAATACGGTACTGCATGAAGGTTCATTAACTTTATATAAGGTGTTACATGAGATTCAATTGAATAATCATAGATTCTTCATATTGAAGCTCCATGCTTGGCAGGATATACCACATAAATAGCCTGATATTATAAACTACTTTGAGGAGTTTCAGCTATGTATTACTTGCAGAACTGTAAGATGGGATTTTCCTGATTGAGGTTGGTACAAATGCAATATTGATGGTGCATCAAGAGGCAATCCAGGCCCAAGTACAGTTGCATTTTGTATAAAGAATGAGCTTGGTGATCTTATGTATGCAGAGGGGAGCAGAATTGCAGATGGCAATAGCCTTGTTGCTGAGGCTATAGCTTTGAAGAATGCTATTGAATATTGCACTATACATCACCTAGTTCCAGTCTTGGTGGAAAAAACTTCTTGGCCATGAAAATATTTCTTGAAAGAAGGTGGAAGATACCTTAGAGTGTGGTTGTGATTGTGAATGAGATCAACAGGTTGAGGATGGGGCATACAATACAAGTACATCACATCTTCAGAGAAGGCAATGCAGTAGTAGATTTTTTAACTAACCATGTCTTTGATTTGGCAGGTACACAACAGTTTCATAATTTCCAGGAGTTACCTAGTATGGCTAGGAAACTGATCAACATTGACAAGGCTCAAGCTCCTAATTTGAGAATTAGATATACCAGATATAGAAGGCAACCGTGGCAACATATTACTTAGTAACTGCAGCTGATGATAAGCTATGTATACATTGGTGTCAAGTTGTGTCTAACTGACTAGTATTCATCTAGTATGGTGGTATCAGTATGATTTCATACACATTCCCTATTTGGAGGATGCTAACTAGTTTACACATAGGCTTGATATATCCACAAAACATGGCTCAAAATATAGGTGCTTATTTATGCAGTTTTGGTAGTAGATGACATACAAGAAGGATACATACCTACAATACTGAAGAAAATTCACAGACTATAATTCATAACACCTGGTGAGAGCTTGGAGGTGTGAAAGATGGCATATAGTCAAGTTTCTAGGATTTCTAGCTTATCTTTTTGTTGTTAGATATTGTAGCTGCTTTTTGCATTTTTGTTCTTTGCTTTTGTTTTCCTAGCCAGTTGGTTAGTTTTGTACAGAACATTTTATTCAAATAAATTCCCACCAATTTTGTGGTTAAAAAAATGGTATAATAGGGAGTATCACGAAGTTGCAAGGTAAACGCATAGGCAGTAAAGGAATAAACTACAAGGAATGAGCCCCCAAGGTTAGTGTCTTTGTTAATAGGATTAAGTGTGTCAGTCATGAGTATGTGACACCTTATCGATGTGAACAATTCAGTGATCCTATGAGGGGATATTTCTTTAAGGCAAGTTGTAAGTTGCTAAAGAATCACGGATTATGATGAATGTCGATTTAATGACATGATATCTTAAGAGGGAAATCCTAGATACGTGAGAAGTAACCCATGGAAGATGGTGTGGAGAATAACTGACATAGACTCGTGCGATAATTTAGTAAGTAAATGCAAATGTTACAAGGGGAAGTTTTGCGATGACTAGGGTTGAGTTACCAAGATTTTGTGGATATGCCACGAATATCAAAGGATATGTACGTATTAACATCAAGAAAGAATAGTAGTTGCCTCCCATTTAGAAGGGTTGAAGAGACGACAAATATCGCTAGACATATAGGATTCGGAGAGGAAAGCATGGAGAGTAATCAGAGGTAAAAGCATATGTAGGCTAGGGAGGAGTATTCTGAATTTACAAATAAAAGAATAAGTTGAGTTTCATCGAGAAAGGATGTAACAACTCTCGAGAAGTATTTCAAGCAGGGAGTAATTGTATGAGAGACTAGTATAAAGTGATCGAGCTAAGGGGCTATGGAGCCTGGAAATAAAAACCAACAGCCAAATATTATACTCATAGTGAACGAAAGGATATGTAATGGTAAAAAGGATAAGTGGTAAAGGATTATAGGTATCCAAGGTCCCGCAAGAATATAAGACTATGAGATTACTAAAGCATATTGCTAGTAGATATCTTCTAAGAACAAAAGAAGAATTTAATCCGCATATAGATGGGAATGACTCACCGGTAATTACGACGGTTGAATAAGAACCAAGATTTACACCTCGAGTGGAGCATAAGGCCAAACATATAAATAACCCTTAAATAATAGAGGTTGAGGTCCGTCGATACGTTGCCATATGCCTACCTAGGAGGAATAAGAAAAAGGGGTTGTTTACACCTAAAGAACAAATGAGAAAGCTAAGCCCATGACTTAGGATCGGCAAAAGTGAGCCCCTATTGGAAGTCTAACCACGAGGACCTTCAGTGTAAAGTTGATATGAGATTTTATTATTAATAAGTAAATGCACCCTCTCGGATGGGTTGTAATGGTATGGAAATTTGTGAGCCCTCTTAAAAAGAATAACAGTTCTTGGGAGGAAAGAAGAAAGTAAGTTAGCGAATGTGAACTCAGATAATGATCTAAGGAGTAATATTCCTCAAGAGAGGGAGAGATAGGCTTCAGAATTTAGACTTTATCAAGTGAGTATCTCATGAAAGTAGTAGAAAGATGAGAGCATCGTATTGTTCCAGCTGACCGATAGAGAATACAAACATAGGATTAAAGTAAAAACAGAGGTATTATATATAACTCAGTGGTATCCCTCTTTTAAGGGATGGAGTGAAAGATACATATAGGGATTCAATCCTATTGCCTTCACAAGAGTAAATTCAAAGGCACCAGATGACAGCCTTCAGGACAAGGTGTATAAATAGTTTAGCCTATATTGAGGCTCGGGAAATGAAGGACTAAGCCAAGAAGCTTAGCAGATAACAGGTTTAAAGGTCCAATTTTAGGGCTCCGACGATATCAAGTGGTAAGCAGAAGGTGTTAGCATCATCCCGATGGCACAGGAAAAAGAAGTAACAAGGTAAGAATTGGGAGTTAATACTATCGAAAGGTTAGGTTCCGTGCTGAAGAAAGCCAATACCAAATTTAAAGAAAGACAGATTTCTCTAGCAACTAAGTCAATCGTGTGTCCTAAGTTTAGCTGGGTTATGAGATAAGATTAGAGCGGACGTGCCCTGTTCCTATTGTTTTTTTTATCTAGATTCAACGGGGACGTACTACGATAATAGAAACCTTGATTGACATGGTAATGAATGTAGAGCAGTGCTAAGTTGTGGCATACTAACCCAATGGCTAGCATGAAACAATATGGCATCTGAAGCCCAAATGGGTAATGTAAGGAGTACAAATTCCCACCAGGAAAGAGGTAGAGTGATCTAAAGGTAAAATTCAGTATGGGTTTATCCATGATCTTACTAAAAATGTGACTTTAAGTGGTAACAATCGATAAGTTTACGACGTTAACTCGGTTATTACCAGGATAGAACTACTCACAAAATTGAGAACTATGTCAGTTTTATAGTAGAAGAGACCGTACAAATCCAGAGCATTCTGAATATTTAATATCTCTAATAGAGGGCCTCAATGACCATGAAACTCTGATATTCTTCCCGAAAGATTTGAAGCGCAAGGGAAAACCCCATGATTGTCCCTTCCAAATAAGTGGTCCAGTAGAGCACTCCATTCAGATGCTTGATGGTCTGCTACAGACAATCATACTATAATTCAAGAAAATGTGGGAGAATCATGTAACCCACAATGAGATGCGTAGTATAGCAATTATTATGTTATCATCAGGATTGCAAGGAATCACCTATCGATGCGCGATACTAAAAGTTTAAAGAATGTCATTGATGCTAGATTAATTTTACGAGGTGATGCTTATAAGAGACATGATGAGATTTGACCAGAAAATCAGGTTTACCCTTAGATACCCTAGGCCATATAAGATTACTCAAAGATCTAGCCAAGTGACCTGCGAGCTTAAGATCTTCATCGGAATCAGAGGGAGCTCATTCAGTTTTCACGTAATGATATTACTGAAGTATATATGAGGTTTCTCTTGTATATTGCCTACCAAATATGTTCAGATTACTAAAGACCTATCCTATAAAGATGTCTTAATTACTATTATTTATCATTAAGTCCAGAAGTTTCAGACTCATGAGATAGCATTCGTTAAAGTATGGTAGAGAAACGATGGCATAAATGAGATGACATGGGAGGTTAAGAAGGGCATGAGATATAGATATCCTCACATAGTTCGGACATCAGGTTTATGTAATGCTCGTGTGATATGATCCCCTTATTCGTACTCTATAGCAGTGAACTTATCTTATGTACCCTATATGATTATAGCACATATATGACAAACACCGCTCAGAAACTAGGGTTGGACAGTTGAGGTGAGTTACGGCTTACCTTTTTTATAACCTTGATAGATAAAATGGTCGTGTGAGGCCAGTACGATATTATATTGCTTGGATGGCCTTGTATAGCACATGTGTTGGTTCTGACTGCTTGGCAAATTTTGGGTTAGTCCTATGTATAAAGGAAACACAACTGAAATTCTATTAAAACCCAAAAGTTGAAGACTTTTGGTTATGTTCATCAACATTTGAGGACGAATGTTCTTAAGAGGGGAAGGATGTTACACTATGCGAGTATGCACGCAATCGGAAGTATTGTTAGTCGATTTAAGTTCAGGAGACCCTAGACCCTTCCCGAGGGTCACGTATGACTTGTATGAATGCCAAGGAGGTATACGAAAGGTTGGAGGTAAATTGGATCAAAGAAAGTTCATCTCGACAAAGTTTGGTGAAGATTAGATGATACACTAAGTGATCCGCCCTACGAAAGTCGATTCGCTTTGCGGATTTAGCCAAGATGAAGGACCCTATTTCCCCATCACACTGCCACCATATGTGATAGGAAATGAGGCCACAGATCCTTCCGTAGGCTGGAGGTGGTGGAAGGGTCTATTTAAGGCCAAAAATTGGGTAGCTCATTTCTTATTTCTTTTTTAAACCAAAATGGTTCCTAAGCATTCCTAAACTCTCTCCTAGGGTTCCTTATCATTGAAGAACGTTTCTCTAAGTCCATGAAGTGATTTCTCCATTGAAAAGTCTTGGATCATCTTGAAGATCTCTCTAGTAGCAAGTGGAGTTAAGAATTCTTTTGAGCTTGAAGAAGAGCTTGTTGTGCAAATAATCTTGGCTATATGGAGGTAAGATTTTACCGTCTTTTGATGGTCTCTAACTTCTTTTAACTTAGTGGGTTGTATTGGTAAAGACAACTTGTGATAGATGAGTTAAACTCCATGAAAGGAGTGCGATGAATCCTCGATTGTTCTTCAGTAAAATTTGAGATAATCATTGCTATAAGTTGAATGATATGGGGTAAGAGGTTATGGAATATATATGGTATGATATTGTTGTTGTTGTTGTTGTTATGGTGGTGGTGTTGTTATTTAAAGGGGAGTGATAACATATTGACAACCTTGTACACCATAGTTTGAGAAGCACACCTTCTAGGTGCTCGTTGAATTGTCTGAGTGAATCAATTCCTAGTTTTTCGATCTTATGTTGATCGAAACCCTCGATATTGTGTAGATGATTACTCGTGAAGCATTCGAGAGTTCATAAGGCATTATGAGCTAAGTGACGCAGGTATGTAAGGCTATTCCCTTCTTTCAAAAACATGAAATCCAAAGTATTTATCATTTCCAAAAAAAAAAGGCAAAAAATCATTCTATTCATATGTCGATCATCCCTTGTCGGGAGTAGTTCCATTTCTATTATTGCATTATATATTTATTGTTGGTTACTTGGTTGAGACCATACTCCTTCCTGATGGAGCCTCTTAAGTCACATTCTTGTATATTTTGAAGTTGTCATCGTAAAGCAAAGGAAAGGACCGAACCAAAGATAAGGGATAAATGTGGTAGTTACCTTTAAAAGATGAGTCATATTCACTTGTTGTTGTCCTTCATTGAACATATTTTTTGTCTCGTTATTGCATTATGTGTATCTTGATTGTCTCTGAACTCTATAGACCTCAAAAAGAGGGTTCCAAAGATGTGTGCCATCGAGTTAACCAAGATTCATTCTAAAGTAAAGTCAAAAGGTTCTAAGTTTCAGAGAGGCCATAAGTGTCATTGTTACCACAGTACATTATCTACACCACCGAACCTTTATCGGTGGGCTGTTATATATATATATATATATATATATATTCACACCAATGTTGCAAGCATTATGTGGGAAGTTTTACATGTACATTATACACATTGTTGCGCTATAGTCGGTCGAGTAGGAACTTATATATGCATCCATACATACACCTCATAGTATTACCTAAAGGAAGCGACATATTACACACATCGGGCTATAGGCCAAGGGTAGATTATCTAATAAAACTTATATACATAAGTTTCAGTACAGTTTCAGAATTTAATTATTCGCCCTAATTGGCACACAGATTTTCAGAGTATCGGGTTGCATTTTTATGCCCTACTTTACAACTACTGCTTTTACATTATTTTTCATGTTTTACATACCAGTATATTTCATTCGTACTGACATTCCTTTCGTCAGGGGCACTGCATTTCATGTTGTAAATCCAGGTAGAGGTGCAGATAGACCTCCCTAGTAGGAGTTTGTTGAGTTTTGTTGATCGAGTAGTAAACTTTACTTCATCCGAAGCTACCGAGTGACAGTCATGAGCTGTGTTTTGGTGGAGATACAGGTTATGGGTAGGTCAAGGCCCTATCCCAGCCACATTACAATTATGTTTTCCTTAGAGGCATATAGACTGGATTTGTATGTATAGTTGTTTTGTTCCAGCCTTGTCGACCTTGCTATATATGTATGTTTGTCCTGCTGCCATTGTATCGGGTTGTCCTATTCAATTTCCCTTGTGTTAATCCTTCTGAGATCTTATACGCCTAGATCATTGTATGCTCAGGTTATGATACACATGTGGTATGCTCGGGCCATTCAGGCACCGGGTGTCGGTCGCACCCCTCAATTTGGGGTGTGACAAAAGCAATTTATTCATGTTCTTTAGCTTTAGAGTATGTATATATATATATATATATATACATACTCTAAAGCTAAAGAACATGAATAAATACAATAAAACCTCTACTGAAAGGTAAGGATGAGAGTGGACTTACCACATACCCTAAATCGGCTTACCAGGTGTCTATTGCTCTGACCGCTTGGCCCTTCTTTCTAGCTATACAATTTATTTTGTCATAACTCTTCTAACTCTGTTTTTTTATCTTTACTACGTTGTTATATATCTTGCAAACTGAACATAAAGTGACTCATATCATATCTGGAATACTGAACACAATATTTCGGCCTCACAAAGGGTCTGGTGTGTAAGTGCAAAGCCCCGAAGACAAGTGTATTTGAATAGCCCCGAAGCAAGTGAATGCATAGCCCCGAAGGCAAGTGTATCTAAATAGCCCTGAAGGAAAGTGAATGCATAACAAGCAAACAATCTGTAAGCTAAGTACATACATCTATAACCATAACTCAACCAGAACTTTCTGTAACTTACGGTTCGTACTTATTAACTCTTGATCTACTTTTTTTTATTTAAGGGGACTTGTACTATCCTTATGTCTCATCCAACTATCTTGTTATACTACTTGATCTATCTTTATGATTCGCATATCTCTACTTTTCTTAAGTTCAAGGAGTACCTTATATAACTCGTATTCTATATTCTTCTAAGTGACTCATCCCGTCGTAATTCGTACCCTATTTTTCTTAGCTTTAGGGAGTCCTTTAATCATCCATAGATATACGTACACAGTTACCTCGCTAGGATATTACAATCTAATCCTATAACTAGTACAACCACATCTTTCTTTACTTATGCTCCACTACTGGTTCATTAGCTCGTTCCTTCGGTCATCGATCTACTAAGAACTCTAGCTTATAAATATAACTTACAAATAACTTAGAGGCATTACCGGTTCTGATCCATATTGCGCGGGAGATTTCCGCAAGATTGACAAATGAACTCTTAAGCGGTCTTAATCCATCACTAAGGAACATGGATGCGAACTATCCCCCTTCGGCTTCTAATAAAGGGAACATACTTTCGGATTCATGACGAAAAGAAGGAAAAGTAGCCCTTACATACCTTGGAATTAAATCATCGATGACAAAGATGGAATCCGCCTCTTCACCATCCATCTACAACAATACACAATACTCATGTCAACAAGAAAGGACATACCAACTAGCTACCGAGCGACAAGCTAGTTCTACGGCAAATCGGACAGCACATCCCCTGAATTCTTACCTCCTCCGTATCAAGAACCACATCCATGAAAACAACACCATCATAAAAAAATTATTCTTCGTGATTTCCAGCCATCCAACACCAAAGAGTTACTCCCAAAATCATTCATACTTCCAATAACATGAAACACAATTCTACATGATTTCTAATTACTTTTTTTCTTTTAGCTTGTGATGAAATTCTCGATCTTCAATACCGATACTTAGACAAGAACAACAACACCATACACATCATATCTAAGTTACTTTCCCTGAGTTCCAACTACAACAAGCTATAATTATTGGTTCAAAACAGCCCAACAACACTCAACAACAAGATTCAATATTCCAAGAACTTGTGCTACATGATTTCTTAATAATCATCCTCCTAATACTTTTATAAACCCAAGAACAAGAAGAATGAGATGGAACTTACCTCCAATTACTAGAATTCACTTCAATTTCGAGATTACTTCACTCCCAAGGAGTTTCGAAGTTCAGCACAACGAAGAGGAGAAATATCTAATGATAAGCACGGGTTTCCTTACGTTGGATTCACTTTATTTGCCCTTGAATTTAACCTTGGATCATAAGAGAGCTTATAGAGAGTATTTGGTAACTAATTAGGTCTGAAAATTTCAAGAGATGAAGTGAGCTTCGACCTAGGGGTTTATATATATGGGTTAGGATATGTTTTCACTGGCATAGTCCATGGCGGGGTTTGCGAATCGCAGACACTACCCGCGAAACACATGTTGTGTCGTAGACCTTCCAGGATTTCGCCATAAATGTCTGCCCTGCAGCGCTTCTTCAAACGTTCCTAACGTTTTCTACAGAGCCCGGATTGATGAACGGTTTATTGCGTTAGAAATTAGACTCACTGAACTTGAATGTAGATATGTTATGAACTCCATAATTCCTTATATATGGGGAGATATTCCCCTGACAAGTTGGGTAAAAAATCCTGTCTGAAATTCTGCCTAGCTTTCTCCGAATTTTGACGAACTTAATTTCTTTGATTTGTGCAACCTCGAAACCTTTTGGTACTCTTTTAACACTGGATAACAACATTTATTAACCTTATGAGGGTATCATGACCATTTTGACTTACATTATCTAGCTTACGACAATATCAACGTACAAAGTGCGGGGTGTAACAAAAAAAGATAAGCGATTACTGCAAATATAATCCGGTCTAAAAGTCTGGAGTTGAATCCCACAGAGAACTAACATTAGCTATAACTATTCAATATTACTAATAAAGATATAGAATCCTTCTCGCTATAACTGTTCAATATTACTATAAAGCTATAGAAATTATCAACTAAAGAGAATGGGTTAAATTCAATATTAAGGAGGCCTAGTGTTATGATTTCTCCAATTATTAGAATCCTTCTCGCTAAGTTATCTATAATCTTGCCGATTTATTCTCTACAGATCATGAGCACTCAACTTACCGTAATTATCTCTCGATCAGTTACAATAATATTCTAGAGTTATTCTCTCGAACTAACCCTAGCTAGTTATTTCTCACCTCTCACTTTGACTACGTCAAAGCTTCGTTATCTTTAAACCCACTTTTAAACCTACAATATTGATCTCTCATATACATAAGGAGTGATGTTGTTCAAAAACTACCTAATCATGTATTCTTTCTCAAGCAATACAAGATATAACGGCACAGTCAATCGAAATTCAATCAACTTAAATAAGCTCATAGTTGAATAAGTAGAAAAAATTCAACGACTCAATTATATAAAAATGTAACAAGAATTCATCCTGCAAAAGGCTCCATCAAAACCCTTGATAAAGAATTAGTTACTCATAAAAGTATTTGAAAATATGATACTAAAATTCATAACCAACAACGGAAAATAGGAAGAAGAAAGAAAAACTCGTTGCCGAATATTTCCCCTTGCTTCACGATGGCTCCTTGTTGCAAAATAATGACTAAATATATGCATTTTGGGCCAAACATCACCCCCCCCCCCCCCTCCCCCGAAAATAATGTAGTGATTTCATAAAAAGGCCTAAAAACTTAGCAATTATTTCCGCTTAAATACAATCCTCATCTGAAGGGCAACATTTAAAGTCATTGTCAAGTATTCTATAGTCAGAAATGCTAGACGATAAGGAATAGCACTATAAAGCATCAAATACATATAGTTATATCTTGTGGACACATCATGACGCACTTTACCATTCAACTTCAACCAAGGTTCTTATTACACTCTACAAGTTTTACCATGCTTGACTCGAAGCCTTTAACATATTTTATACTTTCTCTTATGTTAAAAACAACATTTTGAATTGCTTTCAACCCTGCTTGGACAACCAAATTCAAAATATGATTTGCACACCTAATATGGACAAAGTCTCCATTACAAAGCAAAAACCCCATCAAATCAAAATGCTTAATCAAGCAATCTACCACACCTTCATTATAACTTGCATTATCTAAAGTTATAGAAAATACATTCTTTTCGATTCCCAATTCTTTCAACAAATGAATCAACCTTAGAACAAAATCTTTTTCTGTAAAACCCAATCTAACTCAACGTACTGTGTAGTAACACAAATATACCCATTTTGTGTGATATTTGACCAGAGATCATATGTCAAACAAATTATATTCGGAATAGCTTCAAGCTCATTCTAAACTATCTCTTTTCTATCAAGATACAATTTAAGCACATCAGTGTTTGTAGTGTTTCTTGAAATGGTTTTAACTATAGGATTCAAAAAGAAATGTACTTCTATAATCCATTCATATTCAACAAAGCTAAATGGGAGGCTATGTCTAATTATAGCTTTGGCTTCCACTTGATGATACTCGTCATGATCTAATGTCATACCTTGCCTAGTATTCTTCTTGTGTTTAGCTTGGTGATGCAATAAACTTATTGTTCCACCGGTTGAGTTAGACAAATATACACGCCACATTTTTTAGATTTTTCCCTAAGTCTATTATCAGGATTGTTATCCAAGTTCAAAGGCTCAAAAAATTTCCACACTAGAGAAGTCGTTCTGCGTCGTTTTGATGAATTCATAACACTAACTTCATTGGACTCTTCATCACCATGCTACATCGACATTGAACTATCAACATCAGAAAACCTCTAATCTTGTCCAAGTAAATTTTGCAAAAATAGAAAAAACGAACAAATTAACAAATAGCAACTCCCCCTCTCCACCACCCATAATGAAAATACCCCCTTCCACACATCCTCAATTCACGGACTCCGTCAAGAACAAAATAACATGTTTAATACATCCAACAAATAAAAAATGTCAAGAGAAGAAGAATTTTAGTTACTTTACATGTTAAAATCTTAAGGAACTACAGAAGTCATCAAAAGATAGATGCAGAAAAAGCCCTAGCAAATAGGAGCTCACGGGTTGAACTTCACAGGAAAGAATTGTTCGCACACCTGAGATTTTACAGGACTAAAATTTTGGGAGTCTGACGGGTAGATAGGCATATGTTCGGGTTGATTTGGGCTAAGGTATCTCACGGGTCAAAATGGGTTGTTGCCCAAGTCAGCCCATTTGAAAATTATTTAATGCCCAACCCGTTAGAAGTTGGGCGGATAATAAATTGTTGGGCCACTTTTTCCACCTCTACCTATAACTACCACCATAAGCTAATACCATTCACAATAGGCAGTCATACCATCATCACTAGTCGTTACCACCACCAACCAATAAATATTTTTCATTGATATCGTATTAGATTAATTTATTCTTTTATTTGAATATTATATTTATTAATTTTCAAATAAAGACAACTTTTATATATTTTATAACGCCCTAAACCATGGCTCGGTTGAAACACGACACTTGGTGTCTGACTGCATGTGACCGAAGCGAATAACATGGCTTGTTGAATCAACATGGGAATCAACACATGCAATAGTAATGATTTAAAACATGTAAAATATAATATTGAAAATATTGTCTGAAAATATGATTGCAGAATAATTTAAAATATAATAAGTCTGAATACTAAATAACTGACATGACATGCTAAACTAGTCTATGAAACCTCTGAAATGTGAGTCTAACTGCAAAAAAAAAATTATCGGACAAGGCACTGGCATAGCTCTACTATAAAGCATAACATGAAAATAAATAAAACTGACACCCCGAATGAAATAGCTGATACTGATGAAATTCTAATGAGCATATTCGTCGTCCTGAAGCTCAGTACATGTACCGTGAAATGCAAGCCCCAAGAAAAAAGGGATGTAAGTATATTTGAATTGTACTGTATGTAAAACAACTGAAAGAATAAGTAGGCACATGAAGTAATAGGAACTGAAACTGTAATCTAAGAATAAGCATGAATAATATCTGACATGAATATACAACAAAACATGATAAACCATTTTAAGTAGAAGAACTTTAGTAAAACTGATATGAAACCACCACGCTAGATTGTGGCGTCTGACCTCTGTCCGATCAACTAATTCATCTCGTACCTTGTTGGGGTACGAGACATGAACATGACATGAATGGATCCAATAACCCATTATGGGTAACATGAAGGAATTGTCCTAACTGGGCGGAGTGATCCTTATCCTACGTTGGCATATGTAGTTTAAGGTATTAAACCTTCTCGGTATTTGTGCACCTCCCAGAACGTAAATATATTTGGCTTGTACTCAATGAATTTCATGAATATAACTGGTAAACATGATTTGTAAATGTAATTTAACGTGAATATAAATACATAATATAACTTGTGTGAAAACATGTATAATTTCATGGGTTGAGTAATAATGATTCATTACTTGTATTTAAGGACTCGTGGAATTCAAAACATGTGTTCACAGATTACAGACAGGTTCATGACAATCATAATGACATAACATGAATACATTTAACGAAAACATGATATAAGCATGGTATATAGTTATACATGTATATAGGGTTATTATGAATTAGAGCAAACTCTAGGTCTGAGGAGATTTGTGTTCCATGGATTAAAAGTAGTGTTGGGAAGAACAATGATATTCTTACACGTGGATAGAAGCGCTACATACAATAATCGCTCCAAAACTTGTAATAAGAGTCTTAACTTTTAAGAAGAAACACAGAAGCCTGAACTTAATTCCACAAGGAGGGTTTTCTTGAAAACCCTAGGTTAAGAATCAATGATTTCACTTAGGACTTGAGTATACTTGATTAGAACTGCGTAGAAATACATGGAAAGGGCTTACCTTGAGATATGAAGATGATGGGAGGAGAAGAACTTCATGCTAGGGCATGGAAAGGATGAAAAAATGATTTTTAGAACTGATTTCGTGAATATATACTATTCAATCGTTGGGGGTTATACGGCCTGATTGTACGGTCCATAAAATTTCTACGGTGAGGAGTACGGGCCATACATAATTGTACAATCCGTATAAAGTGATCGTCATCGGATGGTAAATTCCAGTGAGCATCAAAACTTGGGGGTCACCCTATGGTAAAAAAATGACGGTCTGTATAATTTTATACGGTCCATATAAGCCACCATATTTCATTGATTTTCGACGGTAATTCTACAGTTCGTATAATCCTGGCATATAATAGAAATTATTGAACTGAAACTATATTTTGATTTTTATACTTCCCCTCTCGGTTTCCTAAACTCCTGAATCATGAATAAGGCTTAGTATGAAGGTACGAGGTGTTACAGTATCTCCCCCTTGGGGTCATTCTTCCTCGAATGATGGGTCGTGGTTAAGGATGATACTGGAGATGGCAGGAGTACATGAATGTGAAGAAACATGACATGGAACATGAGGGACTAAATGACATGATTACATGAAAACATGAATATGGTGACATAAGACTTGTGTAATGAATACATAAATATGAAATATGAGACATGTATATGCATGGGACAATACACGAATACTAAAGGTATTTACCTTGAACACTTTCTCCTTGTTCCTCAAATAAGTGCAAATATCTGGACTTCATGTCTTCTTTGCCTTCCCATGTAGCCTCTTTAACTTTCTGACTTCTCCACAACACTTTCACTGAGGCAATTTCCTTAGTTCTCAACTTGCGAACCTGACGATCTAGAATAGCCATAGGGACCTCTTCATTGGTTAAGTCATCCTTAACTGTGATGGATTCGGTAGGAATAACCAGCGACGGGTCTCCCACACTTCCTCAACATAGTTACATGAAACAATGGTGTACAACAATTAAATCTTGTGGCAATTCCAGCTCATAAGCCACTTAGCCATTCCTTCGCAAGATCCTATGTAGTCCGATATATCTGGGACTGAGTTTCCGTTTCTTTACAAACCTCACGACACCTTTCATAGGTGAAACTTTTAGAAACACTCAATCATCAACTTGAAACTCCAAGTCTCTATGCCTCACTCTGAATAGGACTTTTGGCGACTTTGATTTGTTTTCAAACGCTCCTGAATTAACTTGACTTTCACCATATATTGATGGACCAAGTCAGGTCCTAACAACTCTGCTTCACCAACTTTGAACCAACTAATTGGCGACCTACACCTTCGCCCATACAGAGCTTTGAACGGTGCCATCTTAATACTAGCATGATAACTATTATTATAAGAAAATTCGATGAGAGGCAAGTAATCATCCTAATTACCTTTAAAATCTACAACACATGCTCTCAACATATCCTCGAGGGCCTGAATAGTATACTCTGCCTGGTCGTCTGTCTGAAGATGAAAAGTTGTACTGAGATGTACCTTGGTACCCAATCCTTTCTAGAAACACTTCCAAAAGTGCAGTGTGAACTAAGCACCATAATTTGAAATAATGGACACTGGGGTCCCATTGTCACACCCCAACATATGGGGGTGGCCGGCACCCAGCACCCGAAAGCCTAAGCAGACCACTGTAGTATCTAAAACTTATAATATGAAACTTAGGCTGAAAAAGGCCTCCAAATAACCATATAAGACCAGAACGTATGACAAACAACATGCAGAAGAGTCCCAACAAGATATGTATATATAGATAACCAAGGTCGACAAGGCCACAAGGAGAGTACACTACTAACAAAAAAGGGGCAACAAGGCCACGACATACATATACCCACTATATATAAGTCTAAAAGCATTTAAGAGTGATATGATACATCAACAGGTCGGGACAAGACCCTTCCATACACAAAATGCTAGTAAAATATATAATAGTACCTAAAGACTCTAATACTACAACTCCGAGAAAAGGGAGTGTGATAATCACAGTTAAACCGGCCACCTACTGAGGAGGAGCACCGCTCTATCTATTTGTACCTGCGAGCATAAACACAGTGCTCCAGCAAGGGAGCATTAGTACGAAAGATGTACTGAATATGTAAGGCAGATAACCAATGTGAACAAAAGATATAACATAAGAGATATGGGTACAGAAGTCAACCTGAAACTCAAAATAAGCCTTTGAGCCTGTCACAATCATGAAGATATTTATTTTGGATCACATTGAACCCAAGAGATGCTACGGATTAGAAATACCCAGAGATTCGAATCAATTTGTCAAAGAAGGCCTTTCGCTACAAAATTTCACAAGAGAGAAGCCTATTCAAAGAACGATATATCGAGTCATGTCAAGAAAGAAGGTTGCCTTACATACCTTATCAAAGAAGCTAGTTATGTCCCGTGAAACCTTGTAAGTGTTAAGAATGATTATATATATCATATAAGGGACTTGATATTAATATCGAATTCGTATCTTATAGAGAAGCTCACTGAGGCACATTGTCAAACAACTTAAGTACATAGGGTTCTTAGGTTTCATTACAAGGAATACTTAAGCAATCCGACTCCATAATCCTCCAACACGCACTTTCCTTAACTCCACAAACATACAACCAGTTTAATCATTAATTTCACCTCATATCTCAAGTGAAACAACCCAACAAGTCATATAACCATGAGTCCACAAGTCTACGAGTTTTAACAATGAAAATCCTTTCAAAACTTGTTTCAAATCATCTATTAACGATAAGAATAGGTAAATGAGGATAAAACTTACCTTTACATACCATAATCTCCTCAAAACAGCAAGTTACTTCGCCTCCAAGGGTTTTTCGAAATTGATTCTATAGGGAGAAGATGATTACTACGATAGTCGCAGGGTTTATCATGATAATTTTGTGCGATTTGCCTTTGATTTGGATATAATTTGATAGAAAACCTTGGAGAGGGTTTGAGGAGTAATTTGGGGCTGATTCTAAGTGGAAATAAGGCCCAAATTCGAATGACCCAATTTATAGCCGAAAACAATTGGCACCGCCCAAAAGGACGGTCCGTACAATTCTATACGGTCTGTCAATATGAACCGTTAAACCATATCTGAAGCCTGGCATTTTGCAGTTCATTTGATGGTGGACCATTCCATTTTGACGGTCCGTCAAACTGGCAGTTCGGCCACTTTCATCAAAACGTAATTTCTTCGATCCGTTTAACTTTCATACACTCAGGTACTTCCATAAACAAGATATAATACTTCATTACCCTTCTGTAAGGTCGCACCCCTTCCCGAGATATCTATATCAATTGATGACATGACAGAATATAAAACTTATGAGGCGTAACATTTTTCCCCCTTAGGAACATTCGTGTTCGAATGTTGAAGATTGCTTTAACGCTTAGGATTTCAGAAAATTTCGACAGAGTTTCCCCTGTAAATATGGCTACCCGAAACTTACTAACCAACCTAAATAGATAACAAATGCCACACAGAGCTACAAAATAATATAACAATACCCAATCGGCCTCACACGACCGTCTATACAAAAAAATCAAAGAGGGTTAGCCATAACTCACCTTAACTATCATTCGTCGTACTCTGAGCTGTATTTGCCATATCTGTCTCAACATTAGCACCTAAACCGAGTATATGATTCAAGGTCGATAAATAGAATAGAAACTAGAGAATCATATCACACGAGTATCGATATAAACCTGGGGTTTGGAACAAATAAGGATATCGAGACTTCATATCTTCTTCGGCCTCCCAAGTCATTTCTTCTACATTGTTATTCCTCTACAGTACTTTAACCAAAGCAACTCCTTTGGTCCGTAGCTTACAGGTTTGGCGATCCAAGATAGCAATGAGAACTTCTACGTATGACAGGTCCTCCGTGATCTGAACATCTTCAATGGGAGTTATGTGAGAAGGGTCACCTAAGTATTTGCAAAAGGATCGATACGTGGAATACCATGTGAACTGCTTCCAATTCGGGGGTAACTCGAGCTTATAAACCACTTGGCCCATTATCTGAATAATTTGATATGGCCCAACATATATGGGGCTAAGCTTGCCCTTCTTATTGAATCTCATCACGCCCTTCATATGCGATATCTTTAGAAACACCCAATCTCCCACATCAAACTCTAAATAGTGACACTGATTATCCTAATAAGACTTTTATCGACTCTAAGCTATCAACAATCATTTTTTAATTAGCTTCACCTTTTCTACAGCTGGCTATACCAAATCAGGTCCTAGTAGTTTTGTCTCGCCAATATCAAACCAACCAATAGGAGATCTGCATTTTCCATCGTATAGGGCCTCATATAGTGTCATCTGAATACTAGAATGGTAGTTATATATGAATTCGATAAGTTGCAAATGATCTTTCCAGCTTCCCTTAAAATCTAAAACATAAGCTCGCAGTATATCTTTGAGCGTGTGAATAGTGCGCTCAGCTTTCCCATATGTCTGAGGATGAAAAGATGTGCTGAGACTAATATGAGTACCCAAGCCCTTCTGAGAATACATAAAAGTTAGTTGCAAATTGTGCACCTCTAAAAGATATAATAGACATTGGGACTCCATGAAGTCAGACTATTTCTTTGATATAAAGCTTGGCATAATCCTCAGCCGAGTAAGTGGTCCGGACCAGTAGAAAATGAGCTGACTTTGTGAGCCTATCCACGATAACCCATATAGAATCATACTTCCGATGAGAATTAGGCAGTCCTGTAATGAAATCCATGTTAATTGCCTCTCATTTCCATGTTGGGATCTCTATATTTTGTAGCAATCCTCCAGGTTTCTGATGTTCAACCTTAACTAATTGGCAATTCGGGCATTGAGCAACAAATTATGCGATATTCTTTTTCATATCATTCCACCAATATAGCTGTTGAATGTCATGATACATCTTAGTAGAACTATGATGAATAGAATACCTGGACTGATGAATTTGTGTCATGATCCGCCCTCGAAGCCCTTCTACATCGGGTATACACAGCCGGCCCTTATACCTAAGAATTCCATTTATAGACAACTCGAATAACCGCTTCTTTTGAAGGGGAACACCTTCATTAATCCTACCAAGCTGGATTATCAAATTGTCGTGCCTTTACTTCTGCCACTAAGGACGACTCGGTGGCGTCCCAAACTATAGCACATCTATCTTCTACATCTAACAATCGCACATTTAGACTGAAAAATAGGTATAGATCTTTGGTCATCTATAGGTTGTAACCTTTCACATGTCGCAGGCAGGCTTAACGCGTCGACTACAATATTTGCCTTGCCTCGATGGTATAAAATATCCACATCATAGTCCTTTAGCAGTTCAAGCCATCTTCACTATCGCAAATTCAACTCTTTCTGCTTGAATATCTACTGCAAGCTTTTATGGTCTGTAAATATATCAACATAAAATCGATACATATAATGATGACATATTTTTAGAGCAAATATAACAATTGTTAATTCAAAATCGTGAGTCGGGTAGTTCTACTCATGTTTCCTTAATTGCCTCGAAGCATATACAATAACTTTACCATGTTGCATCAGAACACAACCCAACCCTACTTTGGAGGCGTTGCAGTACACCACATAGATCTCCGATCATTCAGGTAGTGTTAACATATGTGCCAATACTAATTTGTTTTTCAACTTCTGAAAATTCTTTTCGCAAGCCTCAGACCACTGAAACTTGGTTGCCTTATGCATCAACTTTGTCAATGAAACGGCAATAGAAGAGAAATTCTCTGCGAACCTTCAATAATAACCTACTAAGCCCAAGAAACTACGTACCTCCGTACGGGTAGTGGGCCTCGGCCAATTCTTTACTGCCTCAATCTTCTGACCATCCACTTTGATGCCTTTGTCCAACACTACTTGATCTAGAAAAGCCACTGAGTTCAACTAGAATCCACATTTAGAAAACTTAGTGTATAACTCGCGGTCCTGGAGTGTTTGTAACACCGATCGCAAATAATCGCTTCTGATCGAGAATATATCAGAATGTCATCAATAAATACTATTACAAAGATATCTAGGAATGGTTTAAATACCTGGTTAATCAGATCCATGAATGATGTCGGTGCATTAGTCAGACCAAAAGACATAACAAGAAACTCGTATGGCCATATCTAGTCCAAAATGCGGTCTTTGGAATATCTTTCTCCTTAACCCATAACTGATGATATCAAAAGCTGATATCAATCTTCGAGAAGTACTTAATGTCTTGCAAATGATCAAACAAGTCATCAATTCTAGAGAGCGCATACTTGTTTTTAATAGTCACCTTGTTCGGCTGACGGTAATTAATACACATTCTTAATGAATTATCCTTCTTACGTACGAATAACACTGGTGCACCCTACGAGGAGGTACTGCACCTAATAAAGCCCTTTTTCAGAAGATCTTTCAATTGAGCTTTTAATTTTTTGAATTCGACAGGAGTCATTCGATACGAATGAATAGATATAGGTTGGGTTTCTAAGAGTACGTCGATAGAAAACTCAATTTCCCTTTCTGAAGGAATATTAGGAAGTTCGTCAGGGAATATGTCAGGAAATTCTCTAATGATAGGAACTGATTAAAGAGTTGGAGGCTTTGCCTCCGCGCCCTAAACTCGCATGAGGTGGTAGATATATCATTTCGAGATCATCTTTCGAGCATTAAGGTAGGAAATAAACCTACCCTTAGGTGCTACAACATTGTCCTTCCATTCGATAATGGGCTAGCCTGGAAAAATTAAATCGAACGACTTTCGTCCAATAATCAACATTAGCATAGCAAGAAGCCAACTAATTCATGCTCATAATAATATCAAATTCCACCATTTCTAGCTCATTCAAATCGTCTACAGTATGACGATCATATATTTTTACATCACAATTCATATATACCCGCCTAACAACTAGAGGTTCACCCATGGGCGTGGACACTTCAAACAACTTATATAACAATTCAAGCTCTTTTTCACACTTACCAACAATAAATAGTGTAATATAGGATAAGGTGGAACCCAGATCTATCAAGTATATACATCAAGAGAAGATATGGATAATATACCTATAACCACATTCGGAGATGACTCAAGGTCTTGTCGACCTAACAAAACATAGATGCGGTTTTGGGAATTGCTCGAACTAGGTGTTGCTCCTCTACCTCTACCAGCCGATGTCGGTGCTCCTTGTCCAAAAGGACACACTGATGATGAAGAAGTTGTTACAGATCCTGTCGGCTGTGCCATACCGCCCCTACCCCTACCTTTTATTGGATAAAACCGCATAATATGACTAGGCTGGCCATATGAATAACACATCCAAACCCTGGCGGCATTACCCGAAATGAGTCATACCACATCAACCATAATACAACATCGATGGCCTCGCCTGACTGGACCCTTCTCTATATTAGGAGCCTGATAAGATCCGACTTGGGAATAAGTGGATTCAAATAACAAAATGTTGAAATTAAGATAGATTAGAAATCAAAGATGAGAAGTGAAGAAATAGGGGATTAGAATAGAAGAAAGAAAGGACTAAGACAATGAAATCAACATTGAATTAGTCCAAGGGAGAAGAGCAACTTAAACTCATACATGGAAATCTAATCCAAGATTATCAATCAAAATCTAAGTATGAAAATAGGCTAAGGCAAGCTTATATAGTTTTTGTCTTTACACGTATAGCCACATTTATTTAACTAATAGCTACATTTGGATTTTAGCTACCCAAGCATGCAATTATAGCCACACATCAACATTTGGGCTTCTTTAAGAGGCAAGATTTGGGTCTTGGACTCTTGGGCTCTTATACTCTTCCTCCATAGCTTGAAGCCTCTCCTTCATAGCTTAAGGCCTCTCTAATGGTTGTGTTCAAGGGCTTCAATAGATTCATTCTCCATAAACTTGGCTTGTAAAGATTGGGAGTCCTTGGTTTGTCTTCTAGTAAGAGACATCGGTGAAAGTTGAGTATTTGAGTTATCCGATATCCTATAATTAAAGAGTGATTAGCTTGATAACTTAGTTTAGTGTAATTGTAGTGATTAGGATAGTTCATCATTGGTGGATTCCATTGTTGGCTATTGAACCTTTATCCATTGATTTCATATTAGAGTTGCTCATTTGTGGATTCAAATTTGTGTCTTTAATTGAATTTCAATTATGTTTTCTCCCATGGATTAATTCAATATTGATTTCATTGTCTTAGTCCTTTCTTTCTTCCATTCTCATCTTTGCTTTCTAATCTATCTTTTGTTTCCACGTTTGTTGTTTGAATTTGTGTCTTCCATAAGCTGGATCTTATTAAAGCATGATGCCCGTGAACCCTGACCCTGACAAGAATAAGTGGTCGGATCACTACGTTGGCCTTGAATTTGTGGTGGTGCACTAGTCGTTGGATAAGATGGGTGCCTAGGAAACTGAGGTCTAAATCCACCTCGAAACTCCCTTGTGTCACCTGCGAACCAGGCTCTCTTATGCTGACCCCTATCATGTTCTCGACTAGCTCGCTGCTGCCTCTTACAATCATCTAAATTTTGTGTATAGGCCTGAATGTAGGAGATATCCATATTCGGATTTAATAAAGCTATCGTGCACTCATTCACCAAATGTGGATCCAAACCATTGACAAACAGATGTACCGGTCGCTCATATCAACAACAATTGTGGGAGCGTACCTGGCCAATGAGTTAAACTACAAGCTATACTCTCGGACGCTTATATTACCCTGCTCCAAGTGTAAAAACATATCTCAAATAGCACGTCAAAGCTCGACCTGTAGATACTGTTGTAAACATGCCTCGAGAACTCCCTCCAGCCCATAGGTGGGCCTTGGGGTCCCCGGGTCTTCTCCCAAGTCTCAAACCAGGTCACGGCCATATCCCGCTATCTATAGAAAGCTAACTCTACTGACTCCGCATCCGTCGCATGTATAACTCGTAAGGTCCGATGCATCCTAGCTAGAAAAAAATTGGGTCTGCATTGGGATCTGCCCCTGTAAATACTGGAGGGTCTAGGTTAACGAAATCCCAAACTCTCGCACTCACAGCCCTATCAGCAATACCGAGAGTCTGACATTAGGCTTGGGAGGCCACTAGCCTAGTCAACAACTGCACAACACTCTGTAGGTCTAGATCTTGATCAGGTGCAACTGGAGAAGGAACTGAAGGTACATCAGCTCCCATTTGTCCCTTTGGATGTGGTGGTGGGGGTGGAGTCATGGAGGCCCGAGATACAACCTCATTTTGATGCTCCTATCTCCATGAGTCAGCGGGTGGTGCCTGACTAGCACCCTCACCTGCCTCCTCATCTAACCTATGCAAAGCTTCTTCTCGTCTAGTTGTTAAGTTTAAGTACATAGGGTTCTTAGGTTTCTTTACAGGGAATACTTATGCAATTCGACTCCACAATCCTCCAACACACACTTTCCTTAACTCCACAACACATAAAACCTATTTAATTAGCAATTTCACCTCATATCTCAATCGTAAATAACATATGTATAAAAAAAACTCAATAAACAAAACAAGATAATCTCGCACGCGAAAAGCGCTTTCCGACGCAGCTGATGACGCTTGAATGTTCAAAACATCTCGAGCCATCAATGAAAGTGTCGAAAGGTCTTCTCATTCCCCCTCCGATATTTCAAAAGTCTTCTTGTCCATCTTCATTGATAACTTCTTGATACTGGTACAGAACCCCGCAAAACAAAAATATCCAACTCGCTAATTTGGTTAGTAGAGGTACGGCCGCACATTCTATTTCGAGGCTTTCAATACTAGCCGCAAAACAAAGATGTCTTTTGTGAGGTTGTATTGAAGATGAAGAAGATGGTATGGTAGCCGGTACGTTACTAGCATTTTCTTGTTGATAAAATCTATATATATTTTTGCATTGGTGTTCTACGCTATTCAACACTTCTTCTTTAGTTTGTTCAATAGGTGGTGGGTGATTTAGATTTTTGGGACTTGGAGGTGGTAGTACTTCTATACAATCGTAAATAGTTTCAATTAGTGATTTAGTACCGTCTATTTTAATAGTAGGATTTAATACGTAACCAATAATATAAATAGAAGGAATAGGAATAAAATATTTTTTTATTTTGACAAACATTTTTTTAATAGTTGCCTTATAAGTTGGTTTTTCCATATATTCACTAAGTAATAAAAATATTAGAGTTATATAAAATAACATAGTTGAAATAGTAGGATAATATATACCGGAAAATTCTTTTGTTGCTTGAAAAAATTTCTCTAAAAATACAATAAGTTCGGAAATTTTTACCCAATCACTATCTAAAATCATATCACTGGGTTTTTATTATGAGAGTTAAAAAATAAAGTTATAGGTAATTTATAGTCATAAGCAACAAGTAGTTGCTCGTATAAAGAATTCCACCTAGTCGATACTTCTTGTGGAATTCTTCTATAAGGTAGTCCACAATCGTGACAAGTTTTTTTATATTCTTTTCTACGTTGTACTTTATTACTTTTAAAAATAAAGTTTATAGCAAATTGTATTTTACTAAGAATGTCTTCAAAAAGTGATAGACCATCCTTTACAATTAAGTTATATATATGGCACGCGCATTTTATATGAAAATGGTCCGGAAAAGATGGAGCTAAACTATTTTTTAACATTGTAATTGCGTAATTGTTATTAGAAGCGTTATCTAATGTAATAGTCATAATTTTATCGGTAATTCCGTAATAATCGCACACTTGATAAATATTTTCTGCAATAAAAGTACCAAAGGTGTGCCTATCATCTATATATCTATACGCTAAAATACGTTTTTGCATAGACCATTTATAATCTATCCAATGACAAGTTACAGTTAAATAATCATGGCCGTTAGTACTACGACCTATATCGACGTGATAGATACTTTGCCATTAAAATGATATAATGAAAAACGTAAATATTGTTGATATTCATGCGCAAATTTAAATACATCTCTCTTAACAATTGACCTAGGAAAACCGTTAAAAGCAGGATTATATATATCTCTAATGTAATGAATAAAACCGGGAGATGAAGGAAATGAAAAAGGCAAACCCTCCACAAAGAACTAATTTTGATATTGCTTCCCTATCTCTATGTTTGTTGTATTTAGAGCCTACAATTCCCCCCCGTCATAGGGTTAATTTGACCCCGTACTTGGTCCGGACGGATACGTATGTGAACCTTGTCCCGATGGAGCGGCCGTTTGCGCACCCGGTTTTGAAGCCTGGTATTGGGCATACCTAGCCGGATGAGCACTTACTACGTGTCTAATTAAACCCCCGTCCCACCGTGACCTTTTCCGCTTTAAATTTTAAAACATTTTTACAAATTTTACATATGGCTACTTGATTCTCTACGTCCCTATCAAAAAATGTCCATGCATCTGATTTTAATGGTCGTTTTGCCGGACCTCGTCTCATACTAGGGGGAATAGGAGGTATTTCGGTTGAAGGTGCACTAGTGGGCGTGTTGTCATCAATATTAGTGGGTATATCGTCTAGATCATCGTCTAAATTAAAGTCTTCTTGAGTTTCGTAAAATAACTCCTCGTCTAAATCTAATGGTATTGTAGGAAAATGTTGAGTATCAACAAAATCATCCCGTGTAGGAATAAGATGACTAGAAGAAGTACCCTTGCCCCGGTTGCCTCTACTAGAAGAAGCACCCTTACCCTTACCCTTAAACATACCTTTTAATCCTTCCATTTTAATTATGATAATAAATAATTAAAGACAATAAAATTAAGTGCGCTAAATAAAATAAACAGACAATAATAATTTAATGAAGGAACGAATGTACCAAACGCCGACGTAACGTCAACGTGTAATCGAGAGGTTGAAAATTGAAACTTTGCTCGATGGAAGATCCTCAAGCTAGTTGCCAACTTCACTCCCAATTCCCAAATGAATTAATAAAATTGAATATTTAGCAAACAATGTAGAGAGATATATTGAGAAATTAGAGAGATTGTAGGAAGATTTGTGAGAAAGATGAAGAGAAAATGAGTTATTTATAGTTGAAAATTTGGGTTAAAGTGTAAATATAATAACTTATGGGTTAAAAATAAATATTAAGGGGTAGGGGGGGTTGGGGGAGGGGGGGCCTAAAATGGCCGTTGTTCAAACGGCCATAATCTAAAATGGCCGTTGGTGCAACGGCCATTTTTGCAAAGGGGATTTAAGGGTCGGGGTCGGGGTCGGGGTCGGGGTCGGGGTCGGGACGGGCTCGGGGCGGGCTCGGGTCCGGCGGGCCGGGGCGGGCTCGGGTCCGGCGGGACGAGACATCGTCCCATCCCGAGTTCGAGTCCCGCCCCGTTAAATTTTTTTTTTTTTTTTTTTTTTTTTAGCGGGGTCGGGGCGGGACCGGGCGGGGTCGGGACGGGGTCGGGCAGGGGTCGGGTCGTCCCGGCCCACTGGCCAGCCTTAATCTCAAGTAAAACAGCCCAACAAGTCACATAACCATGATTCCACAAGTCTACGAGTTTTAACTGTGAAGATCCTTTCACAACTTGTTTTAAATTGTCTATTAATTATAAGAATAGGTAGAGGAGGACAAAAATTACCTTTACACACCATAATCTCCTCAAAACAGCAAGTTAGTTCGCCTCCAAGGGTTTTTCGGAATCAATTATATAGGGAGAAGATGATTACTACGATAGCCACGGGGTTTATCACGATGATTTTGCGTGATTTTGCTACAATTTGATAGGAAACATTAGAGAGGGTTTGAGGAGTACTTTGGGGCTGATTCTAAGTGGAAATGAGGCACCAGGTCGCATGATCGAATTTATATCCGGAAAAAAAATTGGCACTGCCCAAAAGAATGGTCCATTTTGACGGACTGTACAATTTTGTACGATCCGTCAATCTGACCGTCAAACTAGATCTGAGGCCTGGCATTTTGTAGGTCATTTGACGGTGGACCAGTCCATTTTAATAGTCTATATAAATTTGTACAGTCCGTCAATTTGGACCGTCAAATTGGCAGTTCGGCCGATTTCATCGAAATATAATTTGTTCAATCCGTTTAACTTTCATACACTCTAGTACTTTGATAAAAATCTATAATCCTTCATTACCCTTCTATAAGGTCACACCTCTTCCCAGGATATCGATATCAATTGACGACAGAACAGAATGTAAAACATATGAGGCGTAACACCCATAAAGCTTGACAATTTGTCAGATATATAACTTGGCATAATCCATTGTTGAATCAGTGGTCTTGACCGGGAAGAAGTGTGCTAATTTAGTAAGTCGATACACAATCACCCAAATTGAATCATTCCTTCGAGATGAGCAAGGTAGACCTGTTATGAAGTCCATGTTTATCATCTCCCATTTCCAAACAGGAATATCAATACTCTAAGCCAACCCTCTAGGCTTCTGGTGCTCGGCTTTCACCTACTGATAATTCGGACACTTGGTAACAAAGTCTACCACATTCATCTTCATATCGTTCCACCAATAAATCTCTTTAAGATTATGATACATTTTTGTAGAACCTGGTTGAATATAATACCTAGAATTGTGCGCTTCTACTATGATTCACTGTCTGAGTTTGTCCATATCTAGAACACATAACCTGCCTCGGTACCTCAAAGTACCGTCATTTCCCTCTTGTTCAAAAGTCGTAGTCTTATGCTTGTGAATACCCTCTTTTAGCTGCAACAGATAGGGATCATTAAACTGTTTCTCCTTCACTTTGGCTACTAAGGAGGATTCGAACCTATTCTAGACAACCACACCACCGTCTTCGGAGTCCAAAAGTCGAACTCCTAAACTGGCTAGTTAGTGAATTTCCTTCGACGTGGTTCTCTTTTCTTCTTCAACATGAGCTAAACTGCCCATGGATCGCCTACTGAGAGCATCAGCTACCACATTTACTTTCCCCGAATGATAGAGAACATCCACATCATAATTCTTTATCAATTCAAGCCATCTCCTTTGTCTACGATTCAACTCCCTCCGCTTGAAAATATATTGAAAGCTCTTGTGGTCTGTGATAATGTCCACGTGAACTCCATACAAATAGTGACGCCATATCTTGAGCATGAAAACCACGACTGTTAATTCTAAATCATGAGTTGGATAGTTCTTTTCATGACGCTTAAGTTGTCTAGATGCATAAGCTATAACCTTACCATGCTGTATTAAAAGACATTTGAGACCAATCCCTGACGCATCACAATACACTACAAATCCCTCATTTCCATTTGGTAATGTTAAAACTGGAGAATATCTCATTTTTAATTCCTCAAAACTACGCTCACATGCATCTAACCACTGAAATTTAACTTTCTTCTGAGTTAATCTGGTCAACAGATATGAGATAGAAGAAAACCCTTCTACGAAGCATTTGCAATAGCCTGCAGGACCCAAGAAACTTCTTCTCTCAGAGGTGGAGGTAGGTCTGGGCCAATTCTTTACATCATCTATTTTTTGAAAATAAACTTGGACGTCTTTGCCTGAAATCACATGGCCTAAGAACGCGACTAACTTTATCCAAATTTTACACTTGGAAAACTTCACATAAAGTTTGCAGTCCTGAAGTATCCACAACACTATTCTGAGATGTTCTGCATGATCAACCTCACTACGGGAATAGACTAGAATGTCATCAATGAAGATAATAATGAAAAGGTTGAGGTAAGGCTTGAAGACCCTGTTCATAAGATCCATGAAAGCAGCTGGTGCATTTGTCAATCCGAATGACATGACACAAAATTCGAAATGACCATAGCGAGTTCTGAAGGCGGTTTTTAGAATGTCAACTTCCTTAACCTTAAGCTGATGGTACCTTGATCTAAGGTCAATCTTAGAATAACATTGGGCACCCTAAAGTTGATCGAATATGTCATCGATTTTGGGAAGAGAATATTTGTTCTTAATGGTAACCTTGTTTAACTGTCGGTAGTCAATGCACATACGCAAAGATCCATTATTCTTTCAAACAAATAAGACTAGTACACCCCAAAGTGAGACACTTGTCCTAATAAATCCCTTATCAAGGAGATCTTTCAACTGGTCTTTTAATTCTTTTAGCTCTAATGGATCCATTTTGTATGGAGGAATGCATATCGGCTTAGTATCGGGAAGTAGATCAATTCCAAAGTCAATCTCCCTATCAGGAGGAACTCTAGAAATATCTTCGGAAAAGACTTCTGGAAACTCGCTGACAACTGATATGGACTAAAAAGTTGGGGTCTAGGTAACTGCATCCCTAACTCGAACTAGATGGTAAATGTACCCCTTGGATATTATCTTTCTGGCTTTAAGATATGAAATAAACCTACCTATGGGTGCTACTGTATCACCCTTCCATTCTATGACTGGCTCACCGGGAAATTCAAAATCCACAATTTTGGTTCTACAATCTATTGTGGCATAATATAAAGACAACCAATCCATGCCCATGATCATCCATGTCTACCATTTCTAACTCTACCAAGTCGGCTACTCTAATGCGGTGATAGAATTTAACTGGACAACTCCTATATACTCATCTAGCTATAACTCATTTTTTTACTAGAGTGGATACTTCAAATGGTTCATGCAACCTTTCTGGTTCTATCCTAAATTTCTTAGCAATGAATAGGGTTACATATGATATAGTGGATCCAGGATCTATAAGGGTATAAACGTCAAAAGTGGAAATGGTTAGTATACCTGTGACAACATCAGCATAAGCCTTTGTATCCTGATGACCTACTAGTGCATACAAGCAGTTTGGACCTTTGCCTGTGTTACCAAACTTAGTTTTGCCATGCCCTGATTGGGCTTGAGAATTAAGAGGAACTGCTGAATTTGTGGACTGAGCCACATTACATCATATACCCATCTTCAAGAAGGACAATTTCTCTAAAAGTGACCTCACTGACCATACCCATAACAAATATCCATACCATACGACACTCCCTTAGATGTCTTACCACACTTACTGCAAACTTGATTACTAAAGGTACATTGACCCACACTGGCTTGTGACTGAGAGATTGATACTTTGAAGTTATGTCTCTTCTGATTATTCCTGAACTTTGGGACTGGGGCACTGGCTGAAAATGGAGTGGGTCCTGATGACCTATTTTTAAAGAATTGCCTGTCTCCACCTCTCCCATGGCTGAAGTGACTTGAAGACTTAGATCTCTTATTAAATTCCCTGTCTTTCTACTTATGTAACACTTCATCTTCCTTCATTCTGCTCTTATTACCTTGTACAAAAGAAATCATCTTGGTAATAGTAATTTCCTTATTCTAAGCAGAAATGTCAGCAGCACCGAACAAATGGGGGTCAAGACCCCACACGAAGCTCCTAACTCTGACACTCATATCTGAAACCATGTGTGGAGCATACTTAGCCAAGGAAACAAAGTGGAGGTAGTACTCATGCACACGTCTACCATTCTATTTGAGCTTCTCGAATTCGAAGGCCTTTGCCTCCCTAACATCTAGCGGCAGAAAGTGTTCAATGAATGCATCTGCAAATGCATCCCAAGTCACAGGAAATGTACCTTCCCCTCGACATTGTGCCCATGACTCATACCAAATATTAGCAACATCCTGCAACTGATAAGCTCTCAACTCTGCTATCTCTAACTTAGTAGCATGCATAACACGAAAAAGCTTATGTTGCCGGTCAATGAAATTCTACAGATCCTATGTCTTACTAGACCCTGTGAACACTAAAGGCTCCATACGCAAAAATTTTCGGGTCATAAAACTGGATGATTCTCTACTAGCTCTTGTACTTGGAGTTGTTCCCTGACGTTGAGCTTGTGCAACCACAATCTGGGTGAGCAACTGAATAGCTCCACTAACGTCCAGGTCAGTGGGACTGGAGTACAAACCTCTGCAGGTCCCCTAGCGTTAGGTGGAGGTATTGTTCCCGCATTAGCTCTCTGAGCCTGAGTGTTATCCTCCCAAGCAACATTGGTAGCAGCCTTTTTGCTTATAGTAGTTGACTTCCTTTTAGCATGCATTTTCTGAAATACATAATATGCATGAGTTAGAAGAATGACCTGAAGGTATAACTCTAATTGCACGATCTAGAGTATGAAAGAAGTGAGACAATCTTAGATGTCTTGTTAGTAAATAGTTTATATGTGTGGGCCCCACACACAAATAAAAGTGATCCCACTGGACACGGTTTCATAGACTCCCGAAGACACTTGAACCTAGTGCTCTGATACCAAGTTTTGTCACGCCCCGAACCATGGCTTGAGCGAAACACGACACTCGATGTCTGACTGCACATGACTGAGCGAATCACATGTCTTGCTGAATCAACATGGGCATCAACACATGCAATAGTAATGATTAAAACATGTAAAACATAATATTTTTTTTTGCTAAACCATTGCAGAATAGTCTGAAAAACATAATAAGTTTGAATACTGAATAACTAACATGGCATGCTAAACTAGTCTATGAAACCTCTGAAACGTGAGTCTGACTGCAAAATTGTTTTACCATGACAAGGCCTTGCCATACATTTACTATAAAGCATAACATGAAAATAAATAAAATTGACACCCCGAATAAAATGGGGCTCACCAATAGCTGAAACTAATGAATTCCTAATGAGCATATCAATCATCCTGAAACTCAGTACATGCACCATGAAGTGCAGGCCCCGGGCAAAAAAAGACTTAAGTATATTTGAATTGTACTGTATGTAAAGCAATTAAAAGAATAAGCAGGCACATGGAATAATAGAAACTGAAACTGTAACCTGAGCATGAGCATGTATAATATATTATATGAATATACTATAAAAATCATTTTAAATGGGAGAATTTTAGTATAACCGACATGAAACCACCACGCTAGAATGTGGTGTCTGATCTCTGCCTGATCAGTTAAGCCATCTCATACCTTGTCGAGGTACAAGACTGAACATGACATGAATGGATCCAATAATCCGATATAGGTAACATGAAGGAATCGTTCTAATTGGGCGAGCGATCCTTATCCTACGTTGACATATGTAGTTTCAGGTATTAAACCTTCTCGGTAATCTATGCAACTCCCGAAACATGAACATGAATATATTTGGCTTGTAAGTCCATGAATTTCATGAATATAACTTGTAAACATGATTTGTAAATGTAATTTAACACGAATATAAATATATAACATAACTTGTGTGAAAGCATGTATAATTTCATGGATTGAGTAATAATGATTCATGATTTATATTTGAGGACTCATGGAATTCAAAGCATGTGTTCATGGATTATGGATATGTTCATGACAATCATAATGACATATCATGAATACAATTAACGAAAACATGATATAAGCATGTTATATAGTTGTACATGTATATAGGGTCACCATGAATTAGAGCAAACCCTAGGTCTAAGGAGATTCGTGTTCCATGGATTAAAAGTGGTGTGGGAAGAACAATGATATTCCCACACGTGGATAGAAGCTCTACATACCTTAATCACTCCAAAACTTGTAATAAGGGTCCGAACTTTGTAGAAGAAACCTAAAAGCCTAAACTTAATTTCTTGAGGTGGGTTTTCTTGAAAATATCAATGATTTCACTTAGAACTTGAGTATACTTGATTAGAATTGCGTGAAAATACATGGAAAAGGCTTACCTTGAGCTATGACAATGATGGGAGGAGAAGAACTTCGTGCTAGGGCTTGGAAAGTATGAAAACAAATTTTTTGAACTGATTTTGCAAATATATACTATTCATCCGTCGGGGGTTATACAGCCGGATTGTACGGTCCATACAATTTCTACGGAGGAGTACGGGCCGTGCATAATTGTACGGTCTGTATAAAGTGATCGTCATCGGATGGTAAATTCCAGTGAGCATCAAAACTTGGGAGTCACCCTAGGATCAAAAAAGGACGGTTCGTATAATTTATACGGTCTGTATAAGCCATCGTATTTCATTGATTTTTTACGGTAATTGTATGGTACAATTCTACGGCCCGTACCAGCTGCGGTCCGTATAATCCTGACGTATAACATAAATTACTGAACTGAAAGTGAATTTTGATTTTTATACTTCCCGTCTCGATTTCTTAAACTCCTGAATCGTAAACAAGACTTAGTTTGAATGTACGAGATATTACATATTTAGATATTGAAAAAATAAATAGCCTTAATTATGTTATATTTAAATGTTAATACACCGTCTTAATGTATTTTTTGTTTTTCCCCGAAAGAAGGCACTTGTGTTTTGTAATTTTACGATGCCACTCGTCCAACGGAGGCTGATGGTACCCTAATTCAACAAAACAACGACGCCGTTTAGCTCTCTCTTTGAAGTTTGAACACTGTCAAGATGCTAGATGTTTCTCTTCACTAATAAATTGACTGCCAATAGTTATAGTATATACTATATACTTTCCCCCTTTCGTTTCTGACTGAACTCACGACTGTCCTCCTATACATACATATATATATATATATATATAAACATAAATAAAGAGAAGAGTTATTAGGGTTTGTAGGTATAGCGGGGAGAAGAAGATGAGTGTATGGAACTATGTGGTTACGGCTCACAAGCCAACTAACGTTACACATTCATGTGTTGGCAATTTCACCGCTCCTCAAGAGCTCAATCTTATCATTGCGTATGCCCTTCCCTCGCTCTCTCCAATCAACTTTAATTATTTTGCCTTGTCTTATTTACTTGTTTTCTACTTGCTGGAGCAGTCAATTTGAATTCCTTATTTTTATTTCTACAATCATTGTTATAATTACTCATGCAGAGTATTTTATTGATTTTTTTCGTGTGAAATTTTGTTACTAAATTTTAACCTTTTTCTCAATTTGATTTTTATTAGGAAATGTACTCGAATAGAGATTCATTTACTCACTCCCCAAGGTTTACAGGTAAACAAGTTTTCCTTCTTTATTTGTCTGACATGTCTCTAAGCAATTACTCATATTTTGGGCAAAATTTTGTACAATTCTGGCATCCATTTTTAATAGAAGCTTAGCAAGCTTGTAATGGAGGGTTAATTCTGTTCTCTTTTGGTTTGGGAAAAGAAAGTAGAATGAATGAGATCAGCAGTTCTCATAAATGAATGATATCATTAGTTGTTAACAACTGCAAAGGAAATCATTTATCCGCTATTTTAATCGGGAAATAAGTAAACTTTGGATCATTTAATTTTTTTTGATAACCGTGGTGTCCGGGCTAGCTTGTGTGCACCTTGACTACCACAAGATGCCTACTAAGTCCCACACCACAAGTACTCGATAACTCTGTCTAGTAAGGCTTGGTTGATGAGAAGAAACCACTGAAGGTTTTTGCCTCCGTTTGAACCTAAGACCTTATGGTTTTCAATTCACTTCAATGACCGCTAGGCCACACATTTGGGTGCTTATGGATAATTTAAATTTAAAAAGGTGAATGCGATTAGCCTAATTAAATGCTTAAACCCAAAAAGGTATATGGCTTCAAGTTGCATGATTGGATGTCTCTCTCCATTTGATATCTATTCTAGTAAAATAACATGGTAAATACGTGTGCTTTTTGAGTTGAGAATAATTCTAGAAATTGCAATTTGTCAAGAAAAGAGAATAATTCTGGAAATTTCATGATATGGGTCAATTTTTAATACATTATAGGACATGGCTAAATTATCTTAGGTGATCTCTCATTTTATCCTCTTTTGTCTCAGTTAAGTCATGTTCTAAGTAAGTTGCACATGTTCCATATCTCGTCTAATCACCTCTCCTCAATATTTCTTCGGTCTATCTCCACCCCTTAACCCGTTCATAGTTAACCTCTCACACCTCCGCATTGGGGCATTTGTGTCTCTCCTCTGCACATGCCTGGACCATTTCAACCTCGCTTTCCGCATTCTATCCTCTATCGAGACCACTCACACTCTGTCTCGGATATCATCATTTCTAATCATATCTCTCTTTGTATGCCCACACATCCATCTCAGCATTCTCATCTTCGCAACATTCATCTTTTGGATGTGCGAAGTCTTGACTGGCCAACACTCCGCCCCATACAACATAGTCGGCCTAACCATCACCCTATAGAATTTGTCTTTAAGTTTTGGTGGCACTTTTTTATCGCACAAGACTCCAGATGCGAGTCTCCGTTTTATCCACCCTATACGATGTGTGACATCGTCATCAATATCTCCATTCCTTTGGATAATAGATCCGAGGTACTTGAAGCTTCCTTTCTTTGGAATGACTTGAGTACCAACCCTCACTTCCACGTCTGTCTCATGGTCGCTCCCGTTACTGAACTTACACTACAAGTATTCTGTCTTGGTCCTATTCAGCCTGAACCTTTTAGACTCCAGAGTCTGTCTCCAAACCTTCAGCTTAGTGTTCACTCCGCTGCGAGTCTTATCAATCAGGACTATGTTATCTGCGAATAATATACACCATGACACCTCCCATTGGATATGTTGCGTTAGTTCATCCATCATCAAGGCAAATAAGAATGGGCTAAGAGTTGATCCTGATGCAGCCCCATCATCACTGAAAGTGCTTCGAGTCTCCTACTGTCTGTACCTGGTCTTGGCTCCATCATACATATCTTTGATCGCCCTAGTGTATGCCACAGGTACACCTCTAACATCCAAACATCTCCATAGAACCTCCCTAGGGACTTTATCGTATGCCTTCTCGAGGTCGATGAAAACCATATATAAGTCTCTCTTTCTCTCCCTATATTGCTTCATCAACCTCTTAATTTGATGAATGACTTATGTAGTCGAACGCCCCGGCATGAATCCAAATTGGTTCTCGAAAATAGACACGCTTCTTCTCACCCTCATCTCCACGACTTCTCCAAACTTTCATAGTGTGGATTAGCAACTTGATACCCCTATAGTTATTGCAACTCTGGATGTCACCTTTGTTCTTGTACAAATGAATCATTGTACTCCACCTCTATTTTTTGGGCATTTTTGTCATCTTAAAAATAACATTAAACAACTCAGTCAGCCACTCCAAACCTGCCTTGCTTGCGCTCTTCCAAAATTCAACTGAGATCTCATCAGGCCCGGTCGCTCGTCCCCTACTCATCATGCGAACAACACCCTTAACCTCCTCCACCTTAATGCTTCTACAATACCCAAAATCTCGGTACCTTCCAGATTGCTCCAGATCTCCTAGCACAATGTCTTTATCTCCTTTTTCGTTCAAGAGTTTATGGAAGTAAGACTGTCACCTCCGTCTAATATGCGCGTCCTCCACTAGTCACGGGCCCTCCTCTCCCTCACCTGGACTAGTCTGTACAACTTCTAATCGCGCCTTTTCCTCTAATTCCACATACAGGCGTTCAAAAGCCGCCGTTTTTGCCGCCGTAACCGCTAGCTTTGCCTTCTTCCTCGGCATCTTATATAATTCCCTATTCGTCCACTTCAACACCTCATTCTTGCTTTCTACCAATTTCGCATACACCGCTTTCTTTGCTTTCACTTTATCTTGAACTTTACCATTCCACCACCCGTCCCTTCGATGCCCACCACGGCTACCCCGCGAGACCCCTAACACTTCTCAAGCCCTCTTGGCCATCAACATCTCCCCATCTTTGTTGCACTAGCCACGGTCAAACTCCCCCATTTGATTCTTAACTTGTCATCTATAACCCTCTTCTTCTTCTTCTCCATCTTGATCTTCAAATCAATCACCAAAAGCTTATGTCGGGTTGTAAAATACTCACTCGGAATAACCTTGTAGTCTTTACAAAGACCTTTGTCAACCTTCATAAGGAGCAAAAAGTCTATCGGAGTCTCAGACATCGAGCTACGGAAAGTCACCAAGTGCTCCTCCTTCCTCATGAACCTCGAATTGGCTATCACCATCCCAAAACTTTAGCGAACTCCAAGAGTGAGATGCCTCTCCCGTTCCTATCCCCGAGGCCAAAGTCTCCATGCACGTCGTCATAACCCCCGGAAGTGACCCGATATGTCCATTGAAATTGCTCTTACAAATAACTTCTCAGTGGGTGGTATACCTCCCACCACCTCGTCCAAATTCTCTCAAAAACGCCTCTTCTCCTCTCGTCCAAGCCCCCGCCTGCGGCGCGTAAGCACTAATAATGTTCATAGTGGATCCTCCAACTACCAACTTAATCGCCATCATCCTGTCATTGACCCTCCTAACCTCTACCACCTGATCCCTTAGCTCGTTGTCTACCAAAATGCCTATCCCATTCTTATACCTCGACCTATCCGAGAATCATAACTTATACACGTCCACATCCTTAGCCTTAGGTCCTACCCATATGGTCTCCTGGACACACGCTATATTAATCTTCCTCTTCTTAAGAATCTTAACTAGCTCTATGGACTTCCCCGTTAAAGTCTCAATGTTCCAAGATCCTATTCTCAGTCTAGCATCTCCCTTACCCCACTTACCCCCCTAATCCTCGCCCCCGTTCCCGATCGAGAACATGACCCTATTCTACCATCAATCACCAAAACCACTAAAGCGGATATAAACTAATAGGCTAATCAAATGTTTACACCAAAAACAGGAATGCCAAGAATGCTATAACTAAAGACAGGAAGAGTAAATGTAAGAACGTAATATACTAAGGAAAAGGAATCAATATATTACGAAACAAATTCGACAGCCAATCAAAGATAGATTAGCACAAGAATGAAGACTAGAGATAGAACCCGGATGTTTGGCGGGAGACCGGAGAGATAGAGGCCGGATGCGCGTCGTGACAAATCTGTTCTCGACAATCGTGTTTCGGCGGTTGATTCTTTGGATATATATCTGTTGGTACCTGCAAAAGCAAAGCAAAGGAAAACACAAAGGGAAAAGGAAAGAGATATAGTGATAACTTATTCCTTATCAGTTAAATAAAATAAAAATCAGCAAAAACAATAGCGAGATGGTGAGATGGTAACAGTAGTGATGGGGAAGTGAGCAAAATCAGTTCGTGTGCAACAACACACACATGGCTCAATTGCACTACTTCAAAAATTCCTCAGACCATTCATGAAAATATGATGAATCTGAAGAACTGGGTCGACTTTAACTACAGTAAAACTCCAATTACGGTCAACCCCACTTTAAAATTAACTACCCAGCTATCTGGGTATACCTCAAAATTAGCAAAAAAAACAATTAAAAATAGTTTCACCTAATGAATTAGAAAGTGGTCACATATGCAATAAAGTATGAAGCCCTTGGTGTGAAGGATTCCAAGGTCTTCATCAAAACACTCTTATTAAAATGGCTAAGGGGATTCAACAATGAAATCCTGGCTTTTTAGAGAGTAGTAATTGCATAATAAGGTATCCAAGAGGGATTAGTGCGGTTGGACGAGTGACACCATCACATTGCCTTATTGGTGCAGAGTAGGGAGAATTATTGTTAAACAATTTTGTGCGACATCATGTTCAAAGTGAGATGGAAACATGTTTTTGGAACAAAGTGAGATGGAAACATGCTCAATATAGGGAAGTATAGGTGTTGTGGAGAACATACCCTCAGTGATGCCTTCACGTGGTGTGTATCATATTAAGTTAGAAATTATGACAATTGATCAAGTACATGAGGTACTAGACTGTGAAACTGTTTGAGATCAAGATTCAGGAAAAACTAGTTTAAAAACTCATGAAATAACTTTATGATCAAAACATCACATCATTGGACCCAAGCTACTTAGAATTGGAATGAGAAGGGAAAGCTTACTTTTCTCAATGGAGTCTTTATACCATAGACTACCAAGAAAAGAGGATGCGTTAGAGCTTTGAGGTTGTCTGTGGTATAAAGACTATCAAGAAAAGTAAGCAGCTAAAAATTTGGTTTAATATGTACAAAAATTCACGTGGTGTATATCATATTAAGTTAGAATTTATGACAATTCTCAGGTACATGAGGTACAAGACCGTGTTCTCGGAAACGCGTTTTAAGTTGTTTTGAAGTTGGTACTTGCTTGTTTTTTGAATAAGTAAATTTCATAATGCAGAATCTCATTTTTCATTTTTTTGAATCACTTGATTCTGAGTTCTCGGAAACCGCCTCTCTACCCCACAAAGGTAGAGGTAAGGTCTGCGTACATCCTACCCTCCCCAGACCCCACTTGTAAGTAGGCCCCACTTGTGAGATTACACGGGGTATGTTGTTGTTGTACTTGATTCTGAGTTCTACAGCTCGAGATATGTTCATTTCTTGAAATCAGGCCATCCTATCATTGTTTCCGCATCAAGATTTTGATGTTGGTTGGTTGATTTCTTGTTAACTCAAAGAATCACATCAATTAGTGCAACTATATGATACCATGTTCTAGATTTTATATTAGTTTTAATTATGTCACAGTAGAAAACTTGGTATTTGGGTAATTTATTTATTAACAATTGTTCCTTATTTCCAATAGCCTAAAGTCCTTAGCTTTTTATGTTAAAATTTCTTTTTGTTCTCCCTTTTCTCTTTTCACGCTCTTTTTGATCATCTGTATTTTTTGTTGTCCATTTTATTTTTATTTTCTTTTATCTGTTAAATGTAAGAAAGGATCGGACTAATGACGTATACAATACTTGAATTCTCGATGTAGATGCTACATAGTTGGTTCTCATCCGGACTCTTATTCTCCAATGTCCCAATCTTGATTTAGATGATAAGTGTTTTTCGGTTCTAGAATATTACAAGATATAGAGTGCAGTTTAATGCATTTTTCTGCAGCCTATGTTAGATGTGCCGATATATGGGAGAATCGCGACACTCGAGCTTTTCCGTCCCCATGTGAGTTGACATCTTTTCATTCTGTAGCTCATTTATTCTTCAAAATATACCGGACACAAGAAAATATTTTCTTTTAGCAATATGTCAGTTTTCGTGTTCCCTGTGTATCCTGGCAGGGTGAAACACAAGATCTTCTCTTCATCGCAACGGAGCGATATAAATTCTGTGTCCTTCAATGGGATGCTGAGGCATCTGAAGTTATCACAAGGTCAGTCTGTCTAATGCCTAATTTTTCCCTGGTGGGTTACAATGCCTAATTTTTGTATAAAAATTTTTTCTCATAAAAATAAATCTGACAATCCATTGCAGTTAGATTTCCGGTTTCAGATTTGAAGCATATGTATATAGAACTTCTTACTTATAAAAGGAAGAAGAAAAAAAAGATTAGTCCCGACTTGTTTGGGACTGAGGTGTAGTTGTACTGTAATATATTTGCTGCTGTACTTCATCTTTATAACTATTGACTGAGGCGTAGTTGTACTCTAAGTTGCGCGGACTCTCCGTTTTTTGTGCCGTTCCCGTCTCGATACGGGGGATGCGGTAGCGGGATACGGTCAACCACCTTCGGATACTTTGACCGGAGTACATCGACAAATTTGGGGGGAAAATTGAGATTTTGGTTTCTCAAAATTAAAGGTAAAACGGATTAAGGATAAGGGAAATGTCATACCTTCAATATTATAGTACTTTTGTCTCATTTTTGTTGCTTTGTGTTTCAGAGAAACCAAGAATTCAAAGTCGTGTTCTGAGTTTGGATGGTAGACAGTAAAAACGATATATCTTTATAGCTCTATCTTTTTATAATTTTGAATTTTCTTAGCTGAATTCCCGCACCTGTATCCATACCTGGATATGCACCACCGAATCTTAAAATTTAGATTTTTCCGAATCCAACACTCGGATCCGTACCCGTATCAGATACCCGCACCCGAGTCCAAGCAACTTAGGTTGTACTGTACATGCATGAATCTTGGTGTAGTGTACTTCATCTTTAGAACTATTTTATAGAAGCCTTGACAGTTTGTTTGGTCTCTGCAAAAACTTCCTCGAAAGTTAGCCAAGAAATTGTCAATGTTTATTCACAAAACCTTCTTGCAAGTCAAATAGGAGTTGGTCTAGCCTTTATGCGCCTTATGTTTTTGCCACTTGCTGAAGGTTTTCTTTTATTTTATTTTCTTTTCATTACTCGTAACAGAATGTTTGCCTCTATCATTTGCTGCGCTCCATATCTTTTATAGTCGGTGAATATATTTTGTTTCTCAAACTCAAAATTTCCCCTCTTTTGGTGTTCTCACATGTAGAGCAATGGGAGATGTCTCAGATCGAATAGGCCGTCCCACGGATAACGGTCAGGTATTATTTTTCGAGATGCCCTTAAATTTTATTGTAATTTAGAGGAATAAACTGATATTATGTTTTTTTTTTTAATTTCTCATTTGGTCAATGAGATTCTGTATTGTGTTCAATACCCTATTTTATGTTTGCTGTTTACCCTTTTTTCTCTTTCGGTAGATTGGTATAATCGATCCAGACTGCAGATTGATCGGGCTGCATCTGTATGATGGACTATTTAAGGTACCATCATACAACACTAAAAAAAATTGGCTTCTTGGTCTTCGTTTCATAGGTGTAATGTTTACTGAATTAGCTTTTGTGCTGGCATCTTTATGTTTGCAAAAGATTCAAATGGACTTCATTGTCAACAGGTTATTCCATTTGATAACAAAGGCCAACTGAAGGAAGCTTTTAACATCAGGTATCCTCGGACATCTTTACAAGATTGTGAAAATAAGTTATCTGCAATTTTCTCCTGAATTAAGTAACATCCTCTATTTGTTACTAAATATTCTCTAGCCAGGGAGCCAGTTTACTAAATATTCTCTAGCCAGGGAGCCAGTTTACTTTTCTTGACCTGGACCATTTCACCTACTCAGTATCTACCCGCCTAATTGCTAAATGCTGCTTTCATCATTAAATTATAATAGGCGTGTGATTGATACGAGGGTGCATGGATGGTGTATTTCCAGTAGCAAACAAAGAAAAAGAAAAATAGTGAAATCTGTTTTTAAACATGAGATCAATGCTTAGGATGCGACAAGAATCCAAGTAAGGACCACATCCAAGCGGTCAGTTAGTGTAAATCATAGGAGATGAGGGTTAAATTTCTGAAGAGACAAAAAAGTAGGTGATTTCTGCACCTAAGGATGTGGCCTTGTGGTCAATGAAGAACCATGAGATCTCATGTTCATATCCCAGCGGAGGAGAAAAAATACCAGGTGATTTCGTCCCTCTTCCTAAGCGTCAGTGGGCAGAGTTACTCGGTACCTGTGCTGGTGGGATGTAGTAGGGACCAGGTGGAATAGTTGAGGTGCACACAAGTTAGCCCAGACCCACCGTCATATAAAAAGATGATTGCTTTGCCTTAGCCTTAGCCTTGTTCGGCAAAGTTATCCTGTCGTAGGCTGGTACCTGCCTTGGTGGGAAGTAGCAGGTATCGGGTGGAAAGGTTGCGAGTTTTCCTGAAAATCGTAGGTATCAAAAATATTCCTGATGATGACCTCAACAAGTCAACTTGTAGAGACCAGTTGTGCATTGTCCTTTAGCAGATCAATTCATAATGATCTTCCTTCCAGTATGTGCTAGCAGTCCAAAATTCATTTGTTTTCATTTTTTTTCCCAGTAGCCTTATTAACTTGATGTAGATGAAAACTTACAAGGATGACAACTGCTTTTTTTCATTTTTTGGATATTTATTGCTGCACTTCGTATTCTCTTTCTTTAATTTTTCCTAACTAAGAAAGTGAAATTCTTTCTGGATTGGATCATTTCATATGGTTTGGTCTTGGGCAGGGCTATATTACACATGATGTGACCTCATTTTGTGTTTCAACCTACCTACATGTCTCTTGGTAATGATGGTTTATCTGAATTATGCTCCTAAGAAATGTATCCTACACTTTATGTAGGAGGATTGCTGAATAGGTTTGAATCTGTTTCACCAGGGATCTCGTGTTGTTATTCATGGGAGCTATTCTTCTTTGACTGATTGTTCATTATTTTACTGATAGTTCATTATTTTGTGGGTTTTTTCCAGGCTTGAGGAGCTTCAAGTTTTGGATATTAAATTCTTGTATGGTTGCCCAAAGCCTACAATTGTTGTTCTATATCAGGTCTGTGATTCTAAAAATGATGTAGCCATAGTGTGTAATTAACAATTTTCGTTCTTTCTAATTATTGTAAAAAAATTGTTCATTCCGAGATGGGAAATTTGATTGGCGCCTTATATTCTTGGATCTGCTATTAGCGCTTGGTTATAGAATGACGTTGTGCATTTCTTTAGAAAAAATATGGAGGGGGAGGGGGTCTAAACCACCAAGGGGATTCATTTGCACAACTGCCATGGTGTTGTCTTCTTTCTGTGTTTAAATACTTCATTCTGAAGCTAGTTATGAACCTTTTATATTTGATTGGCAGGATAACAAGGACGCCCGGCATGTCAAAACATATGAGGTGTCCTTGAAGGATAAAGATTTTATTGAAGGGCCATGGGCTCAGACTAATCTTGATAATGGAGCTTCTTTGCTAATACCAGTACCTCCGCCACTGTGTGGTGTACTGATTATTGGAGAAGAAACCATCGTTTATTGCAGCGCTTCAGCTTTTAAGGCTATCCCAATTAGACCTGTAAGCACATGTAGAACTTACTAATTTCTTAGTGTTCTTGTACGACCACCCCCACTAGCCTCTTCGACTTGAATAAGCCTTTTAAAAGCTTTTAACTAAATGAGATATCGTCTTACAAATTCTTTCTTTATTCTTTCAAGTCTATCACAAGAGCATATGGGCGGGTTGATGCTGATGGTTCTCGATACTTACTTGGGGATCATAATGGGCTTCTTCACCTACTTGTAATCACTCATGAAAAGGAGAAGTGCGTCAGCTTTTTCTGGACTATGTCATTTCCACCTTCCCTGAGTTGCTGGAATGAAATCCTCTCTTGTACCTTTGCCTAGTTGCTGGAATTTAAATGTTTAATGTGGATTATTAATCTGTTTTTTTCCAGGGTTAACGGACTCAAAATTGAGCTACTGGGAGAAACTTCTATTGCATCAACAATATCATACCTAGATAATGCTTTTGTCTTCATTGGGTCAAGCTACGGAGATTCGCAGGTATTTTAAACTGTTGATTTAAAATTTTAGCTGATTCGAAATTTTGTACCTTAGTGGCATTGCTTGTTGCATCTTGTGGTTTGAAAAGGAAAATGTATTCTCTGAATTGCATTATAATTGTGCTTTTCAGTGAGATAGGTATCATACAGCTACTACTAACCCTCAATCCCGAGCTAGTTGGGGTCAGTTACCTAAGTCATCACTTTCCATTTTGTTCAATTTATACGCCTCACTTTTCAATATTAAATGATTTAGGCCCTTGTAACCCTAGAAGGTCTCTAGATTTCTACTAGCATAGAACTCCCTCAACATGATTAAAGCTGCTCCTAGCAACTATTGGATAAATGCGACTGTACTACCGACAATAAGCCTTAATCCCGACTAGTCGCTATCACGGATATTGACAATTTTCTTCCATTGTGCTCGTCTTTTCACTATGTCTATGAGATTCTAAATGAAATAATTTCCTTTCATTGTGCTTTATTTTTCGCCAAGTTTGCATGTATAATTATTTACCACTAATCTGAGGTTAAATATGGCATCCTTGATTACCAATTAAAAAAAAGGGTAGGCCGGTGCACTAAGCTCCTGCTATGCGTGGGGTCTGGGGAAGGGCCGAACCACAAGGGTAATTGGCATGTAGAATTCTCTAATGGAAATATATCTGATTTTTTCTGTAATCGGAATGTTTAATCTCAAAGACAAAACTATAATAGGAATGCTAAACTCCTCTTATTAGATGGAGGGGTATTAAAAAATAACTTGCTATAGGTTTCATATTACTCTTGGTTTTTATGAAGCATTTTGCTCACAATTAACCGCCTCAAATACATTGTGATGTGGAAGTTGTAGTATTACTTTATTTACTAAACAAAATTGTTTGACAGTATTTCTTATTTATCTTTGGTGCACTTGCTGTGCTTTCATGTTTACTTAACACCATAAAGTTGAAGAGCTTTTTGCTAAGAGGTCAGAATAGTTTTAATAGATATTGGTGATGAGAAGATTATTTATAACTCGATCTGACTCATCGGAATTTTGTCCGCTGTATTATTTTCATGCAATTTTTAATTAAATTATTATGAGTCTTCAGTTAGCTATGTGAGTGCATCTTGGTGCATAAGTTGGTTTTCAGAGCTCCCTTATCGTTATTCTCCTTATAGTAGTCTTTGATTCATTGGACTTTGAGGTTTTTAAATTTCGGTTGCCTATTCCTGTTGGTGCTTCATATTACATGTTTCATTTTTCACAGTTCTAATATTTTTCAATTCACTTTCAGCTTGTAAAGCTCAATCTCCAGCCTGACACCAAAGGTTCTTATGTGGAAGTTCTAGAGAGATATGTCAATTTGGGACCAATTGTGGACTTCTGTGTTGTTGACCTGGAGAGGCAAGGTCAAGGTCAGGTTGTGACTTGCTCTGGAGCCTACAAGGACGGATCGCTTCGTATTGTTCGGAATGGAATTGGCATAAATGAACAGGTCTTGTCATCTAAATGATTTTTGAGTGAATTATTATATATTCATATTGCTACAATAACGTTATCTATATGCCATACTCTTGTAGGCTTCTGTGGAACTACAAGGGATCAAAGGAATGTGGTCTCTTAGATCAGCTACTGATGATCCGTATGACACATTCTTGGTTGTTAGCTTCATTAGTGAGACTCGCGTTTTGGCTATGAACCTTGAGGATGAGCTGGAAGAAACTGAGATAGAAGGCTTTGATTCTCAAGTCCAGACATTATTTTGTCATGATGTTGTATACAACCAGCTTGTACAGGTATGCCCTGTGTTGAGTAGAATTTTTTCAGCGTAAGAATAAGAAGTATTTTAATCTGTCAGTCTATCAGCTAGATGTTTGTTTGCAAGTGTTCAGTGTATGCCACTCTGAACAATGTAATTGTAAGAATAAAATGTGAGGCATAAATAGAACTAGATTTTCTTATTCTTTCAATCTCCTTGACTTTGTCCCACTGGCTGGATGAGGACAATATGGATAATCAGCTACTCACTACTACTTATGAAAGATTCTGCCAAATGAGAAGGATTGGCAAGCTGTTTTAAGAGCTTAATTGACTTGGTATGGCTAAATTGGAAGGAAGGAAATTAAATAAATAAGAAGAGCGGCTCTTTCACTCTGACTGTGGGCAGCATGACTTATCCTACCACTGGTTGCACTTTTTAGGTCTTTATGGTTTTCATAACAATCCTACAGATAATATTCTTATCTACCTCCAGGTAATGAATATGAGACACATTTATGATTAGATCAAAATTGTTGATTTGCTAATATAGATCTGTTTGGGGGATTATATAGTTTAGGCCTACGTGGAATTGGTATGTTCTAACCTTTTCTTTTAGGATTATTTGGTGTTATTTTTCAAGTATAATAGATTACAAAATTGGTAAAATTTAAGTAGCCATCTGCTGGTAGATGATTTCTTGTCCATACAGGTAATAGATTATACGAAAAGTCTGTCGTCGATTACATTGTGAAACTAATTCCTTCCTTCTCTAGACTTCAATGGTCTCTACTAGTACTTGTTGGTACTCTTTCTGGTTATGTGCATACTGTAACCGATAGTGTTGTTCCTTCAGTATCATCTCTTGTTTGTTAGATTAGTTGCCAGCTTGTGTGGCTAAGTTTTGTCGAAGTTCATATATGTTTCATCTTTATTAAGTTGTAAGGCATCGTGTTTTGCTATTATGTTCTTTTTGTTGGATGAGAGAGACAGTCTTTGCTGGAACAAATGTAATTGGTTTTGCGCGGTCATATTTGAGATTGTCAATCACTGTTACTGCCTTGTTACTGCTATTATGTCCATATTCGGGTTCATACAGTTAGAATTGAGAAACCAGAATCTTCCATTACCTTTATATCTCTCCTGCATTACTGGCCCCACCCCGTCTCCACTGGATCTGTTCCCGGGAGTACACAGAACAACCGATTAGCAAATTCTATAGGTATAGATTTTTTGAATCAAAAAGAATGTGAAATTGTGAAATAAAGATACCAGTCAATAGAGAACCTTTTCTTTTTTACGATTCTGAATGTTTTATGGAATAGAAAAACTTGAAAAAAAAAAAACACATATTGGACTTCTTTTTTTGTTTCCTATACCTGTTTGAGGTGTTAGAGGACTTGTCTTGGAATACGCCTGATTGGATTCCATCCTCAATTCTCTACCCGATCTCTATGAGAGCTTTGAAGTCGGGGGGGCTTTGTTCTGGGGGGCCCGCCTTGCGCAACTTTAGAAAGGAGAGAATTTCAGAAAGCCGTGCCCACCCATTTTGTCTCGCCCTAAATGGAATGGCTCTCTTAGTTACGCTGCGCCGGTCCTGGTCAGAGACCACTGTGTTCGCGCCGGCGGTCTATGGATAATGGGATATAGAAGTCAGGTGCGACGGTCAGCTCAGTCAGATGGCAGAGGGTCCGTAGTACCCGAAGCACTGGAGTGATCCAGTAGCCGGGAAGGGGCCTAGAAGTGCCTACTACTACACCACACTACACTTGGCTCCCCACTTCCCTCCAGATTTCATCAAGTGGTCATGCTAGAGACATAATGAAAGTAATCGTTGATAAAAAGAACGAGGGGAAGAATCGACGAGGCGAGTGTTCTCGAAGAGAAAATCCTGATGAAAAATGGTAGACTAGTGAGTAATGATCGTACACTAACATTGTCATTAACCATCTGCAGCAAGCTCATTTATATTTCTGGCTTAAATCTATTTAATAATCTGTATTGCGCATAAATTTCCATGCAGGTTACTTCAAACTCTGTTAGATTGATCAGTTCTACGTCTAGAGATCTGAAAAATGAATGGTTTGCTCCAGCCGGCTACTCAGTCAATGTTGCAACTGCTAATGCCACTCAGGTTTACCTCTTGCATTTATTCAGGACTTTATAACAGCTTGAGATGGGCAACAGCCTGTTGATAATTAATTTTAGGAAAGTGTTGAGTAGCTTTATATATCATGGTTGTGATATTTTTATGTCTCCAAAAACAAGATAGAAAAACTAACTATGAAAATGACAGATTCTGTTGGTTGTTAACACTTGTGGCGATTGGATACAGATTCCAATGTACAACTATGCATAAAATAATTATGTAGTTTCCAAATCTTATTTCTTGGCACATAAGTCTCATTTTCTTTGTTGGTACTAAGTGTTACTTTAAACAGTGAGTGTTTTGTATATCTACTGAATGGAAATATAATTTCCGCAGATATTACTGATTTTCGTTACAATAATCATTACTTTGACTTAGAGAAGGAGAGCTATACTTCGATTATTGTAGACACTGATTCTGTTGTTGTGGTCATGGAATTTACTTGTAAAAGTGCAGAACTTATTTCGGACTTGAGCTCGTAAGCTAATAGTTAGTCTTTTTTAGTTTATGTTACAGATTCTTTTGTGGACTCTGGGAAAAACCCAATTTCCTTGACCTCTTTTTGTCCTTCATATTAGTGACTACCCTTCTATATCTAGATTCAGCAAAAAACAACAGACTTTTGGTCTTCAAAACATCTGCTATTTTTGTCCTTCCAAGCTGCACAAGAAATGCAAGGTGGTATCATCTTCCATCAATATCATAGATTAAAAGATAAAAGAATAGATACTAGTTACTGAACATCTAAAAAAGATAGAAAGGCATCCATATGTAGTTCCACATAATTACGGAGCATACAAATGCAAAATATTACGCCCTCTGTCCCAACTTAAGTGTTTTAGTTCGACTGGACATGAAATTTAAGAAACATACGGAATTTTTGAATCTTGTGGTTTTAAATTAAAGATGTGTAGGTCTTTAAATCTTGTGGTCTTAAACTTGCTATATAGAATTTTGAAATTGGAAAACTTACTAAATATAGAAAGAGGCACTCTTTTTGGGACAGACCGAAGAGGAAAGTAAGACACTTAGATGGAATGGAGGGAGTAACAGTTAGAGCGCTTGAAGCGAGATATTGTCTAGAAGCTGGAGAGAACTAAAAGTAACTCATTCTAAAGCCTCTTTTTTCATCTAGAACTTGGTCAAGTAGAGGGGACTGGTGATTCTGTTTTTTTTTTTTTTTTTGCTAATTTCCTTTATTATAGAAGGAACTTACATATTCTTTTGTATAAATTTTTTTCTATCTGTAAGAGTTATTATATAAGGGTGACACAGTTTCCAGATTTAAAAATTAAATCTATATAAGGACCTGCATAATCTTACCTAATGCATAGACCACTTCAGTTTGTGTAACAAGAGAGAGTTATGATTTGCTTCACAATATAAAACATAATTTGCCATAGATAGGCTGCTTTAGATCTCTCAGTAATATAGTTCATGAAATCTTGAGTAAATGAATACTACTTTGTGAAGTTATGGAGAATTTGAAAGACTTAAATAGTAAAATCACTTAATAAATTGTTGGAATTTCTTTTTTTCTTTAATTAAATTTAGAAACAGAAATAGATAAGAAATTGTAAATAAAAGGATGATATTTTAGATTACTCAATTTAAAATCAATTCACGATTCACAAGGGCTTTTTGCCACCGGAGCCACAAAGGACTATCTAATTTGATTCGTTTCTGCCGATAAGCTCCAATTGCATCATAGGAATTCGAAAAAAAGGGTTCTTTCGTATACTTATAGTAACTATTGTCACTTCTTTTTTGATTTTGATAGTTTCTGCGATTACATGGATTATATCTATTTACACAAATACCTCGATGATTTCCGCTCGTTAATACATAGAGTCCAATAAGCATATCTTGCGTTGGTACGGAAATGGGAATGTTTGTTGAAAGCTATAGTTTCTTTTCCTTTTTTCGGGGTCATGCTTTACCTTTTTTAGTTGCAAGCCTTTGTCACTCCACTCTTTTGCCGATTAGCTCATGTGCTGCTCTGTTTTATTTACAGGTACTGCTGGCTACTGGGGGTGGCCATCTGGTATACCTAGAAATTGGTGATGGGGTGTTGAATGAAGTAAAATATGCCAAGTTGGATTATGACATCTCATGCCTGGACATAAATCCAATTGGTGAAAATCCAAACTACAGTACCATTGCAGCAGTTGGAATGTGGACAGACATAAGTGTCAGAATATATTCACTTCCCGACTTGAATCTCATTACAAAGGAACAGCTAGGAGGGGAGATAATTCCTCGTTCTGTTCTTATGTGTTCCTTCGAAGGGGTATGTTCTCTATCTTTATAGTGGCCTTGTATGCCCCAACTATCCGTTTTCTTTTGGGAAATGACAAGCAGGGGTATTATGTTTCATATCTGGAACTGCCCTGTGCAGAAACTAGGAAACAACTCTGCTAAAAGGGAAGGGGAGGGGAGGGGGGTGCCCTCTGGTCTCTGATTATGGGCTCTTTTTTTGTTGTTGATAAAGCTCTGTTTATAGGTTTTCTTAGCAGGTTATCTTCAGAAAGGAAACTACTGACTAGTTATGATAGTTTCGAAGGTTACGGCCTTATAACCAGATATGGGTGATTGTTGGCACGTTTGTTAATTGTGCTCTATAATCATGTTAGGGTTGAGGTAAAAAGGATAACTTGATTAAGTCTTAAACAATCATGAGTCCTTCAATGAGACTCCTTAAGTATTCTTCTATTTCAGTTAGCCCCTCAAGCTAACTCAACTACTTTTTTTTCATTATTTCATAATTCCTCTAGAATATTTGTACTGTTTCCCAGTCTTCTAAAATTGCGAAAACGGCTTCTGGCATCGTTACTAGAATAGCTCTATTAGCTCAAATATTGTTCCACCTACGTTTTCTCAATCAACCTTCCAGTCAAGGGAAAGAGTCATTTACATTTCTCTCTGTCCTTTGTTGCTAGAATTTTGCGATTCTTATTTGACAAGAGAAGGAAGGTAAGTAAGAAAGGAGAGGAAGAGTTTAAAAGAGGGAAAAAGTTGCACCGGATTGCATATTTTCAACACGCCAACCAACCTCTATTCCTAATGTATGCTTGTTTTTCTCTTTCCCTCTTACATTGCTGTGTCTAAAAAAGGGTATCCCGGTGCACTAGGTTCCCGCTATGCGCGGGGTCCGGGGAAGGGCCGGACCACAAGGGTCTGTTGTACCTTACCTTGCATTTCTGTCAAAGGTTGTTTCCACGGCTTGAACCCATGACCTCCTGGTCACATGGCAGCAACTTTACGAGTTACTCCAAGGCTCCCCTTCGATGTGTGTGTATGATGCTAATGTAAGATAAAAACACACGATAGTACAAAATAATTTACCTTCACCTTTGATGCGATTGCATATTTTTGAGGCAGAAACATGATTTCCTGATGTATTTTTTTCTTATAGAATCTAGTGGATGTGGTTTATTGAGGTGAAATTTCATTTATGGGGCTAACCGAGAGCTAACAAAATTATAATCCCATCTCCCACTCACCCCCTCCAAGAAAAAAGAAAAGAGACAGAGTGATGAGCTCAGGTTTCTGTCTTTTTCCTGTCATAAAGATACTTAGCTGGATATATTGTAGTTTTTAGGTTAAAATAACTGTCTGGAAGTTTCAAGTTCAAGAGGCTCTCTCTGTTTTTTTTTTTTTTTTTTTTTTATAATAGTAATAAGATTTTATTAATGAAGGGCTGCTGAAATCCTCACGAAAGGATATGGTTTTCTACAAACGACGTCCAATTTTCTATACATACAGGAACCTCGTGGGTGCATCAAAAAGAAACAAGGATAAGAGGCTATTCCTCAAATGGACAAAATTGTTTTTTACTACTCAAAAGCTCTCCTATTTCTCTCTTATCACATTCTATTATATAATTTTATGCCTGTCATAGGAGAATACAACTTAGAAAAACAAAGTAAAAGAACACTAGTCACCTGATGTTACCTTGTGGTCCTTACAATAAAGAAATGAAATAAATAAATTGTGTACCTCACGTTTTCCCTTTCTTCCAGTAGTACTTGATTTTCCAAGAACAGTATCTGCATTATGTATAAAAGATGGTGAATAGACCTATGACTGTAAAAAAAACTTGTTCTGAGGGCACATCAAGACCTGCGTTTATGATTGTTCTATGTTATTATAGATGACCCAGTTTCTATTATAGACATCCTAGGATCCTTGTAAGATGAGATAGGATTTAGTCTGTCTTCTGGTTTCACTCTTCTGGATTTAAATTTTGTTTTCCAACACTTTTATGCTGATTATTTGATATACAGAGTCTGTTACCTTGTCAAAAAAAATTGACATAGAAATTTTTATCTACAAGGTATTCTATTTTCTTCAATTTCAATTTAGCTTTTGTTTTTAATTGAAAAAATCATTGTATCTGTCATTTCTCTGTTGATTTTGGTCAAAGTACCCAAAATCGGATGATCATATCCGGAACGGATCCCACACTCACACCTACGTTGTGTCGACAGTGGTGCGGCACCGAAAGTGAAGAGTAAACTAGATTATGTTACTTTCCAAGTTTGGGTAAAGTTCATCTTTCATCAAACTGACTAGTGTAGTCAGATGACAAGAGAGAGAAAGTATACGACAATAGATATGATTGATACTTGATTAGGGTTCTGACTATGTTAGTAGGATTTGAATTGTATATTGTGTCCTTCCTGGCAAAGGATGTATAGTCTATAAATAAGGCTCAATGTAATAATGTAAAATACACAATTCAATAATATTTTTCCCATGCTTTTATTTCTCACATGGTATCAAAGTGAGATCCATCTCAATTCTCGTTTCCTGATGTTAGGCCTTCATATTAAATTGTCCACACTCTAGTTGTTTATCCCTGAGCGTGAGAAGGAAGGTGTGTGTGAAGAGTCCCACATCAGTCATTTAAGGGATAAGTGGTCTCTTTAATATGGCTTGGGCGATCCTCACCTCTTGAGCTAGTTTTTGATTCGAGAGTGAGTGTTAAACTAGGATTAGGATTGTATATAGTGTCCTATATGGTAAAGAATGTAAAGTTTATAAATATGGCTCAATGTAATTGGAATATATTTAGTATCTGCAAGCAGATCACTTGATTTCACAAATTTTGTTACAATATCTCCTTAGTATATTTTATTTGATAAAGTGACAGTCAATCTCAATATACTTAGTCCTTTACTGAAATGCCAGATTTGATGCAATATGAAGGGCCTCTTGCTTATCACACACAAGTTCTATTTGATTGATTTCTCCAAATTTTAATTCTCTAAGCAACCGTTTGATTCAAACTAGCTCAGAAGTTCGTATAATCATTGCTCGATATTCTGCTTTTGCACTAGATCAAGCAACCACATTATGTTTTTTATTCTTCCACGACACCAAATTACCTCCTACTAAAACACAATATCCAAATGTAGAACATCTATCAAAAGGTGATCTTGCCCAATTCGCGTTTGTATATCCAACGATCTGCTTATGGCCTCGATCCTCGAAGTGTAGTCTTTTGCTTGGAGTTGACTTTATATATCATAGAATTTAGACAATTGCATCCCAATGACTATCACAAGGAGAATTCATAAAGTGTCTTTCCAATCAGCCTGCCAATATCTTCCAGGATCACTGACCATGTCCTGACAGGAGTTTAACATTCAGACCTATAAGAGTATCAATGGGTCTACAGCTCATCATTCTTGTCTCCTTAAGAATGTCCGAGACATACTTTCATTGTGAATTAACAATACCTGATTTGGACTGAGAAACCTCAATGTCTAGAAAATACTTCACTCTGTCGAGGTCTTTAATAATGGAAATGTTGAAAGAGGTGTTGCTTTAAATTAGTGAAGTCAAGACATGAGAAGAGTCCCACATCGACCATTTAAGTGATGAGCGGTCTCTTTAGTATGGCTTGGGCAATACTCTCAGGAGATATTATTATCAGATTAGTGAAGTCAAGAGATCAACTTGCAGATATTTTTACCAAATTCCTCACTGGACCTCATATTAGTTACATGGCTTGAAGGGGAGTGTTAGAACAGGATTAGGATTGTATATCGTTTCCTGCATGGAAATGGATGTATAGCCTATAAATTGGGCTCAATGTAATAATGTAGAATACACAATTCAATAATATTTTTCTGGTGGCTTTATTTCTCACAGAATATATCAGAAAATAGCTATGAATATTTTTGTGCTGCCTGCCTCTAATTTGTTCTTTTGCCTCTGTTTCTTTCCTTTTCAATCGGTCTAAAACTCTCTCCCTTTCAGATATCTTATTTACTATGTGCTTTGGGAGATGGCCATCTCTTGAATTTTGTATTGAGCATGACTAGTGGTGAGCTGACAGATAGGAAAAAAGTGTCTCTTGGGACCCAGCCCATAACACTGCGTACATTCTCATCTAAAGATGCTACACACGTCTTTGCTGCCTCTGATAGGCCCACAGTTATTTACAGCAGTAACAAGAAGCTGCTTTATAGCAATGTAAATCTAAAAGAAGTTAGTCATATGTGCCCATTCAACGTTGCAGCTTTTCCAGACAGGTAATTTCTTCAGTTTTACTGGTAACATTGTGTCTGTTGACTAAAACTTGAATATGGTACTCTATTGGAAACATCTATTTGTCTCTTGATTAAGTTCAATTACATTTTGAGCATGAATTTCTAGCTCAGCGTGCAGGCACCTATTACTGGTGTCGACATGTTAAAGAATTGAAATGTCGCCCATATATTGTTGACAAGCTAATGTCAGAGTTGATTTTTGCTATATCTTCCATGTCTGTCAGAATCAAAGAATGTTAGAAGTATCATAATTTGTTTATTGTAGTTTCTATATTTTTTATTAATTGTGGCCTATATTTTCTAAGCCTAAGAGCTTTAATAGCTATTTCTCTTTTGTCAACAGCCTCGCAATCGCAAAAGAAGGTGAATTAACAATCGGCACTATTGATGAAATTCAAAAGCTTCACATCCGTTCAATACCCCTTGGGGAGCATGCTCGTCGCATCAGCCATCAAGAGCAGACCCGGACGTTTGCTCTATGCAGCGTAAAGTATACTCAGTCAAATGCAGATGATCCTGAAATGCATTTTGTCCGCCTGTTAGATGATCAGACATTTGAGTTCATATCAACATATCCCCTTGACCAATTTGAATATGGTTGTTCCATACTTAGCTGCTCCTTTTCTGATGATAGTAATGTGTATTATTGCGTTGGGACTGCATATGTGATGCCAGAGGAAAATGAACCTACCAAGGTAAGGGAACTATCGATTTGAGTTCAAATCATAAGGTTTGCTTATATTCTGTGATTTGTATGAACTATCGCCTTGAGTAGCTTTTGGGTGTCAAGCCATGTTGTTTTCCTCAGAATTCATCTGATATCTTACCTATAGATGGAACTTAACATCTTTCCATCACTGTCCCCACTTTGTTCTCTCTCCCTCTCTCTCTTGTTTTGTTCGACTGATGATGCACCTACATGGGTCAGATGGTAAATCATATCTTTGGTGATCTGTTCTTTCAACTGTTTTGCAGTATCAACTCGATTCTTATATTCCTTGCTTAACTGAAATGTGACAACAGATATGGGACCGAGGGAGGACTGCTGCATTCAATGGATATAAAGAAATTGTATAATATTTTAAACATCAAATCTGTAGTAATTAATGTTGATTGATAACATCAGATGGTAGTCTTTTTATCCCTGCTTAGCCCCCCCCCCCTTTTTTTTTTCCTTGCCTAAAAGGGGGGACAGAGGAAAAAGGAGAACGAAAAAATAGAACATCAGATGATAATCTTTATGAATTTTTTAGGAGAGGTGAGTTTAAATCATCAGTAGCTAGTTTAAGCAAACTAATCCTTTGCTGGAGGGAGAAGTCACCTTCAAAGCAATGTTTACACCTTGAGGCTGTTTTGGTTGATCTATGTTTGTTTCAAGTCAAAACTGATAAGCTTGTAACTCTGTGCCCTCAATGTAATGAAGTTAACATTTTACTGGGGCTAATTTAATTAACTGATGTTGATTTTATGGTTATTTAAGATACATTAATGATGAGTAATTGCAGGGCCGAATTTTAGTTTTTATAGTTGAAGATGGAAAGCTCCAACTAATTGCAGAGAAGGAAACTAAGGGAGCTGTGTACTCTCTAAATGCCTTCAATGGGAAACTGCTTGCTGCAATCAATCAGAAGATTCAATTGTACAAGTGGGCTTCGCGTGAAGATGGTGGCAGCCGAGAATTGCAGACAGAATGTGGACATCATGGTCATATATTAGCTCTTTATGTTCAAACACGTGGGGATTTTATTGTCGTTGGTGATTTGATGAAGTCCATTTCTCTGCTGATTTTCAAGGTAACTTTTGGAAGTAAATATAGTATTCTACTTCTTTAGAATTAAAAGTTACAACATTACTCTTAATTCCCAGCTTCTTGCGATTAGCTTAATTTATCTTACTTCAGTAAGAAGGCATTGCTGACATTCACAATATCGTTCATGTTTAGCATGAGGAGGGTGCTATAGAGGAGCGAGCCCGAGACTATAATGCAAATTGGATGTCAGCTGTTGAGATTCTTGACGATGACATTTATCTTGGTGCTGAGAACAACTTTAACCTTTTCACGGTCAGGAAAAATAGCGAAGGTGCTACAGATGAGGAGCGAAGCCGTCTTGAAGTGGTTGGTGAATACCACCTTAGTGAATTTGTTAATAGGTTTAGACACGGTTCGCTTGTCATGCGACTGCCAGATTCAGATGTTGGCCAGATACCGACTGTCATATTTGGCACAGTGAATGGTGTTATAGGGGTCATTGCATCACTTCCTCATGATCAGTATTTATTTTTGGAAAAGCTGCAGACAAACTTACGGAAAGTGATAAAGGGAGTGGGAGGACTGAGCCATGAGCAGTGGAGGTCGTTTTACAATGAGAAGAAAACTGTAGATGCTAAAAATTTTCTTGACGGAGATTTGATTGAATCATTCCTAGATCTTAGAAGGAACCGGATGGAAGAGATTTCTAAAGCAATGGCAGTTCCAGTTGAGGAACTAATGAAGAGAGTAGAAGAGTTGACAAGGTTGCATTAGTTAATCTTCAATGGTCTTCCTCTCCCCAGCTTGTAATATTTCACATTTCTGTCCTTTGTTTTTTGTTTTATGTGAGGTTGTGATACAAGTTTGTATCCGTATTTCTGTACTTATCATCTGATATATTTTTAATCGCTGCTGAATTTTCATTTTAAGTTCAAAAAAGATGATCTAGTAGAATAATTATTTCTGAAAACGCTAGTGTCCAGGACTCTTTCTAATTTTTGGCTCCCATTTTAGTTGCATCCTATGTATACGACGAAAACAAGATGATACAAGCGACTGCTCTTGTGCTTGCAGTGGAGTATGTGTATGGTTGTTGCAAGAAGAATGTACTGAAGTTCTGAAATTTTTTATTTTGTGCCTCACAAGTGACACTAGTTGCCAGAATTTTTTTTGTTTCACGAGTTAATGGACCCAAAGGCGTAACCAACTTGTGAATGTGAGAAGAAGAGTGAGAACTTCAGACATTCTTGTTGTGGAAAATAACATTACATTCAACATGGAATTCGGTCAGCAGAATGCGCTATGAGGTGTTATGTACAGAAGTGTCCCTTAGCACTCAGGAATAGTAATGCTTTGAAAAAGGCGTGATTCATTAGTTAGAGATGCCGCAAGCAAAGATCATATAGCCTAATTGACTGCAAGTTGAATAATCTATGACCCTCTTTAGATCATTCTGTAATATTCCAGTGGTTGCCGCAAGGAATGACGTCATAGCTCCTGCAAAAGTAATAACAATCAAAGCCGTAGGTGGGTATTCAAATATTGGGAAAGGGAAGAGTCTTTTTTTTGGTTTTTGAAGAAAAACTAAAATAAAAATGGGGA